>CM061487.1:37868499-40368499 GCA_030867185.1 Tagetes erecta | reverse complement strand
GATGTCTTAAGTTGTTGTATGACGTTCAAAGGACTCGGACGAATTCATTAGGTGTATTATGGATTTTTAGCGTTTCGTATGGTGATGTGTCACACCCCAAAAATCATCGTAGCGGAAAGACAAGATATCGTGGTGTAAGGAGCGAAGTTGGCACCCATTAATTATAAAGCAAACATCCACAGTAATTTAAAAGGTAATTAAAAGTGTTAATGTTGATACGTCAACATTCCACAATTTTTCATTAAGAAAATAAAATACGATATTATCTTAATAAAGCGTAGATTGTTTGAAGTAAAGCCAAACTAAGTTTTAAACAAAGCGGTCCCAAAACACATAAACCAAATGTGGAGTTTGTAGTCCAAAAACTATCCTTCCTACATGTAAAAACTGTAAAAACTGAGTCAACATAAAGTTGGTGAGTTTTCAGGTTTTAATCATAAGAAAAATCACTTTTCATTCACAATAGATATGCTTGGCTTTGAGACATCAACACGACCATATGTCAAAGGGTTTGCAAGGCCCAAAGACAAATGAATCATCAAGTCATGAGTCCATAATCAACCAAGAAACGAGGTTCCCTCACAACATTCAACTTATATTCCCCCGCATGTCAACACGATCAGAGCGACTGATCACGAGGGGCGGAACTCCAATCCCGATAGATCTACTAATATAACTTGTGGTCTCTCTCTCCAAGAGAAATAAATGATTATGATAGGGCAATGTGATCACTTTAACAACAAAAACTCATGCCATCATTTTGGTCAACAACAATACTCGTCTCCCAATACATATCAAAACATCATAAATAAAATATATGTTTTTCCCACGAAAAATATTTAAATAAAACATTATTTAAAAAGGGGCCGAGAAACTCACATGTCTCCCAATTCATATCAAAACAAGTTACACAAATACATGTTTTTCCCCCAAAACAGTTAAATAAAACGTTATTTAAAAAGGGGCCGAAGAACTCACATGTCTCTCAATTCATATCAAAACAAGTTAAACAAATACATGCTTTTCCCCCAAAAAATATTTAAATAAAACATTATTTAAAAAGGGGCCGAGAAACTCACAGTGAATACGCCAAAAGCTAGAACATATAAGCTCAATAATAACACCACCTAAGAACATCCTATACACAAAGGACCCGTTCAAAAGATGCACACATATATCAAGTCTAAAACCGTGTAGGTTGTTCACCAAAACCTAACTAGACTTATGTGAAAACATTTCATTTACAAAAACAACCCTTAATTTTAATGACCCGTTGGTGATCTTTGCCTTAATTAAATATATATATAATAACACACGCCTTATTATTTTTGTTATATTTTTGACTAGCTTTCATACTACTAATCACATAACACATATGACACATATGTAATGACACATAATAGCACATAAAAGTCATGTTTAATCCTTTAACTTTTCTAAGTAAAACAAACACTTTTACTTATCTATACCATATATAAAGAAGATTAGAGGGGCATTTTAAGATACCTAAAAAATAAGAACATTGCACAACTTTTATTGCATGGTGTACACAAAAAATAAGGGTAGTTTAGTCCTTAAACACTGTTTTCATTTTAACCCTTACCATTAGTTACACTATAATCCCTAACTTTTGAAAAAAAAATTAGTAAAATTGCAACTTACACACTTAAATAATTTCATTAATTCCCTTGTACCATAATATATGTATTTTCTTTTAGTTTTTCCGCTATATCTTTTAATAATTAGGTTTCAAATAATTTTGAAAGTGGTAGTGCAATCTGCGCAATTTTATAAACATTTCGGTGTACAAATTTTATAAAATCGACATGGTATATTTTGATGTACAAATACTTAATGCTTGAATGTACAACTAGATATGCATAATCTAACTATGTCATGCAAATCCTAAACTTGGTCTAAATACAATGTACTAACAAAACTGAAAAGGTAACATTACAAACTGAAAGCTAGCTTAATTAATTAGAGCATATAACAAGTATTATAACACATGCACCCATCCGAAGCTAAACAAGAGTTGTAACTTCCACTCCTTTATTTTTTGCCGTATTCACCTAAATATCCCTCATTTTCAGGTAACCATCTTTTCTGTTAATCTTTATTTGACGTTACAGAGAGAAAACCCTATCTTCACCCCAATCAAGCATCTCCTCTTCCTTTCACCACTGTCAACAAATTGGTCGTCAAACGTGAGATTCACCATGTAAGATGCAACCACATTTGATCAATCTTCATCAAATCGAAGCCACACCTTCATCTTTGATTGATTCCCTTTTTCTTCTCTTTCAAATTGCCTCTTTTGATTTAATAGATTACTATATTAGATTTATGTATTGGAAGTAACGTTTCTTTGATTGTTTTCAAAGAACACAAACAAAAATGCAGGTAAACATTTTGACTGCTGTTGATTTTGGTTAATGGGCTTTAGTTTTCTCAAGATTGTTTATTTTTAATTTGGCTTCTGATAAGTATATGAAAATAAGATTTTTGTTGCTACTACAGGAGCAGTAGACAAGTAAGCAAGAGGCTACTGCAAATCATTGCATGTTTATTTAGACCTAGCTGTATATCGGTTATCGTCTATGCTTTTATTCATTGAATCGTTACTTGTGTTGCAGCGTTATTAAGTTCTCGGAAACATGAACCTTTAAAGTTGTGGGCGAAGTGGTTATATCCGTCTTTAGTTTGAAATTTTGCTAGAACCATACTAATTTATGACATATTAAACATACTATTTTCTCTACATACATGTCAATGGCTATTTAAAAGTTATGAATAATGGATTATGGAGTTTGTATATGTATAACTTTGGTGGATGTTATAGGGCAACGCTACTACACACTCATCATTAACTTTGGTACGACTCTACTTGACTGTGCGACTCAATTATAGATTCACTCGATTGGTGCTAAAGAAATTCAGTTGCTTTATGGAGAGCTAAAGATGTATTTCAAATTAAATAAAGATTTTATGAAACAACAAATCCCATGCTTCATTTTATTGGCATTCTTAGTTTCTTACAAAGCATTCGTACGTCCTTTTTGAAGATATAATTAGTGATATAATCTACATCAAAACTCTCATATATGATTTGATTTAATAACTCTTACGTTGTTTATCTATGCATCAAAGAACTTATTATGGGACCCTTGTACAATGCTTCTACAATTACTTTGTCTTCTTTAATATACTGGAGAACATCTCCCATTGCAATTTCTGCAATTTTCAATATTTGTTCTGAAGATGGTACTTATCCTTTTGTAATGTTAACATGCCATTTAGGTATATCTATTTATTAATCTGGAGCATAATAAAGTTATGGTCATGCTCTGAAAGTAATGGATGATGCAGGTATGGCTGAGTAGCATACATTATTGGAAGGCAATTTGGAAGGAAAATGATTCCTTATAATAAAGATAGATCTTTTGTAGGGAGCATTGCTATGGCAGTTGATGGTTTCGTTGTGTTTGTCAGGTAATCTTTTTGCAAATAGTTTTGAAGTTATGGAAAGGGAAAATTGCATAAAAAGGTAACAGACGTCTTTAGATGTGTACGAAATTAATGTTTTTAGAATTTGGTTTAAGGTATTTCAAGAACTTTGACTTAAGGTAATCAGACTCAGCTAAGTGACCTGCTATGCCTGTAACTTTGATAATCTATTTCTTTAGGTATTGCTTGATAACATTTTTTTCTTAAGTAATTTATTACCTTAAATCTGTATTATAAATTTGACAAGTTAACTCATTCATTAATTTGTTCTATCTATTTCAGGGAACTAAATGTATTAAGTAATACGTATTTAGATGCTGAGAAGTGTTGTTAATTTCAAAGATTTTTATGCTCTATTCAGTTCACTTTTCACAAAAGCATCAATGTCGATAAAAACAACCATATATTTGGATGTCATTTTCCCACAATATTGTTAATGACATATCTCTAATAGATTTATGTTTAATGTTATAAACTACACAAATATAGAGAACATAACCTAAATTGGGTAAATTTGTTATGGGTTATACTACACATGAGGGATATGATCTTATAAAAGTTGTAGTTATTATAACAATATAACGTTTTTTAATAACTATAGAACTCATGAAAAGAAGTGTTTGTGTGTGATGTTTTTGACATGCCCTAATAACTGCTCATTTTAATTAGTCACATGTCCCATCTGACCCGTCAATGTTGCCACCTTTCCAAACCATACTTTATGTTCTACTTGTGCATTTAGCTTGTTGATATGGATTTTTTAGGGTGGGGGTGGTTTAATATTTTTTATTGTGTGATGTTAATTAATTACATTGTCATTACAAACTGATATCATTACATGTCATAAGATTTTCGAAGACGATCTAAGGCACCGAATAGAAGACATACGCAACTTCTAAGAAGAGCTAATCGATGTGGCAATGACCACATTCTTAGAGCAAGTAAAAAATGAGACTCGGGCATCTTGAGAATGGTCTCAAACAACTACAGCTTATTCCTTATCAAAACTCACGGTTGCTTTCACTCGGTTAATACTTCGTATTTTGCACCACTTTGATTTCACCTTTGAAGTTCTTCAATTATGAATTTTTTCTAAATGCATCTAACTAAACAGATTCTGATGGTTAATGGAGGTTCAATGTATTTGTTTACCACTTTTTTAGTTGATGTTAACCAAAGGTTTTGGGACCATTTTGTTTTTTTGAATGTTGAATTAAAGTGCGATGTATCATGTATGCATATTTTTTGATTGATTCTTATATTGGTTCATATTTAGTTTGTTAAATAAGCTTTTTTACATCGTATAAGACCATGAAAACATATTTTAATCAAGCTTTGTAAATGTGAATTTTTATCATTTTTTATACTCCATCCGTCCCAATTGAAAAGTTATAGGACCCAAAACACAAATTTAAGAAAAAGATTAGATTTTAACTATAAAATGACAATAATATCCTTACTTCAAAATAATTGCACCTTTTGTGTTAATAATAATTATGGACAAAAATGTAAATTACATTTATATTTTTAGAATTTGACATTTAATTTGGGGCAATCAAAATTAGAAAGATCGACATTTAAAATGAGACGAAGCGAGTGTTATTTAAAAAACTAAAAAGGTGTTTACGCCATTATAGCATTTGTCAATCTCACTAACCATGTAATATGGTATCAACATCCTACGATATACAATATAATTGAGATCTGTAAGGATTTGATAAAATAGCAAGCAAAGTACCGTGTTGTAAATTATTATCACTACCATATCGGAGTTGTTAATGCACTACCATATCGGAGCTGTTAATGCACAATTTACATATCAATATATCATCTATACACCTATTTTCACATGTATTTAATACATGCAAACTTTTTTATACACACAATACAACTAAGATTACATGCTAACTCAACTGCATCCCCGCCGCATCACGCGGGCACATACTAGATGATAAAAAAGTTTATAAATTGTGTTCGAGTAATTTTGACCCACTTAGATTAAAAGATGATATTTATGAAATAATAGCATGGCTTCCGGTTGACCCTTTAAATTTAATTGGTGACATTTGTAAGACTTATGACTAATTCATCTCATCTTCATGAAAACATGTCAGTCCGGAGTATTTATTTTCAGTTTTTATGTATCGCCTATCACATAGGTCCATGTATCAATGTCCAATAACAAAAGGATGTAAAAGGTAAAGGAAAAAAACACCTGAAATCCCCTGAGCTCCCTCTGGATGATACCTGGTGGTGAGAAAATCTGGATCTTATCGAAGAGATATGTAGGAAGTACGACTAATTTCCGTCTCATCTTCATGAGCTCACAACAGATTATTTATTTTCAGCTCGTATGTTAAGATTTAAATGTTTACATATTTAACTCATGGTTATTTGAATATTATCGTCTACAATTTTCATCTTCAGTTATTAATTACTTTACGCAAGCACGCCCTCATCACCTAGGTCCATGCTATAAACAATTGTCACCAGAAATACCGACCCCGCTGCATCGCGCGGGTCTCTACTAGTCCAATATTATTCATATACTTAGGAAAATATAATTTAATATTCTCGTGTCATAGTTAAAGTTCATGACACTTAGAAAAATATGCATTTTTCTCTAGTTAACTAGTATGCATTTTTCAACTTAACGGTTAACATTTAACGGGATATTCAACCACGTTTTCATAAGCAACTTATTAATCATGTGAAATTATATATCTAAACATATAGTCACATAACAAAAATCATATTTCACATATTTTCCATGCAAATCACAATATTTAGCTAAACATGTCAATTTTAACATTTTCGGGAACGTTTTCGGGTCACGGAAAGCAACCCAATACCCATGTTTTTGTCATTACTTTATAAATACTTTTAGATCAGTATGTTAACTTAAAAATTTGTCCAAAGTTTCTGATCTAAATCAGTTTACAAAAATATTACGTTTTAGAGTCGAAAATCGTCGTTTTCGGGTTTTCCGGGCACATAGTTTGCTCGTTTTTGAGTTTAAAACTCTAAGCTTTTGTACCAAACTTTAAATATCATATTTTTATATAAAAATATACTTTATAATCTGTTGAGAATAATATTTTTACATATTTACATTTTTAAGCATAAATCGATGCGTTTTACGCGTATTTTCGTATAAAAAACCGTTATTTGTAAGGTTTAATAACATCTTTCTTATAATACATTTAAAATACTTGTTTTATGAAGTTCATAAATATTTAAAAACATGTTTTATTCCAGAATATAATTTACTTTTTAAATCATTACAAAAATGTATAAAAATTACATTTTATGTCTTTTTAAACCTTCAAGTATCATATATCTCTACTCACATCAATATTTCATACATCTAAAAATAATTTTACACTTTACGGAATCATGTATTTTATCATATCATAATCATCATAACAAAATACTTATCATACTTTCATCTAGCAATTTCTTAAATAAACATGTAGCAAGTTTTTCATAAAAATAACATCTTTCAATTTCATGTCATGTGACTACATTTTTGTAAGTATTTTTCTAACACTAGCTTTTCATGTTATTCAAAATCATTTGGTGACCTTATTATCATAACTTCATTAGAACACCTTTGCATGTTAAGATCTAACCTTTTTAAGTGCAAATACACAACAAGCTTTAGATTATTTCAACCAATATATACTTATACACACATACATATATACGGTTTTACATACATACATATATAAAAATCATATTTTCATATCATACTTATTCATATCATCCCTTTCCTTTATCAATCTTTTAAAACCATCCATTTAACACATATGTAATTTTGTTTATAAAAATCAAAAACACAAACACATATATATACATACATACTTACGGACATACATACATGCACACACACACACACACACACATTTTAAAAACCCATTTCCATTTAAAAACATTCATCTTTTGGTTTAAGGTTTGGTGAACAACACTTCAAGAACACAATCTTGAACACTTTCAAACCACAAAATCAAAATGAAAAGAGTTCATACCCTTGATGAACACTAGAAAAAGATGAAGAAGATGGATTTGGCCTTTAAACACCTCTTGGATGCACCTACTTGCTTCAAAGACTTCCAAAAACCTTAGATTTTGTAAGAAAGTGAAAGGAATGAATGTGGAGAGTGGTGGTGGATGCTTGGCCGAAAATTAGAGTGTATGGATGTTGGTTTACGGTTTTGAAGGGAAGAGAGAGAGAGAGAGGTTGGGGTGTTGGAGTAGACAAAGATCTCTAGGATGATCTTTCTTAGATTTCTCAAGGTCTCCAAATCTTTGTGTAAGATTTAAAGGAGATTGTGAAAGATTTTATGGATGAAATCTTGGATAATATAGGGGTAGGGGGTAGGGTGGACGGTTTGGGTTAAATAATAAGTGGGTATTTCCCACAAAATTCTTATAAAAACACTACACACTTATATCACTAGTAATTTTCAAGTCTTGTAACTTTTTAATATTTTTATACCACAATACTTCAAATATTAATTCTTTCATACTCAAAATAGTAAAAATATATTAATAAATATTTTATTGTACTCCGGGTAGTGTAATGGTAGTGAAACCGGGCAAAAACTGAAACACACGCGATAATCAGAAAAACATCGGATAAAATACACCGCTTTTAGTTTTTATTATGTTTTCACTTATAAAACCCAAAATATATTACTTGATGCTATCTCGAGCATTATATCAATCACTGGACATTTAAAATTTATCAGGCAGTCACCAACGTTCATTACCGGGTATTTAACCGCTACGAGATTAAACAATTTCAAAAAAAATCACGAAATGCAAAATAATGCATAAAAATGGGCTTATCTAACTTTAATAACATCTTTATTATAATAATTAAATCAAATGACGCATCACAAAATAATAAGCACGTTTTAAGCTAGTACGAATATTGAACCGAAATTTGCCGGGTGTCACATGATGTAAGGTGTTCATAGAGGCTGTAAGGCATCCTACATTATACTAACGTTCTTTTCGAGTTGCTAATGTGTCATAAGGAGACGTAAGATGTCCTAAGATGTCGTACGATGTTCAAAGGACTCGTACGAATTCATTAGGTTTATTATGGATTTTTAATGTTTCGTACGGTGTTGTAAGGTGTTGTTAGGAGTTGTAAGGCTTCCAACATCACACTAACGTGCTTTTCAAGGTGTTAATATAGCATGCAGAGTCGTAAGATGTCCTAAGTTGTCGTACGATGTTCAAAGGACTTGGGCGAATTCATTAGGTTTCTTATGGAGTTTTAAAGTTTCGTACGGTGATGTGAGGTGTTCTTAGGAGTTGTTACGCGTCCTACATTATTCTAACCTGCTTTTTATGTTGCTAGTGTCGCATACTGAGCTTTAACATCACCTGAGTTGTCTTACGATGTTCAAAGGACTTCGACGAATTCATTAGGTTTATTAGGGAGTTTGAAGGTTTCGTACGGTGTTGTAAGGTGTTGTTAGGAGTTGTAAGGACTCCGACATTCTACTAACGTGCTTTTCATGGTGCTAATATGGCATACATAGTCTTAAGATGTCTTAAGTTTCTGTATGACGTTCAAAGGACTCGGACGAATTCATTAGGTGTATTATGGAGTTTTAACGTTTCGTATGGTGATGTAAGGTGTTCATAGAGGCTGTAAGGCAGCCTACATTATACTAACGTTCTTTTCGAGTTGCTAATGTGTCATAAGGAGACGTAAGATGTCCTAAGATGTCGTACGATGTTCAAAGGACTCATACGAATTCATTTGGTTTATTATGGATTTTTAATGTTTCGTACGGTGTTGTAAGGTGTTGTTAGGAGTTTTAAGGCGTCCAACATCAAACTAACCTGCTTTTAAAGGTGTTAATATGGCATACAGAGTGGTAAGATGTCCTAAGTTGTCGTACGATGTTCAAAGGACTCAGGCAAATTCATTAGGTTTATTATGGAGTTTTAAAGTTTCGTACATTGATGTAAGGTGTTCTTAGGAGTTGTTACGCGTCCAACATTATTCCAACGTGCTTTTCATGTTGCTAGTGTCGCATACTGAGCTTTAACATCTCCTGAGTTGTCGTACGATGTTCAAAGGACTTCAACGAATTTATTAGGTTTATTAGGGATTTTTAAGGTTTCGTACGGTATTGTAAGGTGTTGTTAGGAGTTGTAAGGCATCCAACATTCTACTAACGTGCTTTTCATGGTGCTAATATGGCATACATAGTCGTAAGATGTCTTAAGTTGCCGTATGACGTTCAATGAACTCGGACGAATTCATTAGGTGTATTATGGAGTTTTAACATTTCGTACCGTGATGTAAGGTGTTCATAGAGGCTGTAAGGCATCCTACATTATACTAACGTTCTTTTCGAGTTGCTAATGTGTCATAAGGAGACGTAAGATGTCCTAAGATGTCGTACGATGTTCAAAGGACTCGTACGAATTCATTAGGTTTATGATGGATTTTTAATGTTTCTTACGGTGTTGTTAGGAGTTGTAAGGTGTCCAACATCACACTAACGTGCTTTTCAAGGTGTTAATATGGCATGCAGAGTCGTAAGATGTCCTAAGTTGTCGTACGATGTTCAAAGGAATAGGGCGAACTCATTAGGTTTATTATGGAGTTTTAAAGTTTCCGACGGTGATGTAAGGTGTTCTTAGGAGTTGTTACGCGTCCTACATTATTCTAACGTGCTTTTCATGCTGCTAGTGTCGCATACTGAGCATTAACATCTTCTGAGTTATCGTACGATGTTTAAAGGACTTCGACGAACTCATTAGGATTAGTATTGAGTTTTAAGGTTTCGTACGGTGTTGTAAGGTGTTGTTAGGAGTTGTAAGGCATGCAACATTATACTAACGTGCTTTTCATGGTGCTAATATGGCATACATAGTCATAAGATGTCTTATCTTGTCCTATGATGTTCCAAGGACTCGCACGAATTCATTAGGTGTATTATGGAGTTTTAACGTTTCGTACGGTGATGTAAGGTGTTCATAGAGGCTGTAAGGCATCCTACATTATACTAACGTTCTTTTCGAGTTGCTAATGTGTCATAACGAGACGTAAGATGTCCTAAGATGCCGTACGATGTTCAAAGGACTCGTACGAATTCATTAGGTTTATGATGGATTTTTAAAGTTTCGTACGGTGTTGTTAGGAGTTGTAAGGCGTCCAACATCACACTAACGTGCTTTTCAAGGTGTTAATATGGCATGCAGAGTCGTAAGATGTCCTAAGTTGTCGTACGATATTCAAAGGACTTGGACGAATTCATTAGGTTTATTATGGAGTTTTAAAGTTTCGTACGATGATTTAAGGTGTTCTTAGGAGTTGTTACGCGTCCTACATTATTCTAACGTGCTTTTCATGTTGCTAGTGTCGCATACTGAGCTTTAACATCACCTGAGTTGTCGTACGATGTTCAAAGGACTTCGACGAATTCATTAGGTTTATTAGGGAGTTTTAAGGTTTAGTACGGTTTTGTAAGGTGTTGTTAGGAGTTGTAAGGCATCCAACATTCTACTAACGTGCTTTTCATGGTGCTAATATGGCATACATAGTCGTAAGATGTCTTAAGTTGCCGTATGACGTTCAAAGGACTCGGACGAATTCATTAGGTGTATTATGGAGTTTTAACGTTTCGTATGGTGATGTAAGGTGTTCATAGAGGCTGTAAGGCATCCTACATTATACTAACGTTATTTTCGAGTTGCTAATGTGTCATAAGTAGACGTAAGATGTCCTAAGATGTCGTACGATGTTCAAAGGACTAGTACGAATTCATTTGGTTTATTAAGGATGTTTAATGTTTCGTACGGTGTTGTAAGGTGTTGTTAGGAGTTTTAAGGCGTCCAACATCAAAATAACGTGCTTTTCAAGGTGTTAATATGGCATACAGAGTCGTAAGATATCCTAAGTTGTCGTACGATGTTCAAAGGACTCGGGCGAATTCATTAGGTTTATTATGGAGTTTTAAAGTTTCGTACGTTGATATAAGGTGTTCTTAGGAATTGTTACGCGTCCTACATTACTCTAACGTTCTTTTCATGTTGCTAGTGTCGCATACCGAGCTTTAACATCTCCTGAGTTGTCGTACGATGTTCAAAGGACTTCGACGAATTTATTAGGTTTATTAGGGAGTTTTAAGGTTTCATACGGTGTTGTAAGGAGTTGTAAGGCATCCAACATTATACGAACGTGCTTTTCATGGTGCTAATATGGCATACATAGTCGTAAGATGTCTTAAGTTGCCGTATGACGTTCAAAGGACTCGGACGAATTCATTAGGTTTTTTATGGAGTTTTTTTAACGTTTCGTACGGTGATGTAAGTTGTTCATAGAGGCTGTAAGGCATCCTACATTATACTAACGTTCTTTTCAAGTTGCTAATGTGTCATAAGGAGACGTAAGATGTCCTAAGATGTCGTACGATGTTCAATGGACTCGTACGAATTCATTAGGTTTATTATGGATTTTTAATGTTTCGTACGAAATTTTCAGGAGTTGTAAGGCGTCCAACATCACACTAACGTGCTTTTCAAGGTGTTAATATGGCATACAGAGTCGTAAGATGTCCTAATTTGTCGTACGATGTTCAAAGGAATCGGGCGAACTCATTAGGTTTATTATGGAGTTTTAAAGTTTCCGACGGTGATGTAAGGTGTTCTTAGGAGTTGTTACGCGTCCTACATTATTCTAATGTGCTTTTCATGTTGCTAGTGTCGCATACTGAGCTTTAACATCTTCTGAGTTATCGTACGATGTTTAGAGGACTTCGATGAACTTATTAGGTTTAGTATTGAGTTTTCAGGTTTCGTTCAGTGTTGTAAGGTGTTGTTAGGAGTTCTAAGGCATCCAACATTCTACTAACGTGCTTTTCATGGTGCTAATATGGCATACATAGTCGTAAGATGTCTTAAGTTGCCGTATGGCGTTCAAAGGACTCGGACGAATTCATTAGGTGTATTATGGAGTATTAACGTTTCGTATGGTGATGTAAGGTGTTCATAGAGGCTGTAAGGCATCCTACATTAGACTAACGTTCTTTTCGAGTTGCTAATGTGTCGTAAGTAGACGTAAGAAGTCCTAAGATGTCGTACGATGTTCAAAGGACTAGTACGAATTCATTTGGTTTATTATGGATTTTTAATGTTTCGTACGGTGTTGTAAGGTGTTGTTAGGAGTTTTAAGGCATCCAACATCAAACTAACGTGCTTTTCAAGGTGTTAATATGGCATACAGAGTCGTAAGATGTCCTAAGTTGTCGTACGATGTTCAAAGGACTTGGGCGAATTCATTAGGTTTATTATGGAGTTTTAAAGTTTCGTACGTTGATATAAGGTGTTCTTAGGAGTTGTTACGCGTCCTACATTATTCTAACGTGATTTTCATGTTGCTAGTATCGCATACTGAGCTTTAACATCTCCTGAGTTGTCGTACGATGTTCAAAGGACTCCGACGAATTTATTAGGTTTATTAGGGAGTTTTAAGGTTTCATACGGTGTTGTAAGGAGTTGTAAGGCATCCTACTAACGTGCTTTTCATGGTGCTAATATGGCATACATAGTCGTAAGATGTCTTAAGTTGCCGTATGACGTTCAAAGGACTCGGACGAATTCATTAGGTTTTTTATGGAATTTTAACGTTTCGTACGGTGATGTAAGGTGTTCATAGAGACTGTAAGGCATCCTACATTATACTAACGTTCTTTTCGAGTTGCTAATGTGTCATAAGGAGAAGTAATATGTCCTAAGATGTCGTACGATGTTCAAAGGACTCGTACGAATTCATTAGGTTTATTATGGATTTTTAAACTTTCGTACGGTGTTGTTAGGAGTTGTAAGGCGTCCAACATCACACTAACGTGCTTTTCAAGGTGTTAATATGGCATGCAGAGTCGTAAGATGTCCTAAGTTGTCGTACGATGTTCAAAGGAATCGGGCGAACTCATTAGGTTTATTATGGAGTTTTAAAGTTTCCGACGGTGATGTAAGGTGTTATTAGGAGTTGTTACGCGTCCTACATTATTCTAACGTGCTTTTCATGCTGCTAGTGTCGCATACTGAGCTTTAACATCTTCTGAGTTATCGTATGATGTTTAAAGGACTTCGACGAACTCATTAGGTTTAGTATTGAGTTTTAAGGTTTCGTACGGTGTTGTAAGGTGTTGTTAGGAGTTGTAAGGCATGCAACATTATACTAACGTGCTTTTCATGGTGCTAATATGGCATACATAGTCGTAAGATGTCTTATGTTGTCGTATGACCTTCCAAGGACTCGGACGAACTTATTAGGTGTATTATGGAGTTTTAACGTTTCGTACGGTGATGTAAGGTGTTCATAGAGGCAGTAAGGCATCCTACATTATACTAACGTTCTTTTCGAGTTGCTAATGTGTCATAAGGAGACGTAAGATGTCTTAAGATGTCGTACGATGTTCAAAGGATTCGTACGAATTCATTAGGTTTATGATGGATTTTTAAACTTTCGTACGGTGTTGTTAGGAGTTGTAAGGCGTCCAACGTCACACTAACGTGCTTTTCAAGGTGTTAATATGGCATGTAGAGTCGTAAGATGTCCTAAGTTGTCGTACGATATTCAAAGGACTTGGGCGAATTCATTAGGTTTATTATGGAGTTTTAAAGTTTCGTACGGTGATGTAAGGTGTTCTTAGGAGTTGTTACGCGTCCTACATTATTCTAACGTGCTTTTCATGTTGCTAGTGTCGCATACTGAGCTTTAACATCACCTGAGTTGTCGTACGATGTTCAAAGGACTTCGACAAATTCATTAGGTTTATTAGGTAGTTTTAAGGTTTCGTACGGTGTTGTAAGGTGTTGTTAGGAGTTGTAAGGCATCCAACAATCTACTAACGTGCTTTTCATGGTGCTAATATGGCATACATAGTCGTAAGATGTCTTAAGTTGCCGTATGACGTTCAAAGGACTCGGACGAATTCATTAGGTGTATTATGGAGTTTTAACGTTTCGTATGGTGATGTAAGGTGTTCATAGAGGCTGTAAGGCATCCTACATTATACTAACGTTATTTTCGAGTTGCTAATGTGTCATAAGTAGACGTAAGATGTCCTAAGATGTCGTACGATGTTCAAAGGACTAGTACGAATTCATTTGGTTTATTAAGGATGTTTAATGTTTCGTACGGTGTTGTAAGGTGTTGTTAGGAGTTTTAAGGCGTCCAACATCAAAATAACGTGCTTTTCAAGGTGTTAATATGGCATACAGAGTCGTAAGATGTCCTAAGTTGTCGTACGATGTTCAAAGAACTCGGGCGAATTCATTAGGTTTATTATGAAGTTTTAAAGTTTCGTACGTTGATATAAGGTGTTCTTAGGAATTGTTACGCGTCCTACATTACTCTAACGTTCTTTTCATGTTGCTAGTGTCGCATACTGAGCTTTAACATCTCCTGAGTTGTCGTACGATGTTCAAAGGACTTCGACGAATTTATTAGGTTTATTAGGGAGTTTTAAGGTTTCATACGGTGTTGTAAGGAGTTGTAAGGCATCCAACATTATACGAACGTGCTTTTCATGGTGCTAATATGGCATACATAGTCGTAAGATGTCTTAAGTTGCCGTATGACGTTCAAAGGACTCGGACGAATTCATTAGGTTTTTTATGGAGTTTTTTTAACGTTTCGTACGGTGATGTAAGTTGTTCATAGAGGCTGTAAGGCATCCTACATTATACTAACGTTCTTTTCAAGTTGCTAATGTGTCATAAGGAGACGTAAGATGTCCTAAGATGTCGTACGATGTTCAATGGACTCGTACGAATTCATTAGGTTTATTATGGATTTTTAATGTTTCGTACGGTGTTTTTAGGAGTTGTAAGGCGTCCAACATCACACTAACGTGCTTTTCAAGGTGTTAATATGGCATACAGAGTCGTAAGATGTCCTAATTTGTCGTACGATGTTCAAAGGAATCGGGCGAACTCATTAGGTTTATTATGGAGTTGTAAAGTTTCCGACGGTGATGTAAGGTGTTCTTAGGAGTTGTTACGCGTCCTACATTATTCTAATGTGCTTTTCATGTTGCTAGTGTCGCATACTGAGCTTTAACATCTTCTGAGTTATCGTACGATGTTTAAAGGACTTCGATGAACTTATTAGGTTTAGTATTGAGTTTTCAGGTTTCGTACGGTGTTGTAAGGTGTTGTTAGGAGTTGTAAAGCATCCAACATTCTACTAACGTGCTTTTCATGGTGCTAATATGGCATACATAGTCGTAAGATGTCTTAAGTTGCCGTATGACGTTCAAAGGACTCGGACGAATTCATTAGGTGTATTATGGAGTATTAACGTTTCGTATGGTGATGTAAGGTGTTCATACAGGCTGTAAAGCATCCTACATTATATTAACGTTCTTTTCGAGTTGCTAATGTGTCATAACGAGACGTAAGATGTCCTAAGATGCCGTACGATGTTCAAAGGACTCGTACGAATTCATTAGGTTTATGATGGATTTTTAAAGTTTCGTACGGTGTTGTTAGGAGTTGTAAGGCGTCCAACATCACACTAACGTGCTTTTCAAGGTGTTAATATGGCATGCAGAGTCGTAAGATGTCCTAAGTTGTCGTACGATATTCAAAGGACTTGGACGAATTCATTAGGTTTATTATGGAGTTTTAAAGTTTCGTACGATGATTTAAGGTGTTCTTAGGAGTTGTTACGCGTCCTACATTATTCTAACGTGCTTTTCATGTTGCTAGTGTCGCATACTGAGCTTTAACATCACCTGAGTTGTCGTACGATGTTCAAAGGACTTCGACAAATTCATTAGGTTTATTAGGGAGTTTTAAGGTTTAGTACGGTTTTGTAAGGTGTTGTTAGGAGTTGTAAGGCATCCAACATTCTACTAACGTGCTTTTCATGGTGCTAATATGGCATACATAGTCGTAAGATGTCTTAAGTTGCCGTATGACGTTCAAAGGACTCGGACGAATTCATTAGGTGTATTATGGAGTTTTAACGTTTCGTATGGTGATGTAAGGTGTTCATAGAGGCTGTAAGGCATCCTACATTATACTAACGTTATTTTCGAGTTGCTAATGTGTCATAAGTAGACGTAAGATGTCCTAAGATGTCGTACGATGTTCAAAGGACTAGTACGAATTCATTTGGTTTATTAAGGATGTTTAATGTTTCGTACGGTGTTGTAAGGTGTTGTTAGGAGTTTTAAGGCGTCCAACATCAAAATAACGTGCTTTTCAAGGTGTTAATATGGCATACAGAGTCGTAAGATATCCTAAGTTGTCGTACGATGTTCAAAGGACTCGGGCGAATTCATTAGGTTTATTATGGAGTTTTAAAGTTTCGTACGTTGATATAAGGTGTTCTTAGGAATTGTTACGCGTCCTACATTACTCTAACGTTCTTTTCATGTTGCTAGTGTCGCATACCGAGCTTTAACATCTCCTGAGTTGTCGTACGATGTTCAAAGGACTTCGACGAATTTATTAGGTTTATTAGGGAGTTTTAAGGTTTCATACGGTGTTGTAAGGAGTTGTAAGGCATCCAACATTATACGAACGTGCTTTTCATGGTGCTAATATGGCATACATAGTCGTAAGATGTCTTAAGTTGCCGTATGACGTTCAAAGGACTCGGACGAATTCATTAGGTTTTTTATGGAGTTTTTTTAACGTTTCGTACGGTGATGTAAGTTGTTCATAGAGGCTGTAAGGCATCCTACATTATACTAACGTTCTTTTCAAGTTGCTAATGTGTCATAAGGAGACGTAAGATGTCCTAAGATGTCGTACGATGTTCAATGGACTCGTACGAATTCATTAGGTTTATTATGGATTTTTAATGTTTCGTACGAAATTTTCAGGAGTTGTAAGGCGTCCAACATCACACTAACGTGCTTTTCAAGGTGTTAATATGGCATACAGAGTCGTAAGATGTCCTAATTTGTCGTACGATGTTCAAAGGAATCGGGCGAACTCATTAGGTTTATTATGGAGTTTTAAAGTTTCCGACGGTGATGTAAGGTGTTCTTAGGAGTTGTTACGCGTCCTACATTATTCTAATGTGCTTTTCATGTTGCTAGTGTCGCATACTGAGCTTTAACATCTTCTGAGTTATCGTACGATGTTTAGAGGACTTCGATGAACTTATTAGGTTTAGTATTGAGTTTTCAGGTTTCGTTCGGTGTTGTAAGGTGTTGTTAGGAGTTCTAAGGCATCCAACATTCTACTAACGTGCTTTTCATGGTGCTAATATGGCATACATAGTCGTAAGATGTCTTAAGTTGCCGTATGGCGTTCAAAGGACTCGGACGAATTCATTAGGTGTATTATGGAGTATTAACGTTTCGTATGGTGATGTAAGGTGTTCATAGAGGCTGTAAGGCATCCTACATTAGACTAACGTTCTTTTCGAGTTGCTAATGTGTCGTAAGTAGACGTAAGAAGTCCTAAGATGTCGTACGATGTTCAAAGGACTAGTACGAATTCATTTGGTTTATTATGGATTTTTAATGTTTCGTACGGTGTTGTAAGGTGTTGTTAGGAGTTTTAAGGCATCCAACATCAAACTAACGTGCTTTTCAAGGTGTTAATATGGCATACAGAGTCGTAAGATGTCCTAAGTTGTCGTACGATGTTCAAAGGACTTGGGCGAATTCATTAGGTTTATTATGGAGTTTTAAAGTTTCGTACGTTGATATAAGGTGTTCTAAGGAGTTGTTACGCGTCCTACATTATTCTAACGTGATTTTCATGTTGCTAGTATCGCATACTGAGCTTTAACATCTCCTGAGTTGTCGTACGATGTTCAAAGGACTACGACGAATTTATTAGGTTTATTAGGGAGTTTTAAGGTTTCATACGGTGTTGTAAGGAGTTGTAAGGCATCCTACTAACGTGCTTTTCATGGTGCTAATATGGCATACATAGTCGTAAGATGTCTTAAGTTGCCGTATGACGTTCAAAGGACTCGGACGAATTCATTAGGTTTTTTATGGAATTTTAACGTTTCGTACGGTGATGTAAGGTGTTCATAGAGACTGTAAGGCATCCTACATTATACTAACGTTCTTTTCGAGTTGCTAATGTGTCATAAGGAGAAGTAATATGTCCTAAGATGTCGTACGATGTTCAAAGGACTCGTACGAATTCATTAGGTTTATTATGGATTTTTAAACTTTCGTACGGTGATGTTAGGAGTTGTAAGGCGTCCAACATCACACTAACGTGCTTTTCAAGGTGTTAATATGGCATGCAGAGTCGTAAGATGTCCTAAGTTGTCGTACGATGTTCAAAGGAATCGGGCGAACTCATTAGGTTTATTATGGAGTTTTAAAGTTTCCGACGGTGATGTAAGGTGTTATTAGGAGTTGTTACGCGTCCTACATTATTCTAACGTGCTTTTCATGCTGCTAGTGTCGCATACTGAGCTTTAACATCTTCTGAGTTATCGTATGATGTTTAAAGGACTTCGACGAACTCATTAGGTTTAGTATTGAGTTTTAAGGTTTCGTACGGTGTTGTAAGGTGTTGTTAGGAGTTGTAAGGCATGCAACATTATACTAACGTGCTTTTCATGGTGCTAATATGGCATACATAGTCGTAAGATGTCTTATGTTGTCGTATGACCTTCCAAGGACTCGGACGAACTTATTAGGTGTATTATGGAGTTTTAACGTTTCGTACGGTGATGTAAGGTGTTCATAGAGGCAGTAAGGCATCCTACATTATACTAACGTTCTTTTCGAGTTGCTAATGTGTCATAAGGAGACGTAAGATGTCTTAAGATGTCGTACGATGTTCAAAGGATTCGTACGAATTCATTAGGTTTATGATGGATTTTTAAACTTTCGTACGGTGTTGTTAGGAGTTGTAAGGCGTCCAACGTCACACTAACGTGCTTTTCAAGGTGTTAATATGGCATGTAGAGTCGTAAGATGTCCTAAGTTGTCGTACGATATTCAAAGGACTTGGGCGAATTCATTAGGTTTATTATGGAGTTTTAAAGTTTCGTACGGTGATGTAAGGTGTTCTTAGGAGTTGTTACGCGTCCTACATTATTCTAACGTGCTTTTCATGTTGCTAGTGTCGCATACTGAGCTTTAACATCACCTGAGTTGTCGTACGATGTTCAAAGGACTTCGACAAATTCATTAGGTTTATTAGGTAGTTTTAAGGTTTCGTACGGTGTTGTAAGGTGTTGTTAGGAGTTGTAAGGCATCCAACAATCTACTAACGTGCTTTTCATGGTGCTAATATGGCATACATAGTCGTAAGATGTCTTAAGTTGCCGTATGACGTTCAAAGGACTCGGACGAATTCATTAGGTGTATTATGGAGTTTTAACGTTTCGTATGGTGATGTAAGGTGTTCATAGAGGCTGTAAGGCATCCTACATTATACTAACGTTATTTTCGAGTTGCTAATGTGTCATAAGTAGACGTAAGATGTTCTAAGATGTCGTACGATGTTCAAAGGACTAGTACGAATTCATTTGGTTTATTAAGGATGTTTAATGTTTCGTACGGTGTTGTAAGGTGTTGTTAGGAGTTTTAAGGCGTCCAACATCAAAATAACGTGCTTTTCAAGGTGTTAATATGGCATACAGAGTCGTAAGATGTCCTAAGTTGTCGTACGATGTTCAAAGAACTCGGGCGAATTCATTAGGTTTATTATGGAGTTTTAAAGTTTCGTACGTTGATATAAGGTGTTCTTAGGAATTGTTACGCGTCCTACATTACTCTAACGTTCTTTTCATGTTGCTAGTGTCGCATACTGAGCTTTAACATCTCCTGAGTTGTCGTACGATGTTCAAAGGACTTCGACGAATTTATTAGGTTTATTAGGGAGTTTTAAGGTTTCATACGGTGTTGTAAGGAGTTGTAAGGCATCCAACATTATACGAACGTGCTTTTCATGGTGCTAATATGGCATACATAGTCGTAAGATGTCTTAAGTTGCCGTATGACGTTCAAAGGACTCGGACGAATTCATTAGGTTTTTTATGGAGTTTTTTTAACGTTTCGTACGGTGATGTAAGTTGTTCATAGAGGCTGTAAGGCATCCTACATTATACTAACGTTCTTTTCAAGTTGCTAATGTGTCATAAGGAGACGTAAGATGTCCTAAGATGTCGTACGATGTTCAATGGACTCGTACGAATTCATTAGGTTTATTATGGATTTTTAATGTTTCGTACGGTGTTTTTAGGAGTTGTAAGGCGTCCAACATCACACTAACGTGCTTTTCAAGGTGTTAATATGGCATGCAGAGTCGTAAGATGTCCTAAGTTGTCGTACGATGTTCAAAGGAATCGGGCGAACTCATTAGGTTTATTATGGAGTTTTAAAGTTTCCGACGGTGATGTAAGGTGTTATTAGGAGTTGTTACGCGTCCTACATTATTCTAACGTGCTTTTCATGCTGCTAGTGTCGCATACTGAGCTTTAACATCTTCTGAGTTATCGTATGATGTTTAAAGGACTTCGACGAACTCATTAGGTTTAGTATTGAGTTTTAAGGTTTCGTACGGTGTTGTAAGGTGTTGTTAGGAGTTGTAAGGCATGCAACATTATACTAACGTGCTTTTCATGGTGCTAATATGGCATACATAGTCGTAAGATGTCTTATGTTGTCGTATGACCTTCCAAGGACTCGGACGAACTTATTAGGTGTATTATGGGGTTTTAACGTTTCGTACGGTGATGTAAGGTGTTCATAGAGGCAGTAAGGCATCCTACATTATACTAACGTTCTTTTCGAGTTGCTAATGTGTCATAAGGAGACGTAAGATGTCTTAAGATGTCGTACGATGTTCAAAGGATTCGTACGAATTCATTAGGTTTATGATGGATTTTTAAACTTTCGTACGGTGTTGTTAGGAGTTGTAAGGCGTCCAACGTCACACTAACGTGCTTTTCAAGGTGTTAATATGGCATGTAGAGTCGTAAGATGTCCTAAGTTGTCGTACGATATTCAAAGGACTTGGGCGAATTCATTAGGTTTATTATGGAGTTTTAAAGTTTCGTACGGTGATGTAAGGTGTTCTTAGGAGTTGTTACGCGTCCTACATTATTCTAACGTGCTTTTCATGTTGCTAGTGTCGCATACTGAGCTTTAACATCACCTGAGTTGTCGTACGATGTTCAAAGGACTTCGACAAATTCATTAGGTTTATTAGGTAGTTTTAAGGTTTCGTACGGTGTTGTAAGGTGTTGTTAGGAGTTGTAAGGCATCCAACAATCTACTAACGTGCTTTTCATGGTGCTAATATGGCATACATAGTCGTAAGATGTCTTAAGTTGCCGTATGACGTTCAAAGGACTCGGACGAATTCATTAGGTGTATTATGGAGTTTTAACGTTTCGTATGGTGATGTAAGGTGTTCATAGAGGCTGTAAGGCATCCTACATTATACTAACGTTATTTTCGAGTTGCTAATGTGTCATAAGTAGACGTAAGATGTCCTAAGATGTCGTACGATGTTCAAAGGACTAGTACGAATTCATTTGGTTTATTAAGGATGTTTAATGTTTCGTACGGTGTTGTAAGGTGTTGTTAGGAGTTTTAAGGCGTCCAACATCAAAATAACGTGCTTTTCAAGGTGTTAATATGGCATACAGAGTCGTAAGATGTCCTAAGTTGTCGTACGATGTTCAAAGAACTCGGGCGAATTCATTAGGTTTATTATGGAGTTTTAAAGTTTCGTACGTTGATATAAGGTGTTCTTAGGAATTGTTACGCGTCCTACATTACTCTAACGTTCTTTTCATGTTGCTAGTGTCGCATACTGAGCTTTAACATCTCCTGAGTTGTCGTACGATGTTCAAAGGACTTCGACGAATTTATTAGGTTTATTAGGGAGTTTTAAGGTTTCATACGGTGTTGTAAGGAGTTGTAAGGCATCCAACATTATACGAACGTGCTTTTCATGGTGCTAATATGGCATACATAGTCGTAAGATGTCTTAAGTTGCCGTATGACGTTCAAAGGACTCGGACGAATTCATTAGGTTTTTTATGGAGTTTTTTTAACGTTTCGTACGGTGATGTAAGTTGTTCATAGAGGCTGTAAGGCATCCTACATTATACTAACGTTCTTTTCAAGTTGCTAATGTGTCATAAGGAGACGTAAGATGTCCTAAGATGTCGTACGATGTTCAATGGACTCGTACGAATTCATTAGGTTTATTATGGATTTTTAATGTTTCGTACGGTGTTTTTAGGAGTTGTAAGGCGTCCAACATCACACTAACGTGCTTTTCAAGGTGTTAATATGGCATACAGAGTCGTAAGATGTCCTAATTTGTCGTACGATGTTCAAAGGAATCGGGCGAACTCATTAGGTTTATTATGGAGTTGTAAAGTTTCCGACGGTGATGTAAGGTGTTCTTAGGAGTTGTTACGCGTCCTACATTATTCTAATGTGCTTTTCATGTTGCTAGTGTCGCATACTGAGCTTTAACATCTTCTGAGTTATCGTACGATGTTTAAAGGACTTCGATGAACTTATTAGGTTTAGTATTGAGTTTTCAGGTTTCGTACGGTGTTGTAAGGTGTTGTTAGGAGTTGTAAAGCATCCAACATTCTACTAACGTGCTTTTCATGGTGCTAATATGGCATACATAGTCGTAAGATGTCTTAAGTTGCCGTATGACGTTCAAAGGACTCGGACGAATTCATTAGGTGTATTATGGAGTATTAACGTTTCGTATGGTGATGTAAGGTGTTCATAGAGGCTGTAAGGCATCCTACATTATACTAACGTTCTTTTCGAGTTGCTAATGTGTCGTAAGTAGACGTAAGAAGTCCTAAGATGTCGTACGATGTTCAAAGGACTAGTACGAATTCATTTGGTTTATTATGGATTTTTAATGTTTCGTACGGTGTTGTAAGGTGTTGTTAGGAGTTTTAAGGCATCCAACATCAAACTAACGTGCTTTTCAAGGTGTTAATATGGCATTCAGAGTCGTAAGATGTCCTAAGTTGTCGTACGATGTTCAAAGGACTTGGGCGAATTCATTAGGTTTATTATGGAGTTTTAAAGTTTCGTACGTTGATATAAGGTGTTCTTAGGTGTTGTTACGCGTCCTACATTATTCTAACGTGATTTTCATGTTGCTAGTGTCGCATACTGAGCTTTAACATCTCCTGAGTTGTCGTACGATGTTCAAAGGACTCCGACGAATTTGTTAGGTTTATTAGGGAGTTTTAAGGTTTCATACGGTGTTGTAAGGAGTTGTAAGGCATCCTACTAACGTGCTTTTCATGGTGCTAATATGGCATACATAGTCGTAAGATGTCTTAAGTTGCCGTATGACGTTCAAAGGACTCGGACGAATTCATTAGGTTTTTTATGGAATTTTAACGTTTCGTACGGTGATGTAAGATGTTCATAGAGACTGTAAGGCATCCTACATTATACTAACGTTCTTTTCGAGTTGCTAATGTGTCATAAGGAGAAGTAATATGTCCTAAGATGTCGTACGATGTTCAAAGGACTCGTACGAATTCATTAGGTTTATTTTGGATTTTTAATGTTTTGTACGGTGTTGTTAGGAGTTGTAAGGCGTCCAACATCACACTAACGTGCTTTTCAAGGTGTTAATATGGCATGCAGAGTCGTAAGATGTCCTAAGTTGTCGTACGATGTTCAAAGGAATCGGGCGAACTCATTAGGTTTATTATGGAGTTTTAAAGTTTCCGACGGTGATGTAAGGTGTTATTAGGAGTTGTTACGCGTCCTACATTATTCTAACGTGATTTTCATGCTGCTAGTGTCGCATACTGAGCTTTAACATCTTCTGAGTTATCGTATGATGTTTAAAGGACTTCGACGAACTCATTAGGTTTAGTATTGAGTTTTAAGGTTTCGTACGGTGTTGTAAGGTGTTGTTAGGAGTTGTAAGGCATGCAACATTATACTAACGTGCTTTTCATGGTGCTAATATGGCATACATAGTCGTAAGATGTCTTATGTTGTCGTATGACCTTCCAAGGACTCGGACGAACTCATTAGGTGTATTATGGAGTTTTAACGTTTCGTACGGTGATGTAAGGTGTTCATAGAGGCAGTAAGGCATCCTACATTATACTAACGTTCTTTTCGAGTTGCTAATGTGTCATAAGGAGACGTAAGATGTCTTAAGATGTCGTACGATGTTCAAAGGATTCGTACGAATTCATTAGGATTATGATGGATTTTTAAACTTTCGTACGGTGTTGTTAGGAGTTGTAAGGCGTCCAACGTCACACTAACGTGCTTTTCAAGGTGTTAATATGGCATGTAGAGTCGTAAGATGTCCTAAGTTGTCGTACGATATTCAAAGTTATGGAGTTTTAAAGTTTCGTACGGTGATGTAAGGTGTTCTTAGGAGTTGTTACGCGTCCTACATTATTCTAACGTGCTTTTCATGTTGCTAGTGTCGCATACTGAGCTTTAACATCACCTGAGTTGTCGTACGATGTTCAAAGGACTTCGACAAATTCATTAGGTTTATTAGGTAGTTTTAAGGTTTCGTACGGTGTTGTAAGGTGTTGTTAGGAGTTGTAAGGCATCCAACATTCTACTAACGTGCTTTTCATGGTGCTAATATGGCATACATAGTCGTAAGATGTCTTAAGTTGCCGTATGACGTTCAAAGGACTCGGACGAATTCATTAGGTGTATTATGGAGTTTTAACGTTTCGTATGGTGATGTAAGGTGTTCATAGAGGCTGTAAGGCATCCTACATTATACTAACGTTATTTTCGAGTTGCTAATGTGTCATAAGTAGACGTAAGATGTTCTAAGATGTCGTACGATGTTCAAAGGAGTAGTACGAATTCAGTTGGTTTATTATGGATTTTTAATGTTTCGTACGGTGTTGTAAGGTGTTGTTAGGAGTTTTAAGGCGTCCAACATCAAACTAACGTGCTTTTCAAGGTGTTAATATGGCATACAGAGTCGTAA
This sequence comes from Tagetes erecta, assembly GCA_030867185.1. Taxonomy (NCBI): domain Eukaryota; kingdom Viridiplantae; phylum Streptophyta; class Magnoliopsida; order Asterales; family Asteraceae; genus Tagetes; species Tagetes erecta. The sequence continues at coordinate 40,343,032 of CM061487.1, read as the reverse complement.
GATGTGACACCCCGCCCGGCAGCGGAAAACACCGGGCGCGTCAAGTGAATCGGATATCAAAGTACCAAGCACATGACACACTAATTGCATATTTTAATATTAATTGCGCAATAATGTCGTGACATAAAGAAGCATTCAATAGTCATAAAAACCGTAATAGAAACCGACAAATAAATATTGTTTATTGTCTTTTTATTCTAGGTCCGAAGCATCCTAAGTGTCTTGAACCAAAACCGAATCAAATTCCACCTGAAAAATTTGTAAAATAAGTTAGCTAAAGAATTAGCTAGTGAGTAAATCACAATGTATAGTACATAGTATAAAATCCGAGATCATTATAGATTGTGTTTCGCAATCTCATGTGCATAGCAATTTCAGCATATATCTCAACCATGACCATAGAAACACATAGAAACAAGTATCATAGACCCCGCAGGGTTACCTTTAGCAACAAGTCATGAGGAACCAACTCATGTTACATTTATTGATAACCATCGTTTAACCGTCTCGATATACAAGTTATCAAAAATGTTTAAGCATCTAAGGGACATAGCAACGTAGCACCAAGCATCACATGTAGTAACTAGTAACATAGAATCAACCAAAGAATCGCCGGGTCAAATCACCTATCAGGCCATTAATGTAGGTGGGCTTGTCAAGCCATTAGCGCTAACATTGTACCGGTGGAAATTACAAGATAATATAACTAATATTGACTTCCACACAATTTTGCTACATGCGGCCAAACACGATTAACACATCTAATGATCTTATTTTCGAAAATAGAAACATCAAAAGAAACCGTTGTATTATAGAAACACGTATTTCAGCCCCAAAAACGTAAACAGTAAAAAGGGGAGTGAGTTTACTCACCTTGAAAAGTAATTACAATCGAACCGTTAGAAACGCAGCTAAAAGCACCGAGGGTTGCCCAAACATTAGTACCACCTAATTTATTGGGAAAAACCCTAACTTAGAAACGAAACAATAGTAACAAAAATCGAAATCTGAAATCTAGGGTTTTGGATTTGGGATTTAGGGTGTTAAATTACAAATTGGGAATTAGGGTTTTGAAATACAATTTAGGAATTAGGGTTTTGAAATACAATTTAGGAATTAGGGTTTTTAAATACAATTTAGGAATTTAGTACGAAACGTAATTGTATTTTTGTATTATATATATTTTATACAAATCCATTTTTTGTTTTCTATAAAAACTTAGTATATGTATATTAACTTATGTTTTTAAGCTAATGAAAACAGTTTCAACTTAAATATATTATTAGATTATTGGAAAAGTATAATAATGTTTTTAAAGTGAAAACTATGAAACAAAATGGGGCCAGTGGGTTTCGAACCCTGAACCATCAGGTTAAACAAAGAAACACCAACCACCAGACCAGAAGCAACCTTTTGTTATTAAACTCGTTTTTAATTCTATTAGCATGTTATACTTAACAACACCCATTTCCATATAAACCCTAGAACAAAGATCCAACCAATTCGCTCAAATCTGTTAATCAAATCCAAAATCATTAGAGGGCTTTTAATCTACACGAACACACGATCATTTTGATATATAGAACACTTACTTGTTTGTCTATAAATTGATCGATGAGACGATGAACAAAAAGGCGACGACTGTGAATCAAAGAGATCATTCGGGGATGTTATAATGCAATTGCTTTTGCAGAAAGATCAGGTGTTTGTTAGGGAGTATTTTACCCAACAATGTAGGTTACAATTTGAGAGGAATTGACATGGTCGGGTTCAATTTCTATTTCGAGTTATTTGAGATTAATTGGTAACTTATTTGATGATTAAAACTTAATTGAATGGTGTAGCTTGACCCGAATCGTCGTAATGAATGTTTCGGTAAATTCAGTTGTTTCTAAAACGCACGATTTAGTTGTTTTGGGTGTTGTAAACGGCCGACGATTTGGGTTTGTTTGAAATCGTCTCTATGCTGCAATAGACACCAATTTAACATCTTGGCCGGGTTCGAACCATGTTTGGGAACGTGCCCGTGGTTTTAATTTGAGTTTTGGTGTTAAAACGAGCGAACCGGACCTCACCGGACTTCGGCATTTTCCGGCCAAAGTGGCCGGAGCTTTGCTCACCGGAAATACGGGTGAATCGGGTGGGGGGTTGGGTGAATTTGTAAATTACATATTTGGTCCCTGCACTTTCAGGTTGTTTTAACTTAATTATTATAAGTTTAATTAAAGTTTATAAATTGATAGTTTTGGCACAAAGTTAAATATATATATCTTTTAACTAACTAACTTAACTAAATTGAAACGTAACAACTATTTAAGTGATGTTTTTATAGTTCTAGCTCGTTTACATCATTAAGAGACTATTTCGAGACTTTTAAGCGTTTTTGTTTAACGTTTTCGATAATTTTCTTTTACGAGCTATATATATATATTTATTTATATACATATATTTTGAGTTTTTATGTTCCAACAATATTTATTTGATATACGTGAATGTTTTGTGACGTAAATGTGACATCCGTCCCAAACCCGAACCCGAATGCCTGTCTCGGACCCGAAGTTGTTACCCGTTAAATTGTAATCGTATTTATTTCTTCAAAGTGTAACGTCTATTATTATTATTATTATTACTATTATAAATAAACGCATTGATTCTACGTTGTTCGTCTCAATTAAATTCACATTTCAAAACGTTCACGTATATCGAATAAATAATAGGTGGAACTATAAACCTCAATATATATATATATATATATATATATATAAATATATATATAGTTCGTAAAAGAAAATTAGTGAAAACGTTAAACCAAAACGCCTCCAAGTCTCGAAATAATCTCGTAACGGTTTAAACGAGCTAAAACCATAAAAACGTCACTTACATAATTGTTACGTTTCAATTTAGTTAAGTTAGTCAGTTAAAATATATATATTAAATAACTTTGGGTTGAAATTGTCAAGTTTCAAACTTGAATGAAAACTTATATTAACTCATTTTATAACCAGCCAAAGATAAAGGACCAGAACTGTAAATATTTAAAAACCCAAACCCCCTCCCCTTCTCTCTCCCCGCTTTTCCGATCAGGTCGCCGGTCGCCGGCGACGAACTCCGGCGAAGCACCAAAACCAGTTTTTACTCACTTTTAACCCATTTAATCCTATGTAAAACGATCGTGAACAAGATTCGAACCCGTGACTATCTATTAATTTGATTTTACAACACAATTGAGTCCGTAGCATACAAATCTTGAATGCTTCGGTTTGTGCTCAAGACCCATTAAACCCAATCAATACAAAACGCTTGCAAACAGTAATTTAACTTAACTGAAACGATCATCTCAACGGTTGGAACCTGTTTGCAGCAATTAATCGAGCTTTAAACACCTAATTAACATCCAATTAATCCGAATTATATCGCGAACTATCTCGAACCCATTCATCAGTTTTCTATCAAAACCAATTCAATTAAATTATACAAAACACTCTCCCGAACTCGATTTCACTATCTGTTGATCCAATTTGCAATCAAAATCATCAAAATCTCAGTCTTTGATTCCCACCCGTCGCGTTTGTGTTCTTCATCTCATCGACCAAATTCGTCTTCAATTCAGTAAGTCTTTATGTTAAAATGATCCTTATTACGTTCTGATTAAAAGCCCTATGATTAGCGTTTGATTCAACATCGTTTAGTCGGTCAATTTGATGGATTTAAAATCTAGGGTTTATGCAATTTGGGGTTTTGTTATGCAGAATATGTTAAAATAATTTCTGATCGGGTTTTAAACAAAGATAAGGTTTAGTTCAGTGGTAAGGTTTCTGGTTATGGTGCGTTAGGTCGTGGGTTCGAGTCCCACTGACCACTTTTATTTAATTTTTACCTTTTAACCCCTTTTCTTCTAAGTTATATATATATTTCTCAAGATTGTATATAAATAATATATCAATTATAAAACTAGAAATTGTTTATTATAAAAATATATATTTATATCTCGTACCTAAATCCCCAAATTGGACTTTAAAACCCTAAATTGGTTTTGAAACCCTAAATCCCCAAATTGGACTTTAAAACCCTAAATTGGATTTTGAAACCCTAAATCCCCAAATTGGACTTTAAAACCCTAAATTCCCAAATTATATTTTGAAACCCTAATTTTCAATTTATAATTTAAAACCCTAAAACCCCAAATCCAAAACCCTAGAATTTCTAAGTTCTTGATTCTAGTTACTATATTATTTGTCTCGTTTCTAAATTAGGTTTTCCCGGTTAATTAGGTGATTCTAATATCTGGGCGATCCTCGATTCTATTTAGTTACTTTCTTGCGTTTGCTATTATCTATATTGTCAGGTGAGTAAACTCACTCCCCTTTTTCCATTTTACTATTTTGGGGCTGAAATACGTCTTTTACTATATTGCGGTTTCTATTCTTTTTCTAAAAGAGATCATACAAATATGTTAATCTAGTTTGGCCGCTTGATGCAATCTTATGTGTTAGTTAAAAGTAGTTTTATTGCTTGGTAAACCCACCGGTACAATGTTAGCGCTAATGGTTTGACAAACCCACCTGCTTGTACAACATCGATAGGTGATTTAAACCCGGCCTTTCTAATTCCATGTTTACTATGTCGAGATGCTATGTTGCTATACTATGTTGCTATACTATGTTGCTATGCTATGATGCTATACTATGCCATGTCCCTAAATTGCTAAATGATGACTTATATATCGAGACGGTAAACGACGGTTATTAAAAGTCATCATTATTACTTACATGAGTGGTTCTCATGACAAATGGCTAAACGAGATACTATGGTTTCTATTGTGGTTGGTGTGCTATTCTATTCTAGGGGTCCTGGTAGGGTGGTATTACGAAATTACTATACATATGGGATTGCGCAGCATATCTTGTTGATCTCGGATTTCAATACTATTACTATTCAATTGAGTTTTACTCACTAGCTTGTGTAGCTAACTTTATTTTCGCGTATTTCAGGTGGCGCGTGATTTTGGCTTGTTTTATTGCTATTCAAGACATAAGGACTTGGACCTAGAAATAATACTAAACATGACTATTTCATTTACTGCTATTATGAATTTGTCGTTTCGCATTTAAGACTTGGGTTTTGCCAAACTTATGACAATAATTATTAGACTTTAATAAAAGTAATACCATGTGCTTTGTTTACTATGGATATCCAATTCTATGACAGCCCGGTGTTTTCCGCCGCCGGGCGGGGTGTCACAGTTGGTATCAGAGCCATGGTTATAGGGAACTAGGATAGGGTATTAGAAACACACCGACCTAGACTATAACCTAAGAGTCCTTAGTGCAAGTAGTTTGTGCTTAGGAAACTCTTCTAGAACTTATTTCCTTATTCTTTTTATGAATCTTTCTATGCCTTTTCTTTATCTTATTTCTTATCCGATTTCGCGAAGGAGCTACAAGAGACTCGTCTGTGTGATTAGGATCTTTCTCTTTGTGGAATCTCGTCATCGTCTTAAGTAAGTTTGAAACGTGGGAACGTGTGCAATCTGGAAGGGGGAACGCCTGTATCACGGCCATCCTGTCTAAGGCAAAGCATTTCGTATAAATCTCTTTAAGAGACCTGTATGCTTACCTGGGGATGTACGAGATGAGTGTGAACCTATAGGCTAAAGCACGCTTTCTCGAATACGTTGACAACGAACTTAACACTTTGATAAGTCATTAGTGTCCAAAACCAAGACACACTCCTAAGCCATTGAAATTTCATTTTCTTGGATTCTATGATTTTCATTCCCACGATTTATAATTATTTCTATGAATTTTTATAGTGATTCAAATAATATTCCAACTTCATTTACTAATGTTTCTAAAGTTTCTAAGTGATTTTCTATGATATGTTCAAAGGATCCTATGATGTTCTAAGTACTATCACTATTTCAGTTAATCGAAATTTCTAAAGTTTCTAAAGCTTTTACATGATTTTCTATGGTATGTTTTCGAAAGATTCTATGATATTCTAAGTGGAACGAGGTGCTATTATTACATCGGATGTTTCTATCGGTCAAAGATGTTGCTACAAAACCGTGTTATTCTACGTTTCATCACTCCATTTGTTTCTAAGCTACAATAATACTTATGCGATATACTCGCTAGCTTATCTATATAACACAATTGCACCGTTGTAAACCAAACATTTCAAATCAAAACTAAGACATATCTCAATCGAATTATCCAAAACTACAGATCATGCATATATCAATTACCAAATTCTAAGTCGTATTTCTAATCCTAAATCAATTATCGACTCTTCAATCAAGGGTTCGTTATGATTTCTAAGTTTTAGTCAAGGCCAAATTCCACAACTAAATAAAAGTTAACGGATTTTGCTATTCTTATAAGCTAATGTATTTGAATCGAACGTCTACCCTCAAAATATTTCAACTTGACTTCTATACTCAATTAGTTTCAAAACTACTCATCTAACTATAAGATTCTAATCCAATTTCTAATTCATCATCACAACTACAAATCTACTATCAACTTATGAACTCAGAAAACCTAGATAATTACATCTTACACACACAAAGTCAATTTTCATAAACTTAAGTGTTACTATCCTAGTACTCGAACTTAGCTATCTATATCGTTGAACAAAGTTATTTATATGAGCAATGTCTACCTAATGGACGTTAGTTTCTTCTGAATCATCAATCTACTTGTCATCTTAATATTATTTTCCCAAGTACTATTTCTATCAAGTATGATAACAATACCTATACGTATAAACATCCTAACCTAAAATTGTTGTGTACTTCTGACGAGCACGTGATCAAATGAACTGTGGGGTCCATGCAAAAACTGAAGTAATTACGGGTGCACACGGAATTATGAAAGTTGGTGCATGGGAACCATAGTAAGTTTTGTCTTGTGTAGCTGAGCCCTATTTAATCTTCTTATTTTCACTTGACTTGTTTACTCATTTTACTAATTGATCTAAGCCACTTAATTACGTGTAAGGTTACTTAATTCGTTTCAAACATTCTATTAATCACGACTATTCTCGATGATTATTTAAATAATTCTAAATCTATATACTTAAAATATTTCATTTGCAAGTTGGTATCCTATTCTATTGCTATATTGGGTAGCAAATAAGATTTATTCGAATCTACATACAAATAGTTCAACCGAACTCCTATAAGTGAAAAGAGTTAAATAAACAATTTTCAATGAGACGAAGCAAATTAAAAATAAATAACTTCTTAATCTTGTTATTTAAAAACGTGTCTCAATCAAAGTGCTCATCTTCTCATTGATCGAATTCTCAAGAGTTTCTTGCGAGATGAAACTCCCTATGAAAGTGGGCAGTGTTCATCCCGTGTTTCATGTTCCTAATCTGAAAAAGTACTAATCCGATAAAAATCTCTCTATGCATATCGATAATGAATCGACGCAATTTATTAAACGGCCATTGGAAATTATTGACCGTGAAGTCAAACAACTAAAGCGTAATTAGATACCAATTGTTAACGACCGTTGAAACTCAAATGTGAACATGAATTTAAGACCAAATGAAGGTTAAGTATCCGCATCTTTTTTTTGCTTCATCTTTTTCTACTTCGGTTTGAGCAAATTTCGGGACGAAATTTCTATAAGGGGGGGAGACTGTGACATCCGTCCCAAACCCGAACCCGAATGCCTGTCTCGGACCCGAAGTTGTTACCCGTTAAATTGTAATCGTATTTATTTCTTCAAAGTGTAACGTCTATTATTATTATTATTATTACTATTATAAATAAACGCATTGATTCTACGTTGTTCGTCTCAATTAAATTCACATTTCAAAACGTTCACGTATATCGAATAAATAATAGGTGGAACTATAAACCTCAATATATATATATATATATATATATATATAAATATATATATAGTTCGTAAAAGAAAATTAGTGAAAACGTTAAACCAAAACGCCTCCAAGTCTCGAAATAATCTCGTAACGGTTTAAACGAGCTAAAACCATAAAAACGTCACTTACATAATTGTTACGTTTCAATTTAGTTAAGTTAGTCAGTTAAAATATATATATTAAATAACTTTGGGTTGAAATTGTCAAGTTTCAAACTTGAATGAAAACTTATATTAACTCATTTTATAACCAGCCAAAGATAAAGGACCAGAACTGTAAATATTTAAAAACCCAAACCCCCTCCCCTTCTCTCTCCCCGCTTTTCCGATCAGGTCGCCGGTCGCCGGCGACGAACTCCGGCGAAGCACCAAAACCAGTTTTTACTCACTTTTAACCCATTTAATCCTATGTAAAACGATCGTGAACAAGATTCGAACCCGTGACTATCTATTAATTTGATTTTACAACACAATTGAGTCCGTAGCATACAAATCTTGAATGCTTCGGTTTGTGCTCAAGACCCATTAAACCCAATCAATACAAAACGCTTGCAAACAGTAATTTAACTTAACTGAAACGATCATCTCAACGGTTGGAACCTGTTTGCAGCAATTAATCGAGCTTTAAACACCTAATTAACATCCAATTAATCCGAATTATATCGCGAACTATCTCGAACCCATTCATCAGTTTTCTGTCAAAACCAATTCAATTAAATTATACAAAACACTCTCCCGAACTCGATTTCACTATCTGTTGATCCAATTTGCAATCAAAATCATCAAAATCTCAGTCTTTGATTCCCACCCGTCGCGTTTGTGTTCTTCATCTCATCGACCAAATTCGTCTTCAATTCAGTAAGTCTTTATGTTAAAATGATCCTTATTACGTTCTGATTAAAAGCCCTATGATTAGCGTTTGATTCAACATCGTTTAGTCGGTCAATTTGATGGATTTAAAATCTAGGGTTTATGCAATTTGGGGTTTTGTTATGCAGAATATGTTAAAATAATTTCTGATCGGGTTTTAAACAAAGATAAGGTTTAGTTCAGTGGTAAGGTTTCTGGTTATGGTGCGTTAGGTCGTGGGTTCGAGTCCCACTGACCACTTTTATTTAATTTTTACCTTTTAACCCCTTTTCTTCTAAGTTATATATATATTTCTCAAGATTGTATATAAATAATATATCAATTATAAAACTAGAAATTGTTTATTATAAAAATATATATTTATATCTCGTACCTAAATCCCCAAATTGGACTTTAAAACCCTAAATTGGTTTTGAAACCCTAAATCCCCAAATTGGACTTTAAAACCCTAAATTGGATTTTGAAACCCTAAATCCCCAAATTGGACTTTAAAACCCTAAATTCCCAAATTATATTTTGAAACCCTAATTTTCAATTTATAATTTAAAACCCTAAAACCCCAAATCCAAAACCCTAGAATTTCTAAGTTCTTGATTCTAGTTACTATATTATTTGTCTCGTTTCTAAATTAGGTTTTCCCGGTTAATTAGGTGATTCTAATATCTGGGCGATCCTCGATTCTATTTAGTTACTTTCTTGCGTTTGCTATTATCTATATTGTCAGGTGAGTAAACTCACTCCCCTTTTTCCATTTTACTATTTTGGGGCTGAAATACGTCTTTTACTATATTGCGGTTTCTATTCGTTTTCTAAAAGAGATCATACAAATATGTTAATCTAGTTTGGCCGCTTGATGCAATCTTATGTGTTAGTTAAAAGTAGTTTTATTGCTTGGTAAACCCACCGGTACAATGTTAGCGCTAATGGTTTGACAAACCCACCTGCTTGTACAACATCGATAGGTGATTTAAACCCGGCCTTTCTAATTCCATGTTTACTATGTCGAGATGCTATGTTGCTATACTATGTTGCTATACTATGTTGCTATGCTATGATGCTATACTATGCCATGTCCCTAAATTGCTAAATGATGACTTATATATCGAGACGGTAAACGACGGTTATTAAAAGTCATCATTATTACTTACATGAGTGGTTCTCATGACAAATGGCTAAACGAGATACTATGGTTTCTATTGTGGTTGGTGTGCTATTCTATTCTAGGGGTCCTGGTAGGGTGGTATTACGAAATTACTATACATATGGGATTGCGCAGCATATCTTGTTGATCTCGGATTTCAATACTATTACTATTCAATTGAGTTTTACTCACTAGCTTGTGTAGCTAACTTTATTTTCGCGTATTTCAGGTGGCGCGTGATTTTGGCTTGTTTTATTGCTATTCAAGACATAGGGACTTGGACCTAGAAATAATACTAAACATGACTATTTCATTTACTGCTATTATGAATTTGTCGTTTCGCATTTAAGACTTGGGTTTTGCCAAACTTATGACAATAATTATTAGACTTTAATAAAAGTAATACCATGTGCTTTGTTTACTATGGATATCCAATTCTATGACAGCCCGGTGTTTTCCGCCGCCGGGCGGGGTGTCACAGTAAATACGATTATTTAATTGAAACGTGAATAACGTAAGATTCAATGCGTTTATTTATAACAATAAGAATGAACGTTACATTTTGAGAAAATAAATACGATTACAATTTAAAGGATAACAACTTCGGGTTTGAGTCGGGCATTCGGGTTCGGGTTTGGGGCAGATGTCACATAAGATGTCCTAAGTTGTCGTACAATGTTCAAAGGACTCGGGCGAATTCATTAGGTTTATTATGGAGTTTTAAAGTTTCGTGCGTTGATATAAGGTGTTCTTAGGAGTTGTTACGCGTCCTACATTATTCTAACGTGCTTTTCATGTTGCTAGTGTCGCATACTGAGCTTTAACATCTCCTGAGTTGTCGTACGATGTTCAAAGGACTTCGACGAATTTATTAGGTTTATTAGGGAGTTTTAAGGTTTCATACGGTGTTGTAAGGAGTTGTAAGGCATCCTACTAACGTGCTTTTCATGGTGCTAATATGGCATACATAGTCGTAAGATGTCTTAAGTTGCCATATGACGTTCAAAGGACTCGGACGAATTCATTAGGTGTATTATGGAGTTTTAACGTTTCGTACGGTGATGTAAGGTGTTCATAGAGGCTGTAAGGCATCCTACATTATACTAACGTTCTTTTCGAGTTTCTAATGTGTCATAAGGAGACGTAAGATGTCCTAAGATGTCGTACGATGTTCAAAGGACTCGTACGAATTCATTAGGTTTATTATGGATTTTTAATGTTTCGTACGATCTTGTAAGGTGTTGTTACGAGTTTTAAGGCATCCAACATCAAACTAACGTGCTTTTCAAGGTGTTAATATGGAATATAGAGGCGTAAGATGTCCTAAGTTGTCGTACGATGTTCAAAGGACTCGGGCGAATTCATTAGGTTTATTATGGAGTTTTAAAGTTTCGTACGTTGATGTAATGTGTTCTTAGGAGTTGTTACACGTCCTACATTATTCTAACGTGCTTTTCATGTTGTTAGTGTCGCATACTAAGCTTTAAAATCTTCTGAGTTGTCGTACGATGTTCAAAGGACTTCGACGAATTAATTAGCTTTATTAGGGAGTTTTAAGGTTTCGTACGGTGTTGTAAGGCATCCAACATTATACTAACGTGCTTTTCATGGTGCAAATATGACATACATAGTCGTAAGATGTCTTAAGTTGCCGTATGACGTTCAAAGGACTCGGACGAATTCATTAGGTTTATTATGGAGTTTTAACGTTTCGTACGGTGATGTAAGGTGTTCATAGAGGTGTAAGGCATCCTACATTATACTAACGTTCTTTTCGAGTTGCTAATGTGTCATAAGGTGACGTAAGATGTCGTACGATGTTCAAAGGAATCGTACGAATTCATTAGGTTTATTATGGATTTTTAATGTTTCGTACGGTGTTGTTAGGAGTTGTAAGGCGTCCAACATCACAGTAACGTGCTTTTCAAGGTGTTAATATGGCATGCAGAGTCGTAAGATGTCCTAAGTTGTCGTACGATGTTCAAAGGACTTGGGCGAATTCATTAGGTTTATTATGGAGTTTTAAAGTTTCGGACGGTGATGTAAGGTGTTCTTAGGAGTTGTTACGCGTCCTACATTATTCTAACGTGCTTTTCATGTTGCTAGTGTCGCATACTGAGCTTTAACATCACCTGAGTTGTCGTACGATGTTCAAAGGACTTCGACGAATTCATTAGGTTTATTAGGGAGTTTTAAGGTTTCGTACGGTGTTGTAAGGTGTTGTTAGGAGTTGTAAGGCATCCAACATTCTACTAACGTGCTTTTCATGGTGCTAATATGGCATACATAGTCGTAAGATGTCTTAAGTTGCCATATGACGTTCAAAGGACTCGGACGAATTCATTAGGTGTATTATGGAGTTTTAACGTTTCGTACGGTGATGTAAGGTGTTCATAGAGGCTGTAAGGCATCCTACATTATACTAACGTTCTTTTCGAGTTTCTAATGTGTCATAAGGAGACGTAAGATGTCCTAAGATGTCGTACGATGTTCAAAGGACTCGTACGAATTCATTAGGTTTATTATGGATTTTTAATGTTTCGTACGATGTTGTAAGGTGTTGTTACGAGTTTTAAGGCATCCAACATCAAACTAACGTGCTTTTCAAGGTGTTAATATGGAATATAGAGTCGTAAGATGTCCTAAGTTGTCGTACGATGTTCAAAGGACTCGGGCGAATTCATTAGGTTTATTATGGAGTTTTAAAGTTTCGTACGTTGATGTAAGGTGTTCTTAGGAGTTGTTACACGTCCTACATTATTCTAACGTGCTTTTCATGTTGTTAGTGTCGCATACTGAGCTTTAACATCTTCTGAGTTGTCGTACGATGTTCAAAGGACTTCGACGAATTTATTAGCTTTATTAGGGAGTTTTAAGGTTTCGTACGGTGTTGTAAGGCATCCAACATTATACTAACGTGCTTTTCATGGTGCAAATATGGCATACATAGTCGTAAGATGTCTTAAGTTGCCGTATGACGTTCAAAGGACTCGGACGAATTCATTAGGTTTATTATGGAGTTTTAACGTTTCGTACGGTGATGTAAGGTGTTCATAGAGGTGTAAGGCATCCTACATTATACTAACGTTCTTTTCGAGTTGCTAATGTGTCATAAGGAGACGTAAGATGTCCTAAGATGTCGTACGATGTTCAAAGGACTCGTACGAATTCATTAGGTTTATTATGGATTTTTAATGTTTCGTACGGTGTTGTTAGGAGTTGTAAGGCGTCCAACATCACAGTAACGTGCTTTTCAAGGTGTTAATATGGCATGCAGAGTCGTAAGATGTCCTAAGTTGTCGTACGATGTTCAAAGGACTTGGGCGAATTCATTAGGTTTATTATGGAGTTTTAAAGTTTCGGACGGTGATGTAAGGTGTTCTTAGGAGTTGTTACGCGTCCTACATTATTCTAACGTGCTTTTCATGTTGCTAGTGTCGCATACTGAGCTTTAACATCACCTGAGTTGTCGTACGATGTTCAAAGGACTTCGACGAATTCATTAGGTTTATTAGGGAGTTTTAAGGTTTCGTACGGTGTTGTAAGGTGTTGTTAGGAGTTGTAAGGCATCCAACATTCTACTAACGTGCTTTTCATGGTGCTAATATGGCATACATAGTCGTAAGATGTCTTAAGTTGCCATATGACGTTCAAAGGACTCGGACGAATTCATTAGGTGTATTATGGAGTTTTAACGTTTCGTACGGTGATGTAAGGTGTTCATAGAGGCTGTAAGGCATCCTACATTATACTAACGTTCTTTTCAAGTTTCTAATGTGTCATAAGGAGACGTAAGATGTCCTAAGATGTCGTACGATGTTCAAAGGACTCGTACGAATTCATTAGGTTTATTATGGATTTTTAATGTTTCGTACGATCTTGTAAGGTGTTGTTACGAGTTTTAAGGCATCCAACATCAAACTAACGTGCTTTTCAAGGTGTTAATATGGAATATAGAGGCGTAAGATGTCCTAAGTTGTCGTACGATGTTCAAAGGACTCGGGCGAATTCATTAGGTTTATTATGGAGTTTTAAAGTTTCGTACGTTGATGTAATGTGTTCTTAGGAGTTGTTACACGTCCTACATTATTCTAACGTGCTTTTCATGTTGTTAGTGTCGCATACTAAGCTTTAAAATCTTCTGAGTTGTCGTACGATGTTCAAAGGACTTCGACGAATTTATTAGCTTTATTAGGGAGTTTTAAGGTTTCGTACGGTGTTGTAAGGCATCCAACATTATACTAACGTGCTTTTCATGGTGCAAATATGACATACATAGTCGTAAGATGTCTTAAGTTGCCGTATGACGTTCAAAGGACTCGGACGAATTCATTAGGTTTATTATGGAGTTTTAACGTTTCGTACGGTGATGTAAGGTGTTCATAGAGGTGTAAGGCATCCTACATTATACTAACGTTCTTTTCGAGTTGCTAATGTGTCATAAGGTGACGTAAGATGTCGTACGATGTTCAAAGGAATCGTACGAATTCATTAGGTTTATTATGGATTTTTAATGTTTCGTACGGTGTTGTTAGGAGTTGTAAGGCGTCCAACATCACAGTAACGTGCTTTTCAAGGTGTTAATATGGCATGCAGAGTCGTAAGATGTCCTAAGTTGTCGTACGATGTTCAAAGGACTTGGGCGAATTCATTAGGTTTATTATGGAGTTTTAAAGTTTCGGACGGTGATGTAAGGTGTTCTTAGGAGTTGTTACGCGTCCTACATTATTCTAACGTGCTTTTCATGTTGCTAGTGTCGCATACTGAGCTTTAACATCACCTGAGTTGTCGTACGATGTTCAAAGGACTTCGACGAATTCATTAGGTTTATTAGGGAGTTTTAAGGTTTCGTACGGTGTTGTAAGGTGTTGTTAGGAGTTGTAAGGCATCCAACATTCTACTAACGTGCTTTTCATGGTGCTAATATGGCATACATAGTCGTAAGATGTCTTAAGTTGCCATATGACGTTCAAAGGACTCGGACGAATTCATTAGGTGTATTATGGAGTTTTAACGTTTCGTACGGTGATGTAAGGTGTTCATAGAGGCTGTAAGGCATCCTACATTATACTAACGTTCTTTTCGAGTTTCTAATGTGTCATAAGGAGACGTAAGATGTCCTAAGATGTCGTACGATGTTCAAAGGACTCGTACGAATTCATTAGGTTTATTATGGATTTTTAATGTTTCGTACGATGTTGTAAGGTGTTGTTACGAGTTTTAAGGCATCCAACATCAAACTAACGTGCTTTTCAAGGTGTTAATATGGAATATAGAGTCGTAAGATGTCCTAAGTTGTCGTACGATGTTCAAAGGACTCGGGCGAATTCATTAGGTTTATTATGGAGTTTTAAAGTTTCGTACGTTGATGTAAGGTGTTCTTAGGAGTTGTTACACGTCCTACATTATTCTAACGTGCTTTTCATGTTGTTAGTGTCGCATACTGAGCTTTAACATCTTCTGAGTTGTCGTACGATGTTCAAAGGACTTCGACGAATTTATTAGCTTTATTAGGGAGTTTTAAGGTTTCGTACGGTGTTGTAAGGCATCCAACATTATACTAACGTGCTTTTCATGGTGCAAATATGGCATACATAGTCGTAAGATGTCTTAAGTTGCCGTATGACGTTCAAAGGACTCGGACGAATTCATTAGGTTTATTATGGAGTTTTAACGTTTCGTACGGTGATGTAAGGTGTTCATAGAGGTGTAAGGCATCCTACATTATACTAACGTTCTTTTCGAGTTGCTAATGTGTCATAAGGAGACGTAAGATGTCCTAAGATGTCGTACGATGTTCAAAGGACTCGTACGAATTCATTAGGTTTATTATGGATTTTTAATGTTTCGTACGGTGTTGTTAGGAGTTGTAAGGCGTCCAACATCACAGTAACGTGCTTTTCAAGGTGTTAATATGGCATGCAGAGTCGTAAGATGTCCTAAGTTGTCGTACGATGTTCAAAGGACTTGGGCGAATTCATTAGGTTTATTATGGAGTTTTAAAGTTTCGGACGGTGATGTAAGGTGTTCTTAGGAGTTGTTACGCGTCCTACATTATTCTAACGTGCTTTTCATGTTGCTAGTGTCGCATACTGAGCTTTAACATCACCTGAGTTGTCGTACGATGTTCAAAGGACTTCGACGAATTCATTAGGTTTATTAGGGAGTTTTAAGGTTTCGTACGGTGTTGTAAGGTGTTGTTAGGAGTTGTAAGGCATCCAACATTCTACTAACGTGCTTTTCATGGTGCTAATATGGCATACATAGTCGTAAGATGTCTTAAGTTGCCATATGACGTTCAAAGGACTCGGACGAATTCATTAGGTGTATTATGGAGTTTTAACGTTTCGTACGGTGATGTAAGGTGTTCATAGAGGCTGTAAGGCATCCTACATTATACTAACGTTCTTTTCGAGTTTCTAATGTGTCATAAGGAGACGTAAGATGTCCTAAGATGTCGTACGATGTTCAAAGGACTCGTACGAATTCATTAGGTTTATTATGGATTTTTAATGTTTCGTACGATGTTGTAAGGTGTTGTTACGAGTTTTAAGGCATCCAACATCAAACTAACGTGCTTTTCAAGGTGTTAATTTGGAATATAGAGTCGTAAGATGTCCTAAGTTGTCGTACGATGTTCAAAGGACTCGGGCGAATTCATTAGGTTTATTATGGAGTTTTAAAGTTTCGTACGTTGATGTAAGGTGTTCTTAGGAGTTGTTACACGTCCTACATTATTCTAACGTGCTTTTCATGTTGTTAGTGTCGCATACTGAGCTTTAACATCTTCTGAGTTGTCGTACGATGTTCAAAGGACTTCGACGAATTTATTAGCTTTAATAGGGAGTTTTAAGGTTTCGTACGGTGTTGTAAGGCATCCAACATTATACTAACGTGCTTTTCATGGTGCAAATATGGCATACATAGTCGTAAGATGTCTTAAGTTGCCGTATGACGTTCAAAGGACTCGGACGAATTCATTAGGTTTATTATGGAGTTTTAACGTTTCGTACGGTGATGTAAGGTGTTCATAGAGGTGTAAGGCATCCTACATTATACTAACGTTCTTTTCGAGTTGCTAATGTGTCATAAGGAGACGTAAGATGTCCTAAGATGTCGTACGATGTTCAAAGGACTCGTACGAATTCATTAGGTTTATTATGGATTTTTAATGTTTCGTACGGTGTTGTTAGGAGTTGTAAGGCGTCCAACATCACAGTAACGTGCTTTTCAAGGTGTTAATATGGCATGCAGAGTCGTAAGATGTCCTAAGTTGTCGTACGATGTTCAAAGGACTTGGGCGAATTCATTAGGTTTATTATGGAGTTTTAAAGTTTCGGACGGTGATGTAAGGTGTTCTTAGGAGTTGTTACGCGTCCTACATTATTCTAACGTGCTTTTCATGTTGCTAGTGTCGCATACTGAGCTTTAACATCACCTGAGTTGTCGTACGATGTTCAAAGGACTTCGACGAATTCATTAGGTTTATTAGGGAGTTTTAAGGTTTCGTACGGTGTTGTAAGGTGTTGTTAGGAGTTGTAAGGCATCCAACATTCTACTAACGTGCTTTTCATGGTGCTAATATGGCATACATAGTCGTAAGATGTCTTAAGTTGCCATATGACGTTCAAAGGACTCGGACGAATTCATTAGGTGTATTATGGAGTTTTAACGTTTCGTACGGTGATGTAAGGTGTTCATAGAGGCTGTAAGGCATCCTACATTATACTAACGTTCTTTTCGAGTTTCTAATGTGTCATAAGGAGACGTAAGATGTCCTAAGATGTCGTACGATGTTCAAAGGACTCGTACGAATTCATTAGGTTTATTATGGATTTTTAATGTTTCGTACGATGTTGTAAGGTGTTGTTACGAGTTTTAAGGCATCCAACATCAAACTAACGTGCTTTTCAAGGTGTTAATATGGAATATAGAGTCGTAAGATGTCCTAAGTTGTCGTACGATGTTCAAAGGACTCGGGCGAATTCATTAGGTTTATTATGGAGTTTTAAAGTTTCGTACGTTGATGTAAGGTGTTCTTAGGAGTTGTTACACGTCCTACATTATTCTAACGTGCTTTTCATGTTGTTAGTGTCGCATACTGAGCTTTAACATCTTCTGAGTTGTCGTACGATGTTCAAAGGACTTCGACGAATTTATTAGCTTTATTAGGGAGTTTTAAGGTTTCGTACGGTGTTGTAAGGCATCCAACATTATACTAACGTGCTTTTCATGGTGCAAATATGGCATACATAGTCGTAAGATGTCTTAAGTTGCCGTATGACGTTCAAAGGACTCGGACGAATTCATTAGGTTTATTATGGAGTTTTAACGTTTCGTACGGTGATGTAAGGTGTTCATAGAGGTGTAAGGCATCCTACATTATACTAACGTTCTTTTCGAGTTGCTAATGTGTCATAAGGAGACGTAAGATGTCCTAAGATGTCGTACGATGTTCAAAGGACTCGTACGAATTCATTAGGTTTATTATGGATTTTTAATGTTTCGTACGGTGTTGTTAGGAGTTGTAAGGCGTCCAACATCACAGTAACGTGCTTTTCAAGGTGTTAATATGGCATGCAGAGTCGTAAGATGTCCTAAGTTGTCGTACGATGTTCAAAGGACTTGGGCGAATTCATTAGGTTTATTATGGAGTTTTAAAGTTTCGGACGGTGATGTAAGGTGTTCTTAGGAGTTGTTACGCGTCCTACATTATTCTAACGTGCTTTTCATGTTGCTAGTGTCGCATACTGAGCTTTAACATCACCTGAGTTGTCGTACGATGTTCAAAGGACTTCGACGAATTCATTAGGTTTATTAGGGAGTTTTAAGGTTTCGTACGGTGTTGTAAGGTGTTGTTAGGAGTTGTAAGGCATCCAACATTCTACTAACGTGCTTTTCATGGTGCTAATATGGCATACATAGTCGTAAGATGTCTTAAGTTGCCATATGACGTTCAAAGGACTCGGACGAATTCATTAGGTGTATTATGGAGTTTTAACGTTTCGTACGGTGATGTAAGGTGTTCATAGAGGCTGTAAGGCATCCTACATTATACTAACGTTCTTTTCGAGTTTCTAATGTGTCATAAGGAGACGTAAGATGTCCTAAGATGTCGTACGAATTCATTAGGTTTATTATGGATTTTTAATGTTTCGTACGATGTTGTAAGGTGTTGTTACGAGTTTTAAGGCATCCAACATCAAACTAACGTGCTTTTCAAGGTGTTAATATGGAATATAGAGTCGTAAGATGTCCTATGTTGTCGTACGATGTTCAAAGGACTCGGGCGAATTCATTAGGTTTATTATGGAGTTTTAAAGTTTCGTACGTTGATGTAAGGTGTTCTTAGGAGTTGTTACACGTCCTACATTATTCTAACGTGCTTTTCATGTTGTTAGTGTCGCATACTGAGCTTTAACATCTTCTGAGTTGTCGTACGATGTTCAAAGGACTTCGACGAATTTATTAGCTTTAATAGGGAGTTTTAAGGTTTCGTACGGTGTTGTAAGGCATCCAACATTATACTAACGTGCTTTTCATGGTGCAAATATGGCATATATAGTCGTAAGATGTCTTAAGTTGCCGTATGACGTTCAAAGGACTCGGACGAATTCATTAGGTTTATTATGGAGTTTTAACGTTTCGTACGGTGATGTAAGGTGTTCATAGAGGTGTAAGGCATCCTACATTATACTAACGTTCTTTTCGAGTTGCTAATGTGTCATAAGGAGACGTAAGATGTCCTAAGATGTCGTACGATGTTCAAAGGACTCGTACGAATTCATTAGGTTTATTATGGATTTTTAATGTTTCGTACGGTGTTGTTAGGAGTTGTAAGGCGTCCAACATCACAGTAACGTGCTTTTCAAGCTGTTAATATGGCATGCAGAGTCGTAAGATGTCCTAAGTTGTCGTACGATGTTCAAAGGACTTGGGCGAATTTATTAGGTTTATTATGGAGTTTTAAAGTTTCGGACGGTGATGTAAGGTGTTCTTAGGAGTTGTTACGCGTCCTACATTATTCTAACGTGCTTTTCATGTTGCTAGTGTCGCATACTGAGCTTTAACATCACCTGAGTTGTCGTACGATGTTCAAAGGACTTCGACGAATTCATTAGGTTTATTAGGGAGTTTTAAGGTTTCGTACGGTGTTGTAAGGTGTTGTTAGGAGTTGTAAGGCATCCAACATTCTACTAACGTGCTTTTCATGGTGCTAATATGGCATACATAGTCGTAAGATGTCTTAAGTTGCCATATGACGTTCAAAGGACTCGGACGAATTCATTAGGTGTATTATGGAGTTTTAACGTTTCGTACGGTGATGTAAGGTGTTCATAGAGGCTGTAAGGCATCCTACATTATACTAACGTTCTTTTCGAGTTTCTAATGTGTCATAAGGAGACGTAAGATGTCCTAAGATGTCGTACGATGTTCAAAGGACTCGTACGAATTCATTTGGTTTATTATGGATTTTTAATGTTTCGTACGATGTTGTAAGGTGTTGTTACGAGTTTTAAGGCATCCAACATCAAACTAACGTGCTTTTCAAGGTGTTAATATGGAATATAGAGTCGTAAGATGTCCTATGTTGTCGTACGATGTTCAAAGGACTCGGGCGAATTCATTAGGTTTATTATGGAGTTTTAAAGTTTCGTACGTTGATGTAAGGTGTTCTTAGGAGTTGTTACAAGTCCTACATTATTCTAACGTGCTTTTCATGTTGTTAGTGTCGCATACTGAGCTTTAACATCTTCTGAGTTGTCGTACGATGTTCAAAGGACTTCGACGAATTTATTAGCTTTAATAGGGAGTTTTAAGGTTTCGTACGGTGTTGTAAGGCATCCAACATTATACTAACGTGCTTTTCATGGTGCAAATATGGCATACATAGTCGTAAGATGTCTTAAGTTGCCGTATGACGTTCAAAGGACTCGGACGAATTCATTAGGTTTATTATGGAGTTTTAACGTTTCGTACGGTGATGTAAGGTGTTCATAGAGGTGTAAGGCATCCTACATTATACTAACGTTCTTTTCGAGTTGCTAATGTGTCATAAGGAGACGTAAGATGTCCTAAGATGTCGTACGATGTTCAAAGGACTCGTACGAATTCATTAGGTTTATTATGGATTTTTAATGTTTCGTACGGTGTTGTTAGGAGTTGTAAGGCGTCCAACATCACAGTAACATGCTTTTCAAGCTGTTAATATGGCATGCAGAGTCGTCAGATGTCCTAAGTTGTCGTACGATGTTCAAAGGACTTGGGCGAATTCATTAGGTTTATTATGGAGTTTTAAAGTTTCGGACGGTGATGTAAGGTGTTCTTAGGAGTTGTTACGCGTCCTACATTATTTTAACGTGCTTTTCATGTTGCTAGTGTCGCATACTGAGCTTTAACATCACCTGAGTTGTCGTACGATGTTCAAAGGACTTCGACGAATTCATTAGGTTTATTAGGGAGTTTTAAGGTTTCGTACGGTGTTCTAAGGTGTTGTTAGGAGTTGTAAGGCATCCAACATTCTACTAACGTGCTTTTCATGGTGCTAATATGGCATACATAGTCGTAAGATGTCTTAAGTTGCCATATGACGTTCAAAGGACTCGGACGAATTCATTAGGTGTATTATGGAGTTTTAACGTTTCGTACGGTGATGTAAGGTGTTCATAGAGGCTGTAAGGCATCCTACATTATACTAACGTTCTTTTCGAGTTTCTAATGTGTCATAAGGAGACGTAAGATGTCCTAAGATGTCGTACGATGTTCAAAGGACTCGTACGAATTCATTTGGTTTATTATGGATTTTTAATGTTTCGTACGATGTTGTAAGGTGTTGTTACGAGTTTTAAGGCATCCAACATCAAACTAACGTGCTTTTCAAGGTGTTAATATGGAATATAGAGTCGTAAGATGTCCTATGTTGTCGTACGATGTTCAAAGGACTCGGGCGAATTCATTAGGTTTATTATGGAGTTTTAAAGTTTCGTACGTTGATGTAAGGTGTTCTTAGGAGTTGTTACAAGTCCTACATTATTCTAACGTGCTTTTCATGTTGTTAGTGTCGCATACTGAGCTTTAACATCTTCTGAGTTGTCGTACGATGTTCAAAGGACTTCGACGAATTTATTAGCTTTAATAGGGAGTTTTAAGGTTTCGTACGGTGTTGTAAGGCATCCAACATTATACTAACGTGCTTTTCATGGTGCAAATATGGCATACATAGTCGTAAGATGTCTTAAGTTGCCGTATGACGTTCAAAGGACTCGGACGAATTCATTAGGTTTATTATGGAGTTTTAACGTTTCGTACGGTGATGTAAGGTGTTCATAGAGGTGTAAGGCATCCTACATTATACTAACGTTCTTTTCGAGTTGCTAATGTGTCATAAGGAGACGTAAGATGTCCTAAGATGTCGTACGATGTTCAAAGGACTCGTACGAATTCATTAGGTTTATTATGGATTTTTAATGTTTCGTACGGTGTTGTTAGGAGTTGTAAGGCGTCCAACATCACAGTAACGTGCTTTTCAAGCTGTTAATATGGCATGCAGAGTCGTAAGATGTCCTAAGTTGTCGTACGATGTTCAAAGGACTTGGGCGAATTCATTAGGTTTATTATGGAGTTTTAAAGTTTCGGACGGTGATGTAAGGTGTTCTTAGGAGTTGTTACGCGTCCTACATTATTCTAACGTGCTTTTCATGTTGCTAGTGTCGCATACTGAGCTTTAACATCACCTGAGTTGTCGTACGATGTTCAAAGGACTTCGACGAATTCATTAGGTTTATTAGGGAGTTTTAAGGTTTCGTACGGTGTTGTAAGGTGTTGTTAGGAGTTGTAAGGCATCCAACATTCTACTAACGTGCTTTTCATGGTGCTAATATGGCATACATAGTCGTAAGATGTCTTAAGTTGCCATATGACGTTCAAAGGACTCGGACGAATTCATTAGGTGTATTATGGAGTTTTAACGTTTCGTACGGTGATGTAAGGTGTTCATAGAGGCTGTAAGGCATCCTACATTATACTAACGTTCTTTTCGAGTTTCTAATGTGTCATAAGGAGACGTAAGATGTCCTAAGATGTCGTACGATGTTCAAAGGACTCGTACGAATTCATTTGGTTTATTATGGATTTTTAATGTTTCGTACGATGTTGTAAGGTGTTGTTACGAGTTTTAAGGCATCCAACATCAAACTAACGTGCTTTTCAAGGTGTTAATATGGAATATAGAGTCGTAAGATGTCCTATGTTGTCGTACGATGTTCAAAGGACTCGGGCGAATTCATTAGGTTTATTATGGAGTTTTAAAGTTTCGTACGTTGATGTAAGGTGTTCTTAGGAGTTGTTACAAGTCCTACATTATTCTAACGTGCTTTTCATGTTGTTAGTGTCGCATACTGAGCTTTAACATCTTCTGAGTTGTCGTACGATGTTCAAAGGACTTCGACGAATTTATTAGCTTTAATAGGGAGTTTTAAGGTTTCGTACGGTGTTGTAAGGCATCCAACATTATACTAACGTGCTTTTCATGGTGCAAATATGGCATACATAGTCGTAAGATGTCTTAAGTTGCCGTATGACGTTCAAAGGACTCGGACGAATTCATTAGGTTTATTATGGAGTTTTAACGTTTCGTACGGTGATGTAAGGTGTTCATAGAGGTGTAAGGCATCCTACATTATACTAACGTTCTTTTCGAGTTGCTAATGTGTCATAAGGAGACGTAAGATGTCCTAAGATGTCGTACGATGTTCAAAGGACTCGTACGAATTCATTAGGTTTATTATGGATTTTTAATGTTTCGTACGGTGTTGTTAGGAGTTTTAAGGCGTCCAACATCACAGTAACGTGCTTTTCAAGCTGTTAATATGGCATGCAGAGTCGTAAGATGTCCTAAGTTGTCGTACGATGTTCAAAGGACTTGGGCGAATTCATTAGGTTTATTATGGAGTTTTAAAGTTTCGGACGGTGATGTAAGGTGTTCTTAGGAGTTGTTACGCGTCCTACATTATTCTAACGTGCTTTTCATGTTGCTAGTGTCGCATACTGAGCTTTAACATCACCTGAGTTGTCGTACGATGTTCAAAGGACTTCGACGAATTCATTAGGTTTATTAGGGAGTTTTAAGGTTTCGTACGGTGTTGTAAGGTGTTGTTAGGAGTTGTAAGGCATCCAACATTCTACTAACGTGCTTTTCATGGTGCTAATATGGCATACATAGTCGTAAGATGTCTTAAGTTGCCATATGACGTTCAAAGGACTCGGACGAATTCATTAGGTGTATTATGGAGTTTTAACGTTTCGTACGGTGATGTAAGGTGTTCATAGAGGCTGTAAGGCATCCTACATTATACTAACGTTCTTTTCGAGTTTCTAATGTGTCATAAGGAGACGTAAGATGTCCTAAGATGTCGTACGATGTTCAAAGGACTCGTACGAATTCATTTGGTTTATTATGGATTTTTAATGTTTCGTACGATGTTGTAAGGTGTTGTTACGAGTTTTAAGGCATCCAACATCAAACTAACGTGCTTTTCAAGGTGTTAATATGGAATATAGAGTCGTAAGATGTCCTATGTTGTCGTACGATGTTCAAAGGACTCGGGCGAATTCATTAGGTTTATTATGGAGTTTTAAAGTTTCGTACGTTGATGTAAGGTGTTCTTAGGAGTTGTTACACGTCCTACATTATTCTAACGTGCTTTTCATGTTGTTAGTGTCGCATACTGAGCTTTAACATCTTCTGAGTTGTCGTACGATGTTCAAAGGACTTCGACGAATTTATTAGCTTTAATAGGGAGTTTTAAGGTTTCGTACGGTGTTGTAAGGCATCCAACATTATACTAACGTGCTTTTCATGGTGCAAATATGGCATACATAGTCGTAAGATGTCTTAAGTTGCCGTATGACGTTCAAAGGACTCGGACGAATTCATTAGGTTTATTATGGAGTTTTAACGTTTCGTACGGTGATGTAAGGTGTTCATAGAGGTGTAAGGCATCCTACATTATACTAACGTTCTTTTCGAGTTGCTAATGTGTCATATGGAGACGTAAGATGTCCTAAGATGTCGTACGATGTTCAAAGGACTCGTACGAATTCATTAGGTTTATTATGGATTTTTAATGTTTCGTACGGTGTTGTTAGGAGTTGTAAGGCGTCCAACATCACAGTAACGTGCTTTTCAAGCTGTTAATATGGCATGCAGAGTCGTAAGATGTCCTAAGTTGTCGTACGATGTTCAAAGGACTTGGGCGAATTCATTAGGTTTATTATGGAGTTTTAAAGTTTCGTACGTTGATGTAAGGTGTTCTTAGGAGTTGTTACACGTCCTACATTATTCTAACGTGCTTTTCATGTTGTTAGTGTCGCATACTGAGCTTTAACATCTTCTGAGTTGTCGTACGATGTTCAAAGGACTTCGACGAATTTATTAGCTTTAATAGGGAGTTTTAAGGTTTCGTACGGTGTTGTAAGGCATCCAACATTATACTAACGTGCTTTTCATGGTGCAAATATGGCATACATAGTCGTAAGATGTCTTAAGTTGCCGTATGACGTTCAAAGGACTCGGACGAATTCATTAGGTTTATTATGGAGTTTTAACGTTTCGTACGGTGATGTAAGGTGTTCATAGAGGTGTAAGGCATCCTACATTATACTAACGTTCTTTTCGAGTTGCTAATGTGTCATATGGAGACGTAAGATGTCCTAAGATGTCGTACGATGTTCAAAGGACTCGTACGAATTCATTAGGTTTATTATGGATTTTTAATGTTTCGTACGGTGTTGTTAGGAGTTGTAAGGCGTCCAACATCACAGTAACGTGCTTTTCAAGCTGTTAATATGGCATGCAGAGTCGTAAGATGTCCTAAGTTGTCGTACGATGTTCAAAGGACTTGGGCGAATTCATTAGGTTTATTATGGAGTTTTAAAGTTTCGGACGGTGATGTAAGGTGTTCTTAGGAGTTGTTACGCGTCCTACATTATTCTAACGTGCTTTTCATGTTGCTAGTGTCGCATACTGAGCTTTAACATCACCTGAGTTGTCGTACGATGTTCAAAGGACTTCGACGAATTCATTAGGTTTATTAGGGAGTTTTAAGGTTTCGTACGGTGTTGTAAGGTGTTGTTAGGAGTTGTAAGGCATCCAACATTCTACTAACGTGCTTTTCATGGTGCTAATATGGCATACATAGTCGTAAGATGTCTTAAGTTGCCATATGACGTTCAAAGGACTCGGACGAATTCATTAGGTGTATTATGGAGTTTTAACGTTTCGTACGGTGATGTAAGGTGTTCATAGAGGCTGTAAGGCATCCTACATTATACTAACGTTCTTTTCGAGTTTCTAATGTGTCATAAGGAGACGAAGATGTCCTAAGATGTCGTACGATGTTCAAAGGACTCGTACGAATTCATTTGGTTTATTATGGATTTTTAATGTTTCGTACGATGTTGTAAGGTGTTGTTACGAGTTTTAAGGCATCCAACATCAAACTAACGTGCTTTTCAAGGTGTTAATATGGCATATAGAGTCGTAAGATGTCCTAAGTTGTCGTACGATGTTCAAAGGACTCGGGCGAATTCATTAGGTTTATTATGGAGTTTTAAAGTTTCGTACGTTGATGTAAGGTGTTCTTAGGAGTTGTTACAAGTCCTACATTATTCTAACGTGCTTTTCATGTTGCTAGTGTCGCATACTGAGCTTTAACATCTTCTGAGTTGTCGTACGATGTTCAAACGACTTCGACGAATTTATTAGCTTTATTAGGGAGTTTTAAGGTTTCGTACGGTGTTGTAAGGCATCCAACATTATACTAACGTGCTTTTCATGGTGCAAATATGGCATACATAGTCGTAAGATGGCTTAAGTTTCCGTATGACGTTCAAAGGACTCGGACAAATTCATTAGGTTTATTATGGAGTTTTAACGTTTCGTACGGTGATGTAAGGTGTTCATAGAGGCTGTAAGGCATCCTACATTATACTAACGTTCTTTTCGAGTTGCTAATGTGTCATAAGGAGACGTAATATGTCCTAAGATGTCGTACGATGTTCAAAGGACTCGTACGAATTCATTAGGTTTATTATGGATTTTTAATGTTTCGCACGGTGTTGTTAGGAGTTGTAAGGCGTCCAACATCACACTAACGTGCTTTTCAAGGTGTTAATATGGCATGCAGAGTCGTAAGATGTCCTAAGTTGTCGTACGATGTTCAAAGGACTTGGGCGAATTCATTAGGTTTATTATGGAGTTTTAAAGTTTCGGATGGTGATGTAAGGTGTTCTTAGGAGTTGTTACGCGTCCTACATTATTCTAACGTGCTTTTCATGTTGCTAGTGTCGCATACTGAGCTTTAACATCACCTGAGTTGTCGTACGATGTTCAAAGGACTTCGACAAATTCATTAGGTTTATTATTGAGTTTTAAGGTTTCGTACGGTGTTGTAAGGTGTTGTTAGGAGTTATAAGGCATCCAACATTCTACTAACGTGCTTTTCATGGTGCTAATATGGCATACATAGTCGTAAGATGTCTTAAGTTGCCGTATGACTTTCAAAGGACTCGGACGAATTCATTAGGTGTATTATGGAGTTTTAACGTTTCGTACGGTGATGTAAGGTGTTCATAGAGGCTGTAAGGCATCCTACATTATACTAACGTTCTTTTCGAGTTTCTAATGTGTCATAAGGAGACGTAAGATGTCCTAAGATGTCGTACGATGTTCAAAGGACTCGTACGAATTCATTAGGTTTATTATGGATTTTTAATGTTTCGTACGGTGTTGTAAGGTGTTGTTAGGAGTTGTAAGGCGTCTAACATCATAATATCGTGCTTTTCAAGGTGTTAATATGGCATACAGAGTCGTAAGATGTCCTAAGTTGTCGTATGATGTTCAAAGGACTCGGGCGAATTCATTATGTTTATTATGGAGTTTTAAAGTTTCGTACGGTGATGTAAGGTGTTATTAGAAGTTGTTACGCGCCCTACATTATTTTAACGTGCTTTTCATGCTGCTAGTGTCGCATACTGAGCTTTAACATCTCCTGAGTTTTCGTACGATGTTCAAAGGACTTCGACGAACTCATTAGGTTTAGTATTGAGTTTTAAGGTTTCGTACAGTGTTGTTAGGAGGTTTAAGGCATGCAACATTATACTAACGTGCTTTTCATGGTGCTAATATGACATACATAGTCATAAGATGTCTTAAGTTGTCGTATGACGTTCAAAGGACTCGGACGAATTCATTTGGTGTATTATGGAGTTTTAACGTTTCGTACGGTGATGTAAGGTGTTCATAGAGGCTGTAAGGCATCCTATAATATACTAACGTTCTTTTCGAGTTGCTAATGTGTCATAAAGAGACGTAAGATGTCCTAATATGTCGTACGATGTTCAAAGGACTCGTACGAATTCATTAGGTTTATTATGGATTTTTAGTGTTTCCTATGGTGTTGTTAGAAATTTTAAGGCGTCCAACATCACACTAACGTGTTTTTCAAGGTGCTAATATGGCATACAGAGTCGTAATATGTCCTAAGTTGTCGTACGATGTTCAAAGGAATCGGGCGAACTCATTAGGTTTATTATGGAGTTTTAAAGTTTCGGACGGTGATGTAAGGTGTTCTTAGGAGTTGTTACGCGTCCTACATTATTCTAACGTGCTTTTCATGCTGCTAGTGTCGCATACTGAGCTTTAACATCTTCTGAGTTGTCGTACGATGTTCAAAGGACTTCGACGAACTCATTAGGTTTAGTATTGAGTTTTAAGGTTTCGTACGGTGTTGTAAGGTGTTGTTAGGAGTTGTAAGGCATCCAACATTCTACTAACGTGCTTTTCATGGTGCTAATATGGTATACATAGTCGTAAGATGTCTTAAGTTGCCGTATGACGTTCAAAGGACTCGGACGAATTCATTAGGTGTATTATGGAGTTTTAACGTTCCGTACGGTGATGTAAGGTGTTCATAGAGGCTGTAAGGCATCCTACATTATACTAACGTTCTTTTCGAGTTGCTAATGTGTCATAAAGAGACGTAAGATGTCCTAATATGTCGTACGATGTTCAAAGGACTCGTACGAATTCATTAGGTTTATTATGGATTTTTAATGTTTCGTACGATGTTGTAAGGTGTTGTTAGGAGTTGTAAGGCGTCCAACATCACACTAACGTGCTTTTCAAGGTGTTAATAGGGCAGACAGTGTCGTAAGATGTCATAAGTTGTCGTACGATGTTAAAAGGACTCGGGCGAATTCGTTAGGTTTATTGTGGAGTTTTAAAATTTCGTACGGTGATGTAAGGTGTTCTTAGGTGTTGTTAGGCGTCCTACATTATTCTAACGTGCTTTTCATGTTGCTAGTGTCGCATACTGAGTTTTAACATCTCCTGAGTTGTCGTACGATGTTCAAAGGACTTCGACGAATTCATTAGGTTTATTAGGGAGTTTTAAGGTTTCGTACGGTGTTGTAAGGTGTTGTTAGGAGTTGTAAGGCATGCAACATTCTACTAACGTGCTTTTCATGGTGCTAATATGACATACATAGTCGTAAGATGTCTTAAGTTGCCGTATGACGTTCAAAGGACTCGGACGAATTCATTAGGTGTATTATGGAGTTTTAAGGTTTCGTACGGTGATGTTAGGTGTTCATAGGAGCAGTAAGGAATCCTACAGTATACTAACGTTTTTTCGAGTTGCTAATGTGTCATAAGGAGACGTAAGATGTCCTAATATGTCGTATGATGTTCAAAGGACTGGTACGAATTCATTAGGTTTATTATGAATTTTTAATGCTTCATACGGTGTTGTAAGGTGTTGTTAGGAATTGTAAGGCGTCCAACATCATACTAACGTGCTTTTCAAGGTGTTAATATGGCATACAGAGTCGTAAGATGTCCTAAGTTGTCGTATGATGTTCAAAGGACTCGGGCGAATTCATTATGTTTATTATGGAGTTTTAAAGTTTCGTACGATGATGTAAGGTGTTATTAGGAGTTGTTACGCGTCCTACATTATTTTAACGTGCTTTTCATGCTGCTAGTGTCGCATACTGAGCTTTAACATCTCCTGAGTTTTCGTACGATGTTCAAAGGACTTCGACGAACTCATTAGGTTTAGTATTGAGTTTTAAGGTTTCGTACGGTGTTGTAAGGTGTTGTTAGGAGGTTTAAGGCATGCAACATTATACTAACGTGCTTTTCATGGTGCTAATATGACATACATAGTCATAAGATGTCTTAAGTTGTCGTATGACGTTCAAAGGACTCGGACGAATTCATTTGGTGTATTATGGAGTTTTAACGTTTCGTACGGTGATGTAAGGTGTTCATAGAGGCTGTAAGGCATCCTATAATATACTAACGTTCTTTTCGAGTTGCTAATGTGTCATAAAGAGACGTAAGATGTCCTAATATGTCGTACGATGTTCAAAGGACTCGTACGAATTCATTAGGTTTATTATGGATTTTTAATGTTTCCTACGGTGTTGTAAGGTGTTGTTAGGAGTTGTAAGGCGTCCAACATCACACTAACGTGCTTTTCAAGGTGTTAATATTGCATACAGTGTCGTAAGATGTCCTAAGTTGTCGTACGATGTTCAAAGGACTCGGGCGAATTCATTAGGTTTATTGTGGAGTTTTAAAATTTCGTATGGTGATGTAAGGTGCTCTTAGGTGTTGTTAGGCGTCCTACATTATTCTAACGTGCTTTTCATGTTGCTAGTGTCGCATACTGAGTTTTAATATCTCCTGAGTTGTCGTACGATGTTCAAAGGACTTCGACGAATTCATTAGGTTTATTAGGGAGTTTTAAGGTTTCGTACGGTGTTGTAAGGTGTTGTTAGGAGTTGTAAGGCATGCAACATTCTACTAACGTGCTTTTCATGGTGCTAATATGACATACATAGTCGTAAGATGTCTTAAGTTGCCGTATGACGTTAAAGGACTCGGACGAATTCATTAGGTGTATTATGGAGTTTTAAGGTTTCATACGGTGATGTAAGGTGTTCATAGGAGCTGTAAGGTGTTCATAGGAGCTGTAAGGCATCCTACATTATACTAACGTTCTTTTCGAGTTGTTAATGTGTCATAAGGAGACGTAAGATGTCCTAAGATGTCGTACGATGTTCAAAGGACTCGTACGAATTTATTTGGTTTATTATGGATTTTTAATGTTTCGTACGCTATTGTTAGGAGTTTTAAGGCGTCCAACATCACACTAACGTGTTTTTCAAGGTGCTAATATGGCATACAGAGTCGTAAGATGTCCTAAGCTGTCGTACGATGTTCAAAGGAATCGGGCTAACTCGTTAGGTTTATTATGGAGTTTTAAAGTTTCATACGTTGATGTTAGGTGTTCTTAGGAGTTTTTACGCGTCCTACATTATTCTAACGTGCTTTTCATGCAGCTAGTGTCGCATACTGAGCTTTAACATCTTCTGAGTTGTCGTACGATGTTCAAAGGACTTCGACGAACTCATTAGGTTTAGTATTGAGTTTTAAGGTTTCGTACGGTGTTGTAAGGTGTTGTTAGGAGTTGTAAGGCATGCAACATTATACTAACGTGCTTTTCATGATGCTAATATGGCATACATAGTCGTAAGATGTCTTAAGTTGTCGTATGACGTTCAATGGACTCGGACGAATTCATTAGGTGTATTATGGAGTTTTAACGTTTCGTACGGTGATGCAAGGTGTTCATAGATGCTATAAGGCATCCTACATTATACTAACGTTCTTTTCTATTTGGTAATGTGTCATAAGGAGACGTACGATGTCCTAATATGTTGTATGATGTTCAAAGGACTTGTACGAATTCATTAGGTTTATTATGGATTTATAATGTTTCGTACGGTGTTGTAAGGTGTTGTTAGCAGTTGTAAGGCGTCTAACAACATACTATCATGCTTTTCAAGGTGTTAATATGGCATACAGAGTCGTAAGATGTCCTAAGTAGTCATATGATGTTCAAAGGACTCGGGGGAATTCATCATGTTTATTATGGAGTTTTAAAGTTTCGGACGGTGATGTAAGGTGTTCTTAGGAGTTGTTACACGTCCTACATTATTCTAACGTGCTTTTCATGCTGCTAGTGTCGCATACTGAGCTTTAACATCTTCTGAGTTGTCGGACGATGTTTAAAGGACTTCGACAAACTCATTAGGTTTAGTATTGAGTTTTAAGGTTTCGTACGGTGTTGTAAAGTGTTGTTAGGAGTTGTAAGGCATCCAACATTCTACTAACGTGCTTTTCATGGTGCTAATATGGCATACATAGTCGTAAGATGTCTTAAGTTGCCGTATGACGTTCAAAGGACTCGGACGAATTCATTAGGTGTATTATGGAGTTTTAACGTTTCGTACGGTGATCTATGGTGTTCATAGAGGCTGTAAGGCATCCTACATTATACTAACGTTCTTTTCGAGTTGCTAATGTGTCATAAGGAGACGTAAGATGTCCTAAGATGTCGTACGATGTTCAAAGGACTCGTACGAATTCATTAGGTTTATTATGGATTTTTAATGTTTCGTACGATGTTGTAAGGTGTTGTTAGGAGTTGTAAGGCGTCCAACATCACACTAACGTGCTTTTCAAGGTGTTAATAGGGCAGACAGTGTCGTAAGATGTCATAAGTTGTCGTACGATGTTAAAAGGACTCGGGCGAATTTGTTAGGTTTATTGTGGAGTTTTAAAATTTCGTACGGTGATGTAAGGTGTTCTTAGGTGTTGTTAGGCGTCCTACATTATTCTAACGTGCTTTTCATGTTGCTAGTGTCGCATACTGAGTTTTAACATCTCCTGAGTTGTCGTACGATGTTCAAAGGACTTCGACGAATTCATTAGGTTTATTAGGGAGTTTTAAGGTTTCGTACGGTGTTGTAAGGTGTTGTTAGGAGTTGTAAGGCATGCAACATTCTACTAACGTGCTTTTCATGGTGCTAATATGACATACATAGTCGTAAGATGTCTTAAGTTGCCGTATGACGTTCAAAGGACTCGGACGAATTCATTAGGTGTATTATGGAGTTTTAAGGTTTCGTACGGTGATGTTAGGTGTTCATAGGAGCAGTAAGGAATCCTACAGTATACTAACGTTTTTTCGAGTTGCTAATGTGTCATAAGGAGACGTAAGATGTCCTAATATGTCGTATGATGTTCAAAGGACTGGTACGAATTCATTAGGTTTATTATGAATTTTTAATGCTTCATACGGTGTTGTAAGGTGTTGTTAGGAATTGTAAGGCGTCCAACATCATACTAACGTGCTTTTCAAGGTGTTAATATGGCATACAGAGTCGTAAGATGTCCTAAGTTGTCGTATGATGTTCAAAGGACTCGGGCGAATTCATTATGTTTATTATGGAGTTTTAAAGTTTCGTACGATGATGTAAGGTGTTATTAGGAGTTGTTACGCGTCCTACATTATTTTAACGTGCTTTTCATGCTGCTAGTGTCGCATACTGAGCTTTAACATCTCCTGAGTTTTCGTACGATGTTCAAAGGACTTCGACGAACTCATTAGGTTTAGTATTGAGTTTTAAGGTTTCGTACGGTGTTGTAAGGTGTTGTTAGGAGGTTTAAGGCATGCAACATTATACTAACGTGCTTTTCATGGTGCTAATATGACATACATAGTCATAAGATGTCTTAAGTTGTCGTATGACGTTCAAAGGACTCGGACGAATTCATTTGGTGTATTATGGAGTTTTAACGTTTCGTACGGTGATGTAAGGTGTTCATAGAGGCTGTAAGGCATCCTATAATATACTAACGTTCTTTTCGAGTTGCTAATGTGTCATAAAGAGACGTAAGATGTCCTAATATGTCGTACGATGTTCAAAGGACTCGTACGAATTCATTAGGTTTATTATGGATTTTTAATGTTTCCTACGGTGTTGTAAGGTGTTGTTAGGAGTTGTAAGGCGTCCAACATCACACTAACGTGCTTTTCAAGGTGTTAATATTGCATACAGTGTCGTAAGATGTCCTAAGTTGTCGTACGATGTTCAAAGGACTCGGGCGAATTCATTAGGTTTATTGTGGAGTTTTAAAATTTCGTATGGTGATGTAAGGTGCTCTTAGGTGTTGTTAGGCGTCCTACATTATTCTAACGTGCTTTTCATGTTGCTAGTGTCGCATACTGAGTTTTAATATCTCCTGAGTTGTCGTACGATGTTCAAAGGACTTCGACGAATTCATTAGGTTTATTAGGGAGTTTTAAGGTTTCGTACGGTGTTGTAAGGTGTTGTTAGGAGTTGTAAGGCATGCAACATTCTACTAACGTGCTTTTCATGGTGCTAATATGACATACATAGTCGTAAGATGTCTTAAGTTGCCGTATGACGTTCAAAGGACTCGGACGAATTCATTAGGTGTATTATGGAGTTTTAAGGTTTCATACGGTGATGTAAGGTGTTCATAGGAGCTGTAAGGTGTTCATAGGAGCTGTAAGGCATCCTACATTATACTAACGTTCTTTTCGAGTTGTTAATGTGTCATAAGGAGACGTAAGATGTCCTAAGATGTCGTACGATGTTCAAAGGACTCGTACGAATTTATTTGGTTTATTATGGATTTTTAATGTTTCGTACGCTATTGTTAGGAGTTTTAAGGCGTCCAACATCACACTAACGTGTTTTTCAAGGTGCTAATATGGCATACAGAGTCGTAAGATGTCCTAAGCTGTCGTACGATGTTCAAAGGAATCGGGCTAACTCGTTAGGTTTATTATGGAGTTTTAAAGTTTCATACGTTGATGTTAGGTGTTCTTAGGAGTTTTTACGCGTCCTACATTATTCTAACGTGCTTTTCATGCAGCTAGTGTCGCATACTGAGCTTTAACATCTTCTGAGTTGTCGTACGATGTTCAAAGGACTTCGACGAACTCATTAGGTTTAGTATTGAGTTTTAAGATTTCGTACGGTGTTGTAAGGTGTTGTTAGGAGTTGTAAGGCATGCAACATTATACTAACGTGCTTTTCATGATGCTAATATGGCATACATAGTCGTAAGATGTCTTAAGTTGTCGTATGACGTTCAATGGACTCGGACGAATTCATTAGGTGTATTATGGAGTTTTAACGTTTCGTACGGTGATGCAAGGTGTTCATAGATGCTATAAGGCATCCTACATTATACTAACGTTCTTTTCTATTTGGTAATGTGTCATAAGGAGACGTACGATGTCCTAATATGTTGTATGATGTTCAAAGGACTTGTACGAATTCATTAGGTTTATTATGGATTTATAATGTTTCGTACGGTGTTGTAAGGTGTTGTTAGCAGTTGTAAGGCGTCTAACAACATACTATCATGCTTTTCAAGGTGTTAATATGGCATACAGAGTCGTAAGATGTCCTAAGTAGTCATATGATGTTCAAAGGACTCGGGGGAATTCATCATGTTTATTATGGAGTTTTAAAGTTTCGGACGGTGATGTAAGGTGTTCTTAGGAGTTGTTACACGTCCTACATTATTCTAACGTGCTTTTCATGCTGCTAGTGTCGCATACTGAGCTTTAACATCTTCTGAGTTGTCGGACGATGTTTAAAGGACTTCGACAAACTCATTAGGTTTAGTATTGAGTTTTAAGGTTTCGTACGGTGTTGTAAAGTGTTGTTAGGAGTTGTAAGGCATCCAACATTCTACTAACGTGCTTTTCATGGTGCTAATATGGCATACATAGTCGTAAGATGTCTTAAGTTGCCGTATGACGTTCAAAGGACTCGGACGAATTCATTAGGTGTATTATGGAGTTTTAACGTTTCGTACGGTGATCTATGGTGTTCATAGAGGCTGTAAGGCATCCTACATTATACTAACGTTCTTTTCGAGTTGCTAATGTGTCATAAGGAGACGTAAGATGTCCTAAGATGTCGTACGATGTTCAAAGGACTCGTACGAATTCATTAGGTTTATTATGGATTTTTAATGTTTCGTACGGTGTTGTTAGGAGTTGTAAGGCGTCCAACATCACACTAACGTGCTTTTCAAGGTGTTAATATGGCATGCAGAGTCGTAAGATGTCCTAAGTTGTCGTACGATGTTCAAAGGACTTGGGCGAATTCATTAGGTTTTTTATGGAGTTTTAAAGTTTCGGACGGTGATGTAAGGTGTTCTTAGGAGTTGTTACGCGTCCTACATTATTCTAACGTGCTTTTCATGTTGCTAGTGTCGCATACTGAGCTTTTACATCACCTGAGTTGTCGTACGATGTTCAAAGGACTTCGACGAATTCATTAGGTTTATTAGGGAGTTTTAAGGTTTCATACGGTGTTGTAAGGTGTTGTTAGGAGTTGTAAGGCATCCAACATTCTACTAACGTGCTTTTCATGGTGCTAATATGGCACACATAGTCGTAAGATGTCTTAAGTTGCCGTATGACGTTCAAAGGACTCGGACGAAATCATTAGGTGTATTATGGAGTTTTAACGTTTCGTACGGTGATGTAAGGTGTTCGTAGAGGCTGTAAGGCATCCTACATTATACTAACGTTATTTTCGAGTTGCTAATATGTCATAAGGAGACGTAAGATGTCCTAAGATGTCGTACGATGATCAAAGGACTCGTACGAATTCATTTGCTTTATTATGGATTTTTAATGTTTCGTACGGTGTTGTAAGGTGTTGTTATGAGTTTTAAGGCATCCAACATCAAACTAACGTGCTTTTCAAGGTGTTAATATGGCATACAGAGTCGTAAGATGTCCTAAGTTATCGTACGATGTTCAAAGGACTCGGGCGACTTCATTAGGTTTATTATGGAGTTTTAAAGTTTCGTACGTTGATGTAAGGTGTTCTTAGGAGTTGTTACGCGTCCTACATTATTCTAACGTGCTTTTCATGTTGCTAGTGTCGCATACTGAGCTTTAACATCTTCTGAGTTGTTGTACGATGGTCAAAGGACTTCGACAAATTTATTAGGTTTATTAGGGTGTTTTAAGGTTTCGTACGGTGTTGTAAGGTGTTGTTAGGAGTTGTAAGGCATCCAACATTCTACTAACGTGCTTTTCATGGTGCTAATATGGCATACATAGTCGTAAGATGTCTTAAGTTGCCGTATGACGTTCAAAGGACTCGGACGAATTCATTATGTGTATTATGGTGTTTTAAGGTTTCGTACGGTGATGTAAGGTGTTCATAGGAGCTGTAAGGCATCCTACATTATACTAACGTTCTTTTCGAGTTGTTAATGTGTCATAAGGAGACGTAAGATGTCCTAAGATGTCGTACGATGTTCAAAGGACTCGTACGAATTAATTTGGTTTATTATGGATTTTTAATGTTTCGTACGCTATTGTTAGGAGTTTTAAGGCTTCCAACATCACACTAACGTGTTTTTCAAGGTGCTAATATGGCATACAGAGTCGTAAGATGTCCTAAGTTGTCGTACGATGTTCAAAGGAATCGGGCGAACTCGTTAGGTTTATTATGGAGTTTTAAAGTTTCATATGGTGATGTTAGGTGTTCTTAGGAGTTTTTACGCGTCCTACATTATTCTAACGTGCTTTTCATGCTGCTAGTGTCGCATACTGAGCTTTAACATCTTCTGAGTTGTCGTACGATGTTCAAAGGACTTCGACGAACTCATTAGGTTTAGTATTGAGTTTTAAGGTTTCGTACGGTGTTGTAAGGTGTTGTTAGGAGTTGTAAGGCATGCAACATTATACTAACGTGCTTTTCATGATGCTAATATGGCATACATAGTCGTAAGATGTCTTAAGTTGTCGTATGACGTTCAATGGACTCGGACGAATTCATTAGGTGTATTATGGAGTTTTAACGTTTCGTACGGTGATGTAAGGTGTTCATAGAGGCTGTAAGGCATCCTACATTATACTAACGTTCTTTTCGAGTTGGTAATGTGTCATAAGGAGACGTACGATGTCCTAATATGTTGTATGATGTTCAAAGGACTTGTACGAATTCATAAGGTTTATTATGGATTTTTAATGTTTCGTACGGTGTTGTAAGGTGTTGTTAGGAGTTGTAAGGCGTCTAACATCATACTATCGTGCTTTTCAAGGTGTTAATATGGCATACAGAGTCGTAAGATGTCCTAAGTAGTCGTATGATGTTCAAAGGACTCGGGGGAATTCATTATGTTTATTATGGAGTTTTAAAGTTTCGGACGGTGATGTAAGGTGTTCTTAGGAGTTGTTACGCGTCCTACATTATTCTAACGTGCTTTTCATGCTGCTAGTGTCGCATACTGAGCTTTAACATCTTCTGAGTTGTCGTACGATGTTTAAAGGACTTCGACGAACTCATTAGGTTTAGTATTGAGTTTTAAGGTTTCGTACGGTGTTGTAAGGTGTTGTTAGGAGTTGTAAGGCATCCAACATTCTACTAACGTGCTTTTCATGGTGCTAATATGGCATACATAGTCGTAAGATGTCTTAAGTTGCCGTATGACGTTCAAAGGACTCGGACGAATTCATTAGGTGTATTATGGAGTTTTAACGTTTTGTACGGTGATCTATGGTGTTCATAGAGGCTGTAAGGCATCCTACATTATACTAACGTTCTTTTCGAGTTGCTAATGTGTCATAAGGAGACGTAAGATGTCCTAAGATGTCGTACGATGTTCAAAGGACTCGTACGAATTCATTAGGTTTATTATGGATTTTTAATGTTTCGTACGGTGTTGTTAGGAGTTGTAAGGCGTCCAACATCACACTAACGTGCTTTTCAAGGTGTTAATATGGCATGCAGAGTCGTAAGATGTCCTAAGTTGTCGTACGATGTTCAAAGGACTTGGGCGAATTCATTAGGTTTTTTATGGAGTTTTAAAGTTTCGGACGGTGATGTAAGGTGTTCTTAGGAGTTGTTACGCGTCTTACATTATTCTAACGTGCTTTTCATGTTGCTAGTGTCGCATACTGAGCTGTTACATCACCTGAGTTGTCGTACGATGTTCAATGGACTTCGACGAATTCATTAGGTTTATTAGGGAGTTTTAAGGTTTCATACGGTGTTGTAAGGTGTTGTTAGGAGTTGTAACGCATCCAACATTCTACTAACGTGCTTTTCATGGTGCTAATATGGCACACATAGTCGTAAGATGTCTTAAGTTGCCGTATGACGTTCAAAGGACCCGGACGAAATCATTAGTTGTATTATGGAGTTTTAACGTTTCGTACGATGATGTAAGGTGTTCATAGAGGCTGTAAGGCATCCTACATTATACTAACGTTATTTTCGAGTTGCTAATGTGTCATAAGGAGACGTAAGATGTCCTAAGATGTCGTACGATGATCAAAGGACTCGTACGAATTCATTAGGTTTATTATGGATTTTTAATGTTTCGTACGGTGTTGTAAGGTGTTGTTAGGAGTTGTAAGGCGTCCAACATCACACTAACGTGCTTTTCAAGGTGTTAATATGGCATACAGTGTCGTAAGATGTCCTAAGTTGTCGTACGATGTTCAAAGGACTCGGACGAATTCATTAGGTTTATAATGGAGTTTTAAAGTTTCGTACGGTGGTGTAAGGTGTTCTTAGGAGTTGTTACGCGTCCTACATTATTCTAACGTGCTTTTCATGTTGCTAGTGTCTCATACAGAGCTTTAACATCTCCTGAGTTTTCGTACGATGTTCAAAGGACTTCGACGAATTTATTAGGTTTATTAGGGAGTTTTAAGGTTTCGTACGGTGTTGTAAGGTGTTGTTAGGAGTTGTAAGACATCTAACATTCTACTAACGTGCTTTTCATGGTGCTAATATGGCATACATAGTCGTAAGATGTCTTAAGTTGCCGTATGACGTTCAAAGGACTCGGACGAATTCATTAGGTGTATTATGGAGTTTTAAGGTTTCGTACGGTGATGTAAGGTGTTCATAGGAGCTGTAAGGCATCCTACATTATACTAACGTTCTTTTCGAGTTGCTAATGTGTCATAAGGAGACGTAAGATGTCCTAATATGTCGTATGATGTTCAAAGGACTCGTACGAATTCATTAGGTTTATTATGGATTTTTAATGTTTCGTACGGTGTTGTAAGGTGTTGTTAGGAGTTGTAAGGCGTCCAACATCATACTAACGTGCTTTTCAAGGTCTTAATATGGCATACAGTGTCGTAAGATGTCCTAAGTTGTCGTACGATGTTCAAAGGACTCGGGCGAATTCATTAGGTTTATTATGGAGTTTTAAAGTTTTGTACGTTGATGTAAGGTGTTCTTAGGAGTTGTTACGCGTCCTACATTATTCTAACGTGCTTTTCATGTTGCTAGTGTCTCATACTGAGCTTTAACATCTCCTGAGTTTTCGTACGATGTTCAAAGGACTTCGACGAATTTATTAGGTTTATTAGGGAGTTTTAAGGTTTCGTACGGTGTTGTAAGGTGTTGTTAGGAGTTGTAAGGCATCCAACATTCTACTAACGTGCTTTTCATGGTGCTAATATGGCATACATAGTCGTAAGATGTCTTAAGTTGTTGTATGACGTTCAAAGGACTCGGACGAATTCATTAGGTGTATTATGGAGTTTTAAGGTTTCGTAAGGTGATGTAAGGTGTTCATAGGAGCTGTAAGGCATACTACATTATACTAACGTTCTTTTCGAGTTGCTAATGTGTCATAAGGAGACGTAAGATGTCCTAATATGTCGTATGATGTTCAAAGGACTCGTACAAATTCATTAGGTTTATTATGGATTTTTAATGCTACGTACGGTGTTGTAAGGTGTTGTTAGGAGGCGTCCAACATCATACTAACGTGCTTTTCAAGGTGTTAATATGGCATACAGAATCGTAAGATGTCCTAAGTTGTCGTATGATGTTCAAAGGACTTGGGCGAATTCATTATGTTTATTATGGAGTTTTAAAGTTTCGTACGGTGATGTAAGGTGTTCTTAGGAGTTGTTACGCGTCCTACATTATTTTAACGTGCTTTTCATGCTGCTAGTGTCGCATACTGAACTTTAACATCTCCTGAGTTTTCGTACGATGTTCAAAGGACTTCGACGAACTCATTAGGTTTAGTATTGAGTTTTAAGGTTTCGTACGGTGTTGTAAGGTGTTGTTAGGAGGTTTAACGCATGCAACATTATACTAACGTGCTTTTCATGGTGCTAATCTGACATACATAGTCATAAGATGTGTTAAGTTGCTGTATGACGTTCAAAGGACCCGGACGAATTCATTTGGTGTATTATGGAGTTTTAACGTTTCGTACGGTGATGTAAGGTGTTCATAGAGGCTGTAAGGCATCCTACATTATACTAACGTTCTTTTCGAGTTGCTAATGTGTCATAAAGAGACGTAAGATGTCATAAAATGTCGTACGATGTTCAAAGGACTCGTACGAATTCATTAGGTTTATTATGGATTTTTAATGTTTCGTACGGTGTTGTAAGGTGTTGTTAGGAGTTGTAAGGCGTCCAACATCACACTAACGTGCTTTTCAAGGTGTTAATATGGCATACAGTGTCGTAAGATGTCCTAAGTTGTCGTACGATGTTCAAAGGACTCGGGCGAATTCATTAGGTTTATAATGGAGTTTTAAAATTTCGTACGGTGATGTAAGGTGTTCTTAGGAGTTGTTACGCGTCCTACATTATTCTAACGTGCTTTTCATGTTGCTAGTGTCTCATACAGAGCTTTAACATCTCCTGAGTTTTCGTACGATGTTCAAAGGACTTCGACGAATTTATTAGGTTTATTAGGGAGCTTTAAGGTTTCGTACGGTGTTGTAAGGTGTTGTTATGAGTTGTAAGGCATCCAACATTCTACTAACGTGCTTTTCATGGTGCTAATATGGCATACATAGTCGTAAGATGTCTTAAGTTGTTGTATGACGTTCAAAGGACTCGGACGAATTCATTAGGTGTATTATGGAGTTTTAAGGTTTCGTACGGTGATGTAAGGTGTTCATAGGAGCTGTAAGGCATCCTACATTATACTAACGTTCTTTTCGAGTTGCTAATGTGTCATAAGGAGACGTAAGATGTCCTAATATGTCGTATGATGTTCAAAGGACTCGTACGAATTCATTAGGTTTATTATGGATTTTTAATGTTTCGAACGGTGTTGTAAGGTGTTGTTAGGAGTTGTAAGGCGTCCAACATCACACTAACGTGCTTTTCAAGGTGTTAATATGGCATACAGTGTCGTAAGATGTCCTAAGTTGTCGTACGATGTTCAAAGGACTCGGGCGAATTCATTAGGTTTATAATGGAGTTTTAAAGTTTCGTACGGTGATGTAAGGTGTTCTTAGGAGTTGTTACGCGTCCTACATTATTCTAACGTGCTTTTCATGTTGCTAGTGTCTCATACAGAGCTTTAACATCTCCTGAGTTTTCGTACGATGTTCAAAGGACTTCGACGAATTTATTAGGTTTATTAGGGAGTTTTAAGGTTTCGTACGGTGTTGTAAGGTGTTGTTAGGAGTTGTAAGGCATCCAACATTCTACTAACGTGCTTTTCATGGTGCTAATATGGCATACATAGTCGTAAGATGTCTTAAGTTGTCGTATGACGTTCAAAGGACTCGGACGAATTCATTAGGTGTATTATGGAGTTTTAAGGTTTCGTACGGTGATGTAAGGTGTTCATAGGAGCTGTAAGGCATCCTACATTATACTAACGTTCTTTTCGAGTTGCTAATGTGTCATAAGGAGACGTAAGATGTCCTAATATGTCGTATGATGTTCAAAGGACTCGTACGAATTCATTAGGTTTATTATGGATTTTTAATGTTTCGTACGGTGTTGTAAGGTGTTGTTAGGAGTTGTAAGGCGTCCAACATCACACTAACGTGCTTTTCAAGGTGTTAATATGGCATACAGTGTCGTAAGATGTCCTAAGTTGTCGTACGATGTTCAAAGGACTCGGGCGAATTCATTAGGTTTATAACGGAGTTTTAAAATTTCGTACGGTGATGTAAGGTGTTCTTAGGAGTTGTTACGCGTCCTACATTATTCTAACGTGCTTTTCATGTTGCTAGTGTCTCATACAGAGCTTTAACATCTCCTGAGTTTTTGTACGATGTTCAAAGGACTTCGACGAATTTATTAGGTTTATTAGGGAGTTTTAAGGTTTCGTACGGTGTTGTAAGGTGTTGTTATGAGTTGTAAGGCATCCAACATTCTACTAACGTGCTTTTCATGGTGCTAATATGGCATACATAGTCGTAAGATGTCTTAAGTTGTTGTATGACGTTCAAAGGACTCGGACGAATTCATTAGGTGTATTATGGAGTTTTAAGGTTTCGTACGGTGATGTAAGGTGTTCATAGGAGCTGTAAGGCATCCTACATTATACTAACGTTCTTTTCGAGTTGCTAATGTGTCATAAGGAGACGTAAGATGTCCTACTATGTCGTATGATGTTCAAAGGACTCGTACGAATTCATTAGGTTTATTATGGATTTTTAATGTTTCGTACGGTGTTGTAAGGTGTTGTTAGGAGTTGTAAGGCGTCCAACATCACACTAACGTGCTTTTCAAGGTGTTAATATGGCATACAGTGTCGTAAGATGTCCTAAGTTGTCGTACGATGTTCAAAGGACTCGGGCGAATTCATTAGGTTTATAATGGAGTTTTAAAGTTTCGTACGGTGATGTAAGGTGTTCTTAGGAGTTGTTACGCGTCCTACATTATTCTAACGTGCTTTTCATGTTGCTAGTGTCTCATACAGAGCTTTAACATCTCCTGAGTTTTCGTACGATGTTCAAAGGACTTCGACGAATTTATTAGGTTTATTAGGGAGTTTTAAGGTTTCGTACGGTGTTGTAAGGTGTTGTTAGGAGTTGTAAGGCATCCAACATTCTACTAACGTGCTTTTCATGGTGCTAATATGGCATACATAGTCGTAAGATGTCTTAAGTTGCCGTATGACGTTCAAAGGACTCGGACGAATTCATTAGGTGTATTATGGAGTTTTAAGGTTTCGTACGGTGATGTAAGGTGTTCATAGGAGCTGTAAGGCATCCTACATTATACTAACGTTCTTTTCGAGTTGCTAATGTGTCATAAGGAGACGTAAGATGTCCTAATATGTCGTATGATGTTCAAAGGACTCGTACGAATTCATTAGGTTTATTATGGATTTTTAATGTTTCGTACGGTGTTGTAAGGTTTTGTTAGGAGTTGTAAGGCGTCCAACATCACACTAACGTGCTTTTCAAGGTGTTAATATGGCATACAGTGTCGTAAGATGTCCTAAGTTGTCGTACGATGTTCAAAGGACTCGGACGAATTCATTAGGTTTATTATGGAGTTTTAAAGTTTCGTACGTTGATGTAAGGTGTTCTTAGGAGTTGTTACGCGTCCTACATTATTCTAACGTGCTTTTCATGTTGCTAGTGTCTCATACTGAGCTTTAACATCTCCTGAGTTTTCGTACGATGTTCAAAGGACTTCGACGAATTTATTAGGTTTATTAGGGAGTTTTAAGGTTTCGTACGGTGTTGTAAGGTGTTGTTAGGAGTTGTAAGGCATCCAACATTCTACTAACGTGCTTTTCATGGTGCTAATATGGCATACATAGTCGTAAGATGTCTTAAGTTGTTGTATGACGTTCAAAGGACTCGGACGAATTCTTTAGGTGTATTATGGAGTTTTAAGGTTTCGTAAGGTGATGTAAGGTGTTCAT
Organism: Tagetes erecta; assembly: GCA_030867185.1. Taxonomy (NCBI): domain Eukaryota; kingdom Viridiplantae; phylum Streptophyta; class Magnoliopsida; order Asterales; family Asteraceae; genus Tagetes; species Tagetes erecta. The sequence continues at coordinate 40,298,536 of CM061487.1, read as the reverse complement.
AGGAGCTGTAAGGCATACTACATTATACTAACGTTCTTTTCGAGTTGCTAATGTGTCATAAGGAGACGTAAGATGTCCTAATATGTCGTATGATGTTCAAAGGACTCGTACAAATTCATTAGGTTTATTATGGATTTTAATGCTACGTACGGTGTTGTAAGGTGTTGTTAGGAGTTGTAAGGCGTCCAACATCATACTAACGTGCTTTTCAAGGTGTTAATATGGCATACAGAATCGTAAGATGTCCTAAGTTGTCGTATGATGTTCAAAGGACTTGGGCGAATTCATTATGTTTATTATGGAGTTTTAAAGTTTCGTACGGTGATGTAAGGTGTTCTTAGGAGTTGTTACGCGTCCTACATTATTTTAACGTGCTTTTCATGCTGCTAGTGTCGCATACTGAACTTTAACATCTCCTGAGTTTTCGTACGATGTTCAAAGGACTTCGACGAACTCATTAGGTTTAGTATTGAGTTTTATGGTTTCGTACGGTGTTGTAAGGTGTTGTTAGGAGGTTTAACGCATGCAACATTATACTAACGTGCTTTTCATGGTGCTAATCTGACATACATAGTCATAAGATGTGTTAAGTTGCTGTATGACGTTCAAAGGACCCGGACGAATTCATTTGGTGTATTATGGAGTTTTAACGTTTCGTACGGTGATGTAAGGTGTTCATAGAGGCTGTAAGGCATCCTACATTATACTAACGTTCTTTTCGAGTTGCTAATGTGTCATAAAGAGACGTAAGATGTCATAAAATGTCCTACGATGTTCAAAGGACTCGTACGAATTCATTAGGTTTATTATGGATTTTTAATGTTTCGTACGGTGTTGTAAGGTGTTGTTAGGAGTTGTAAGGCGTCCAACATCACACTAACGTGCTTTTCAAGGTGTTAATATGGCATACAGTGTCGTAAGATGTCCTAAGTTGTCGTACGATGTTCAAAGGACTCGGGCGAATTCATTAGGTTTATAATGGAGTTTTAAAATTTCGTACGGTGATGTAAGGTGTTCTTAGGAGTTGTTACGCGTCCTACATTATTCTAACGTGCTTTTCATGTTGCTAGTGTCTCATACAGAGCTTTAACATCTCCTGAGTTTTCGTACGATGTTCAAAGGACTTTGACGAATTTATTAGGTTTATTAGGGAGTTTTAAGGTTTCGTACGGTGTTGTAAGGTGTTGTTATGAGTTGTAAGGCATCCAACATTCTACTAACGTGCTTTTCATGGTGCTAATATGGCATACATAGTCGTAAGATGTCTTAAGTTGTTGTATGACGTTCAAAGGACTCGGACGAATTCATTAGGTGTATTATGGAGTTTTAAGGTTTCGTACGGTGATGTAAGGTGTTCATAGGAGCTGTAAGGCATCCTACATTATACTAACGTTCTTTTCGAGTTGCTAATGTGTCATAAGGAGACGTAAGATGTCCTAATATGTCGTATGATGTTCAAAGGACTCGTACGAATTCATTAGGTTTATTATGGATTTTTAATGTTTCGTACGGTGTTGTAAGGTGTTGTTAGGAGTTGTAAGGCGTCCAACATCACACTAACGTGCTTTTCAAGGTGTTAATATGGCATACAGTGTCGTAAGATGTCCTAAGTTGTCGTACGATGTTCAAAGGACTCGGGCGAATTCATTAGGTTTATTATGGAGTTTTAAAGTTTCGTACGTTGATGTAAGGTGTTCTTAGGAGTTGTTACGCGTCCTACATTATTCTAACGTGCTTTTCATGTTGCTAGTGTCTCATACTGAGCTTTAACTTCTCCTGAGTTTTCGTACGATGTTCAAAGGACTTCGACGAATTTATTAGGTTTATTAGGGAGTTTTAAGGTTTCGTACGGTGTTGTAAGGTGTTGTTAGGAGTTGTAAGGCATCCAACATTCTACTAACGTGCTTTTCATGGTGCTAATATGGCATACATAGTCGTAAGATGTCTTAAGTTGTTGTATGACGTTCAAAGGACTCGGACGAATTCATTAGGTGTATTATGGAGTTTTAAGGTTTCGTACGGTGATGTAAGGTGTTCATAGGAGCTGCAAGGCATCCTACATTATACTAACGTTCTTTTCGAGTTGCTAATGTGTCATAAGGAGACGTAAGATGTTCAAAGGACTCGTACGAATTCATTAGGTTTATTATGGATTTTTAATGTTTCGTACGGTGTTGTAAGGTTTTGTTAGGAGTTGTAAGGCGTCCAACATCACACTAACGTGCTTTTCAAGGTGTTAATATGGCATACAGTGTCGTAAGATGTCCTAAGTTGTCGTACGATGTTCAAAGGACTCGGACGAATTCATTAGGTTTATTATGGAGTTTTAAAGTTTCGTACGTTGATGTAAGGTGTTCTTAGGAGTTGTTACGCGTCCTACATTATTCTAACGTGCTTTTCATGTTGCTAGTGTCTCATACTGAGCTTTAACATCTCCTGAGTTTTCGTACGATGTTCAAAGGACTTCGACGAATTTATTAGGTTTATTAGGGAGTTTTAAGGTTTCGTACGGTGTTGTAAGGTGTTGTTAGGAGTTGTAAGGCATCCAACATTCTACTAACGTGCTTTTCATGGTGCTAATATGGCATACATAGTCGTAAGATGTCTTAAGTTGTTGTATGACGTTCAAAGGACTCGGACGAATTCTTTAGGTGTATTATGGAGTTTTAAGGTTTTGTAAGGTGATGTAAGGTGTTCATAGGAGCTGTAAGGCATACTACATTATACTAACGTTCTTTTCGAGTTGCTAATGTGTCATAAGGAGACGTAAGATGTCCTAATATGTCGTATGATGTTCAAAGGACTCGTACAAATTCATTAGGTTTATTATGGATTTTAATGCTACGTACGGTGTTGTAAGGTGTTGTTAGGAGTTGTAAGGCGTCCAACATCATACTAACGTGCTTTTCAAGGTGTTAATATGGCATACAGAATCGTAAGATGTCCTAAGTTGTCGTATGATGTTCAAAGGACTTGGGCGAATTCATTATGTTTATTATGGAGTTTTAAAGTTTCGTACGGTGATGTAAGGTGTTCTTAGGAGTTGTTACGCGTCCTACATTATTTTAACGTGCTTTTCATGCTGCTAGTGTCGCATACTGAACTTTAACATCTCCTGAGTTTTCGTACGATGTTCAAAGGACTTCGACGAACTCATTAGGTTTAGTATTGAGTTTTATGGTTTCGTACGGTGTTGTAAGGTGTTGTTAGGAGGTTTAACGCATGCAACATTATACTAACGTGCTTTTCATGGTGCTAATCTGACATACATAGTCATAAGATGTGTTAAGTTGCTGTATGACGTTCAAAGGACCCGGACGAATTCATTTGGTGTATTATGGAGTTTTAACGTTTCGTACGGTGATGTAAGGTGTTCATAGAGGCTGTAAGGCATCCTACATTATACTAACGTTCTTTTCGAGTTGCTAAAGTGTCATAAAGAGACGTAAGATGTCATAAAATGTCCTACGATGTTCAAAGGACTCGTACGAATTCATTAGGTTTATTATGGATTTTTAATGTTTCGTACGGTGTTGTAAGGTGTTGTTAGGAGTTGTAAGGCGTCCAACATCACACTAACGTGCTTTTCAAGGTGTTAATATGGCATACAGTGTCGTAAGATGTCCTAAGTTGTCGTACGATGTTCAAAGGACTCGGGCGAATTCATTAGGTTTATAATGGAGTTTTAAAATTTCGTACGGTGATGTAAGGTGTTCTTAGGAGTTGTTACGCGTCCTACATTATTCTAACGTGCTTTTCATGTTGCTAGTGTCTCATACAGAGCTTTAACATCTCCTGAGTTTTCGTACGATGTTCAAAGGACTTTGACGAATTTATTAGGTTTATTAGGGAGTTTTAAGGTTTCGTACGGTGTTGTAAGGTGTTGTTATGAGTTGTAAGGCATCCAACATTCTACTAACGTGCTTTTCATGGTGCTAATATGGCATACATAGTCGTAAGATGTCTTAAGTTGTTGTATGACGTTCAAAGGACTCGGACGAATTCATTAGGTGTATTATGGAGTTTTAAGGTTTCGTACGGTGATGTAAGGTGTTCATAGGAGCTGTAAGGCATCCTACATTATACTAACGTTCTTTTCGAGTTGCTAATGTGTCATAAGGAGACGTAAGATGTCCTAATATGTCGTATGATGTTCAAAGGACTCGTACGAATTCATTAGGTTTATTATGGATTTTTAATGTTTCGTACGGTGTTGTAAGGTGTTGTTAGGAGTTGTAAGGCGTCCAACATCACACTAACGTGCTTTTCAAGGTGTTAATATGGCATACAGTGTCGTAAGATGTCCTAAGTTGTCGTACGATGTTCAAAGGACTCGGGCGAATTCATTAGGTTTATTATGGAGTTTTAAAGTTTCGTACGTTGATGTAAGGTGTTCTTAGGAGTTGTTACGCGTCCTACATTATTCTAACGTGCTTTTCATGTTGCTAGTGTCTCATACTGAGCTTTAACTTCTCCTGAGTTTTCGTACGATGTTCAAAGGACTTCGACGAATTTATTAGGTTTATTAGGGAGTTTTAAGGTTTCGTACGGTGTTGTAAGGTGTTGTTAGGAGTTGTAAGGCATCCAACATTCTACTAACGTGCTTTTCATGGTGCTAATATGGCATACATAGTCGTAAGATGTCTTAAGTTGTTGTATGACGTTCAAAGGACTCGGACGAATTCATTAGGTGTATTATGGAGTTTTAAGGTTTCGTACGGTGATGTAAGGTGTTCATAGGAGCTGCAAGGCATCCTACATTATACTAACGTTCTTTTCGAGTTGCTAATGTGTCATAAGGAGACGTAAGATGTTCAAAGGACTCGTACGAATTCATTAGGTTTATTATGGATTTTTAATGCTACGTACGGTGTTGTAAGGTGTTGTTAGGAGTTGTAAGGCGTCCAACATCATACTAACGTGCTTTTCAAGGTGTTAATATGGCATACAGAGTCGTAAGATGTCCTAAGTTGTCGTATGATGTTCAAAGGACTTGGGCGAATTCATTATGTTTATTATGGAGTTTTAAAGTTTCGTACGGTGATGTAAGGTGTTCTTAGGAGTTGTTACGCGTCCTACATTATTCTAACGTGCTTTTCATGTTGCTAGTGTCTCATACAGAGCTTTAACATCTCCTGAGTTTTCGTACGATGTTCAAAGGACTTCGACGAATTTATTAGGTTTATTAGGGAGTTTTAAGGTTTCGTACGGTGTTGTAAGGTGTTGTTAGGAGGTTTAACGCATCCAACATTCTACTAACGTGCTTTTCATGGTGCTAATATGGCATACATAGTCGTAAGATGTCTTAAGTTGTTGTATGACGTTCAAAGGACTCGGACGAATTCATTAGGTGTATTATGGAGTTTTAAGGTTTCGTACGGTGATGTAAGGTGTTCATAGGAGCTGTAAGGCATCCTACATTATACTAACGTTCTTTTCGAGTTGCTAATGTGTCATAAGGAGACGTAAGATGTCCTAATATGTCGTATGATGTTCAAAGGACTCGTACGAATTCATTAGGTTTATTATGGATTTTTAATGTTTCGTACGGTGTTGTAAGGTGTTGTTAGGAGTTGTAAGGCGTCCAACATCACACTAACGTGCTTTTCAAGGTGTTAATATGGCATACAGTGTCGTAAGATGTCCTAAGTTGTCGTACGATGTTCAAAGGACTCGGGCGAATTCATTAGGTTTATTATGGAGTTTTAAAGTTTCGTACGTTGATGTAAGGTGTTCTTAGGAGTTGTTACGCGTCCTACATTATTCTAACGTGCTTTTCATGTTGCTAGTGTCTCATACAGAGCTTTAACATCTCCTGAGTTTTCGTACGATGTTCAAAGGACTTCGACGAATTTATTAGGTTTATTAGGGAGTTTTAAGGTTTCGTACGGTGTTGTAAGGTGTTGTTAGGAGTTGTAAGGCATCCAACATTCTACTAACGTGCTTTTCATGGTGCTAATATGGCATACATAGTCGTAAGATGTCTTAAGTTGTTGTATGACGTTCAAAGGACTCGGACGAATTCATTAGGTGTATTATGGAGTTTTAAGGTTTCGTACGGTGATGTAAGGTGTTCATATGAGCTGTAAGGCATCCTACATTATACTAACGTTCTTTTCGAGTTGCTAATGTGTCATAAGGAGACGTAAGATGTTCAAAGGACTCGTACGAATTCATTAGGTTTATTATGGATTTTTAATGCTACGTACGGTGTTGTAAGGTGTTGTTAGGAGTTGTAAGGCGTCCAACATCATACTAACGTGCTTTTCAAGGTGTTAATATGGCATACAGAGTCGTAAGATGTCCTAAGTTGTCGTATGATGTTCAAAGGACTTGGGCGAATTCATTATGTTTATTATGGAGTTTTAAAGTTCCGTACGGTGATGTAAGGTGTTCTTAGGAGTTGTTACGCGTCCTACATTATTCTAACGTGCTTTTCATGTTGCTAGTGTCTCATACAGAGCTTTAACATCTCCTGAGTTTTCGTACGATGTTCAAAGGACTTCGACGAATTTATTAGGTTTATTAGGGAGTTTTAAGGTTTCGTACGGTGTTGTAAGGTGTTGTTAGGAGGTTTAACGCATCCAACATTCTACTAACGTGCTTTTCATGGTGCTAATATGGCATACATAGTCGTAAGATGTCTTAAGTTGTTATATGACGTTCAAAGGACTCGGACGAATTCATTAGGTGTATTATGGAGTTTTAAGGTTTCGTACGGTGATGTAAAGTGTTCATAGGAGCTGTAAGGCATCCTACATTATACTAACGTTCTTTTCGAGTTGCTAATGTGTCATAAGGAGACGTAAGATGTCCTAATATGTCGTATGATGTTCAAAGGACTCGTACGAATTCATTAGGTTTATTATGGATTTTTAATGTTTCGTACGGTGTTGTAAGGTGTTGTTAGGAGTTGTAAGGCGTCCAACATCACACTAACGTGCTTTTCAAGGTGTTAATATGGCATACAGTGTCGTAAGATGTCCTAAGTTGTCGTACGATGTTCAAAGGACTCGGGCGAATTCATTAGGTTTATTATGGAGTTTTAAAGTTTCGTACGTTGATGTAAGGTGTTCTTAGGAGTTGTTACGCGTCCTACATTATTCTAACGTGCTTTTCATGTTGCTAGTGTCTCATACAGAGCTTTAACATCTCCTGAGTTTTCGTACGATGTTCAAAGGACTTCGACGAATTTATTAGGTTTATTAGGGAGTTTTAAGGTTTCGTACGGTGTTGTAAGGTGTTGTTAGGAGTTGTAAGGCATCCAACATTCTACTAACGTGCTTTTCATGGTGCTAATATGGCATACATAGTCGTAAGATGTCTTAAGTTGTTGTATGACGTTCAAAGGACTCGGACGAATTCATTAGGTGTATTATGGAGTTTTAAGGTTTCGTACGGTGATGTAAGGTGTTCATAGGAGCTGTAAGGCATCCTACATTATACTAACGTTCTTTTCGAGTTGCTAATGTGTCATAAGGAGACGTAAGATGTCCTAATATGTCGTATGATGTTCAAAGGACTCGTACAAATTCATTAGGTTTATTATGGATTTTTAATGCTACGTACGGTGTTGTAAGGTGTTGTTAGAAGTTGTAAGGCGTCCAACATCATACTAACGTGCTTTTCAAGGTGTTAATATGGCATACAGAGTCGTAAGATGTCCTAAGTTGCCGTATGATGTTCAAAGGACTTGGGCGAATTCATTATGTTTATTATGGAGTTTTAAAGTTTCGTACGGTGATGTAAGGTGTTCTTAGGAGTTGTTACGCGTCCTACATTATTTTAACGTGCTTTTCATGCTGCTAGTGTCGCATACTGAACTTTAACATCTCCTGAGTTTTCGTACGATGTTCAAAGGACTTCGACGAACTCATTAGGTTTAGTATTGAGTTTTAAGGTTTCGTACGGTGTTGTAAGGTGTTGTTAGGAGGTTTAACGCATGCAACATTATACTAACGTGCTTTTCATGGTGCTAATCTGACATACATAGTCATAAGATGTGTTAAGTTGCTGTATGACGTTCAAAGGACCCGGACGAAATCATTTGGTGTATTATGGAGTTTTAACGTTTCGTACGGTGATGTAAGGTGTTCATAGAGGCTGTAAGGCATCCTACATTATACTAACGTTCTTTTCGAGTTGCTAATGTGTCATAAAGAGACGTAAGGTGTCATAAAATGTCGTACGATGTTCAAAGGACTCGTACGAATTCATTAGGTTTATTATGGATTTTTAATGTTTCGTACGGTGTTGTAAGGTGTTGTTAGGAGTTGTAAGGCGTCCAACATCACACTAACGTGCTTTTCAAGGTGTTAATATGGCATACAGTGTCGTAAGATGTCCTAAGTTGTCGTACGATGTTCAAAGGACTCGGGAGAATTCATTAGGTTTATAATGGAGTTTTAAAGTTTTGTACGGTGATGTAAGGTGTTCTTAGGAGTTGTTACGCGTCCTACATTATTCTAACGTGCTTTTCATGTTGCTAGTGTCTCATACAGAGCTTTAACATCTCCTGAGTTTTCGTACGATGTTCAAAGGACTTCGACGAATTTATTAGGTTTATTAGGGAGTTTTAAGGTTTCGTACGGTGTTGTAAGGTGTTGTTAGGAGTTGTAAGGCATCCAACATTCTACTAACGTGCTTTTCATGGTGCTAATATGGCATACATAGTCGTAAGATGTCTTAAGTTGTTGTATGACGTTCAAAGGACTCGGACGAATTCATTAGGTGTATTATGGAGTTTTAAGGTTTCGTACCGTGATGTAAGGTGTTCATAGGAGCTGTAAGGCATCCTACATTATACTAACGTTCTTTTCGAGTTGCTAATGTGTCATAAGGAGACGTAAGATGTCCTAAAATGTCGTATGATGTTCAAAGGACTCGTACGAATTCATTAGGTTTATTATGGATTTTTAATGTTTCGTACGGTGTTGTAAGGTGTTGTTAGGAGTTGTAAGGCGTCCAACATCACACTAACGTGCTTTTCAAGGTGTTAATATGGCATACAGTGTCGTAAGATGTCCTAAGTTGTCGTACGATGTTCAAAGGACTCGGGCGAATTCATTAGGTTTATTATGGAGTTTTAAAGTTTCGTACGTTGATGTAAGGTGTTCTTAGGAGTTGTTACGCGTCCTACATTATTCTAACGTGCTTTTCATGTTGCTAGTGTCTCATACTGAGCTTTAACATCTCCGGAGTTTTCGTACGATGTTCAAAGGACTTCGACGAATTTATTAGGTTTATTAGGGAGTTTTAAGGTTTCGTACGGTGTTGTAAGGTGTTGTTAGGAGTTGTAAGGCATCCAACATTCTACTAACGTGCTTTTCATGGTGCTAATATGGCATACATAGTCGTAAGATGTCTTAAGTTGTTGTATGACGTTCAAAGGACTCGGACGAATTCATTAGGTGTATTATGGAGTTTTAAGGTTTCGTACGGTGATGTAAGGTGTTCATAGGAGCTGTAAGGCATCCTACATTATACTAACGTTCTTTTCGAGTTGCTAATGTGTCATAAGGAGACGTAAGATGTCCTAATATGTCGTATGATGTTCAAAGGACTCGTACAAATTCATTAGGTTTATTATGGATTTTTAATGCTACGTACGGTGTTGTAAGGTGTTGTTAGGAGTTGTAAGGCGTCCAACATCATACTAACGTGCTTTTCAAGGTGTTAATATGGCATACAGAGTCGTAAGATGTCCTAAGTTGTCGTATGATGTTCAAAGGACTTGGGCGAATTCATTATGTTTATTATGGAGTTTTAAAGTTTCGTACGGTGATGTAAGGTGTTCTTAGGAGTTGTTACGCGTCCTACATTATTTTAACGTGCTTTTCATGCTGCTAGTGTCGCATACTGAACTTTAACATCTCCTGAGTTTTCGTACGATGTTCAAAGGACTTCGACGAACTCATTAGGTTTAGTATTGAGTTTTAAGGTTTCGTACGGTGTTGTAAGGTGTTGTTAGGAGGTTTAACGCATGCAACATTATACTAACGTGCTTTTCATGGTGCTAATCTGACATACATAGTCATAAGATGTGTTAAGTTGCTGTATGACGTTCAAAGGACCCGGACGAATTCATTTGGTGTATTATGGAGTTTTAACGTTTCGTACGGTGATGTAAGGTGTTCATAGAGGCTGTAAGGCATCCTACATTATACTAACGTTCTTTTCGAGTTGCTAATGTGTCATAAAGAGACGTAAGGTGTCATAAAATGCCGTACGATGTTCAAAGGACTCGTACGAATTCATTAGGTTTATTATGGATTTTTAATGTTTCGTACGGTGTTGTAAGGTGTTGTTAGGAGTTGTAAGGCGTCCAACATCACACTAACGTGCTTTTCAAGGTGTTAATATGGCATACAGTGTCGTAAGATGTCCTAAGTTGTCGTACGATGTTCAAAGGACTCGGGAGAATTCATTAGGTTTATAATGGAGTTTTAAAGTTTTGTACGGTGATGTAAGGTGTTCTTAGGAGTTGTTACGCGTCCTACATTATTCTAACGTGCTTTTCATGTTGCTAGTGTCTCATACAGAGCTTTAACATCTCCTGAGTTTTCGTACGATGTTCAAAGGACTTCGACGAATTTATTAGGTTTATTAGGGAGTTTTAAGGTTTCGTACGGTGTTGTAAGGTGTTGTTAGGAGTTGTAAGGCATCCAACATTCTACTAACGTGCTTTTCATGGTGCTAATATGGCATACATAGTCGTAAGATGTCTTAAGTTGTTGTATGATGTTCAAAGGACTCGGACGAATTCATTAGGTGTATTATGGAGTTTTAAGGTTTCGTACCGTGATGTAAGGTGTTCATAGGAGCTGTAAGGCATCCTACATTATACTAACGTTCTTTTCGAGTTGCTAATGTGTCATAAGGAGACGTAAGATGTCCTAATATGTCGTATGATGTTCAAAGGACTCGTACGAATTCATTAGGTTTATTATGGATTTTTAATGTTTCGTACGGTGTTGTAAGGTGTTGTTAGGAGTTGTAAGGCGTCCAACATCACACTAACGTGCTTTTCAAGGTGTTAATATGGCATACAGTGTCGTAAGATGTCCTAAGTTGTCGTACGATGTTCAAAGGACTCGGGCGAATTCAATAGGTTTATTATGGAGTTTTAAAGTTTCGTACGTTGATGTAAGGTGTTCTTAGGAGTTGTTACGCGTCCTACATTATTCTAACGTGCTTTTCATGTTGCTAGTGTCTCATACTGAGCTTTAACATCTCCTGAGTTTTCGTACGATGTTCAAAGGACTTCGACGAATTTATTAGGTTTATTAGGGAGTTTTAAGGTTTCGTACGGTGTTGTAAGGTGTTGTTAGGAGTTGTAAGGCATCCAACATTCAACTAACGTGCTTTTCATGGTGCTAATATGGCATACATAGTCGTAAGATGTCTTAAGTTGTTGTATGACGTTCAAAGGACTCGGACGAATTCATTAGGTGTATTATGGAGTTTTAAGGTTTCGTACGGTGATGTAAGGTGTTCATAGGAGCTGTAAGGCATCCTACATTATACTAACGTTCTTTTCAAGTTGCTAATGTGTCATAAGGAGACGTAAGATGTCCTAATATGTCGTATGATGTTCAAAGGACTCGTACGAATTCATTAGGTTTATTATGGATTTTTAATGTTTCGTACGGTGTTGTAAGGTGTTGTTAGGAGTTGTAAGGCGTCCAACATCACACTAACGTGCTTTTCAAGGTGTTAATATGGCATACAGTGTCGTAAGATGTCCTAAGTTGTCGTACGATGTTCAAAGGACTCGGGAGAATTCATTAGGTTTATAATGGAGTTTTAAAGTTTTGTACGGTGATGTAAGGTGTTCTTAGGAGTTGTTACGCGTCCTACATTATTCTAACGTGCTTTTCATGTTGCTAGTGTCTCATACAGAGCTTTAACATCTCCTGAGTTTTCGTACGATGTTCAAAGGACTTCGACGAATTTATTAGGTTTATTAGGGAGTTTTAAGGTTTCGTACGGTGTTGTAAGGTGTTGTTAGGAGGTTTAACGCATGCAACATTATACTAACGTGCTTTTCATGGTGCTAATCTGACATACATAGTCATAAGATGTGTTAAGTTGTTGTATGACGTTCAAAGGACTCGGACGAATTCATTAGGTGTATTATGGAGTTTTAAGGTTTCGTACGGTGATGTAAGGTGTTCATAGGAGCTGTAAGGCATCCTACATTATACTAACGTTCTTTTCAAGTTGCTAATGTGTCATAAGGAGACGTAAGATGTCCTAATATGTCGTATGATGTTCAAAGGACTCGTACGAATTCATTAGGTTTATTATGGATTTTTAATGTTTCGTACGGTGTTGTAAGGTGTTGTTAGGAGTTGTAAGGCGTCCAACATCACACTAACGTGCTTTTCAAGGTGTTAATATGGCATACAGTGTCGTAAGATGTCCTAAGTTGTCGTACGATGTTCAAAGGACTCGGGAGAATTCATTAGGTTTATAATGGAGTTTTAAAGTTTTGTACGGTGATGTAAGGTGTTCTTAGGAGTTGTTACGCGTCCTACATTATTCTAACGTGCTTTTCATGTTGCTAGTGTCTCATACAGAGCTTTAACATCTCCTGAGTTTTCGTACGATGTTCAAAGGACTTCGACGAATTTATTAGCTTTATTAGGGAGTTTTAAGGTTTCGTACGGTGTTGTAAGGTGTTGTTAGGAGTTGTAAGGCATCCAACATTCTACTAACGTGCTTTTCATGGTGCTAATATGGCATACATAGTCGTAAGATGTCTTAAGTTGTTGTATGACGTTCAAAGGACTCGGACGAATTCATTAGGTGTATTATGGAGTTTTAAGGTTTCGTACCGTGATGTAAGGTGTTCATAGGAGCTGTAAGGCATCCTACATTATACTAACGTTCTTTTCGAGTTGCTAATGTGTCATAAGGAGACGTAAGATGTCCTAATATGTCGTATGATGTTCAAAGGACTCGTACGAATTCATTAGGTTTATTATGGATTTTTAATGTTTCGTACGGTGTTGTAAGGTGTTGTTAGGAGTTGTAAGGCGTCCAACATCACACTAACGTGCTTTTCAAGGTGTTAATATGGCATACAGTGTCGTAAGATGTCCTAAGTTGTCGTACGATGTTCAAAGGACTCGGGCGAATTCAATAGGTTTATTATGGAGTTTTAAAGTTTCGTACGTTGATGTAAGGTGTTCTTAGGAGTTGTTACGCGTCCTACATTATTCTAACGTGCTTTTCATGTTGCTAGTGTCTCATACTGAGCTTTAACATCTCCTGAGTTTTCGTACGATGTTCAAAGGACTTCGACGAATTTATTAGGTTTATTAGGGAGTTTTAAGGTTTCGTACGGTGTTGTAAGGTGTTGTTAGGAGTTGTAAGGCATCCAACATTCTACTAACGTGCTTTTCATGGTGCTAATATGGCATACATAGTCGTAAGATGTCTTAAGTTGTTGTATGACGTTCAAAGGACTCGGACGAATTCATTAGGTGTATTATGGAGTTTTAAGGTTTCGTACGGTGATGTAAGGTGTTCATAGGAGCTGTAAGGCATCCTACATTATACTAACGTTCTTTTCGAGTTGCTAATGTGTCATAAGGAGACGTAAGATGTCCTAATATGTCGTATGATGTTCAAAGGACTCGTACGAATTCATTAGGTTTATTATGGATTTTTAATGTTTCGTACGGTGTTGTAAGGTTTTGTTAGGAGTTGTAAGGCGTCCAACATCACACTAACGTGCTTTTCAAGGTGTTAATATGGCATACAGTGTCGTAAGATGTCCTAAGTTGTCGTACGATGTTCAAAGGACTCGGGAGAATTCATTAGGTTTATAATGGAGTTTTAAAGTTTTGTACGGTGATGTAAGGTGTTCTTAGGAGTTGTTACGCGTCCTACATTATTCTAACGTGCTTTTCATGTTGCTAGTGTCTCATACAGAGCTTTAACATCTCCTGAGTTTTCGTACGATGTTCAAAGGACTTCGACGAATTTATTAGGTTTATTAGGGAGTTTTAAGGTTTCGTACGGTGTTGTAAGGTGTTGTTAGGAGTTGTAAGGCATCCAACATTCTACTAACGTGCTTTTCATGGTGCTAATATGGCATACATAGTCGTAAGATGTCTTAAGTTGTTGTATGACGTTCAAAGGACTCGGACGAATTCATTAGGTGTATTATGGAGTTTTAAGGTTTCGTACCGTGATGTAAGGTGTTCATAGGAGCTGTAAGGCATCCTACATTATACTAACGTTCTTTTCGAGTTGCTAATGTGTCATAAGGAGACGTAAGATGTCCTAATATGTCGTATGATGTTCAAAGGACTCGTACGAATTCATTAGGTTTATTATGGATTTTTAATGTTTCGTACGGTGTTGTAAGGTGTTGTTAGGAGTTGTAAGGCGTCCAACATCACACTAACGTGCTTTTCAAGGTGTTAATATGGCATACAGTGTCGTAAGATGTCCTAAGTTGTCGTACGATGTTCAAAGGACTCGGGCGAATTCAATAGGTTTATTATGGAGTTTTAAAGTTTCGTACGTTGATGTAAGGTGTTCTTAGGAGTTGTTACGCGTCCTACATTATTCTAACGTGCTTTTCATGTTGCTAGTGTCTCATACTGAGCTTTAACATCTCCTGAGTTTTCGTACGATGTTCAAAGGACTTCGACGAATTTATTAGGTTTATTAGGGAGTTTTAAGGTTTCGTACGGTGTTGTAAGGTGTTGTTAGGAGTTGTAAGGCATCCAACATTCAACTAACGTGCTTTTCATGGTGCTAATATGGCATACATAGTCGTAAGATGTCTTAAGTTGTTGTATGACGTTCAAAGGACTCGGACGAATTCATTAGGTGTATTATGGAGTTTTAAGGTTTCGTACGGTGATGTAAGGTGTTCATAGGAGCTGTAAGGCATCCTACATTATACTAACGTTCTTTTCAAGTTGCTAATGTGTCATAAGGAGACGTAAGATGTCCTAATATGTCGTATGATGTTCAAAGGACTCGTACGAATTCATTAGGTTTATTATGGATTTTTAATGTTTCGTACGGTGTTGTAAGGTGTTGTTAGGAGTTGTAAGGCGTCCAACATCACACTAACGTGCTTTTCAAGGTGTTAATATGGCATACAGTGTCGTAAGATGTCCTAAGTTGTCGTACGATGTTCAAAGGACTCGGGAGAATTCATTAGGTTTATAATGGAGTTTTAAAGTTTTGTACGGTGATGTAAGGTGTTCTTAGGAGTTGTTACGCGTCCTACATTATTCTAACGTGCTTTTCATGTTGCTAGTGTCTCATACAGAGCTTTAACATCTCCTGAGTTTTCGTACGATGTTCAAAGGACTTCGACGAATTTATTAGGTTTATTAGGGAGTTTTAAGGTTTCGTACGGTGTTGTAAGGTGTTGTTAGGAGTTGTAAGGCATCCAACATTCTACTAACGTGCTTTTCATGGTGCTAATATGGCATACATAGTCGTAAGATGTCTTAAGTTGTTGTATGACGTTCAAAGGACTCGGACGAATTCATTAGGTGTATTATGGAGTTTTAAGGTTTCGTACCGTGATGTAAGGTGTTCATAGGAGCTGTAAGGCATCCTACATTATACTAACGTTCTTTTCGAGTTGCTAATGTGTCATAAGGAGACGTAAGATGTCCTAATATGTCGTATGATGTTCAAAGGACTCGTACGAATTCATTAGGTTTATTATGGATTTTTAATGTTTCGTACGGTGTTGTAAGGTGTTGTTAGGAGTTGTAAGGCGTCCAACATCACACTAACGTGCTTTTCAAGGTGTTAATATGGCATACAGTGTCGTAAGATGTCCTAAGTTGTCGTACGATGTTCAAAGGACTCGGGCGAATTCAATAGGTTTATTATGGAGTTTTAAAGTTTCGTACGTTGATGTAAGGTGTTCTTAGGAGTTGTTACGCGTCCTACATTATTCTAACGTGCTTTTCATGTTGCTAGTGTCTCATACTGAGCTTTAACATCTCCTGAGTTTTCGTACGATGTTCAAAGGACTTCGACGAATTTATTAGGTTTATTAGGGAGTTTTAAGGTTTCGTACGGTGTTGTAAGGTGTTGTTAGGAGTTGTAAGGCATCCAACATTCAACTAACGTGCTTTTCATGGTGCTAATATGGCATACATAGTCGTAAGATGTCTTAAGTTGTTGTATGACGTTCAAAGGACTCGGACGAATTCATTAGGTGTATTATGGAGTTTTAAGGTTTCGTACGGTGATGTAAGGTGTTCATAGGAGCTGTAAGGCATCCTACATTATACTAACGTTCTTTTCAAGTTGCTAATGTGTCATAAGGAGACGTAAGATGTCCTAATATGTCGTATGATGTTCAAAGGACTCGTACGAATTCATTAGGTTTATTATGGATTTTTAATGTTTCGTACGGTGTTGTAAGGTGTTGTTAGGAGTTGTAAGGCGTCCAACATCACACTAACGTGCTTTTCAAGGTGTTAATATGGCATACAGTGTCGTAAGATGTCCTAAGTTGTCGTACGATGTTCAAAGGACTCGGGAGAATTCATTAGGTTTATAATGGAGTTTTAAAGTTTTGTACGGTGATGTAAGGTGTTCTTAGGAGTTGTTACGCGTCCTACATTATTCTAACGTGCTTTTCATGTTGCTAGTGTCTCATACAGAGCTTTAACATCTCCTGAGTTTTCGTACGATGTTCAAAGGACTTCGACGAATTTATTAGGTTTATTAGGGAGTTTTAAGGTTTCGTACGGTGTTGTAAGGTGTTGTTAGGAGTTGTAAGGCATCCAACATTCTACTAACGTGCTTTTCATGGTGCTAATATGGCATACATAGTCGTAAGATGTCTTAAGTTGTTGTATGACGTTCAAAGGACTCGGACGAATTCATTAGGTGTATTATGGAGTTTTAAGGTTTCGTACCGTGATGTAAGGTGTTCATAGGAGCTGTAAGGCATCCTACATTATACTAACGTTCTTTTCGAGTTGCTAATGTGTCATAAGGAGACGTAAGATGTCCTAATATGTCGTATGATGTTCAAAGGACTCGTACGAATTCATTAGGTTTATTATGGATTTTTAATGTTTCGTACGGTGTTGTAAGGTGTTGTTAGGAGTTGTAAGGCGTCCAACATCACACTAACGTGCTTTTCAAGGTGTTAATATGGCATACAGTGTCGTAAGATGTCCTAAGTTGTCGTACGATGTTCAAAGGACTCGGGCGAATTCAATAGGTTTATTATGGAGTTTTAAAGTTTCGTACGTTGATGTAAGGTGTTCTTAGGAGTTGTTACGCGTCCTACATTATTCTAACGTGCTTTTCATGTTGCTAGTGTCTCATACTGAGCTTTAACATCTCCTGAGTTTTCGTACGATGTTCAAAGGACTTCGACGAATTTATTAGGTTTATTAGGGAGTTTTAAGGTTTCGTACGGTGTTGTAAGGTGTTGTTAGGAGTTGTAAGGCATCCAACATTCTACTAACGTGCTTTTCATGGTGCTAATATGGCATACATAGTCGTAAGATGTCTTAAGTTGTTGTATGACGTTCAAAGGACTCGGACGAATTCATTAGGTGTATTATGGAGTTTTAAGGTTTCGTACGGTGATGTAAGGTGTTCATAGGAGCTGTAAGGCATCCTACATTATACTAACGTTCTTTTCGAGTTGCTAATGTGTCATAAGGAGACGTAAGATGTCCTAATATGTCGTATGATGTTCAAAGGACTCGTACGAATTCATTAGGTTTATTATGGATTTTTAATGTTTCGTACGGTGTTGTAAGGTTTTGTTAGGAGTTGTAAGGCGTCCAACATCACACTAACGTGCTTTTCAAGGTGTTAATATGGCATACAGTGTCGTAAGATGTCCTAAGTTGTCGTACGATGTTCAAAGGACTCGGGAGAATTCATTAGGTTTATAATGGAGTTTTAAAGTTTTGTACGGTGATGTAAGGTGTTCTTAGGAGTTGTTACGCGTCCTACATTATTCTAACGTGCTTTTCATGTTGCTAGTGTCTCATACAGAGCTTTAACATCTCCTGAGTTTTCGTACGATGTTCAAAGGACTTCGACGAATTTATTAGGTTTATTAGGGAGTTTTAAGGTTTCGTACGGTGTTGTAAGGTGTTGTTAGGAGTTGTAAGGCATCCAACATTCTACTAACGTGCTTTTCATGGTGCTAATATGGCATACATAGTCGTAAGATGTCTTAAGTTGTTGTATGACGTTCAAAGGACTCGGACGAATTCATTAGGTGTATTATGGAGTTTTAAGGTTTCGTACCGTGATGTAAGGTGTTCATAGGAGCTGTAAGGCATCCTACATTATACTAACGTTCTTTTCGAGTTGCTAATGTGTCATAAGGAGACGTAAGATGTCCTAATATGTCGTATGATGTTCAAAGGACTCGTACGAATTCATTAGGTTTATTATGGATTTTTAATGTTTCGTACGGTGTTGTAAGGTGTTGTTAGGAGTTGTAAGGCGTCCAACATCACACTAACGTGCTTTTCAAGGTGTTAATATGGCATACAGTGTCGTAAGATGTCCTAAGTTGTCGTACGATGTTCAAAGGACTCGGGCGAATTCAATAGGTTTATTATGGAGTTTTAAAGTTTCGTACGTTAATGTAAGGTGTTCTTAGGAGTTGTTACGCGTCCTACATTATTCTAACGTGCTTTTCATGTTGCTAGTGTCTCATACTGAGCTTTAACATCTCCTGAGTTTTCGTACGATGTTCAAAGGACTTCGACGAATTTATTAGGTTTATTAGGGAGTTTTAAGGTTTCGTACGGTGTTGTAAGGTGTTGTTAGGAGTTGTAAGGCATCCAACATTCAACTAACGTGCTTTTCATGGTGCTAATATGGCATACATAGTCGTAAGATGTCTTAAGTTGTTGTATGACGTTCAAAGGACTCGGACGAATTCATTAGGTGTATTATGGAGTTTTAAGGTTTCGTACGGTGATGTAAGGTGTTCATAGGAGCTGTAAGGCATCCTACATTATACTAACGTTCTTTTCAAGTTGCTAATGTGTCATAAGGAGACGTAAGATGTCCTAATATGTCGTATGATGTTCAAAGGACTCGTACGAATTCATTAGGTTTATTATGGATTTTTAATGTTTCGTACGGTGTTGTAAGGTGTTGTTAGGAGTTGTAAGGCGTCCAACATCACACTAACGTGCTTTTCAAGGTGTTAATATGGCATACAGTGTCGTAAGATGTCCTAAGTTGTCGTACGATGTTCAAAGGACTCGGGAGAATTCATTAGGTTTATAATGGAGTTTTAAAGTTTTGTACGGTGATGTAAGGTGTTCTTAGGAGTTGTTACGCGTCCTACATTATTCTAACGTGCTTTTCATGTTGCTAGTGTCTCATACAGAGCTTTAACATCTCCTGAGTTTTCGTACGATGTTCAAAGGACTTCGACGAATTTATTAGGTTTATTAGGGAGTTTTAAGGTTTCGTACGGTGTTGTAAGGTGTTGTTAGGAGTTGTAAGGCATCCAACATTCTACTAACGTGCTTTTCATGGTGCTAATATGGCATACATAGTCGTAAGATGTCTTAAGTTGTTGTATGACGTTCAAAGGACTCGGACGAATTCATTAGGTGTATTATGGAGTTTTAAGGTTTCGTACCGTGATGTAAGGTGTTCATAGGAGCTGTAAGGCATCCTACATTATACTAACGTTCTTTTCGAGTTGCTAATGTGTCATAAGGAGACGTAAGATGTCCTAATATGTCGTATGATGTTCAAAGGACTCGTACGAATTCATTAGGTTTATTATGGATTTTTAATGTTTCGTACGGTGTTGTAAGGTGTTGTTAGGAGTTGTAAGGCGTCCAACATCACACTAACGTGCTTTTCAAGGTGTTAATATGGCATACAGTGTCGTAAGATGTCCTAAGTTGTCGTACGATGTTCAAAGGACTCTGGCGAATTCAATAGGTTTATTATGGAGTTTTAAAGTTTCGTACGTTGATGTAAGGTGTTCTTAGGAGTTGTTACGCGTCCTACATTATTCTAACGTGCTTTTCATGTTGCTAGTGTCTCATACTGAGCTTTAACATCTCCTGAGTTTTCGTACGATGTTCAAAGGACTTCGACGAATTTATTAGGTTTATTAGGGAGTTTTAAGGTTTCGTACGGTGTTGTAAGGTGTTGTTAGGAGTTGTAAGGCATCCAACATTCAACTAACGTGCTTTTCATGGTGCTAATATGGCATACATAGTCGTAAGATGTCTTAAGTTGTTGTATGACGTTCAAAGGACTCGGACGAATTCATTAGGTGTATTATGGAGTTTTAAGGTTTCGTACGGTGATGTAAGGTGTTCATAGGAGCTGTAAGGCATCCTACATTATACTAACGTTCTTTTCAAGTTGCTAATGTGTCATAAGGAGACGTAAGATGTCCTAATATGTCGTATGATGTTCAAAGGACTCGTACGAATTCATTAGGTTTATTATGGATTTTTAATGTTTCGTACGGTGTTGTAAGGTGTTGTTAGGAGTTGTAAGGCGTCCAACATCACACTAACGTGCTTTTCAAGGTGTTAATATGGCATACAGTGTCGTAAGATGTCCTAAGTTGTCGTACGATGTTCAAAGGACTCGGGAGAATTCATTAGGTTTATAATGGAGTTTTAAAGTTTTGTACGGTGATGTAAGGTGTTCTTAGGAGTTGTTACGCGTCCTACATTATTCTAACGTGCTTTTCATGTTGCTAGTGTCTCATACAGAGCTTTAACATCTCCTGAGTTTTCGTACGATGTTCAAAGGACTTCGACGAATTTATTAGGTTTATTAGGGAGTTTTAAGGTTTCGTACGGTGTTGTAAGGTGTTGTTAGGAGTTGTAAGGCATCCAACATTCTACTAACGTGCTTTTCATGGTGCTAATATGGCATACATAGTCGTAAGATGTCTTAAGTTGTTGTATGACGTTCAAAGGACTCGGACGAATTCATTAGGTGTATTATGGAGTTTTAAGGTTTCGTACCGTGATGTAAGGTGTTCATAGGAGCTGTAAGGCATCCTACATTATACTAACGTTCTTTTCGAGTTGCTAATGTGTCATAAGGAGACGTAAGATGTCCTAATATGTCGTATGATGTTCAAAGGACTCGTACGAATTCATTAGGTTTATTATGGATTTTTAATGTTTCGTACGGTGTTGTAAGGTGTTGTTAGGAGTTGTAAGGCGTCCAACATCACACTAACGTGCTTTTCAAGGTGTTAATATGGCATACAGTGTCGTAAGATGTCCTAAGTTGTCGTACGATGTTCAAAGGACTCGGGCGAATTCAATAGGTTTATTATGGAGTTTTAAAGTTTCGTACGTTGATGTAAGGTGTTCTTAGGAGTTGTTACGCGTCCTACATTATTCTAACGTGCTTTTCATGTTGCTAGTGTCTCATACTGAGCTTTAACATCTCCTGAGTTTTCGTACGATGTTCAAAGGACTTCGACGAATTTATTAGGTTTATTAGGGAGTTTTAAGGTTTCGTACGGTGTTGTAAGGTGTTGTTAGGAGTTGTAAGGCATCCAACATTCTACTAACGTGCTTTTCATGGTGCTAATATGGCATACATAGTCGTAAGATGTCTTAAGTTGTTGTATGACGTTCAAAGGACTCGGACGAATTCATTAGGTGTATTATGGAGTTTTAAGGTTTCGTACGGTGATGTAAGGTGTTCATAGGAGCTGTAAGGCATCCTACATTATACTAACGTTCTTTTCGAGTTGCTAATGTGTCATAAGGAGACGTAAGATGTCCTAATATGTCGTATGATGTTCAAAGGACTCGTACGAATTCATTAGGTTTATTATGGATTTTTAATGTTTCGTACGGTGTTGTAAGGTTTTGTTAGGAGTTGTAAGGCGTCCAACATCACACTAACGTGCTTTTCAAGGTGTTAATATGGCATACAGTGTCGTAAGATGTCCTAAGTTGTCGTACGATGTTCAAAGGACTCGGGCGAATTCAATAGGTTTATTATGGAGTTTTAAAGTTTCGTACGTTGATGTAAGGTGTTCTTAGGAGTTGTTACGCGTCCTACATTATTCTAACGTGCTTTTCATGTTGCTAGTGTCTCATACTGAGCTTTAACATCTCCTGAGTTTTCGTACGATGTTCAAAGGACTTCGACGAATTTATTAGGTTTATTAGGGAGTTTTAAGGTTTCGTACGGTGTTGTAAGGTGTTGTTAGGAGTTGTAAGGCATCCAACATTCTACTAACGTGCTTTTCATGGTGCTAATATGGCATACATAGTCGTAAGATGTCTTAAGTTGTTGTATGACGTTCAAAGGACTCGGACGAATTCATTAGGTGTATTATGGAGTTTTAAGGTTTCGTACGGTGATGTAAGGTGTTCATAGGAGCTGTAAGGCATCCTACATTATACTAACGTTCTTTTCGAGTTGCTAATGTGTCATAAGGAGACGTAAGATGTCCTAATATGTCGTATGATGTTCAAAGGACTCGTACGAATTCATTAGGTTTATTATGGATTTTTAATGTTTCGTACGGTGTTGTAAGGTGTTGTTAGGAGTTGTAAGGCGTCCAACATCACACTAACGTGCTTTTCAAGGTGTTAATATGGCATACAGTGTCGTAAGATGTCCTAAGTTGTCGTACGATGTTCAAAGGACTCGGGAGAATTCATTAGGTTTATAATGGAGTTTTAAAGTTTTGTACGGTGATGTAAGGTGTTCTTAGGAGTTGTTACGCGTCCTACATTATTCTAACGTGTTTTTCATGTTGCTAGTGTCTCATACAGAGCTTTAACATCTCCTGAGTTTTCGTACGATGTTCAAAGGACTTCGACGAATTTATTAGGTTTATTAGGGAGTTTTAAGGTTTCGTACGGTGTTGTAAGGTGTTGTTAGGAGTTGTAAGGCATCCAACATTCTACTAACGTGCTTTTCATGGTGCTAATATGGCATACATAGTCGTAAGATGTCTTAAGTTGTTGTATGACGTTCAAAGGACTCGGACGAATTCATTAGGTGTATTATGGAGTTTTAAGGTTTCGTACCGTGATGTAAGGTGTTCATAGGAGCTGTAAGGCATCCTACATTATACTAACGTTCTTTTCGAGTTGCTAATGTGTCATAAGGAGACGTAAGATGTCCTAACATGTCGTATGATGTTCAAAGGACTCGTACGAATTCATTAGGTTTATTATGGATTTTTAATGTTTCGTACGGTGTTGTAAGGTGTTGTTAGGAGTTGTAAGGCGTCCAACATCACACTAACGTGCTTTTCAAGGTGTTAATATGGCATACAGTGTCGTAAGATGTCCTAAGTTGTCGTACGATGTTCAAAGGACTCGGGCGAATTCATTAGGTTTATTATGGAGTTTTAAAGTTTCGTACGTTGATGTAAGGTGTTCTTAGGAGTTGTTACGCGTCCTACATTATTCTAACGTGCTTTTCATGTTGCTAGTGTCTCATACTGAGCTTTAACATCTCCTGAGTTTTCGTACGATGTTCAAAGGACTTCGACGAATTTATTAGGTTTATTAGGGAGTTTTAAGGTTTCGTACGGTGTTGTAAGGTGTTGTTAGGAGTTGTAAGGCATCCAACATTCTACTAACGTGCTTTTCATGGTGCTAATATGGCATACATAGTCGTAAGATGTCTTAAGTTGTTGTATGACGTTCAAAGGACTCGGACGAATTCATTAGGTGTATTATGGAGTTTTAAGGTTTCGTACGGTGAGGTAAGGTGTTCATAGGAGCTGTAAGGCATCCTACATTAAACTAACGTTCTTTTCGAGTTGCTAATGTGTCATAAGGAGACGTAAGATGTCCTAATATGTCGTATGATGTTCAAAGGACTCGTACAAATTCATTAGGTTTATTATGGATTTTTAATGATACGTACGGTGTTGTAAGGTGTTGTTAGGAGTTGTAAGGCGTCCAACATCATACTAACGTGCTTTTCAAGGTGTTAATATGGCATACAGAGTCGTAAGATGTCCTAAGTTGTCGTATGATGTTCAAAGGACTTGGGCGAATTCATTATGTTTATTATGGAGTTTTAAAGTTTCGTACGGTGATGTAAGGTGTTCTTAGGAGTTGTTACGCGTCCTACATTATTTTAACGTGCTTTTCATGCTGCTAGTGTCGCATACTGAACTTTAACATCTCCTGAGTTTTCGTACGATGTTCAAAGGACTTCGACGAACTCATTAGGTTTAGTATTGAGTTTTAAGGTTTCGTACGGTGTTGTAAGGTGTTGTTAGGAGGTTTAACGCATGCAACATTATACTAACGTGCTTTTCATGGTGCTAATCTGACATACATAGTCATAAGATGTGTTAAGTTGCTGTATGACGTTCAAAGGACCCGGACGAATTCATTTGGTGTATTATGGAGTTTTAACGTTTCGTACGGTGATGTAAGGTGTTCATAGAGGCTGTAAGGCATCCTACATTATACTAACGTTCTTTTCGAGTTGCTAATGTGTCATAAAGAGACGTAAGATGTCATAAAATGTCGTACGATGTTCAAAGGACTCGTACGAATTCATTAGGTTTATTATGGATTTTTAATGTTTTGTACGGTGTTGTAAGGTGTTGTTAGGAGTTGTAAGGCGTCCAACATCACACTAACGTGCTTTTCAAGGTGTTAATATGGCATACAGTGTCGTAAGATGTCCTAAGTTGTCGTACGATGTTCAAAGGACTCGGGCGAATTCATTAGGTTTATAATGGAGTTTTAAAGTTTTGTACGGTGATGTAAGGTGTTCTTAGGAGTTGTTACGCGTCCTACATTATTCTAACGTGCTTTTCATGTTGCTAGTGTCTCATACAGAGCTTTAACATCTCCTGAGTTTTCGTACGATGTTCAAAGGACTTCGACGAATTTATTAGGTTTATTAGGGAGTTTTAAGGTTTCGTACGGTGTTGTAAGGTGTTGTTAGGAGTTGTAAGGCATCCAACATTCTACTAACGTGCTTTTCATGGTGCTAATATGGCATACATAGTCGTAAGATGTCTTAAGTTGTTGTATGACGTTCAAAGGACTCGGACGAATTCATTAGGTGTATTATGGAGCTTTAAGGTTTCGTACGGTGATGTAAGGTGTTCATAGGAGCTGTAAGGCATCCTACATTATACTAACGTTCTTTTCGAGTTGCTAATGTGTCATAAGGAGACGTAAGATGTCCTAATATGTCGTATGATGTTCAAAGGACTCGTACGAATTCATTAGGTTTATTATGGATTTTTAATGTTTCGTATGGTGTTGTAAGGTGTTGTTAGGAGTTGTAAGGCGTCCAACATCACACTAACGTGCTTTTCAAAGTGTTAATATGGCATACAGTGTCGTAAGATGTCCTAAGTTGTCGTACGATGTTCAAAGGACTCGGGCGAATTCATTAGGTTTATTATGGAGTTTTAAAGTTTCGTACGTTGATGTAAGGTGTTCTTAGGAGTTGTTACGCGTCCTACATTATTCTAACGTGCTTTTCATGTTGCTAGTGTCTCATACTGAGCTTTAACATCTCCTGAGTTTTCGTACGATGTTCAAAGGACTTCGACGAATTTATTAGGTTTATTAGGGAGTTTTAAGGTTTCGTACGGTGTTGTAAGGTGTTGTTAGGAGTTGTAAGGCATCCAACATTCTACTAACGTGCTTTTCATGGTGCTAATATGGCATACATAGTCGTAAGATGTCTTAAGTTGTTGTATGACGTTCAAAGGACTCTGACGAATTCATTAGGTGTATTATGGAGTTTTAAGGTTTCGTACGGTGATGTAAGGTGTTCATATGAGCTATAAGGCATCCTACATTATACTAACTTTCTTTTCGAGTTGCTAATGTGTCATAAGGAGACGTAAGATGTCCTAATATGTCGTATGATGTTCAAAGGACTCGTACGAATTCATTAGGTTTATTATGGATTTTTAATGCTACGTACGGTGTTGTAAGGTGTTGTTAGGAGTTGTAAGGCGTCCAACATCATACTAACGTGCTTTTCAAGGTGTTAATATGGCATACAGAGTCGTAAGATGTCCTAAGTTGTCGTATGATGTTCAAAGGACTTGGGCGAATTCATTATGTTTATTATGGAGTTTTAAAGTTTCGTACGGTGATGTAAGGTGTTCTTAGGAGTTGTTACGCGTCCTACATTATTTTAACGTGCTTTTCATGCTGCTAGTGTCGCATACTGAACTTTAACATCTCCTGAGTTTTCGTACGATGTTCAAAGGACTTCGACGAACTCATTAGGTTTAGTATTGAGTTTTAAGGTTTCGTACGGTGTTGTAAGGTGTTGTTAGGAGGTTTAACGCATGCAACATTATACTAACGTGCTTTTCATGGTGCTAATCTGACATACATAGTCATAAGATGTGTTAAGTTGTTGTATGACGTTCAAAGGACCCGGACGAATTCATTTGGTGTATTATGGAGTTTTAACGTTTCGTACGGTGATGTAAGGTGTTCATAGAGGCTGTAAGGCATCCTACATTATACTAACGTTCTTTTCGAGTTGCTAATGTGTCATAAAGAGACGTAAGATGTCATAAAATGTCGTACGATGTTCAAAGGACTCGTACGAATTCATTAGGTTTATTATGGATTTTTAATGTTTCGTACGGTGTTGTAAGGTGTTGTTAGGAGTTGTAAGGAGTCCAACATCACACTAACGTGCTTTTCAAGGTGTTAATATGGCATACAGTGTCGTAAGATGTCCTAAGTTGTCGTACGATGTTCAAAGGACTCGGGCAAATTCATTAGGTTTATTATGGAGTTTTAAAATTTCGTACGGTGATGTAAGGTGTTCTTAGGAGTTGTTACGCGTCCTACATTATTCTAACGTGCTTTTCATGTTGCTAGTGTCTCATACTGAGCTTTAACATCTCCTGAGTTTTCGTACGATGTTCAAAGGACTTCGACGAACTTATTAGGTTTATTAGGGAGTTTTAAGGTTTCGTACGGTGTTGTAAGGTGTTGTTAGGAGTTGTAAGGCATCCAACATTCTACTAACGTGCTTTTCATGGTGCTAATATGGCATACATAGTCGTAAGATGTCTTAAGTTGTCGTATGACGTTCAAAGGACTCGGACGAATTCATTAGGTGTATTATGGAGTTTTAAGGTTTCGTACGGTGACGTAAGGTGTTCATAGGAGCTGTAAGGCATCCTACATTATACTAACTTTTTTTCGTATTTCTAATGTGACATAAGGAGACGTAAGATGTCCTAAGATGGCGTACGATGTTCAAAGAAATCGGGCGAACTTATTAGGTTTATTATGGAGTTTTAAAGTTTCATACGGTGATAAGGTGTTCTTAGGAGTTGTTACGCGTCCTACATTATTCTACTGTGCTTTTCATGCTGCTAGTGTCGCATACTGAGCTTTAACACCTTCTGAGTTGTCGTACGATGTTCAAAGGACTTCGGCGAACTCATTAGGTTTAGTATTGAGTTTTAAAGTTTCGTACGGTGTTGTAAGGTGTTGTTAGGAGTTGTAAGGCATGCAACATTATACTAACGTGCTTTTCATGATGCTAATATGGCATACATAGTCGTAAGATGTCTTAAGTTGTCGTATGACGTTCAAAGGACTCGGACGAATTCATTAGGTGTATTATGGAGTTTTAACGTTTCGTACGGTGATGTAAGGTGTTCATAGAGGCTGTAAGGCATCCTACATTATACTAACGTTCTTTTCGAGTTGGTAATGTGTCATAAGGAGACGTACGGTGTCCTAATATGTTGTATGATGTTCAAAGGACTCGTACGAATTCATTAGGTTTATTATGGACTTTTAATGTTTCGTACGGTGTTGTTAGGAGTTGTAAGGCGTCCAACATCATACTATCGTGCTTTTCAAGGTGTTAATATGGCATACAGAGTCGTAAGATGTCCTAAGTAGTCGTATGATGTTCAAAGGACTCGGGCGAATTCATTATGTTTATTATTGTGTTTTAAAGTTTCGTACGGTGATGTAAGGTGTTCTTAGGAGTTGTTACGCGTCCTACATTATTCTAACGTGCTTTTCATGTTGCTAGTGTCGCATACTGAGCTTTAACATCTCCTGAGTTGTTGTATGATGTTCAAAGGACTTCGATGATTTTATTAGGTTTATTAGGGAGTTTTAATGTTTCGTACGGTGTTGTAAGGTGTTGTTAGTAGTTGTAAGGCATCCAACATTCTACTAACGTGCTTTTCATGGTGTTAATATGGCATACATAGTCGTAAGATGTCTTAAGTTGTCGTATGTCGTTCAAAGGACTCGGACGAATTCATTAGGTGTATTATGGAGTTTTAAGGTTTCGTACGGTGACGTAAGGTGTTCATAGGAGCTGTAAGGCATCCTACATTATACTAACTTTTTTTTCGTGTTTCTAATGTGACATAAGGAGACGTAAGATGTCCTAAGATGCCGTACGATATTCAAAGAAATCGGGCGAACTCATTAGGTTTATTATGGACTTTTAATGTTTCGTACGGTGATAAGGTGTTCTTAGGAGTTGTTACGCGTCCTACATTATTCTACTGTGCTTTTCATGCTGCTAGTGTCGCATACTGAGCTTTAACACCTTCTGAGTTGTCGTACGATGTTCAAAGGACTTCGGCGAACTCATTAGGTTTAGTATTGAGTTTTAAAGTTTCGTACGGTGTTGTAAGGTGTTGTTAGGAGTTGTAAGGCATGCAACATTATACTAACGTGCTTTTCATGATGCTAATATGGCATACATAGTCGTAAGATGTCTTAAGTTGTTGTATGACGTTCAAAGGACTCGGACGAATTCATTAGGTGTATTATGGAGTTTTAACGTTTCGTACGGTGATGTAAGGTGTTCATAGAGGCTGTAAGGCATCCTACATTATACTAACGTTCTTTTCGAGTTGGTAATGTGTCATAAGGAGACGTACGGTGTCCTAATATGTTGTATGATGTTCAAAGGACTCGTACGAATTCATTAGGTTTATTATGGACTTTTAATGTTTCGTACGGTGTTGTTAGGAGTTGTAAGGCGTCCAACATCATACTATCGTGCTTTTCAAGGTGTTAATATGGCATATAGAGTCGTAAGATGTCCTAAGTAGTCGTATGATGTTCAAAGGACTCGGGCGAATTCATTATGTTTATTATTGTGTTTTAAAGTTTCGTACGGTGATGTAAGGTGTTCTTAGGAGTTGTTACGCGTCCTACATTATTCTAACGTGCTTTTCATGTTGCTAGTGTCGCATACTGAGCTTTAACATCTCCTGAGTTGTTGTATGATGTTCAAAGGACTTCGATGATTTTATTAGGTTTATTAGGGAGTTTTAAGGTTTCGTACGGTGTTGTAAGGTGTTGTTAGGAGTTGTAAGGCATCCAACATTCTACTAACGTGCTTTTCATGGTGCTAATATGGCATACATAGTCGTAAGATGTCTTAAGTTGCCGTATGTCGTTCAAAGGACTCGGACGAATTCATTAGGTGTATTATGGAGTTTTAAGGTTTCGTACGGTGACGTAAGGTGTTCATAGGAGCTGTAAGGCATCCTACATTATACTAACTTTTTTTTCGTGTTTCTAATGTGACATAAGGAGACGTAAAATGTCCTAAGATGTCGTACGATGTTCAAAGAAATCGGGCGAACTCATTAGGTTTATTATGGACTTTTAATGTTTCGTACGGTGATAAGGTGTTCTTAGGAGTTGTTACGCGTCCTACATTATTCTACTGTGCTTTTCATGCTGCTAGTGTCGCATACTGAGCTTTAACACCTTCTGAGTTGTCGTACGATGTTCAAAGGACTTCGGCGAACTCATTAGGTTTAGTATTGAGTTTTAAAGTTTCGTACGGTGTTGTAAGGTGTTGTTAGGAGTTGTAAGGCATGCAACATTATACTAACGTGCTTTTCATGATGCTAATATGGCATACATAGTCGTAAGATGTCTTAAGTTGTCGTATGATGTTCAAAGGACTCGGACGAATTCATTAGGTGTATTATGGAGTTTTAACGTTTCGTACGGTGATGTAAGGTGTTTATAGAGGCTGTAAGGCATCCTACATTATACTAACGTTCTTTTCGAGTTGGTAATGTGTCATAAGGAGACGTACGATGTCCTAATATGTTGTATGATGTTCAAAGGACTCGTACGAATTCATTAGGTTTATTATGGACTTTTAATGTTTCGTACGGTGTTGTTAGGAGTTGTAAGGCGTCCAACATCATACTATCGTGCTTTTCAAGGTGTTAATATGGCATACAGAGTCGTAAGATGTCCTAAGTAGTCGTATGATGTTCAAAGGACTCGGGCGAATTCATTATGTTTATTATGGAGTTTTAAGGTTTCGTACGGTGATGTAAGGTGTTTTTAGGAGTTGTTACGCGTCCTACATTATTCTAACGTGCTTTTCATGTTGCTAGTGTCGCATACTGAGCTTTAACATCTCCTGAGTTGTTGTATGATGTTCAAAGGACTTCGATGATTATATTAGGTTTATTAGGGAGTTTTAAGGTTTCGTACGGTGTTGTAAGGTGTTGTTAGGAGTTGTAAGGCATCCAACATTCTACTAACGTGCTTTTCATGGTGTTAATATGGCATACATAGTCGTAAGATGTCTTAAGTTGCCGTATGTCGTTCAAAGGACTCGGACGAATTCATTAGGTGTATTATGGAGTTTTAAGGTTTCGTACGGTGACGTAAGGTGTTCATAGGAGCTGTAAGGCATCCTACATTATACTAACTTTTTTTTCGTGTTTGTAATGTGACATAAGGAGACGTAAGATGTCCTAAGATGCCGTACGATGTTCAAAGGAATCGGGCGAACTCATTAGGTTTATTATGGAGTTTTAAAGTTTCATACGGTGATAAAGTGTTCTTAGGAGTTGTTACGCGTCCTACATTATTCTACTGTGCTTTTCATGCTGCTAGTGTCGCATACTGAGCTTTAACACCTTCTGAGTTGTCGTACGATGTTCAAAGGACTTCGGCGAACTCATTAGGTTTAGTATTGAGTTTTAAAGTTTCGTACGGTGTTGTAAGGTGTTGTTAGGAGTTGTAAGGCATGCAACATTATACTAACGTGCTTTTCATGATGCTAATATGGCATACATAGTCGTAAGATGTCTTAAGTTGTCGTATGACGTTCAAAGGACTCGGACGAATTCATTAGGTGTATTATGGAGTTTTAACGTTTCGTACGGTGATGTAAGGTGTTCATAGAGGCTGTAAGGCATCCTACATTATACTAACGTTCTTTTCGAGTTGGTAATGTGTCATAAGGAGACGTACGATGTCCTAATATGTTGTATGATGTTCAAAGGACTCGTACGAATTCATTAGGTTTATTATGGACTTTTAATGTTTCGTACGGTGTTGTAAGGTGTTGTTAGGAGTTGTAAGGCGTCCAACATCATACTATCGTGCTTTTCAAGGTGTTAATATGGCATACAGAGTCGTAAGATGTCCTAAGTAGTCGTATGATGTTCAAAGGACTCGGGCGAATTCATTATGTTTATTATGGAGTTTTAAGGTTTCGTACGGTGATGTAAGGTGTTTTTAGGAGTTGTTACGCGTCCTACATTATTCTAACGTGCTTTTCATGTTGCTAGTGTCGCATACTGAGCTTTAACATCTCCTGAGTTGTTGTATGATGTTCAAAGGACTTCGATGATTATATTAGGTTTATTAGGGAGTTTTAAGGTTTCGTACGGTGTTGTAAGGTGTTGTTAGGAGTTGTAAGGCATCCAACATTCTACTAACGTGCTTTTCATGGTGTTAATATGGCATACATAGTCGTAAGATGTCTTAAGTTGCCGTATGTCGTTCAAAGGACTCGGACGAATTCATTAGGTGTATTATGGAGTTTTAAGGTTTCGTACGGTGACGTAAGGTGTTCATAGGAGCTGTAAGGCATCCTACATTATACTAACTTTTTTTTCGTGTTTCTAATGTGACATAAGGAGACGTAAGATGTCCTAAGATGCCGTACGATGTTCAAAGGAATCGGGCGAACTCATTAGGTTTATTATGGAGTTTTAAAGTTTCATACGGTGATAAAGTGTTCTTAGGAGTTGTTACGCGTCCTACATTATTCTACTGTGCTTTTCATGCTGCTAGTGTCGCATACTGAGCTTTAACACCTTCTGAGTTGTCGTACGATGTTCAAAGGACTTCGGCGAACTCATTAGGTTTAGTATTGAGTTTTAAAGTTTCGTACGGTGTTGTAAGGTGTTGTTAGGAGTTGTAAGGCATGCAACATTATACTAACGTGCTTTTCATGATGCTAATATGGCATACATAGTCGTAAGATGTCTTAAGTTGTCGTATGACGTTCAAAGGACTCGGACGAATTCATTAGGTGTATTATGGAGTTTTAACGTTTCGTACGGTGATGTAAGGTGTTCATAGAGGCTGTAAGGCATCCTACATTATACTAACGTTCTTTTCGAGTTGGTAATGTGTCATAAGGAGACGTACGATGTCCTAATATGTTGTATGATGTTCAAAGGACTCGTACGAATTCATTAGGTTTATTATGGACTTTTAATGTTTCGTACGGTGTTGTAAGGTGTTGTTAGGAGTTGTAAGGCGTCCAACATCATACTATCGTGCTTTTCAAGGTGTTAATATGGC
Source organism: Tagetes erecta (assembly GCA_030867185.1). Taxonomy (NCBI): domain Eukaryota; kingdom Viridiplantae; phylum Streptophyta; class Magnoliopsida; order Asterales; family Asteraceae; genus Tagetes; species Tagetes erecta. The sequence continues at coordinate 40,265,942 of CM061487.1, read as the reverse complement.
ATACAGAGTCGTAAGATGTCCTAAGTAGTCGTATGATGTTCAAAGGACTCGGGCGAATTCATTATGTTTATTATGGAGTTTTAAAGTTTCGTACGGTGATGTAAGGTGTTTTTAGGAGTTGTTACGCGTCCTACATTATTCTAACGTGCTTTTCATGTTGCTAGTGTCGCATACTGAGCTTTAACATCTCCTGAGTTGTTGTATGATGTTCAAAGGACTTCGATGATTTTATTAGGTTTATTAGGGAGTTTTAAGGTTTCGTACGGTGTTGTAAGGTGTTGTTAGGAGTTGTAAGGCATCCAACATTCTACTAACGTGCTTTTCATGGTGCTAATATGGCATACATAGTCGTAAGATGTCTTAAGTTGCCGTATGTCGTTCAAAGGACTCGGACGAATTCATTAGGTGTATTATGGAGTATTAACGTTTCGTACGGTGACGTAAGGTGTTCATAGGAGCTGTAAGGCATCCTACATTATACTAACTTTCTTTTCGTGTTTCTAATGTGACATAAGGAGACGTAAGATGTCCTAAGATGCCGTACGATGTTCAAAGGAATCGGGCGAACTCATTAGATTTATTATGGAGTTTTAAAGTTTCATACGGTGATAAGGTGTTCTTAGGAGTTATTACGCGTCCTACATTATTCTAATGTGCTTTTCATGCTGCTAGTGTCGCATACTGAGCTTTAACACCTTCTGAGTTGTCGTACGATGTTAAAAGGACTTCGGCGAACTAATTAGGTTTAGTATTGAGTTTTAAAGTTTCGTACGGTGTTGTAAGGTGTTGTTAGGAGTTGTAAGGCATGCAACATTATACTAACGTGCTTTTCATGATGCTAATATGGCATACATAGACGTAAGATGTCTTAAGTTGTCGTATGACGTTCAAAGGACTCAGACGAATTCATTAGGTGTATTATGGAGTTTTAACGTTTCGGACGGTGATGTAAGGTGTTCATAGAGGCTGTAAGGCATCCTACATTATACTAACGTTCTTTTCGAGTTGATAATGTGTCATATGGAGACGTACGATGTCCTAATATGTTGTATGATGTTCAAAGGACTCGTACGAATTCATTAGGTTTATTATTGACTTTTAATGTTTCGTACGGTGTTGTAAGGTGTTGTTAGGAGTTGTAAGGCGTCCAACATCATACTATCGTGCTTTTCAAGGTGTTAATATGGCATACAGAGTCGTAAGATGTCCTAAGTAGTCGTATGATGTTCAAAGGACTCGGACGAATTCATTAGGTGTATTATGGAGTTTTAAGGTTTCATACGGTGATGTAAGGCGTTCATAGGAGCTGTAAGGCATCCTACATTATACTAACGTTCTTTTCGAGTTGCTAATGTGTCATAAGGAGACGTAAGATGTCGTACGATGTTCAAAGGACTCGTACGAATTCATTAGGTTTATTATGGATTTTTAATGATTCGTACGGTGTTGTTAGGAGTTTTAAGGCGTCCAACATCACACTAACGTGTTGTTCAAGGTGCTAATATGGCATACAGAGTCGTAAGATGTCCTAAGTTGTCGTACGATGTTCAAAGGAATCGGGCGAACTCATTAGGTTTATTATGGAGTTTTAAAGTTTCATACGGTGATGTAAGGTGTTCTTAGGAGTTGTTACGCGTCCTACATTATTCTAACGTGCTTTTCATGCTGCTAGTGTCGCATATTGAGCTTTAACATCTTCTGAGTTGTCGTACGATGTTCAAAGGACTTCGACGAACTCATTAGGTTTAGTATTGAGTTTTAAGGTTTCGTACAATGTTGTAAGGTGTTGTTAGGAGTTGTAAGGCATGCAACATTATACTAACGTGCTTTTCATGATGCTAATATGGCATACATAGTCGAAAGATGTCTTAAGTTGTCGTATGACGTTCAAAGGACTCGGACGAATTCATTAGGTGTATTATGGAGTTTTAACGTTTCGTACGGTGATGTAAGGTGTTCATAGAGGCTGTAAGGCATCCTACATTATACTAACGTTCTTTTCGAGTTGATAATGTGTCATAAGGAGACGTACGATGTCCTAATATGTTGTATGATGTTCAAAGGACTCGTACGAATTCATTAGGTTTATTATGGACTTTAATGTTTCGTACGGTGTTGTAAGGTGTTGTTAGGAGTTGTAAGGCGTCCAACATCATACTATCGTGCTTTTCAAGGTGTTAATATGGCATACGGAGTCGTCAGATGTCCTAAGTAGTCGTATGATGTTCAAAGGACTCGGGCGAATTCATTATGTTTATTATGGAGTTTTATAGTTTCGTACGGTGATGTAAGGTGTTCTTAGGAGTGGTTACGCGTCCTACATTATTCTAACGTGCTTTTCATGTTGCTAGTGTCGCATACTGAGCTTTAACATCTCCTGAGTTGTTGTATGATGTTCAAAGGACTTCGATGATTTTATTAGGTTTATTAGGGAGTTTTAAGGTTTCGTACGGTGTTTTAAGGTGTTGTTAGGAGTTGTAAGGCATCCAACATTCTACTAACGTGCTTTTCATGGTGCTAATATGGCATACATAGTCGTAAGATGTCTTAAGTTGTCGTATGTCGTTCAAAGGACTCGGACGAATTCATTAGGTGTATTATGGAGTTTTAAGGTTTCGTACGGTGACGTAAGGTGTTCATAGGAGCTGTAAGGCATCCTACATTATACTAACTTTCTTTACGTGTTTCTAATGTGACATAAGGAGACGTAAGATGTCCTAAGATGCCGTACGATGTTCAAAGGAATCGGGCGAACTCATTAGGTTTATTATGGAGTTTTAAAGTTTCATACGGTGATAAGGTGTTCTTAGGAGTTGTTACGCGTCCTACATTATTCTAATGTGCTTTTCATACTGCTAGTGTCGCATACTGAGCTTAAACACCTTCTGAGTTGTCGTACGATGTTCAAAGGACTTCGGCGAACTCATTAGGTTTAGTATTGAGTTTTAAGTTTTCGTACGGTGTTGTAAGGTGTTGTTAGGAGTTGTAAGGCATGCAACATTATACTAACGTGCTTTTCATGATGCTAATATGGCATACATAGTGGTAAGATGTCTTAAGTTGTCGTATGACGTTCAAAGGACTCGGACGAATTGATTAGGTGTATTATGGAGTTTTAACGTTTCGTACGGTGATGTAAGGTGTTCATAGAGGCTGTAAGGCATCCTACATTATACTAACATTCTTTTCGAGTTGGTAATGTGTCATAAGGAGACGTACGATGTCCTAATATGTTGTATGATGTTCAAAGGACTCGTACGAATTCATTAGGTTTATTATGGACATTTAATGTTTCGTACAGTGTTGTAAGGTGTTGTTATGAGTTGTAAGGCGTCAAACATCATACTATCTTGCTTTTCAAGGTGTTAATATGGCATACAGAGTCGTAAGATGTCCTAAGTAGTTGTATAATGTTCAAAGGACTCGGGCGAATTCATTATGTTTATTATGGAGTTTTAAAGTTTCGTACGGTGATGTAAGGTGTTCTTAGGAGTGGTTACGCGTCCTACATTATTCTAACGTGCTTTTCATGTTGCTAGTGTCGCATACTGAGCTTTAACATCTCCTGAATTGTTGTATGATGTTCAAAGGACTTCGACGATTTTATTAGGTTTATTAGGGAGTTTTAAGGTTTCGTACGGGGTTGTAAGGTGTTGTTAGGAGTTGTAAGGCATCCAACATTCTACTAACGTGCTTTTCATGGTGCTAATATGGCATACATAGTCGTAAGATGTCTTAAGTTGCCGTATGGCGTTCAAAGGACTCGGACGAATTCATTAGGTGTATTATGGAGTTTTAAGGTTTCGTACGGTGACATAAGGTGTTCATAGGAGCTGTAAGGCATCCTACATTATACTAACGTTCTTTTCGTGTTTCTAATGTGACATAAGGAGACGTAGGATGTCCTAAGATGCCGTACGATGTTCAAAGGAATCGGGCGAACTTATTAGGTTTATTATGGAGTTTTAAAGTTTCATACGGTGATAAGGTGTTCTTAGGAGTTGTTACGCGTCCTACATTATTCTAATGTGCTTTTCATGCTGCTAGTGTCGCATACTGAGCTTTAACACCTTCTGAGTTGTCGTACGATGTTCAAAGGACTTCGGCGAACTCATTAGGTTTAGTATTGAGTTTTAAGTTTTCGTACGGTGTTGTAAGGTGTTGTTAGGAGTTGTAAGGCATGCAACATTATACTAACGTGCTTTTCATGATGCTAATATGGCATACATAGTGGTAAGATGTCTTAAGTTGTCGTATGATGTTCAAAGGACTCGGACGAATTGATTAGGTGTATTATGGAGTTTTAACGTTTCGTACGGTGATGTAAGGTGTTCATAGAGGCTGTAAGGCATCCTACATTATACTAACGTTCTTTTCGAGTTGGTAATGTGTCATAATGAGACGTACGATGTCCTAATATGTTGTATGATGTTCAAAGGACTCGTACGAATTCATTAGGTTTATTATGGACTTTTAATGTTTCGTACGGTGTTGTAAGGTGTTGTTATGAGTTGTAAGGCGTCCAACATCATACTATCTTGCTTTTCAAGGTGTTAATATGGCATACAGAGTCGTAAGATGTCCTAAGTAGTCGTATGATGTTCAAAGGACTCGGGCGAATTCATTATGTTTATTATGGAGTTTTAAAGTTTCGTACGGTGATGTTAGGTGTTCTTAGGAGTGGTTACGCGTCCTACATTATTCTAACGTGCTTTTCATGTTGCTAGTGTCGCATACTGAGCTTTAACATCTCCTGAATTGTTGTATGATGTTCAAAGGACTTCGACGATTTTATTAGGTTTATTAGGGAGTTTTAAGGTTTCGTACGGGGTTGTAAGGTGTTGTTAGGAGTTGTAAGGCATCCAACATTCTACTAACGTGCTTTTCATGGTGCTAATATGGCATACATAGTCGTAAGATGTCTTAAGTTGTCGTATGTCGTTCAAAGGACTCGGAAGAATTCATTAGGTGTATTATGGAGTTTTAAGGTTTCGTACGGTGACATAAGGTGTTCATAGGAGCTGTAAGGCATCCTACATTATACTAACGTTCTTTTCTTGTTTCTAATGTGACATAAGGAGACGTAGGATGTCCTAAGATGCCGTACGATGTTCAAAGGACTCGTACGAATTCATTAGGTTTATTATGGATTTTTAATGTTTTGTACGGTGTTGTTAGAAGTTTTAAGGCGTCCAACATCACACTAATGTGTTTTTCAAGGTGCTAATATGGCATATAGAGTCGTAAGATGTCCTAAGTTGTCGTACGATGTTCAAAGGAATCGGGCGAACTCATTAGGTTTATTATGGAGCTTTAAAGTTTCGGACCGTGATGTAAGGTGTTCTTAGTAGTTGTTACGCGTCCTACATTATTCTAACGTGCTTTTCATGCTGCTAGTGTCGCATACTGAGCTTTAACATCTTCTGAGTTGTCGTACGATGTTCAAAGGACTTCCACGATTTTATTAGGTTTATTAGGGAGTTTTAAGGTTTCGTACGGAGTTGTAAGGTGTTGTTAGGAGTTGTAAGGCATCCAACATTCTACTAACGTGCTTTTCATGGTTCTAATATGGCATACATAGTCGTAAGATGTCTTAAGTTGTCGTATGTCGTTCAAAGGACTCAGACGAATTCATTAGGTGTATTATGGAGTTTTAAGGTTTCGTACGGTGACGTAAGGTGTTCATAGGAGCTGTAAGGCATCCTACATTATACTAACGTTCTTTTCGTGTTTCTAATGTGACATAAGGAGACGTAAGATGTCCTAAGATGCCGTACGATGTTCAAAGGAATCGGGCGAACTCATTAGCTTTATTATGGAGTTTTAAAGTTTCATACGGTCATAAGGTGTTCTTAGGAGTTGTTACGCGTCCTACATTATTCTGCTGTGCTTTTCATGCTGCTAGTGTCGCATACTGAGCTTTAACACCTTCTGAGTTGTCGTACGATGTTCAAAGGACTTCGGCGAACTCATTAGGTTTAGTATTGAGTTATAAAGTTTCGTACGGTGTTGTAAGGTGTTGTTAGGAGTTGTAAGGCATGCAACATTATACTAACGTGCTTTTCATGATGCTAATATGGCATACATAGTCGTAAGATGTCTTAAGTTGTCGTATGACGTTCAAAGGACTCGGACGAATTCATTATGTTTATTATGGAGTTTTAAAGTTTCGTACGGTGATGTAAGGTGTTCTTAGGAGTTGTTACGCGTCCTACATTATTCTAACGTGCTTTTCATGTTGCTAGTGTCGCATACTGAGCTTTAACATCTCCTGAGTTGTTGTATGATGTTCAAAGGACTTCGATGATTTTATTAGGTTTATTAGGGAGTTTTAAGGTTTCATACGGTGTTGTAAGGTGTTGTTAGGAGTTGTAAGGCATCCAACTTCTACTAACGTGCTTTTCATGGTGCTAATATGGCATACATAGTCGTAAGATGTCTTAAGTTGCCGTATGTCGTTCAAAGGACTCGGACGAATTCATTAGGTGTATTATGGAGTTTTAAGGTTTCACACGGTGACGTAAGGTGTTCATAGGAGCTGTAAGGCATCCTACATTATACTAACTTTCTTTTCGTGTTTCTAATGTGACATAAGGAGACGTAAGATGTCCTAAGATGTCGTACGATGTTCAAAGGAATCGGGCGAACTCATTAGGTTTATTATGGAGTTTTAAAGTTTCATACGGTGATAAGGTGTTCTTAAGAGTTGTTACGCGTCCTACATTATTCTAATGTGCTTTTCATGCTGCTAGTGTCGCATACTGAGCATTAACACCTTCTGAGTTGTCGTACGATGTTCAAAGGACTTCGGCGAACTCATTAGGTTTAGTATTGAGTTTTAAGGTTTCGTACGGTGTTGTAAGGTGTTGTTAGGAGTTGTAAGGCATGCAACATTATACTAACGTGCTTTTCATGATGCTAATATGGCATACATAGTGGTAAGATGTCTTAAGTTGTCGTATGACGTTCAAAGGACTCGGACGAATTGATTAGGTGTACTATGGAGTTTTAACGTTTCGTACGGTGATGTAAGGTGTTCATAGGAGCTGTAAGGCATCCTACATTATACTAACGTTCTTTTCGTGTTTCTAATGTGACATAAGGAGACGTAAGATGTCCTAAGATGCCGTACGATGTTCAAAGGAATCGGGCGAGCTCATTAGGTTTATTATGGAGTTTTAAAGTTTCATACGGTGATAAGGTGTTCTTAGGAGTTGTTACGCGTCCTACATTATTCTATTGTGCTTTTCATGCTGCTAGTGTCGCATACTGAGCTTTAACACCTTCTGAGTTGTCGTACGATGTTCAAAGGACTTCGGCGAACTCATTAGGTTTAGTATTGAGTTTTAAAGTTTCGTACGGTGTTGTAAGGTGTTGTTAGGAGTTGTAAGGCATGCAACATCATACTAACGTGCTTTTCATGATGCTAATATGGCATACATAGTCGTAAGATGTCTTAAGTTGTCGTATGACGTTCAAAGGACTCGGACGAATTCATTAGTTGTATTATGGAGTTTTAACGTTTCGTACGGTGATATAAGGTGTTCATAGAGGCTGTAAGGCATCCTACATTATACTAACGTTCTTTTCGAGTTGCTAATGTGTCATAAGGAGACGTAAGATGTCCTAAGATGCCGTATGATGTTCAAAGGACTCGTACGAATTCATTAGGTTTATTATGGATTTTTAATGTTTCGTACGGTGTTGTTAGGTGTTGTTAGGAGTTGTAAGGTGTCCAACATCACACTAACATGCTTTTCAAGGTGCTAATATGGCATACAGAGTCGTAAGATGTCCTAAGTTGTCGTACGATGTTCAAAGGACTCGGACGAATTCATTAGGTTTATTATGGAGTTTAAAGGATCGTACGGTCCTGTAAGGAGTTCATAGGAGTTGTAATGTGTCCTACGTAATTGTAACTTGCCTTTCATATTGTTAATATTGCATACTGAGCTGTAACATCACCTGAGTTGTCGTACGATGTTCAAAGGACTTTGACGAATTCATTAGGTTTAGTATCGTGTTTTAAGGTTTCGTACGGTGTTTTAAGGTGTTGTTTGCTGTTTTTAGGTGTCCTACATTATACTAACATGCTTTTCTTTGTGCTAATATGGCATACAAAGTCTTAAGATGTCCAAACTTGTCGTACGAGGTTTAAAGGACTCGGACGAATTCATTAGGTGTATTATGTAGTTTTAAGGTTTCGTACGGTGATGTAACGTGTTCATAAGAGCTGTAAGGCGTCCTACATTATACAAACGTTCTTTTCGAGTTGCTAATGTGTCATAAGGAGACGTAAGATGTCCTAAGATGCCGTATGATGTTCAAAGGACTCGTACGAATTCATTAGGTTTATTATGGATTTTTAATGTTTCGTACGGTGTTGTTAGGTGTTGTTAGGAGTTGTAAGGTGTCCAACATCACACTAACATGCTTTTCAAGGTGCTAATATGGCATACAGAGTCGTAAGATGTCCTAAGTTGTCGTACCATGTTCAAAGGACTCGGACGAATTCATTAGGTTTATTATGGAGTTTTAAAGGATCGTACGGTCCTGTCAGGTGTGACACCCCGCCCGGCGGCGGAAAACACCGGGCGCGTCAGGAGAATTCGATATCCATAGTTCAAAGCACATGGCGCACTAAAAACATATTTTAATATCATTAAAGCAATAATTGTTGTGACATAAATGAAGCAATTAAACAGTCTTAAAACCAAAGTAAAAGCCGACAATCTAAAATGTCTAATTCCCATTTTTATTCTAGGTCCAAAAGCATCCTAAATGTCTCGAAGCTTAAACATCTCAAAACACCACCTGAAATATGTAAAAATAAAGTTAGCTATTTAAAGCTAGTGAGTAAACCACAAATTGAATACATAATAATAAAGAAATCCGAGATCATCATAATATGTTGCGCAATCTTACATGCATAGCTATTTCATCATATTACTCAACCTTTGACCATAGAACACATGAACACATTGAACACACATTGAACACCATCATTGTATAGCAACTTGTAATCATTTGTCATGAGGAACCAACTCATGTTGCAATTAGTGATAACTGTCATTTAACCGTCATTTAACCGTCTCGATGTGTAAGTTATCAAAAATTGTTTTAGCATCGAAGGGACATAGTAGCATAGCAACAAGTATCACAGTATAGTAACTAGTAACCATTGAATAGAATCGCCGGGTTTAAATCACCTATCAGGCCATTAGTGTAGGTGGGTTTGTCAGACCATTAGCGCTAACATTGTACCGGTGGAAATTACAAGTAATATACTACTTTAAACTACCACATAAGATTGCATCAAGCCGCGAACTAGATTAACATATTAAATGATCTCATTTGAAAATAGAAACAAAGAAACGAAAACTGAAAGCATTGCATAGTAATTGAACATATTTCAGCCCCAAAATATAAAAGTAAAAAGGGGAGTGAATTTACTCACCTTGAAATGTGAAAGTAACCGAAACAATAGTAACGCAACAATAACGAACCGAGGGTTGCCCAAATATTAGTATCACCTAATTAGTTGGGAAAAACCCTAACTTAGAAACGAAACAATAATATAGCAACAAGAATCAAACCAAAAAAATCCAGGGTTTCGGATTTGGGATTTTAGGATTTTCAAATTACTAATTAGGAATTAGGTTTCGAAGTACAAATTAGGATTTTATACGAAACGTTATAGTATTTTCGTATTGAATATATTTTACAAGAAACCATTTTTATATTTAAAATATACTTGTATACATACTTATAACTATTGAACATTATTTATATATATATGTATTTGAAATTATAACTTTTTATGTTTTAAAAATATATTTAACTTAAATATGTTATTAGGTTATTTAGAAAATATAATTAAATATTTAAGAGGGTTAAAAGCATAAAAAGTAAATAAAACAGGTAGTGGGTTTCGAACCCACGGCCTCTGTTTACACAGCAAACATACAACACCACTCGACCAGATGCTCCATTTGGTGTTTATTCAGATTTTTAAATACTTTAACATGTCATAACTAGAAACACCCATCTCTATATACAAGCCCTAAGATAAAGATCCATTCAATTCGTTTTCAATTTGTTAAACCAATCCATACAACCATAGGGCTTTTAATCCTCATTGAATCACGATCATTTTGATCTAAAGAACTTACTTGGACTCGACGGATTGAACGGGTTTGATTACGATGAACAACCGGACCGATCTTGAAGAAATTACACGAAAACTGGAAAAGAAAAGATGAAATAGATGATTTAAAAAGATATAGGTGACTGATAGGATCAGAAAGAACGTAAAAATTACCCGATTAGATGCTCGGAAGGGTGAAGACGAAGAAGTCGCCGGAGTAAGATTTTGTCGACTGAATTGTTATTTGCAGCGAAAGGTTTATGTGTTTAAGTGGATGTAAAGTGTTAGTCGACGGAATTGGAGAGTTATGGTAAGATTGAATTCATGATTACGGTTTTAATTACGGTAATGGTATTTTGAATTGACCAAACCCAGTTAATTTGGGCGTTAATCTGCTGTAAAACGCGTTAATTTCCGTTTAGGAAGGTTCGAATCGATGAAGGGAAGTTTCGCGTGGTTTTTGGTTGATTGAATTTTGTTAAAACGCGTGAAAAAGCCTCGCCGGAAAAGTAACAGCTGGCCGGAACAGTGGCGTCGGAGCTGGGCCGGAATCACGGGTGAAGTGGGGAATTGGTTTGGGTAAATTCAAATTTTACACAAATGGTCCTTTTAGTTTAATTAATATTTCTTAGATCAAATAAACTTTAATATAAGTTTTAAAGTTGACACTTTTAGCATAAAGTTAATTAATCCTTTATTTTAACTAACCAACTTAACCAAGATGAGACGTAACGTTTATATGAGTGCCGTTTTTGTATTTTTAGCTCGTTTGTGACGTTAAGGATCTATTTTCAGATTTAGAAGCGGTTTCATTTAACTCTTTTTTTTTTTATAAAATCTCTTTCATAAAATACGATTTATATATTTTTGAGATTCCTGTATTATAAATAATAATTATTTATTACACTAAGGAATTTATTTGTAGTCGTTGGATAAACATATGGTCGATAAGCATTAAAGACGGGAATTAACATAGCGTCCATTCATATTTATTTATATATATATTTAATATCGACGCGTTACAATGTAACGAAAATAAATACGAATCCAATTTAAAACATATATACTTCGGGTTCGAGTCGAGTATTCGGTGCGGGTTTGGGGCAGATGTTACAGTCTCCCCTCCTTATAGAAATTTCGTCCCGAAATTTTCTCAAACCGAAGAAGAAGATGAAGCAAAAGATGCGGAGATTAAGCTTTCATTTGGATCCTCACGTTTACAATCTTTTGATAAACTTTGAACGTGACACATAAATATATACTAGCTTTGTAGTTATTATTTTGAGAGAATTTGATCCATGGGAGATTAATATTTCGATTGAAACATGATTTTAAATAATCGAGATTAAGAGGTTATTTATTTTTAATTTACCATTGAATAGAGTTCAGTTGAATTTATTGTATGGAGATTCGCATAAGAGTTAACTGCTATTCATAAAGGATTGAAATTTCTACTTGTGAATAAAATATTTTAAGGAAATAGATTTAGAGTGTTTTAAATGATGGTCGGAAATAATCATGATAAATAGAACGGATGAAACGGATAAAATAACTTTACGTATAGTTAAACGAATTAGACGTTATTAGGAAAGTGTGTAAATGAGTCAAGTGAAAATAAGATGATTAAATATGGCCCAACTACACAAGACAAAACTTACTATGGTTCCCATGCACCAACTTTCATAATTCCGTGTGCACCCGTAATTACTTTAGTTTTTGCATGGATCTCACAGTTCATTCGATCACGTGTGAGTCAAAAGTACATAATTTTTTTCCCAAGTTAAGATAATGTTACACATAGGTTCCAAAATCATATTCGGTAGCATTTTGCTTCTTGTGAAGTATAGTTTAAGATGACACGTAATTTGATGTGTTCGAGAGGATTGGGTTTATTAGGTAGTCATTACCCATACAAATAGCTTTGTTCATAGATACAAATAGTCAAGTTCGAGTACCAAAATTGTAACAACATAAGTTTTTGAAAACCAACTTCATGTGTGAGATGTAGAGGTCATTTGATATTAAGTTCATAAGTATTAATTGATAGCTTATTAGAATTATAGAAAAATTAGTTTCATGAATATCTGGTAATGTGATCATTCCAATTTATGTTTCGGATGTACTCGATTTCTATTGGTTTTGACCTTTAAAACATTTGGGTTCATATAACAAAGCTCTTAGGTAAACCAGTGCGTTGATTAGTAAACAATGTAATAAAAGGTTATGTTATTTTCTCTATAATGTGGTTTTAAAAGAAAACTACATAGTTAATAAATGTATAAAAAGTTGAAGGTTTTAAATCTTTATCATAATTAAGGGGATTGATTTGGAAATACATAAACGACACATTCTAAGTTTTAAGTATCCGGTATCAGAAAACATTTAACATGGTGCTTGTGACGAGTCTTTGTATCATAATTGAGAAGATGTGATAATGTTGTGTAATCATTAAAATAACCGATCACCTTTTTAAAGAAATCATTTATCATAAATTTTTTTTATTTATTTATATTCTTTTAGAAGATAAGGAAATCATTTTTTTTCCAAATATAATTAACTATCGGTTGGTAGTTTACAAAAAGAGCCGTTGATAAAACATAGTATTTTAGGTACAACGTTTACACTTAAACACGTTGGGTTTGAATGAGATTATAGAAACGAGATGTATAGAATTTCATTAGTGATCACACGATTGAAATGTTTTAGTTCATTGAGTTTAGGATTAGATGTGTAGTGAGTTCACGTTAAGTTTTGGAAAACGAATTTATGAGCAACATCATTTAATGGAGGATTAGAGGTTGGATTAGAATCTTATGATTAGATGAGTAGTTTAGACACCATTTGGGTATTTGAAATCAAGTTGAGATACTTTGGAGGTAAACGCCCGATTCGTACATCAAACGATTGCGCTGACATAACGAAATAGTAAGTCCGTTATAAGATGTCAAGAATCATGAATTAAATCTTTAATTTGGGATTTGATAATTGAATTGAGATTAGAAGTGTGCCTTAGATTTGGTATTTGGTATTTGATATTTGTTTTGAAGTTCTGATAATTCGATTGAGGTTTTTCAATATATCTTAGTTTTGATTTAGAACATTCGAGTCGCGATGGTATTAGCGAGTCGTTCACGACTTGTCATTCGACAAGATAAGATAGAAAAAAAAATGATTTCATGAGGCACAAGAAATTTTTGAATAACATAAGTTGTAATGGAATATTGGATTGGATAGAAATGATAGTTGTACTTTGAATTTCATAGAATTTTTAGAATACATAACATAGTAATCACTTTGAAATCATTGAAATGTAAATAAGCAAACTTAGAATAACAATTGAAATAGTATAGAAACCCATTGAAATAATTTAAAATCATAGAAAATGAAAATCATAGAATCCATAAATAATAGAATTTGAAGACTTAGGAATGTGTCTTGGTTTTGGACACTTAAGACTTATCAAAGTGTTAAGTTCGTTTTCAACGTTTTCAAGCATACGTGCGTTAGCCTATAAGGTCACACTCATCTCGTCCATCCCCAGGTAAGCATACAGATCTCTTAAAGAGATTTATACGAAATGCTTTGCCTTAGACAGGATGAACGTGATACAGGTGTTCCCCCTTCCAGATTGCACACGTTCTCACGTTTCAAACTCACTTAAGACGATGACGAGATTCCACAAAGAGAAGATCCTAATCATACAGACGAGTCTCTTGTAGCTCCTTCGTGAATCCGGATAAGAAATGAGATTAAGAAAAACATAGAAAGGTTCGTAGAAGGAAAAACAAATAAGTTAAAAAGAATTCCTAAGTACATCTATTTGCACTAAGGACTCTTAGGTTATAGTCTAGGTCGGTGTGTTTCTAATACCCTATCCTAGTTCCCTATAACCATGGCTCTGATACCAAACTGTGACACCCCGCCCGGCGGCGGAAAACACCGGGCGCGTCAGGAGAATTGGATATCCATAGTTCAAAGCACATGGCGCACTAAAAACATATTTTAATATCATTAAAGCAATAATTGTTGTGACATAAATGAAGCAATTAAACAGTCTTAAAACCAAAGTAAAAGCCGACAATCTAAAATGTCTAATTCCCATTTTTATTCTAGGTCCAAAAGCATCCTAAATGTCTCGAAGCTTAAACGTCTCAAAACACCACCTGAAATATGTAAAAATAAAGTTAGCTATTTAAAGCTAGTGAGTAAACCACAAATTGAATACATAATAATAAAGAAATCCGAGATCATCATAATATGTTGCGCAATCTTACATGCATAGCTATTTCATCATATTACTCAACCTTTGACCATAGAACACATGAACACATTGAACACACATTGAACACCATCATTGTATAGCAACTTGTAATCATTTGTCATGAGGAACCAACTCATGTGGCAATTAGTGATAACTGTCATTTAACCGTCATTTAACCGTCTCGATGTGTAAGTTATCAAAAATTGTTTTAGCAACGAAGGGACATGGTAGCATAGCAACAAGTATCACAGTATAGTAACTAGTAACCATTGAATAGAATCGCCGGGTTTAAATCACCTATCAGGCCATTAGTGTAGGTGGGTTTGTCAGACCATTAGCGCTAACATTGTACCGGTGGAAATTACAAGTAATATACTACTTTAAACTACCACATAAGATTGCATCAAGCCGCGAACTAGATTAACATATTAAATGATCTCATTTGAAAATAGAAACAAAGAAACGAAAACCGAAAGCATTGCATAGTAATTGAACATATTTCAGCCCCAAAATATAAAAGTAAAAAGGGGAGTGAATTTACTCACCTTGAAATGTGAAAGTAACCGAAACAATAGTAACGCAACAATAACGAACCGAGGGTTGCCCAAATATTAGTATCACCTAATTAGTTGGGAAAAACCCTAACTTAGAAACGAAACAATAATATAGCAACAAGAATCAAACCAAAAAAATCCAGGGTTTCGGATTTGGGATTTTAGGATTTTCAAATTACTAATTAGGAATTAGGTTTCGAAGTACAAATTAGGATTTTATACGAAACGTTATAGTATTTTCGTATTGAATATATTTTACAAGAAACCATTTTTATATTTAAAATATACTTGTATACATACTTATAACTATTGAACATTATTTATATATATATATGTATTTGAAATTATAACTTTTTATGTTTTAAAAATATATTTAACTTAAATATGTTATTAGGTTATTTAGAAAATATAATTAAATATTTAAGAGGGTTAAAAGCATAAAAAGTAAATAAAACAGGTAGTGGGTTTCGAACCCACGGCCTCTGTTTACACAGCAAACATACAACACCACTCGACCAGATGCTCCATTTGGTGTTTATTCAGATTTTTAAATACTTTAACATGTCATAACTAGAAACACCCATCTCTATATACAAGCCCTAAGATAAAGATCCATTCAATTCGTTTTCAATTTGTTAAACCAATCCATACAACCATAGGGCTTTTAATCCTCATTGAATCACGATCATTTTGATCTAAAGAACTTACTTGGACTCAACGGATTGAACGGGTTTGATTACGATGAACAACCGGACCGATCTTGAAGAAATTACACAAAAACTGGAAAAGAAAAGATGAAATAGATGATTTAAAAAGATATAGGTGACTGATAGGATCAGAAAGAACGTAAAAATTACCCGATTAGATGCTCGGAAGGGTGAAGACGAAGAATTCGCCGGAGTAAGATTTTGTCGACTGAATTGTTATTTGCAGCGAAAGGTTTATGTGTTTAAGTGGATGTAAAGTGTTAGTCGACGGAATTGGAGAGTTATGGTAAGATTGAATTCATGATTACGGTTTTAATTACGGTAATGGTATTTTGAATTGACCAAACCCAGTTAATTTGGGCGTTAATCGGCTGTAAAACGCGTTAATTTCCGTTTAGGAAGGTTCGAATCGATGAAGGGAAGTTTCGCGTGATTTTTGGTTGACTGAATTTTGTTAAAACGCGTGAAAAAGCCTCGCCGGAAAAGTAACAGCTGGCCGGAACAGTGGCGTCGGAGCTGGGCCGGAATCACGGGTGAAGTGGGGAATTGGTTTGGGTAAATTCAAATTTTACACAAATGGTCTTTTTAGTTTAATTAATATTTCTTAGATCAAATAAACTTTAATATAAGTTTTAAAGTTGACACTTTTAGCATAAAGTTAATTAATCCTTTATTGTAACTAACCAACTTAACCAAGATGAGACGTAACGTTTATATGAGTGCCGTTTTTGTATATTTAGCTCGTTTGTGACGTTAAGGATCTATTTTCAGATTTAGAAGCGGTTTCATTTAACTCTTTTTTTTTATAAAATCTCTTTCATAAAATACGATTTATATATTTTTGAGATTCCTGTATTACAAAAAAATAATAATTATTTATTACACTAAGGAATTTATTTGTAGTCGTTGGATAAACATATGGTCGATAAGCATTAATGACGGGAATTAACATAGCGTCCATTCATATTTATTTATATATATATTTAATATCGACGTGTTACAATGTAACGAAAATAAATACGAATCCAATTTAAAACATAGATACTTCGGGTTCGAGTCGAGTAATCGGTGCGGGTTTGGGGCAGATGTTACATAAGGAGTTCATAGGAGTTGTAATGTGTCCTACGTAATTCTAACTTGCCTTTCATATTGTTAATATTGCATACTGAGCCGTAACATCACCTGAGTTGTCGTACGATGTTCAAAGGACTTGGACGAATTCATTAGGTTTAGTATCGTGTTTTATGGTTTCGTAAGGTGTTGTAAGGTGTTGTTTGCTGTTTTAAGGTGTCCTATATTATACTAACATGCTTTTCTTTGTGCTAATATGGCATACAAAGTGTTAAGATGTCCAAACTTGTCGTACGAGGTTTAAAGGACTCGGACGAATTCATTAGGTGTATTATGTAGTTTTAAGGTTTCGTACGGTGATGTAACGTGTTCATAAGAGCTGTAAGGCGTCCTACATTATACAAACGTTCTTTTCGAGTTGCTAATGTGTCATAAGGAGACGTAAGATGTCCTACGATGCCGTACGATGTTCAAAGGACTCGTACGACTTCATTAGGTTTATTATGGAATTTTAATGTTCCGTACGGTGTTGTTAGGAGTTGTAAGGTGTCCAACATCACACTAACATGCTTTTCAAGGTGCTAATATGACATACAGAGTCGTAAGATGTCCTAAGTTGTCGTACGATGTTCAAACGACTCGGACGAATTCATTAGGTTTATTATGGAGTTTTAAAGGATCGTACGGTCCTGTAAGGTGTTCATAGGAGTTGTAATGTGTCCTACGTAATTCTAACTTGCCTTTCATATTGTTAATATTGCATACTGAGTCGTAACATCACCTGAGTTGTCGTATGATGTTCAAAGGACTTGGACGAATTCATTAGGTTTAGTATTGTGTTTTAAGGTTTCGTACGGTGTTGTAAGGTGTTGTTTGCTGTTTTAAGGTTTCCTACATTATACTAACATGCTTTTCTTTGTGCTAATATGGCATACAAAGTCTTAAGATGTCCAAACTTGTCGTACGAGGTTTAAAGGACTCGGACGAATTCATTAGGTGTATTATGTAGTTTTAAGGTTTCGTACGGTGATGTAACGTGTTCATAAGAGCTGTAAGGCGTCCTACATTATACAAACGTTCTTTTCGAGTTGCTAATGTGTCATAAGGAGACGTAAGATGTCTTAAGATGCCGTACGATGTTCAAAGGACTCGTACGAATTCATTAGGTTTATTATGGATTTTCAATGTTCCGTACGGTGTTGTTAGGTGTTGTTAGGAGTTGTAAGGTGTCCAACATCACACTAACATGCTTTTCAAGGTGCTAATATGACATACAGAGTCGTAAGATGTCCTAAGTTGTCGTACGATGTTCAAAGGACTCGGACGAATTCATTAGGTTTATTATAGAGTTTTAAAGGATCGTACGGTCCTGTAAGGTGTTTATAGGAGTTGTAATGTGTCCTACGTAATTCTAACTTGCCTTTCATATTGTTAATATTGCATACTGAGCCGTAACATCACTTGAGTTGTCGTACGATGTTCAAAGGACTTGGACGAATTCATTAGGTTTAGTATTGTGTTTTAAGGTTTCGTACGGTGTTGTAAGGTGTTGTTTGGAGTTTTAAGGTGTCCTACATTATACTAACATGCTTTTCTTTATGCTAATATGTCATACAAAGTCTTAAGATGTCCAAACTTGTTGTACGAGGTTTAAAAGACTCGGACGAATTCATTAGGTGTATTATGGAGATTTAAGGTTTTGTACGATGATGTATCGTGTTCATAGGAGCTGTAAGGCGTCCTACATTATACTAACGTTCTTTTCGAGTTGCTAATGTGTCATTAGGAGACGTAAGATGTCCTAAGATGTCGTACGATGCTCAAAGGACTCGTACGAATTCATTAGGTTTATTATGGATTTTTAATGTTTCGTACAATGTTGTTAGGTGTTGTTAGGAGTTGTAAGGTGTCCAACATCACACTAACATGCTTTTCAAGGTGCTAATATGGCATATAGAGTCGTAAGATGCCCTAAGTTGTCGTACGATGTTCAAAGGACTCGGACTAATTCATTAGGTTTATTATGGAGTTTTAAAGGATCGTACGGTCCGGTAAGGTGTTCTTAGGAGTTGTAACGTGTCCTACGTAATTCTAACTTGCCTTTCATATTGTTAATATTGCATACTAAGCCGTAACATCACCTGAGTTGTCGTACGAGGTTCAAAGGACTTGGACGAATTCATTAGGTTTAGTATCGTGTTTTAAGGTTTCGTACGGTGTTGTAAGGTGTTGTTTGGTGTTTTAAGGTGTCCTACATTATACTAACATGCTTTTCTTTGTGCTAATATGGCATACAAAGTCTTAAGATGTCCAAACTTGTCGTACGAGGTTTAAAGGACTCGGACGAATTCATTAGGTGTGTTATGTAGTTTTAAGGTTTCGTACGGTGATGTAACGTGTTCATAAGAGCTGTAAGGCGTCCTACATTATACAAACGTTCTTTTCGATTTGCTAATGTGTCATAAGGAGACGTAAGATGTCCTAAGATGCCGTACGCTGTTCAAAGGACTCGTACGAATTCATTAGGTTTATTATGGATTTTTAATGTTCCGTACGGTGTTGTTAGGTGTTGTTAGGAGTTGTAAGGTGTCCAACATTACACTAACATGCTTTTCAAGGTGCAAATATGACATACAGAGTCGTAAGATGTCCTAAGTTGTCGTACGATGTTCAAAGGACTCGGACGAATTTATTAGGTTTATTATGGAGTTTTAAAGGATCGTACGGTCCTGTAAGGTGTTCATAGGAGTTGTAATGTGTCCTACGTAATTCTAACTTGCCTTTCATATTGTTAATATTGCATACTGAGCCGTAACATCACCTGAGTTGTCGTACGATGTTCAAAGGACTTGGACGAATTCATTAGGTTTAGTATCGTGTTTTAAGGTTTCGTACGGTGTTGTAAGGTGTTGTTTGGAGTTTTAAGGTGTCCTACATTATACTAACATGCTTTTCTTTATGCTAATATGGCATACAAAGTCTTAATATGTCCAAACTTGTCGTACGAGGTTTAAAAGACTCGGACGAATTCATTAGGTGTATTATGGAGATTTAAGGTTTTGTACGATGATGTATCGTGTTCATAGGAGCTGTAAGGCGTCCTACATTATACTAACGTTCTTTTCGAGTTGCTAATGTGTCATTAGGAGACGTAAGATGTCCTAAGATGTCGTACGATGCTCAAAGGACTCGTACGAATTCATTAGGTTTATTATGGATTTTTAATGTTTCGTACAATGTTGTTAGGTGTTGTTAGGAGTTGTAAGGTGTCCAACATCACACTAACATGCTTTTCAAGGTGCTAATATGGCATATAGAGTCGTAAGATGCCCTAAGTTGTCGTACGATGTTCAAAGGACTCGGACTAATTCATTAGGTTTATTATGGAGTTTTAAAGGATCGTACGGTCCGGTAAGGTGTTCTTAGGAGTTGTAACGTGTCCTACGTAATTCTAACTTGCCTTTCATATTGTTAATATTGCATACTAAGCCGTAACATCACCTGAGTTGTCGTACGAGGTTCAAAGGACTTGGACGAATTCATTAGGTTTAGTATCGTGTTTTAAGGTTTCGTACGGTGTTGTAAGGTGTTGTTTGGTGTTTTAAGGTGTCCTACATTATACTAACATGCTTTTCTTTGTGCTAATATGGCATACAAAGTCTTAAGATGTCCAAACTTGTCGTACGAGGTTTAAAGGACTCGGACGAATTCATTAGGTGTGTTATGTAGTTTTAAGGTTTCGTACGGTGATGTAACGTGTTCATAAGAGCTGTAAGGAGTCCTACATTATACAAACGTTCTTTTCGAGTTGCTAATGTGTCATAAGGAGACGTAAGATGTCCTAAGATGCCGTATGATGTTCAAAGGACTCGTACGAATTCATTAGGTTTATTATGGATTTTTAATGTTTCGTACGGTGTTGTTAGGTGTTGTTAGGAGTTGTAAGGTGTCCAACATCACACTAACATGCTTTTCAAGGTGCTAATATGGCATACAGAGTCGTAAGATGTCCTAAGTTGTCGTACCATGTTCAAAGGACTCGGACGAATTCATTAGCTTTATTATGGAGTTTTAAAGGATCGTACGGTCCTGTAAGGAGTTCATAGGAGTTGTAATGTGTCCTACGTAATTCTAACTTGCCTTTCATATTGTTAATATTGCATACTGAGCCGTAACATCACCTGAGTTGTCGTACGATGTTCAAAGGACTTGGACGAATTCATTAGGTTTAGTATCGTGTTTTAAGGTTTCGTAAGGTGTTGTTTGTTGTTTTAAGGTGTCCTACATTATACTAACATGCTTTTCTTTGTGCTAATATGGCATACAAAGTCTTAAGATGTCCAAACTTGTCGTACGAGGTTTAAAGGACTCGGACGAATTCATTAGGTGTATTATGTAGTTTTAAGGTTTCGTACGGTGATGTAACGTGTTCATAAGAGCTGTAAGGCGTCCTACATTATACAAACGTTCTTTTCGAGTTGCTAATGTGTCATAAGGAGACGTAAGATGTCCTAAGATGCCGTACGATGTTCAAAGGACTCGTACGACTTCATTAGGGTTATTATGGATTTTTAATGTTCCGTACGGTGTTGTTAGGTGTTGTTAGGAGTTGTAAGGTGTCCAACATCACACTAACATGCTTTTCAAGGTGCTAATATGACATACAGAGTCGTAAGATGTCCTAAGTTGTCGTACGATGTTCAAAGGACTCGGACGAATTCATTAGGTTTATTATGGAGTTTTAAAGGATCGTACGGTCCTGTAAGGTGTTCATAGGAGTTGTAATGTGTCCTATGTAATTCTAACTTGCCTTTCATATTGTTAATATTGCATACTGAGTCGTAACATCACCTGAGTTGTCGTATGATGTTCAAAGGACTTGGACGAATTCATTAGGTTTAGTATTGTGTTTTAAGGTTTCGTACGGTGTTGTAAGGTGTTGTTTGCTGTTTTAAGGTTTCCTACATTATACTAACATGCTTTTCTTTGTGCTAATATGGCATACAAAGTCTTAAGATGTCCAAACTTGTCGTACGAGGTTTAAAGGACTCGGACGAATTCATTAGGTGTATTATGTAGTTTTAAGGTTTCGTACGGTGATGTAACGTGTTCATAAGAGTTGTAAGGCGTCCTACATTATACAAACGTTCTTTTCGAGTTGCTAATGTGTCATAAGGAGACGTAAGATGTCCTAAGATGCCGTATGATGTTCAAAGGACTCGTACGAATTCATTAGGTTTATTATGGATTTTTAATGTTTCGTACGGTGTTGTTAGGTGTTGTTAGGAGTTGTAAGGTGTCCAACATCACACTAACATGCTTTTCAAGGTGCTAATATGGCATACAGAGTCGTAAGATGTCCTAAGTTATCGTACCATGTTCAAAGGACTCGGACGAATTCATTAGCTTTATTATGGAGTTTTAAAGGATCGTACGGTCCTGTAAGGAGTTCATAGGAGTTGTAATGTGCCCTACGTAATTCTAACTTGCCTTTCATATTGTTAATATTGCATACTGAGCCGTAACATCACCTGAGTTGTCGTACGATGTTCAAAGGACTTGGACGAATTCATTAGGTTTAGTATCGTGTTTTAAGGTTTCGTAAGGTGTTGTTTGTTGTTTTAAGGTGTCCTACATTATACTAACATGCTTTTCTTTGTGCTAATATGGCATACAAAGTCTTAAGATGTCCAAACTTGTCGTATGAGGTTTAAAGGACTCGGACGAATTCATTAGGTGTATTATGTAGTTTTAAGGTTTCGTACGGTGATGTAACGTGTTCATAAGAGCTGTAAGGCGTCCTACATTATACAAACGTTCTTTTCGAGTTGCTAATGTGTCATAAGGAGACGTAAGATGTCCTAAGATGCCGTACGATGTTCAAAGGACTCGTACGACTTCATTAGGTTTATTATGGATTTTTAATGTTCCGTACGGTGTTGTTAGGTGTTGTTAGGAGTTGTAAGGTGTCCAACATCACACTAACATGCTTTTCAAGGTGCTAATATGACATACAGAGTCGTAAGATGTCCTAAGTTGTCGTACGATGTTCAAAGGACTCGGACGAATTCATTAGGTTTATTATGGAGTTTTAAAGGATCGTACGGTCCTGTAAGGTGTTCATAGGAGTTGTAATGTGTCCTATGTAATTCTAACTTGCCTTTCATATTGTTAATATTGCATACTGAGTCGTAACATCACCTGAGTTGTCGTATGATGTTCAAAGGACTTGGACGAATTCATTAGGTTTAGTATTGTGTTTTAAGGTTTCGTACGGTGTTGTAAGGTGTTGTTTGCTGTTTTAAGGTTTCCTACATTATACTAACATGCTTTTCTTTGTGCTAATATGGCATACAAAGTCTTAAGATGTCCAAACTTGTCGTACGAGGTTTAAAGGACTCGGACGAATTCATTAGGTGTATTATGTAGTTTTAAGGTTTCGTACGGTGATGTAACGTGTTCATAAGAGCTGTAAGGCGTCCTACATTATACAAACGTTCTTTTCGAGTTGCTAATGTGTCATAAGGAGACGTAAGATGTCCTAAGATGCCGTATGATGTTCAAAGGACTCGTACGAATTCATTAGGTTTATTATGGATTTTTAATGTTTCGTACGGTGTTGTTAGGTGTTGTTAGGAGTTGTAAGGTGTCCAACATCACACTAACATGCTTTTCAAGGTGCTAATATGGCGTACAGAGTCGTAAGATGTCCTAAGTTGTCGTACCATGTTCAAAGGACTCGGACGAATTCATTAGCTTTATTATGGAGTTTTAAAGGATCGTACGGTCCTGTAAGGAGTTCATAGGAGTTGTAATGTGTCCTACGTAATTCTAACTTGCCTTTCATATTGTTAATATTGCATACTGAGCCGTAACATCACCTGAGTTGTCGTACGATGTTCAAAGGACTTGGACGAATTCATTAGGTTTAGTATCGTGTTTTAAGGTTTCGTAAGGTGTTGTTTGTTGTTTTAAGGTGTCCTACATTATACTAACATGCTTTTCTTTGTGCTAATATGGCATACAAAGTCTTAAGATGTCCAAACTTGTCGTACGAGGTTTAAAGGACTCGGACGAATTCATTAGGTGTATTATGTAGTTTTAAGGTTTCGTACGGTGATGTAACGTGTTCATAAGAGCTGTAAGGCGTCCTACATTATACAAACGTTCTTTTCGAGTTGCTAATGTGTCATAAGGAGACGTAAGATGTCCTAAGATGCCGTACGATGTTCAAAGGACTCGTACGACTTCATTAGGTTTATTATGGATTTTTAATGTTCCGTACGGTGTTGTTAGGTGTTGTTAGGAGTTGTAAGGTGTCCAACATCACACTAACATGCTTTTCAAGGTGCTAATATGACATACAGAGTCGTAAGATGTCCTAAGTTGTCGTACGATGTTCAAAGGACTCGGACGAATTCATTAGGTTTATTATGGAGTTTTAAAGGATCGTACGGTCCTGTAAGGTGTTCATAGGAGTTGTAATGTGTCCTATGTAATTCTACCTTGCCTTTCATATTGTTAATATTGCATACTGAGTCGTAACATCACCTGAGTTGTCGTATGATGTTCAAAGGACTTGGACGAATTCATTAGGTTTAGTATTGTGTTTTAAGGTTTCGTACGGTGTTGTAAGGTGTTGTTTGCTGTTTTAAGGTTTCCTACATTATACTAACATGCTTTTCTTTGTGCTAATATGGCATACAAAGTCTTAAGATGTCCAAACTTGTCGTACGAGGTTTAAAGGACTCGGACGAATTCATTAGGTGTATTATGTAGTTTTAAGGTTTCGTACGGTGATGTAACGTGTTCATAAGAGCTGTAAGGCGTCCTACATTATACAAACGTTCTTTTCGAGTTGCTAATGTGTCATAAGGAGACGTAAGATGTCCTATGATGCCGTATGATGTTCAAAGGACTCGTACGAATTCATTAGGTTTATTATGGATTTTTAATGTTTCGTACGGTGTTGTTAGGTGTTGTTAGGAGTTGTAAGGTGTCCAACATCACACTAACATGCTTTTCAAGGTGCTAATATGGCATACAGAGTCGTAAGATGTCCTAAGTTGTCGTACCATGTTCAAAGGACTCGGACGAATTCATTAGCTTTATTATGGAGTTTTAAAGGATCGTACGGTCCTGTAAGGAGTTCATAGGAGTTGTAATGTGTCCTACGTAATTCTAACTTGCCTTTCATATTGTTAATATTGCATACTGAGCCGTAACATCACCTGAGTTGTCGTACGATGTTCAAAGGACTTGGACGAATTCATTAGGTTTAGTATCGTGTTTTAAGGTTTCGTAAGGTGTTGTTTGTTGTTTTAAGGTGTCCTACATTATACTAACATGCTTTTCTTTGTGCTAATATGGCATACAAAGTCTTAAGATGTCCAAACTTGTCGTACGAGGTTTAAAGGACTCGGACGAATTCATTAGGTGTATTATGTAGTTTTAAGGTTTCGTACGGTGATGTAACGTGTTCATAAGAGCTGTAAGGCGTCCTACATTATACAAACGTTCTTTTCGAGTTGCTAATGTGTCATAAGGAGACGTAAGATGTCCTAAGATGCCGTACGATGTTCAAAGGACTCGTACGACTTCATTAGGTTTATTATGGATTTTTAATGTTCCGTACGGTGTTGTTAGGTGTTGTTAGGAGTTGTAAGGTGTCCAACATCACACTAACATGCTTTTCAAGGTGCTAATATGACATACAGAGTCGTAAGATGTCCTAAGTTGTCGTACGATGTTCAAAGGACTCGGACGAATTCATTAGGTTTATTATGGAGTTTTAAAGGATCGTACGGTCCTGTAAGGTGTTCATAGGAGTTGTAATGTGTCCTATGTAATTCTAACTTGCCTTTCATATTGTTAATATTGCATACTGAGTCATAACATCACCTGAGTTGTCGTATGATGTTCAAAGGACTTGGACGAATTCATTAGGTTTAGTATTGTGTTTTAAGGTTTCGTACGGTGTTGTAAGGTGTTGTTTGCTGTTTTAAGGTTTCCTACATTATACTAACATGCTTTTCTTTGTGCTAATATGGCATACAAAGTCTTAAGATGTCCAAACTTGTCGTACGAGGTTTAAAGGACTCGGACGAATTCATTAGGTGTATTATGTAGTTTTAAGGTTTCGTACGGTGATGTAACGTGTTCATAAGAGCTGTAAGGCGTCCTACATTATACAAACGTTCTTTTCGAGTTGCTAATGTGTCATAAGGAGACGTAAGATGTCCTATGATGCCGTATGATGTTCAAAGGACTCGTACGAATTCATTAGGTTTATTATGGATTTTTAATGTTTCGTACGGTGTTGTTAGGTGTTGTTAGGAGTTGTAAGGTGTCCAACATCACACTAACATGCTTTTCAAGGTGCTAATATGGCATACAGAGTCGTAAGATGTCCTAAGTTGTCGTACCATGTTCAAAGGACTCGGACGAATTCATTAGCTTTATTATGGAGTTTTAAAGGATCGTACGGTCCTGTAAGGAGTTCATAGGAGTTGTAATGTGTCCTACGTAATTCTAACTTGCCTTTCATATTGTTAATATTGCATACTGAGCCGTAACATCACCTGAGTTGTCGTACGATGTTCAAAGGACTTGGACGAATTCATTAGGTTTAGTATCGTGTTTTAAGGTTTCGTAAGGTGTTGTTTGTTGTTTTAAGGTGTCCTACATTATACTAACATGCTTTTCTTTGTGCTAATATGGCATACAAAGTCTTAAGATGTCCAAACTTGTCGTACGAGGTTTAAAGGACTCGGACGAATTCATTAGGTGTATTATGTAGTTTTAAGGTTTCGTACGGTGATGTAACGTGTTCATAAGAGCTGTAAGGCGTCCTACATTATACAAACGTTCTTTTCGAGTTGCTAATGTGTCATAAGGAGACGTAAGATGTCCTAAGATGCCGTACGATGTTCAAAGGACTCGTACGACTTCATTAGGTTTATTATGGATTTTTAATGTTCCGTACGGTGTTGTTAGGTGTTGTTAGGAGTTGTAAGGTGTCCAACATCACACTAACATGCTTTTCAAGGTGCTAATATGACATACAGAGTCGTAAGATGTCCTAAGTTGTCGTACGATGTTCAAAGGACTCGGACGAATTCATTAGGTTTATTATGGAGTTTTAAAGGATCGTACGGTCCTGTAAGGTGTTCATAGGAGTTGTAATGTGTCCTATGTAATTCTAACTTGCCTTTCATATTGTTAATATTGCATACTGAGTCGTAACATCACCTGAGTTGTCGTATGATGTTCAAAGGACTTGGACGAATTCATTAGGTTTAGTATTGTGTTTTAAGGTTTCGTACGGTGTTGTAAGGTGTTGTTTGCTGTTTTAAGGTTTCCTACATTATACTAACATGCTTTTCTTTGTGCTAATATGGCATACAAAGTCTTAAGATGTCCAAACTTGTCGTACGAGGTTTAAAGGACTCGGACGAATTCATTAGGTGTATTATGTAGTTTTAAGGTTTCGTACGGTGATGTAACGTGTTCATAAGAGCTGTAAGGCGTCCTACATTATACAAACTTTCTTTTCGAGTTGCTAATGTGTCATAAGGAGACGTAAGATGTCCTAAGATGCCGTATGATGTTCAAAGGACTCGTACGAATTCATTAGGTTTACTATGGATTTTTAATGTTTCGTACGGTGTTGTTAGGTGTTATTAGGAGTTGTAAGGTGTCCAACATCACACTAACATGCTTTTCAAGGTGCTAATATGGCATACAGAGTCGTAAGATGTCCTAAGTTGTCGTACGATGTTCAAAGGACTCGGACGAATTCATTAGGTTTATTATGGAGTTTTAAAGGATCGTACGGTCCTGTAAGGTGTTCATAGGAGTTGTAATGTGTCCTACGTAATTCTAACTTGCCTTTCATATTGTTAATATTGCATACTGTGTCGTAACATCACCTGAGTTGTCGTATGATGTTCAAAGGACTTGGACGAATTCATTAGGTTTAGTATTGTGTTTTAAGGTTTCGTACGGTGTTGTAAGGTGTTGTTTGCTGTTTTAAGGTTTCCTACATTATACTAACATGCTTTTCTTTGTGCTAATATGGCATACAAAGTCTTAAGATGTCCAAACTTGTCGTACGAGGTTTAAAGGACTCGGACGAATTCATTAGGTGTATTATGTAGTTTTAAGGTTTCGTACGGTGATGTAACGTGTTCATAAGAGCTGTAAGGCGTCCTACATTATACAAATGTTCTTTTCGAGTTGCTAATGTGTCATAAGGAGAAGTAAGATGTCCTAATATGCCGTACGATGTTCAAAGGACTCGTACGAATTCATTAGGTTTATTATGGATTTTTAATGTTCCGTACGGTGTTGTTAGGTGTTGTTAGGAGTTGTAAGGTGTCCAACATCACACTAACATGCTTTTCAAGGTGCTAATATGACATACAGAGTCGTAACATGTCCTAAGTTGTCGTACGATGTTCAAAGGACTCGGACGAATTCATTAGGTTTATTATGGAGTTTTAAAGGATCGTACGGTCCTGTAAGGTGTTCATAGGAGTTGTAATGTGTCCTACGTAATTCTAACTTGCCTTTCATATTGTTAATATTGCATACTGAGCCGTAACATCACTTGAGTTGTCGTACGATGTTCAAAGGACTTGGACGAATTCATTAGGTTTAGTATTGTGTTTTAAGGTTTCGTACGGTGTTGTAAGGTGTTGTTTGGAGTTTTAAGGTGTCCTACATTATACTAACATGCTTTTCTTTATGCTAATATGTCATACAAAGTCTTAAGATGTCCAAACTTGTCGTACGAGGTTTAAAAGACTCGGACGAATTCATTAGGTGTATTATGGAGATTTAAGGTTTTTTACGATTATGTATCATGTTCATAGGAGCTGTAAGGCGTCCTACATTATACTAATGTTCTTTTCGAGTTGCTAATGTGTTATAAGGAGACGTAAGATGTCGTACGATGTTCAAAGGACTCATACGAATTCATTAGGTTTATTATTCATTTTTAATGTTTCGTACAATGTTGTTAGGTGTTGTTAGGAGTTGTAAGGTGTCCAACATCACACTAACATGCTTTTCAAGGTGCTAATATGGCATATAGAGTCGTAAGATGCCCTAAGTTGTCGTACGATGTTCAAAGGACTCGGACTAATTCATTAGGTTTATTATGGAGTTTTAAAGGATCGTACGGTCCGGTAAGGTGTTCTTAGGAGTTGTAACGTGTCCTACGTAATTCTAACTTGCCTTTCATATTGTTAATATTGCATACTAAGCCGTAACATCACCTGAGTTGTCGTACGAGGTTCAAAGGACTTGGACGAATTCATTAGGTTTAGTATCGTGTTTTAAGGATTCGTACGGTGTTGTAAGGTGTTGTTTGGTGTTTTAAGGTGTCCTACATTATACTAACATGCTTTTCTTTGTGCTAATATGGCATACAAAGTCTTAAGATGTCCAAACTTGTCGTACGAGGTTTAAAGGACTCGGACGAAATCATTAGGTGTGTTATGTAGTTTTAAGGTTTCGTACGGTGATGTAACGTGTTCATAAGAGCTGTAAGGTGTCATACATTATACAAACGTTCTTTTCGATTTGCTAATGTGTCATAAGGAGACGTAAGATGTCCTAAGATGCCGTACGATGTTCGAAGGACTCGTACGAATTCATTAGGTTTATTATGGATTTTTAATGTTCCGTACGGTGTTGTTAGGTGTTGTTAGGAGTTGTAAGGTGTCCAACATCACACTAACATGCTTTTCAAGGTGCAAATATGACATACAGAGTCGTAAGATGTCCTAAGTTGTCGTACGATGTTCAAAGGACTCGGACGAATTCATTAGGTTTATTATGGAGTTTTAAAGGATCGTACGGTCCTGTAAGGTGTTCATAGGAGTTGTAATGTGTCCTACGTAATTCTAACTTGCCTTTCATATTGTTAATATTGCATACTAAGCCGTAACATCACCTGAGTTGTCGTATGATGTTCAAAGGACTTGGACGAATTCATTAGGTTTAGTATTGTGTTTTAAGGTTTCGTACGGTGTTGTAAGGTGTTGATTGCTGTTTTAAGGTTTCCTACATTATACTAACATGCTTTTCTTTGTGCTAATATGGCATACAAAGTCTTAAGATGTCCAAACTTGTCGTACGAGGTTTAAAGGACTCGGACGAATTCATTAGGTGTATTATGTAGTTTTAAGGTTTCGTACGGTGATGTAACGTGTTCATAAGAGCTGTAAGGCGTCCTACATTATACAAATGTTCTTTTCGAGTTGCTAATGTGTCATAAGGAGAAGTAAGATGTCCTAAGATGCCGTACGATGTTCAAAGGACTCGTACGAATTCATTAGGTTTATTATGGATTTTTAATGTTCCGTACGGTGTTGTTAGGTGTTGTTAGGAGTTGTAAGGTGTCCAACATCACACTAACATGCTTTTCAAGGTGCTAATATGACATACAGAGTCGTAACATGTCCTAAGTTGTCGTACGATGTTCAAAGGACTCGGACTAATTCATTAGGTTTATTATGGAGTTTTAAAGGATCGTACGGTCCGGTAAGGTGTTCTTAGGAGTTGTAACGTGTCCTACGTAATTCTAACTTGCCTTTCATATTGTTAATATTGCATACTAAGCCGTAACATCACCTGAGTTGTCGTACGAGGTTCAAAGGACTTGGACGAATTCATTAGGTTTAGTATCGTGTTTTAAGGATTCGTACGGTGTTGTAAGGTGTTGTTTGGTGTTTTAAGGTGTCCTACATTATACTAACATGCTTTTCTTTGTGCTAATATGGCATACAAAGTCTTAAGATGTCCAAACTTGTCGTACGAGGTTTAAAGGACTCGGACGAAATCAGTAGGTGTGTTATGTAGTTTTAAGGTTTCGTACGGTGATGTAACGTGTTCATAAGAGCTGTAAGGTGTCATACATTATACAAACGTTCTTTTCGATTTGCTAATGTGTCATAAGGAGACGTAAGATGTCCTAAGATGCCGTACGATGTTCAAAGGACTCGTACGAATTCATTAGGTTTATTATGGATTTTTAATGTTCCGTACGGTGTTGTTAGGTGTTGTTAGGAGTTGTAAGGTGTCCAACATCACACTAACATGCTTTTCAAGGTGCAAATATGACATACAGAGTCGTAAGATGTCCTAAGTTGTCGTACGATGTTCAAAGGACTCGGACGAATTCATTAGGTTTATTATGGAGTTTTAAAGGATCGTACGGTCCTGTAAGGTGTTCATAGGAGTTGTAATGTGTCCTACGTAATTCTAACTTGCCTTTCATATTGTTAATATTGCATACTAAGCCGTAACATCACCTGAGTTGTCGTATGATGTTCAAAGGACTTGGACGAATTCATTAGGTTTAGTATTGTGTTTTAAGGTTTCGTACGGTGTTGTAAGGTGTTGATTGCTGTTTTAAGGTTTCCTACATTATACTAACATGCTTTTCTTTGTGCTAATATGGCATACAAAGTCTTAAGATGTCCAAACTTGTCGTACGAGGTTTAAAGGACTCGGACGAATTCATTAGGTGTATTATGTAGTTTTAAGGTTTCGTACGGTGATGTAACGTGTTCATAAGAGCTGTAAGGCTTCCTACATTATACAAATGTTCTTTTCGAGTTGCTAATGTGTCATAAGGAGAAGTAAGATGTCCTAAGATGCCGTACGATGTTCAAAGGACTCGTACGAATTCATTAGGTTTATTATGGATTTTTAATGTTCCGTACGGTGTTGTTAGGTGTTGTTAGGAGTTGTAAGGTGTCCAACATCACACTAACATGCTTTTCAAGGTGCTAATATGACATACAGAGTCGTAACATGTCCTAAGTTGTCGTACGATGTTCAAAGGACTCGGACGAATTCATTAGGTTTATTATGGAGTTTTAAAGGATCGTACGGTCCTGTAAGGTGTTCATAGGAGTTGTAATGTGTCCTACGTAATTCTAACTTGCCTTTCATATTGTTAATATTGCATACTGAGCCGTAACATCACTTGAGTTGTCGTACGATGTTCAAAGGACTTGGACGAATTCATTAGGTTTATTATTGTGTTTTAAGGTTTCGTACGGTGTTGTAAGGTGTTGTTTGGAGTTTTAGGTGTCCTACATTATACTAACATGCTTTTCTTTATGCTAATATGTCATACAAAGTCTTAAGATGTCCAAACTTGTCGTACGAGGTTTAAAAGACTCGGACGAATTCATTAGGTGTATTATGGAGATTTAAGGTTTTTTACGATTATGTATCATGTTCATAGGAGCTGTAAGGCGTCCTACATTATACTAATGTTCTTTTCGAGTTGCTAATGTGTTATAAGGAGACGTAAGATGTCGTACGATGTTCAAAGGACTCATACGAATTCATTAGGTTTATTATTCATTTTTAATGTTTCGTACAATGTTGTTAGGTGTTGTTAGGAGTTGTAAGGTGTCCAACATCACACTAACATGCTTTTCAAGGTGCTAATATGGCATATAGAGTCGTAAGATGCCCTAAGTTGTCGTACGATGTTCAAAGGACTCGGACTAATTCATTAGGTTTATTATGGAGTTTTAAAGGATCGTACGGTCCGGTAAGGTGTTCTTAGGAGTTGTAACGTGTCCTACGTAATTCTAACTTGCCTTTCATATTGTTAATATTGCATACTAAGCCGTAACATCACCTGAGTTGTCGTACGAGGTTCAAAGGACTTGGACGAATTCATTAGGTTTAGTATCGTGTTTTAAGGATTCGTACGGTGTTGTAAGGTGTTGTTTGGTGTTTTAAGGTGTCCTACATTATACTAACATGCTTTTCTTTGTGCTAATATGGCATACAAAGTCTTAAGATGTCCAAACTTGTCGTACGAGGTTTAAAGGACTCGGACGAAATCATTAGGTGTGTTATGTAGTTTTAAGGTTTCGTACGGTGATGTAACGTGTTCATAAGAGCTGTAAGGTGTCATACATTATACAAACGTTCTTTTCGATTTGCTAATGTGTCATAAGGAGACGTAAGATGTCCTAAGATACCGTACGATGTTCAAAGGACTCGTACGAATTCATTAGGTTTATTATGGATTTTTAATGTTCCGTACGGTGTTGTTAGGTGTTGTTAGGAGTTGTAAGGTGTCCAACATCACACTAACATGCTTTTCAAGGTGCAAATATGACATACAGAGTCGTAAGATGTCCTAAGTTGTCATACGATGTTCAAAGGACTCGGACGAATTCATTAGGTTTATTATGGAGTTTTAAAGGATCGTACGGTCCTGTAAGGTGTTCATAGGAGTTGTAATGTGTCCTACGTAATTCTAACTTGCCTTTCATATTGTTAATATTGCATACTGAGCCGTAACATCACCTGAGTTGTCGTACGATGTTCAAAGGACTTGGACGAATTCATTAGGTTTAGTATCGTGTTTTAAGGTTTCGTACGGTGTTGTAAGGTGTTGTTTGGAGTTTTAAGGTGTCCTACATTATACTAACATACTTTTCTTTATGCTAATATGGCATACAAAGTCTTAAGATGTCCAAACTTGTCGTACGAGGTTTAAAAGACTCGGACGAATTCATTAGGTGTATTATGGAGATTTAAGGTTTTGTACGATGATGTATCGTGTTCATAGGAGCTGTAAGGCGTCCTACATTATACTAACGTTCTTTTCGAGTTGCTAATGTGTCATAAGGAGACGTAAGATGTCCTAAGATGTCGTACGATGCTCAAAGGACTCGTACGAATTCATTAGGTTTATTATGGATTTTTAATGTTTCGTACAATGTTGTTAGGTGTTGTTAGGAGTTGTAAGGTGTCCAACATCACACTAACATGCTTTTCAAGGTGCTAATATGGCATACAGAGACGTAAGATGCCCTAAGTTGTCGTACGATGTTCAAAGGACTCGGACGAATTCATTAGGTTTATTATGGAGTTTTAAAGGATCGTACGGTCCTGTAAGGTGTTCATAGGAGTTGTAATGTGTCCTACGTAATTCTAACTTGCCTTTCATATTGTTAATATTGCATACTGAGCCGTAACATTACCTGAGTTGTCGTACGATGTTCAAAGGACTTGGACGAATTCATTAGGTTTAGTATCGTGTTTTAAAGTTTCGTACGGTGTTGTAAGGTGTTGTTTGGAGTTTTAAGGTGTCCTACATTATACTAACATGCTTTTCTTTATGCTAATATGGCATACAAAGTCTTAAGATGTCCAAACTTGTCGTACGAGGTTTAAAAGACTCGGACGAATTCATTAGGTGTATTATGAAGATTTAAGGTTTTGTACGATGATGTATCGTGTTCATATGAGCTGTAAGGCGTCCTACATTATACTAACGTTCTTTTCGAGTTGCTAATGTGTCATAAGGAGACGTAAGACGTCCTAAGATGTCGTACGATGCTCAAAGGACTCGTACGAGTTCATTAGGTTTATTATGGATTTTTAATGTTTCGTACAATGTTGTTAGGTGTTGTTAGGAGTTTTAAGGTGTCCAACATCACACTAACATGCTTTTCAAGGTGCTAATATGGCATACAGAGTCGTAAGATGCCCTAAGTTGTCGTACGATGTTCAAAGGACTCGGATGAATTCATTAGGTTTATTATGGAGTTTTAAAGGATCGTACAGTCCGGTAAGGTGTTCTTGGGAGTTGTAACGTGTCCTATGTAATTCTTACTTGCCTTTCATATTGTTAATATTGCATACTAAGCCGTAACATCACCTGAGTTGTCGTACGATGTTCAAAGGACTTGGACGAATTCATTAGGTTTACTATCGTGTTTTAAGGTTTCGTACGGTGTTGTAAGGTGTTGTTTGGTGTTTTTAGGTGTCCTACATTATACTAACATGCTTTTCTTTGTGCTAATATGGCATACAAAGTCTTAAGATGTCCAAACTTGTCGTACGAGGTTTAAAGGACTCGGACGAATTCATTAGGTGTATTATGTAGTTTTAAGGTTTCGTACGGTGATGTAACGTGTTCATAAGAGCTGTAAGGCGTCCTACATTATACAAACGTTCTTTTCGAGTTGCTAATGTGTCATAAGGAGACGTAAGATGTCCTAAGATGCCGTATGATGTTCAAAGGACTCGTACGAATTCATTAGGTTTACTATGGATTTTTAATGTTTCGTACGGTGTTGTTAGGTGTTGTTAGGAGTTGTAAGGTGTCCAACATCACACTAACATGCTTTTCAAGGTGCTAATATGGCATACAGAGTCGTAAGATGTCCTAAGTTGTCGTACGATGTTCAAAGGACTCGGACGAATTCATTAGGTTTATTATGGAGTTTTAAAGGATCGTACGGTCCTGTAAGGTGTTCTTAGGAGTTGTAACGCGTCCTACGTAATTCTAACTTGCCTTTCATATTGTTAATATTGCATACTGAGCCGTAACATCACTTGAGTTGTCGTACGATGTTCAAAGGACTTGGACGAATTCATTAGGTTTAGTATCGTGTTTTAAGGTTTCGTACGGTGTTGTAAGGTTTTGTTTGGAGTTTTAAGGTGTCCTACATTATACTAACATGCTTTTCTTGGTGCTAATATGGCATACAAAGTCTTAAGATGTCCAAACTTGTCGTACGACGTTTATAGGTCTCGGACGAATTCATTAGGTGTATTATGGAGTTTTAAGGTTTCGTACGGTGATGTAACGTGTTCATAGGAGCTGTAAGGCGTCCTACATTATACAAACGTTCTTTTCGAGTTGCTAATGTGTCATAAGGAGTCGTAAGATGTCCTAAGATGCCGTACGATGTTCAAAGGACTCGTACGAATTCATTAGGTTTATTATGGATTTTTAATGTTTCGTACGGTGTTTTTAGGTGTTGTTTGGAGTTGTAAGGTGTCCAACATCACACTAACAAGCTTTTCAAGGTGCTAATATGGCATACAGAGTCGTAAGATGTCCTAAGTTGTCGTACGATGTTCAAAGGACTCGGACGAATTCATTAGGTTTATTATGGAGTTTTAAAGGATCGTACGGTCCTGTAAGGTGTTCTTAGGAGTTGTAACGCGTCCTACGTAATTCTAACTTGCCTTTCATATTGTTAATATTGCATAATGAGCTGTAACATCACCTGAGTTGTCGTACGATGTTCAAAGGACTTGGACGAATTCATTAGGTTTAGTATCGTGTTTTAAGGTTTCGTACGGTGTTGTAAGGTGTTGTTTGGAGTTTTAAGGTGTCCTACGTTATACTAACATGCTATTCTTGGTGCTAATATGGCATACAAAGTGTTAAGATGTCCAAACTTGTCGTACGAAGTTTAAAGGACTCGGAGGAATTCATTAGGTGTATTATGGAGTTTTAAGGTTTCGTACGGTGATGTAACGTGTTCATAGGAGCTGTAAGGCGTCCTACATTATACAAACGTTCTTTTCGAGTTACTAATGTGTCATAAGAAGACGTAAGATGTCCTAAGATGTCGTACGATGTTCAAAGGACTCGTACGGATTCATTAGGTTTATTATGGATATTATAATGTTTCGTACGATGTTGTTAGGTGTTGTTAGGAGTTGTAAGGTGTCCAACATCACACTAACATGCTTTTCAGGGTGCTAATATGGCATACAGAGTCGTAAGATGTCCTAAGTTGTCGTACGATGTTCAAAGGACTCGGACGAATTCATTAGGTTTATTATGGAGTTTTAAAGGATCGTACGGTCCTGTAAGGTGTTCTTAGAAGTTGTAACGCGTCCTACATAATTCTAACTTGCCTTTCATATTGTTAATATTGCATAATAAGCCGTAACATCACCTGAGTTGTCGTACGATGTTCAAAGGACTTGGAAGAATTCATTAGGTTTAGTATCGTGTTTTAAGATTTCTTACGGTGTTGTAAGGTGTTGTTTGGAGTTTTAAGGTGTCCTACATTATACTAACATGCTTTTCTTGGTGCTAGTATGGCATACAAAGTCTTAAGATGTCCAAACTTGTCGTACTTGGTTTAAAAGACTCGGACGAATTCATTAGGTGTATTATGGAGATTTAAGGTTTCGTACGATGATGTAACGTGTTCATAGGAGCTGTAAGGCGTCCTACATTATACAAACGTTCTTTTCGAGTTACTAATGTGTCATAAGAAGACGTAAGATGTCCTAAGATGTCGTACGATGTTCAAAGGACTCGTATGGATTCATTAGGTTTATTATGGATATTATAATGTTTCGTACGATGTTGTTAGGTGTTGTTAGGAGTTGTAAGGTGTCCAACATCACACTAACATGCTTTTGAAGGTGTTAATATGCCATACAGAGTCGTAAGATGTCCTAAGTTGTCGTACGATGTTCAAAGGACTCGGACAAACTCATTTGGTTTATTATGTAGTTTTAAAGGATCGTACGGTCCTGTAAGGTGTTCTTAGGAGTTGTAACGCGTCCTACATAATTCTAACTTGCCTTTCATATTGTTAATATTGCATAATGAGCCGTAACATCACCTAAGTTGTCGTACGATGTTCAAAGGACTTGGACGAATTCATTAGGTTTAGTATCGTGTTTTAAGATTTCTTACGGTGTTGTAAGGTGTTGTTTGGAGTTTTAAGGTGTCCTACATTATACTAACATGCTTTTCTTGGTGCTAGTATGGCATACAAAGTCTTAAGATGTCCAAACTTGTCGTACTTGGTTTAAAAGACTCGGACGAATTCATTAGGTGTATTATGGAGATTTAAGGTTTCGTACGATGATGTAACGTGTTCATAGGAGCTGTAAGGCGTCCTACATTATACAAACGTTCTTTTCGAGTTACTAATGTGTCATAAGAAGACGTAAGATGTCCTAAGATGTCGTACGATGTTCAAAGGACTCGTATGGATTCATTAGGTTTATTATGGATATTATAATGTTTCGTACGATGTTGTTAGGTGTTGTTAGGAGTTGTAAGGTGTCCAACATCACACTAACATGCTTTTGAAGGTGTTAATATGCCATACAGAGTCGTAAGATGTCCTAAGTTGTCGTATGATGTTCAAAGGACTCGGACAAACTCATTTGGTTTATTATGTAGTTTTAAAGGATCGTACGGTCCTGTAAGGTGTTCTTAGGAGTTGTAACGCGTCCTACATAATTCTAACTTGCCTTTCATATTGTTAATATTGCATAATGAGCCGTAACATCACCTGAGTTGTCGTACGATGTTCAAAGGACTTGGACGAATTCATTAGGTTTAGTATCGTGTTTTAAGGTTTCGTACGGTGTTGTAAGGTTTTGTTTGGAGTTTTAAGGTGTCCTACATTATACTAACATGCTTTTCTTGGTGCTAATATGGCATACAAAGTCTTAAGATGTCCAAACTTGTCGTACGAGGTTTATAGGTCTCGGACGAATTCATTAGGTGTATTATGGAGTTTTAAGGTTTCGTACGGTGATGTAACGTGTTCATAGGAGCTGTAAGGCGTCCTACATTATACAAACGTTCTTTTCGAGTTGCTAATGTGTCATAAGGAGTCGTAAGATGTCCTAAGATGTCGTACGATGTTCAAAGGACTCGTACGAATTCATTAGGTTTATTATGGATTTTTAATGTTTCGTACGGTGTTTTTAGGTGTTGTTTGGAGTTGTAAGGTGTCCAACATCACACTAACAAGCTTTTCAAGGTGCTAATATGGCATACAGAGTCGTAAGATGTCCTAAGTTGTCGTACGATGTTCAAAGGACTTGGACGAATTCATTAGGTTTATTATGGAGTTTTAAAGGATCGTACGGTCCTGTAAGGTGTTCTTAGGAGTTGTAACGCGTCCTACGTAATTCTAACTTGCCTTTCATATTGTTAATATTGCATAATGAGCCGTAACATCACCTGAGTTGTCGTACGATGTTCAAAGGACTTGGACGAATTCATTAGGTTTAGTATCGTGTTTTAAGGTTTCGTACGGTGTTGTAAGGTGTTGTTTGGAGTTTTAAGGTGTCCTACGTTATACTAACATGCTATTCTTGGTGCTAATATGGCATACAAAGTCTTAAGATGTCCAAACTTGTCGTACGAAGTTTAAAGGACTCGGAGGAATTCATTAGGTGTATTATGGAGTTTTATGGTTTCGTACGGTGATGTAACGTGTTCATAGGAGCTGTAAGGCGTCCTACATTATACAAACGTTCTTTTCGAGTTACTAATGTGTCATAAGAAGACGTAAGATGTCCTAAGATGTCGTACGATGTTCAAAGGACTCGTACGGATTCATTAGGTTTATTATGGATACTATAATGTTTCGTACGATGTTGTTAGGTGTTGTTAGGAGTTGTAAGGTGTCCAACATCACACTAACATGCTTTTGAAGGTGTTAATATGCCATACAGAGTCGTAAGATGTCCTAAGTTGTCGTACGATGTTCAAAGGACTCGGACAAACTCATTTGGTTTATTATGTAGTTTTAAAGGATCGTACGGTCCTGTAAGGTGTTCTTAGGAGTTGTAACGCGTCCTACATAATTCTAACTTGCCTTTCATATTGTTAATATTGCATAATAAGCCGTAACATCACCTGAGTTGTCGTACGATGTTCAAAGGACTTGGACGAATTCATTAGGTTTAGTATCGTGTTTTAAGATTTTCTTACGGTGTTGTAAGGTGTTGTTTGGAGTTTTAAGGTGTCCTACATTATACTAACATGCTTTTCTTGGTGCTAGTATGGCATACAAAGTCTTAAGATGTCCAAACTTGTCGTACGAAGTTTAAAGGACTCGGAGGAATTCATTAGGTGTATTATGGAGTTTTATGGTTTCGTACGGTGATGTAACGTGTTCATAGGAGCTGTAAGGCGTCCTACATTATACAAACGTTCTTTTCGAGTTACTAATGTGTCATAAGAAGACGTAAGATGTCCTAAGATGTCGTACGATGTTCAAAGGACTCGTACGGATTCATTAGGTTTATTATGGATACTATAATGTTTCGTACGATGTTGTTAGGTGTTGTTAGGAGTTGTAAGGTGTCCAACATCACACTAACATGCTTTTGAAGGTGTTAATATGCCATACAGAGTCGTAAGATGTCCTAAGTTGTCGTACGATGTTCAAAGGACTCGGACAAACTCATTTGGTTTATTATGTAGTTTTAAAGGATCGTACGGTCCTGTAAGGTGTTCTTAGGAGTTGTAACGCGTCCTACATAATTCTAACTTGCCTTTCATATTGTTAATATTGCATAATAAGCCGTAACATCACCTGAGTTGTCGTACGATGTTCAAAGGACTTGGACGAATTCATTAGGTTTAGTATCGTGTTTTAAGATTTTCTTACGGTGTTGTAAGGTGTTGTTTGGAGTTTTAAGGTGTCCTACATTATACTAACATGCTTTTCTTGGTGCTAGTATGGCATACAAAGTCTTAAGATGTCCAAACTTGTCGTACGTGGTTTAAAAGACTCGGACGAATTCATTAGGTGTATTACGGAGATTTAAGGTTTCGTACGATGATGTAACGTGTTCATAGGAGCTGTAAGGCGTCCTACATTATACAAACGTTCTTTTCGAGTTACTAATGTGTCATAAGAAGACGTAAGATGTCCTAAGATGTCGTACGATGTTCAAAGGACTCGTATGGATTCATTAGGTTTATTATGGATATTATAATGTTTCGTACGATGTTGTTAGGTGTTGTTAGGAGTTGTAAGGTGTCCAACATCACACTAACATGCTTTTGAAGGTGTTAATATGCCATACAGAGTCGTAAGATGTCCTAAGTTGTCGTATGATGTTCAAAGGACTCGGACAAACTCATTTGGTTTATTATGTAGTTTTAAAGGATCGTACGGTCCTGTAAGGTGTTCTTAGGAGTTGTAACGCGTCCTACATAATTCTAACTTGCCTTTCATATTGTTAATATTGCATAATGAGCCGTAACATCACCTGAGTTGTCGTACGATGTTCAAAGGACTTGGACGAATTCATTAGGTTTAGTATCGTGTTTTAAGGTTTCGTACGGTGTTGTAAGGTTTTGTTTGGAGTTTTAAGGTGTCCTACATTATACTAACATGCTTTTCTTGGTGCTAATATGGCATACAAAGTCTTAAGATGTCCAAACTTGTCGTACGAGGTTTATAGGTCTCGGACGAATTCATTAGGTGTATTATGGAGTTTTAAGGTTTCGTACGGTGATGTAACGTGTTCATAGGAGCTGTAAGGCGTCCTACATTATACAAACGTTCTTTTCGAGTTGCTAATGTGTCATAAGGAGTCGTAAGATGTCCTAAGATGTCGTACGATGTTCAAAGGACTCGTACGAATTCATTAGGTTTATTATGGATTTTTAATGTTTCGTACGGTGTTTTTAGGTGTTGTTTGGAGTTGTAAGGTGTCCAACATCACACTAACAAGCTTTTCAAGGTGCTAATATGGCATACAGAGTCGTAAGATGTCCTAAGTTGTCGTACGATGTTCAAAGGACTCGGACGAATTCATTAGGTTTATTATGGAGTTTTAAAGGATCGTACGGTCCTGTAAGGTGTTCTTAGGAGTTGTAACGCGTCCTACGTAATTCTAACTTGCCTTTCATATTGTTAATATTGCATAATGAGCCGTAACATCACCTGAGTTGTCGTACGATGTTCAAAGGACTTGGACGAATTCATTAGGTTTAGTATCGTGTTTTAAGGTTTCGTACGGTGTTGTAAGGTGTTGTTTGGAGTTTTAAGGTGTCCTACGTTATACTAACATGCTATTCTTGGTGCTAATATGGCATACAAAGTCTTAAGATGTCCAAACTTGTCGTACGAAGTTTAAAGGACTCGGAGGAATTCATTAGGTGTATTATGGAGTTTTATGGTTTCGTACGGTGATGTAACGTGTTCATAGGAGCTGTAAGGCGTCCTACATTATACAAACGTTCTTTTCGAGTTACTAATGTGTCATAAGAAGACGTAAGATGTCCTAAGATGTCGTACGATGTTCAAAGGACTCGTACGGATTCATTAGGTTTATTATGGATACTATAATGTTTCGTACGATGTTGTTAGGTGTTGTTAGGAGTTGTAAGGTGTCCAACATCACACTAACATGCTTTTGAAGGTGTTAATATGCCATACAGAGTCGTAAGATGTCCTAAGTTGTCGTACGATGTTCAAAGGACTCGGACAAACTCATTTGGTTTATTATGTAGTTTTAAAGGATCGTACGGTCCTGTAAGGTGTTCTTAGGAGTTGTAACGCGTCCTACATAATTCTAACTTGCCTTTCATATTGTTAATATTGCATAATAAGCCGTAACATCACCTGAGTTGTCGTACGATGTTCAAAGGACTTGGACGAATTCATTAGGTTTAGTATCGTGTTTTAAGATTTTCTTACGGTGTTGTAAGGTGTTGTTTGGAGTTTTAAGGTGTCCTACATTATACTAACATGCTTTTCTTGGTGCTAGTATGGCATACAAAGTCTTAAGATGTCCAAACTTGTCGTACGAAGTTTAAAGGACTCGGAGGAATTCATTAGGTGTATTATGGAGTTTTATGGTTTCGTACGGTGATGTAACGTGTTCATAGGAGCTGTAAGGCGTCCTACATTATACAAACGTTCTTTTCGAGTTACTAATGTGTCATAAGAAGACGTAAGATGTCCTAAGATGTCGTACGATGTTCAAAGGACTCGTACGGATTCATTAGGTTTATTATGGATACTATAATGTTTCGTACGATGTTGTTAGGTGTTGTTAGGAGTTGTAAGGTGTCCAACATCACACTAACATGCTTTTGAAGGTGTTAATATGCCATACAGAGTCGTAAGATGTCCTAAGTTGTCGTACGATGTTCAAAGGACTCGGACAAACTCATTTGGTTTATTATGTAGTTTCAAAGGATCGTACGGTCCTGTAAGGTGTTCTTAGGAGTTGTAACGCGTCCTACATAATTCTAACTTGCCTTTCATATTGTTAATATTGCATAATAAGCCGTAACATCACCTGAGTTGTCGTACGATGTTCAAAGGACTTGGACGAATTCATTAGGTTTAGTATCGTGTTTTAAGATTTTCTTACGGTGTTGTAAGGTGTTGTTTGGAGTTTTAAGGTGTCCTACATTATACTAACATGCTTTTCTTGGTGCTAGTATGGCATACAAAGTCTTAAGATGTCCAAACTTGTCGTACGTGGTTTAAAAGACTCGGACGAATTCATTAGGTGTATTACGGAGATTTAAGGTTTCGTACGATGATGTAACGTGTTCATAGGAGCTGTAAGGCGTCCTACATTATACAAACGTTCTTTTCGAGTTACTAATGTGTCATAAGAAGACGTAAGATGTCCTAAGATGTCGTACGATGTTCAAAGGACTCGTATGGATTCATTAGGTTTATTATGGATATTATAATGTTTCGTACGATGTTGTTAGGTGTTGTTAGGAGTTGTAAGGTGTCCAACATCACACTAACATGCTTTTGAAGGTGTTAATATGCCATACAGAGTCGTAAGATGTCCTAAGTTGTCGTATGATGTTCAAAGGACTCGGACAAACTCATTTGGTTTATTATGTAGTTTTAAAGGATCGTACGGTCCTGTAAGGTGTTCTTAGGAGTTGTAACGCGTCCTACATAATTCTAACTTGCCTTTCATATTGTTAATATTGCATAATGAGCCGTAACATCACCTGAGTTGTCGTACGATGTTCAAAGGACTTGGACGAATTCATTAGGTTTAGTATCGTGTTTTAAGGTTTCGTACGGTGTTGTAAGGTTTTGTTTGGAGTTTTAAGGTGTCCTACATTATACTAACATGCTTTTCTTGGTGCTAATATGGCATACAAAGTCTTAAGATGTCCAAACTTGTCGTACGAGGTTTATAGGTCTCGGACGAATTCATTAGGTGTATTATGGAGTTTTAAGGTTTCGTACGGTGATGTAACGTGTTCATAGGAGCTGTAAGGCGTCCTACATTATACAAACGTTCTTTTCGAGTTGCTAATGTGTCATAAGGAGTCGTAAGATGTCCTAAGATGTCGTACGATGTTCAAAGGACTCGTACGAATTCATTAGGTTTATTATGGATTTTTAATGTTTCGTACGGTGTTTTTAGGTGTTGTTTGGAGTTGTAAGGTGTCCAACATCACACTAACAAGCTTTTCAAGGTGCTAATATGGCATACAGAGTCGTAAGATGTCCTAAGTTGTCGTACGATGTTCAAAGGACTCGGACGAATTCATTAGGTTTATTATGGAGTTTTAAAGGATCGTACGGTCCTGTAAGGTGTTCTTAGGAGTTGTAACGCGTCCTACGTAATTCTAACTTGCCTTTCATATTGTTAATATTGCATAATGAGCCGTAACATCACCTGAGTTGTCGTACGATGTTCAAAGGACTTGGACGAATTCATTAGGTTTAGTATCGTGTTTTAAGGTTTCGTACGGTGTTGTAAGGTGTTGTTTGGAGTTTTAAGGTGTCCTACGTTATACTAACATGCTATTCTTGGTGCTAATATGGCATACAAAGTCTTAAGATGTCCAAACTTGTCGTACGAAGTTTAAAGGACTCGGAGGAATTCATTAGGTGTATTATGGAGTTTTATGGTTTCGTACGGTGATGTAACGTGTTCATAGGAGCTGTAAGGCGTCCTACATTATACAAACGTTCTTTTCGAGTTACTAATGTGTCATAAGAAGACGTAAGATGTCCTAAGATGTCGTACGATGTTCAAAGGACTCGTACGGATTCATTAGGTTTATTATGGATACTATAATGTTTCGTACGATGTTGTTAGGTGTTGTTAGGAGTTGTAAGGTGTCCAACATCACACTAACATGCTTTTGAAGGTGTTAATATGCCATACAGAGTCGTAAGATGTCCTAAGTT
The DNA here is from genome assembly GCA_030867185.1 of Tagetes erecta. Taxonomy (NCBI): domain Eukaryota; kingdom Viridiplantae; phylum Streptophyta; class Magnoliopsida; order Asterales; family Asteraceae; genus Tagetes; species Tagetes erecta. The sequence goes on along the minus strand of CM061487.1, from coordinate 40,221,441 downwards.
GTCGTACGATGTTCAAAGGACTCGGACAAACTCATTTGGTTTATTATGTAGTTTTAAAGGATCGTACGGTCCTGTAAGGTGTTCTTAGGAGTTGTAACGCGTCCTACATAATTCTAACTTGCCTTTCATATTGTTAATATTGCATAATAAGCCGTAACATCACCTGAGTTGTCGTACGATGTTCAAAGGACTTGGACGAATTCATTAGGTTTAGTATCGTGTTTTAAGATTTTCTTACGGTGTTGTAAGGTGTTGTTTGGAGTTTTAAGGTGTCCTACATTATACTAACATGCTTTTCTTGGTGCTAGTATGGCATACAAAGTCTTAAGATGTCCAAACTTGTCGTACGAAGTTTAAAGGACTCGGAGGAATTCATTAGGTGTATTATGGAGTTTTATGGTTTCGTACGGTGATGTAACGTGTTCATAGGAGCTGTAAGGCGTCCTACATTATACAAACGTTCTTTTCGAGTTACTAATGTGTCATAAGAAGACGTAAGATGTCCTAAGATGTCGTACGATGTTCAAAGGACTCGTACGGATTCATTAGGTTTATTATGGATACTATAATGTTTCGTACGATGTTGTTAGGTGTTGTTAGGAGTTGTAAGGTGTCCAACATCACACTAACATGCTTTTGAAGGTGTTAATATGCCATACAGAGTCGTAAGATGTCCTAAGTTGTCGTACGATGTTCAAAGGACTCGGACAAACTCATTTGGTTTATTATGTAGTTTTAAAGGATCGTACGGTCCTGTAAGGTGTTCTTAGGAGTTGTAACGCGTCCTACATAATTCTAACTTGCCTTTCATATTGTTAATATTGCATAATAAGCCGTAACATCACCTGAGTTGTCGTACGATGTTCAAAGGACTTGGACGAATTCATTAGGTTTAGTATCGTGTTTTAAGATTTTCTTACGGTGTTGTAAGGTGTTGTTTGGAGTTTTAAGGTGTCCTACATTATACTAACATGCTTTTCTTGGTGCTAGTATGGCATACAAAGTCTTAAGATGTCCAAACTTGTCGTACGTGGTTTAAAAGACTCGGACGAATTCATTAGGTGTATTACGGAGATTTAAGGTTTCGTACGATGATGTAACGTGTTCATAGGAGCTGTAAGGCGTCCTACATTATACAAACGTTCTTTTCGAGTTACTAATGTGTCATAAGAAGACGTAAGATGTCCTAAGATGTCGTACGATGTTCAAAGGACTCGTACGGATTCATTAGGTTTATTATGGATATTATAATGTTTCGTACGATGTTGTTAGGTGTTGTTAGGAGTTGTAAGGTGTCCAACATCACACTAACATGCTTTTGAAGGTGTTAATATGCCATACAGAGTCGTAAGATGTCCTAAGTTGTCGTACGATGTTCAAAGGACTCGGACAAACTCATTTGGTTTATTATGTAGTTTTAAAGGATCGTACGGTCCTGTAAGGTGTTCTTAGGAGTTGTAACGCGTCCTACATAATTCTAACTTGCCTGTCATATTGTTAATATTGCATAATGAGCCGTAACATCACCTGAGTTGTCGTACGATGTTCAAAGGACTTGGACGAATTCATTAGGTTTAGTATCGTGTTTTAAGATTTCGTACGGTGTTGTAAGGTGTTGTTTGGAGTTTTAAGGTGTCCTACATTATACTAACATGCTTTTCTTGGTGCTAGTATGGCATACAAAGTCTTAAGATGTCCAAACTTGTCATACGTGGTTTAAAGGACTCGGATGAATTCATTAGGTGTATTATGGAGTTTTAAGGTTTCGTACGATGATGTAACGTGTTCATAGGAGCTGTAAGGCGTCCTACATTATACAAACGTTCTTTTCGAGTTACTAATGTGTCATAAGGAGACGTAAGATGTCCGAAGATGTCGTACGATGTTCAAAGGACTCGTACGGATTCATTAGTTTTATTAAGGATATTTAATGTTTCGTACGATGTTGTTAGGTGTTGTTAGGAGTTGTAAGGTGTCCAACATCACACTAACATGCTTTTCAAGGTGCTAATATGGCATACAGAGTCGTAAGATGTCCTAAGTTGTCGTACGATGTTCAAAGGACTCGGACGAATTCATTAGGTTTACTATGGAGTTTTAAAGGATCGTACGGTCCTGTAAGGTGTTCTTAGGAGTTGTAACGCGTCCTACGTAATTCTAACTTGCCTTTCATATTGTTAATATTGCATACTGAGCCGTAACATCACCTGAGTTGTCGTACGATGTTCAAAGGACTTGGACGAATTCATTAGGTTTAGTATCGTGTTTTAAGGTTTCGTACGGTGTTGTAAGGTGTTGTTTGGAGTTTTAAGTGTCCTACGTTATACTAACATGCTTTTCTTGGTGCTAATATGGCATACAAAGTCTTAAGATGTCCAAACTTGTCGTACGTGGTTTAAAGGACTCGGACGAATTCATTAGGTGTATTATGGAGTTTTAAGGTTTCGTACGATGATGTAACGTGTTCATAGGAGCTGTAAGGCGTCCTACATTATACAAACGTTCTTTTCGAGTTACTAATGTGTCATAAGAAGACGTAAGATGTCCTAAGATGTCGTACGATGTTCAAAGGACTCGTACGGATTCATTAGGTTTATTATGGATATTATAATGTTTCGTACGATGTTGTTAGGTGTTGTTAGGAGTTGTAAGGTGTCCAACATCACACTAACATGCTTTTGAAGGTGTTAATATGCCATACAGAGTCGTAAGATGTCCTAAGTTGTCGTACGATGTTCAAAGGACTCGGACAAACTCATTTGGTTTATTATGTAGTTTTAAAGGATCGTACGGTCCTGTAAGGTGTTCTTAGGAGTTGTAACGCGTCCTACATAATTCTAACTTGCCTTTCATATTGTTAATATTGCATAATAAGCCGTAACATCACCTGAGTTGTCGTACGATGTTCAAAGGACTTGGACGAATTCATTAGGTTTAGTATCGTGTTTTAAGATTTCTTACGGTGTTGTAAGGTGTTGTTTGGAGTTTTAAGGTGCCCTACATTATACTAACATGCTTTTCTTGGTGCTAGTATGGCATACAAAGTCTTAAGATGTCCAAACTTGTCGTACGTGGTTTAAAAGACTCGGACGAATTCATTAGGTGTATTATGGAGATTTAAGGTTTCGTACGATGATGTAACGTGTTCATAGGAGCTGTAAGGCGTCCTACATTATACAAACGTTCTTTTCGAGTTACTAATGTGTCATAAGAAGACGTAAGATGTCCTAAGATGTCGTACGATGTTCAAAGGACTCGTACGGATTCATTAGGTTTATTATGGATATTATAATGTTTCGTACGATGTTGTTAGGTGTTGTTAGGAGTTGTAAGGTGTCCAACATCACACTAACATGCTTTTGAAGGTGTTAATATGCCATACAGAGTCGTAAGATGTCCTAAGTTGTCGTACGATGTTCAAAGGACTCGGACAAACTCATTTGGTTTATTATGTAGTTTTAAAGGATCGTACGGTCCTGTAAGGTGTTCTTAGGAGTTGTAACGCGTCCTACATAATTCTAACTTGCCTTTCATATTGTTAATATTGCATAATGACCCGTAACATCACCTGAGTTGTCGTACGATGTTCAAAGGACTTGGACGAATTCATTAGGTTTAGTATCGTGTTTTAAGATTTCGTACGGTGTTGTAAGGTGTTGTTTGGAGTTTTAAGGTGTCCTACATTATACTAACATGCTTTTCTTGGTGCTAGTATGGCATACAAAGTCTTAAGATGTCCAAACTTGTCATACGTGGTTTAAAGGACTCGGACGAATTCATTAGGTGTATTATGGAGTTTTAAGGTTTCGTACGATGATGTAACGTGTTCATAGGAGCTGTAAGGCGTCCTACATTATACAAACGTTCTTTTCGAGTTACTAATGTGTCATAAGGAGACGTAAGATGTCCGAAGATGTCGTACGATGTTCAAAGGACTCGTACGGATTCATTAGTTTTATTATGGATATTTAATGTTTCGTACGATGTTGTTAGGTGTTGTTAGGAGTTGTAAGGTGTCCAACATCACACTAACATGCTTTTCAAGGTGCTAATATGGCATACAGAGTCGTAAGATGTCCTAAGTTGTCGTACGATGTTCAAAGGACTCGGACGAATTCATTAGGTTTATTATGGAGTTTTAAAGGATCGTACGGTCCTGTAAGGTGTTCTTAGGAGTTGTAACGCGTCCTACGTAATTCTAACTCGCCTTTCATATTGTTAATATTGCATACTGAGCCGTAACATCACCTGAGTTGTCGTACGATGTTCAAAGGACTTGGACGAATTCATTAGGTTTAGTATCGTGTTTTAAGGTTTCGTACGGTGTTGTAAGGTGTTGTTTGGTGTTTTAAGTGTCCTACGTTATACTAACATGCTTTTCTTGGTGCTAATATGGCATACAAAGTCTTAAGATGTCCAAACTTGTCGTACGTGGTTTAAAGGACTCGGACGAATTCATTAGGTGTATTATGGAGTTTTAAGGTTTCGTACGATGATGTAACGTGTTCATAGGAGCTGTAAGGCGTCCTACATTATACAAACGTTCTTTTCGAGTTACTAATGTGTCATAAGAAGACGTAAGATGTCCTAAGATGTCGTACGATGTTCAAAGGACTCGTACGGATTCATTAGGTTTATTATGGATATTATAATGTTTCGTACGATGTTGTTAGGTGTTGTTAGGAGTTGTAAGGTGTCCAACATCACACTAACATGCTTTTGAAGGTGCTAATATGGCATACAGAGTCGTAAGATGTCCTAAGTTGTCGTACGATGTTCAAAGGACTCGGACAAACTCATTTGGTTTATTATGTAGTTTTAAAGGATCGTACGGTCCTGTAAGGTGTTCTTAGGAGTTGTAACGCGTCCTACATAATTCTAACTTGCCTTTCATATTGTTAATATTGCATAATGAGCCGTAACATCACCTGAGTTGTCGTACGATGTTCAAAGGACTTGGACGAATTCATTAGGTTTAGTATCGTGTTTTAAGGTTTCGTACGGTGTTGTAAGGTGTTGTTTGGAGTTTTAAGGTGTCCTACATTATACTAACATGCTTTTCTTGGTGCTAGTATGGCATACAAAGTCTTAAGATGTCCAAACTTGTCGTACCTGGTTTAAAGGACTCAGACGAATTCATTAGGTGTATTATGGAGTTTTAAGGTTTCGTACGATGATGTAAGGTGTTCATAGGAGCTGTAAGGCGTCCTACATTATACAAACGTTCTTTTCGAGTTGCTAATGTGTCATTAGGAGACGTAAGATGTCCTAAGATGTCGTACGATGTTCAAAGGACTCGTACGGATTCATTAGGTTTATTATGGATATTTAATGTTTCGTACGATGTTGTTAGGTGTTGTTAGGAGTTGTAAGGTGTCCAACATCACACTAACATGCTTTTCAAGGTGCTAATATGGCATACAGAGTCGTAAGATGTCCTAAGTTGTCGTACGATGTTCAAAGGACTCGGACGAATTCATTAGGTTTATTATGGAGTTTTAAAGTATCGTACGGTCCTGTAAGGTGTTCTTAGGAGTTGTAACGCGTCCTACATAATTCTAACTTGCCTTTCATATTGTTAATATTGCATAATGAGACGTACATCACCTGAGTTGTCGTACGATGTTCAAAGGAGTTGGACGAATTCATTAGGTTTAGTATCGTGTTTTAAGGTTTCGTACGGTGTTGTAAGGTGTTGTTTGGAGTTTTAAGGTGTCCTACATTATACTAACATGCTTTTCTTGGTGCTAGTATGGCATACAAAGTCTTAAGATGTCCAAACTTGTCGTACGTGGTTTAAAGGACTCGGACGAACTCATTAGGTGTATTATGTAGTTTTAAGGTTTCGTACGATGATGTAACGTGTTCATAGGAGCTGTAAGGCGTCCTACATTATACAAACGTTCTTTTCGAGGTACTAATGTGTCATAAGGAGACGTAAGATGTCCTAAGATGTCGTACGATGTTCAAAGGACTCGTACGGATTCATTAGGTTTATTATGGATATTTAATGTTTCGTACGATGTTGTTAGGTGTTGTTAGGAGTTGTAAGGTGTCCAACATCACACTAACATGCTTTTCAAGGTGCTAATATGGCATACAGGGTCGTAAGATGTCCTAAGTTGTCGTACGATGTTCAAAGGACTCGGATCAATTCATTAGGTTTATTATGGAGTTTTAAAGTATCGTACGGTCCTGTAAGGTGTTCTTAGGAGTTGTAACGCGTCCTACATAATTCTGACTTGCCTTTCATATTGTTAATATTGCATAATGAGCCGTACATCACCTGAGTTGTCGTACGATGTTCAAAGGAGTTGGACGAATTCATTAGGTTTAGTATCGTGTTTTAAGGTTTCGTACGGTGTTGTAAGGTGTTGTTTGGAGTTTTAAGGTGTCCTACATTATACTAACATGCTTTTCTTGGTGCTAGTATGGCATACAAAGTCTTAAGATGTCCAAACTTGTCGTACGTGGTTTAAAGGACTCGGACGAACTCATTAGGTGTATTATGGAGTTTTAAGGCTTCGTACGATGATGTAACGTGTTCATAGGAGCTGTAAGGCGTCCTACATTATACAAACGTTCTTTTCGAGGTACTAATGTGTCATAAGGAGACGTAAGATGTCCTAAGATGTCGTACGATGTTCAAAGGACTCGTACGGATTCATTAGGTTTATTATGGATATTTAATGTTTCGTACGATGTTGTTAGGTGTTGTTAGGAGTTGTAAGGTGTCCAACATCACACTAACATGCTTTTCAAGGTGCTAATATGGCATACAGAGTCGTAAGATGTCCTAAGTTGTCATACGATGTTCAAAGGACTCGGACAAACTCATTTGGTTTATTATGTAGTTTTAAAGGATCGTACGGTCCTGTAAGGTGTTCTTAGGAGTTTTAACGCGTCCTACATGATTCTAACTTGCCTTTCATATTGTTAATATTGCATAATGAGCCGTAACATCACCTGAGTTGTCGTACGATGTTCAAAGGACTTGGACGAATTCATTAGGTTTAGTATCGTGTTTTAAGGTTTCGTACGGTGTTGTAAGGTGTTGTTTGGAGTTTTAAGGTGTCCTACATTATACTAACATGCTTTTCTTGGTGCTAGTATGGCATACAAAGTCTTAAGATGTCCAAACTTGTCGTACCTGGTTTAAAGGACTCAGACGAATTCATTAGGTGTATTATGGAGTTTTAAGGTTTCGTACGATGATGTAAGGTGTTCATAGGAGCTGTAAGGGGTCCTACATTATACAAACGTTCTTTTCGAGTTGCTAATGTGTCATAAGGAGACGTAAGATGTCCTAAGATGTCGTACGATGTTCAAAGGACTCGTACGGATTCATTAGGTTTATTATGGATATTTAATGTTTCGTACGATGTTGTTAGGTGTTGTTAGGAGTTGTAAGGTGTCCAACATCACACTAACATGCTTTTCAAGGTGCTAATATGGCATACAGAGTCGTAAGATGTCCTAAGTTGTCGTACGATGTTCAAAGGACTCGGACGAATTCATTAGGTTTATTATGGAGTTTTAAAGTATCGTACGGTCCTGTAAGGTGTTCTTAGGAGTTGTAACGCGTCCTACATAATTCTAACTTGCCTTTCATATTGTTAATATTGCATAATGAGCCGTACATCACCTGAGTTGTCGTACGATGTTCAAAGGAGTTGGACGAATTCATTAGGTTTAGTATCGTGTTTTAAGGTTTCGTACGGTGTTTTAAGGTGTTGTTTGGAGTTTTAAGGTGTCCTACATTATACTAACATGCTTTTCTTGGTGCTAGTATGGCATACAAAGTCTTAAGATGTCCAAACTTGTCGTACGTGGTTTAAAGGACTCGGACGAACTCATTAGGTGTATTATGGAGTTTTAAGGTTTCGTACGATGATGTAACGTGTTCATAGGAGCTGTAAGGCGTCCTACATTATACAAACGTTCTTTTCGAGGTACTAATGTGTCATAAGGAGACGTAAGATGTCCTAAGATGTCGTACGATGTTCAAAGGACTCGTACGGATTCATTAGGTTTATTATGGATATTTAATGTTTCGTACGATGTTGTTAGGTGTTGTTAGGAGTTGTAAGGTGTCCAACATCACACTAACATGCTTTTCAAGGTGCTAATATGGCATACAGAGTCGTAAGATGTCCTAAGTTGTCGTACAATGTTCAAAGGACTCGGATGAATTCATTAGGTTTATTATGGAGTTTTAAAGTATCGTACGGTCCTGTAAGGTGTTCTTAGGAGTTGTAACGCGTCCTACATAATTCTAACTTGCCTTTCATATTGTTAATATTGCATAATGAGCCGTACATCACCTGAGTTGTCGTACGATGTTCAAAGGAGTTGGACGAATTCATTAGGTTTAGTATCGTGTTTTAAGGTTTCGTACGGTGTTGTAAGGTGTTGTTTGGAGTTTTAAGGTGTCCTACATTATACTAACATGCTTTTCTTGTTGCTAGTATGGCATACAAAGTCTTAAGATGTCCAAACTTGTCGTACGTGGTTTAAAGGACTCGGACGAACTCATTAGGTGTATTATGGAGTTTTAAGGTTTCGTACGATGATGTAACGTGTTCATAGGAGCTGTAAGGCGTCCTACATTATACAAACGTTCTTTTCGAGGTACTAATGTGTCATAAGGAGACGTAAGATGTCCTAAGATGTCGTACGATGTTCAAAGGACTCGTACGGATTCATTAGGTTTATTATGGATATTTAATGTTTCGTACGATGTTGTTAGGTGTTGTTAGGAGTTGTAAGGTGTCCAACATCACACTAACATGCTTTTCAAGGTGCTAATATGGCATACAGAGTCGTAAGATGTCCTAAGTTGTCGTACGATGTTCAAAGGACTCGGATGAATTCATTAGGTTTATTATGGAGTTTTAAAGTATCGTACGGTCCTGTAAGGTGTTCTTAGGAGTTGTAACGCGTCCTACATAATTCTAACTTGCCTTTCATATTGTTAATATTGCATAATGAGCCGTACATCACCTGAGTTGTCGTACGATGTTCAAAGGAGTTGGACGAATTCATTAGGTTTAGTATCGTGTTTTAAGGTTTCGTACGGTGTTGTAAGGTGTTGTTTGGAGTTTTAAGGTGTCCTACATTATACTAACATGCTCTTCTTGGTGCTAGTATGGCATACAAAGTCTTAAGATGTCCAAACTTGTCGTACGTGGTTTAAAGGACTCGGACGAACTCATTTGGTGTATTATGGAGTTTTAAGGTTTCGTACGATGATGTAACGTGTTCATAGGAGCTGTAAGGCGTCCTACATTATACAAACGTTCTTTTCGAGGTACTAATGTGTCATAAGGAGACGTAAGATGTCCTAAGATGCCGTACGATGTTCAAAGGACTCGTACGAATTCATTAGGTTTATTATGGATTTATAATGTTTCATATGGTGTTGTTAGATGTTGTTAGGAGTTGTAAGGTGTCCAACATCACACTAACATGCTTTTCAAGGTGCTAATATAGCATATAGAGTCGAAAGATGTCCTAAGTTGTCGTACGATGTTCAAAGGACTCGGACGAATTCATTAGGTTTATTATGGAGTTTTAAAGGATCGTACGGTCCTGTAAGGTGTTCTTATGAGTTGTAACGCGTCCTACATAATTCTAACTTGCCTTTCATATTGTTAATATTGCATAATGAGCCGTAACATCACCTGAGTTGCCGTACGATGTTCAAAGGACTTGGACGAATTCATTAGGTTTAGTAGCGTGTTTTAAGATTTCGTACGGTGTTGTAAGGTGTTGTTTGGAGTTTTAAGGTGTCCTACATTATACTAACATGCTTTTCTTGGTGCTAGTATGGCATACAAAGTCTTAAGATGTCCAAACTTGTCGTACGTGGTTTAAAGGACTCGGACGAATTCATTAGGTGTATTATGGAGTTTTAAGGTTTCGTACGATGACGTAACGTGTTCATAGGAGCTGTAAGGCGTCCTACATTATACAAACGTTCTTTTCGAGTTACTAATGTGTCATAAGAAGACGTAAGATGTCCTAAGATGTCGTACGATGTTCAAAGGACTCGTACGGATTCATTAGGTTTATTATGGATATTATAATGTTTCGTACGATGTTGTTAGGTGTTGTTAGGAGTTGTAAGGTGTCCAACATCACACTAACATGCTTTTGAAGGTGCTAATATGGCATACAGAGTCGTAAGATGTCCTAAGTTGTCGTACGATGTTCAAAGGACTCGGACAAACTCATTTGGTTTATTATGTAGTTTAAAGGATCGTACGGTCCTGTAAGGTGTTCTTAGGAGTTGTAACGCGTCCTACATAATTCTAACTTGCCTTTCATATTGTTAATATTGCATAATGAGCCGTACATCACCTGAGTTGTCGTACGATGTTCAAAGGAGTTGGACGAATTCATTAGGTTTAGTATCGTGTTTTAAGGTTTCGTACGGTGTTGTAAGGTGTTGTTTGGAGTTTTAAGGTGTCCTACATTATACTTACATGCTTTTCTTGGTGCTAGTATGGCATACAAAGTCTTAAGATGTCCAAACTTGTCGTACGTGGTTTAAAGGACTCGGACGAACTCATTTGGTGTATTATGGAGTTTTAAGGTTTCGTACGATGATGTAACGTGTTCATAGGAGCTGTAAGGCGTCCTACATTATACAAACGTTCTTTTCGAGGTACTAATGTGTCATAAGGAGACGTAAGATGTCCTAAGATGCCGTACGATGTTCAAAGGACTCGTACGAATTCATTAGGTTTATTATGGATTTATAATGTTTCATATGGTGTTGTTAGGTGTTGTTAGGAGTTGTAAGGTGTCCAACATCACACTAACATGCTTTTCAAGGTGCTAATATAGCATATAGAGTCGAAAGATGTCCTAAGTTGTCGTACGATGTTCAAAGGACTCGGACGAATTCATTAGGTTTATTATGGAGTTTTAAAGGATCGTACGGTCCTGTAAGGTGTTCTTATGAGTTGTAACGCGTCCTACATAATTCTAACTTGCCTTTCATATTGTTAATATTGCATAATGAGCCGTAACATCACCTGAGTTGCCGTACGATGTTCAAAGGACTTGGACGAATTCATTAGGTTTAGTATCGTGTTTTAAGATTTCGTACGGTGTTGTAAGGTGTTGTTTGGAGTTTTAAGGTGTCCTACATTATACTAACATGCTTTTCTTGGTGCTAGTATGGCATACAAAGTCTTAAGATGTCCAAACTTGTCGTACGTGGTTTAAAGGACTCGGACGAATTCATTAGGTGTATTATGGAGTTTTAAGGTTTCGTACGATGACGTAACGTGTTCATAGGAGCTGTAAGGCGTCCTACATTATACAAACGTTCTTTTCGAGTTACTAATGTGTCATAAGAAGACGTAAGATGTCCTAAGATGTCGTACGATGTTCAAAGGACTCGTACGGATTCATTAGGTTTATTATGGATATTATAATGTTTCGTACGATGTTGTTAGGTGTTGTTAGGAGTTGTAAGGTGTCCAACATCACACTAACATGCTTTTGAAGGTGCTAATATGGCATACAGAGTCGTAAGATGTCCTAAGTTGTCGTACGATGTTCAAAGGACTCGGACAAACTCATTTGGTTTATTATGTAGTTTAAAGGATCGTACGGTCCTGTAAGGTGTTCTTAGGAGTTGTAACGCGTCCTACATAATTCTAACTTGTCTTTCATATTGTTAATATTGCATAATGAGCCGTAACATCACCTGAGTTGTCGTACGATGTTCAAAGGACTTGGACGAATTCATTAGGTTTAGTATCGTGTTTTAAGGTTTCGTACGGTGTTGTAAGGTGTTGTTTGGAGTTTTAAGGTGTCCTACATTATACTAACATGCTTTTCTTGGTGCTAGTATGGCATACAAAGTCTTAAGATGTCCAAACTTGTCGTACCTGGTTTAAAGGACTCAGACGAATTCATTAGGTGTATTATGGAGATTTAAGGTTTCGTACGATGATGTAACGTGTTCATAGGAGCTGTAAGGCGTCCTACATTATACAAACGTTCTTTTCGAGTTGCTAATGTGTCATAAGGAGACGTAAGATGTCCTAAGATGTCGTACGATGTTCAAAGGACTCGTACGGATTCATTAGGTTTATTATGGATATTTAATGTTTCGTACGATGTTGTTAGGTGTTGTTAGGAGTTGTAAGGTGTCCAACATCACACTAACATGCTTTTCAAGGTGCTAATGTGTCATAAGAAGATGTAAGATGTCCTAAGATGTCGTACGATGTTCAAAGGACTCGTACGGATTCATTAGGTTTATTATGGATATTATAATGTTTCGTACGATGTTGTTAGGTGTTGTTAGGAGTTGTAAGGTGTCCAACATCACACTAACATGCTTTTGAAGGTGCTAATATGGCATACAGAGTCGTAAGATGTCCTAAGTTGTCGTACGATGTTCAAAGGACTCGGACAAACTCATTTGGTTTATTATGTAGTTTTAAAGGATCGTACGGTCCTGTAAGGTGTTCTTAGGAGTTGTAACGCGTCCTACATAATTCTAACTTGCCTTTCATATTGTTAATATTGCATAATGAGCCGTAACATCACCTGAGTTGTCGTACGATGTTCAAAGGACTTGGACGAATTCATTAGGTTTAGTATCGTGTTTTAAGATTTCGTACGGTGTTGTAAGGTGTTGTTTGGAGTTTTAAGGTGTCCTACATTATACTAACATGCTTTTCTTGGTGCTAGTATGGCATACAAAGTCTTAAGATGTCCAAACTTGTCGTACGTGGTTTAAAGGACTCGGACGAATTCATTAGGTGTATTATGGAGTTTTAAGGTTTCGTACGATGATGTAACGTGTTCATAGGAGCTGTAAGGCGTCCTACATTATACAAACGTTCTTTTCGAGTTACTAATGTGTCATAAGAAGACGTAAGATGTCCTAAGATGTCGTACGATGTTCAAAGGACTCGTACGGATTCATTAGGTTTATTATGGATATTATAATGTTTCGTACGATGTTGTTAGGTGTTGTTAGGAGTTGTAAGGTGTCCAACATCACACTAACATGCTTTTGAAGGTGCTAATATGGCATACAGAGTCGTAAGATGTCCTAAGTTGTCGTACGATGTTCAAAGGACTCGGACAAACTCATTTGGTTTATTATGTAGTTTAAAGGATCGTACGGTCCTGTAAGGTGTTCTTAGGAGTTGTAACGCGTCCTACATAATTCTAACTTGTCTTTCATATTGTTAATATTGCATAATGAGCCGTAACATCACCTGAGTTGTCGTACGATGTTCAAAGGACTTGGACGAATTCATTAGGTTTAGTATCGTGTTTTAAGGTTTCGTACGGTGTTGTAAGGTGTTGTTTGGAGTTTTAAGGTGTCCTACATTATACTAACATGCTTTTCTTGGTGCTAGTATGGCATACAAAGTCTTAAGATGTCCAAACTTGTCGTACCTGGTTTAAAGGACTCAGACGAATTCATTAGGTGTATTATGGAGTTTTAAGGTTTCGTACGATGATGTAACGTGTTCATAGGAGCTGTAAGGCGTCCTACATTATACAAACGTTCTTTTCGAGTTGCTAATGTGTCATAAGGAGACGTAAGATGTCCTAAGATGTCGTACGATGTTCAAAGGACTCGTACGGATTCATTAGGTTTATTATGGATATTTAATGTTTCGTACGATGTTGTTAGGTGTTGTTAGGAGTTGTAAGGTGTCCAACATCACACTAACATGCTTTTCAAGGTGCTAATGTGTCATAAGAAGATGTAAGATGTCCTAAGATGTCGTACGATGTTCAAAGGACTCGTACGGATTCATTAGGTTTATTATGGATATTATAATGTTTCGTACGATGTTGTTAGGTGTTGTTAGGAGTTGTAAGGTGTCCAACATCACACTAACATGCTTTTGAAGGTGCTAATATGGCATACAGAGTCGTAAGATGTCCTAAGTTGTCGTACGATGTTCAAAGGACTCGGACAAACTCATTTGGTTTATTATGTAGTTTTAAAGGATCGTACGGTCCTGTAAGGTGTTCTTAGGAGTTGTAACGCGTCCTACATAATTCTAACTTGCCTTTCATATTGTTAATATTGCATAATGAGCCGTAACATCACCTGAGTTGTCGTACGATGTTCAAAGGACTTGGACGAATTCATTAGGTTTAGTATCGTGTTTTAAGATTTCGTACGGTGTTGTAAGGTGTTGTTTGGAGTTTTAAGGTGTCCTACATTATACTAACATGCTTTTCTTGGTGCTAGTATGGCATACAAAGTCTTAAGATGTCCAAACTTGTCGTACGTGGTTTAAAGGACTCGGACGAATTCATTAGGTGTATTATGGAGTTTTAAGGTTTCGTACGATGATGTAACGTGTTCATAGGAGCTGTAAGGCGTCCTACATTATACAAACGTTCTTTTCGAGTTACTAATGTGTCATAAGAAGACGTAAGATGTCCTAAGATGTCGTACGATGTTCAAAGGACTCGTACGGATTCATTAGGTTTATTATGGATATTATAATGTTTCGTACGATGTTGTTAGGTGTTGTTAGGAGTTGTAAGGTGTCCAACATCACACTAACATGCTTTTGAAGGTGCTAATATGGCATACAGAGTCGTAAGATGTCCTAAGTTGTCGTACGATGTTCAAAGGACTCGGACAAACTCATTTGGTTTATTATGTAGTTTTAAAGGATCGTACGGTCCTGTAAGGTGTTCTTAGGAGTTGTAACGCGTCCTACATAATTCTAACTTGCCTTTCATATTGTTAATATTGCATAATGAGCCGTAACATCACCTGAGTTGTCGTACGATGTTCAAAGGACTTGGACGAATTCATTAGGTTTAGTATCATGTTTTAAGGTTTCGTACGGTGTTGTAAGGTGTTGTTTGGAGTTTTAAGGTGTCCTACATTATACTAACATGCTTTTCTTGGTGCTAGTATGGCATACAAAGTCTTAAGATGTCCAAACTTGTCGTACCTGGTTTAAAGGACTCAGACGAATTCATTAGGTGTATTATGGAGTTTTAAGGTTTCGTACGATGATGTAACGTGTTCATAGGAGCTGTAAGGCGTCCTACATTATACAAACGTTCTTTTCGAGGTACTAATGTGTCATAAGGAGACGTAAGATGTCCTAAGACGCCGTACGATGTTCAAAGGACTCGTACGAATTCATTAGGTTTATTATGGATTTATAATGTTTCATATGGTGTTGTTAGGTGTTGTTAGGAGTTGTAAGGTGTCCAACATCACACTAACATGCTTTTCAAGGTGCTAATATAGCATATAGAGTCGAAAGATGTCCTAAGTTGTCGTACGATGTTCAAAGGACTCGGACGAATTCATTAGGTTTATTATGGAGTTTTAAAGGATCGTACGGTCCTGTAAGGTGTTCTTATGAGTTGTAACGCGTCCTACATAATTCTAACTTGCCTTTCATATTGTTAATATTGCATAATGAGCCGTAACATCACCTGAGTTGCCGTACGATGTTCAAAGGACTTGGACGAATTCATTAGGTTTAGTATCGTGTTTTAAGATTTCGTACGGTGTTGTAAGGTGTTGTTTGGAGTTTTAAGGTGTCCTACATTATACTAACATGCTTTTCTTGGTGCTAGTATGGCATACAAAGTCTTAAGATGTCCAAACTTGTCGTACGTGGTTTAAAGGACTCGGACGAATTCATTAGGTGTATTATGGAGTTTTAAGGTTTCGTACGATGACGTAACGTGTTCATAGGAGCTGTAAGGCGTCCTACATTATACAAACGTTCTTTTCGAGTTACTAATGTGTCATAAGAAGACGTAAGATGTCCTAAGATGTCGTACGATGTTCAAAGGACTCGTACGGATTCATTAGGTTTATTATGGATATTATAATGTTTCGTACGATGTTGTTAGGTGTTGTTAGGAGTTGTAAGGTGTCCAACATCACACTAACATGCTTTTGAAGGTGCTAATATGGCATACAGAGTCGTAAGATGTCCTAAGTTGTCGTACGATGTTCAAAGGACTCGGACAAACTCATTTGGTTTATTATGTAGTTTAAAGGATCGTACGGTCCTGTAAGGTGTTCTTAGGAGTTGTAACGCGTCCTACATAATTCTAACTTGTCTTTCATATTGTTAATATTGCATAATGAGCCGTAACATCACCTGAGTTGTCGTACGATGTTCAAAGGACTTGGACGAATTCATTAGGTTTAGTATCGTGTTTTAAGGTTTCGTACGGTGTTGTAAGGTGTTGTTTGGAGTTTTAAGGTGTCCTACATTATACTAACATGCTTTTCTTGGTGCTAGTATGGCATACAAAGTCTTAAGATGTCCAAACTTGTCATACCTGGTTTAAAGGACTCAGACGAATTCATTAGGTGTATTATGGAGTTTTAAGGTTTCGTACGATGATGTAACGTGTTCATAGGAGCTGTAAGGCGTCCTACATTATACAAACGTTCTTTTCGAGTTACTAATGTGTCATAAGAAGACGTAAGATGTCCTAAGATGTCGTACGATGTTCAAAGGACTCGTACGGATTTATTAGGTTTATTATGGATATTATAATGTTTCGTACGATGTTGTTAGGTGTTGTTAGGAGTTGTAAGGTGTCCAACATCACACTAACATGCTTTTGAAGGTGCTAATATGGCATACAGAGTCGTAAGATGTCCTAAGTTGTCGTACGATGTTCAAAGGACTCGGACAAACTCATTTGGTTTATTATGTAGTTTTAAAGGATCGTACGGTCCTGTAAGGTGTTCTTAGGAGTTGTAATGCGTCCTACATAATTTTAACTTGCCTTTCATATTGTTAATATTGCATAATGAGCCGTAACATCACCTGAGTTGTCGTACGATGTTCAAAGGACTTGGACGAATTCATTAGGTTTAGTATCGTGTTTTAAGGTTTCGTACGGTGTTGTAAGGTGTTGTTTGGAGTTTTAAGGTGTCCTACATTATACTAACATGCTTTTCTTGGTGCTAGTATGGCATACAAAGTCTTAAGATGTCCAAACTTGTCGTACCTGGTTTAAAGGACTCAGACGAATTCATTAGGTGTATTATGGAGTTTTAAGGTTTCGTACGATGATGTAACGTGTTCATAGGAGCTGTAAGGCGTCCTACATTATACAAACGTTCTTTTCGAGTTGCTAATGTGTCATAAGGAGACGTAAGATGTCGTACGATGTTCAAAGGACTCGTACGGATTCATTAGGTTTATTATGGATATTTAATGTTTCGTACGATGTTGTTAGGTGTTGTTAGGAGTTGTAAGGTGTCCAACATCACACTAACATGCTTTTCAAGGTGCTAATATGGCATACAGAGTCGTAAGATGTCCTAAGTTGTCGTACGATGTTCAAAGGACTCGGACGAATTCATTAGGTTTATTATGGAGTTTTAAAGTATCGTACGGTCCTGTAAGGTGTTCTTAGGAGTTGTAACGCGTCCTACATAATTCTAACTTGCCTTTCATATTGTTAATATTGCATAATGAGCCGTACATCACCTGAGTTGTCGTACGATGTTCAAAGGAGTTGGACGAATTCATTAGGTTTAGTATCGTGTTTTAAGGTTTCGTACGGTGTTGTAAGGTGTTGTTTGGAGTTTTAAGGTGTCCTACATTATACTAACATGCTTTTCTTGGTGCTAGTATGGCATACAAAGTCTTAAGATGTCCAAACTTGTCGTACGTGGTTTAAAGGACTCGGACGAACTCATTAGGTGTATTATGGAGTTTTAAGGTTTCGTACGATGATGTAACGTGTTCATAGGAGCTGTAAGGCGTCCTACATTATACAAACGTTCTTTTCGAGTTGCTAATGTGTCATAAGGAGACGTAAGATGTCCTAAGATGTCGTACGAATTTCAAAGGACTCGTACGGATTCATTAGGTTTATTATGGATATTTAATGTTTCGTACGATGTTGTTAGGTGTTGTTAGGAGTTGTAAGGTGTCCAACATCACACTAACATGCTTTTCAAGGTGCTAATATGGCATACAGAGTCGTAAGATGTCCTAAGTTGTCGTACGATGTTCAAAGGACTCGGACGAATTCATTAGGTTTATTATGGAGTTTTAAAGTATCGTACGGTCCTGTAAGGTGTTCTTAGGAGTTGTAACGCGTCCTACATAATTCTAACTTGCCTTTCATATTGTTAATATTGCATAATGAGCCGTACATCACCTGAGTTGTCGTACGATGTTCAAAGGAGTTGGACGAATTCATTAGGTTTAGTATCGTGTTTTAAGGTTTCGTACGGTGTTGTAAGGTGTTGTTTGGAGTTTTAAGGTGTCCTACATTATACTAACATGCTTTTCTTGGTGCTAGTATGGCATACAAAGTCTTAAGATGTCCAAACTTGTCGTACGTGGTTTAAAGGACTCGGACGAACTCATTAGGTGTATTATGGAGTTTTAAGGTTTCGTACGATGATGTAACGTGTTCATAGGAGCTGTAAGGCGTCCTACATTATACAAACGTTCTTTTCGAGGTACTAATGTGTCATAAGGAGACGTAAGATGTCCTAAGATGTCGTACGATGTTCAAAGGACTCGTACGGATTCATTAGGTTTATTATGGATATTTAATGTTTCGTACGATGTTGTTAGGTGTTGTTAGGAGTTGTAAGGTGTCCAACATCACACTAACATGCTCTTCAAGGTGCTAATATGGCATACAGAGTCGTAAGATGTCCTAAGTTGTCGTACGATGTTCAAAGGACTCGGATGAATTCATTAGGTTTATTATGGAGTTTTAAAGGATCGTACGGTCCTGTAAGGTGTTCTTAGGAGTTGTAACGCGTCCTACATAATTCTAACTTGCCTTTCATATTGTTAATATTGCATAATGAGCCGTAACATCACCTGAGTTTTCGTACGATGTTCAAAGGACTTGGACGAATTCATTAGGTTTAGTATCGTGTTTTAAGATTTCGTACGGTGTTGTAAGGTGTTATTTGGAGTTTTAAGGTGTCCTACATTATACTAACATGCTTTTCTTGGTGCTAGTATGGCATACAAAGTCTTAAGATGTCCAAACTTGTCGTACGTGGTTTAAAGGACTCGGACGAATTGATTAGGTGTATTATGGAGTTTTAAGGTTTCGTACGGTGTTGTAAGGTGTTGTTTGGAGTTTTAAGTGTCCTACGTTATACTAACATGCTTTTCTTGGTGCTAATATGGCATACAAAGTCTTAAGATGTCCAAACTTGTCGTACGAAGTTTAAAGGACTCGGAGGAATTCATTATGTGTATTATGGAGTTTTAAGGTTTCGTACGGTGATGTAACGTGTTCATAGGAGCTGTAAGGCGTCCTAAATTATACAAACGTTCTTTTCGAGTTGCTAATGTGTCATAAGGAGACGTAATATGTCCTAAGATGTCGTACGATGTTCAAAGGACTCGTACGAATTCATTAGGTTTATTATGGATTTATAATGTTTCATATGGTGTTGTTAGGTGTTGTTAGGAGTTGTAAGGTGTCCAACATCACACTAACATGCTTTTCAAGGTGCTAATATGGCATACAGAGTCGTAAGATGTCCTAAGTTGTCGTACGATGTTCAAAGGACTCGGACGAATTCATTAGGTTTATTATGGAGTTTTAAAGTATCGTACGGTCCTGTAAGGTGTTCTTAGGAGTTGTAACGCGTCCTACATAATTCTAACTTGCCTTTCATATTGTTAATATTGCATAATGAGCCGTACATCACCTGAGTTGTCGTACGATGTTCAAAGGAGTTGGACGAATTCATTAGGTTTAGTATCGTGTTTTAAGGTTTCGTACGGTGTTGTAAGGTGTTGTTTGGAGTTTTAAGGTGTCCTACATTATACTAACATGCTTTTCTTGGTGCTAGTATGGCATACAAAGTCTTAAGATGTCCAAACTTGTCGTACGTGGTTTAAAGGACTCGGACGAACTCATTAGGTGTATTATGGAGTTTTAAGGTTTCGTACGATGATGTAACGTGTTCATAGGAGCTGTAAGGCGTCCTACATTATACAAACGTTCTTTTCGAGGTACTAATGTGTCATAAGGAGACGTAAGATGTCCTAAGATGTCGTACGATGTTCAAAGGACTCGTACGGATTCATTAGGTTTATTATGGATATTTAATGTTTCGTACGATGTTGTTAGGTGTTGTTAGGAGTTGTAAGGTGTCCAACATCACACTAACATGCTTTTCAAGGTGCTAATATGGCATACAGAGTCGTAAGATGTCCTAAGTTGTCGTACGATGTTCAAAGGACTCGGATGAATTCATTAGGTTTATTATGGAGTTTTAAAGGATCGTACGGTCCTGTAAGGTGTTCTTAGGAGTTGTAACGCGTCCTACATAATTCTAACTTGCCTTTCATATTGTTAATATTGCATAATGAGCCGTAACATCACCTGAGTTTTCGTACGATGTTCAAAGGACTTGGACGAATTCATTAGGTTTAGTATCGTGTTTTAAGATTTCGTACGGTGTTGTAAGGTGTTATTTGGAGTTTTAAGGTGTCCTACATTATACTAACATGCTTTTCTTGGTGCTAGTATGGCATACAAAGTCTTAAGATGTCCAAACTTGTCGTACGTGGTTTAAAGGACTCGGACGAATTGATTAGGTGTATTATGGAGTTTTAAGGTTTCGTACGGTGTTGTAAGGTGTTGTTTGGAGTTTTAAGTGTCCTACGTTATACTAACATGCTTTTCTTGGTGCTAATATGGCATACAAAGTCTTAAGATGTCCAAACTTGTCGTACGAAGTTTAAAGGACTCGGAGGAATTCATTATGTGTATTATGGAGTTTTAAGGTTTCGTACGGTGATGTAACGTGTTCATAGGAGCTGTAAGGCGTCCTAAATTATACAAACGTTCTTTTCGAGTTGCTAATGTGTCATAAGGAGACGTAATATGTCCTAAGATGTCGTACGATGTTCAAAGGACTCGTACGAATTCATTAGGTTTATTATGGATATTTAATGTTTCGTACGATGTTGTTAGGTGTTGTTAGGAGTTGTAAGGTGTCCAACATCACACTAACATGCTTTTCAAGGTGCTAATATGGCATACAGAGTCGTAAGATGTCCTAAGTTGTCGTACGATGTTCAAAGGACTCGGATGAATTCATTAGGTTTATTATGGAGTTTTAAAGGATCGTACGGTCCTGTAAGGTGTTCTTAGGAGTTGTAACGCGTCCTACATAATTCTAACTTGCCTTTCATATTGTTAATATTGCATAATGAGCCGTAACATCACCTGAGTTTTCGTACGATGTTCAAAGGACTTGGACGAATTCATTAGGTTTAGTATCGTGTTTTAAGATTTCGTACGGTGTTGTAAGGTGTTATTTGGAGTTTTAAGGTGTCCTACATTATACTAACATGCTTTTCTTGGTGCTAGTATGGCATACAAAGTCTTAAGATGTCCAAACTTGTCGTACGTGGTTTAAAGGACTCGGACGAATTGATTAGGTGTATTATGGAGTTTTAAGGTTTCGTACGGTGTTGTAAGGTGTTGTTTGGAGTTTTAAGTGTCCTACGTTATACTAACATGCTTTTCTTGGTGCTAATATGGCATACAAAGTCTTAAGATGTCCAAACTTGTCGTACGAAGTTTAAAGGACTCGGAGGAATTCATTATGTGTATTATGGAGTTTTAAGGTTTCGTACGGTGATGTAACGTGTTCATAGGAGCTGTAAGGCGTCCTAAATTATACAAACGTTCTTTTCGAGTTGCTAATGTGTCATAAGGAGACGTAATATGTCCTAAGATGTCGTACGATGTTCAAAGGACTCGTACGAATTCATTAGGTTTATTATGGATTTATAATGTTTCATATGGTGTTGTTAGGTGTTGTTAGGAGTTGTAAGGTGTCCAACATCACACTAACATGCTTTTCAAGGTGCTAATATGGCATATAGAGTCGTAAGATGTCCTAAGTTGTCGTACGATGTTCAAAGGACTCGGACGAATTCATTAGGTTTATTATGGAGTTTTAAAGGATCGTACAGTCCTGTAAGGTGTTCTTAGGAGTTGTAACGCGTCCTACATAATTCTAACTTGCCTTTCATATTGTTAATATTGCATAATGAGCCGTAACATCACCTGAGTTGCCGTACGATGTTCAAAGGACTTGGACGAATTCATTAGGTTTAGTATCGTGTTTTAAGATTTCGTACGGTGTTGTAAGGTGTTGTTTGGAGTTTTAAGGTGTCCTACATTATACTAACATGCTTTTCTTGGTGCTAGTATGGCATACAAAGTCTTAAGATGTCCAAACTTGTCGTACGTGGTTTAAAGGACTCGGACGAATTCATTAGGTGTATTATGGAGTTTTAAGGTTTCGTACGATGATGTAACGTGTTCATAGGAGCTGTAAGGCGTCCTACATTATACAAATGTTCTTTTCGAGTTACTAATGTGTCATAAGAAGACGTAAGATGTCCTAAGATGTCGTACGATGTTCAAAGGACTCGTACGGATTCATTAGGTTTATTATGGATATTATAATGTTTCGTACGATGTTGTTAGGTGTTGTTAGGAGTTGTAAGGTGTCCAACATCACACTAACATGCTTTTGAAGGTGCTAATATGGCATACAGAGTCGTAAGATGTCCTAAGTTGTCGTACGATGTTCAAAGGACTCGGACAAACTCATTTGGTTTATTATGTAGTTTTAAAGGATCGTACGGTCCTGTAAGGTGTTCTTAGGAGTTGTAACGCGTCTTACATAATTCTAACTTGCCTTTCATATTGTTAATATTGCATAATGAGCCGTAACATCACCTGAGTTGTCGTACGATGTTCAAAGGACTTGGACGAATTCATTAGGTTTAGTATCGTGTTTTAAGGTTTCGTACGGTGTTGTAAGGTGTTGTTTGGAGTTTTAAGGTGTCCTACATTATACTAACATGCTTTTCTTGGTGCTAGTATGGCATACAAAGTCTTAAGATGTCCAAACTTGTCGTACCTGGTTTAAAGGACTCAGACGAATTCATTAGGTGTATTATGGAGTTTTAAGGTTTCGTACGATGATGTAACTTGTTCATAGGAGCTGTAAGGCGTCCTACATTATACAAACGTTCTTTTCGAGTTGCTAATGTGTCATAAGGAGACGTAAGATGTCCTAAGATGTCGTACGATGTTCAAAGGACTCGTACGGATTCATTAGGTTTATTATGGATATTATAATGTTTCGTACGATGTTGTTAGGTGTTGTTAGGAGTTGTAAGGTGTCCAACATCACACTAACATGCTTTTGAAGGTGCTAATATGGCATACAGAGTCGTAAGATGTCCTAAGTTGTCGTACGATGTTCAAAGGACTCGGACAAACTCATTTGGTTTATTATGCAGTTTTAAAGGATCGTACGGTCCTGTAAGGTGTTCTTAGGAGTTGTAATGCATCCTACATAATTCTAACTTGCCTTTCATATTGTTAATATTGCATAATGAGCCGTAACATCACCTGAGTTGTCGTACGATGTTCAAAGGACTTGGACGAATTCATTAGGTTTAGTATCGTGTTTTAAGGTTTCGTACGGTGTTGTAAGGTGTTGTTTGGAGTTTTAAGGTGTCCTACATTATACTAACATGCTTTTCTTGGTGCTAGTATGGCATACAAAGTCTTAAGATGTCCAAACTTGTCGTACCTGGTTTAAAGGACTCAGACGAATTCATTAGGTGTATTATGGAGTTTTAAGGTTTCGTACGATGATGTAACGTGTTCATAGGAGCTGTAAGGCGTCCTACATTATACAAACGTTCTTTTCGAGTTGCTAATGTGTCATAAGGAGACGTAAGATGTCCTAAGATGTCGTACGATGTTCAAAGGACTCGTACGGATTCATTAGGTTTATTATGGATATTTAATGTTTCGTACGATGTTGTTAGGTGTTGTTAGGAGTTGTAAGGTGTCCAACATCACACTAACATGCTTTTCAAGGTGCTAATATGGCATACAGAGTCGTAAGATGTCCTAAGTTGTCGTACGATGTTCAAAGGACTCGGACGAATTCATTAGGTTTATTATGGAGTTTTAAAGTATCGTACGGTCCTGTAAGGTGTTCTTAGGAGTTGTAACGCGTCCTACATAATTCTAACTTGCCTTTCATATTGTTAATATTGCATAATGAGCCGTACATCACCTGAGTTGTCGTACGATGTTCAAAGGAGTTGGACGAATTCATTAGGTTTAGTATCGTGTTTTAAGGTTTCGTACGGTGTTGTAAGGTGTTGTTTGGAGTTTTAAGGTGTCCTACATTATACTAACATGCTTTTCTTGGTGCTAGTATGGCATACAAAGTCTTAAGATGTCCAAACTTGTCGTACGTGGTTTAAAGGACTCGGACGAACTCATTAGGTGTATTATGGAGTTTTAAGGTTTCGTACGATGATGTAACGTGTTCATAGGAGCTGTAAGGCGTCCTACATTATACAAACGTTCTTTTCGAGGTACTAATGTGTCATAAGGAGACGTAAGATGTCCTAAGATGTCGTACGATGTTCAAAGGACTCGTACGGATTCATTAGGTTTATTATGGATATTTAATGTTTCGTACGATGTTGTTAGGTGTTGTTAGGAGTTGTAAGGTGTCCAACATCACACTAACATGCTTTTCAAGGTGCTAATATGGCATACAGAGTCGTAAGATGTCCTAAGTTGTCGTACGATGTTCAAAGGACTCGGATGAATTCATTAGGTTTATTATGGAGTTTTAAAGGATCGTACGGTCCTGTAAGGTGTTCTTAGGAGTTGTAACGCGTCCTACATAATTCTAACTTGCCTTTCATATTGTTAATATTGCATAATGAGCCGTAACATCACCTGAGTTTTCGTACGATGTTCAAAGGACTTGGACGAATTCATTAGGTTTAGTATCGTGTTTTAAGATTTCGTACGGTGTTGTAAGGTGTTATTTGGAGTTTTAAGGTGTCCTACATTATACTAACATGCTTTTCTTGGTGCTAGTATGGCATACAAAGTCTTAAGATGTCCAAACTTGTCGTACGTGGTTTAAAGGACTCGGACGAATTGATTAGGTGTATTATGGAGTTTTAAGGTTTCGTACGGTGTTGTAAGGTGTTGTTTGGAGTTTTAAGTGTCCTACGTTATACTAACATGCTTTTCTTGGTGCTAATATGGCATACAAAGTCTTAAGATGTCCAAACTTGTCGTACGAAGTTTAAAGGACTCGGAGGAATTCATTAGGTGTATTATGGAGTTTTAAGGTTTCGTACGGTGATGTAACGTGTTCATAGGAGCTGTAAGGCGTCCTACATTATACAAACGTTCTTTTCGAGTTGCTAATGTGTCATAAGGAGACGTAATATGTCCTAAGATGCCGTACGATGTTCAAAGGACTCGTACGAATTCATTAGGTTTATTATGGATTTATAATGTTTCATATGGTGTTGTTAGGTGTTGTTAGGAGTTGTAAGGTGTCCAACATCACACTAACATGCTTTTCAAGGTGCTAATATGGCATATAGAGTCGTAAGATGTCCTAAGTTGTCGTACGATGTTCAAAGGACTCGGACGAATTCATTAGGTTTATTATGGAGTTTTAAAGGATCGTACAGTCCTGTAAGGTGTTCTTAGGAGTTGTAACGCGTCCTACATAATTCTAACTTGCCTTTCATATTGTTAATATTGCATAATGAGCCGTAACATCACCTGAGTTGCCGTACGATGTTCAAAGGACTTGGACGAATTCATTAGGTTTAGTATCGTGTTTTAAGATTTCGTACGGTGTTGTAAGGTGTTGTTTGGAGTTTTAAGGTGTCCTACATTATACTAACATGCTTTTCTTGGTGCTAGTATGGCATACAAAGTCTTAAGATGTCCAAACTTGTCGTACGTGGTTTAAAGGACTCGGACGAATTCATTAGGTGTATTATGGAGTTTTAAGGTTTCGTACGGTGTTGTAAGGTGTTGTTTGGAGTTTTAAGTGTCCTACGTTATACTAACATGCTTTTCTTGGTGCTAATATGGCATACAAAGTCTTAAGATGTCCAAACTTGTCGTACGAAGTTTAAAGGACTCGGAGGAATTCATTATGTGTATTATGGAGTTTTAAGGTTTCGTACGGTGATGTAACGTGTTCATAGGAGCTGTAAGGCGTCCTAAATTATACAAACGTTCTTTTCGAGTTGCTAATGTGTCATAAGGAGACGTAATATGTCCTAAGATGCCGTACGATGTTCAAAGGACTCGTACGAATTCATTAGGTTTATTATGGATTTATAATGTTTCATATGGTGTTGTTAGGTGTTGTTAGGAGTTGTAAGGTGTCCAACATCCCACTAACATGCTTTTCAAGGTGCTAATATGGCATATAGAGTCGTAAGATGTCCTAAGTTGTCGTACGATGTTCAAAGGACTCGGACGAATTCATTAGGTTTATTATGGAGTTTTAAAGGATCGTACAGTCCTGTAAGGTGTTCTTAGGAGTTGTAACGCGTCCTACATAATTCTAACTTGCCTTTCATATTGTTAATATTGCATAATGAGCCGTAACATCACCTGAGTTGCCGTACGATGTTCAAAGGACTTGGACGAATTCATTAGGTTTAGTATCGTGTTTTAAGATTTCGTACGGTGTTGTAAGGTGTTGTTTGGAGTTTTAAGGTGTCCTACATTATACTAACATGCTTTTCTTGGTGCTAGTATGGCATACAAAGTCTTAAGATGTCCAAACTTGTCGTACCTGGTTTAAAGGACTCAGACGAATTCATTAGGTGTATTATGGAGTTTTAAGGTTTCGTACGATGATGTAACGTGTTCATAGGAGCTGTAAGGCGTCCTACATTATACAAACGTTCTTTTCGAGGTACTAATGTGTCATAAGGAGACGTAAGATGTCCTAAGATGTCGTACGATGTTCAAAGGACTCGTACGGATTCATTAGGTTTATTATGGATATTTAATGTTTCGTACGATGTTGTTAGGTGTTGTTAGGAGTTGTAAGGTGTCCAACATCACACTAACATGCTTTTCAAGGTGCTAATATGGCATACAGAGTCGTAAGATGTCCTAAGTTGTCGTACGATGTTCAAAGGACTCGGACAAACTCATTTGGTTTATTATGTAGTTTTAAAGGATCGTACGGTCCTGTAAGGTGTTCTTAGGAGTTGTAACGCGTCCTACATAATTCTAACTTGCCTTTCATATTGTTAATATTGCATAATGAGCCGTAACATCACCTGAGTTGTCGTACGATGTTCAAAGGACTTGGACGAATTCATTAGGTTTAGTATCGTGTTTTAAGGTTTCGTACGGTGTTGTAAGGTGTTGTTTGGAGTTTTAAGGTGTCCTACATTATACTAACATGCTTTTCTTGGTGCTAGTATGGCATACAAAGTCTTAAGATGTCCAAACTTGTCGTACGTGGTTTAAAGGACTCGGACGAACTCATTAGGTGTATTATGGAGTTTTAAGGTTTCGTACGATGATGTAACGTGTTCATAGGAGCTGTAAGGCGTCCTACATTATACAAACGTTCTTTTCGAGGTACTAATGTGTCATAAGGAGACGTAAGATGTCCTAAGATGTCGTACGATGTTCAAAGGACTCGTACGGATTCATTAGGTTTATTATGGATATTTAATGTTTCGTACGATGTTGTTAGGTGTTGTTAGGAGTTGTAAGGTGTCCAACATCACACTAACATGCTTTTGAAGGTGCTAATATGGCATACAGAGTCGTAAGATGTCCTAAGTTGTCGTACGATGTTCAAAGGACTCGGACAAACTCATTTGGTTTATTATGTAGTTTTAAAGGATCGTACGGTCCTGTAAGGTGTTCTTAGGAGTTGTAACGCGTCCTACATAATTCTAACTTGCCTTTCATATTGTTAATATTGCATAATGAGCCGTAACATCACCTGAGTTGTCGTACGATGTTCAAAGGACTTGGACGAATTCATTAGGTTTAGTATCGTGTTTTAAGGTTTCGTACGGTGTTGTAAGGTGTTGTTTGGAATTTTAAGGTGTCCTACATTATACTAACATGCTTTTCTTGGTGCTAGTATGGCATACAAAGTCTTAAGATGTCCAAACTTGTCGTACCTGGTTTAAAGGACTCAGACGAATTCATTAGGTGTATTATGGAGTTTTAAGGTTTCGTACGATGATGTAACGTGTTCATAGGAGCTGTAAGGCGTCCTACATTATACAAACGTTCTTTTCGAGTTGCTAATGTGTCATAAGGAGACGTAAGATGTCCTAAGATGTCGTACGATGTTCAAAGGACTCGTACGGATTCATTAGGTTTATTATGGATATTTAATGTTTCGTACGATGTTGTTAGGTGTTGTTAGGAGTTGTAAGGTGTCCAACATCACACTAACATGCTTTTCAAGGTGCTAATATGGCATACAGAGTCGTAAGATGTCCTAAGTTGTCGTACGATGTTCAAAGGACTCGGACGAATTCATTAGGTTTATTATGGAGTTTTAAAGTATCGTACGGTCCTGTAAGGTGTTCTTAGGAGTTGTAACGCGTCCTACATAATTCTAACTTGCCTTTCATATTGTTAATATTGCATAATGAGCCGTACATCACCTGAGTTGTCGTACGATGTTCAAAGGAGTTGGACGAATTCATTAGGTTTAGTATCGTGTTTTAAGGTTTCGTACGGTGTTGTAAGGTGTTGTTTGGAGTTTTAAGGTGTCCTACATTATACTAACATGCTTTTCTTGGTGCTAGTATGGCATACAAAGTCTTAAGATGTCCAAACTTGTCGTACGTGGTTTAAAGGACTCGGACGAACTCATTAGGTGTATTATGGAGTTTTAAGGTTTCGTACGATGATGTAACGTGTTCATAGGAGCTGTAAGGCGTCCTACATTATACAAACGTTCTTTTCGAGGTACTAATGTGTCATAAGGAGACGTAAGATGTCCTAAGATGTCGTACGATGTTCAAAGGACTCGTACGGATTCATTAGGTTTATTATGGATATTATAATGTTTCGTACGATGTTGTTAGGTGTTGTTAGGAGTTGTAAGGTGTCCAACATCACACTAACATGCTTTTGAAGGTGCTAATATGGCATACAGAGTCGTAAGATGTCCTAAGTTGTCGTACGATGTTCAAAGGACTCGGACAAACTCATTTGGTTTATTATGTAGTTTTAATGGATCGTACGGTCCTGTAAGGTGTTCTTAGGAGTTGTAACGCGTCCTACATAATTCTAACTTGCCTTTCATATTGTTAATATTGCATAATGAGCCGTAACATCACCTGAGTTGTCGTACGATGTTCAAAGGACTTGGACGAATTCATTAGGTTTAGTATCATGTTTTAAGGTTTCGTACGGTGTTGTAAGGTGTTGTTTGGAGTTTTAAGGTGTCCTACATTATACTAACATGCTTTTCTTGGTGCTAGTATGGCATACAAAGTCTTAAGATGTCCAAACTTGTCGTACCTGGTTTAAAGGACTCAGACGAATTCATTAGGTGTATTATGGAGTTTTAAGGTTTCGTACGATGATGTAACGTGTTCATAGGAGCTGTAAGGCGTCCTACATTATACAAACGTTCTTTTCGAGGTACTAATGTGTCATAAGGAGACGTAAGATGTCCTAAGATGTCGTACGATGTTCAAAGGACTCGTACGGATTCATTAGGTTTATTATGGATATTTAATGTTTCGTACGATGTTGTTAGGTGTTGTTAGGAGTTGTAAGGTGTCCAACATCACACTAACATGCTTTTGAAGGTGCTAATATGGCATAGAGAGTCGTAAGATGTCCTAAGTTGTCGTACGATGTTCAAAGGACTCGGACAAACTCATTTGGTTTATTATGTAGTTTTAAAGGATCGTACGGTCCTGTAAGGTGTTCTTAGGAGTTGTAACGCGTCCTACATAATTCTAACTTGCCTTTCATATTGTTAATATTGCATAATGAGCCGTAACATCACCTGAGTTGTCGTACGATGTTCAAAGGACTTGGACGAATTCATTAGGTTTAGTATCGTGTTTTAAGGTTTCGTACGGTGTTGTAAGGTGTTGTTTGGAGTTTTAAGGTGTCCTACATTATACTAACATGCTTTTCTTGGTGCTAGTATGGCATACAAAGTCTTAAGATGTCCAAACTTGTCGTACCTGGTTTAAAGGACTCAGACGAATTCATTAGGTGTATTATGGAGTTTTAAGGTTTCGTACGATGATGTAACGTGTTCATAGGAGCTGTAAGGCGTCCTACATTATACAAACGTTCTTTTCGAGTTGCTAATGTGTCATAAGGAGACGTAAGATGTCCTAAGATGTCGTACGATGTTCAAAGGACTCGTACGGATTCATTAGGTTTATTATGGATATTTAATGTTTCGTACGATGTTGTTAGGTGTTGTTAGGAGTTGTAAGGTGTCCAACATCACACTAACTTGCTTTTGAAGGTGCTAATATGGCATACAGAGTCGTAAGATGTCCTAAGTTGTCGTACGATGTTCAAAGGACTCGGACAAACTCATTTGGTTTATTATGTAGTTTTAAAGGATCGTACGGTCCTGTAAGGTGTTCTTAGGAGTTGTAACGCGTCCTACATAATTCTAACTTGCCTTTCATATTGTTAATATTGCATAATGAGCCGTAACATCACCTGAGTTGTCGTACGATGTTCAAAGGACTTGGACGAATTCATTAGGTTTAGTATCGTGTTTTAAGGTTTCGTACGGTGTTGTAAGGTGTTGTTTGGAGTTTTAAGGTGTCCTACATTATACTAACATGCTTTTCTTGGTGCTAGTATGGCATACAAAGTCTTAAGATGTCCAAACTTGTCGTACCTGGTTTAAAGGACTCAGACGAATTCATTAGGTGTATTATGGAGTTTTAAGGTTTCGTACGATGATGTAACGTGTTCATAGGAGCTGTAAGGCGTCCTACATTATACAAACGTTCTTTTCGAGTTGCTAATGTGTCATAAGGAGACGTAAGATGTCCTAAGATGTCGTACGATGTTCAAAGGACTCGTACGGATTCATTAGGTTTATTATGGATATTTAATGTTCCGTACGATGTTGTTAGGTGTTGTTAGGAGTTGTAAGGTGTCCAACATCACACTAACATGCTTTTCAAGGTGCTAATATGGCATACAGAGTCGTAAGATGTCCTAAGTTGTCGTACGATGTTCAAAGGACTCGGACGAATTCATTAGGTTTATTATGGAGTTTTAAAGTATCGTACGGTCCTGTAAGGTGTTCTTAGGAGTTGTAACGCGTCCTACATAATTCTAACTTGCCTTTCATATTGTTAATATTGCATAATGAGCCGTACATCACCTGAGTTGTCGTACGATGTTCAAAGGAGTTGGACGAATTCATTAGGTTTAGTATCGTGTTTTAAGGTTTCGTACGGTGTTGTAAGGTGTTGTTTGGAGTTTTAAGGTGTCCTACATTATACTAACATGCTTTTCTTGGTGCTAGTATGGCATACAAAGTCTTAAGATGTCCAAACTTGTCGTACGTGGTTTAAAGGACTCGGACGAACTCATTAGGTGTATTATGGAGTTTTAAGGTTTCGTACGATGATGTAACGTGTTCATAGGAGCTGTAAGGCGTCCTACATTATACAAACGTTCTTTTCGAGGTACTAATGTGTCATAAGGAGACGTAAGATGTCCTAAGATGTCGTACGATGTTCAAAGGACTCGTACGGATTCATTAGGTTTATTATGGATATTTAATGTTTCGTACGATGTTGTTAGGTGTTGTTAGGAGTTGTAAGGTGTCCAACATCACACTAACATGCTTTTCAAGGTGCTAATATGGCATACAGAGTCGTAAGATGTCCTAAGTTGTCGTACGATGTTCAAAGGACTCGGATGAATTCATTAGGTTTATTATGGAGTTTTAAAGGATCGTACGGTCCTGTAAGGTGTTCTTAGGAGTTGTAACGCGTCCTACATAATTCTAACTTGCCTTTCATATTGTTAATATTGCATAATGAGCCGTAACATCACCTGAGTTTTCGTACGATGTTCAAAGGACTTGGACGAATTCATTAGGTTTAGTATCGTGTTTTAAGATTTCGTACGGTGTTGTAAGGTGTTATTTGGAGTTTTAAGGTGTCCTACATTATACTAACATGCTTTTCTTGGTGCTAGTATGGCATACAAAGTCTTAAGATGTCCAAACTTGTCGTACGTGGTTTAAAGGACTCGGACGAATTGATTAGGTGTATTATGGAGTTTTAAGGTTTCGTACGGTGTTGTAAGGTGTTGTTTGGAGTTTTAAGTGTCCTACGTTATACTAACATGCTTTTCTTGGTGCTAATATGGCATACAAAGTCTTAAGATGTCCAAACTTGTCGTACGAAGTTTAAAGGACTCGGAGGAATTCATTAGGTGTATTATGGAGTTTTAAGGTTTCGTACGGTGATGTAACGTGTTCATAGGAGCTGTAAGGCGTCCTACATTATACAAACGTTCTTTTCGAGTTGCTAATGTGTCATAAGGAGACGTAATATGTCCTAAGATGCCGTACGATGTTCAAAGGACTCGTACGAATTCATTAGGTTTATTATGGATTTATAATGTTTCATATGGTGTTGTTAGGTGTTGTTAGGAGTTGTAAGGTGTCCAACATCACACTAACATGCTTTTCAAGGTGCTAATATGGCATATAGAGTCGTAAGATGTCCTAAGTTGTCGTACGATGTTCAAAGGACTCGGACGAATTCATTAGGTTTATTATGGAGTTTTAAAGGATCGTACGGTCCTGTAAGGTGTTCTTAGGAGTTGTAACGCGTCCTACATAATTCTAACTTGCCTTTCATATTGTTAATATTGCATAATGAGCCGTAACATCACCTGAGTTGCCGTACGATGTTCAAAGGACTTGGACGAATTCATTAGGTTTAGTATCGTGTTTTAAGATTTCGTACGGTGTTGTAAGGTGTTGTTTGGAGTTTTAAGGTGTCCTACATTATACTAACATGCTTTTCTTGGTGCTAGTATGGCATACAAAGTCTTAAGATGTCCAAACTTGTCGTACGTGGTTTAAAGGACTCGGACGAATTCATTAGGTGTATTATGGAGTTTTAAGGTTTCGTACGATGATGTAACGTGTTCATAGGAGCTGTAAGGCGTCCTACATTATACAAACGTTCTTTTCGAGTTACTAATGTGTCATAAGAAGACGTAAGATGTCCTAAGATGTCGTACGATGTTGAAAGGACTCGTACGGATTCATTAGGTTTATTATGGATATTATAATGTTTCGTACGATGTTGTTAGGTGTTGTTAGGAGTTGTAAGGTGTCCAACATCACACTAACATGCTTTTGAAGGTGGTAATATGGCATACAGAGTCGTAAGATGTCCTAAGTTGTCGTACGATGTTCAAAGGACTCGGACAAACTCATTTGGTTTATTATGTAGTTTTAAAGGATCGTACGGTCCTGTAAGGTGTTCTTAGGAGTTGTAACGCGTCCTACATAATTCTAACTTGCCTTTCATATTGTTAATATTGCATAATGAGCCGTAACATCACCTGAGTTGCCGTACGATGTTCAAAGGACTTGGACGAAATCATTAGGTTTAGTATCGTGTTTTAAGGTTTCGTACGGTGTTGTAAGGTGTTGTTTGGAGTTTTAAGGTGTCCTACATTATACTAACATGCTTTTCTTGGTGCTAGTATGGCATACAAAGTCTTAAGATGTCCAAACTTGTCGTACCTGGTTTAAAGGACTCAGACGAATTCATTAGGTGTATTATGGAGTTTTAAGGTTTCGTACGATGATGTAACGTGTTCATAGGAGCTGTAAGGCGTCCTACATTATACAAACGTTCTTTTCGAGTTGCTAATGTGTCATAAGGAGACGTAAGATGTCCTAAGATGTCGTACGATGTTCAAAGGACTCGTACGGATTCATTAGGTTTATTATGGATATTTAATGTTTCGTACGATGTTGTTAGGTGTTGTTAGGAGTTGTAAGGTGTCCAACATCACACTAACATGCTTTTCAAGGTGCTAATATGGCATACAGAGTCGTAAGATGTCCTAAGTTGTCGTACGATGTTCAAAGGACTCGGATGAATTCATTAGGTTTATTATGGAGTTTAAAGGATCGTACGGTCCTGTAAGGTGTTCTTAGGAGTTGTAACGCGTCCTACATAATTCTAACTTGCCTTTCATATTGTTAATATTGCATAATGAGCCGTAACATCACCTGAGTTGTCGTACGATGTTCAAAGGACTTGGACGAAATCATTAGGTTTAGTATCGTGTTTTAAGGTTTCGTACGGTGTTGTAAGGTGTTGTTTGGAGTTTTAAGGTGTCCTACATTATACTAACATGCTTTTCTTGGTGCTAGTATGGCATACAAAGTCTTAAGATGTCCAAACTTGTCGTACCTGGTTTAAAGGACTCAGACGAATTCATTAGGTGTATTATGGAGTTTTAAGGTTTCGTACGATGATGTAACGTGTTCATAGGAGCTGTAAGGCGTCCTACATTATACAAACGTTCTTTTCGAGTTGCTAATGTGTCATAAGGAGACGTAAGATGTCCTAAGATGTCGTACGATGTTCAAAGGACTCGTACGGATTCATTAGGTTTATTATGGATATTTAATGTTTCGTACGATGTTGTTAGGTGTTGTTAGGAGTTGTAAGGTGTCCAACATCACACTAACATGCTTTTCAAGGTGCTAATATGGCATACAGAGTCGTAAGATGTCCTAAGTTGTCGTACGATGTTCAAAGGACTCGGACGAATTCATTAGGTTTATTATGGAGTTTTAAAGTATCGTACGGTCCTGTAAGGTGTTCTTAGGAGTTGTAACGCGTCCTACATAATTCTAACTTGCCTTTCATATTGTTAATATTGCATAATGAGCCGTACATCACCTGAGTTGTCGTACGATGTTCAAAGGAGTTGGACGAATTCATTAGGTTTAGTATCGTGTTTTAAGGTTTCGTACGGTGTTGTAAGGTGTTGTTTGGAGTTTTAAGGTGTCCTACATTATACTAACATGCTTTTCTTGGTGCTAGTATGGCATACAAAGTCTTAAGATGTCCAAACTTGTCGTACGTGGTTTAAAGGACTCAGACGAACTCATTAGGTGTATTATGGAGTTTTAAGGTTTCGTACGATGATGTAACGTGTTCATAGGAGCTGTAAGGCGTCCTACATTATACAAACGTTCTTTTCGAGTTGCTAATGTGTCATAAGGAGACGTAAGATGTCCTAAGATGTCGTACGATGTTCAAAGGACTCGTACGGATTCATTAGGTTTATTATGGATATTTAATGTTTCGTACGATGTTGTTAGGTGTTGTTAGGAGTTGTAAGGTGTCCAACATCACACTAACATGCTTTTCAAGGTGCTAATATGGCATACAGAGTCGTAAGATGTCCTAAGTTGTCGTACGATGTTCAAAGGACTCGGATGAATTCATTAGGTTTATTATGGAGTTTAAAGGATCGTACGGTCCTGTAAGGTGTTCTTAGGAGTTGTAACGCGTCCTACATAATTCTAACTTGCCTTTCATATTGTTAATATTGCATAATGAGCCGTAACATCACCTGAGTTGTCGTACGATGTTCAAAGGACTTGGACGAAATCATTAGGTTTAGTATCGTGTTTTAAGGTTTCGTACGGTGTTGTAAGGTGTTGTTTGGAGTTTTAAGGTGTCCTACATTATACTAACATGCTTTTCTTGGTGCTAGTATGGCATACAAAGTCTTAAGATGTCCAAACTTGTCGTACCTGGTTTAAAGGACTCAGACGAATTCATTAGGTGTATTATGGAGTTTTAAGGTTTCGTACGATGATGTAACGTGTTCATAGGAGCTGTAAGGCGTCCTACATTATACAAACGTTCTTTTCGAGTTGCTAATGTGTCATAAGGAGACGTAAGATGTCCTAAGATGTCGTACGATGTTCAATGGACTCGTACGGATTCATTAGGTTTATTATGGATATTTAATGTTTCGTACGATGTTGTTAGGTGTTGTTAGGAGTTGTAAGGTGTCCAACATCACACTAACATGCTTTTCAAGGTGCTAATATGGCATACAGAGTCGTAAGATGTCCTAAGTTGTCGTACGATGTTCAAAGGACTCGGACGAATTCATTAGGTTTATTATGGAGTTTTAAAGTATCGTACGGTCCTGTAAGGTGTTCTTAGGAGTTGTAACGCGTCCTACATAATTCTAACTTGCCTTTCATATTGTTAATATTGCATAATGAGCCGTACATCACCTGAGTTGTCGTACGATGTTCAAAGGAGTTGGACGAATTCATTAGGTTTAGTATCGTGTTTTAAGGTTTCGTACGGTGTTGTAAGGTGTTGTTTGGAGTTTTAAGGTGTCCTACGTTATACTAACATGCTTTTCTTGGTGCTAGTATGGCATACAAAGTCTTAAGATGTCCAAACTTGTCGTACGTGGTTTAAAGGACTCAGACGAACTCATTAGGTGTATTATGGAGTTTTAAGGTTTCGTACGATGATGTAACGTGTTCATAGGAGCTGTAAGGCGTCCTACATTATACAAACGTTCTTTTCGAGGTACTAATGTGTCATAAGGAGACGTAAGATGTCCTAAGATGTCGTACGATGTTCAAAGGACTCGTACGGATTCATTAGGTTTATTACGGATATTTAATGTTTCGTACGATGTTGTTAGGTGTTGTTAGAAGTTGTAAGGTGTCCAACATCACACTAACATGCTTTTCAAGGTGCTAATATGGCATACAGAGTCGTAAGATGTCCTAAGTTGTCGTACGATGTTCAAAGGACTCGGACAAACTCATTTGGTTTATTATGGAGTTTTAAAGGATCGTACGGTCCTGTAAGGTGTTCTTAGGAGTTGTAACGCGTCCTACATAATTCTAACTTGCCTTTCATATTGTTAATATTGCATAATGAGCCGTAACATCACCTGAGTTTTCGTACGATGTTCAAAGGACTTGGACGAATTCATTAGGTTTAGTATCGTGTTTTAAGGTTTCGTACGGTGTTGTAAGGTGTTATTTGGAGTTTTAAGGTGTCCTACATTATACTAACATGCTTTTCTTGGTGCTAGTATGGCATACAAAGTCTTAAGATGTCCAAACTTGTCGTACGTGGTTTAAAGGACTCGGACGAATTCATTAGGTGTATTATGGATTTTAAGGTTTCGCACGATGATGTAACGTGTTCATAGGAGCTGTAAGGCGTCCTACATTATACAAACGTTCTTTTCGAGTTACTAATGTGTCATAAGAAGACGTAAGATGTCCTAAGATGTCGTACGATGTTCAAAGGACTCGTACGGATTCATTAGGTTTATTATGGATATTTAATGTTTCGTACGATGTTGTTAGGTGTTGTTAGGAGTTGTAAGGTGTCCAACATCACACTAACATGCTTTTCAAGGTGCTAATATGGCATACAGAGTCGTAAGATGTCCTAAGTTGTCGTACGATGTTCAAAGGACTCGGACGAATTCATTAGGTTTATTATGGAGTTTTAAAGTATCGTACGGTCCTGTAAGGTGTTCTTAGGAGTTGTAACGCGTCCTACATAATTCTAACTTGCCTTTCATATTGTTAATATTGCATAATGAGCCGTACATCACCTGAGTTGTCGTACGATGTTCAAAGGAGTTGGACGAATTCATTAGGTTTAGTATCGTGTTTTAAGGTTTCGTACGGTGTTGTAAGGTGTTGTTTGGAGTTTTAAGGTGTCCTACATTATACTAACATGCTTTTCTTGGTGCTAGTATGGCATACAAAGTCTTAAGATGTCCAAACTTGTCGTACGTGGTTTAAAGGACTCAGACGAACTCATTAGGTGTATTATGGAGTTTTAAGGTTTCGTACGATGATGTAACGTGTTCATAGGAGCTGTAAGGCGTCCTACATTATACAAACGTTCTTTTCGAGGTACTAATGTGTCATAAGGAGACGTAAGATGTCCTAAGATGTCGTACGATGTTCAAAGGACTCGTACGGATTCATTAGGTTTATTATGGATATTTAATGTTTCGTACGATGTTGTTAGGTGTTGTTAGGAGTTGTAAGGTGTCCAACATCACACTAACATGCTTTTCAAGGTGCTAATATGGCATACAGAGTCGTAAAATGTCCTAAGTTGTCGTACGATGTTCAAAGGACTCGGACGAATTCATTAGGTTTATTATGGAGTTTTAAAGTATCGTACGGTCCTGTAAGGTGTTCTTAGGAGTTGTAACGCGTCCTACATAATTCTAACTTGCCTTTCATATTGTTAATATTGCATAATGAGCCGTACATCACCTGAGTTGTCGTACGATGTTCAAAGGAGTTGGACGAATTCATTAGGTTTAGTATCGTGTTTTAAGGTTTCGTACGGTGTTGTAAGGTGTTGTTTGGAGTTTTAAGGTGTCCTACATTATACTAACATGCTTTTCTTGGTGCTAGTATGGCATACAAAGTCTTAAGATGTCCAAACTTGTCGTACGTGGTTTAAAGGACTCGGACGAACTCATTAGGTGTATTATGGAGTTTTAAGGTTTCGTACGATGATGTAACGTGTTCATAGGAGCTGTAAGGCGTCCTACATTATACAAACGTTCTTTTCGAGGTACTAATGTGTCATAAGGAGACGTAAGATGTCCTAAGATGTCGTACGATGTTCAAAGGACTCGTACGGATTCATTAGGTTTATTATGGATATTATAATGTTTCGTACGATGTTGTTAGGTGTTGTTAGGAGTTGTAAGGTGTCCAACATCACACTAACATGCTTTTGAAGGTGGTAATATGGCATACAGAGTCGTAAGATGTCCTAAGTTGTCGTACGATGTTCAAAGGACTCGGACAAACTCATTTGGTTTATTATGTAGTTTTAAAGGATCGTACGGTCCTGTAAGGTGTTCTTAGGAGTTGTAACGCGTCCTACATAATTCTAACTTGCCTTTCATATTGTTAATATTGCATAATGAGCCGTAACATCACCTGAGTTGTCGTACGATGTTCAAAGGACTTGGACGAAATCATTAGGTTTAGTATCGTGTTTTAAGGTTTCGTACGGTGTTGTAAGGTGTTGTTTGGAGTTTTAAGGTGTCCTACATTATACTAACATGCTTTTCTTGGTGCTAGTATGGCATACAAAGTCTTAAGATGTCCAAACTTGTCGTACGTGGTTTAAAGGACTCGGACGAACTCATTAGGTGTATTATGGAGTTTTAAGGTTTCGTACGATGATGTAACGTGTTCATAGGAGCTGTAAGGCGTCCTACATTATACAAACGTTCTTTTCGAGGTACTAATGTGTCATAAGGAGACGTAAGATGTCCTAAGATGTCGTACGATGTTCAAAGGACTCGTACGGATTCATTAGGTTTATTATGGATATTTAATGTTTCGTACGATGTTGTTAGGTGTTGTTAGGAGTTGTAAGGTGTCCAACATCACACTAACATGCTTTTCAAGGTGCTAATATGGCATACAGAGTCGTAAAATGTCCTAAGTTGTCGTACGATGTTCAAAGGACTCGGACGAATTCATTAGGTTTATTATGGAGTTTTAAAGTATCGTACGGTCCTGTAAGGTGTTCTTAGGAGTTGTAACGCGTCCTACATAATTCTAACTTGCCTTTCATATTGTTAATATTGCATAATGAGCCGTACATCACCTGAGTTGTCGTACGATGTTCAAAGGAGTTGGACGAATTCATTAGGTTTAGTATCGTGTTTTAAGGTTTCGTACGGTGTTGTAAGGTGTTGTTTGGAGTTTTAAGGTGTCCTACATTATACTAACATGCTTTTCTTGGTGCTAGTATGGCATACAAAGTCTTAAGATGTCCAAACTTGTCGTACGTGGTTTAAAGGACTCGGACGAACTCATTAGGTGTATTATGGAGTTTTAAGGTTTCGTACGATGATGTAACGTGTTCATAGGAGCTGTAAGGCGTCCTACATTATACAAACGTTCTTTTCGAGGTACTAATGTGTCATAAGGAGACGTAAGATGTCCTAAGATGTCGTACGATGTTCAAAGGACTCGTACGGATTCATTAGGTTTATTATGGATATTATAATGTTTCGTACGATGTTGTTAGGTGTTGTTAGGAGTTGTAAGGTGTCCAACATCACACTAACATGCTTTTGAAGGTGGTAATATGGCATACAGAGTCGTAAGATGTCCTAAGTTGTCGTACGATGTTCAAAGGACTCGGACAAACTCATTTGGTTTATTATGTAGTTTTAAAGGATCGTACGGTCCTGTAAGGTGTTCTTAGGAGTTGTAACGCGTCCTACATAATTCTAACTTGCCTTTCATATTGTTAATATTGCATAATGAGCCGTAACATCACCTGAGTTGTCGTACGATGTTCAAAGGACTTGGACGAAATCATTAGGTTTAGTATCGTGTTTTAAGGTTTCGTACGGTGTTGTAAGGTGTTGTTTGGAGTTTTAAGGTGTCCTACATTATACTAACATGCTTTTCTTGGTGCTAGTATGGCATACAAAGTCTTAAGATGTCCAAACTTGTCGTACGTGGTTTAAAGGACTCGGACGAACTCATTAGGTGTATTATGGAGTTTTAAGGTTTCGTACGATGATGTAACGTGTTCATAGGAGCTGTAAGGCGTCCTACATTATACAAACGTTCTTTTCGAGGTACTAATGTGTCATAAGGAGACGTAAGATGTCCTAAGATGTCGTACGATGTTCAAAGGACTCGTACGGAT
The DNA here is from genome assembly GCA_030867185.1 of Tagetes erecta. Taxonomy (NCBI): domain Eukaryota; kingdom Viridiplantae; phylum Streptophyta; class Magnoliopsida; order Asterales; family Asteraceae; genus Tagetes; species Tagetes erecta. The sequence continues at coordinate 40,180,801 of CM061487.1, read as the reverse complement.
TCATTAGGTTTATTATGGATATTTAATGTTTCGTACGATGTTGTTAGGTGTTGTTAGGAGTTGTAAAGTGTCCAACATCACACTAACATGCTTTTCAAGGTGCTAATATGGCATACAGAGTCGTAAGATGTCCTAAGTTGTCGTACGATTTTCAAAGGACTCGGACGAATTCATTAGGTTTATTATGGAGTTTTAAAGTATCGTACGGTCCTGTAAGGTGTTCTTAGGAGTTGTAACGCGTCCTACATAATTCTAACTTGCCTTTCATATTGTTAATATTGCATAATGAGCCGTACATCACCTGAGTTGTCGTACGATGTTCAAAGGAGTTGGACGAATTCATTAGGTTTAGTATCGTGTTTTAAGGTTTCGTACGGTGTTGTAAGGTGTTGTTTGGAGTTTTAAGGTGTCCTACATTATACTAACATGCTTTTCTTGGTGCTAGTATGGCATACAAAGTCTTAAGATGTCCAAACTTGTCGTACGTGGTTTAAAGGACTCAGACGAACTCATTAGGTGTATTATGGAGTTTTAAGGTTTCGTACGATGATGTAACGTGTTCATAGGAGCTGTAAGGCGTCCTACATTATACAAACATTCTTTTCGAGGTACTAATGTGTCATAAGGAGACGTAAGATGTCCTAAGATGTCGTACGATGTTCAAAGGACTCGTACGGATTCATTAGGTTTATTACGGATATTTAATGTTTCGTACGATGTTGTTAGGTGTTGTTAGGAGTTGTAAGGTGTCCAACATCACACTAACATGCTTTTCAAGGTGCTAATATGGCATACAGAGTCGTAAGATGTCCTAAGTTGTCGTACGATGTTCAAAGGACTCGGACAAACTCATTTGGTTTATTATGGAGTTTTAAAGGATCGTACGGTCCTGTAAGGTGTTCTTAGGAGTTGTAACGCGTCCTACATAATTCTAACTTGCCTTTCATATTGTTAATATTGCATAATGAGCCGTAACATCACCTGAGTTTTCGTACGATGTTCAAAGGACTTGGACGAATTCATTAGGTTTAGTATCGTGTTTTAAGGTTTCGTACGGTGTTGTAAGGTGTTATTTGGAGTTTTAAGGTGTCCTACATTATACTAACATGCTTTTCTTGGTGCTAGTATGGCATACAAAGTCTTAAGATGTCCAAACTTGTCGTACGTGGTTTAAAGGACTCGGACGAATTAATTAGGTGTATTATGGATTTTAAGGTTTCGTACGATGATGTAACGTGTTCATAGGAGCTGTAAGGCGTCCTACATTATACAAACGTTCTTTTCGAGTTACTAATGTGTCATAAGAAGACGTAAGATGTCCTAAGATGTCGTACGATGTTCAAAGGACTCGTACGGATTCATTAGGTTTATTATGGATATTATAATGTTTCGTACGATGTTGTTAGGTGTTGTTAGGAGTTGTAAGGTGTCCAACATCACACTAACATGCTTTTGAAGGTGGTAATATGGCATACAGAGTCGTAAGATGTCCTAAGTTGTCGTACGATGTTCAAAGGACTCGGACAAACTCATTTGGTTTATTATGTAGTTTTAAAGGATCGTACGGTCCTGTAAGGTGTTCTTAGGAGTTGTAACGCGTCCTACATAATTCTAACTTGCCTTTCATATTGTTAATATTGCATAATGAGCCGTAACATCACCTGAGTTGTCGTACGATGTTCAAAGGACTTGGACGAATTCATTAGGTTTAGTATCGTGTTTTAAGGTTTCGTACGGTGTTGTAAGGTGTTGTTTGGAGTTTTAAGGTGTCCTACATTATACTAACATGCTTTTCTTGGTGCTAGTATGGCATACAAAGTCTTAAGATGTCCAAACTTGTCGTACCTGGTTTAAAGGACTCAGACGAATTCATTAGGTGTATTATGGAGTTTTAAGGTTTCGTACGATGATGTAACGTGTTCATAGGAGCTGTAAGGCGTCCTACATTATACAAACGTTCTTTTCGAGTTGCTAATGTGTCATAAGGAGACGTAAGATGTCCTAAGATGTCGTACGATGTTCAAAGGACTCGTACGGATTCATTAGGTTTATTATGGATATTTAATGTTTCGTACGATGTTGTTAGGTGTTGTTAGGAGTTGTAAGGTGTCAAACATCACACTAACATGCTTTTCAAGGTGCTAATATGGCATACAGAGTCGTAAGATGTCCTAAGTTGTCGTACGATGTTCAAAGGACTCGGACGAATTCATTAGGTTTATTATGGAGTTTTAAAGTATCGTACGGTCCTGTAAGGTGTTCTTAGGAGTTGTAACGCGTCCTACATAATTCTAACTTGCCTTTCATATTGTTAATATTGCATAATGAGCCGTACATCACCTGAGTTGTCGTACGATGTTCAAAGGAGTTGGACGAATTCATTAGGTTTAGTATCGTGTTTTAAGGTTTCGTACGGTGTGTAAGGTGTTGTTTGGAGTTTTAAGGTGTCCTACATTATACTAACATGCTTTTCTTGGTGCTAGTATGGCATACAAAGTCTTAAGATGTCCAAACTTGTCGTACGTGGTTTAAAGGACTCGGACGAACTCATTAGGTGTATTATGGAGTTTTAAGGTTTCGTACGATGATGTAACGTGTTCATAGGAGCTGTAAGGCGTCCTACATTATACAAACGTTCTTTTCGAGGTACTAATGTGTCATAAGGAGACGTAAGATGTCCTAAGATGTCGTACGATGTTCAAAGGACTCGTACGGATTCATTAGGTTTATTATGGATATTATAATGTTTCGTACGATGTTGTTAGGTGTTGTTAGGAGTTGTAAGGTGTCCAACATCACACTAACATGCTTTTCAAGGTGGTAATATGGCATACAGAGTCGTAAGATGTCCTAAGTTGTCGTACGATGTTCAAAGGACTCGGACAAACTCATTTGGTTTATTATGTAGTTTTAAAGGATCGTACGGTCCTGTAAGGTGTTCTTAGGAGTTGTAACGCGTCCTACATAATTCTAACTTGCCTTTCGTATTGTTAATATTGCATAATGAGCCGTAACATCACCTGAGTTGTCGTACGATGTTCAAAGGACTTGGACGAAATCATTAGGTTTAGTATCGTGTTTTAAGGTTTCGTACGGTGTTGTAAGGTGTTGTTTGGAGTTTTAAGGTGTCCTACATTATACTAACATGCTTTTCTTGGTGCTAGTATGGCATACAAAGTCTTAAGATGTCCAAACTTGTCGTACGTGGTTTAAAGGACTCGGACGAACTCATTAGGTGTATTATGGAGTTTTAAGGTTTCGTACGATGATGTAACGTGTTCATAGGAGCTGCAAGGCGTCCTACATTATACAAACGTTCTTTTCGAGGTACTAATGTGTCATAAGGAGACGTAAGATGTCCTAAGATGTCGTACGATGTTCAAAGGACTCGTACGGATTCATTAGGTTTATTATGGATATTTAATGTTTCGTACGATGTTGTTAGGTGTTGTTAGGAGTTGTAAAGTGTCCAACATCACACTAACATGCTTTTCAAGGTGCTAATATGGCATACAGAGTCGTAAGATGTCCTAAGTTGTCGTACGATTTTCAAAGGACTCGGATGAATTCATTAGGTTTATTATGGAGTTTTAAAGGATCATACGGTCCTGTAAGGTGTTCTTAGGAGTTGTAACGCGTCCTACATAATTCTAACTTGCCTTTCATGTTGTTAATATTGCATAATGAGCCGTAACATCACCTGAGTTTTCGTACGATGTTCAAAGGACTTGGACGAATTCATTAGGTTTAGTATCGTGTTTTAAGATTTCGTACGGTGTTGTAAGGTGTTATTTGGAGTTTTAAGGTGTCCTACATTATACTAACATGCTTTTCTTGGTGCTAGTATGGCATACAAAGTCTTAAGATGTCCAAACTTGTCGTACGTGGTTTAAAGGACTCGGACGAATTGATTAGGGGTATTATGGAGTTTTAAGGTTTCGTACGGTGTTGTAAGGTGTTGTTTGGAGTTTTAAGTGTCCTACGTTATACTAACATGCTTTTCTTGGTGCTAATATGACATACAAAGTCTTAAGATGTCCAAACTTGTCGTACGAAGTTTAAAGGACTCGGAGGAATTCATTAGGTGTATTATGGAGTTTTAAGGTTTCGTACGGTGATGTAACGTGTTCATAGTTGCTGTAAGGCGTCCTACATTATACAAACGTTCTTTTCGAGTTGCTAATGTGTCATAAGGAGACGTAATATGTCCTAAGATGCCGTACGATGTTCAAAGGACTCGTACGAATTCATTAGGTTTATTATGGATTTATAATGTTTCATATGGTGTTGTTAGGTGTTGTTAGGAGCTGTAAGGTGTCCAACATCACACTAACATGCTTTTCAAGGTGCTAATATGGCATATAGAGTCGTAAGATGTCCTAAGTTGTCGTACGATGTTCAAAGGACTCGGACGAATTCATTAGGTTTATTATGGAGTTTTAAAGGATCGTACGGTCCTGTAAGGTGTTCTTAGGAGTTGTAACGCGTCCTACATAATTCTAACTTGCCTTTCATATTGTTAATATTGCATAATGAGCCGTAACATCACCTGAGTTGCCGTACGATGTTCAAAGGACTTGGACGAATTCATTAGGTTTAGTATCGTGTTTTAAGATTTCGTACGGTGTTGTAAGGTGTTATTTGGAGTTTTAAGGTGTCCTACATTATACTAACATGCTTTTCTTGGTGCTAGTATGGCATACAAAGTCTTAAGATGTCCAAACTTGTCGTACGTGGTTTAAAGGACTCGGACGAATTGATTAGGTGTATTATGGAGTTTTAAGGTTTCGTACGGTGTTGTAAGGTGTTGTTTGGAGTTTTAAGTGTCCTACGTTATACTAACATGCTTTTCTTGGTGCTAATATGACATACAAAGTCTTAAGATGTCCAAACTTGTCGTACGAAGTTTAAAGGACTCGGACGAATTCATTAGGTGCATTATGGAGTTTTAAGGTTTCGTACGATGATGTAACGTGTTCATAGGAGCTGTAAGGCGTCCTACATTATACAAACGTTCTTTTCGAGTTACTAATGTGTCATAAGAAGACGTAAGATGTCCTAAGATGTCGTACGATGTTCAAAGGACTCGTACGGATTCATTAGGTTTATTATGGATATTATAATGTTTCGTACGATGTTGTTAGGTGTTGTTAGGAGTTGTAAGGTGTCCAACATCACTCTAACATGTTTTTGAAGGTGCTAATATGGCATACAGAGTCGTAAGATGTCCTAAGTTGTCGTACGATGTTCAAAGGACTCGGACAAACTCATTTGGTTTATTATGTAGTTTTAAAGGATCGTACGGTCCTGTAAGGTGTTCTTAGGAGTTGTAACGCGTCCTACATAATTCTAACTTGCCTTTCATATTGTTAATATTGCATAATGAGCCGTAACATCACCTGAGTTGTCGTACGATGTTCAAAGGAGTTGGACGAATTCATTAGGTTTAGTATCGTGTTTTAAGGTTTCGTACGGTGTTGTAAGGTGTTGTTTGGAGTTTTAAGGTGTCCTACATTATACTAACATGCTTTTCTTGGTCTAGTATGGCATACAAAGTCTTAAGATGTCCAAACTTGTCGTACCTGGTTTAAAGGACTCAGACGAATTCATTAGGTGTATTATGGAGTTTTAAGGTTTCGTACGATGATGTAACGTGTTCATAGGAGCTGTAAGGCGACCTACATTATACAAACGTTCTTTTCGAGTTGCTAATGTGTCATAAGGAGACGTAAGATGTCCTAAGATGTCGTACGATGTTCAAAGGACTCGTACGGATTCATTAGGTTTATTATGGATATTTAATGTTTCGTACGATGTTGTTAGGTGTTGTTAGGAGTTGTAAGGTGTCCAACATCACACTAACATGCTTTTCAAGGTGCTAATATGGCATATAGAGTCGTAAGATGTCCTAAGTTGTCGTACGATGTTCAAAGGACTCGGACGAATTCATTAGGTTTATTATGGAGTTTTAAAGGATCGTACGGTCCTGTAAGGTGTTCTTAGGAGTTGTAACGCGTCCTACATAATTCTAACTTGCCTTTCATATTGTTAATATTGCATAATGAGCCGTAACATCACCTGAGTTGCCGTACGATGTTCAAAGGACTTGGACGAATTCATTAGGTTTAGTATCGTGTTTTAAGATTTCGTACGGTGTTGTAAGGTGTTGTTTGGAGTTTTAAGGTGTCCTACATTATACTAACATGCTTTTCTTGGTGCTAGTATGGCATACAAAGTCTTAAGATGTCCAAACTTGTCGTACGTGGTTTAAAGGACTCAGACGAATTCATTAGGTGTATTATGGAGATTTAAGGTTTCGTACGATGATGTAACGTGTTCATAGGAGCTGTAAGGCGTCCTACATTATACAAACGTTCTTTTCGAGTTACTAATGTGTCAAAAGAAGACGTAAGATGTCCTAAGATGTCGTACGATGTTCAAAGGACTCGTACGGATTCATTAGGTTTATTATGGATATTATAATGTTTCGTACGATGTTGTTAGGTGTTGTTAGGAGTTGTAAGGTGTCCAACATCACACTAACATGCTTTTGAAGGTGCTAATATGGCATACAGAGTCGTAAGATGTCCTAAGTTGTCGTACGATGTTCAAAGGACTCGGACAAACTCATTTGGTTTATTATGTAGTTTTAAAGGATCGTACGGTCCTGTAAGGTGTTCTTAGGAGTTGTAACGCGTCCTACATAATTCTAACTTGCCTTTCATATTGTTAATATTGCATAATGAGCCGTAACATCACCTGAGTTGTCGTACGATGTTCAAAGGACTTGGACGAATTCATTAGGTTTAGTATCGTGTTTTAAGGTTTCGTACGGTGTTGTAAGGTGTTGTTTGGAGTTTTAAGGTGTCCTACATTATACTAACATGCTTTTCTTGGTGCTAGTATGGCATACAAAGTCTTAAGATGTCCAAACTTGTCGTAACTGGTTTAAAGGACTCAGACGAATTCATTAGGTGTATTATGGAGTTTTAAGGTTTCGTACGATGATGTAACGTGTTCATAGGAGCTGTAAGGCGTCCTACATTATACAAACGTTCTTTTCGAGTTGCTAATGTGTCATAAGGAGACGTAAGATGTCCTAAGATGTCGTACGATGTTCAAAGGACTCGTACGGATTCATTAGGTTTATTATGGATATTTAATGTTTCGTACGATGTTGTTAGGTGTTGTTAGGAGTTGTAAGGTGTCCAACATCACACTAACATGCTTTTCAAGGTGCTAATATGGCATACAGAGTCGTAAGATGTCCTAAGTTGTCGTACGATGTTCAAAGGACTCGGACAAACTCATTTGGTTTATTATGTAGTTTTAAAGGATCGTACGGTCCTGTAAGGTGTTCTTAGGAGTTGTAACGCGTCCTACATAAATCTAACTTGCCTTTCATATTGTTAATATTGCATAATGAGCCGTAACATCACCTGAGTTGTCGTACGATGTTCAAAGGAGTTGGACGAATTCATTAGGTTTAGTATCGTGTTTTAAGGTTTCGTACGGTGTTGTAAGGTGTTGTTTGGAGTTTTAAGGTGTCCTACATTATACTAACATGCTTTTCTTGGTCTAGTATGGCATACAAAGTCTTAAGATGTCCAAACTTGTCGTACCTGGTTTAAAGGACTCAGACGAATTCATTAGGTGTATTATGGAGTTTTAAGGTTTCGTACGATGATGTAACGTGTTCATAGGAGCTGTAAGGCGACCTACATTATACAAACGTTCTTTTCGAGTTGCTAATGTGTCATAAGGAGACGTAAGATGTCCTAAGATGTCGTACGATGTTCAAAGGACTCGTACGGATTCATTAGGTTTATTATGGATATTTAATGTTTCGTACGATGTTGTTAGGTGTTGTTAGGAGTTGTAAGGTGTCCAACATCACACTAACATGCTTTTCAAGGTGCTAATATGGCATATAGAGTCGTAAGATGTCCTAAGTTGTCGTACGATGTTCAAAGGACTCGGACGAATTCATTAGGTTTATTATGGAGTTTTAAAGGATCGTACGGTCCTGTAAGGTGTTCTTAGGAGTTGTAACGCGTCCTACATAATTCTAACTTGCCTTTCATATTGTTAATATTGCATAATGAGCCGTAACATCACCTGAGTTGCCGTACGATGTTCAAAGGACTTGGACGAATTCATTAGGTTTAGTATCGTGTTTTAAGATTTCGTACGGTGTTGTAAGGTGTTGTTTGGAGTTTTAAGGTGTCCTACATTATACTAACATGCTTTTCTTGGTGCTAGTATGGCATACAAAGTCTTAAGATGTCCAAACTTGTCGTACGTGGTTTAAAGGACTCAGACGAATTCATTAGGTGTATTATGGAGATTTAAGGTTTCGTACGATGATGTAACGTGTTCATAGGAGCTGTAAGGCGTCCTACATTATACAAACGTTCTTTTCGAGTTACTAATGTGTCAAAAGAAGACGTAAGATGTCCTAAGATGTCGTACGATGTTCAAAGGACTCGTACGGATTCATTAGGTTTATTATGGATATTATAATGTTTCGTACGATGTTGTTAGGTGTTGTTAGGAGTTGTAAGGTGTCCAACATCACACTAACATGCTTTTGAAGGTGCTAATATGGCATACAGAGTCGTAAGATGTCCTAAGTTGTCGTACGATGTTCAAAGGACTCGGACAAACTCATTTGGTTTATTATGTAGTTTTAAAGGATCGTACGGTCCTGTAAGGTGTTCTTAGGAGTTGTAACGCGTCCTACATAATTCTAACTTGCCTTTCATATTGTTAATATTGCATAATGAGCCGTAACATCACCTGAGTTGTCGTACGATGTTCAAAGGACTTGGACGAATTCATTAGGTTTAGTATCGTGTTTTAAGGTTTCGTACGGTGTTGTAAGGTGTTGTTTGGAGTTTTAAGGTGTCCTACATTATACTAACATGCTTTTCTTGGTGCTAGTATGGCATACAAAGTCTTAAGATGTCCAAACTTGTCGTACGTGGTTTAAAGGACTCGGACGAACTCATTAGGTGTATTATGGAGTTTTAAGGTTTCGTACGATGATGTAACGTGTTCATAGGAGCTGTAAGGCGTCCTACATTATACAAACGTTCTTTTCGAGTTGCTAATGTGTCATAAGGAGACGTAAGATGTCCTAAGATGTCGTACGATGTTCAAAGGACTCGTACGGATTCATTAGGTTTATTATGGATATTTAATGTTTCGTACGATGTTGTTAGGTGTTGTTAGGAGTTGTAAGGTGTCCAACATCACACTAACATGCTTTTCAAGGTGCTAATATGGCATACAGAGTCGTAAGATGTCCTAAGTTGTCGTACGATGTTCAAAGGACTCGGACGAATTCATTAGGTTTACTATGGAGTTTTAAAGTATCGTACGGTCCTGTAAGGTGTTCTTAGGAGTTGTAACGCGTCCTACATAATTCTAACTTGCCTTTCATATTGTTAATATTGCATAATGAGCCGTAACATCACCTGAGTTTTCGTACGATGTTCAAAGGACTTGGACGAATTCATTAGGTTTAGTATCGTGTTTTAAGATTTCGTACGGTGTTGTAAGGTGTTATTTGGAGTTTTAAGGTGTCCTACATTATAATAACATGCTTTTCTTGGTGCTAGTATGGCATACAAAGTCTTAAGATGTCCAAACTTGTCGTACGTGGTTTAAAGGACTCGGACGAATTGATTAGGTGTATTATGGAGTTTTAAGGTTTCGTACGATGATGTAACGTGTTCATAGGAGCTGTAAGGCGTCCTACATTATACAAACGTTCTTTTCGAGTTACTAATGTGTCATAAGAAGACGTAAGATGTCCTAAGATGTCGTACGATGTTCAAAGGACTCGTACGGATTCATTAGGTTTATTATGGATATTATAATGTTTCGTACGATGTTGTTAGGTGTTTTTAGGAGTTGTAAGGGGTCCAACATCACACTAACATGCTTTTGAAGGTGCTAATATGGCATACAGAGTAGTAAGATGTCCTAAGTTGTCGTACGATGTTCAAAGGACTCGGACGAATTCATTAGGTTTATTATGGAGTTTTAAAGTATCGTACGGTCCTGTAAGGTGTTCTTAGGAGTTGTAACGCGTCCTACATAATTCTAACTTGCCTTTCATATTGTTAATATTGCATAATGAGCCGTAACATCACCTGAGTTGTCGTACGATGTTCAAAGGACTTGGACGAATTCATTAGGTTTAGTATCGTGTTTTAAGGTTTCGTACGGTGTTGTAAGGTGTTGTTTGGAGTTTTTAGGTGTCCTACATTATACTAACATGCTTTTCTTGGTGCTAGTATGGCATACAAAGTCTTAAGATGTCCAAACTTGTCGTACGTGGTTTAAAGGACTCGGACGAATTCATTAGGTGTATTATGGAGTTTTAAGGTTTCGTACGATGATGTAACGTGTTCATAGGAGCTGTAAGGCGTCCTACATTATACAAACGTTCTTTTCGATTTGCTAATGTGTCATAAGGAGACGTAAGATGTCCTAAGATGTCGTACGATGTTCAAAGGACTCGTACGGATTCATTAGGTTTATTATGGATATTATAATGTTTCGTACGATGTTGTTAGGTGTTGTTAGGAGTTGTAAGGTGTCCAACATCACACTAACATGCTTTTCAAGGTGCTAATATGGCATACAGAGTCGTAAGATGTCCTAAGTTGTCGTACGATGTTCAAAGGACTCGGACAAACTCATTTGGTTTATTAAGTAGTTTTAAAGGATCGTACGGTCCTGTAAGGTGTTCTTAGGAGTTGTAACGCGTCCTACATAATTCTAACTTGCCTTTCATATTGTTAATATTGCATAATGAGCCGTAACATCACCTGAGTTGTCGTACGATGTTCAAAGGACTTGGAAGAATTCATTAGGTTTAGTATCGTGTTTTAAGGTTTCGTACGGTGTTGTAAGGTGTTGTTTGGAGTTTTAAGGTGTCCTACATTATACTAACATGCTTTTCTTGGTGCTAGTATGGCATACAAAGTCTTAAGATGTCCAAACTTGTCGTACGTGGTTTAAAGGACTCGGACGAACTCATTAGGTGTATTATGGAGTTTTAAGGTTTCGTACGATGATGTAACGTGTTCATAGGAGCTGTAAGGCGTCCTACATTATACAAACGTTCTTTTCGATTTGCTAATGTGTCATAAGGAGACGTAAGATGTCCTAAGATGTCGTACGATGTTCAAAGGACTCGTACGGATTCATTAGGTTTATTATGGATATTATAATGTTTCGTACGATGTTGTTAGGTGTTGTTAGGAGTTGTAAGGTGTCCAACATCACACTAACATGCTTTTCAAGGTGCTAATATGGCATACAGAGTCGTAAGATGTCCTAAGTTGTCGTACGATGTTCAAAGGACTCGGACAAATTCATTAGGTTTATTAAGTAGTTTTAAAGGATCGTACGGTCCTGTAAGGTGTTCTTAGGAGTTGTAACGCGTCCTACATAATTCTAACTTGCCTTTCATATTGTTAATATTGCATAATGAGCCGTAACATCACCTGAGTTGTCGTACGATGTTCAAAGGACTTGGAAGAATTCATTAGGTTTAGTATCGTGTTTTAAGATTTCGTACGGTGTTGTAAGGTGTTGTTTGGAGTTTTAAGGTGTCCTACATTATACTAACATGCTTTTCTTGGTGCTAGTATGGCATACAAAGTCTTAAGATGTCCAAACTTTCGTACGTGGTTTAAAGGACTCGGACGAATTCATTAGGTGTATTATGGAGTTTTAAGGTTTCGTACGATGATGTAACGTGTTCATAGGAGCTGTAAGGCGTCCTACATTATACAAACGTTCTTTTCGAGTTGCTAATGTGTCATAAGGAGACGTAAGATGTCCTAAGATGTCGTACGATGTTCAAAGGACTCGTAAGGATTCATTAGGTTTATTATGGATATTATAATGTTTCGTACGATGTTGTTAGGTGTTGTTAGGAGTTGTAAGGTGTCCAACATCACACTAACATGCTTTTCAAGGTGCTAATATGGCATATTGAGTCGTAAGATGTCCGAAGTTGTCGTACGATGTTCAAAGGACTCGGACGAGTTCATTAGGTTTATTATGGAGTTTTAAAGGATCGTACGGTCCTGTAAGGTGTTCTTAGGAGTTCTTACGCGTCGTACATAATTCTAACTTTCCTTTCATATTGTTAATATTGCATAATGAGCCGTAACATCACCTGAGTTGTCGTACGATGTTTAAAGGACTTGGACGAATTCATTAGGTTTAGTATCGTGTTTTAAGATTTCGTACGTTGTTGTAAGGTATTGTTTGGAGTTTTAAGGTGTCCTACATTATACTAACATGCTTTTCTTGGTACTAGTATGGCATACAAAGTCTTAAGATGTCCAAACTTGTCGTCGGTGGTTTAAAGGACTCGGACGAATTCATTAGTTGTATTATGGAGTTTTAAGGTTTCGTACGATGATGTAACGTGTTCATAGGAGCTGTAAGGCGTCCTACATTATACAAACGTTCTTTTCGAGTTACTAATGTGTCATAAGGAGACGTAAGATGTCCTAAGATGTCGTACGATGTTCAAAGGACTCGTACGGATTCATTAGGTTTATTATGGATATATAATGTTTCGTACGGTGTTGTTAGGTGTTGTTAGGAGTTGTAAGGTGTCCAACATCACACTAACATGCTTTTCAAGGTGCTAATATGGCATACAGAGTCGTAAGATGTCCTAAGTTGTCGTACGATGTTCAAAGGACTCGGACGAATTCATTAGGTTTATTATGGAGTTTTAAAGATTCGTACGGTGCTGTAAGGTGTTCTGAGGAGTTGTAACGCGTCCTACGTAAATCTAACTTGCCTTTCATATTGTTAATAATGCATACTGAGCCGTAACATCACATGAGTTTTCGTACGATGTTCAAAGGACTTGGATGTATTCATTAGGTTTAGTATCATGTTTTAAGGTTTCGTACGGTGTTGTAAGGTGTTGTTTGGAGGGTTAAGGTGTCCTACATTATACTAACATGCTTTTCTTGGTGCTAATATGGCATACAAAGTCTTAAGATGTCCAAACTTGTCGTACGAGGTTTAAAGGACTCAGACAAATTCATTAGGTGTATTATGGAGTTTTAAGGTTTCGTACGGTGATGTAACGTATTCATAGGAGCTGTAAGGCGTCCTACATTAAACAAACGTTCTTTTCGAGTTGCTAATGTGTCAAAGGAGACGTAAGATGTCCTAAGATGCCGTACGATGTTCAAAGGACTCGTACGGATTCATTAGGTTTATTATGGATATATAATGTTTCGTACGGTGTTGTTAGGTGTTGTTAGGAGTTGTAAGGTGTCCAACATCACACTAACATGCTTTTCAAGGTGCTAATATGGCATACAGAGTCGTAAGATGTCCTAAGTTGTCGTACGATGTTCAAAGGACTCGGACGAATTCATTAGGTTTATTATGGAGTTTTAAAGATTCGTACGGTGCTGTAAGGTGTTCTGAGGAGTTGTAACGCGTCCTACGTAAATCTAACTTGCCTTTCATATTGTTAATAATGCATACTGAGCCGTAACATCACATGAGTTTTCGTACGATGTTCAAAGGACTTGGATGTATTCATTAGGTTTAGTATCATGTTTTAAGGTTTCGTACGGTGTTGTAAGGTGTTGTTTGGAGGGTTAAGGTGTCCTACATTATACTAACATGCTTTTCTTGGTGCTAATATGGCATACAAAGTCTTAAGATGTCCAAACTTGTCGTACGAGGTTTAAAGGACTCAGACGAATTCATTAGGTGTATTATGGAGTTTTAAGGTTTCGTACGGTGATGTAACGTATTCATAGGAGCTGTAAGGCGTCCTACATTAAACAAACGTTCTTTTCGAGTTGCTAATGTGTCATAAGGAGACGTAAGATGTCCTAAGATGTCGTACGATGTTCAAAGGACTCGTACGGATTCATTAGGTTTATTATGGATATTATAATGTTTCGTACGATGTTGTTAGGTGTTGTTAGGAGTTGTAAGGTGTCCAACATCACACTAACATGCTTTTCAAGGTGCTAATATGGCATATTGAGTCGTAAGATGTCCGAAGTTGTCGTACGATGTTCAAAGGACTCGGACGAGTTCATTAGGTTTATTATGGAGTTTTAAAGGATCGTACGGTCCTGTAAGGTGTTCTTAGGAGTTCTTACGCGTCGTACATAATTCTAACTTTCCTTTCATATTGTTAACATTGCATAATGAGCCGTAACATCACCTGAGTTGTCGTACGATGTTTAAAGGACTTGGACGAATTCATTAGGTTTAGTATCGTGTTTTAAGATTTCGTACGTTGTTGTAAGGTATTGTTTGGAGTTTTAAGGTGTCCTACATTATACTAACATGCTTTTCTTGGTACTAGTATGGCATACAAAGTCTTAAGATGTCCAAACTTGTCGTACGTGGTTTAAAGGACTCGGACGAATTCATTAGTTGTATTATGGAGTTTTAAGGTTTCGTACGATGATGTAACGTGTTCATAGGAGCTGTAAGGCGTCCTACATTATACAAACGTTCTTTTCGAGTTACTAATGTGTCATAAGGAGACGTAAGATGTCCTAAGATGTCGTACGATGTTCAAAGGACTCGTACGGATTCATTAGGTTTATTATGGATATATAATGTTTCGTACGGTGTTGTTAGGTGTTGTTAGGAGTTGTAAGGTGTCCAACATCACACTAACATGCTTTTCAAGGTGCTAATATGGCATACAGAGTCGTAAGATGTCCTAAGTTGTCGTACGATGTTCAAAGGACTCGGACGAATTCATTAGGTTTATTATGGAGTTTTAAAGTTTCGTACTGTGCTGTAAGGTGTTCTGAGGAGTTGTAACGCGTCCTACGTAAATCTAACTTGCCTTTCATATTGTTAATAATGCATACTGAGCCGTAACATCACATGAGTTTTCGTACGATGTTCAAAGGACTTGGATGTATTCATTAGGTTTAGTATCATGTTTTAAGGTTTCGTACGGTGTTGTAAGGTGTTGTTTGGAGGGTTAAGGTGTCCTACATTATACTAACATGCTTTTCTTGGTGCTAATATGGCATACAAAGTCTTAAGATGTCCAAACTTGTCGTACGAGGTTTAAAGGACTCAGACGAATTCATTAGGTGTATTATGGAGTTTTAAGGTTTCGTACGGTGATGTAACGTATTCATAGGAGCTGTAAGGCGTCCTACATTAAACAAACGTTCTTTTCGAGTTGCTAATGTGTCAAAGGAGACGTAAGATGTCCTAAGATGCCGTACGATGTTCAAAGGACTCGTACGGATTCATTAGGTTTATTATGGATATATAATGTTTCGTACGGTGTTGTTAGGTGTTGTTAGGAGTTGTAAGGTGTCCAACATCACACTAACATGCTTTTCAAGGTGCTAATATGGCATACAGAGTCGTAAGATGTCCTAAGTTGTCGTACGATGTTCAAAGGACTCGGACGAATTCATTAGGTTTATTATGGAGTTTTAAAGATTCGTACGGTGCTGTAAGGTGTTCTGAGGAGTTGTAACGCGTCCTACGTAAATCTAACTTGCCTTTCATATTGTTAATAATGCATACTGAGCCGTAACATCACATGAGTTTTCGTACGATGTTCAAAGGACTTGGATGTATTCATTAGGTTTAGTATCATGTTTTAAGGTTTCGTACGGTGTTGTAAGGTGTTGTTTGGAGGGTTAAGGTGTCCTACATTATACTAACATGCTTTTCTTGGTGCTAATATGGCATACAAAGTCTTAAGATGTCCAAACTTGTCGTACGAGGTTTAAAGGACTCAGACGAATTCATTAGGTGTATTATGGAGTTTTAAGGTTTCGTACGGTGATGTAACGTATTCATAGGAGCTGTAAGGCGTCCTACATTAAACAAACGTTCTTTTCGAGTTGCTAATGTGTCATAAGGAGACGTAAGATGTCCTAAGATGTCGTACGATGTTCAAAGGACTCGTACGGATTCATTAGGTTTATTATGGATATTATAATGTTTCGTACGATGTTGTTAGGTGTTGTTAGGAGTTGTAAGGTGTCCAACATCACACTAACATGCTTTTCAAGGTGCTAATATGGCATATTGAGTCGTAAGATGTCCGAAGTTGTCGTACGATGTTCAAAGGACTCGGACGAGTTCATTAGGTTTATTATGGAGTTTTAAAGGATCGTACGGTCCTGTAAGGTGTTCTTAGGAGTTCTTACGCGTCGTACATAATTCTAACTTTCCTTTCATATTGTTAACATTGCATAATGAGCCGTAACATCACCTGAGTTGTCGTACGATGTTTAAAGGACTTGGACGAATTCATTAGGTTTAGTATCGTGTTTTAAGATTTCGTACGTTGTTGTAAGGTATTGTTTGGAGTTTTAAGGTGTCCTACATTATACTAACATGCTTTTCTTGGTACTAGTATGGCATACAAAGTCTTAAGATGTCCAAACTTGTCGTACGTGGTTTAAAGGACTCGGACGAATTCATTAGTTGTATTATGGAGTTTTAAGGTTTCGTACGATGATGTAACGTGTTCATAGGAGCTGTAAGGCGTCCTACATTATACAAACGTTCTTTTCGAGTTACTAATGTGTCATAAGGAGACGTAAGATGTCCTAAGATGTCGTACGATGTTCAAAGGACTCGTACGGATTCATTAGGTTTATTATGGATATATAATGTTTCGTACGGTGTTGTTAGGTGTTGTTAGGAGTTGTAAGGTGTCCAACATCACACTAACATGCTTTTCAAGGTGCTAATATGGCATACAGAGTCGTAAGATGTCCTAAGTTGTCGTACGATGTTCAAAGGACTCGGACGAATTCATTAGGTTTATTATGGAGTTTTAAAGTTTCGTACTGTGCTGTAAGGTGTTCTGAGGAGTTGTAACGCGTCCTACGTAAATCTAACTTGCCTTTCATATTGTTAATATTGCATACAGAGCCGTAACATCACCTGAGTTGTCGTACGTTGTTCAAAGGACTTGGATGAATTCATTAGGTTTAGTATCGTGTTTTAAGGTTTCGTACGGTGTTGTAAGGTGTTGTTTGGAGTTTTAAGGTGTCCTACGTTATACTAACATGCTTTTCTTGGTGCTAATATGGCATACAAAGTCTAAAGACGTCCAAACTTGTCGTACGAGGTTTAAAGGACTCGGACGAATTCATTAGCTGTATTATGGATTTTTATGGTTTCGTACGGTGATGTAACGTGTTCATAGGAGCTGTAAGGCTGCCTACATTATACAAACGTTCTTTTCGAGTTGCTAATGTGTCATAAGGAGACGTAAGATGTCCTAAGATGTCGTACGATGTTCAAAGGACTCGTACGAATTCATTAGGTTTATTATGGATTTATAATGTTTCATACGGTGTTGTTAGGTGTTGTTAGGAGTTGTAAGATGTCCAACATCACACTAAGATGCTTTTCAAGGTGCTAATATGGCATACAGAGTCGTAAGATGTCCTAAGTTGTCGTACGATGTTCAAAGGACTCGGACGAATTCATTAGGTTTATTATGGAGTTTTTCTAACTTGCCTTTCATATTGTTAATATTGCACACTGAGCCGTAACATCACCTGAGTTGTCGTACGATGTTCAAAGGACTTGGACGAATTCATTAGGTTTAGTATCGTGTTTTAAGGTTTCGTACGGTGTTGTAAGGTGTTGTTTGGAGTTTTAAGGTGTCCTACATTATACTAACATGCTTTTCTTGGTGCTAATATGGCATACAAAGTCTTAAGATGTCCAAACTTGTCGTACGAAGTTTAAAGGACTCGGAGGAATTCATTAGGTGTATTATGGAGTTTTAAGGTTTCGTACGGTGATGTAACGTGTTCATAGGAGCTGTAAGACATCCTACATTATACAAACGTTCTTTTCGAGTTGCTAATGTGTCATAAGGAGACGTAAGATGTCCTAAGATGTCGTACGATGTTCAAAGGACTCGTACGAATTCATTAGGTTTATTATGAATTTATAATGTTTCGTACGGTGTTGTTAGGTGTTGTTAGGAGTTGTAAGGTGTCCAACATCACACTAACATGCTTTTCAAGGTGCTAATATGGCATACAGAGTCGTAAGATGTCCTAAGTTGTCGTACGATGTTCAAAGGACTCGGACGAATTCATTAGGTTTATTATGGAGTTTTTCTAACTTGCCTTTCATATTGTTAATATTGCACACTGAGCCATAACATCACCTGAGTTGTCGTACGTTGTTCAAAGGACTTGGACGAATTCATTAGGTTTAGTATCGTGTTTTAAGGTTTCGTACGGTGTTGTAAGGTGTTGTTTGGAGTTTTAAGGTGTCCTACGTTATACTAACATGCTTTTCTTGGTGCTAACCTGGCATACAAAGTCTAAAGATGTCCAAACTTGTCGTACGAGGTTTAAAGGACTCGGACGAATTCATTAGGTGTATTATGGAGTTTTATGGTTTCGTACGGTGATGTAACGTGTTCATAGGAGCTGTAAGGCTGCCTACATTATACAAACGTTCTTTTCGAGTTGCTAATGTCTCATAAGGAGACGTAAGATGTCCTAAGATGTCGTACGATGTTCAAAGGACTCGTACAAATTCATTAGGTTTATTATGGATTTATAATGTTTCGTACGGTGTTGTTAGGTGTTGTTAGGAGTTGTAAGGTGTCCAACATCACACTAACATGCTTTTCAAGGTGCTAATATGGCATACAGAGTCGTAAGATTCCTAAGTTGTCGTACGATGTTCAAAGGACTCGGACGAATTCATTATGTTTATTATGGAGTTTTTCTAACTTGCCTTTCATATTGTTAATATTGCACACTGAGCGGTAACATCACCTGAGTTGTCGTACGATGTTCAAAGGACTTGGACGAATTCATTAGGTTTAGTATCGTGTTTTAAGGTTTCGTACGGTGTTGTAAGGTGTTGATTGGAGTTTTAAGGTGTCCTACGTTATACTAACATGCTTTTCTTGGTGCTAATATGGCATACAAAGTCTAAAGATGTCCAAACTTGTCGTACGAGATTTAAAGGACTCGGACGAATTCATTAGCTGTATTATGGAGTTTTATGGTTTCGTACGGTGATGTAACGTGTTCATAGGAGCTGTAAGGCTGCCTACATTAAACAAACGTTCTTTTCGAGTTGCTAATGTGTCATAAGGAGACGTAAGATGTCCTAAGATGTCTTACGATGTTCAAAGGACTCGTACGAATTCATTAGGTTTATTATGGATTTATAATGTTTCATACGGTGTTGTTAGGTGTTGTTAGGAGTTGTAAGATGTCCAACATCACACTAAGATGCTTTTCAAGGTGCTAATATGGCATACAGAGTCGTAAGATGTCCTAAGTTGTCGTACGATGTTCAAAGGACTCGGACGAATTCATTAGGTTTATTATGGAGTTTTTCTAACTTGCCTTTCATATTGTTAATATTGCACACTGAGCCGTAACATCACCTGAGTTGTCGTACGATGTTCAAAGGACTTGGACGAATTCATTAGGTTTAGTATCGTGTTTTAAGGTTTCGTACGGTGTTGTAAGGTGTTGATTGGAGTTTTAAGGTGTCCTACGTTATACTAACATGCTTTTCTTGGTGCTAATATGGCATACAAAGTCTAAAGATGTCCAAACTTGTCGTACGAAGTTTAAAGGACTCGGAGGAATTCATTAGGTGTATTATGGAGTTTTAAGGTTTCGTACGGTGATGTAACGTGTTCATAGGAGCTGTAAGACATCCTACATTATACAAACGTTCTTTTCGAGTTGCTAATGTGTCATAAGGAGACGTAAGATGTCCTAAGATGTCGTACGATGTTCAAAGGACTCGTACGAATTCATTAGGTTTATTATGAATTTATAATGTTTCGTACGGTGTTGTTAGGTGTTGTTAGGAGTTGTAAGGTGTCCAACATCACACTAACATGCTTTTCAAGGTGCTAATATGGCATACAGAGTCGTAAGATGTCCTAAGTTGCCGTACGATGTTCAAAGGACTCGGACGAATTCATTAGGTTTATTATGGAGTTTTTCTAACTTGCCTTTCATATTGTTAATATTGCACACTGAGCCATAACATCACCTGAGTTGTCGTACGTTGTTCAAAGGACTTGGACGAATTCATTAGGTTTAGTATCGTGTTTTAAGGTTTCGTACGGTGTTGTAAGGTGTTGTTTGGAGTTTTAAGGTGTCCTACGTTATACTAACATGCTTTTCTTGGTGCTAACCTGGCATACAAAGTCTAAAGATGTCCAAACTTGTCGTACGAGGTTTAAAGGACTCGGACGAATTCATTAGGTGTATTATGGAGTTTTATGGTTTCGTACGGTGATGTAACGTGTTCATAGGAGCTGTAAGGCTGCCTACATTATACAAACGTTCTTTTCGAGTTGCTAATGTCTCATAAGGAGACGTAAGATGTCCTAAGATGTCGTACGATGTTCAAAGGACTCGTACAAATTCATTAGGTTTATTATGGATTTATAATGTTTCGTACGGTGTTGTTAGGTGTTGTTAGGAGTTGTAAGGTGTCCAACATCACACTAACATGCTTTTCAAGGTGCTAATATGGCATACAGAGTCGTAAGATTCCTAAGTTGTCGTACGATGTTCAAAGGACTCGGACGAATTCATTATGTTTATTATGGAGTTTTTCTAACTTGCCTTTCATATTGTTAATATTGCACACTGAGCGGTAACATCACCTGAGTTGTCGTACGATGTTCAAAGGACTTGGACGAATTCATTAGGTTTAGTATCGTGTTTTAAGGTTTCGTACGGTGTTGTAAGGTGTTGATTGGAGTTTTAAGGTGTCCTACGTTATACTAACATGCTTTTCTTGGTGCTAATATGGCATACAAAGTCTAAAGATGTCCAAACTTGTCGTACGAGATTTAAAGGACTCGGACGAATTCATTAGCTGTATTATGGAGTTTTATGGTTTCGTACGGTGATGTAACGTGTTCATAGGAGCTGTAAGGCTGCCTACATTAAACAAACGTTCTTTTCGAGTTGCTAATGTGTCATAAGGAGACGTAAGATGTCCTAAGATGTCTTACGATGTTCAAAGGACTCGTACGAATTCATTAGGTTTATTATGGATTTATAATGTTTCATACGGTGTTGTTAGGTGTTGTTAGGAGTTGTAAGATGTCCAACATCACACTAAGATGCTTTTCAAGGTGCTAATATGGCATACAGAGTCGTAAGATGTCCTAAGTTGTCGTACGATGTTCAAAGGACTCGGACGAATTCATTAGGTTTATTATGGAGTTTTTCTAACTTGCCTTTCATATTGTTAATATTGCACACTGAGCCGTAACATCACCTGAGTTGTCGTACGATGTTCAAAGGACTTGGACGAATTCATTAGGTTTAGTATCGTGTTTTAAGGTTTCGTACGGTGTTGTAAGGTGTTGATTGGAGTTTTAAGGTGTCCTACGTTATACTAACATGCTTTTCTTGGTGCTAATATGGCATACAAAGTCTAAAGATGTCCAAACTTGTCGTACGAAGTTTAAAGGACTCGGAGGAATTCATTAGGTGTATTATGGAGTTTTAAGGTTTCGTACGGTGATGTAACGTGTTCATAGGAGCTGTAAGACATCCTACATTATACAAACGTTCTTTTCGAGTTGCTAATGTGTCATAAGGAGACGTAAGATGTCCTAAGATGTCGTACGATGTTCAAAGGACTCGTACGAATTCATTAGGTTTATTATGAATTTATAATGTTTCGTACGGTGTTGTTAGGTGTTGTTAGGAGTTGTAAGGTGTCCAACATCACACTAACATGCTTTTCAAGGTGCTAATATGGCATACAGAGTCGTAAGATGTCCTAAGTTGTCGTACGATGTTCAAAGGACTCGGACGAATTCATTAGGTTTATTATGGAGTTTTTCTAACTTGCCTTTCATATTGTTAATATTGCACACTGAGCCATAACATCACCTGAGTTGTCGTACGTTGTTCAAAGGACTTGGACGAATTCATTAGGTTTAGTATCGTGTTTTAAGGTTTCGTACGGTGTTGTAAGGTGTTGTTTGGAGTTTTAAGGTGTCCTACGTTATACTAACATGCTTTTCTTGGTGCTAACCTGGCATACAAAGTCTAAAGATGTCCAAACTTGTCGTACGAGGTTTAAAGGACTCGGACGAATTCATTAGGTGTATTATGGAGTTTTATGGTTTCGTACGGTGATGTAACGTGTTCATAGGAGCTGTAAGGCTGCCTACATTATACAAACGTTCTTTTCGAGTTGCTAATGTCTCATAAGGAGACGTAAGATGTCCTAAGATGTCGTACGATGTTCAAAGGACTCGTACAAATTCATTAGGTTTATTATGGATTTATAATGTTTCGTACGGTGTTGTTAGGTGTTGTTAGGAGTTGTAAGGTGTCCAACATCACACTAACATGCTTTTCAAGGTGCTAATATGGCATACAGAGTCGTAAGATTCCTAAGTTGTCGTACGATGTTCAAAGGACTCGGACGAATTCATTAGGTTTATTATGGAGTTTTTCTAACTTGCCTTTCATATTGTTAATATTGCACACTGAGCGGTAACATCACCTGAGTTGTCGTACGATGTTCAAAGGACTTGGACGAATTCATTAGGTTTAGTATCGTGTTTTAAGGTTTCGTACGGTGTTGTAAGGTGTTGATTGGAGTTTTAAGGTGTCCTACGTTATACTAACATGCTTTTCTTGGTGCTAATATGGCATACAAAGTCTAAAGATGTCCAAACTTGTCGTACGAGGTTTAAAGGACTCGGACGAATTCATTAGCTGTATTATGGAGTTTTATGGTTTCGTACGGTGATGTAACGTGTTCATAGGAGCTGTAAGGCTGCCTACATTAAACAAACGTTCTTTTCGAGTTGCTAATGTGTCATAAGGAGACGAAAGATGTCCTAAGATGTCGTACGATGTTCAAAGGACTCGTACGAATTCATTAGGTTTATTATGGATTTATAATGTTTCATACGGTGTTGTTAGGTGTTGTTAGGAGTTGTAAGATGTCCAACATCACACTAAGATGCTTTTCAAGGTGCTAATATGGCATACAGAGTCGTAAGATGTCCTAAGTTGTCGTACGATGTTCAAAGGACTCGGACGAATTCATTAGGTTTATTATGGAGTTTTTCTAACTTGCCTTTCATATTGTTAATATTGCACACTGAGCCGTAACATCACCTGAGTTGTCGTACGATGTTCAAAGGACTTGGACGAATTCATTAGGTTTAGTATCGTGTTTTAAGGTTTCGTACGGTGTTGTAAGGTGTTGATTGGAGTTTTAAGGTGTCCTACGTTATACTAACATGCTTTTCTTGGTGCTAATATGGCATACAAAGTCTAAAGATGTCCAAACTTGTCGTACGAAGTTTAAAGGACTCGGAGGAATTCATTAGGTGTATTATGGAGTTTTAAGGTTTCGTACGGTGATGTAACGTGTTCATAGGAGCTGTAAGACATCCTACATTATACAAACGTTCTTTTCGAGTTGCTAATGTGTCATAAGGAGACGTAAGATGTCCTAAGATGTCGTACGATGTTCAAAGGACTCGTACGAATTCATTAGGTTTATTATGAATTTATAATGTTTCGTACGGTGTTGTTAGGTGTTGTTAGGAGTTGTAAGGTGTCCAACATCACACTAACATGCTTTTCAAGGTGCTAATATGGCATACAGAGTCGTAAGATGTCCTAAGTTGCCGTACGATGTTCAAAGGACTCGGACGAATTCATTAGGTTTATTATGGAGTTTTTCTAACTTGCCTTTCATATTGTTAATATTGCACACTGAGCCATAACATCACCTGAGTTGTCGTACGTTGTTCAAAGGACTTGGATGAATTCATTAGGTTTAGTATCGTGTTTTAAGGTTTCGTACGGTGTTGTAAGGTGTTGTTTGGAGTTTTAAGGTGTCCTACGTTATACTAACATGCTTTTCTTGGTGCTAATATGGCATACAAAGTCTAAAGACGTCCAAACTTGTCGTACGAGGTTTAAAGGACTCGGACGAATTCATTAGCTGTATTATGGAGTTTTATGGTTTCGTACGGTGA
Organism: Tagetes erecta; assembly: GCA_030867185.1. Classification (NCBI taxonomy): domain Eukaryota; kingdom Viridiplantae; phylum Streptophyta; class Magnoliopsida; order Asterales; family Asteraceae; genus Tagetes; species Tagetes erecta. Next base: position 40,156,740 of record CM061487.1, on the reverse strand, counting down.
TGTAACGTGTTCATAGGAGCTGTAAGGCTGCCTACATTATACAAACGTTCTTTTCGAGTTGCTAATGTGTCATAAGGAAACGTAAGATGTCCTAAGATGTCGTACGATGTTCAAAGGACTCGTACGAATTCATTAGGTTTATTATGGATTTATAATGTTTCATACGGTGTTGTTAGGTGTTGTTAGGAGTTATAAGATGTCCAACATCACACTAAGATGCTTTTCAAGGTGCTAATATGGCATACAGAGTCGTAAGATGTCCTAAGTTGTCGTACGATGTTCAAAGGACTCGGACGAATTCATTAGGTTTATTATGGAGTTTTTCTAACTTGCCTTTCATATTGTTAATATTGCACACTGAGCCGTAACATCACCTGAGTTGTCGTACGATGTTCAAAGGACTTGGACGAATTCATTAGGTTTAGTATAGTGTTTTAAGGTTTCGTACGGTGTTGTAAGGTGTTGTTTGGAGTTTTAAGGTGTCCTACATTATACTAACATGCTTTTCTTGGTGCTAATATGGCATACAAAGTCTTAAGATGTCCAAACTTGTCGTACGAAGTTTAAAGGACTCGGAGGAATTCATTAGGTGTATTATGGAGTTTTAAGGTTTCGTACGGTGATGTAACGTGTTCATAGGAGCTGTAAGACATCCTACATTATACAAACGTTCTTTTCGTGTTGCTAATGTGTCATAAGGAGACGTAAGATGTCCTAAGATGTCGTACGATGTTCAAAGGACTCGTACGAATTCATTAGGTTTATTATGAATTTATAATGTTTCGTACGGTGTTGTTAGGTGTTGTTAGGAGTTGTAAGGTGTCCAACATCACACTAACATGCTTTTCAAGGTGCTAATATGGCATACAGAGTCGTAAGATGTCCTAAGTTGTCGTACGATGTTCAAAGGACTCGGACGAATTCATTAGGTTTATTATGGAGTTTTTCTAACTTGCCTTTCATATTGTTAATATTGCACACTGAGCCATAACATCACCTGAGTTGTCGTACGTTGTTCAAAGGACTTGGACGAATTCATTAGGTTTAGTATCGTGTATTAAGGTTTCGTACGGTGTTGTAAGGTGTTGTTTGGAGTTTTAAGGTGTCCTACGTTATACTAACATGCTTTTCTTGGTGCTAATATGGCATACAAAGTCTAAAGACGTCCAAACTTGTCGTACGAGGTTTAAAGGACTCGGACGAATTCATTAGCTGTATTATGGAGTTTTATGGTTTCGTACGGTGATGTAACGAGTTCATAGGAGCTGTAAGGCTGCCTACATTATACAAACGTTCTTTTCGAGTTGCTAATGTGTGATAAGGAGACGTAAGATGTCCTAAGATGTCGTACGATGTTCAAAGGACTCGTACAAATTCATTAGGTTTATTATGGATTTATAATGTTTCGTACGGTGTTGTTAGGTGTTGTTAGGAGTTGTAAGGTGTCCAACATCACACTAACATGCTTTTCAAGGTGCTAATATGGCGTACAGAGTCGTAAGATTCCTAAGTTGTCGTACGATGTTCAAAGGACTCGGACGAATTCATTAGGTTTATTATGGAGTTTTTCTAACTTGCCTTTCATATTGTTAATATTGCACACTGAGCCGTAACATCACTTGAGTTGTCGTACGATGTTCAAAGGACTTGGACGAATTCATTAGGTTTAGTATCGTGTTTTAAGGTTTCGTACGGTGTTGTAAGGTGTTGTTTGGAGTTTTAAGGTGTCCTACGTTATACTAACATGCTTTTCTTGGTGCTAATATGGCATACAAAGTCTAAAGATGTCCAAACTTGTCGTACGAGGTTTAAAGGACTCGGACGAATTCATTAGGTGTATTATGGAGTTTTATGGTTTCGTACGGTGATGTAACGTGTTCATAGGAGCTGTAAGGCTGCCTACATTATACAAACGTTCTTTTCGAGTTGCTAATGTCTCATAAGGAGACGTAAGATGTCCTAAGATGTCGTACAATGTTCAAAGGACTCGTACAAATTCATTAGGTTTATTATGGATTTATAATGTTTCGTACGGTGTTGTTAGGTGTTGTTAGGAGTTATAAGGTGTCCAACATCACACTAACATGCTTTTCAAGGTGCTAATATGGCATACAGGGTCGTAAGATTCCTAAGTTGTCGTACGATGTTCAAAGGACTCGGACGAATTCATTAGGTTTATTATGGAGTTTTTCTAACTTGCCTTTCATATTGTTAATATTGCACACTGAGCGGTAACATCACCTGAGTTGTCGTACGGTGTTCAAAGGACTTGGACGAATTCATTAGGTTTAGTATCGTGTTTTAAGGTTTCGTACGGTGTTGTAAGGTGTTGATTGGAGTTTTAAGGTGTCCTACGTTATACTAACATGCTTTTCTTGGTGCTAATATGGCATACAAAGTCTAAAGATGTCCAAACTTGTCGTACGAGGTTTAAAGGACTCGGACGAATTCATTAGCTGTATTATGGAGTTTTATGGTTTCGTACGGTGATGTAACGTGTTCATAGGAGCTGTAAGGCTGTCTACATTATACAAACGTTCTTTTCGAGTTGCTAATGTGTCATGAGGAGACGTAAGATGTCCTAAGATGTCGTACGATGTTCAAAGGACTCGTACGAATTCATTAGGTTTATTATGGATTTATAATGTTTCATACGGTGTTGTTAGGTGTTGTTAGGAGATGTAAGATGTCCAACATCACACTAAGATGCTTTTCAAGGTGCTAATATGGCATACAGAGTCGTAAGATGTCCTAAGTTGTCGTACGATGTTCAAAGGACTCGGACGAATTCATTAGGCTTATTATGGAGTTTTTCTAACTTGCCTTTCATATTGTTAATATTGCACACTGAGCCGTAACATCACCTGAGTTGTCGTACGATGTTCAAAGGACTTGGACGAATTCTTTAGGTTTAGTATCGTGTTTTAAGGTTTCGTACGGTGTTGTAAGGTGTTGTTTGGAGTTTTAAGGTGTCCTACGTTATACTAACATGCTTTTCTTGGTGCTAATATGGCATACAAAGTCTAAAGATGTCCAAACTTGTCGTACGAGGTTTAAAGGACTCGGACGAATTCATTAGGTGTATTATGGAGTTTTATGGTTTCGTACGGTGATGTAACGTGTTCATAGGAGCTGTAAGGCTGCCTACATTATACAAACGTTCTTTTCGAGTTGCTAATGTCTCATAAGGAGACGTAAGATGTCCTAAGATGTCGTACGATGTTCAAAGGACTCGTACAAATTCATTAGGTTTATTATGGATTTATAATGTTTCGTACGGTGTTGTTAGGTGTTGTTAGGAGTTGTAAGGTGTCCAACATCACACTAACATGCTTTTCAAGGTGCTAATATGGCATACAGAGTCGTAAGATTCCTAAGTTGTCGTACGATGTTCAAAGGACTCGGACGAATTCATTAGGTTTACTATGGAGTTTTTCTAACTTGCCTTTCATATTGTTAATATTGCACACTGAGCCGTAACATCACCTGAGTTGTCGTACGATGTTCAAAGGACTTGGACGAATTCATTAGGTTTAGTAACGTGTTTTAAGGTTTCGTACGGTGTTGTAAGGTGTTGATTGGAGTTTTAAGGTGTCCTACGTTATACTAACATGCTTTTCTTGGTGCTAATATGGCATACAAAGTCTAAAGATGTCCAAACTTGTCGTACGAGGTTTAAAGGACTCGGACGAATTCATTAGCTGTATTATGGAGTTTTATGGTTTCGTACGCTGATGTAACGTGTTCATAGGAGCTGTAAGGCTGCCTACATTATACAAACGTTCTTTTCGAGTTGCTAATGTGTCATAAGGAGACGTAAGATGTCCTAAGATGTCGTACGATGTTCAAAGGACTCGTACGAATTCATTAGGTTTATTATGGATTTATAATGTTTCATACGGTGTTGTTAGGTGTTGTTAGGAGTTGTAAGATGTCCAACATCACACTAAGATGCTTTTCAAGGTGCTAATATGGCATACAGAGTCGTAAGATGTCCTAAGTTGTCGTACGATGTTCAAAGGACTCGGACGAATTCATTAGGTTTATTATGGAGTTTTTCTAACTTGCCTTTCATATTGTTAATATTGCACACTGAGCCGTAACATCACCTGAGTTGTCGTACGATGTTCAAAGGACTTGGACGAATTCTTTAGGTTTAGTATCGTGTTTTAAGGTTTCGTACGGTGTTGTAAGGTGTTGTTTGGAGTTTTAAGGTGTCCTACGTTATACTAACATGCTTTTCTTGGTGCTAATATGGCATACAAAGTCTAAAGATGTCCAAACTTGTCGTACGAGGTTTAAAGGACTCGGACGAATTCATTAGGTGTATTATGGAGTTTTATGGTTTCGTACGGTGATGTAACGTGTTCATAGGAGCTGTAAGGCTGCCTACATTATACAAACGTTCTTTTCGAGTTGCTAATGTCTCATAAGGAGACGTAAGATGTCCTAAGATGTCGTACGATGTTCAAAGGACTCGTACAAATTCATTAGGTTTATTATGGATTTATAATGTTTCGTACGGTGTTGTTAGGTGTTGTTAGGAGTTGTAAGGTGTCCAACATCACACTAACATGCTTTTCAAGGTGCTAATATGGCATACAGAGTCGTAAGATTCCTAAGTTGTCGTACGATGTTCAAAGGACTCGGACGAATTCATTAGGTTTACTATGGAGTTTTTCTAACTTGCCTTTCATATTGTTAATATTGCACACTGAGCCGTAACATCACCTGAGTTGTCGTACGATGTTCAAAGGACTTGGACGAATTTATTAGGTTTAGTATCGTGTTTTAAGGTTTCGTACGGTGTTGTAAGGTGTTGTTTGGAGTTTTAAGGTGTCCTACGTTATACTAACATGCTTTTCTTGGTGCTAATATGGCATACAAAGTCTAAAGATGTCCAAACTTGTCGTACGAGGTTTAAAGGACTCGGACGAATTCATTAGCTGTATTATGGAGTTTTATGGTTTCGTACGGTGATGTAACGTGTTCATAGGAGCTGTAAGGCTGTCTACATTATACAAACGTTCTTTTCGAGTTGCTAATGTGTCATGAGGAGACGTAAGATGTCCTAAGATGTCGTACGATGTTCAAAGGACTCGTACGAATTCATTAGGTTTATTATGGATTTATAATGTTTCATACGGTGTTGTTAGGTGTTGTTAGGAGATGTAAGATGTCCAACATCACACTAAGATGCTTTTCAAGGTGCTAATATGGCATACAGAGTCGTAAGATGTCCTAAGTTGTCGTACGATGTTCAAAGGACTCGGACGAATTCATTAGGCTTATTATGGAGTTTTTCTAACTTGCCTTTCATATTGTTAATATTGCACACTGAGCCGTAACATCACCTGAGTTGTCGTACGATGTTCAAAGGACTTGGACGAATTCTTTAGGTTTAGTATCGTGTTTTAAGGTTTCGTACGGTGTTGTAAGGTGTTGTTTGGAGTTTTAAGGTGTCCTACGTTATACTAACATGCTTTTCTTGGTGCTAATATGGCATACAAAGTCTAAAGATGTCCAAAGTTGTCGTACGAGGTTTAAAGGACTCGGACGAATTCATTAGGTGTATTATGGAGTTTTATGGTTTCGTACGGTGATGTAACGTGTTCATAGGAGCTGTAAGGCTGCCTACATTATACAAACGTTCTTTTCGAGTTGCTAATGTGTCATAAGGAGACGTAAGATGTCCTAAGATGTCGTACGATGTTCAAAGGACTCGTACGAATTCATTAGGTTTATTGTGGATTTATAATGTTTCGTACGGTGTTGTTAGGTGTTGTTAGGAGTTGTAAGATGTCCAACATCACACTAAGATGCTTTTCAAGGTGCTAATATGGCATACAGAGTCGTAAGATGTCCTAAGTTGTCGTACGATGTTCAAAGGACTCGGACGAATTCATTAGGTTTATTATGGAGTTTTAAAGGATCAGACGATCCTGTAAGGTGTTCTTAGGAGTTGTAACGCGTCCTACGTAATTCTAACTTGCCTTTCATATTGTTAATAATGTATACTGAGCCGTAACATCACATGAGTTTTCGTACGATGTTCAAAGGACTTGGACGTATTCATTAGGTTTAGTATCATGTTTTAAGGTTTCGTACGGTGTTGTAAGGTGTTGTTTGGAGGTTTAAGGTGTCCTACATTATACTAACATGCTTTTCTTGGTGCTAATATGGCATACAAAGTCTAAAGATGTCCAAACTTGCCGTACGAGGTTTAAAGGACTCGGACGAATTCATTAGGTGTATTATGGAGTTTTATGGTTTCGTACGGTGATGTAACGTGTTCATAGGAGCTGTAAGGCTGCCTACATTATACAAACGTTCTTTTCGAGTTGCTAATGTCCCATAAGGAGACGTAAGATGTCCTAAGATGTCGTACGATGTTCAAAGGACTCGTACAAATTCATTAGGTTTATTATGGATTTATAATGTTTCGTACGGTGTTGTTAGGTGTTGTTAGGAGTTGTAAGGTGTCCAACATCACACTAACATGCTTTTCAAGGTGCTAATATGGCATACAGAGTCGTAAGATTCCTAAGTTGTCGTACGATGTTCAAAGGACTCGGACGAATTCATTAGGTTTATTATGGAGTTTTCTAACTTGCCTTTCATATTGTTAATATTGCACACTAAGCCGTAACATCACCTGAGTTGTCGTACGATGTTCAAAGGACTTGGACGAATTCATTAGGTTTAGTATCGTGTTTTAAGGTTTCGCACGGTGTTGTAAGGTGTTGTCTGGAGTTTTAAGGTGTCCTACGTTATACTAACATGCTTTTCTTGGTGCTAATATGGCATACAAAGTCTAAAGATGTCCAAACTTGTCGTACGAGGTTTAAGGACTCGGACGAATTCATTAGGTGTATTATAGAGTTTTATGGTTTCGTACGGTGATGTAACGTGTTCATAGGAGCTGTAAGGCTGCCTACATTATACAAACGTTCTTTTCGAGTTGCTAATGTGTCATAAGGAGACGTAAGATGTCCTAAGATGTCGTACGATGTTCAAAGGACTCGTACGAATTCATTAGGTTTATTGTGGATTTATAATGTTTCGTACGGTGTTGTTAGGTGTTGTTAGGAGTTGTAAGATGTCCAACATCACACTAAGATGCTTTTCAAGGTGCTAATATGGCATACAGAGTCGTAAGATGTCCTAAGTTGTCGTACGATGTTCAAAGGACTCGGACGAATTCATTAGGTTTATTATGGAGTTTTAAAGGATCAGACGATCCTGTAAGGTGTTCTTAGGAGTTGTAACGCGTCCTACGTAATTCTAACTTGCCTTTCATATTGTTAATAATGTATACTGAGCCGTAACATCACATGAGTTTTCGTACGATGTTCAAAGGACTTGGACGTATTCATTAGGTTTAGTATCATGTTTTAAGGTTTCGTACGGTGTTGTAAGGTGTTGTTTGGAGGTTTAAGGTGTCCTACATTATACTAACATGCTTTTCTTGGTGCTAATATGGCATACAAAGTCTAAAGATGTCCAAACTTGCCGTACGAGGTTTAAAGGACTCGGACGAATTCATTAGGTGTATTATGGAGTTTTATGGTTTCGTACGGTGATGTAACGTGTTCATAGGAGCTGTAAGGCTGCCTACATTATACAAACGTTCTTTTCGAGTTGCTAATGTCCCATAAGGAGACGTAAGATGTCCTAAGATGTCGTACGATGTTCAAAGGACTCGTACAAATTCATTAGGTTTATTATGGATTTATAATGTTTCGTACGGTGTTGTTAGGTGTTGTTAGGAGTTGTAAGGTGTCCAACATCACACTAACATGCTTTTCAAGGTGCTAATATGGCATACAGAGTCGTAAGATTCCTAAGTTGTCGTACGATGTTCAAAGGACTCGGACGAATTCATTAGGTTTATTATGGAGTTTTCTAACTTGCCTTTCATATTGTTAATATTGCACACTGAGCCGTAACATTACCTGAGTTGTCGTGCGATGTTCAAAGGACTTGGACGAATTCATTAGGTTTAGTATCGTGTTTTAAGGTTTCGTACGGTGTTGTAAGGTGTTGTTTGGAGTTTTAAGGTGTCCTACGTTATACTAACATGCTTTTCTTGGTGCTAATATGGCATACAAAGTCTAAAGATGTCCAAACTTGTCGTACGAGGTTTAAAGGACTCGGACGAATTCATTAGCTGTATTATGGAGTTTTATGGTTTCGTACGGTGATGTAACGTGTTCATAGGAGCTGTAAGGCTGCCTACATTATACAAACGTTCTTTTCGAGTTGCTAATGTGTCATAAGGAGACGTAAGATGTCCTAAGATGCCGTACGATGTTCAAAGGACTCATACGAATTCATTAGGTTTATAGATTTATAATGTTTCATACGGTGTTGTTAGGTGTTGTTAGGAGTTGTAAGATGTCCAACATCACACTAAGATGCTTTTCAAGGTGCTAATATGGCATACAGAGTCGTAAGATGTCCTAAGTTGTCGTACAATGTTCAAAGGACTCGGACGAATTCATTAGGTTTATTATGGAGTTTTTCTAACTTGCCTTTCATATTGTTAATATTGCACACTGAGCCGTAACATCACCTGAGTTGTCGTACGATGTTCAAAGGACTTGGACGAATTCATTAGGTTTAGTATCGTGTTTTAAGGTTTCGCACGGTGTTGTGAGGTGTTGTCTGGAGTTTTAAGGTGTCCTACGTTATACTAACATGCTTTTCTTGGTGCTAATATGGCATACAAAGTCTAAAGATGTCCAAACTTGTCGTACGAGGTTTAAGGACTCGGACGAATTCATTAGGTGTATTATGGAGTTTTATGGTTTCGTACGGTGATGTAACGTGTTCATAGGAGCTGTAAGGCTGCCTACATTATACAAACGTTCTTTTCGAGTTGCTAATGTCTCATAAGGAGACGTAAGATGTCCTAAGATGTCGTACGATGTTCAAAGGACTCATACGAATTCATTAGGTTTATTATGGATTTATAATGTTTCATACGGTGTTGTTAGGTGTTGTTAGGAGTTGTAAGGTGTCCAACATCACACTAAGATGCTTTTCAAGGTGCTAATATGGCATACAGAGTCGTAAGATGTCCTAAGTTGTCGTACGATGTTCAAAGGACTCGGACGAATTCATTAGGTTTATTATGGAGTTTTCTAACTTGCCTTTCATATTGTTAATATTGCACACTAAGCCGTAACATCACCTGAGTTGTCGTACGATGTTCAAAGGACTTGGACGAATTCATTAGGTTTAGTATCGTGTTTTAAGGTTTCGCACGGTGTTGTAAGGTGTTGTCTGGAGTTTTAAGGTGTCCTACGTTATACTAACATGCTTTTCTTGGTGATAATATGGCATACAAAGTCTAAAGATGTCCAAACTTGTCGTACGAGGTTTAAGGACTCGGACGAATTCATTAGGTGTATTATGGAGTTTTATGGTTTCGTACGGTGATGTAACGTGTTCATAGGAGCTGTAAGGCTGCCTACATTATACAAACGTTCTTTTCGAGTTGCTAATGTGTCATAAGGAGACGTAAGATGTCCTAAGATGTCGTACGATGTTCAAAGGACTCATACGAATTCATTAGGTTTATTATGGATTTATAATGTTTCATACGGTGTTGTTAGGTGTTGTTAGGAGTTGTAAGATGTCCAACATCACACTAAGATGCTTTTCAAGGTGCTAATATGGCATACAGAGTCGTAAGATGTCCTAAGTTGTCGTACGATGTTCAAAGGACTCGGACGAATTCATTAGGTTTATTATGGAGTTTTTCTAACTTGCCTTTCATATTGTTAATATTGCACACTGAGCCGTAACATCACCTGAGTTGTCGTACGATGTTCAAAGGACTTGGACGAATTCTTTAGGTTTAGTATCGTGTTTTAAGGTTTCGTACGGTGTTGTAAGGTGTTGTTTGGAGTTTTAAGGTGTCCTACGTTATACTAACATGCTTTTCTTGGTGCTAATATGGCATACAAAGTCTAAAGATGTCCAAACTTGTCGTACGAGGTTTAAAGGACTCGGACGAATTCATTAGGTGTATTATGGAGTTTTATGGTTTCGTACGGTGATGTAACGTGTTCATAGGAGCTGTAAGGCTGCCTACATTATACAAACGTTCTTTTCGAGTTGCTAATGTCTCATAAGGAGACGTAAGATGTCCTAAGATGTCGTACGATGTTCAAAGGACTCGTACAAATTCATTAGGTTTATTATGGATTTATAATGTTTCGTACGGTGTTGTTAGGTGTTGTTAGGAGTTGTAAGGTGTCCAACATCACACTAACATGCTTTTCAAGGTGCTAATATGGCATACAGAGTCGTAAGATTCCTAAGTTGTCGTACGATGTTCAAAGGACTCGGACGAATTCATTAGGTTTACTATGGAGTTTTTCTAACTTGCCTTTCATATTGTTAATATTGCACACTGAGCCGTAACATCACCTGAGTTGTCGTACGATGTTCAAAGGACTTGGACGAATTTATTAGGTTTAGTATCGTGTTTTAAGGTTTCGTACGGTGTTGTAAGGTGTTGTTTGGAGTTTTAAGGTGTCCTACGTTATACTAACATGCTTTTCTTGGTGCTAATATGGCATACAAAGTCTAAAGATGTCCAAACTTGTCGTACGAGGTTTAAAGGACTCGGACGAATTCATTAGCTGTATTATGGAGTTTTATGGTTTCGTACGGTGATGTAACGTGTTCATAGGAGCTGTAAGGCTGTCTACATTATACAAACGTTCTTTTCGAGTTGCTAATGTGTCATGAGGAGACGTAAGATGTCCTAAGATGTCGTACGATGTTCAAAGGACTCGTACGAATTCATTAGGTTTATTATGGATTTATAATGTTTCATACGGTGTTGTTAGGTGTTGTTAGGAGATGTAAGATGTCCAACATCACACTAAGATGCTTTTCAAGGTGCTAATATGGCATACAGAGTCGTAAGATGTCCTAAGTTGTCGTACGATGTTCAAAGGACTCGGACGAATTCATTAGGCTTATTATGGAGTTTTTCTAACTTGCCTTTCATATTGTTAATATTGCACACTGAGCCGTAACATCACCTGAGTTGTCGTACGATGTTCAAAGGACTTGGACGAATTCTTTAGGTTTAGTATCGTGTTTTAAGGTTTCGTACGGTGTTGTAAGGTGTTGTTTGGAGTTTTAAGGTGTCCTACGTTATACTAACATGCTTTTCTTGGTGCTAATATGGCATACAAAGTCTAAAGATGTCCAAAGTTGTCGTACGAGGTTTAAAGGACTCGGACGAATTCATTAGGTGTATTATGGAGTTTTATGGTTTCGTACGGTGATGTAACGTGTTCATAGGAGCTGTAAGGCTGCCTACATTATACAAACGTTCTTTTCGAGTTGCTAATGTGTCATAAGGAGACGTAAGATGTCCTAAGATGTCGTACGATGTTCAAAGGACTCGTACGAATTCATTAGGTTTATTGTGGATTTATAATGTTTCGTACGGTGTTGTTAGGTGTTGTTAGGAGTTGTAAGATGTCCAACATCACACTAAGATGCTTTTCAAGGTGCTAATATGGCATACAGAGTCGTAAGATGTCCTAAGTTGTCGTACGATGTTCAAAGGACTCGGACGAATTCATTAGGTTTATTATGGAGTTTTAAAGGATCAGACGATCCTGTAAGGTGTTCTTAGGAGTTGTAACGCGTCCTACGTAATTCTAACTTGCCTTTCATATTGTTAATAATGTATACTGAGCCGTAACATCACATGAGTTTTCGTACGATGTTCAAAGGACTTGGACGTATTCATTAGGTTTAGTATCATGTTTTAAGGTTTCGTACGGTGTTGTAAGGTGTTGTTTGGAGGTTTAAGGTGTCCTACATTATACTAACATGCTTTTCTTGGTGCTAATATGGCATACAAAGTCTAAAGATGTCCAAACTTGCCGTACGAGGTTTAAAGGACTCGGACGAATTCATTAGGTGTATTATGGAGTTTTATGGTTTCGTACGGTGATGTAACGTGTTCATAGGAGCTGTAAGGCTGCCTACATTATACAAACGTTCTTTTCGAGTTGCTAATGTCCCATAAGGAGACGTAAGATGTCCTAAGATGTCGTACGATGTTCAAAGGACTCGTACAAATTCATTAGGTTTATTATGGATTTATAATGTTTCGTACGGTGTTGTTAGGTGTTGTTAGGAGTTGTAAGGTGTCCAACATCACACTAACATGCTTTTCAAGGTGCTAATATGGCATACAGAGTCGTAAGATTCCTAAGTTGTCGTACGATGTTCAAAGGACTCGGACGAATTCATTAGGTTTATTATGGAGTTTTCTAACTTGCCTTTCATATTGTTAATATTGCACACTAAGCCGTAACATCACCTGAGTTGTCGTACGATGTTCAAAGGACTTGGACGAATTCATTAGGTTTAGTATCGTGTTTTAAGGTTTCGCACGGTGTTGTAAGGTGTTGTCTGGAGTTTTAAGGTGTCCTACGTTATACTAACATGCTTTTCTTGGTGCTAATATGGCATACAAAGTCTAAAGATGTCCAAACTTGTCGTACGAGGTTTAAGGACTCGGACGAATTCATTAGGTGTATTATAGAGTTTTATGGTTTCGTACGGTGATGTAACGTGTTCATAGGAGCTGTAAGGCTGCCTACATTATACAAACGTTCTTTTCGAGTTGCTAATGTGTCATAAGGAGACGTAAGATGTCCTAAGATGTCGTACGATGTTCAAAGGACTCGTACGAATTCATTAGGTTTATTGTGGATTTATAATGTTTCGTACGGTGTTGTTAGGTGTTGTTAGGAGTTGTAAGATGTCCAACATCACACTAAGATGCTTTTCAAGGTGCTAATATGGCATACAGAGTCGTAAGATGTCCTAAGTTGTCGTACGATGTTCAAAGGACTCGGACGAATTCATTAGGTTTATTATGGAGTTTTAAAGGATCAGACGATCCTGTAAGGTGTTCTTAGGAGTTGTAACGCGTCCTACGTAATTCTAACTTGCCTTTCATATTGTTAATAATGTATACTGAGCCGTAACATCACATGAGTTTTCGTACGATGTTCAAAGGACTTGGACGTATTCATTAGGTTTAGTATCATGTTTTAAGGTTTCGTACGGTGTTGTAAGGTGTTGTTTGGAGGTTTAAGGTGTCCTACATTATACTAACATGCTTTTCTTGGTGCTAATATGGCATACAAAGTCTAAAGATGTCCAAACTTGCCGTACGAGGTTTAAAGGACTCGGACGAATTCATTAGGTGTATTATGGAGTTTTATGGTTTCGTACGGTGATGTAACGTGTTCATAGGAGCTGTAAGGCTGCCTACATTATACAAACGTTCTTTTCGAGTTGCTAATGTCCCATAAGGAGACGTAAGATGTCCTAAGATGTCGTACGATGTTCAAAGGACTCGTACAAATTCATTAGGTTTATTATGGATTTATAATGTTTCGTACGGTGTTGTTAGGTGTTGTTAGGAGTTGTAAGGTGTCCAACATCACACTAACATGCTTTTCAAGGTGCTAATATGGCATACAGAGTCGTAAGATTCCTAAGTTGTCGTACGATGTTCAAAGGACTCGGACGAATTCATTAGGTTTATTATGGAGTTTTCTAACTTGCCTTTCATATTGTTAATATTGCACACTGAGCCGTAACATTACCTGAGTTGTCGTGCGATGTTCAAAGGACTTGGACGAATTCATTAGGTTTAGTATCGTGTTTTAAGGTTTCGTACGGTGTTGTAAGGTGTTGTTTGGAGTTTTAAGGTGTCCTACGTTATACTAACATGCTTTTCTTGGTGCTAATATGGCATACAAAGTCTAAAGATGTCCAAACTTGTCGTACGAGGTTTAAAGGACTCGGACGAATTCATTAGCTGTATTATGGAGTTTTATGGTTTCGTACGGTGATGTAACGTGTTCATAGGAGCTGTAAGGCTGCCTACATTATACAAACGTTCTTTTCGAGTTGCTAATGTGTCATAAGGAGACGTAAGATGTCCTAAGATGCCGTACGATGTTCAAAGGACTCATACGAATTCATTAGGTTTATAGATTTATAATGTTTCATACGGTGTTGTTAGGTGTTGTTAGGAGTTGTAAGATGTCCAACATCACACTAAGATGCTTTTCAAGGTGCTAATATGGCATACAGAGTCGTAAGATGTCCTAAGTTGTCGTACAATGTTCAAAGGACTCGGACGAATTCATTAGGTTTATTATGGAGTTTTTCTAACTTGCCTTTCATATTGTTAATATTGCACACTGAGCCGTAACATCACCTGAGTTGTCGTACGATGTTCAAAGGACTTGGACGAATTCATTAGGTTTAGTATCGTGTTTTAAGGTTTCGCACGGTGTTGTGAGGTGTTGTCTGGAGTTTTAAGGTGTCCTACGTTATACTAACATGCTTTTCTTGGTGCTAATATGGCATACAAAGTCTAAAGATGTCCAAACTTGTCGTACGAGGTTTAAGGACTCGGACGAATTCATTAGGTGTATTATGGAGTTTTATGGTTTCGTACGGTGATGTAACGTGTTCATAGGAGCTGTAAGGCTGCCTACATTATACAAACGTTCTTTTCGAGTTGCTAATGTCTCATAAGGAGACGTAAGATGTCCTAAGATGTCGTACGATGTTCAAAGGACTCATACGAATTCATTAGGTTTATTATGGATTTATAATGTTTCATACGGTGTTGTTAGGTGTTGTTAGGAGTTGTAAGGTGTCCAACATCACACTAAGATGCTTTTCAAGGTGCTAATATGGCATACAGAGTCGTAAGATGTCCTAAGTTGTCGTACGATGTTCAAAGGACTCGGACGAATTCATTAGGTTTATTATGGAGTTTTCTAACTTGCCTTTCATATTGTTAATATTGCACACTAAGCCGTAACATCACCTGAGTTGTCGTACGATGTTCAAAGGACTTGGACGAATTCATTAGGTTTAGTATCGTGTTTTAAGGTTTCGCACGGTGTTGTAAGGTGTTGTCTGGAGTTTTAAGGTGTCCTACGTTATACTAACATGCTTTTCTTGGTGATAATATGGCATACAAAGTCTAAAGATGTCCAAACTTGTCGTACGAGGTTTAAGGACTCGGACGAATTCATTAGGTGTATTATGGAGTTTTATGGTTTCGTACGGTGATGTAACGTGTTCATAGGAGCTGTAAGGCTGCCTACATTATACAAACGTTCTTTTCGAGTTGCTAATGTGTCATAAGGAGACGTAAGATGTCCTAAGATGTCGTACGATGTTCAAAGGACTCATACGAATTCATTAGGTTTATTATGGATTTATAATGTTTCATACGGTGTTGTTAGGTGTTGTTAGGAGTTGTAAGATGTCCAACATCACACTAAGATGCTTTTCAAGGTGCTAATATGGCATACAGAGTCGTAAGATGTCCTAAGTTGTCGTACAATGTTCAAAGGACTCGGACGAATTCATTAGGTTTATTATGGAGTTTTTCTAACTTGCCTTTCATATTGTTAATATTGCACACTGAGCCGTAACATCACCTGAGTTGTCGTACGATGTTCAAAGGACTTGGACGAATTCTTTAGGTTTAGTATCGTGTTTTAAGGTTTCGTACGGTGTTGTAAGGTGTTGTTTGGAGTTTTAAGGTGTCCTACGTTATACTAACATGCTTTTCTTGGTGCTAATATGGCATACAAAGTCTAAAGATGTCCAAACTTGTCGTACGAGGTTTAAAGGACTCAGACGAATTCATTAGGTGTATTATGGAGTTTTATGGTTTTGTACGGTGATGTAACGTGTTCATAGGAGCTGTAAGGCTGCCTACATTATACAAACGTTCTTTTCGAGTTGCTAATGTCTCATAAGGAGACGTAAGATGTCCTAAGATGTCGTACGATGTTCAAAGGACTCGTACAAATTCATTAGGTTTATTTTGGATTTATAATATTTCGTACGGTGTTGTTAGGTGTTGTTAGGAGTTGTAAGGTGTCCAACATCACACTAACATGCTTTTCAAGGTGCTAATATGGCATACAGAGTCGTAAGATGTCCTAAGTTGTCGTACGATGTTCAAAGGACTCGGACGAATTCATTAGGTTTATTATGGAGTTTTAAAGGATCAGACGGTCCTGTAAGGTGTTCTTAGGAGTTGTAACGCGTCCTACGTAATTCTAACTTGCCTTTCATATTGTTAATAATGTATACTGAGCCGTAACATCACATGAGTTTTCGTACGATGTTCAAAGGACTTGGACGTATTCATTAGGTTTAGTATCATGTTTTAAGGTTTCGTACGGTGTTGTAAGGTGTTGTTTGGAGGTTTAAGGTGTCCTACATTATACTAACATGCTTTTCTTGGTGCTAATATGGCATACAAAGTCTAAAGATGTCCAAACTTGCCGTACGAGGTTTAAAGGACTCGGACGAATTCATTAGGTGTATTATGGAGTTTTATGGTTTCGTACGGTGATGTAACGTGTTCATAGGAGCTGTAAGGCTGCCTACATTATACAAACGTTCTTTTCGAGTTGCTAATGTCCCATAAGGAGACGTAAGATGTCCTAAGATGTCGTACGATGTTCAAAGGACTCGTACAAATTCATTAGGTTTATTATGGATTTATAATGTTTCGTACGGTGTTGTTAGGTGTTGTTAGGAGTTGTAAGGTGTCCAACATCACACTAACATGCTTTTCAAGGTGCTAATATGGCATACAGAGTCGTAAGATTCCTAAGTTGTCGTACGATGTTCAAAGGACTCGGACGAATTCATTAGGTTTATTATGGAGTTTTCTAACTTGCCTTTCATATTGTTAATATTGCACACTGAGCCGTAACATTACCTGAGTTGTCGTGCGATGTTCAAAGGACTTGGACGAATTCATTAGGTTTAGTATCGTGTTTTAAGGTTTCGTACGGTGTTGTAAGGTGTTGTTTGGAGTTTTAAGGTGTCCTACGTTATACTAACATGCTTTTCTTGGTGCTAATATGGCATACAAAGTCTAAAGATGTCCAAACTTGTCGTACGAGGTTTAAAGGACTCGGACGAATTCATTAGGTGTATTATGGAGTTTTATGGTTTCGTACGGTGATGTAACGTGTTCATAGGAGCTGTAAGGCTGCCTGCATTATACAAACGTTCTTTTCGAGTTGCTAATGTCTCATAAGGAGACGTAAGATGTCCTAAGATGTCGTACGATGTTCAAAGGACTCGTACAAATTCATTAGGTTTATTATGGATTTATAATGTTTCGTACGGTGTTGTTAGGTGTTGTTAGGAGTTGTAAGGTGTCCAACATCACACTAACATGCTTTTCAAGGTGCTAATATGGCATACAGAGTCGTAAGATTCCTAAGTTGTCGTACGATGTTCAAAGGACTCGGACGAATTCATTAGGTTTGTTATGGAGTTTTTCTAACTTGCCTTTCATATTGTTAATATTGCACACTGAGCGGTAACATCACCTGAGTTGTCGTACGATGTTCAAAGGACTTGGACGAATTCATTAGGTTTAGTATCGTGTTTTAAGGTTTCGTACGGTGTTGTAAGGTGTTGATTGGAGTTTTAAGGTGTCCTACGTTATACTAACATGCTTTTCTTGGTGCTAATATGGCATACAAAGTCTAAAGATGTCCAAACTTGTCGTACGAGGTTTAAAGGACTCGGACGAATTCATTAGCTGTATTATGGAGTTTTATGGTTTCGTACGGTGATGTAACGTGTTCATAGGAGCTGTAAGGCTGCCTACATTATACAAACGTTCTTTTCGAGTTGCTAATGTGTCATAAGGAGACGTAAGATGTCCTAAGATGTCGTACGATGTTCAAAGGACTCGTACGAATTCATTAGGTTTATTATGGATTTATAATGTTTCATACGGTGTTGTTAGGTGTTGTTAGGAGTTGTAAGATGTCCAACATCACACTAAGATGCTTTTCAAGGTGCTAATATGGCATACAGAGTCGTAAGATGTCCTAAGTTGTCGTACGATGTTCAAAGGACTCAGACGAATTCATTAGGTTTATTATGGAGTTTTTCTAACTTGCCTTTCATATTGTTAATATTGCACACTGAGCCGTAACATCACCTGAGTTGTCGTACGATGTTCAAAGGACTTGGACGAATTCTTTAGGTTTAGTATCGTGTTTTAAGGTTTCGTACGGTGTTGTAAGGTGTTGTTTGGAGTTTTAAGGTGTCCTACGTTATACTAACATGCTTTTCTTGGTGCTAATATGGCATACAAAGTCTAAAGATGTCCAAACTTGTCGTACGAGGTTTAAAGGACTCGGACGAATTCATTAGGTGTATTATGGAGTTTTATGGTTTCGTACGGTGATGTAACATGTTCATAGGAGCTGTAAGGCTGCCTACATTATACAAACGTTCTTTTCGAGTTGCTAATGTCTCATAAGGAGACGTAAGATGTCCTAAGATGTCGTACGATGTTCAAAGGACTCGTACAAATTCATTAGGTTTATTATGGATTTATAATGTTTCGTACGGTGTTGTTAGGTGTTGTTAGGAGTTGTAAGGTGTCCAACATCACACTAACATGCTTTTCAAGGTGCTAATATGTCATACAGAGTCGTAAGATTCCTAAGTTGTCGTACGATGTTCAAAGGACTCGGACGAATTCATTAGGTTTACTATGGAGTTTTTCTAACTTGCCTTTCATATTGTTAATATTGCACACTGAGCCGTAACATCACCTGAGTTGTCGTACGATGTTCAAAGGACTTGGACGAATTTATTAGGTTTAGTATCGTGTTTTAAGGTTTCGTACGGTGTTGTAAGGTGTTGTTTGGAGTTTTAAGGTGTCCTACGTTATACTAACATGCTTTTCTTGGTGCTAATATGGCATACAAAGTCTAAAGATGTCCAAACTTGTCGTACGAGGTTTAAAGGACTCGGACGAATTCATTAGGTGTATTATGGAGTTTTATGGTTTCGTACGGTGATGTAACGTGTTCATAGGAGCTATAAGGCTGCCTACATTATACAAACGTTCTTTTCGAGTTGCTAATGTCTCATAAGGAGACGTAAGATGTCCTAAGATGTCGTACGATGTTCAAAGGACTCATACAAATTCATTAGGTTTATTATGGATTTATAATGTTTCGTACGTTGTTGTTAGGTGTTGTTAGGAGTTGTAAGGTGTCCAACATCACACTAACATGCTTTTCAAGGTGCTAATATGGCATACAGAGTCGTAAGATTCCTAAGTTGTCGTACGATGTTCAAAGGACTCGGACGAATTCATTAGGTTTACTATGGAGTTTTTCTAACTTGCCTTTCATATTGTTAATATTGCACACTGAGCCGTAACATCACCTGAGTTGTCGTACGATGTTCAAAGGACTTGGACGAATTCATTAGGTTTAGTATCGTGTTTTAAGGTTTCGTACGGTGTTGTAAGGTGTTGATTGGAGTTTTAAGGTGTCCTACGTTATACTAACATGCTTTTCTTGGTGCTAATATGGCATACAAAGTCTAAAGATGTCCAAACTTGTCGTACGAGGTTTAAAGGACTCGAACGAATTCATTAGGTGTATTATGGAGTTTTATGGTTTCGTACGGTGATGTAACGTGTTCATAGGAGCTGTAAGGCTGCCTACATTATACAAACGTTCTTTTCGAGTTGCTAATGTGTCATAAGGAGACGTAAGATATCCTAAGATGTCGTACGATGTTCAAAGGACTCATACGAATTTATTAGGTTTATTATGGATTTATAATGTTTCATACGGTGTTGTTAGGTGTTGTTAGGAGTTGTAAGATGTCCAACATCACACTAAGATGCTTTTCAAGGTGCTAATATGGCATACAGAGTCGTAAGATGTCCTAAGTTGTCGTACGATGTTCAAAGGACTCGGACGAATTCATTAGGTTTATTATGGAGTTTTTCTAACTTGCCTTTCATATTGTTAATATTGCACACTGAGCCGTAACATCACCTGAGTTGTCGTACGATGTTCAAAGGACTTGGACGAATTCATTAGGTTTAGTATCGTGTTTTAAGGTTTCGTACGGTTTTGTAAGGTGTTGTTTGGAGTTTTAAGGTGTCCTACGTTATACTAACATGCTTTTCTTGGTGCTAATATGGCATACAAAGTCTACAGATGTCCAAACTTGTCGTACGAGGTTTAAAGGACTCGGACGAATTCATTAGGTGTATTATGGAGTTTTATGGTTTTGTACGGTGATGTAACGTGTTTATAGGAGCTGTAAGGCTGCCTACATTATACAAACGTTCTTTTCGAGTTGCTAATGTCTCATAAGGAGACGTAAGATGTCCTAAGATGTCGTACGATGTTCAAAGGACTCGTACGAATTCATTAGGTTTATTATGGATTTATAATGTTTCGTACGGTGTTGTTAGGTGTTGTTAGGAGTTGTAAGATGTCCAACATCACACTAAGATGCTTTTCAAGGTGCTAATATGGCATACAGAGTCGTAAGATGTCCTAAGTTGTCGTACGATGTTCAAAGGACTCGGACGAATTCATTAGGTTTATTATGGAGTTTTAAAGGATCAGACGGTCCTGTAAGGTGTTCTTAGGAGTTGTAACGCGTCCTACGTAATTCTAACTTGCCTTTCATATTGTTAATAATGCATACTGAGCCGTAACATCACATGAGTTTTCGTACGATGTTCAAAGGACTTGGACGTATTCATTAGGTTTAGTATCATGTTTTAAGGTTTCGTACGGTGTTGTAAGGTGTTGTTTGGAGGTTTAAGGTGTCCTACATTATACTAACATGCTTTTCTTGGTGCTAATATGGCATACAAAGTCTAAAGATGTCCAAACTTGTCGTACGAGGTTTAAAGGACTCGGACGAATTCATTAGGTGTATTATGGAGTTTTATGGTTTCGTACGGTGATGTAACGTGTTCATAGGAGCTGTAAGGCTGCCTACATTATACAAACGTTCTTTTCGAGTTGCTAATGTCCCATAAGGAGACGTAAGATGTCCTAAGATGTCGTACGATGTTCAAAGGACTCGTACAAATTCTTTAGGTTTATTATGGTTTTATAATGTTTCGTACGGTGTTGTTGGGTGTTGTTAGGAGTTGTAAGGTGTCCAACATCACACTAACATGCTTTTCAAGGTGCTAATATGGCATACAGAGTCGTAAGATTCCTAAGTTGTCGTACGATGTTCAAAGGACTCGGACGAATTCATTAGGTTTATTATGGAGTTTTCTAACTTGCCTTTCATATTGTTAATATTGCACACTGAGCCGTAACATTACCTGAGTTGTCGTACGATGTTCAAAGGACTTGGACGAATTCATTAGGTTTAGTATCGTGTTTTAAGGTTTCGTACGGTGTTGTAAGGTGTTGTTTGGAGTTTTAAGGTGTCCTACGTTATACTAACATGCTTTTCTTGGTGCTAATATGGCATACAAAGTCTTAAGATGTCCAAACTTGTCGTACGAAGTTTAAAGGACTCGGAGGAATTCATTAGGTGTATTATGGAGTTTTAAGGTTTTGTACGGTGATGTAACGTGTTCATAGGAGTTGTAAGACGTCCTACATTATACAAACGTTCTTTTCGAGTTGCTAATGTGTCATAAGGAGACGTAAGATGTCCTAAGATGCCGTACGATGTTCAAAGGACTCGTACGAATTCATTAGGTTTATTATGAATTTATAATGTTTCGTACGGTGTTGTTAGGTGTTGTTAGGAGTTGTAAGGTGTCCAACATCACACTAACATGCTTTTCAAGGTGCTAATATGGCATACAGAGTCGTAAGATGTCCTAAGTTGTCGTACGATGTTCAAAGGACTCGGACGAATTCATTAGGTTTATTATGGAGTTTTTCTAACTTGCCTTTCATATTGTTAATATTGCACACTGAGCCGTAACATCACCTAAGTTGTCGTACGTTGTTCAAAGGACTTGGACGAATTCATTAGGTTTAGTATCGTGTTTTAAGGTTTCGTACGGTGTTGTAAGGTGTTGTTTGGAGTTTTAAGGTGTCCTACGTTATACTGATAGGTTCAATTGGATCGTTAATATCACTGACAATGATCAGAATAATGCGCACAAACAAACAGTTCAATCACAAACACAATTCATACTAATAATTCTCTTTGTATATTGATGATCAACGCAATTCGTAGTACAAGTGCAGGAGAAACAAAATCACACACAGTTAATTCTCTCTCTAACGTGTAAAAGTTATCTAGCATGTCTCCTAACACTCTCTCACTACATGCTTATAGCAACAATTACAAGTTTAAGGAATATAACAAAATAGACCCTAAACTATTTACAAACATATAAACAAAATACAAAGTAAATCTTAACTAGGAAATAACCCTAACAGTACTCCCCCTAAGATTTATCTTTGAATCTTCAGCAAAATCTTCTATCTTTTTCATCTTTGATCAGCATCAATCTCTTTTACCATTCTTCTGGTTCGTCTTTGACATTCAGCATCTATTTTCCTTTATACTCTTCTTGTTCCTTCAAAGCTTCTTCAATACATGATTTGAACTTTTCGGCAATCTTGGCTTGTCGAGGTTTGGACTCGTTTGTCAGAATTTGGCAGGCATTCATACGTCTAAGTGAATCCAGATTTAAACCTGCAAAGTCAATATTAGCATAAAATTCAAACGGCATCTCTTGTCCTTTGACTTTCACTTCCAAAGTACCCTTCCTACTGATCCTCATATATTCTATCTCTGGTATGTCAACCCTCACGAGATTAGAATTCAGCAGTGCCTTTCTCACTCGGATCTTTTCAGTTGCAGCAGCAATCACCTCTATCATCACCACGAACAATTTTCTGTCAGCTTCAGCAAGTTTATCTTTACACTTCTCCATTCTGTAGCTTCTCAAAAAATCGATATATGATGGATGTAGCAGCTTCAACTCAAATGTACTAAAAAGCGTAATCATGTCTTTGTCCCAATCTTCCAAGTTTCGAACAAGCTTCAATTCAAAAGTTTCTTGATTATAAAACACTCTGAGTATAGGCTTTGTCATTTGCGAACCATCTATCACCTTCAATCCAGGATTTGTCACTTTGTCAAAGTACTCATCCGAAAACTCTTCCAAATACATATCTTCAGTTACAACCAAACGCTTCTTCTTTCTTTCTTTCTTTGCTTGCACATACGCAGTATCTTCCTGTTGGCCTGTAAAGTCAAGATACTTTGGTGGTCTAGCAATCCCGGCATCTAACAGCATAACACATTTATCACCACGCTCAGCATGCGTGTGATTTATCAACCTCAGTTTGTGCAATTCTTTCAAGTCCTGAACTTCCAACTTAAAAATGCTCGAGTAGTAATGATATACGTCACATAAACCATTTACTCTCTTTATCATAAACGCATCAAATACTTCATCGTATTTCCATGCTATAATCTTCACCTTCTTATTCTTCTCTGGCACAATCATCGAATTAAGCAATTCAGCAATCGACTGCCCTTTACTCAACAGTGACCTCACCACGTCACCTGCTGTAGCTGACTTATGCCATGATTCCCCAACATCCATTGGTATGTTGTACGATTTAACTTCGCTTGGAAACATATCCATCAATTCGTGCCTCTTTTTGTGAGCATCTTCAGGTAACGCCATCACTGGAAGTTCTTTTGGTCCAAGGACTTTATATCTCTTTGTTAGCTCAAAATATTGTGGATTGTTATAGTCCAAATAAAACATTCTGTTGTACATTTTCTCCGTCTTCATAAAACTGACCACAATCTTCCTCAGTGACTCAGACTTCAACCTCTTCAAAGTCTTGTACGGATAGTTTCTCGAACTCAACCAACTACGCATATCTGAAGCTGACATTTATTCTGGGTTTTGGTGATACAGTTCAGTCGGAGGCAAGTCTTCGATATTCAAACTTTCTTGCATTGGAGTCCATTCACCCATCTCAGTAACAAACTCTTTTTCATCGGCTGCAGCTTTGTCTTGAGCAATCAGACATTTTTCATATTCCTCATTTATCTGGCTCACAGTCAATCCATTCAAAAAAACAGCATTGTACTTCATGTTTTCAAGGTATGCAAATCTCTGATCTAAATCATCCGGTATCTCTTCAACAACATTAGTTTCTGGCCCAGCTTCATCTTCAGAATCAGTGAAGTCTACGTCATCCAAATCATCCAACGCTTCAATCATAGGTGCATTGTCAGTTTGAACCGGCTCAAACTGACTTGCAACTTCAGATACAGTTTCAGGCATATCAACAGCTTCAGATTGAATCGGCTCAACCTGAACTGTTTCTTCAGAACCAACTTCTTTCTCACTATCTGTCGCCTCAAATATTTCAGTCTCAGCTACAGATTCAGATTGAATCGGCTCAACCTGAACTGTTTTAGCAATTTCAGCTTCAGTCACATCAACTTCCATATCCATTTCAACTACAGCTACAGATTGAATCGGCTCAATCTGCACTGTCTCATCAATTTTAGCCTTCTTTGAACATTCTTCATCACCCAATATTTCAGGAACAGCATCCAGCTTCCTCTTTCCCTCAGCTTTATCAGAGATGACAGTTTCAGCAACAGCTTCATCGGGAATGATGATTGGAGATTCCACCATAATACCAGCGTTTGTAGTACCTCGTGCTCTAGTCAAATAAACTTTTTGTACTTGAGATTCAGTCACTTCGACTACTTCATCTGAAAAGTCTTTATCCGAAGTTGAACCAGATTTCTTCGGTTTAGTTTCCTCCAGCCATTTCTCTAACATTTCTTTCTCAGCCTCCAACGTATTGCATTCAGCTTTCAGTTCCTTGTAATCATATTTTAGATTCTCATGCTCCTCCATCAGTTTTCCATAATCGTCCTTCAATTTCACATGTTCATCAACAAGCTTGACATGATCCTCATCCAACTTTTTGAAGGTTTTCAAATTCTGATTATGAATATCCCAGTACTCATCAAATCTTTTCTTTTTCCTTTCATTAAAAGCTTTCAACAAATCATTCGCTTCCATCAACTTTGCAACCATCTCCTCTAACTCTGCAATTCTTTTCTCCTTCTCATTTTCATCAACTTTTGACACAAAATTTGGTGAAGACTCCAAACCTTGTTCAATATTTTCAGCAATTTGGGATGATGTGGTGGGAATATCAACAGTAGTAGGATCAGCAACGCCAGCATCAGCTTCTTCAACTATCTGTGCAATAGTTTCAGCTTCGGCCATTGCCTCCTGAGCAATCTGAATAACATCTATCTCTTCATGCTCTACAATCACAGGCTCTTTTACTATTTTCGACCTCTTTCTTCTAACATACTGAATACTAACATCCTTTGAAATTTCAGCAACTTCTTCTTCTTCAACAGAAGCAACCTCAACAGGTTCTTCTATTACCATAGGCTCACGAACTTCAACATTCTCTACATCCAACTCCATTGGCTCGGCCATTTCAACAATCTCTGCCTCCTCTGAATTGGATTCAGATTCAGCATCATCATTTCCACCATCATCTTCATCACTATCACTGTCTTCATCATTATCACCATCAACATTATCATCTTCTTCATCATCTTCTGGATGACGAGCAGAGTACTCGTCATCATCTAACAGATTATCAGGCACCTCATCCACTAGGTCCTGTGGATCAACAATCTCACCATGAGATATATGATAATAAACACCTTCTACATCTTCTTCATTGTTGGCTATATCTCTCATATAGTCAAACAATTCCACATTAGGCACATTCCCGATACTCATCTTTCTGTAAGATAGATCGTTCATGTCCTCAGTGTATAAAATACCTCCAGAATAACCTTCAGATCTGATGATAGGATAGGCAATGTTGATCATCAGTTGTAGGAATCTTGGATACATAAGAAACTTAAACCTCTTGCCTTTCACCAAGTTAAATACAAAACCATTCATAATCCATCTCGACATGTTGAATGGCTTATTCTCTGCTATGGCAATAATCGGTGATGCAATATCTGATGGGAAATTATCAAAACCTGCACTCCTCCTGGACATGCATTGTTGTACAACATAACACAACAATTTATACTTCTTCCCCAACTTCGCCCGATAGAATTGTGACTTTGGAAATACAGGTGGATGACCCATATTAACAAAACACGCTTGACATTCTGCCATAGTCAATTCATCATTCATTCCAATCTCATCTTCATCTATTCTCAGAGCATGTCTAATGACTTCTTCTGAAACAGTCAACACCATATCTCTAGTTATGTTGCCTCGAACAACAGTAACACCATTCTCATCTCTAACAACCTCTGCTGTCCTCCAAAAACTCTTAATCAGCCTTGCATATATGACCGGTTTGGCACACATAGCATACACATATTTGGTCCTTTTGATAAACTTGATCATATCTATGTAACCTTCTGTTTCAGGGATAGATTCATCTAGAACTGCCACCAAATTGTGTTTAGGCTCAAACTTTAGATTCTCCATCTGTTAAAACACAAACAAACACAAAACAAAACAAATGTGTTAGATTCTTCATTAAAACATATCAAAATTTTCATAAGTGTTTGAATAAAAGTTAGAAAGTAAAACATTCACATAATCATTTTAAATTCTAATTGTTCTAATAACCTGATTTTCATCATTTTAATCAAACAACTTTGAATTTTAAAGATTATACTTCATGTTTCAATTTTTAACAGTTAATCACTTAAGACAGAAATTTTGACATTTTGATGATGAAATTGTTTATCATGTTTTGGTTCAGTTTTAACAAGTATTAATCACTTTTAAACAGATATTTCATTATTTTGATGTTTAACTTTTAAGAGCTTCAAAGTTCATCAATGGCGATTTTAACAGTTGTCACAATTTTAACTGATTCGGTTGATTTTAAGGTGTTTTGGTGCAAATGAGTGATTGATTGTTGATGATCGACAGATTTTAACCTTAAAACAACATTCGATTTAAGTTTTAACACACAAAATCAAAGTGTCGATTCAAAGTCCAAAACACTGTTCATCATCGTTTTTCTTTTTAACGGTTGATTTGCAGGTCTATTTAGGTCAAAAACACTTAATCACTACCTTATCCAATCGATCAATCTTGTTATAGAGCAAAACGATTGAATATGATAACAGGCGATTTAGTACAGAGTGTTTGCTTGAAAGTGAATGTGTGAAATGATAAGTGTTTGTGAAGAGGCGGGTATTTATATCGTTAAAAATTTTAGGTCAAACTTAAGGTGCCGGGTCAACAAAAGGGACGGGTAAATAAAATAGGCCCAATAAGCCTTGACGGGTCAAGTACTGTAGTGACGGGTCATGTACTGTAGTGACGGGTCAAGTACATAAGTCAAGTCACAAACATGCGTAAAACACTTGACGGGTCAAACACTGTAGAGACGGGTAAGTCACTGTAGTGACGGGTAAAGGTTAGGAACAACTACACCTGATGGGTTTTATTCATCACCCGGCAGAATAGTTGTCTTCAAACATCACCCGGCAATCTTTCTTCATCACCCGGCAACACAGTTGCTTTCCTTCTTCATCCGGCTTGCTTTCTTCATCATCCGGCAACATAGTTGCTTTCATAGTCACCCGCATGCTTTCTTCTTCACACGGCATGCATTTCTTCTTCACACGGCAACACAGTGTCATACCTTTACACGGCAAGAAGATTTCTCTTTTACCCGGCTGTATAGTAAACACTTGTCACCCGGCTTGATATCTATGACCTTCACCCGGCTGTATTTGACATGATCTTTGCCCGGCTGTACAGTGGTCATAATATCTTCACCTTTTCTCAATCACCCGGCTGTATCAACACTCAACATTACCCGGCTGAACAGTATGTTCATTACCCGGCAGAACAGTTGTATCTGATATCTTTGCCCGACTATAACACTTTGAGCAATTTCTTCACTTTTTCTCGTCTGTTGACTTTTTCAACGGCATTTATTGCACCTGCAAACATTCTCGACACATTAATTAGACAAGATATCCTTAAAAAGAATTTGTCTAATTAATTATCAACAATATTAAAACAAGTCAATAATCATTAATTCCAATTAAAATCATTTTTCTTTTTCATTTTCAAAGATGTTTTTGCACAACCAATTTTTCTATATCCCGAAGCATTTTCTTAAAAACATATTACAGGACCTTGGGTTTGTTTTTAACACTTCCAATACCTTTGCTTTTCATACCACATAATCTTGTTCATTCAAAACACACTTATTCAAAAACACAATATTTTTGGATTTTTGTAGATATTTTTCTTCAATTTTATTCTCCCACTAAACTTGAAATTTCTTGAAATTTTTAAGTTTAACAAGGATGTCGATGTGTCAATAAAGATTCCATATGCCTGCACACACAAAGCACACACATTAAAATAAATACATATGCAATGCAATGAATCAAAATATCGCAGTGAGATCATACCATACATTATCTGAACATGTTTTGCAAGTTTTGAATAGACATTTGACTTATTCTTGATTGAGTGATGATATGAAAACATACCAATTAGCTCGAGTTGGCACACTTACTTTTTCAGTATCATGATGAGATTAAGGTTCGATTAGAATGACTTATGTGACCCACATGTATACATATGTCAACATATTTCCTTATCAACCACTACCTGAATGCATATTGCACAAAATCTGGTCACTTACAGTCATACACAGTGTGGAATATGGGTTCTATTCGGATTTGGTCCACTTTGGGACTTCTTTTTAATTCCATCTTTGGGAATTTTTCATTTCCTATCGTTCCCCTTGGGAATCTTCTGAATTCCTTTTTGGAATTTTTGTTTGGTGTCGGTCCACATTTGGGACTCTTTTCGTTCCATCTTTGGGAATCTTTTGCTGCACCTTGAAGCTCAAAAGAGACTTCGTGTGAGACTTCAGGTCTGTGGGTACCACAACAAAGAAGCTCACGATGCGGTTCATCACACTGAATACACTACATCGTTACCCGATCATGCACAACTATCATTACAAGCAATGTATCAAAAGATATATATCTTGACATGTATAATCAATGGAACTTAACACAAAGATCATTAAGTTTATGTTTGTCAACAATCAACTTACTTTTTCAGTCTAATTGCCTGAGCTGTCTAGCACATCAATTAACATTCATCAGTCTTTATTAAAAATGATGTAACAAATAATGTCTAGTGTAACTATCATTTCTCACTTTGTGCAATATAGATTCTTATGACATGATATTTTCTTTTCTTTTTGATTTTATATTTTGTTTTTGCTTTTCTTTTTCATGCACACACACAATGCAAAACATAAAATAAAAGACAAAGGAATCAATACATGACATCAACTTATAATATTTTTGGCTTTTATATTTTCTGATTTTTTTTTTGTTTTTGAAAAATAGAATCAATCATGATTGATTAATCCTATGGATTGAATTAAAAATTCAAACCGGCTTGACAAAAATGATTTTGTGAAAAGATCTGCCAGTTGTTTGTCGGTATGAACTTTAATCAAAATTATTAAACCTTTTTCAGAGTTGTCTCTTAAAAAGTGATATCGAATTTCGATATGTTTGGTTTTTGAGTGTTGAACAGGATTAGCAGTAATAAACATAGCAGCAGTATTGTCTATGTAAATAGGAGTTTTTAGAAAGTTAAACCCGTAGTCAAGCAACTGATTTTGTAACCACAAAACTTGAGAACATCCTGCAGATGCAGCGATATACTCTGCTTCAGCAGTGGATACAGAAACATTGGTCTGCTTCTTGCATTGCCAAGAGACAAGCCTAGGACCCAGAAATTGACAACCACCGGTAGTCGATTTCCTGTCAAGAGCACATCCACCAAAATCACTGTCAGAATAACTATATAATTCAAAATTGCCTTCATAAGGATACCATAACCCAAGATTCGGTTTCCCTTTAAGGTATCTGAAAATACGTTTCACAGCAACCAAGTGCGACTCCTTTGGATCAGACTGATATCTTGCGCACACACATACAGCATACATGATGTCTGGTCTTGATGCAGTAAGATACATCAGTAAACCGATCATTGATCTGTATAGTGTTTGATCCACGGATTTGCCTTTCGGATCCGGTTGTATCTTGCAGTTTACATCAGATGGAGTTCGGATAGTCTGACAATCTTGCATTTTGAACTTCTTCAACAATTTCTCAACAAATTTTGATTGATTGATGAAAATTCCGTCAGCTGATTGTTTCACTTGTAGTCCAAGAAAGAAGTTAATCTCCCCCATAGAACTCATCTGGAATCTGCATTTCATGATTTCCTCAAATTCTTTGCACATTGACTCACTGGTTGATCCGAAGATAATATCGTCCACATAAACTTGAACACATAAGAGATCGTCATTCTCCCTCTTCATAAACAAAGTTGGATCAATCTGTCCTCTTGTGAATCCATGTTCTAGTAAATGCTTGGATAATGTCTCATACCAGATTCTAGGAGCTTGATGTAGACCGTAAAGTGCTTTACTCAACTTGTATACACGATGAGGATAGTCAGGATCTTCAAAACCCGGAGGTTGTCTGACATATACGTCATCTGTAATCGGTCCATACAGAAAAGCGCCTTTTACGTCCATTTGGAATACTTTAAACTTCATGAAGGAAGCATATGCAAGAAAGACACGTATGGCTTCAAGTCTTGCGACCGGAGCGAACACCTCTTCGTAATCAATGCCTTCTTCCTGAGTGTATCCCTGTGCAATGAGTCTTGCTTTGTTTCTCACTACAATGCCACGTTCGTCTGGCTTGTTTTTGTACAACCATCTTGTACCAATTGCATTCTCTCCTTCAGGTAAGTCCACTAATTTCCAAACCTCTTGTTTGCGAAATTGAAGTAACTCCTCTTGCATGGCTTCAATCCAACTATTATCTTGTAACGCTTCTGAAATGTTCTTCGGCACCAGTTGAGAAAGAAAACATGAATAAAGACAAACATTTGCTTGCTCAGTTTGACTTCTTGTAGTTCTCTGATTCAAAGGCCCAATAATCTGAGAGACAGGATGTTTCTTGTGAATTCGATGAATTGGTATCTCATCTCCTTGCACTTGAGTCTCCAGATTAGACTGATTCAGATTCGGTAGATCTTGTAGAATGGTAGAAGTATGCGGAGTGAAATTAGGAACTTGATCCGGTGAATTGATGAAGTAATCAAATGATTCTGGAATAACTTCAGCATTCGGATCTGATGATGGTTGATTTTGAACAGATCCACCATCATTAGGAGAATTTTGCGGATTTACATCTTCTTCAAGATTGTTTGATTCTTGATCTTCTTGCGAACCAGAAGGACCCGGAGCTTGACTGGATTTGACATGATCAGGATTGTGAAATGACATGAACGGATATTCTGAGTTGAGATTTCCATCCTCGTCATTATCAGATCGTCACTAAAGCATCCCAAGTCACCTGATTCTTTCCTTGTTTTTCCTGAAAAATCAAATAAGTTAGAATTGAAAGATTTTGATAACGAATCTAAATCAAATAACCATTCGGGACCATGCGCCACTGACGGAAACGAATTTTCTAAAAACTTTACGTTAATAGTTTCAATAACAGTATTTGTTTTGCTATTAAAAACCCGATAAGCTTTAGAAACAGACGAATAACCTAGGAAAAATCCATCGTCAGATTTTGACTCAAATTTCCCGAGATGATCATTTAAATTTAGAACAGTTACGGGACAACCAAATGCTTTCAAATAAGAAATATTCGGTTTTCTTCCAAATAACAACTCATAAGATGTTTTCTGTTTGTCTTGCACTAATAGTGTCCTGTTTTGAACAAAACACGCAGTAGCAATAGCTTCGTCCCAAAAAGTGATAGGGATTTTGGCATCTGCGAGCATGGATCTTGCTGCTTCAATTAGTGTCTGGTTTTTCCGTTCCGCAACCCCGTTCTGTTGAGGCGTTCTTGGAGCACTAAATTGTCTAGCAATCCCTTTTTCTGCACAAAACAAATCAACATTAGCGTTTTTAAATTCAGTTCCATTATCACTTCTTAAAACTTTCACTTTACAATCCAAACGGTTCATGTTTCTGAAGTTTGAATGGCCCAGCCGTCTATGCCAAAGCTGACTCTCATCATTTGAAGCATGAGCAATGAGACAAGTAGTTTCGGTTTCAGCGTCAATCTGCGACATATCCAACTTGTATACATCACGATCTCTTGGAGCTTTCACCACTACCCATTCATTGTCAATCTTGAAACTTGGTTTGAGAATGTAACAGAAAGAATCATCAAATAAGGTTGAATAAGATTTATCACAAATTTGAGATACACTTAGTAAGTTAAAGTTCAACTGTGCACAGTAGTTGACTTTATCAAAACTAATGACCCCATTGGATACGGTTCCTTCTCCTGTTATCTTTCCACCCGCATCACCTCCAAATGCAACGTGTGTACCATTTTTCAGCTTGAAATCCTGAATCAAGGCATGGTTGCCTGTCATATGCCGGCTACACCCACTATCAACGAACCATGAGTTGATAGGTCTTCTTGGGCGTACCTGCAATTCAACAATCACTTAGTTAGTTTGGCCAACCCAGGCCCACACGGTCTTGGGTTTTCCGAATCTATCAGCAATAGTAACTTGTTGATATTGAACATTTTGAAAATTTGTTTCATTTAAGAGATTTTGATGCTGATAACTGTTGTTTCGCCCATTGGCGTTCATTGATTGCTTTCTCCTCAAAGCACTAAACCTTTCCTCTAGCTTAGGATCAAGGTTATTTTCAAACTTTTGGTTTCTTACCATTAAAGCTCTTGGTTTAAAACTGTTAACCTGCACATTTCTTGAAAAGTTAGAAACAGAATTGTTTCAATTGAAATTTCTCAAAACTGGAGAATGACTTTGACTCATATTTTGAAAACCAAATGAATTATTTCTTTGAAAGTTTGAATATGGAGTCATTTCTCTAGTTGAGTTTGATCGAAAGAAACAATCCTTTGTGTCATGGTTTTTTCTTTCACAGATATCACAAAACTTGTTATAAAAACATTCTTCTAAAGAATGATTTCTTTTGTTACAGAAACTGCAGTACCTGTTAAAGAAACATTCAGCAGTAGTATGGTTATAACGATCACAGTTCTCACAATGTTTCTTGCTAATCCTAAAGAGCCGATTGTTAACTTTTGATGTTGAACCAAAACGTGATTCATTATCTTGGTTGTTCGGTTTTAGATTAACGTTCTTTTGTGGAGATATTGTTTGTGATTTTGATTGCATGGGACTTTGGTTCGATTTTAAACTGTTCTGTTTGGTTACCTTTTTGTTTTCAATTCTCTTATCGTTGACAGCGGAAGACTTAGGACCTGAACCTGTTTTCAGACCAGAGTTAGATTTGATTTGAGCATTGATTTGGTTACCATAAGAACCGTTCATGTCGAAAGTACCTGCAGACACAAACTTGATTGTCTTACCTTTTGACACTTTCTTGACAGGTTTAACTTTGTCAGTTTTAACACTTGGA
Organism: Tagetes erecta; assembly: GCA_030867185.1. Taxonomy (NCBI): domain Eukaryota; kingdom Viridiplantae; phylum Streptophyta; class Magnoliopsida; order Asterales; family Asteraceae; genus Tagetes; species Tagetes erecta. Next base: position 40,123,318 of record CM061487.1, on the reverse strand, counting down.
ACTTTGGTGTTATCATTTGATTTCAAGACACTTTTGCCTTTTGACTGTTTCGTTTCAGATTGATTGTTCATTGTTTTCGATTTCTGCTTCTTTGCAGTTGAAACTTCAGCCTTCTTCACATCATTCTTCTTGAGCAACTGATCAGCAACTTGCGCCTTTTGTTCTTTCTTCCACCTGATGTATTCAGGATCATTGAATCCTGAAAATTCACCTTCTTCCTTCACTGATTCTAGTTCGGGGTTAAGCTTTGGATATTCAACGAGTTGAATTAGAACAGGCTCTAATTTGTTGTCAGATTTGTTGCTTGCTTCATCATCTGCTTAAGTTGTCACATCATCTTCTTCTTTCAAGCTTTCAATCAACACCTCAGATCCTTCGGACTCGGATTTACTTCTTTGAATTTCTTTGAATTTACGTTCATTTTCAGGTGAATGATCAAATTCATTAAAGTTTTCCGGTAAGGTTTGAGTGATTGAATTTGGCATTGGTTCATGAGTAAAACCCAACCCGGTTTTGTTTTTGTTACCTCTTTCATTAACGAGTTGTTCAACCATTGTCTTACAACTTTTAACTTTCTTTAATTCAACTTGTGTGACAGCATGTTCAACTTTTTCTTGTTCAAAGTTCTTTGTCATTTCTTCAAGTTGTTTGGTCACAAGTTCCAGTTCTTTTAAAGTTTTGTTCCATGATTCAGTTAGTGACAAAATCTTCTCATCAGAAATTTTGTGATCAATTTTAAGTTGTTCATGAATCTTTTCATGTTTGCTTAATTTGTCACCGATTTTAAATGAATGAGTTCGATAATGTTCTACTTGTTGAATGCATTGATCAGAACACAACCTTTCCTTAACATCAGCAGGTAATGGAACATAGTTAGGGGGTAAATCAGTACTAACCTTTGGTTGTTCGGTAGATGATGAAGACTCACTGGATGTAGCCATTAACGCAATTTCAGACTCAGATTCTTCAACAGGATCAGACTTTGCACTCCAGTCATAATCTTCAGAATCTTCACTGACATCTTCAATCATATTACCATCCCCTTCTTCTGACCAATCTTCTTCTATTTCACATACCAGTGCCAAACTTGATGTAAGATCAGACGTAAATTGTTCTGCATAAGCGCTCCAATCATAACCGTCTTTTACACTTACTACCAGTGCCTTTGTTTGGTCTTCTGGTTTCTTTCCTTCATCTTTCAATTCAGGCATGGGAAGACTTTGATATGGTTTCTGAAAGAAACGTTGATTTCTTTGTTGATAACTTGAAGATTGTTGAGAACTTTGACTTTGACCTTGATTACTTGAACTAGCTTGATCATTGAAATTCTTGGGAGCTTTGCATTCTCTTGAAAAATGACCATACTGGTTACAATTAAAACATCTGGCCTTTGATTTGTCAAATCCAACTGTCTTGTTTGCATGAGGTTTGTAACTTCGGTTAACATATGCATGCTTTTGTGTTCGATATGCAACCATAACCATTTGCCAATTAAGATCCATTTCCTCAACATCAACTGGATCCATCTCAAATAAGTCTTGAAGGACAACATCCATTTGAGTTAAATGACTTCCTTGATATGCTTGAAAACTTGCCATAAAAGCAGTAAAGGCAGTTTTAGTTTCGTCATCTTGTAACAGAATGTTCATAACATCTTTCACCTTTGCTTGAACATTTGTATTTTGACTTTCTGATTGATTCTTCAAATTCTGACTTGGAACTTGAGCTCTTGGTGGAGATTGAGGTTGAGAATAAGTTGGTGAACTTGGAAAGTATGCTGAATCAGTATAAAAACTTGCACCAACAAATAAGTCATCCTCATCTTCAAACTTTGTTGCATTTTGTGCAAGAAAAGCATTATCCACAGTATTGGCAGGATTTACCACATACTTATACTGAGTTTGTGAGCTTGATCTATCAGTATTTCTTGATCCTTCATCAATCTCAACTTCTTCTATCTTTCCAATAAGCAGATCTAGTTCCATTGGAAATTTCTCAGTATGTTTCAACAAAGTAACAGTTTGCTTCCATGATGATGGTAAAGCACATAACAATCGATCATTCAAGTCTTGAAGTTCAATCTTCACTCCGAGGTTTGACATCTCAGTAGTTAAGTGAACAAACCTGTTCATCATCTGGTGTACTGTTTCTCCATTAATGTGTTCAAACAATTCCAATTGCCTTTTCAGCTTTGATTTCTTCAAACTTCTCAATTGCTCTCCTCCTTCACATATAGACTTCAATGCCTTGAAGCATGTATAACCAGTCTGATATGCATCCAATCTAGACAGAACTTGGAGTGGCAACCCCTTGCACATTAAAGAATAAGCCTTGCTATCATTCTTTACCTTCCTCAAATCTTCAGCTGACAAATTATCCTCTGGATAAGGTGTAGTAGAATCTTTAGTGTAGGTACTTGCACTATCTAGTGCTGTCTGAGTTGGAATGTGAGGACCCTTTTCAATGGACTTCCATAAGTCATTGTCAATAGAACACAAGTGATGTCTCAACCTGATGGTCCAATTCTTGAAATCTGCACGATTCAAAAGTCTAGGAACACGGTTATCAGAATCATCATTAGGAGCCATTTTTAACAATTTTTAAAGAAAATATTTTTGGTTTTTGTTAATTTTTGAAAAGAAATGATTAAAATACTAAAATAAAGACAAGAAATTAAAGACAAGATAAGAAACAAGTATTAAAAACAACTAAAATGAGTCACACGGCAAAACAGTGAAAAATCCTTCTTCAACCGGCTAAACAGTGTCTTTGTTCTTCACCCGGCAGAAATAAGTCTTTACACGGCCAAACAGTTACAAGGCTCAACAGTTGTTATAATTTTGTTCTTCACCCGGATGAACAGTTACCCGGCAACAAGAAAAACTTTGACACGGCAATAATCTTTGACCGGCTGAACAGTACTCGATCACACGGCAGTTGTTAATCACCCGGCTACACAGTTGATGATTACCCGGCTGAATTTTCTTAATCACCCGGCGTAACAGTGTATCACCCGGCACTACAGTGTTTGATCCGGCTGAACAGTAACACCTTTTCAAGTCAAATTCTTCACCCGACAAGCACAAATTCCTTTATACGGCAATACAGGACCTAATTTGTTCTCCAATCTAAGTCCAAGGAAATTGTCTAAGTCAAAATTAATCACCCGGCAAGTTAATCTTCAACCAAGTTCTTACTGTTCATCATCTTCTTCATGAAAATTTTCAGGGTTTTGTCAAAAACTTGTCCAATTTGTCCAAAATTCACACACAAGCTGTGAAATGGTCCGATTATCAATCCCTTATATCAATCAATCCAAAACATGATCAAATCTTGTTAGGGTTATTTCCTTTTCCTTGTTAAGATTTACTTTGTATTTTGTTTATATGTTTGTATAGTTTAGGGTTTATTATGTATTTTCCTTAAACTTGCATTTTGTTTGTTATAGCATGTAGTGTGCGTGTGTTAGGAGAGAGGCTAGATCACTTTTACACTGTTAGAGAGAGAATTAACTGTGTGTAATTTGTTTTCTCCTGCACTTTGTACTACGAATTGCTTGATCATCAAATACAAAGAGAATTTATGAGTATGAATTGTGTTTGTGATTGAATCGTTTGTTTGTACTTGTTATTCTGATCATTTGAGTGATATTATCGATCCAATTGAACCTATCAATTGGTATCAGAGCTTTCGGTTTGTGTTCTTCGCTGTTTCTAAGCAAAACACATCAATATTGCTCAAAATATCATGATCTGAATGAATTGTTGGTGTTTTTAGGTGTGATTTATCATCATAATCACTCTAATTCACAGCGATTGTGGAGATTCTATCAGATCATCATCAGATCTGAAGAATTAAGAAGAATAGAAAAAGTTACTGTTCGATCAATTTTTGCTCAAATTCATCGAAAAATGATGATGTTTTGGATTGATTGATACAAGGGTTTGATAATCGGACTATTTCACAGCTTGTGTGTGAATTTTGGACAATTTGGACAAGTTTTAGACAAAACCCAGAAAATCTTCATGAAGAAGATGATGAACAGTTGATTTTTGGTTGAAGATTAACTTGCCGGGTGATATATTTGACTTAGACAATTTCCTTGGACTTAGAATTTGTGAAGAAATTAGGTCCTGTGCAGCCGTGTAAGGGAATTTGTTCTAGACGGGTGAAGAATTTGACTTGAAAAGTTGCTACTGTTCAGCCGGATCAGACACTGTTGTGCCGCGTGATACACTGTTACGCCGGGTGATAGAGAAAATACAGCCGGGTAAACTTCAACTGTGTAGCCGGGTAATTAACAACTCTGTCGTGTGACCAAGTACTGTTCAGACGGGGAAGCTCTTTGCCGTGTCAAGATTCTGCCGGGTCAAAGACTTATTGCCGTGTGAAGTTTTTCTTATTGCCGGGTAACTGTTCATCCGGGTGAAGAACAAAGTATTTTTCAACTGTTTAGCCGTCTAACTGTTTAGCCGTGTGAAGACTTATTCTGCCGGGTGAAGAACAAATACACTGTTTAGCCGGTTGAAGAAGAATTTTCACTGTTTTGCCGTGTGACTCATTTTAGTTGTTTTTCAATACTTGTTTCTTATCTTGTCTTTAATTTCTTGTCTTTATTTTAGTATTTTAATCACTTCTTTTCAAAAATTAACAAAAACCAAAAATATTTTCTTTAAAATTGTTAAAAAATGGCTCCTAATGATGATTCTGATAACCGTGTTCCTAGACTTTTGAATCGTGCAGATTTCAAGAACTAGACCATCAGGCTGAGACATCATTTGTGTTCTATTGACAATGACTTATGGAAATCCATTGAGAAGGGTCCTCACATTCCTACTCAGACACAACCAGATAGTGCCAGTACCTATACTAAAGATTCTACTACACCTTATCCAGAGGATAATCTGTCAGCTGAAGACTTGAGGAAGGTAAAGAATGATAGCAAGGCCTATTCGTTGATGTGCAAGGGGTTACCACTCCAAGTTTTGTCTAGATTGGATGCATATCAGACTGGTTATACATGCTTCAAGGCATTAAAGTCTATATGTGAAGGAGGAGAGCAGTTAAGAAGTTTGAAGAAATCAAAGCTCAAAAGACAATTGGAACTATTTGAACACATCAATGGAGAGACAGTTCACCAGATGATGAACAGGTTTGTTCACTTGACTACTGAGATGTCAAACCTCGGAGTTAAGACTGAACTTCAAGACTTAAATGATCGATTGTTATGTGCTTTACCATCATCATGGAAGCAGACTGTTACTCTTTTGAAGCATACTGAGAAATTCCCAATGGAATTAGATCTGCTGATTGGGAAAATTGAAGAAGTTGAGATTGATGAAGGATCAAGAAATTCTGATAGATCAACGTCACAAACTCAATACAAGTATGTGGTAAATCCTGCCAATACTGTGGATAATGCTTTTCTTGTGCAAAATACAACAAAGTTTGAAGATGAGGACGACTTATTCGTTGGTGCAAGTTTCTATACTGATTCAGCATACTTTCCAAATTCACCAACTTATTCTCAACCTCAATCTCCGCCAAGAGCTCAAGTTCAAGTTTCAAGTCAGAATGTGAAGAATCAATCAGAAAAACAAATTCCAAATGTTCAAGCCAAGGTGAAAGACGTCATGAATATTCTGTTGCAAGATGACGAAACAAAAACTGCCTTTACTGCTTTTATGGCAAGTTTTCAAGCGTATCAAGGTAGTCATTTAAGTCAAATGGACGTTGTTCTTCAAGACTTATTTGAAATGGATCTAGTGGATGTTGAGGAAATGGATCTCAACTGGCAAATGGTTATGGTAGCTTATCGTACTCAAAAGCATGCATATGTCAACCGAAGCTACAAACCTCATGCAAACAAAACCGTAGGATTTGATAAATCTAAGGCCAGATGCTTTAACTGTAACCAGTATGGTCATTTCTCAAGAGAATGTAAAGCTCCAAAGAATTTCAATGACCAAGCTAGTTCAAGCAATCAAGTTCAAGGTCAAAGTTCTCAACAATCTACAAGTTATCAAGGCAGAAATCAGCGTTTCTTTCAGAAACCATACCAAAGTCTTCCTATGCCTGAATTGAAGGATGAAGGAAAGAAGCCAGAAGACCAAACAAAGGCATTGGTTGTAAGTGTGAAAGACGGGTATGATTGGAGCGCTTATGCAGAACAATTCACGTCTGATCTTACATCGAGTCTGGCATTGGTATGTGAAGTAGAAGAAGATTGGTCAGAAGAAGGGGATTGTAAGATGATTGAAGATGTGAGTGAAGATTCAGAAGATTATGACTGGAGTGCAAAATCTGATCCTACTGAAGAATCTGAGTCTGAACTTGTGCTGATGGCTACTGCCAGTGAATCTTCATCATCTACAGAACAACCAAAGGTTAATACTGACCTACCCCCTAACTATGTCCCATTACCTGCTGATGTCAAGGAAAGGCTATGTTCTGAACAGTGCATTCAACAAGTAGAACATTATCGGACTCATTCATTTAAAATCGGTGACAAATTAAGCAAACATGAGAAAATTCATGAACAACTTAAAATTGATCACAAAATTGCTGATGAGAAGATTTTGTCACTTAAAGAATCATGGAACAAAACATTAAAGGAACTGGAATTGATAACCAAACAACTTGAAGAAATGACAAAGAACTTTGAACAAGAAAAAGTCGCACATGCTATCACTCAAGTTGAATTAACAAAGGTTAAAAGTTGTAAAACAATGGTTAAACAACTCATCAAAGAAAGAGGTAACAAAACCAAAACCGGGTTGGGTTTTACACATGAACCGATGCCAAATTCAATCACTCAAACCTTACCGGAAAACTTTAATGAATTTGATCATTCACCTGAAAATGAACGAAAATTTAAAGAAATTCAAAGAAGTAAATCCGAGTCTTAAGGATCTGAGGTGTTGATTGAAAGTTTGAGAGAAGAAGAAGGAATGACAACTGAAGCTGATGATGAAGCAAGCAACAAATCTGAAAACAAATTAGAACCTGTTCTTATCCAACTTGTTGAGTATCCAAAGCTTAATCCCGAACCAGAAACACCGGTGAAGGAAGAAGGTGAATTTTCAGGATACAATGATCCTGAGTACATCAAGTGGAAGAAAGAACAAAAGGCGCAAGTTGCTGCTCAGTTGGTCAAAAAGCCAGAAGTGAAAAAGGCTGAAGTTTCGAATGTTAAGAAGCAAAAATCGAAAACAATGAACAATCAATCTGAAACGAAACAGTCAAAAGGCAAAAATGTCTTAAAATCGAATGTTAACACAAAAGTTCAAGGTGTTAAAACTGACAAAGTTAAACCTGTCAAGAAAGTGTCAAAAGAAAAGAAAATCAAGTTTGTGTCTGCAGGAACGTTTGATTTGAACGGATCTTATGGTAAACCAATTCATTCTCCAATCAAATCTAACTCTGGTCTGAAAACAGGTTCAGGTCCTAAGTCTTCCGCTGTCAATGAAAAGAGAATTGAAAACAAAAAGGTGACCAAACAGAACAGTTTAAAATCGAACCAAAGTCCCATGCAATCAAAAGCACAAACAATGACTCCACAGAAAAATGTTAATCTAAAACCGAACAACTATGATAACGAATCACGTTTTGGTTCAACATCAAGAGTTAACAATCGGCTCTTTAGGATTAGCAAGAAACATTGTGAAATTTGTGATAGATATAATCATGCAACTGCTGAATGTTTCTTTAACAGGTACTGCAGTTTCTGTGACAAAAGAAATCATTCTTCAGAAGAATGTTATTTTAACAAATTTTGTGATATCTGTGAGAGAAGAAACCATGACACAAAGGATTGTTTCTTTCGATCAAACTCGACTAGAGAAATGACTCCATATTCAAACTTTCAAAGAAATAATTCTTATGGTTTTCAAAATATGAGTCAAAGTCATTATCCGGTTTTGAGAAATTTCAATCGAAACAATTCTGTTTCTAACTTTTCTAGGAATGTGCAGGTTAACAGTTTTAAACCAAGAGCTTTAATGGTTAAGAATCAACAGTTTGAAAATAACCTTGATCCTAAGCTAGAGGAAAGGTTTATTGCTTTGAGGAGAAAGCAATCATTGAACGCCAATGGGCGAAGTTATCAGCATCAAAATCTTTTAAACGAAACAAATGTTCAAAATGTTCAATACCAACAAGTTACTATTGCAGATAGATTCGGAAAACCCAAGACCGTGTGGGCCTGGGTTGACCAAACTAACTGAAAATTTTTGTTGAAATGCAGGTACGCCCAAGAAGACCTATCAACTCATGGTTCGTTGATAGTGGGTGTAGCCGGCACATGACAGGCAACCATGCCTTGCTTCAGGATTTCAAGCTGAAAAATGGTACACACGTAGCGTTTGGAGGTGATGCGGGTGGAAAGATAACAGGAGAAGGAACTGTATCCAATGGGACCATTAGTTTTGATAAAGTCAACTACTGTGCACAGTTGAACTTTAACTTACTAAGTGTATCTCAAATTTGTGATAAATCTTATTCAACTTTATTTGATGATTCTTTCTGTTATATTCTTAAACCAGGTTTCAAGATTGACAATGAGTGGGTAGTGGTTAAAGCTCCAAGAGATCGTGATGTATACAAGTTGGATATGTCGCAGATTGACGCTGATACCGAAACAACCTGTCTCATTGCCCATGCTTCAAATGATGAGAGTCAGCTTTGGCATAGACGGCTGGGCCACTCCAACTTCAGAAACATGAACCGTTTGGTAACTGGAAATCACGCTGTGGGAATTCCATCGAAGAAATTCTCCACAACTGATCTCTGTCCAGCATGTTTGAAGGGCAAACAGCATCGGATGTCTTTTAAGTCCAAGCTCGAGAACTCCATTTCAAAACCTTTGCATATGCTACATATGGATCTTTTCGGACCGACAAATGTGCAAAGCATCGGAAAGAAGTCTTATTGTTTTGTCATTATTGACGATTTCACTAGATTTTCTTGGGTTTATTTCTTGCATGCAAAATCTGAAACTGCTGAGTTATTAAAAGAATTTATCATCAAAGTAGAAAACCAATTGGATTGCAGAGTTAAAGTATTAAGAAGCGATAATGGAACTGAATTTAAGAATGCTAATGTTGATTTATTTTGTGCAGAAAAGGGGATTGCTCGTCAGTATAGTGCTCCAAGAACGCCTCAGCAAAATGGGGTTGCGGAACGGAAAAACCGGACACTAATTGAAGCTGCAAGATCCATGCTCGCAGATGCCAAAATCCCAATCACTTTTTGGGACGAAGCTATTGCTACTGCGTGTTTTGTACAAAATAGGACTTTATTAGTACAAGATAAACAGAAAACATCATATGAGTTGTTATTTGGAAGAAAGCCGAATATTTCTTATTTGAAAGCATTTGGTTGTCCAGTAACGGTTCTAAATTTAAATGATCATCTCGGGAAATTTGAGTCAAAATCTGACGATGGATTTTTCCTAGGTTATTCGTCTGTTTCTAAAGCTTATCGGGTTTTTAATAGCAAAACAAATACTGTTATTGAAACTATTAACGTAAAGTTTTTAGAAAATTCGTTTCCGTCAGTGGCGCATGGTCCCAAATGGTTATTTGATTTAGATGCGTTATCAAAATCTTTCAATTCTAACTTATTTGATTTTTCAGGAAAAACAAGGAAGGAATCAGGTGACTTAGGAAGCTTTAGTGACGATTCTGATAATGACGAAGATGGAAATCTCAACTCTGAATATCCATTTATGTCTTTTCACAATCCTGATCATGTCAAATCCAGTCAAGCTCCGGGTTCTTCTGGTCCGCAAGAAGATCAAGAATCAAACAATCATGAAGAAAATGAGAATTCGCAAATGTCTCCTAATGATGGTGAATCCGTTCAAAATCAACCATCATCGGATCCGAATGTTGAAGTTACTCCTGAATCATTTGATTACTTCATCAATTCACCGGATCAAGTCCCGAATTTCACACCGCATACTTCAACTATACTACAAGATCTACCAAATCTGAATACTTCTAATCTAGAGACTCAAGTGCAAGGAGGTGATATTCCTATTCATCGAATTCACAAGAAACATCCTGTCTCTCAGATTATTGGGCCGTTGAATCAGAGAACTACAAGAAGTCAGACAGAGCAAGCAAATGTTTGTCTTTACTCGTGTTTTCTATCTCAAGTGGTGCCAAAGAATATTTCAGAAGCGTTGCAAGACAACAGTTGGATTGAAGCCATGCAAGAGGAATTGCTTCAGTTTCGCAAACAGGAAGTTTGGAAACTTGTGGACTTACCTGAAGGAGAGAATGCGATAGGTACAAGATGGTTGTACAAAAACAAGCCAGACGAACGTGGCATTGTTGTGAGAAACAAAGCAAGACTGATTGCACAGGGATACACTCAGGAAGAAGGCATTGATTATGAAGAGGTGTTTGCTCCTGTCGCAAGACTTGAAGCCATACGCGTTTTTCTTGCATATGCGTCTTTCATGAAATTTAAGGTATTCCAAATGCACGTCAAAGGTGCGTTCTTGTATGGACCTATTACAGATGATGTTTATGTCAGACAACCTCCGGGTTTTGAAGATCCTGACTATCCTCATCGGGTATACAAGTTGAGTAAAGCTCTTTACGGTCTACATCAAGCTCCTAGAATCTGGTATGAGACATTATCCAAGCATTTACTAGAACACGGATTTACAAGAGGTCAGATTGATCCAACTTTGTTCATGAAGAGGGATAATGATGATCTATTGTGCGTTCAAGTTTATGTGGACGATATTATCTTTGGTTCAACCAGTGAGTCCATGTGCAAAGAATTTAAAGAAATCATGAAGTCAAGATTTCAGATGAGTTCGATGGGGGAGATTAATTTCTTTCTGGGATTACAAGTGAAACAGTCTGCTGACGGAATTTTTATCAACCAATCAAAATTTGTTGAGAAGTTGCTGAAGAAATTCAAGATGCAAGATTGTCAGACTATCCGAACTCCGTCTGACGTGAATTGCAAGATACAACCTGATCCAAAGGGCAAAGCAGTTGATCAGACACTATACAGATCAATGATCGGTTCTCTGATGTATCTTACTGCATCAAGACCAGACATCTTGTACGCTGTGTGTGTATGCGCCAGATATCAGTCAGATCCGAAAGAGTCGCATCTTATTGCTGTGAAGCGTATATTCAGATATCTCAAAGGGAAACCGAATCTTGGGTTATGGTATCCTTATGAAGGAAATTTTGAATTATATAGCTATTCTGACAGTGATTTTGGTGGTTGTGCTCTTGACAGGAAATCGACTACTGGTGGTTGTCAATTTCTGGGTCCAAGGCTTGTCTCTTGGCAATGCAAGAAGCAAACCAATGTTTCTGTATCCACAGCTGAAGCAGAGTATATCGCTGCATCTGCAGGATGTTCTCAGGTTTTATGGTTACAAAATCAGTTGCTGGACTACGGGTTTAACTTTCTGAAAACTCCTATTTACATAGACAATACTGCTGCTATGTTTATAACTGCTAATCCTGTTCAACATTCTAAAACCAAACACATCGAAATTAGATATCACTTTTTAAGAGACAACTCTGAAAAAGGTTTAATAATCTTGATTAAAGTTCATACCGACAAACAACTGGCAGATCTTTTCACAAAATCTTTTTTGTCAGGCCGGTTTGAATTTTTAATTCAATCCATAGGATTAATCAATCATGATTGATTCTATTTTATCGAAAATCAAAAGAAAAATCAGAAAATATAAAAGCCAAAAATATAATAAGTTGATGTTAAGTTTTGATTCCTTTGTCTTTTATTTTATGTTTTGCATTGTGTGTGTGCATGAAAAAGAAAATAGAAAAGCTAAAACAAAATATAAAAACAAAAAGAAAAGAAAATATCATGTCATAAGAATCTATATTGCAAAAAGTGAGAAATGATAGATACACTAGACATTATTTGTTACATCATTTTTAATAAAGACTGATGAATGTTAATTGATGTGCTAGACAGCTCAGGCAATTAGACTGAACTAGTAAGTTGATTGTTGACAAACATAAACTTAATGATCTTTGTGTTAAGTTCCATTGTTATACATGTCTAGATATATATCTTTTGAAACATTGCTTGTGATGATAGTTGTGCATGATCGGGTAACGATGCAGTGTATTCAGTGTGATGAACCGCATCGTGAGCTTCTTTGTTGTGGTACCCACAGACCTGAAGTCTCACACGAAGTCTCTTCTGAGCTTCAAGATGCAGCAAAAGATTCCAAAATGGAACAAAAAGAGTCCCAAATGTGGACCGACACCAAACAAAAATTCCAAAATGGAATTCAGAAGATTCCCAAGGGGAACGATAGGAAAGAAAAATTCCCAAAGTTGGAATTAAAAGAAGTCCCAAAGTGGACCAAATCCGAATAGAACCCAGATTCCACACTGTGTATGACTGTAAGTGACCAGGTCTTGTGTAATATGCATTCAGGTAGTGATTGATAAGGAAATATGTTGACATATGTATACTTGTGGGTCACATAAGTCATTCTAATCGAACCTTAAATATCATCATGATACTGAAAAAGTAAGTGTGTCAATTCGAGCTAATTGGTATGTTTTCATATCATCACTCAATCAAGAATAAGTCAAATGTCTATTCAAAACTTGCAAAACATGTTCAGATAATGTGTGGTATGATCTCACTGCGATATTTTGATTCATTGCATTGCATATGTATTTATTTTAATGTGTGTGCTTTGTGTGTGCAGGCATATGGAATCATTATTGACATATCAACATCCTTGTTAAACTTAAAAATTTCGAGAAATTTCAAGTTTAGGGGGAGAATAAATTGAAGAAAAATATCTACAAAAATCCAAAAATATTTTGTTTTGAATAAGTGTGTTTTTGAATGAACAAGATTATAAGTTATGAAAAGCAAAGGTATTGGATGTGTTAAAAACAAACCCAAGGTCTTGTAATTTGTTTTTAAGAAATTGCTTCGGATATAGAAAAATTGGTTGTGCAAAAACATTTTTGAAAAAGAAAAAGAAAATTGATTTTTAATTGAAAATTAATTTGTTGCAATGTTTAATGTTGTTTGATAATTAATATGACAAACATTCTTTTTAAGGATATCTTGTCTAATTAATATGTCGGAGAATGTTGCAGGTGCAATAAATGACCGTTGAAAAAGTCAACAGACGAGGAAAATTGAAGAAATTGCTTAAGTGTTATTGCCGGGTAAAGATATCAGATACAACTGTACAGCCGGGTAAAGAACTGTTCAGCCGGGTAAAGTTGTAAGTCTGATACTTGCCGGGTGATTGAGGAAATAGGTGAAGATGTTATGACCACTGTACAGCCGGGCAATGATCATGTCAAATACAGCCGGGTGAAGGTCATAGATATCTTGCCGGGTGACAAGTGTATACTATACAGCCGGGTAATGAAGAAGTCTTGTTGCCGTGTAAAGGTATGACACTATGTTGCCGGGTAATGAAGAAGTGTGTATGCCGTGTGAAGAAGGTTGTCAAAGGTTGCCGTGTAAAGAAGAAAGCAAGCCGGATGATGAAGGAAAGCAACTGTGTTGCCGGGTGATGAAGAAAAGTTGCCGGGTGATGTTTTGATGACAACTAGTCTGCCGGGTGATGAATAAAATCCATCAGGTGTAGTTGTTCCTTAAACCCTTACCCGTCACTACAGTGACTTACCCGTATCTACAGTGCTTGACCCGTCAAGTGATTTTCAAATGTTGGTGACTTGGTTTTATGTACTTGACCCGTATCTACAGTACATGACCCGTCACTACAGTACTTGACCCGGCAAGGTTTATTGGGCCTATTCTGCTTTTGTTGACCCGGCACTTAAAGTTTGACCTAATTTTTTTGACGATACAAATACCGCCTCTTCACAAACACTTATCATTTCACACACATTCACTTTCAACCAAACACTCTGAACTTCAAATCGCCATTGTTATCATAGTCAATCTGTTGCTCTATAACAAGATTAATAGATTGATTAAGGTAGAGATTATATGTTTTTGACCTAAATCGACCTGCAAATCAACTGTTAAAAGGAAAAACGATGATGAACAGTGTTTTGAACTTGAATCGACACTTTGATTTTGAGCATTAAAACTGAAATCGATTGTTGTTTTAAGGTTAAAAACTGTCGATTAACAACATTCAATCATCCATTTGCACTAAAACACCTTAAAATCAACTGAATAAAGTGAAATGTTCTTAACTGAAATGAATCGCCATTGTTGAACTTTGAAGCTTTTAAAAGTTAATCATAAAAACAATGAAATATCTGTTTAAAAGTGATTAAACTTGTTAAAACTGAACCAAAACAAGTTGAACTTTTTCATCATAAATTTGTCAAAATTGTGCCTAAGTGAGTAACTGTTAAAAGCCTAAACATGATGTATAATCTTTAAAATTCAATGTTGTTTGATTAAAATGATGAAAATCAGGTTATTAGAACAATTTAGGATTTAAAATGATTATGTTAATGTTTTGCTTTCTAACTTTTAGTTTACCACTTGTTAAAATTTTGATATGTTTTAATGAAGAATCTAATACATTTGCCTTGTTTTGTGTTTTTGTTTATGTTTAACAGATGGAGACTCTCAAATTTGAGCCTAAACATAATCTAGTAGCATGTTTAGATGAATCACTGCCTGAGACAGAAGGTTATAGAGATATGATTCAGTTCATCAAGAGGACTAAGTATGTATATGCTATATGTGCCAAACCGGTCATATATGCAAGGCTGATTAAGAGCTTCTGGAGATCAGCAGAGGTTGTAAGGAATGAGAATGGTGATGTTATGGTTAGAGGACATATCACTAGGGATTGGGTACTGAATGTGACTGAAGATGCTGTTAGACAAGCTCTGAGGATAGATGAAGATGAGGTTGGTATGTTAGATGAGCTGACCATGGAGGAGTGTAAAACTTGTTTTGTGAACATGGGACATCCACCTGTGTTTCCAAAGTCACAGTTTTACAGAGCCAAGTTGGGAAGGAAGTACAAATTGCTGTGTTACGTGGTACAGCAATGCATGTCAAGGAGAAGTGCAGGTTTTGATAATTTTCCCTCTGACATTGCATCCCCGATAGTAGCTATTGCAGAAAACAAACCATTCAACATGTCAAGGTGGATAATGAATGGGTTTGTGTTCAACTTGGTGAAGGGCAAGAGATTCAAATTCCTTATGTACCCAAGGTTTTTGCAACTGATGATAAACATTGCCTATCCTATCATCAGAAGTGAAGGTTATGCTGGAGGCATATTGTATACTGAGGACATGAACGATCTCTCTTACCGAAAGATGAGTATCGGGAATGTGCCTGATATTGCTTTGTTTGACTATATGAGAGATATAGTAAACAATGAATAGGATGTAGAAGGCATTTACTATCATATATCTCATGGTGAGATTGTAGATCCAATGGACCTTATGGATGAGGTGCCAGATGACTTATTGGATGATGACGAGTACTTTGCTCGTCATCCAGAGGATGAAGAAGATGATGACAATGATGATGGTGGTGATGATGCTGAATCTGAATCTGATTCGGAGGAGGCTGAACCCATGGAAGTAGAAAATGTGGTGATAGAAGAACCTGCTGAGGTTGCTTCTGTGATTGAGGAAGATGTTGCTGAAATTCAAAGAGATGTTTCTGTAACTTATGTTCGAAAGAAGAAGAAAATAGTAGAAAAGACTGAAGAGGTTAATGTGATTGAGATTGCTCAGGCAGTAATGGCCGAAGCTGAATCTATTGCACAGATAGATGAAGTGGATGCTGGCATTACTGATCCTATTCCCACCATATCACCACAGATTGTTGAAAACATTGGACAAGGTTTGGAGTCTTCACCAAACGTTGTGCCAAGTGTTGATGAGATCTATGAAGAGAAAGAGAAACGTATTGCTGAATTAGAAGAAATTGTGGAAAAGCTGATTAAAGCGAATGATTTGTTAAAAGCTTCCAATGAACGTAAGAAGAAAAGGTTTGATGAGTATTAGGACATTCACAAGCAAAATTTGGAAATATTCAAGAAGTTAGATGAGGATCACGTGAATCTAGTTGATGAACATGTGAAGCTGAAAGATGATTATGAAAAACTGAAGGAGGAATATCAGAACCTGAAGTATGATTATACTGAGGTTAAGGCTGAGTGTAACACCTTGGAGGCAGAGAAAGAAATGCTTGAAAAAGAGTTGGAGGAAACTAGATCGAAGAAATCTGGCTCATCATCAGACAAAGACTTTTCTGAAGAAGTTGTCAAAGTAGCTGAATCTGAAGTTCCAAAAGTATATTTGACGAGAGCTAGAGGTACTACAAATGTTGGTATTTTGGTAGAATCACCAAGCATAATTCCCGATGAAGCTGTGGCTGAAACTGTCAAGATGGACAAGGCTGAGGGAAAGAGGAAAATAGACGCTATTCCTGAGTTATTCGGTGATGAAGAAAATTCAAAAAGGGCAAAAACTGATAAACCAGTGCAGATTGAGCCGATTCAATCTGTAGCTGTGACTGAGATTGAGAAAGTTGCTGAGACTGAGATTGTGTCGGAAGCTGAAACCGAAGTATTTGAAGCAACTGAAAGTGAGAAAGATGTTAATTCTGAGGATACAGTTCAGATTGAGCCGATTCAATCTGAAGCTGTTGAAGCTGTTGATAAGCCTGAAACTGAAACAGAAGCTGAAGTGGCTAGTCAGTTTGAGCCGGTTCAAACTGACGATGCACCTATGATAGAGGCTTTGGATGATTTAGATATAGATTGGACTGAGTCTGAGGATGAAGCTGAGCCAGAGCCTGTACAGAATACTGTTGAAGAGTTACCTGATGATTTGGATCAGAGGTTTGCATATCTGGAAAGAATGAAATACAATTCGGTGTTCTTAATGAGGAATATGAGAAATGCATCACTGCTCAAGATAAAACTGAAGCTGATCAAAAAGAGTTCGTGGTTGAGATGGGTGAATGGACTCCGATGCAAGAAAGCTTGAATATAGAAGATTTGCCTCCTACTGAGCTTTATCATCAGAACCCAGATGAAATGACTGCTTATGAGATGCGAAGTTGGTTGAGTTCGAGGAACTATCCATATAAAACTTTGCAGAGGCTGAAATCTGGATCTTTGAGGAAGATTGTAGTCAGTTTCATGAAGACAGAGAAAATGTATAACATGATGTTTTATTTGGATTATAACAATCCTCAGTACTTTGAACTGACGAAGAGATTTAAAGTGTTAGGTCCAAAAGAGATTCCAGTAATGGCTTTACCTGAAGATGCACATAAGAAAAGACATGAACTGATGGATATGTTTCCAAGCGAAGCTAAGTCTTACAATATACCAATGGAGGTGCGTGAGAGTTGGCACAAATCAGCAACAGCAGGTGACATTGTTAGGTCACTGCTGAGTAAAGGACAATCAATTGCTGAGTTATTAGATTCTATGATTGTGCCTGAGAAGAACAAGAAAGTTAAAATAATTGCTTGGAAATATGATGAAGTCTTTGACGCATTTATGATCAAGAGAGTAAACGGTTTGTGTGACGTTTATCATTACTATTCAAGCATCTTCAAATTAGAAGTTCAGGATCTAAAAGAGTTGCACAAATTGAGGTTAATTAATCACACGCGTGCTGAGCGTGGTGAAAAATGCGTGATGCTTCTTGATGCTGGTTTGAGTAGAACTGCAAAGTTTCTCGATTTTAGAGGTCAACAAGAAGACACTGCATATGTGCAAGCAAAGAAACAGAGAAAGAAGAAAAGATTGGTAGTGACCGAGGATATGTACTTAGAAGAGTTCTCGGACGAATATTTTGACAAGATTACAGATCCTGGATTGAAGGTTATAGATGGAAGTCAAATAACAAAGCCGATACTCAGAGTGTTCTACAATCAGGAAACGTTTGAACTGAAGCTTGTTCGCAATTTGGAGGATTGGGATAAGGACATGATCACACTCTTTAGTACTTTTGAGTTTAAATTGCTGCATCCGTCGTATATTGATTTTTTGAGAAGTTATAGAATTGAGAAGTGTAAAGATGCCCTTGCTGAAGCTGATAGAAGGTTATTCACAGTGATGATTGAAGTAATTGCTGCGGCTTCAGAGAAGATTCGTGTGAGAAAGGCACTACTAAATTCTAATCTCGTGATGGTTGATATACCAGAGATAGAATATATGCGGATCAGTAGAAAGGGTACTTTGGAAGTGAAAGTTCAAGGCCAAGAGTTGCCGTTCGAGTTTTATGCTAATATCGATTTTGCAGGTTTAAATCTGGATTCGCTTAGACGCATGAATGCTTTGCCAATTCTGACGAATGAATCCAAGCCTCGACAAGCTAAGATCGCTGAAAAGTTCAAATCCTGTATTGAAGAAGCCTTGAAAGAAAAAGAAGAGTATAAAGGAAGAGAATTGCTGGATGTGAAAGAAGAGCCAGAAGAATGGTAAGAAAAAAAAAAGATTGAAGATTGATGCTGATAAATGAAGAAAAAGATTGAAGTTTTTGAAGATCCAAAGATAAATCTTAGGGGGAGTACTGTTAGGGTTATTTCCTTGTTAAGATTTACTTTGTATTTTGTTTATATGTTTGTATAGTTTAGGGTTTATTATGTATTTTCCTTAAACTTGCATTTTGTTTGTTATAGCATGTAGTGTGCGTGTGTTAGGAGAGAGGCTAGATCACTTTTACACTGTTAGAGAGAGAATTAACTGTGTGTAATTTGTTTTCTCCTGCACTTTGTACTACGAATTGCTTGATCATCAAATACAAAGAGAATTTATGAGTATGAATTGTGTTTGTGATTGAATCGTTTGTTTGTACTTGTTATTCTGATCATTTGAGTGATATTATCGATCCAATTGAACCTATCAAATCTGATGAAATTGAGCAAAAATTTGATCAAACAGTAACTTCTTCTATTCTTCTTAATTCCTCAGATCTGATGATAATCTGATGGAATTTGCACAATCGTTGTGAATTAGAAGTGATTGCGATGATAAATCACAACTAAAAACAGCAACAATTCATTCAGATCATGATATTTGAGCAATATTGATGTGTTTTGCTTAAGAACAGCGAAGAACACGATACCGAAAGCTCTGATACCAATTGATAGGTTCAATTGGATCGTTAATATCACTCACAATGATCAGAATAATGCGCACAAACAAACAGTTCAATCACAAACACAATTCATACTAATAATTCTCTTTGTATATTGATGATCAAAGCAATTCGTAGTACAAGTGCAGGAGAAACAAAATCACACACAGTTAATTCTCTCTCTAACGTGTAAAAGTGATCTAGCCTGTCTCCTAACACTCTCTCACTACATGCTTATAGCAACAATTACAAGTTTAAGGAATATAACAAAATAGACCCTAAACTATTTACAAACATATAAACAAAATACAAAGTAAATCTTAACTAGGAAATAACCCTAACATATATTAACATGCTTTTCTTGGTGCTAATATGGCATACAAAGTCTAAAGATGTCCAAACTTGTCGTACGAGGTTTAAAGGACTCGGACGAATTCATTAGGTGTATTATGGAGTTTTATGGTTTCGTACGGTGATGTAACGTGTTCATAGGAGCTGTAAGGCTGCCTACATTATACAAACGTTCTTTTCAAGTTGCTAATGTGTGATAAGGAGACGTAAGATGTCCTAAGATGTCGTACGATGTTCAAGGGACTCGTACAAATTCATTAGGTTTATTATGGATTTATAATGTTTCGTACGGTGTTGTTAGGTGTTGTTAGGAGTTGTAAGGTGTCCAACTTCACACTAACATGATTTTCAAGGTACTAATATGGCATACAGAGTCGTAAGATTCCTAAGTTGTCGTACGATGTTCAAAGGACTCGGACGAATTCATTAGGTTTATTATGGAGTTTTTCTAACTTGCCTTTCATATTGTTAATATTGCACACTGAGCCGTAACATCACCTGAGTTGTCGTACGATGTTCAAAGGACTTGGACGAATTCATTAGGTTTAGTTGTGACACCCCGCCCGGTGGCGGAAAACACCGGGCTGTCATAGAATTGGATATCCATAGTAAACAAAGCACATGGTGTTACTTTTATTAAAGTCTAATAATTATTATCATAAGTTGGGGAAACATAAGTCCTAAATGCAAAACACAATCCAAATATCAGTAAATGAAATAGTCATGATTAGTATTATTTCTAGGTCCAAGTCCCTATGTCTTGAATAGCAAAGAAACAAGCCAAAATCACGCGCCACCTGAAATACGCGAAAAATAAAGTTAGCTACACAAGCTAGTGAGTAAAACCCAAATTGAATAGTAATAGTATTGAAATCCGAGATCAACAAGATATGCTGCGCAATCCTACATGTATAGTAATTTCGTAATATCACCCTACCAGGACCCCTAGAATAGAATAGCACACCAACCACAATAGAACCCATAGTATCTCGTTTAGCCATTTGTCATGAGAACCACTCATGTAATAAGTAATGATAACTTTTAATAACCGTCGTTTACCGTCTCGATATATAAGTCATCATTTAGCAATTTAGGGACATGGCATAGTATAGCATCATAGCATAGCAACATAGTATAGCAACATAGCATCTCGACATAGTAAACATGGAATTAGAAAGGCCGGGTTTAAATCACCTATCGATGTTGTACAAGCAGGTGGGTTTGTCAAACCATTAGCGCTAACATTGTACCGGTGGGATTACAAAGCAATAAAACTACTTTTAACTAACACACAAGATTACATCAAGCCGCGAACTAGATTAACATATTTGTATGATCTCTTTTAGAAAACAAATAGAAAACACAATATAGTAAAAGACATATTTCAGCCCCAAAATAGTAAAATGGAAAAAGGGGAGTGAGTTTACTCACCTTGAAGCTTGGGCTCGAAACAGATAGTAAATAGTATGAATTGAACCGAGGATTTCTCAGATACTAGAATCACCTAAGTAAATGAGAATCCTAACTTAGAAAACATAAAGTATAGAAAACTGGAATATGAACAATAGGAATCTAAGGTAATTTGGAATTCTAGGGTTTCAATTTGAGATTTGGGGTTTTCCGATAAACGAATATAAATTTATAAAGTTATTTAATCATAAGGTCGGAAATGATAATAATAGAAATGACAACGTTTTTTGATAAACGATAACAATACAAATGATATATATATATATATTTATATTTTACGGAAACCTTTTAACGTAAACCTTTTAATGTCAACAAAAATACATCATGCATCTAGAAATACTTTTACACTAAATCCGTATTCTTGAAGGTATATGAAAGTCTTATAAAAATTCATCTTATACATTTTGAAATTAACAAAATACATCTTATAGTATTTGTATAGTATTAAAAGTATTTGTAATTTATAAAACTACATTTATAAAAATCATGGTTTTGATATCTTTTATAAGATTTTGGCATTTCATAACATATATATATATATATATATATTATAGTATTAGTTTTAGATTAAGTTAATTAGTAAAAATAGCTAAATCAAAACATAAAAAGAATATGGTTATCCCTAGTCTCGAACCCGAGACCTTACTAGCATCAACAGCAGGTACAAACCAGATGCACTGCGTTGTAATTTTTGATTGAATACAGATTTTAAATTTCTTTAACATAAACTAGGCAAATATCCCAAATCCCTCAAGAACATCAAACCCTAAATCGCAAATTACTTGGATTTGATTCAACGAAATGAGAGACAGATAGAGGGCTTTTAATACTGAAATCAAAACGAGCATTTCATATATAATATCTTACTTGATAGGAGACGAATTGAATCGATGAGGACGAAGAACAAAAGCGACGGGTCTTGGGATCAAAATGGTAGATTGGGGTTGTTAAAATCCAATTAGATTTCCAGATATCATCGAGATGATTAGAGGATTGAAACCCAATGCTTAATTTCAGAAAAATAGAATGATTTGATGAAGTATTGGTTGCGTTTAGATTGCGGTTCTTTAGATGGTTGGTTAGATTGATTTCGAGAGTTTTGATCAAATTAAATTACCGGTATAAGTTTGAAACAATCCGAGGATCGTTTTGGTTCAATGCATTGATTGACTTGCGCGTTGAATCGACAAATGATTAATTGGGTTTAATGGTTTCGGTTTCAAAACCCATAAAGACGAAAATTTGATTGATGATATGTTAATTAAACACGCGTAACAGGTTCGAAATTGGTAGGGAAGCATTTACCGTGATTAAATTTGGTTAAAATGGTGCGATTTGGGTTCGCCGGAGACGCTGCCGGAGTTGGCTGGGTGTTGGCCGGCGAGGTCGCCGGTTTTACGGGGTTAAACGCACAAGGGGGGAGGGGGTTTGGGTTAAAGTTTCAGTTTTGGTCCCTCAAGGTTCTGATTTGTTTTAAGTTTGAGTTAAAACTTTAAAATAAGTTTAGAGTTTGTCACTTTTGACCCTAAAGTTAAATAAATCCTTATTTATACTAACTAACTTAACCACGTTAACTTGTAATGTTTACAAAATTGACGTTTTTATATAATTACGTTGCGGTTGACGTTGAAAGGTTATTTGAAATTTAATAGTATTTATCTTTAATGAATTTTATAAAATCTCTTTATAAAATCTCATTTATATCTTTTTGAGATTGAATTATTGCACTTAGTATTAAATTAGTAAACGTTTATTAAAAACGGGAAATAGTATAAAGGTCAGACATATTTATTTGTATTTAATAACAATACGTTACATCTTTGAGGAAACATAAATACGAATACGATAAAGATAGATAATTTCGGGTTCGAGTCGGGCATTCGGGTTCGGGTTAGGGGCAGATGTCACAGTCTCCCCTCCTTATGGAAATTTCGTCCCGAAATTTACTAAATTCGTAACAGAAAATGAAACGAAGGGATAAGATTCTTTAGCTTTCCGTTGGGTCCTCACGTTCCCAATCTTTTTAAGAACTTTGAACAGTGACACATAGATATTACTGGCATTGTAGTTATTTCTATGAGAGGATTTCATCCATGGAAGATGAATGCTTTGTTTGAAACATGATTTTAAATAATCGAGATTAAGAAGTTATTTATTTTTAATTTGCTTTGGAATCACTGAGAGTCGTCTATTTAACTCTTTTTGAATCGTGAGAGTTCGGTTGATTTAATTGTGTGGAGATTCGAATAAAAATTATTTGTTACTCATTCAAGAAATGGAATAAGTTCTCCATTCGAATAAAATGTTTTAGGTAAATAGATTTAGGTTGATTTAAATGAAGATCATAAATAATCATGACTAATAGAACGGAAGAACCGAATAAAGTAATTGTACGTATAGTTAAACGAATTAGAAGTAATCAGTCAAATGAGTAAATAAATCGAGTGAAAATAGAATGATTAAATGTGGTCCAACTCCACAAGTTGACCATGAGATTACGCTTTCCATGTTAAATGTACTTACGTTACTTTGCTCTTTTGATTTGAATAAGAATATGCTTAGTCTCGAGGAGTGAAATTAGAATACAGCAACTTGAGTACTAGGTAATGATGATGCCAAAAGATAATATGAGAAAACAATCGTTAAACGTTGATTTTTATATGATAAGAAATGGTTGTTGATTTTTGCATAGGTTCCATTAGTAATTGGTTGCTATTTTGGATCAACTTAAAATTTAGTTTCTATTACTCAATGAGATATGATAGGTATTATTATACGCATAGAATATTTAGAACAACACAATCATCACAAATTGAAACAACGCTTCATTTGATAGTATGACAAAAGCATTTATATATAAAAAGTACCAGCGGCGTATCCACCATACTCTTGTCATACCACATTTGTCGCATTGCCCACATGACACAACTTGCTATGGTTTCCATGCACCAACCTTCATAATTCCGTGTGCACCCGTAATTACTTTAGTTTTTGCATGGACCACACAGTTCATTCGGTCACGTGCGAGTCAGATGTACACGAAAGTTTCTAAATCAATAGATGGGTTATATATAGAATGTACACGAGTCAAATGATACGCAAATTGATGATTCGAGAGGGTCGAGTTAATAGATGGCCATTGCTCTTGTAAATAATTTTGTTGCCTTACATAGCTACTCAAATTCAAGTACAAAAATTGTAGCAACTTAAATTTTTGATAAACCCACTTTATGTGTGAGATGTAGATATCAAAGGTTCATAGTACCGCCAAGTTCATAAGCTTTAGTTCATGATGAGAATAATCCAGTTTATAGTTCAAATGGATAAACCACTCAGTTTTCTTAATAGATACAATTCTTACGACATTTGAGTTCATATAGCAAAAACTTTAGGTAAACCAAGTGAAGTGACAAGATTATATGAAATGATGTTATTTTTCTATAATACGGTTTAAAAAGAAAAACTAAGTAATTAGATAATGAGTTTAGAAAAAGTTAAAAGTTTTAAGTGTTTACTATCTATGGAGGGATTGATTTGAAAATAAATAAATAGCACATTCTAAGTCTTAAATATTCGATATTGGAAAAACATGAATCATGACGTTTGTTGCAAGCGTTTGTATCACATTTGAGAAAACATGGAAATGTTACGCAAATATTTAATAATGTTTAGAATAATCAATCCCTACTTAAAGAAATCATTTATCATGAAAAATTTATTTTAAATATATATTTATTTTAAAAAAATAGAGAAATCATTTTAATAGAATCAATTATTGTTAATTAATTTTTTTTTAACGAAAATCGCAGATAAAACATGGTGTTTTAAGTAGCAAGTTTAAACGTAAAAGACACGTAGGGTTTATATGGATTTATAGAAACGAGACGCATAAAATTCCATTAGTAGCCATATGTACAAATAAAATACTTTAGTTCAATGAGTTTAGGAATAGTTGTGTAGTGAGTTCACGTTAGTTGTGGAAAGTGAATTAATGAATAACATCATTTAATGGAGGATTAGAAGTTGGATTAGAATCTTATGATTAGAAGAGTAGCTTAGACAACATTTGAGTATTTAAAATCAAGTTGAGATACTCTGAAGGTAAACGTTCGATTCGTAAATCAAACGAATGCGTTGACATGTCAAAATAGTAAATCTGTTACGAGATTTTCAAGAATCATGAATTAAGTTTTAATTTGGGATTCGATAATTGAATTGAGATTAGAACCTTAAATTTGGTATTTGGTATTTGTTGTGAAGTTTTGATAATTTGATTGAGGTTATTCAATATATCTTAGTTTTGATTTAGAATATTCGGGTCGCGATGGTATTAGCGAGTCGTTCACGTCTTGTTGTCATTCTACAAGATAGGATAGAAAAGGATTTCATTAAACATAAGAAAATGTTGGATAACACAAGTTGTAATGGAACTTTTGGATCGAATAGAAAATGACAATTGTACTTTGAATTTCATAGAATTGTTTTCGAATCCATAACATAGTAATCACTTGAAAATCATTGAAATGAAAATAAGCAAACTTGGAATAATATTTGAAATAATATAGAAACCCATTGAAATAACTTGAAATCATAGAAAATGATAATCATAGAATCCATAAATAAATAGAACTCGAAGGCATAGGAATGTGTCTTGGTTTTGGACACTTAAGACTTATCAAAGTGTTAAGTTCGTTTTCAACGTATTCGACAAAGCGTGCTTTAGCCTATAGGGTCACACTCATCCCGTCCATCCCCAGGTAAGCATACTGGTCTCTTAAAGAGATTTATACGAAATGCTTTGCCTTAGACAGGATGTCCGTGATACAGGCGTTCCCCCTTCCGGGTTGCACACGCTCCCACGTATCAAACTTACTTAAGACGATGACGAGATTCCACGAAGAGAAAGATCCTAATCACACAGACGAGTCTCTTGTAGCTCCTTCGCGAAATCGGGTAAGAAATAAGATAAAGAAAATGCACAGAAAGGTTCATTAAGAGGAATAAGTAAATAAGTTCTAGAAGAGTTTTCTAAGCACAAACTATTTGCACTAAGGACTCTTAGGTTATGGTCTAGGTCGGTGTGTTTCTAATACCCTATCCTAGTTCCCTATAACCATGGCTCTGATACCAACTGTGACACCCCGCCCGGTGGCGGAAAACACCGGGCTGTCATAGAATTGGATATCCATAGTAAACAAAGCACATGATGTTACTTTTATTAAAGTCTAATAATTATTATCATAAGTTGGGGAAACATAAGTCCTAAATGCAAAACACAATCCAAATATCAGTAAATGAAATAGTCATGATTAGTATTATTTCTAGGTCCAAGTCCCTATGTCTTGAATAGCAAAGAAACAAGCCAAAATCACGCGCCACCTGAAATACGCGAAAAATAAAGTTAGCTACACAAGCTAGTGAGTAAAACCCAAATTGAATAGTAATAGTATTGAAATCCGAGATCAACAAGATATGCTGCGCAATCCCACATGTATAGTAATTTCGTAATATCACCCTACCAGGACCCCTAGAATAGAATAGCACACCAACCACAATAGAACCCATAGTATCTCGTTTAGCCATTTGTCATGAGAACCACTCATGTAATAAGTAATGATAACTTTTAATAACCGTCGTTTACCGTCTCGATATATAAGTCATCATTTAGCAATTTAGGGACATGGCATAGTATAGCATCATAGCATAGCAACATAGTATAGCAACATAGCATCTCGACATAGTAAACATGGAATTAGAAAGGCCGGGTTTAAATCACCTATCGATGTTGTACAAGCAGGTGGGTTTGTCAAACAATTAGCGCTAACATTGTACCGGTGGGATTACAAAGCAATAAAACTACTTTTAACTAACACACAAGATTGCATCAAGCCGCGAACTAGATTAACATATTTGTATGATCTCTTTTAGAAAACAAATAGAAAACGCAATATAGTAAAAGACATATTTCAGTCCCAAAATAGTAAAATGGAAAAAGGGGAGTGAGTTTACTCACCTTGAAGCTTGGGCTCGAAACAGATAGTAAATAGTATGAATTGAACCGAGGATTTCTCAGATACTAGAATCACCTAAGTAAATGAGAATCCTAACATAGAAAACATAAAGTCACTACAACAAAAATGGCTTTTTAGGACCTTTTGTGTGGGACGCTTGTAAAATATGGTCCTAAAAAACTATTTAACAGGACAAATGAACTAATGAGGTCCTTTTATAATATATGCTACTAATCTGGTGTCCTAAAAAGCTATTTATTAAGATGGATGATTCTTTAGGGTCCTAATATCATATAACCTAATAAGACACTTAGAATGTATATCCTAATAAAGTAATTTTGAAGACTTTAAATTGTTGGTGTCCTATTATGTGGTAATGTAATAGGATACTTTATCAAATTAGTCCTATTATAACATTACTTAATACGACTCTTTGTAGTTGAGTCTTAAATGTTCAGTTTTATAGGACCCTTCCTAGTTGAAGTCATATTAGAACATGAGTTAATAGGATACTTAACACTTGAGTATTATAACTTTAACCTTTATAGGACGCTTAATCATTGTGGTTTTATAATAACACATCGTAATTGGACACCTAATATTTGAGTCATAAAACATTAGTTTTGTAGGAAGCTTATTTACTATAGTTTTAATATAACATAAAAAAGTGACTGATATATCAGTGTCTAATACTTAATATTAGAGACTGACATATCAGTTACTAATTGTATTAAGGACTGTTTTTTTACTCATTTTAGTGATTGGTAGTTAGTCCCTAATACTTTGACCCATTATTTAAGACTAAGATTTAGTCATAAAAAGTTTGAATAAAAAAAAAGTTTGAGGTAAAATTATTGGTAACTGAATTTCAGTCCCAAGTTATTAAATAGCAGTAATGTAATGCTAACCGACATTCGGTCTCTAATAAAGAGACAACAAATTAAAGACTAAATATCAGTTCTTAATATTCCTAAGACATTACGAATCAGGTACCGATGTTCAGTCTTGAATGCGTTGTGCACCCTGGTTCGAATCCCACCCAAATCAATATATTTTTTAAACAAATTAAATAGCAAGGCTTTAAAAATAATTTTTCCTGTTTTTAACAAATAAAGGTTATTTTGAGATTGATCTCTTCTAATAAACGAGGTCAAGCTCGGTGGTCAAAACCAAAGTCGGGGTCAAAAATGTAACATTTGTTTTTGCTAAAGACATTGAATGTGCTAAAGATTTGTGTCACACCCCAACTCCCAGGGCCTGACACGTTGCATAACATCAGCCAATCAAATAAAGACATATAGCGGAAGACTTAACAAAAAGACCACAAATACGGTCCCAAACTGAACTTTCATTAATTGTCTAAAAATAACAACATTGTCTGACACTCGAAGTGAGTGTATTACATCATTATAACAAAACTAAAGACGCTAATCCCAAGCGTCTTTCTTCCTCCTATGTGGAGTACTATCATCCAATCGTCTCTAGCTAGGCCTTCCTAGCTAACGTTCACGGTTATTTCCTTCACCTGCATCACGAGCTAAAAGACGTCAACAACAACGTTGTTGGTGAGTCATAACCAGCGACATAAGACACATAAAACATTTAGACATCATTATTCATACATGTGTGGTTAATAAGTTATCTACAAGCCAAATCTTCTCTAACGCCATATCTGATGGTGGCCAACTTTCGTTAGAGACCTGTTAACGTATATGCCGCATACAGGAATAACCGAGATACCCTTGCGACCACTCTTGGTCTCTTGTTTCTTATTGCCTAGGCGGGTGGTACCTCTCCTGTTACGAGCAGTCAGTCTACCTAATTGGATCCAACTAGACGCATATACATCCCGAGACGGGGCCGGTAGCACTCAATGGATCTACCCCCAGAAGCCCTGTCTTAATGACTTGCCCTGTGGTATGTAGCCGTCATCCTTTTCGTCGGATGGCTCGTCAAGAAGCTTATTACCGCGGACCAACAACACAACAACCGGACGAACCTAGAGTTGAGGTGCGTTGAATCACCAGGTAGCGATCTACTTATAACCACATATATACATATGCGTACACATACATATATATTCATAACATTCATAAAACATTTCATACTTTTCATTCTTTTCATATAAGCTCGGATACAGCCCCGAAATCATAAAACATATAAAAAGAGGGGCGGTTAGACTCACCTTCAGATGTAGTCTACTTATCACGAGCTACTGGCTAATCAAGACAACCCTGTAAACATTTCATACTTATTAGGATTCATTCCCCTGGGGATAATCCTATCAGTGTCTTTCTCACTGATGCATTGCCTTAATCATATTATGTGACTATGGCGATGACTTTAGTCCTTGGCATAGCCATTCCTCTCAGAGTGCATTCAACATCTGAGTCAGGGTTATCCTACATTCTTATTATCATTCTTTTTGAAAAGCCACAACATCATATTATCGTGTTTTCACACGATTCTTATCATTCATTGAAAACATACTTTATTCCTAGTATTGTTATATAACTAGGAAGGTTCTATCCTAAAACCCTGGTTCTTCCATGGACTTAAGCCATACATATATCTTACATAGGTACGGAATCTTAGACGTTACCTAATGAGTCGAGCAGAGTGAGGACCTGGGTACGGAAGTCTCTCTAGAGTTGGGCAGCACTTCGACAGCACCTTGCTTCGTCCAGCAGATCTTAAGCTCACACGTAGTAGAGAACACCGTTCACTATTATGACGGGTCTCATTTAGTATCTCGGGTTTATATATATATAATTATATAAAATGGTAAGTACTCGAAGAAATCTAAAAACGAGTCTTACCGATCACCGAAGACACCTCGTAATCTTCTCGTGAGCAAACCCGCACTCGAACCGAGCTTCCAAACACTTCCGTTCTTCACCGAAAGCTTGTCGGAACTTCGTCGTGGCTTCGCCGGGTGTTTTTGGCCGGAGATGGCTTAGAGAGAGAGAGTGAGTGTGAAGAGGTGGTGCAAGAAATGAAGGGGGGGTCGCCCCCTTTTTATAGCTGGTGAACCTGCCCTACGCGATACGCGCAGGGCATGCCTCCTCCTGCGCGTATCGCGTAGAGGAGGTGGTTTCGTGCGAGTCTGCGGCTGCCCCTGGTTTCGCGTACCCGGGTTTGGTTACACTAGGCGGAGTGTCACAATTTGGTCGTAAATTACTTATACGATGACAGTATCTCAAAAAGGCATATATATTGAAGCTTACTTGAAGTTTAAATATCTTCTAATTTTTTCTTTAGTTAACAATTGAGAAAAACCTACTAATATCCCATTTGATAAATCGATTCCCGTCACAATAGGAACTCCACATTTCACATCCATGCTTCAATCGATTGTTATTCAAATTGACTGGTTTTATCCACAAATCATAACCGCATATTCAAGTCACGCCTTTGATTCGCGCCTGTTTCTCATTTTGATCCATCTTTGATTCAGGTAATCGCAAAATCTAATTCGAAAATCATCAACGGTTACTCTTGTTATGCTTAATTTTTTATGATTGTATGATTCATGGTTTCAACAGTGATATACACTTTAAAAGTTAGTATGCATACAAGGTGTTCGATGAAATGCT
Source organism: Tagetes erecta (assembly GCA_030867185.1). Classification (NCBI taxonomy): domain Eukaryota; kingdom Viridiplantae; phylum Streptophyta; class Magnoliopsida; order Asterales; family Asteraceae; genus Tagetes; species Tagetes erecta. The sequence continues at coordinate 40,092,796 of CM061487.1, read as the reverse complement.
CGAAAGAAAAACTTATTACTTATTTGAATGGTTAGCATTTTATTTTGTGTTGATTGAATAGCATATGTTTAACTTGTTCTTTATCCAATTGTTGTTGTGGCTGTGGTTTGGACTAAGGTTTTAAGTTAAGTTACCGAACCAATCAGTGAATAAGTTGTGATCTTGAATTGAACTCTTCACTTATCATTATCGTTTAGAGTATCAATCCATTATTAGTTTGAAGGTGACCATAGAATCAAGTTAAATTTGTAACTAGTTTTCAATGCTAAAAACATGGTATAGGCATAATATTTTGGAAGTCGGAACTTTTATAAGTAATTACAATTGATAGAATAAACAAAACTAGGCTGAAAATGTAAGTTAGGCCGCTAATACCTGCATATATAATGTAAGTTAACTGGATTATCTTTTCTTTATTTCTTTGATTAATGTAAGTTAGCTGATATGTATGTTTGCCTTAATATAATCTTGAAAGAATATTTTTTTTCTTCTAGAAAGTCAGTAACAAATTACAGAAATTAAGCAAATTCACCTAGTTGTTAAGATCTCAAAAATGCCGAGTGTCGATCACTAAGATGTGAAAAGATAAACATTACTTCAAACATGTTTATTATAAAAGTAACAGCCACAAAGGCAATTCTGTATCAATGATGTGACATTTTGGCGAACAACAATTATCAGCTAACCAAACTGACAATATATAATCGTTGAACAAGAAACTATCTTGTGCTAGAATCCTTATGTGTCATACTAGAATGTTTATATGTGTAGTCTTTCACACGTCAAATTTCTAGCTAAGAATTATATACCATCACATGGAAAGTAAAGATGAAGGTATTATATTTCTTTGACACATTCCGCTATTATCCTAAATCTAAACACAGTTGAAACCTTAATAGACTTCCTGTTGCTTTGTTGATCTATCTATGAGGACTTGGGTTTTAGACCTTCAATTTTGTCTTGATATACTCGGTTAGCTTAGGATAAGTAAGTACGTTTTTGTTTCAGGTTGCTTATCTATTTTGGGTAGAGTTGATATGGAAAATGCAAATTACTGTATTAGGACGAGATCAGATTGCTTGAATGACTGTTCTTTGCCTTTATTAATCTTGTGCTTTGTTGTTTCAATTGCATGATGTAATGGGAGATAAAAGTATGCAAGGCCAAAGCTCCACAACACATATGAATGATTATGAAAAGATTAGAATGAAGATGATTGAAGAGAACAACAAAAAATTTCAAGATTTATGATTGAAAAATTATGCCAAGTCTTTGACAAATCTAGTGGAAAGTGACAAAACAAAGAAAAAGAAACAAACGGTTACCTGCGAGAAAGATGTAGAGTATTTGCTTGGTTCTGACTCCAATGTTGATGTTGAGCAATATTATCATGAAAAAGCTACTAAAAGAATCTCTAAAAAGGTACTGATAACAAATTCAGATAACATAATTTGTTTATGTTTCCTCTCTAACAATTCGACTTACAGAAAAAACTTCCAAAATATATTGCTCCACAAACAATTAAGAGATGTGCTAATTTACCACATAGACGATTCAATGCTTCGAATGTCTCTCAGTTCCAAAAAGGAGATGTTATACATACAAGGAGGGAAATATAGTATGGTACTAGAGTCTTACAAAGGCCACACGAGAGGGAGATCAACTGAAGTTAACATAAACTTATTTGCAATTGACAACGATGATGAACATGGGGAACGTGACATATGAGATTTCATGGTAATTATATTTTTTTCAAATATTGTATATATGAATGGTTTATATGCTGTGTGATGATGATTTGATGAATTGGAATTCGTTAGAAAGCCCTAGTTTGTATGAAAACCTGTGTGTGCATTATAGGAAACTTTTTATGAATGTTATCTTGATCTAGGTTATGCATTGGTGAAAATCGAATTGTGTTGCATAGCTTTCCATTAGTGGAAACTTTTTCGAAATAGTCTTGTTTTAGATTGGGTAAATGATAGTTTTGAGGATTTGAAATGGTTCTAGTATACTTGCATAGATGGATTATGGTGTTTATTGACTTGAATCATGGTGCCTAAAACTAGTTTGGTTAATAACTAATAGTGGTATTTTTTGTACATGAACTGTACCAATATCAACAAAAGTCTCATTTAATTTGTTATAACTGTAGCAATATAGAATGAATGATAACTTGATGCAATACTGTTTGATGAATTATGAAAAAGGCATGATCAGCTGATATGATTTGGATTCCCAACATATGACTAGAGTTTGATAAATCTTTGTTGAACACTAAAATCTAGGTCGGAGATGGAGTTTTCCTTAAAAGTATTCTAAACGCTTCCGGGACTGTAGCAATAGGATGGGTGAAGACCTTGGACACAAATGAGCTTGTTGGTAGTACAGAGTTTGGACAAGAATGGTGTGAGGTAAATGTTCATGTACCAATAAAAAAAGATGAAAATTTGGTGAGACCATATGGGTTATTTTCCACAATTCAAGATTGTGTTGGTGCATCCATTGCATGGCCTTATCCTTTCATCTGGGTATGTATTTGTAAAACATGAGATATGAATAATTTTAATAACGTGGAACTTAACGCTTATACATGAGTGGTTTATTTGTAGGTCGTACGTGAGGACTGAGGACGTACTGATGACTTGGATTTTATGTTGATCGTGTCTTTCATTGCTTTTAATTTCTTTGTTAATAGTTACAAGACTTTATGTTGGATAATGTTTTAACTTATTTATGTTTAGTGGTTTTGTTTTGAACAAGCTTATTTAAAATCTAATAAAGTTTTATTTCTTTCATTAGTTGATTTTATATACACAATAACTATCAGGGTTTTATATATTGATGGTCTTTTTATTGTTTAATTAAACCATTATTTGGATCGATGTCCATAGCCATATCGTAAAACTGTGTGCGTGTATGTTTAAGAAAGGGTTGTATCATATGACTTGTTAGGACTTTGAATTTGTCCTATTAAACTTGTTAGAACATTGTAAAAGTGTCCTAATATATTTTTTAGGACACTATTTGGGTTGTTCATAGCTACACATATATACAACCATAAAATTAATTGGTTTCATAATCTTATTTGAGATATTAGGACCCTTCTCTTGGTACTAAAGTACTTGTAGTGTTACACTATAAGGGTCCTATAAATTAACTTTTAAGGACGCTTTTACGTGTATTATAAAATAAAAAGTAAGTAATCACATATTATAACATTGTAAAAGTGTCCTTATATGCTTTTATTAGGACACTTTTTGGGTTGTTCATAGACATATTATGCGACCATTAAATTGGTTTCATAATCTTATTTTAGATATTAGGACGCTTTTAAGTTTCGGGACTTATTACGACCCCTTTACATGAAACGCTTTTACTATCGGTCCTATTAAATAAAAGGTCCTATAAAGTAGCATTATAGGACGTTTTTGTGCGTATTAAAATCCCAGTTTTGTTGTAGTGAGTATAGAAAACTAGAATATGAACAATAGGAATCTAAGGTAATTTGGAATTCTAGGGTTTCAATTTGAGATTTGGGGTTTTCCGATAAACGAATATAAATTTATAAAGTTATTTAATCATAAGGTCGGAAATGATAATAATAGAAATGACAACGTTTTTTGATAAACGATAACAATACAAATGATATATATATATATATATATTTATATTTTACGGAAACCTTTTAACGTAAACCTTTTAATGTCAACAAAAATACATCATGCATCTAGAAATACTTTTACACTAAATCCGTATTTTTGAAGGTATATGAAAGTCTTATAAAAATTCATCTTATACATTTTGAAATTAACAAAATACATCTTATAGTATTTGTATAATATTAAAAGTATTTGTAATTTATAAAACTACATTTATAAAAATCATGGTTTTGATATCTTTTATAAGATTTTGGCATTTCATAACATATATATATTATAGTATTAGTTTTAGATTAAGTTAATTAGTAAAAATAGCTAAATCAAAACATAAAAAGAATATGGTTATCCCTAGTCTCGAACCCGAGACCTTACTAGCATCAACAGCAGGTACAAACCAGATGCACTGCGCTGTACTTTTTGATTGAATACAGATTTTAAATTTCTTTAACATAAACTAGGCAAATATCCCAAATCCCTCAAGAACATCAAACCCTAAATCGCAAATTACTTGGATTTGATTCAACGAAATGAGAGACAGATAGAGGGCTTTTAATACTGAAATCAAAACGAGCATTTCATATATAATATCTTACTTGATAGGAGACGAATTGAATCGATTAGGACGAAGAACAAAAGCGACGGGTCTTGGGATCAAAATGGTAGATTGGGGTTGTTAAAATCCAATTAGATTTCCAGATATCATCGAGATGATTAGAGGATTGAAACCCAATGCTTAATTTCAGAAAAATAGAATGATTTGATGAAGTATTGGTTGCGTTTAGATTGCGGTTCTTTAGATGGTTGGTTAGATTGATTTCGAGAGTTTTGAGCAAATTAAATTACCGGTATAAGTTTGAAACAATCCGAGGATCGTTTTGGTTCAATGCATTGATTGACTTGCGCGTTGAATCGACAAATGATGAATTGGGTTTAATGGTTTCGGTTTCAAAACCCATAAAGACGAAAATTTGATTGATGATATGTTAATTAAACACGCGTAACAGGTTCGAAATTGGTAGGGAAGCATTTACCGTGATTAAATTTGGTTAAAATGGTGCGATTGGGGTTCGCCGGAGACGCTGCCGGAGTTGGCTGGGTGTTGGCCGGCGAGGTCGCCGGTTTTACGGGGTTAAACGCACAAGGGGGGAGGGGGTTTGGGTTAAAGTTTCAGTTTTGGTCCCTCAAGGTTCTGATTTGTTTTAAGTTTGAGTTAAAACTTTAAAATAAGTTTAGAGTTTGTCACTTTTGACCCTAAAGTTAAATAAATCCTTATTTATACTAACTAACTTAACCACGTTAACTTGTAATGTTTACAAAATTGACGTTTTTATATAATTACGTTGCGGTTGACGTTGAAAGGTTATTTGAAATTTAATAGTATTTATCTTTAATGAATTTTATAAAATCTCTTTATAAAATCTCATTTATATCTTTTTGAGATTGAATTATTGCACTTAGTATTAAATTAGTAAACGTTTATTAAAAACGGGAAATAGTATAAAGGTCCGACATATTTATTTGTATTTAATAACAATACGTTACATCTTTGAGGAAACATAAATACGAATACGATAAAGATAGATAATTTCGGGTTCGAGTCGGGCATTCGGGTTCGGGTTAGGGGCAGATGTCTCATTAGTATCGTGTTTTAAGGTTTCGTACGGTGTTGTAAGGTGTTGTTTGGAGTTTTAAGGTGTCCTACGTTATACTAACATGCTTTTCTTGGTGCTAATATGGCATACAAAGTCTAAAGATGTCCAAACTTGTCGTACGAGATTTAAAGGACTCGGACGAATTCATTAGGTGTATTATGGAGTTTTATGGTTTCGTACGGTGATGTAACGTGTTCATAGGAGCTGTAATGCTGCCTACATTATACAAACGTTCTTTTCGAGTTGCTAATGTCTCATAAGGAGACGTAAGATGTCCTAAGATGTCGTACGATGTTCAAAGGACTTGTACAAATTCATTAGGTTTATTATGGATTTATAATGTTTCGTACGGTGTTGTTAGGTGTTGTTAGGAGTTGTAAGGTGTCCTACATCACACTAACATGCTTTTCAAGGTGCTAATATGGCAAACAGAGTCGTAAGATTCCTAAGTTGTCGTACGATGTTCAAAGGACTCGGACGAATTCATTAGGTTTATTATGGAGTTTTTCTAACTTGCCTTTCATATTGTTAATATTGCACACTGAGCCGTAACATCACCTGAGTTGTCGTACGATGTTCAAAGGACTTGGACGAATTCATTAGGTTTAGTATCGTGTTTTAAGGTTTCGTACGGTGTTGTAAGGTGTTGTTTGGAGTTTTAAGGTGTCCTACGTTATACTAACATGCTTTTCTTGGTGCTAATATGGCATACAAAGTCTAAAGATGTCCAAACTTGTCGTACGAGGTTTAAAGGACCCGGACGAATTCATTAGGTGTATTATGGAGTTTTATGGTTTCGTACGGTGATGTAACGTGTTCATAGGAGCTGTAATGCTGCCTACATTATGCAAACGTTCTTTTCGAGTTGCTAATGTCTCATAAGGAGACGTAAGATGTCCTAAGATGTCGTACGATGTTCAAATGACTCGTACAAATTCATTAGGTTTATTATGGATTTATAATGTTTCGTACGGTGTTGTTAGGTGTTGTTAGGAGTTGTAAGGTGTCCAACATCACACTAACATGCTTTTCAAGGTGCTAATATGGCATACAGAGTCGTAAGATTCCTAAGTTGTCGTACGATGTTCAAAGGACTCGGACGAATTCATTAGGTTTATTATGGAGTTTTTCTAACTAGCCTTTCATATTGTTAATATTGCACACTGAGCCGTAACATCACCTGAGTTGTCGTACGATGTTCAAAGGACTTGGACGAATTCATTAGGTTTAGTATCGTGTTTTAAGGTTTCGTACGGTGTTGTAAGGTGTTGTTTGGAGTTTTAAGGTGTCATACGTTATACTAACATGCTTTTCTTGGTGCTAATATGGCATACAAAGTCTAAAGATGTCCAAACTTGTCGTACGAGGTTTAAAGGACTCGGACGAATTCATTAGGTGTATTATGGAGTTTTATGGTTTCGTACGATGATGTAACGTGTTCATAGGAGCTGTAAGGCTGCCTACATTATACAAACGTTCTTTTCGAGTTGCTAATGTCTCATAAGGAGACGTAAGATGTCCTAAGATGTCGTACGATGTTCAAGGGACTCGTACAAATTCATTAGGTTTATTATGGATTTATAATGTTTCGTACGGTGTTGTTAGGTGTTGTTAGGAGTTGTAAGGTGTCCAACATCACACTAACATGCTTTTCAAGGTGCTAATATGGCATACAGAGTCGTAAGATTCCTAAGTTGTCGTACGATGTTCAAAGGACTCGGACCAATTCATTAGGTTTATTATGGAGTTTTCTAACTTGCCTTTCATATTGTTAATATTGCACACTGAGCCGTAACATCACCTGAGTTGTCGTACGATGTTCAAAGGACTTGGACGAATTCATTAGGTTTAGTATCGTGTTTTAAGGTTTCGTACGGTGTTGTAAGGTGTTGTTTGGAGTTTTAAGGTGTCCTACGTTATACTAACATGCTTTTCTTGGTGCTAATATGGCATACAAAGTCTAAAGATGTCCAAACTTGTCGTATAAGGTTTAAAGGACTCGGACGAATTAATTAGGTGTATTATGGAGTTTTATGGTTTCGTACGGTGATGTAACGTGTTCATAGGAGCTTTAATGCTGCCTACATTATACAAACGTTCTTTTCGAGTTGCTAATGTCTCATAAGGAGACGTAAGATGTCCTAAGATGTCGTACGATGTTCAAAGGACTCGTACAAATTCATTAGGTTTATTATGGATTTATAATGTTTCGTACGGTGTTGTTAGGTGTTGTTAGGAGTTGTAAGGTGTCCAACATCACACTAACATGCTTTTCAAGGTGCTAATATGGCATACAGAGTCGTAAGATTCCTAAGTTGTCATACGATGTTCAAAGGACTCGGACGAATTCATTAGGTTTATTATGGAGTTTTTCTAACTTGCCTTTCATATTGTTAATATTGCACACTGAGCCGTAACATCACCTGAGTTGTCGTACGATGTTCAAAGGACTTGGACGAATTCATTAGGTTTAGTATCGTGTTTTAAGGTTTCGTACGGTGTTGTAAGGTGTTGTTTGGATTTTTAAGGTGTCCTACGTTATACTAACATGCTTTTCTTGGTGCTAATATGGCATACAAAGTCTAAAGATGTCCAAACTTGTCGTACGAGGTTTAAAGGACTCGGACGAATTCATTAGGTGTATTATGGAGTTTTATGGTTTCGTACGGTGATGTAACGTGTTCATAGGAGCTGTAAGGCTGCCTACATTATACAAACGTTCTTTTCGAGTTGCTAATGTCTCAAAAGGAGACGTAAGATGTCCTAAGATGTCGTACGATGTTCAAAGGACTAGTACAAATTCATTAGGTTTATTATGGATTTATAATGTTTTGTACGGTGTTGTTAGGTGTTGTTAGGAGTTGTAAGGTGTCCAACATCACACTAACATGCTTTTCAAGGTGCTAATATGGCATACAGAGTCGTAAGATTCCTAAGTTGTCGTACGATGTTCAAAGGACTCGGACGAATTCATTAGGTTTATTATGGAGTTTTCTAACTTGCCTTTCATATTGTTAATATTGCACACTGAGCCGTAACATCACCTGAGTTGTCGTACGATGTTCAAAGGACTTGGACGAATTCATTAGGTTTAGTATCGTGTTTTAAGGTTTCGTACGGTGTTGTAAGGTGTTGTTTGGAGTTTTAAGGTGTCCTACGTTATACTAACATGCTTTTCTTGGTGCTAATATGGCATACAAAGTCTAAAGATGTCCAAACTTGTCGTACGAGGTTTAAAGGACTCGGACGAATTCATTAGGTGTATTTTGGAATTTTATGGTTTCGTACGGTGATGTAACGTGTTCATAGGAGCTGTAAGGCTGCCTACATTATACAAACGTTCTTTTCGAGTTGCTAATGTCTCATAAGGAGACGTAAGATGTCCTAAGATGTCGTACGATGTTCAAAGGACTCGTACAAATTCATTAGGTTTATTATGGATTTATAATGTTTCGTACGGTGTTGTTAGGTGTTGATAGGAGTTGTAAGGTGTCCAACATCACACTAACATGCTTTTCAAGGTGCTAATATGGCATACAGAGTCGTAAGATTCCTAAGTTGTCGTACGATGTTCAAAGGACTCGGACGAATTCATTAGGTTTATTATGGAGTTTTTCTAACTTGCCTTTCATATTGTTAATATTGCACACTGAGCCGTAACATCACCTGAGTTGTCGTACGATGTTCAAAGGACTTGGACGAATTCATTAGGTTTTGTATCGTGTTTTAAGGTTTCGTACGGTGTTGTAAGGTGTTGTTTGGAGTTTTAAGGTGTCCTACGTTATACTAACATGCTTTTCTTGGTGCTAATATGGCATACAAAGTCTAAAGATGTCCAAACTTGTCGTACGAGGTTTAAAGGACTCGGACGAATTCATTAGGTGTATTATGGAGTTTTATGGTTTCGTACGGTGATGTAACGTGTTCATAGGAGCTGTAAGACGTCCTACATTATACAAACGTTCTTTTCGAGTTGCTAATGTGTCATAAGGAGACGTAAGATGTCCTAAGATGTCGTACGATGTTCAAAGGACTCGTACGAATTCATTAGGTTTATTATGGATTTATAATGTTTCATACGGTGTTGTTAGGTGTTGTTAGGAGTTGTAAGATGTCCAACATCACACTAAGATGCTTTTCAAGGTGCTAATATGGCATACAGAGTCGTAAGATGTCCTAAGTTGTCGTACGATGTTCAAAGGACTCGGACGAATTCATTAGGTTTATTATGGAGTTTTATGGTTTCGTACGGTGATGTAACGTGTTCATAGGAGCTGTAAGACGGCCTACATTATACAAACGTTCTTTTCGAGTTGCTAATGTGTCATAAGGAGACGTAAGATGTCCTAAGATGTCGTACGATGTTCAAAGGACTCGTACGAATTCATTAGGTTTATTATGGATTTATAATGTTTCATACGGTGTTGTTAGGTGTTGTTAGGAGTTGTAAGATGTCCAACATCACACTAAGATGCTTTTCAAGGTGCTAATATGGCATACAGAGTCGTAAGATGTCCTAAGTTGTCGTACGATGTTCAAAGGACTCGGACGAATTCATTAGGTTTATTATGGAGTTTTAAAGTTTCGTACGGTGCTGTAAGGTGTTCTGAGAAGTTGTAACGCGTCCTACGAAAATCTAACTTGCCTTTCATATTGTTAATATTGCATACAGAGCCGTAACATCACCTGAGTTGTCGTACGATGTTCAAAGGACTTGGACGAATTCATTAGGTTTAGTATCGTGTTTTAAGGTTTCGTACGGTGTTGTAAGGTGTTGTTTGGAGTTTTAAGGTGTCCTACATTATACTAACATGCTTTTCTTGGTGCTAATATGGCATACAAAGTCTTAAGATGTCCAAACTTGTCGTACGAAGTTTAAAGGACTCGGAGGAATTCATTAGGTGTATTATGGAGTTTTAAGGTTTCGTACGGTGATGTAACGTGTTCATAGGAGCTGTAAGACGTCCTACATTATACAAACGTTCTTTTCGAGTTGCTAATGTGTCATACTGAGAAGTAAGATGTCCTAAGATGCCGTACGATGTTCAAAGGACTCGTACGAATTCATTAGGTTTATTATGAATTTATAATGTTTCGTACGCTGTTGTTAGGTGTTGTTAGGAGTTGTAAGGTGTCCAACATCACACTAACATGCTTTTCAAGGTGCTAATATGGCATACAGAGTCGTAAGATGTCCTAAGTTGTCGTACGATGTTCAAAGGACTCGGACGAATTCATTAGGTTTATTATGGAGTTTTTCTAACTTGCCTTTCATATTGTTAATATTGCACACTGAGCCGTAACATCTCCTGAGTTGACGTACGTTGTTCAAAGGACTTGGACGAATTCATTAGGTTTAGTATCGTGTTTTAAGGTTTCGTACGGTGTTGTAAGGTGTTGTTTGGAGTTTTAAGGTGTCCTACGTTATACTAACATGCTTTTCTTGGTGCAAATATGGCATACAAAGTCTAAAGATGTCCAAACTTGTCGTACGAAGTTTAAAGGACTCGGACGAATTCATTAGGTGTATTATGGAGTTTTATGGTTTCGTACGGTGATGTAACGTGTTCATAGGAGCTGTAAGGCTGCCTACATTATACAAACGTTCTTTTCGAGTTGCTAATGTGTGATAAGGAGACGTAAGATGTCCTAAGATGTCGTACGATGTTCAAAGGACTCGTATAAATTCATTAGGTTTATTATGGATTTATAATGTTTCGTACGGTGTTGTTAGGTGTTGTTAGGAGTTGTAAGGTGTCCAACATCACACTAACATGCTTTTCAAGGTGCTAATATGGCATAAAGAGTCGTAAGATTCCTAAGTTCTCGTACGATGTTCAAAGGACTCGGACGAATTCATTAGGTTTATTATGGAGTTTTTCTAACTTGCCTTTCATATTGTTAATATTGCACACTGAGCCGTAACATCACCTGAGTTGTCGTACGATGTCCAAAGGACTTGGACGAATTCATTAGGTTTAGTATCGTGTTTTAAGGTTTCGTACGGTGTTGTAAGGTGTTGTTTGGAGTTTTAAGGTGTCCTACGTTATACTAACATGCTTTTCTTGGTGCTAATATGGCATACAAAGTCTAAAGATGTCCAAACTTAATGTACGAGGTTTAAAGGACTCGGACGAATTCATTAGGTGTATTATGGAGTTTTATGGTTTCGTACGGTGATGTAACATGTTCATAGGAGCTGTAAGGCTGCCTACATTATACAAACGTTCTTTTCGAGTTGCTAATGTCTCATAAGGAGACGTAAGATGTCCTAAGATGTCGTACGATGTTCAAAGGACTCGTACCAATTCATTAGGTTTATTATGGATTTATAATGTTTCGTACGGTGTTGTTAGGTGTTGTTAGGAGTTGTAAGGTGTCCAACATCACACTAACATGCTTTTCAAGGTGCTAATATGGCATACAGAGTCGTAAGATGTCCTAAGTTGTCGTACGATGTTCAAAGGACTCGTACGAATTCATTAGGTTTATTATGGAGTTTTTCTAACTTGGCTTTCATATTGTTAATATTGCACACTGAGCCGTAACATCACCTGAGTTGTCGTACGATGTTCAAAGGACTTGGACGAATTCATTAGGTTTTGTATCGTGTTTTAAGGTTTCGTACGGTGTTGTAAGGTGTTGTTTGGAGTTTTAAGGTGTCCTACGTTATACTAACATGCTTTTCTTGGTGCTAATATGGCATACAAAGTCTAAAGATGTCCAAACTTGTCGTACGAGGTTTAAAGGACTCGGACGAATTCATTAGGTGTATTATGGAGTTTTATGGTGTCGTACGGTGATGTAACGTGTTCATAGGAGCTGTAAGGCTGCCTACATTATACAAACGTTCTTTTCGAGTTGCTAATGTCTCATAAGGAGACGTAAGATGTCCTAAGATGTCGTACGATGTTCAAAGGACTCGTACGAATTCATTAGGTTTATTATGGATTTATAATGTTTCATACGGTGTTGTTAGGTGTTGTTAGGAGTTGTAAGATGTCCAACATCACACTAAGATGCTTTTCAAGGTGCTAATATGGCATACAGAGTCGTAAGATGTCCTAAGTTGTCGTACGATGTTCAAAGGACTCGGACGAATTCATTAGGTTTATTATGGAGTTTTAAAGTTTCGTACGGTGCTGTAAGGTGTTCTGAGGAGTTGTAACGCGTCCTACGAAAATCTAACTTGCCTTTCATATTGTTAATATTGCATACAGAGCCGTAACATCACCTGAGTTGTCGTACGATGTTCAAAGGACTTGGACGAATTCATTAGGTTTAGTATCGTGTTTTAAGGTTTCGTACGGTGTTGTAAGGTGTTGTTTGGAGTTTTAAGGTGTCCTACATTATACTAACATGCTTTTCTTCGTGCTAATATGGCATACAAAGTCTTAAGATGTCCAAACTTGTCGTACGAAGTTTAAAGGACTCGGAGGAATTCATTAGGTGTATTATGGAGTTTTAAGGTTTCGTACGGTGATGTAACGTGTTCATAGGAGCTGTAAGACGTCCTACATTATACAAACGTTCTTTTCGAGTTGCTAATGTGTCATAAGGAGAAGTAAGATGTCCTAAGATGCCGTACGATGTTCAAAGGACTCGTACGATTTCATTAGGTTTATTATGAATTTATAATGTTTCGTACGGTGTTGTTAGGTGTTGTTAGGAGTTGTAAGGTGTCCAACATCACACTAACATGCTTTTCAAGGTGCTAATATGGCATACAGAGTCGTAAGATGTCCTAAGTTGTCGTACGATGTTCAAAGGACTCGGACGAATTCATTAGGTTTATTATGGAGTTTTTCTAACTTGCCTTTCATATTGTTAATATTGCACACTGAGCCGTAACATCACCTGAGTTGTCGTACGATGTTCAAAGGACTTGGACGTATTCATTAGGTTTAGTATCGTGTTTTAAGGTTTCGTACGGTGTTGTAAGGTGTTGTTTGGAGTTTTAAGGTGTCCTACGTTATACTAACATGCTTTTCTTGGTGCTAACATGGCATACAAAGTCTAAAGATGTCCAAACCTGTCGTACGAGGTTTAAAGGACTTGGACGAATTCATTAGGTGTATTATGGAGTTTTATGGTTTCGTACGGTGATGTAACGTGTTCATAGGAGCTGTAAGGCTGCCTACATTATACAAACGTTCGTTTCGAGTTGCTAATGTGTCATAAGGAGACGTAAGATTTCCTAAGATGTCGTACGATGTTCAAAGGACTCGTACAAATTCATTAGGTTTATTATGGATTTATAATGTTTCGTACGTTGTTGTTAAGTGTTGTTAGGAGTTGTAAGGTGTCCAACATCACACTAACATGCTTTTCAAGGTGCTAATATGGCATACAGAGTCGTAAGATGTCCTAAGTTGTCGTACGATGTTCAAAGGACTCGAACGAATTCATTAGGTTTATTATGGAGTTTTAAAGGATCAGACGGTCCTTTAAGGTGTTCTTAGGAGTTGTAACGCGTCCTACGTAATTCTAACTTGCCTTTCATATTGTTAATAATGCATACTGAGCCGTAACATCACATGAGTTTTCGTACGATGTTCAAAGGACTTGGACGTATTCAATAGGTTTAGTATCATGTTTTAAGGTTTCGTACGGTGTTGTAAGGTGTTGTTTGGAGGTTTAAGGTGTCCTACATTATACTAACATGCTTTTCTTGGTGCTAATATGGCATACAAAGTCTTAAGATGTCCAAACTTTTCGTACGAGGTTTAAAGGACCCAGACGAATTCATTAGGTGTATTATGGAGTTTTAAGGTTTCGTACGGTGATGTAACGTATTCATAGGAGCTGTAAGGCGTCCTACAATAAACAAACGTTCTTTTCGAGTTGCTAATGTGTCAAAGGAGACGTAAGATGTCCTAAGATGCCGTACGATGTTCAAAGGACTCGTACGAATTCATTAGGTTTATTATGGATTTTTAATGTCTCCTACGGTGTTGTTAGGTGTTGTTAGTAGTTGTAAGGTGTCCAACATAACACTAACATGCTTTTCAAGGTGCTAATATGGCATACAGAGTCGTAAGATGTCCTAAGTTGTCGTACGATGTTCAAAGGACTCGGACGAATTCATTAGGTTTATTACGGAGTTTTAAAGTTTCGTAAGGTGCTGTAAGGTGTTCTGAGGAGTTGTAACGCGTCCTACGAAAATCTAACTTGCCTTTCATATTGTTAATATTGCATACAGAGCCGTAACATCACCTGAGTTGTCGTACGATGTTCAAAGGACTTGGACGAATTCACTAGGTTTAGTATCGTGTTTTAAGGTGTCGTACGGTGTTGTAAGATGTTGTTTGGAGTTTTAAGGTGTCATACATTATACTAACATGCTTTTCTTGGTGTTAATATGGCATACAAAGTCTTAAGATGTCCAAACTTGTCGTACGAAGTTTAAAGGACTCGGAGGAATTCATTAGGTGTATTATGGAGTTTTAAGGTTTCGTACGGTGATGTAACGTGTTCATAGGAGCTGTAAGACGTCCTACATTACACAAACGTTCTTTTCGAGTTGCTAATGTGTCATAAGGAGAAGTAAGATGTCCTAAGATTGCGTACGATGTTCAAAGGACTCGTACGAATTCATTAGGTTTATTATGAATTTATAATGTTTCGTACGGTGTTGTTAGGTGTTGTTAGGAGTTGTAAGGTGTCCAACATCACACTAACATGTTTTTCAAGGTGCTAATATGGCATACAGAGTCGTAAGATGTCCTAAGTTGTCGTACGATGTTCAAAGGACTCGGACGAATTCATTAGGTTTATTATGGAGTTTTTCTAACTTGCCTTTCATATTGTTAATATTGCACACTGAGCCGTAACATCACCTGAGTTGTCGTACGTTGTTCAAAGGACTTGGACGAATTCATTAGGTTTAGTATCGTGTTTTAGGGTTTCGTACGGTGTTGTAAGGTGTTGTTTGGAGTTTTAAGGTGTCCTACGTTATACTAACATGCTTTTCTTGGTGCTAATATGGCATACAAAGTCTAAAGATGTCCAAACTTGTCGTACGAGGTTTAAAGGACTCGGACGAATTCATTAGGTGTATTATGGAGTTTTATGGTTTCGTACGGTGATGTAACGTGTTCATAGGAGCTGTAAGGCTGCCTACATTATACAAAGGTTCTTTTCGAGTTGCTAATGTGTGATAAGGAGACGTAAGATGTCCTAAGATGTCGTACGATGTTCAAAGGACTCGTATAAATTCATTAGGTTTATTATGGATTTATAATGTTTCGTACGGTGTTGTTAGGAGTTGTAAGGTGTCCAACATCACACTAACATGCTTTTCAAGGTGCTAATATGGCATACAGAGTCGTAAGATTCCTAAGTTGTCGTACGATGTTCAAAGGACTCGGACGAATTCATTAGGTTTATTATGGAGTTTTTCTAACTTGCCTTTCATATTGTTAATATTGCACACTGAGCCGTAACATCACCTGAGTTGTCGTACGATGTTCAAAGGACTTGGACGTATTCATTAGGTTTAGTATCGCGTTTTAAGGTTTCGTACGGTGTTGTAAGGTGTTGTTTGGAGTTTTAAGGTGTCCTACGTTATACTAACATGCTTTTCTTGGTGCTAATATGGCATACAAAGTCTAAAGATGTCCAAACTTAATGTACGAGGTTTAAAGGTCTCGGACGAATTCATTAGGTGTATTATGGTTTCGTACGGTGATGTAACATGTTCATAGGAGCTGTAAGGCTGCCTACATTATACAAACGTTCTTTTCGAGTTGCTAATGTCTCATAAGGAGACGTAAGATGTCCTAAGATGTCGTACGATGTTCAAAGGACTCGTACCAATTCATTAGGTTTATTATGGATTTATAATGTTTCGTACGGTGTTGTTAG
This sequence comes from Tagetes erecta, assembly GCA_030867185.1. Taxonomy (NCBI): domain Eukaryota; kingdom Viridiplantae; phylum Streptophyta; class Magnoliopsida; order Asterales; family Asteraceae; genus Tagetes; species Tagetes erecta. The sequence goes on along the minus strand of CM061487.1, from coordinate 40,076,616 downwards.
GTGTTGTTAGGAGTTGTAAGGTGTCCAACATCACACTAACATGCTTTTCAAGGTGCTAATATGGCATACAGAGTCGTAAGATGTCCTAAGTTGTCGTACGATGTTCAAAGGACTCGTACGAATTCATTAGGTTTATTATGGAGTTTTTCTAACTTGCCTTTCATATTGTTAATATTGCACACTGAGCCGTAACATCACCTGAGTTGTCGTACGATGTTCAAAGGACTTGGACGTATTCATTAGGTTTAGTATCGTGTTTTATGGTTTCGTACGGTGTTGTAAGGTGTTGTTTGGAGTTTTAAGGTGTCCTACGTTATACTAACATGCTTTTCTTGGTGCTAACATGGCATACAAAGTCTAAAGATGTCCAAACTTGTCGTACGAGGTTTAAAGGACTCGGACGAATTCATTAGGTGTAATATGGAGTTTTATGGTCTCGTACGGTGATGTAACCTGTTCATAGTAGCTGTAAGGCTGCCTACATTATACAAACGTTCGTTTCGAGTTGCTAATGTGTCATAAGGAGACGTAAGATTTCCTAAGATGTCGTACGATGTTCAAAGGACTCGTACGAATTCATTAGGTTTATTATGGATTTATAATGTTTCGTACGGTGTTGTTAGGTGTTGTTAGTAGTTGTAAGGTGTCCAACATCACACTAACATGCTTTTCAAGGTGCTAATATGGCATACAGAGTCGTAAGATGTCCTAAGTTGTCGTACGATGTTCAAAGGACTCGGACGAATTCATTAGGTTTATTATGGAGTTTTAAAGTTTCGTACGGTGCTGTAAGGTGTTCTGAGGAGTTGTAACGCGTCCTACGAAAATCTAACTTGCCTTTCATATTGTTAATATTGCATACAGAGCCGTAACATCACCTGAGTTGTCGTACGATGTTCAAAGGACTTGGACGAATTCATTAGGTTTAGTATCGTGTTTTAAGGTTTCGTACGGTGTTGTAAGGTGTTGTTTGGAGTTTTAAGGTGTCCTACATTATACTAACATGCTTTTCTTGGTGCTAATATGGCATACAAAGTCTAAAGATGTCCAAACTTGGCGTACGAGGTTTAAAGGACTCGGACGAATTCATTAGGTGTATTATGGAGTTTTATGGTTTCGTACGGTGATGTAACGTGTTCATAGGAGCTGTAAGGCTGCCTACATTATACAAACGTTCTTTTCGAGTTGCTAATGTGTGATAAGGAGACGTAAGATGTCCTAAGATGTCGTACGATGTTCAAAGGACTCGTATAAATTCATTAGGTTTATTATGGATTTATAATGTTTCGTACGGTGTTGTTAGGTGTTGTTAGGAGTTGTAAGGTGTCCAACATCACACTAACATGCTTTTCAAGGTGCTAATATGGCATACAGAGTCGTAAGATGTCCTAAGTTGTCGTACGATGTTCAAAGGACTCGTACGAATTCATTAGGTTTATTATGGAGTTTTTCTAACTTGCCTTTCATATTGTTAATATTGCACACTGAGCCGTAACATCACCTGAGTTGTCGTACGATGTTCAAAGGACTTGGACGTATTCATTAGGTTTAGTATCGTGTTTTAAGGTTTCGTACGGTGTTGTAAGGTGTTGTTTGGAGTTTTAAGGTGTCCTACATTATACTAACATGCTTTTCTTGGTGCTAATATGGCATACAAAGTCTAAAGATGTCCAAACTTGGCGTACGAGGTTTAAAGGACTCGGACGAATTCATTAGGTGTATTATGGAGTTTTATGGTTTCGTACGGTGATGTAACGTGTTCATAGGAGCTGTAAGGCTGCCTACATTATACAAACGTTCTTTTCGAGTTGCTAATGTGTGATAAGGAGACGTAAGATGTCCTAAGATGTCGTACGATGTTCAAAGGACTCGTATAAATTCATTAGGTTTATTATGGATTTATAATGTTTCGTACGGTGTTGTTAGGTGTTGTTAGGAGTTGTAAGGTGTCCAACATCACACTAACATGCTTTTCAAGGTGCTAATATGGCATACAGAGTCGTAAGATTCCTAAGTTGTCGTACGATGTTCAAAGGACTCGGACGAATTCATTAGGTTTATTATGGAGTTTTTCTAACTTGCCTTTCATGTTGTTAATATTGCACACTGAGCCGTAACATCACCTGAGTTGTCGTACGATGTTCAAAGGACTTGGACGAATTCATTAGGTTTAGTATCGTGTTTTAAGGTTTCGTACGGTGTTGTAAGGTGTTGTTTGGAGTTTTAAGGTGTCCTACGTTATACTAACGTGCTTTTCTTGGTGCTAATATGGCATACAAAGTCTAAAGATGTCCAAACTTAATGTACGAGGTTTAAAGGACTCGGACGAATTCATTAGGTGTATTATGTAGTTTTATGGTTTCGTACGGTGATGTAACATGTTCATAGGAGCTGTAAGGCTGCCTACATTATACAAACGTTCTTTTCGAGTTGCTAATGTCTCATAAGGAGACGTAAGATGTCCTAAGATGTCGTACGATGTTCAAAGAACTCGTACCAATTCATTAGGTTTATTATGGATTTATAATGTTTCGTACGGTGTTGTTAGGTGTTGTTTGGAGTTGTAAGGTGTCCAACATCACACTAACATGCTTTTCAAGGTGCTAATATGGCATACAGAGTCGTAAGATGTCCTAAGTTGTCGTACGATGTTCAAAGGACTCGTACGAATTCATTAGGTTTATTATGGAGTTTTTCTAACTTGCCTTTCATATTGTTAATATTGCACACTGAGCCGTAACATCACCTGAGTTGTCGTACGATGTTCAAAGGACTTGGACGTATTCATTAGGTTTAGTATCGTGTTTTAAGGTTTCGTACAGTGTTGTAAGGTGTTGTTTGGAGTTTTAAGGCGTCCTACGTTATACTAACATGCTTTTCTTGGTGCTAATATGGCATACAAAGTCTAAAGATGTCCAAACTTGTCGTACGAGGTTTAAAGGACTCGGACGAATTCATTAGGTGTATTATGGAGTTTTATGGTTTCGTACGGTGATGTAACGTGTTCATAGGAGCTGTAAGGCTGCCTACATTATACAAACGTTCGTTTCGAGTTGCTAATGTGTCATAAGGAGACGTAAGATTTCCTAAGATGTCGTACGATGTTCAAAGGACTCGTACGAATTCATTAGGTTTATTATGGATTTATAATGATTCGTACGGTGTTGTTAAGTGTTGTTAGGAGTTGTAAGGTGTCCAACATCACACTAACATGCTTTTCAAGGTGCTAATATGGCATACAGAGTCGTAAGATGTCCTAAGTTGTCGTACGATGTTCAAAGGACTCGAACGAATTCATTAGGTTTATTATGGAGTTTTAAAGGATCAGACGGTCCTGTAAGGTTGTCTTAGGAGTTGTAACGCGTCCTACGTAATTCTAACTTGCCTTTCATATTGTTAATAATGCATACTGAGCCGTAACATCACATGAGTTTTCGTACGATGTTCAAAGGACTTGGACGTATTCATTAGGTTTAGTATCATGTTTTAAGGTTTCGTACGGTGTTGTAAGGTGTTGTTTGGAGGTTTAAGGTGTCCTACATTATACTAACATGCTTTTCTTGGTGCTAATATGGCATACAAAGTCTTAAGATGTCCAAACTTTTCGTACGAGGTTTAAAGGACTCGGACGAATTCATTAGGTGTATTATGGAGTTTTATGGTTTCGTACGGTGATGTAACGTGTTCATAGGAGCTGTAAGGCTGCCTACATTACACAAACGTTCGTTTCGAGTTGCTAATGTGTCATAAGGAGACGTAAGATTTCCTAAGATGTCGTACGATGTTCAAAGGACTCGTACGAATTCATTAGGTTTATTATGGATTTATAATGTTTCGTACGGTGTTGTTAAGTGTTTTTAGGAGTTGTAAGGCGTCCAACATCACACTAACATGCTTTTCAAGGTGCTAATATGGCATACAGAGTCGTAAGATGTCCTAAGTTGTCGTACGATGTTCAAAGGACTCGGACGAATTCATTAGGTTTATTATGGAGTTTTAAAGGATCAGACGGTCCTGTAAGGTGTTCTTAGGAGTTGTAACGCGTCCTACGTAATTCTAACTTGCCTTTCATATTGTTAATAATGCATACTGAGCCGTAACATCACATGAGTTTTCGTACGATGTTCAAAGGACTTGGACGTATTCATTAGGTTTAGTATCATGTTTTAAGGTTTCGTACGGTGTTGTAAGGTGTTGTTTGGAGGTTTAAGGTGTCCTACATTATACTAACATGCTTTTCTTGGTGCAAATATGGCATATAAAGTCTTAAGATGTCCAAACTTGTCGTACGAGGTTTAATAGACTCGGACGAATTCATTAGGTGTATTATGGAGTTTTATGGTTTCGTACGGTGATGTAACGTGTTCATAGGAGCTGTAAGGCGTCCTACATTAAACAAACGTTCTTTTCGAGTTGCTAATGTGTCACAAGGAGATGTAAGATGTCCTAAGATGCCGTACGATGTTCAAAGGACTCGTACGAATTCATTAGGTTTATTATGGATTTATAATGTTTCGTACGGTGTTGTTAAGTGTTGTTAGGAGTTGTAAGGTGTCCAACATCACACTAACATGCTTTTCAAGGTGCTAATATGGCATACAGAGTCGTAAGATGTCCTAAGTTGTCGTACGATGTTCAAAGGACTCGGACGAATTCATTAGGTTTATTATGGAGTTTTAAAGGATCAGACGGTCCTGTAAGGTGTTCTTAGGAGTTGTAACGCGTCCTACGTAATTCTAACTTGCCTTTCATATTGTTAATAATGCATATTGAGCCGTAACATCACATGAGTTTTCGTACAATGTTCAAAGGACTTGGACGTATTCATAGGAGCCGTAAAGCGTCCCACATTATACAAACGTTCTTTTCGAGTTGCTAATGTGTCATAAGGAGACGAAAGATGTCCTAAGATGCCGTACGATGTTCAAAGGACTCGTACGAATTCATTAGGTTTATTATGGATTTTAATGTTTCGTACGGTGTTGTTAGGTGTTGTTAGGAGTTGTAAGGTGTCCAACATCACACTAACATGCTTTTCAAGGTGCTAATATGGCATACAGAGTCGTAAGATGTCGTATGTTTTCGTACGATGTTCAAAGGACTCGGACGAATTCATTAAGTTTATTATGGAGTTTTTCTAACTTGCCTTTCATATTGTTAATATTGCACACTGAGCCGTAACATCACCTGAGTTGTCGTACGACGTTCAAAGGACTTGGACGAATTCATTAGGTTTAGTATCGTGTTTTAAGGTTTCGTACGGTGTTGTAAAGTGTTGTTTGGAGTTTTAAGGTGTCCTACGTTATGCTAACATGCTTTTCTTGGTGCTAATATGGCATAAAAAGTCTAAAGATGTCCAAACTTGTCGTACGAGGTTTAAAGGACTCGGACGAATTCATTAGGTGTATTATGGAGTTTTATGGTTTCGTACGGTGTGGTAACGTGTTCATAGGAGCTGTAAGGCTGCCTACATTATACAAACGTTCTTTTCGAGTTGCTAATGTGTCATAAGGAGACGTAAGATGTCCTAAGATGTCGTACGATGTTCAAAGGACTCGTACGAATTCATTAGGTTTATTATGGATTTATAATGTTTCGTACGGTGTTGTTAGGTGTTGTTAGGAGTTGTAAGGTGTCCAACATCACACTAACATGCTTTTCAAGGTGCTAATATGGCATACAAAGTCGTAAGATGTCCTAAGTTGTCGTACGATGTTCAAAGGATTCGGACGAATTCATTAGGTTTATTATGGAGTTTTAAAGGATCAGACGGTCCTGTAAGGTGTTCTTATGAGTTGTAACGCGTCCTACTTAATTCTAACTTGCCTTGCATATTGTTAATAATGCATACTAAGCCGTAACATCGCCTGAGTTGTCGTACGATGTTCAAAGGACTAGGACGAATTCATTAGGTTTAGTATCATGTTTTAAGGTTTCGTACGGTGTTGTAAGGTGTTGTTTGGAGATTTAAGGTGTCCTACATTATACTAACATGATTTTCTTGGTACTAATATGGCATACAAAGTCTTAAGATGTCCAAACTTGTCGTACGAGGTTTAAAGGACTCGGACGAATTCATTAGGTGTATTATGGAGTTTTAAGGTTTCGTACGGTGATGTAACGTTTTCATAGGAGCTGTAAGGCGTCCTACATTAAACAAACGTTCTTTTCGAGTTGCTAATGTGTCACAAGGAGACTTAAGATGTCCTAAGATGCCGTACGATGTTCAAAGAACTCGTACGAATTCATTAGGTTTATTATGGATTTTTAATGTTTCCTACGGTGTTGTTAGGTGTTGTTAGGAGTTGTAAGGTGTCCAACATCACACTAACATGCTTTTCAAGGTGCTAATATGGCATACAGAGTCGTAAGATGTCCTAAGTTGTCGTACGATGTTCAAAGGACTCGGAAGAATTCATTAGGTTTATTATGGAGTTTTAAAGTTTCGTACGGTGCTGTAAGGTGTTCTGAGGAGTTGTAACGCGTCCTACGTAATTCTAACTTGCCTTGCATTTTGTTAATATTGCGTACTGAGTCGTAACATCACCTGAGTTTTCGTACGATGTTCAAATGACTTGGACGAATTCATTAGGTTTAGTTTCGTGTTTTAAGGTTTCGTACAGTGTTGTAAGGTGTTGTTTAGGATTTTAAGGTGTCCTACGTTATACTAACATGCTTTTCTTGGTGCTAATATGGCATACAAAGTCTTAAGATGTCCAAACTTGTCATACGAGGTTTAAAGGACTCGGACGAATTCATTAGGTGTATTATGGAGTTTTAAGGTTTAGTACGGTGATGTAAGGTGTTCATAGGAGCTGTAAGGCGTCCTATATTATACTAACGTTCTTTTCGAGTTGCTAATGTGTCATACGGAGACGTAACATGTCCTAAGATGCCGTACGATGTTCAAAGGACTCGTACGAATTCATTAGGTTTATTATGGATTTATAATGTTTCGTACGGTGTTGTTAGGTGTTGTTAGGAGTTGTAAGGTGTCCAACATCACACTAACATGCTTTTCAAGGTGCTAATATCGCATACGGAGTCGTAAGATGTCCTAAGTTGTCGTACGATGTTCAAGGAATCGGACGAATTCATTAGGTTTATTATGGAGTTTTAAAGGATCATACGGTCCTGTAAGGTGTTCTTAGGTGTTGTAACGCGTCCTACGTAATTCTAACTTGCCTTGCATATTGTTAATATTGCATACTGAGCCGTAACATCACCTGAGTTGTCGTACGACGTTCAAAGGACTTGGACGAATTCATTAGGTTTAGTATCGGGTTTTAAGGTTTCGTACGGTGTTGTAAGGTGTTGTTTGGAGTTTTAAGGTGTCCTACGTTATACTAACATGCTTTTCTTGGTGCTAATATGGCATACAAAGTCTTAAGATGTCCAAACTTGTCGTACGAGGTTTAAAGGACTCGAACAAATTCATTAGGTATACTATGGAGTTTTAAGGTTTCGTACGGTGATGTAAGGTGTTCATAGGAGTTGTAAGGCGTCCTACACTATACAAACGTTCTTTTCGAGTTGCTAATGTGTCATAAGGAGACGTAAGATGTCCTAAGATGTCGGACGATGTTCTAAGGACGTGTACGAATTCATTAGGTTTATTATGGAGTTTTAAAGTTTCGTACGGTGCTGTAAGGTGTTTTGAGGAGTTATAACGCGTCCTACGTAATTCTAACTAGCCTTGCATATTGTTAATATTTCATACTCTGCCGTAACATCACCTGAGTTGTCGTACCACGTTCAAAGGACTTGGACGAATTCATTAGGTTTAGTATCGTGTTATAAGGTCTCGTACGGTGTTGTAAGGTGTTGTTTGGAGTTTTAAGGTGTCCTACATTATACAAACATGCTTTTCTTGGTGCTAATATGGCATACAAAGTGTTAAGATGTCCAAACTTGTCGTACGAGGTTTAAAGGACTCGGACGAATTCATTAGGTGTACTATGGAGTTTTAAGGTTTCGTATGGTGATGTAAGGTGTTCATAGGAGCTGTAAGGCGTCCTACATTATACAAACGTTCTTTTCGAGTTATTAATGTGTCATAAGGAGACGTAAGATGTCCTAAGATTTCGTACGATGTTCAAAGGACTCGTACGATTCATTAGGTTTATTATGGATTTTTAATGTTTCGTACGGTGTTGTAAGGTGTTGTTAGGAGTTGTAAGTCGTCCAACATCACACTAACATGCTTTTCAAGGTGCTAATATGGCATACATAGTCGTAAGATGTTCAAAGGACTTCGATGAAATCGTTAGGTTTTTTAACGAGTTTTTAGGTTTCACATGGTGTTTTTATGAGTTGTAAGGTGTCCAACATTATACTAACATGCTTGTCAAGATGCTAATATGGCATACAGAGTCGTAAGATGTCTTATGTTGTCGTACGACGTTCAAAGGACTCGGACGAATTCATTAGGTTTAGTATGGAGTTTTAATGTTTTTACGGTGATGTAAGGTGTTCTTAGGAATTGTAATGCGTCCTACATTATTCTAATGTGCTTTTCATGTTGCTAATGTCGATACCGAGCCGTAACATCTCCTGAGTTACCGTACGATGTTCAAAGGACTTCGACGAAATCGTTAGGTATATTAACGAGTTTTAAGGTTTCACATGGTGTTTTAATAAGTTGTAAGGTGTCCAACATTATACAAACGTGCTTGTCAAGATGCTAATATGGCATACAGAGTCATAAGATGTCTTATGTTGTCGTACGACGTTCAAAGGACTCGGACGAATTCATTAGGTTTAGTATGGAGTTTTAATGTTTTTACGGTGATGTAAGGTGTTCTTAGGAATTGTAATGAGTCCTACATTATTCTAATGTGCTTTTCATGTTGCTAATGTCGATACCGAGCCGTAACATCTCCTGAGTTACCGTACGATGTTCAAAGGACTTCGATGAAATCGTTAGGTATATTAACGAGTTTTAAGGTTTCACATGGTGTTTTTCTAAGTTGTAAGGTGTCCAACATTATACAAACGTGCTTGTCAAGATGCTAATACGGCATACAGAGTCATAAGATGTCTTATGTTGTCGTACGACGTTCAAAGGACTCGGACGAATTCATTAGGTTTAGTATGGAGTTTTAATGTTTTTACGGTGATGTAAGGTGTTCTTAGGAATTGTAATGCGTCCTACATTATTCTAATGTGCTTTTCATGTTGCTAATGTCGATACCGAGCCGTAACATCTCCTGAGTTACCGTACGATGTTCAAAGGACTTCGACGAAATCGTTAGGTATATTAACGAGTTTTAAGGTTTCACATGGTGTTTTTATAAGTTGTAAGGTGTCCAACATTATACAAACGTGCTTGTCAAGATGCTAATATGGCATACAGAGTCATAAGATGTCTTATGTTGTCGTACGACGTTCAAAGGACTCGGACTAATTCATTAGGTTTAGTATGGAGTTTTAATGTTTTTACGGTGATGTAAGGTGTTCTTAGGAATTGTAATGAGTCCTACATTATTCTAATGTGCTTTTCATGTTGCTAATGTCGATACCGAGCCGTAACATCTCCTGAGTTACCGTACGATGTTCAAAGGACTTCGACGAAATCGTTAGGTATATTAACGAGTTTTAAGGTTTCACATGGTGTTTTTCTAAGTTGTAAGGTGTCCAACATTATACAAACGTGCTTGTCAAGATGCTAATATGGCATACAGAGTCATAAGATGTCTTATGTTGTCGTACGACGTTCAAAGGACTCGGACGAATTCATTAGGTTTAGTATGGAGTTTTAATGTTTTTACCGTGATGTAAGGTGTTCTTAGGAATTGTAATGCGTCCTACATTATTCAAATGTGATTTTCATGTTGCTAATGTCCATACTGAGCCGTAACATCTCCTGAGTTACCGAACGATGTTCAAAGGACTTCGATGAAATCATTAGCTTTATTAACCAGTTTTAAGATTTCACACAGTGTTTTTATGAGTTGTAAGGTGTCCAACATTATACTAACGTGCTTGTCAAGATGCTAATATGGCATACAGAGTCGTAAGATGTCTTATGTTGTCGTACGACGTTCAAAGGACTCGAACGAATTCATTAGGTTTAGTATGGAGTTTTAATGTTTTTACGGTGATGTAAGGTTTTCTTAGGAATTGTAATGCCTCCTACATTATTCTAATGTGCTTTTCATGTTGCTAATGTCGATACCGAGCCGTAACATCTCCTGAGTTACCGTACGATGTTCAAAGGACTTCGACGAAATCGTTAGGTATATTAACGAGTTTTAAGGTTTCACATGGTGTTTTTCTAAGTTGTAAGGTGTCCAACATTATACTAACGTGCTTGTCAAGATGCTAATACGGCATACAGAGTCATAAGATGTCTTATGTTGTCGTACGACGTTCAAAGGACTCGGACGAATTCATTAGGTTTAGTATGGAGTTTTAATGTTTTTACGGTGATGTAAGGTGTTCTTAGGAATTGTAATGCGTCCTACATTATTCTAATGTGCTTTTCATGTTGCTAATGTCGATACCGAGCCGTAACATCTCCTGAGTTACCGTACGATGTTCAAAGGACTTCGACGAAATCGTTAGGTATATTAACGAGTTTTAAGGTTTCACATGGTGTTTTTATAAGTTGTAAGGTGTCCAACATTATACAAACGTGCTTGTCAAGATGCTAATATGGCATACAGAGTCATAAGATGTCTTATGTTGTCGTACGACGTTCAAAGGACTCGGACTAATTCATTAGGTTTAGTATGGAGTTTTAATGTTTTTACGGTGATGTAAGGTGTTCTTAGGAATTGTAATGAGTCCTACATTATTCTAATGTGCTTTTCATGTTGCTAATGTCGATACCGAGCCGTAACATCTCCTGAGTTACCGTACGATGTTCAAAGGACTTCGACGAAATCGTTAGGTATATTAACGAGTTTTAAGGTTTCACATGGTGTTTTTCTAAGTTGTAAGGTGTCCAACATTATACAAACGTGCTTGTCAAGATGCTAATATGGCATACAGAGTCATAAGATGTCTTATGTTGTCGTACGACGTTCAAAGGACTCGGACGAATTCATTAGGTTTAGTATGGAGTTTTAATGTTTTTACGGTGATGTAAGGTGTTCTTAGGAATTGTAATGAGTCCTACATTATTCTAATGTGCTTTTCATGTTGCTAATGTCGATACCGAGCCGTAACATCTCCTGAGTTACCGTACGATGTTCAAAGGACTTCGACGAAATCGTTAGGTATATTAACGAGTTTTAAGGTTTCACATGGTGTTTTTCTAAGTTGTAAGGTCTCCAACATTATACAAACGTGCTTGTCAAGATGCTAATATGGCATACAGAGTCGTAAGATGTCTTATGTTGTCGTACGACGTTCAAAGGATTCGGACGAATTCATTAGGCTTAGTATGGAGTTTTAATGTTTTTACGGTGATGTAAGGTGTTCTTAGGAATTGTAATGCGTCCTACATTATTCAAATGTGATTTTCATGTTGCTAATGTCCATACTGAGCCGTAACATCTCCTGAGTTACCGAACGATGTTCAAAGGACTTCGATGAAATCATTAGCTTTATTAACCAATTTTAAGATTTCACACGGTGTTTTTATGAGTTGTAAGGTGTCCAACATTATACTAACGTGCTTGTCAAGATGCTAATATGGCATACAGAGTCGTAAGATGTCTTATGTTGTCGTACGACGTTCAAAGGACTCGAACGAATTCATTAGGTTTAGTATGGAGTCTTAATGTTTTTACGGTGATGTAAGGTTTTCTTAGGAATTGTAATGCCTCCTACATTATTCTAATGTGCTTTTCATGTTGCTAATGTCGATACCGAGCCGTAACATCTCCTGAGTTACCGTACGATGTTCAAAGGACTTCGACGAAATCGTTAGGTATATTAACGAGTTTTAAGGTTTCACATGGTGTTTTTCTAAGTTGTAAGGTGTCCAACATTATACAAACGTGCTTGTCAAGATGCTAATATGGCATATAGAGTCATAAGATGTCTTATGTTGTCGTACGACGTTCAAAGGACTCGGACGAATTCATTAGGTTTAGTATGGAGTTTTAATGTTTTTACGGTGATGTAAGGTGTTCTTAGGAATTGTAATGCGTCCTACATTATTCAAATGTGATTTTCATGTTGCTAATGTCCATACTGAGCCGTAACATCTCCTGAGTTACCGAACGATGTTCAAAGGACTTCGATGAAATCATTAGCTTTATTAACCAGTTTTAAGATTTCACACAGTGTTTTTATGAGTTGTAAGGTGTCCAACATTATACTAACGTGCTTGTCAAGATGCTAATATGGCATACAGAGTCGTAAGATGTCTTATGTTGTCGTACGACGTTCAAAGGACTCGAACGAATTCATTAGGTTTAGTATGGAGTTTTAATGTTTTTACGGTGATGTAAGGTTTTCTTTGGAATTGTAATGCCTCCTACATTATTCTAATGTGCTTTTCATGTTGCTAATGTCGATACCGAGCCGTAACATCTCCTGAGTTACCGTTCGATGTTCAAAGGACTTCGACGAAATCGTTAGGTATATTAACGAGTTTTAAGGTTTCACATGGTGTTTTTATAAGTTGTAAGGTGTCCAACATTATACAAACGTGCTTGTCAAGATGCTAATATGGCATACAGAGTCATTAGGTTTCTTATGTTGTTGTACGACGTTCAAAGGACTCGGACGAATTCATTATGTTTAGTATGGAGTTTTAATGTTTTTACGGTGATGTAAGGTGTTCTTAGGAATTGTAATGAGTCCTACATTATTCTAATGTGCTTTTCATGTTGCTAATGTCGATACCGAGGCGTAACATCTCCTGAGTTACCGTACGATGTTCAAAGGACTTCGACGAAATCGTTAGGTATATTAACGAGTTTTAAGGTTTCACATGGTGTTTTTCTAAGTTGTAAGGTGTCCAACATTATACAAACGTGCTTGTCAAGATGCTAATATGGCATACAGAGTCATAAGATGTCTTATGTTGTCGTACGACGTTCAAACGACTCGGACGAATTCATTAGGTTTAGTATGGAGTTTTAATGTTTTTACCGTGATGTAAGGTGTTCTTAGGAATTGTAATGCGTCCTACATTATTCAAATGTGATTTTCATGTTGCTAATGTCCATACTGAGCCGTAACATCTCCTGAGTTACCGAACGATGTTCAAAGGACTTCGATGAAATCATTAGCTTTATTAACCAGTTTTAAGATTTCACACAGTGTTTTTATGAGTTGTAAGGTGTCCAACATTATACTAACGTGCTTGTCAAGATGCTAATATGGCATACAGAGTCGTAAGATGTCTTATGTTGTCGTACGACGTTCAAAGGACTCGAACGAATTCATTAGGTTTAGTATGGAGTTTTAATGTTTTTACGGTGATGTAAGGTTTTCTTAGGAATTGTAATGCCTCCTACATTATTCTAATGTGCTTTTCATGTTGCTAATGTCGATACCGAGCCGTAACATCTCCTGAGTTACCGTACGATGTTCAAAGGACTTCGACGAAATCGTTAGGTATATTAACGAGTTTTAAGGTTTCACATGGTGTTTTTATAAGTTGTAAGGTGTCCAACATTATACAAACGTGCTTGTCAAGATGCTAATATGGCATACAGAGTCATAAGATGTCTTATGTTGTCGTACGACGTTCAAAGGACTCGGACTAATTCATTAGGTTTAGTATGGAGTTTTAATGTTTTTACGGTGATGTAAGGTGTTCTTAGGAATTGTAATGAGTCCTACATTATTCTAATGTGCTTTTCATGTTGCTAATGTCGATACCGAGCCGTAACATCTCCTGAGTTACCGTACGATGTTCAAAGGACTTCGACGAAATCGTTAGGTATATTAACGAGTTTTAAGGTTTCACATGGTGTTTTTCTAAGTTGTAAGGTGTCCAACATTATACAAACGTGCTTGTCAAGATGCTAATATGGCATACAGAGTCATAAGATGTCTTATGTTGTCGTACGACGTTCAAAGGACTCGGACGAATTCATTAGGTTTAGTATGGAGTTTTAATGTTTTTACCGTGATGTAAGGTGTTCTTAGGAATTGTAATGCGTCCTACATTATTCAAATGTGATTTTCATGTTGCTAATGTCCATACTGAGCCGTAACATCTCCTGAGTTACCGAACGATGTTCAAAGGACTTCGATGAAATCATTAGCTTTATTAACCAGTTTTAAGATTTCACACAGTGTTTTTATGAGTTGTAAGGTGTCCAACATTATACTAACGTGCTTGTCAAGATGCTAATATGGCATACAGAGTCGTAAGATGTCTTATGTTGTCGTACGACGTTCAAAGGACTCGAACGAATTCATTAGGTTTAGTATGGAGTTTTAATGTTTTTACGGTGATGTAAGGTTTTCTTAGGAATTGTAATGCCTCCTACATTATTCTAATGTGCTTTTCATGTTGCCAATGTCGATACCGAGCCGTAACATCTCCTGAGTTACCGTACGATGTTCAAAGGACTTCGACGAAATCGTTAGGTATATTAACGAGTTTTAAGGTTTCACATGGTGTTTTTCTAAGTTGTAAGGTGTCCAACATTATACAAACGTGCTTGTCAAGATGCTAATATGGCATACAGAGTCATAAGATGTCTTATGTTGTCGTACGACGTTCAAAGGACTCGGACGAATTCATTAGGTTTAGTATGTAGTTTTAATGTTTTTACGGTGATGTAAGGTGTTCTTAGGAATTGTAATGCGTCCTACATTATTCAAATGTGATTTTCATGTTGCTAATGTCCATACTGAGCCGTAACATCTCCTGAGTTACCGAACGATGTTCAAAGGACTTCGATGAAATCATTAGCTTTATTAACCAGTTTTAAGATTTCACACAGTGTTTTTATGAGTTGTAAGGTGTCCAACATTATACTAACGTGCTTGTCGAGATGCTAATATGGCATACAGAGTCGTAAGATGTCTTATGTTGTCGTACGACGTTCAAAGGACTCGAACGAATTCATTAGGTTTAGTATGGAGTTTTAATGTTTTTACGGTGATGTAAGGTTTTTCTTTGGAATTGTAATGCCTCCTACATTATTCTAATGTGCTTTTCATGTTGCTAATGTCGATACCGAGCCGTAACATCTCCTGAGTTACCGTTCGATGTTCAAAGGACTTCGACGAAATCGTTAGGTATATTAACGAGTTTTAAGGTTTCACATGGTGTTTTTATAAGTTGTAAGGTGTCCAACATTATACAAACGTGCTTGTCAAGATGCTAATATGGCATACAGAGTCATTAGGTTTCTTATGTTGTCGTACGACGTTCAAAGGACTCGGACGAATTCATTAGGTTTAGTATGGAGTTTTAATGTTTTTACGGTGATGTAAGGTGTTCTTAGGAATTGTAATGAGTCCTACATTATTCTAATGTGCTTTTCATGTTGCTAATGTCGATACCGAGCCGTAACATCTCCTGAGTTACCGTACGATGTTCAAAGGACTTCGACGAAATCGTTAGGTATATTAACGAGTTTTAAGGTTTCACATGGTGTTTTTCTAAGTTGTAAGGTGTCCAACATTATACAAACGTGCTTGTCAAGATGCTAATATGGCATACAGAGTCATAAGATGTCTTATGTTGTCGTACGACGTTCAAAGGACTCGGACGAATTCATTAGGTTTAGTATGGAGTTTTAATGTTTTTACGGTGATGTAAGGTGTTCTTAGGAATTGTAATGCGTCCTACATTATTCTAATGTGCTTTTCATGTTGCTAATGTCGATACCGAGCCGTAACATCTCCTGAGTTACCGTACGATGTTCAAAGGACTTCGACGAAATCGTTAGGTATATTAACGAGTTTTAAGGTTTCACATGGTGTTTTTATAAGTTGTAAGGTGTCCAACATTATACAAACGTGCTTGTCAAGATGCTAATATGGCATACATTGTCGTAAGATGTCTTATGTTGTCGTACGACGTTCAAAGGACTCGAACAAATTCATTAGGTTTAGTATGGAGTTTTAATGTTTTTACGGTGATGTAAGGTGTTCTTAGGAATTGTAATGCGTCCTACATTATTCTAACGTGCTTTTCATGTTGCTAATGTCGATACCGAGCCGTAACATCTCCTGAGTTACCGTACGATGTTTAAAGGACTTCGACGAAATCGTTAGGTTTATTAACGAGTTTTAAGGTTTCACACGGTGTTTTTATAAGTTGTAAGGTGCCCAACATTATACAAACGTGCTTGTCAAGATGCTAATATGGCATACAGAGTCATAAGATGTCTTATGTTGTCGTACGACGTTCAAAGGACTCGGACGAATTCATTAGGTTTAGTATGGAGTTTTAATGTTTTTACGGTGATGTAAGGTGTTTTTAGGAGATGTAGCGTGTCATACGTTATTCTAACGTGCTTTTCATGTTGCTAATGTCGCATACTAAGTCGTAACAACTCTTAAGTTATCGTACGATGTTCAAAGGATTTCGACGAAATCATTAGGTTTATTAAGGAGTTTTAAGGTTTCATACGGTGTTGTTAGGAGCTTTTAGGCGTCGAACATTACACTAACGTGCTTGTCAAGATGCTAATATGTCATACAGAGTCGTAAGATGTCTTAAGTTGCCGTACAACGTTCAAAGGACTCGGACGAATTCATTAGGTTTAGTATGGAGTTTTAATGTTTTTACGGTAATGTAAGGTGTTCTTAGGAATTGTAATGAGTCCTACATTATTCTAATGTGCTTTTCATGTTGCTAATGTCGATACCGAGCCGTAACATCTCCTGAGTTACCGTACGATGTTCAAAGGACTTCGACGAAATCGTTAGGTATATTAACGAGTTTTAAGGTTTCACATGGTGTTTTTATAAGTTGTAAGGTGTCCAACATTATACAAACGTGCTTGTCAAGATGCTAATATGGCATACATAGTCGTAAGATGTCTTATGTTGTCGTACGACGTTCAAAGGACTCGAACAAATTCATTAGGTTTAGTATGGAGTTTTAATGTTTTTACGGTGATGTAAGGTGTTCTTAGGAATTGTAATGCGTCCTACATTATTCTAACGTGCTTTTCATGTTGCTAATGTCGATACCGAGCCGTAACATCTCCTGAGTTACCGTACGATGTTCAAAGGACTTCGACGAAATCGTTAGGTTTATTAACGAGTTTTAAGGTTTCACACGGTGTTTTTATAAGTTGTAAGGTGTCCAACATTATACAAACGTGCTTGTCAAGATGCTAATATGGCATACAGAGTCATAAGATGTCTTATGTTGTCGTACGACGTTCAAAGGACTCGGACGAATTCATTAGGTTTAGTATGGAGTTTTAATGTTTTTACGGTGATGTAAGGTGTTCTTAGGAATTGTAATGCGTCCTACATTATTCAAATGTGATTTTCATGTTGCTAATGTCCATACTGAGCCGTAACATCTCCTGAGTTACCGAACGATGTTCAAAGGACTTCGATGAAATCATTAGCTTTATTAACCAGTTTTAAGATTTCACACAGTGTTTTTATGAGTTGTAAGGTGTCCAACATTATACTAACGTGCTTGTCGAGATGCTAATATGGCATACAGAGTCGTAAGATGTCTTATGTTGTCGTACGACGTTCAAAGGACTCGAACGAATTCATTAGGTTTAGTATGGAGTTTTAATGTTTTTACGGTGATGTAAGGTTTTTCTTTGGAATTGTAATGCCTCCTACATTATTCTAATGTGCTTTTCATGTTGCTAATGTCGATACCGAGCCGTAACATCTCCTGAGTTACCGTTCGATGTTCAAAGGACTTCGACGAAATCGTTAGGTATATTAACGAGTTTTAAGGTTTCACATGGTGTTTTTATAAGTTGTAAGGTGTCCAACATTATACAAACGTGCTTGTCAAGATGCTAATATGGCATACATAGTCGTAAGATGTCTTATGTTGTCGTACGACGTTCAAAGGACTCGAACAAATTCATTAGGTTTAGTATGGAGTTTTAATGTTTTTACGGTGATGTAAGGTGTTCTTAGGAATTGTAATGCGTCCTACATTATTCTAACGTGCTTTTCATGTTGCTAATGTCGATACCGAGCCGTAACATCTCCTGAGTTACCGTACGATGTTCAAAGGACTTCGACGAAATCGTTAGGTTTATTAACGAGTTTTAAGGTTTCACACGGTGTTTTTATAAGTTGTAAGGTGTCCAACATTATACAAACGTGCTTGTCAAGATGCTAATATGGCATACAGAGTCATAAGATGTCTTATGTTGTCGTACGACGTTCAAAGGACTCGGACGAATTCATTAGGTTTAGTATGGAGTTTTAATGTTTTTACGGTGATGTAAGGTGTTCTTAGGAATTGTAATGCGTCCTACATTATTCTAATGTGCTTTTCATGTTGCTAATGTCGATACCGAGCCGTAACATCTCCTGAGTTACCGTACGATGTTCAAAGGACTTCGACGAAATCGTTAGGTATATTAACGAGTTTTAAGGTTTCACATGGTGTTTTTATAAGTTGTAAGGTGTCCAACATTATACAAACGTGCTTGTCAAGATGCTAATATGGCATACATTGTCGTAAGATGTCTTATGTTGTCGTACGACGTTCAAAGGACTCGAACAAATTCATTAGGTTTAGTATGGAGTTTTAATGTTTTTACGGTGATGTAAGGTGTTCTTAGGAATTGTAATGCGTCCTACATTATTCTAACGTGCTTTTCATGTTGCTAATGTCGATACCGAGCCGTAACATCTCCTGAGTTACCGTACGATGTTCAAAGGACTTCGACGAAATCGTTAGGTTTATTAACGAGTTTTAAGGTTTCACACGGTGTTTTTATAAGTTGTAAGGTGCCCAACATTATACAAACGTGCTTGTCAAGATGCTAATATGGCATACAGAGTCATAAGATGTCTTATGTTGTCGTACGACGTTCAAAGGACTCGGACGAATTCATTAGGTTTAGTATGGAGTTTTAATGTTTTTACGGTGATGTAAGGTGTTTTTAGGAGATGTAGCGTGTCATACGTTATTCTAACGTGCTTTTCATGTTGCTAATGTCGCATACTAAGTCGTAACAACTCTTAAGTTATCGTACGATGTTCAAAGGATTTCGACGAAATCATTAGGTTTATTAAGGAGTTTTAAGGTTTCATACGGTGTTGTTAGGAGCTTTTAGGCGTCGAACATTATACTAACGTGCTTGTCAAGATGCTAATATGTCATACAGAGTCGTAAGATGTCTTAAGTTGCCGTACAACGTTCAAAGGACTCGGACGAATTCATTAGGTTTAGTATGGAGTTTTAATGTTTTTACGGTGATGTAAGGTGTTCTTAGGAATTGTAATGCGTCCTACATTATTCTAATGTGCTTTTCATGTTGCTAATGTCGATACCGAGCCGTAACATCTCCTGAGTTACCGTACGATGTTCAAAGGACTTCGACGAAATCGTTAGGTATATTAACGAGTTTTAAGGTTTCACATGGTGTTTTTATAAGTTGTAAGGTGTCCAACATTATACAAACGTGCTTGTCAAGATGCTAATATGGCATACATAGTCGTAAGATGTCTTATGTTGTCGTACGACGTTCAAAGGACTCGAACAAATTCATTAGGTTTAGTATGGAGTTTTAATGTTTTTACGGTGATGTAAGGTGTTCTTAGGAATTGTAATGCGTCCTACATTATTCTAACGTGCTTTTCATGTTGCTAATGTCGATACCGAGCCGTAACATCTCCTGAGTTACCGTACGATGTTCAAAGGACTTCGACGAAATCGTTAGGTTTATTAACGAGTTTTAAGGTTTCACACGGTGTTTTTATAAGTTGTAAGGTGTCCAACATTATACAAACGTGCTTGTCAAGATGCTAATATGGCATACAGAGTCATAAGATGTCTTATGTTGTCGTACGACGTTCAAAGGACTCGGACGAATTCATTAGGTTTAGTATGGAGTTTTAATGTTTTTACGGTGATGTAAGGTGTTCTTAGGAATTGTAATGCGTCCTACATTATTCTAATGTGCTTTTCATGTTGCTAATGTCGATACCGAGCCGTAACATCTCCTGAGTTACCGTACGATGTTCAAAGGACTTCGACGAAATCGTTAGGTATATTAACGAGTTTTAAGGTTTCACATGGTGTTTTTATAAGTTGTAAGGTGTCCAACATTATACAAACGTGCTTGTCAAGATGCTAATATGGCATACATTGTCGTAAGATGTCTTATGTTGTCGTACGACGTTCAAAGGACTCGAACAAATTCATTAGGTTTAGTATGGAGTTTTAATGTTTTTACGGTGATGTAAGGTGTTCTTAGGAATTGTAATGCGTCCTACATTATTCTAACGTGCTTTTCATGTTGCTAATGTCGATACCGAGCCGTAACATCTCCTGAGTTACCGTACGATGTTCAAAGGACTTCGACGAAATCGTTAGGTTTATTAACGAGTTTTAAGGTTTCACACGGTGTTTTTATAAGTTGTAAGGTGCCCAACATTATACAAACGTGCTTGTCAAGATGCTAATATGGCATACAGAGTCATAAGATGTCTTATGTTGTCGTACGACGTTCAAAGGACTCGGACGAATTCATTAGGTTTAGTATGGAGTTTTAATGTTTTTACGGTGATGTAAGGTGTTTTTAGGAGATGTAGCGTGTCAAACGTTATTCTAACGTGCTTTTCATGTTGCTAATGTCGCATACTAAGTCGTAACAACTCTTAAGTTATCGTACGATGTTCAAAGGATTTCGACGAAATCATTAGGTTTATTAAGGAGTTTTAAGGTTTCATACGGTGTTGTTAGGAGCTTTTAGGCGTCGAACATTATACTAACGTGCTTGTCAAGATGCTAATATGTCATACAGAGTCGTAAGATGTCTTAAGTTGCCGTACAACGTTCAAAGGACTCGGACGAATTCATTAGGTTTAGTATGGAGTTTTAATGTTTTTACGGTGATGTAAGGTGTTCTTAGGAATTGTAATGCGTCCTACATTATTCTAATGTGCTTTTCATGTTGCTAATGTCGATACCGAGCCGTAACATCTCCTGAGTTACCGTACGATGTTCAAAGGACTTCGACGAAATCGTTAGGTATATTAACGAGTTTTAAGGTTTCACATGGTGTTTTTATAAGTTGTAAGGTGTCCAACATTATACAAACGTGCTTGTCAAGATGCTAATATGGCATACATTGTCGTAAGATGTCTTATGTTGTCGTACGACGTTCAAAGGACTCGAACAAATTCATTAGGTTTAGTATGGAGTTTTAATGTTTTTACGGTGATGTAAGGTGTTCTTAGGAATTGTAATGCGTCCTACATTATTCTAACGTGCTTTTCATGTTGCTAATGTCGATACCGAGCCGTAACATCTCCTGAGTTACCGTACGATGTTTAAAGGACTTCGACGAAATCGTTAGGTTTATTAACGAGTTTTAAGGTTTCACACGGTGTTTTTATAAGTTGTAAGGTGCCCAACATTATACAAACGTGCTTGTCAAGATGCTAATATGGCATACAGAGTCATAAGATGTCTTATGTTGTCGTACGACGTTCAAAGGACTCGGACGAATTCATTAGGTTTAGTATGGAGTTTTAATGTTTTTACGGTGATGTAAGGTGTTTTTAGGAGATGTAGCGTGTCATACGTTATTCTAACGTGCTTTTCATGTTGCTAATGTCGCATACTAAGTCGTAACAACTCTTAAGTTATCGTACGATGTTCAAAGGATTTCGACGAAATCATTAGGTTTATTAAGGAGTTTTAAGGTTTCATACGGTGTTGTTAGGAGCTTTTAGGCATCGAACATTATACTAACGTGCTTGTCAAGATGCTAATATGTCATACAGAGTCGTAAGATGTCTTAAGTTGCCGTACAACGTTCAAAGGACTCGGACGAATTCATTAGGTTTAGTATGGAGTTTTAATGTTTTTACGGTAATGTAAGGTGTTCTTAGGAATTGTAATGAGTCCTACATTATTCTAATGTGCTTTTCATGTTGCTAATGTCGATACCGAGCCGTAACATCTCCTGAGTTACCGTACGATGTTCAAAGGACTTCGACGAAATCGTTAGGTATATTAACGAGTTTTAAGGTTTCACATGGTGTTTTTATAAGTTGTAAGGTGTCCAACATTATACAAACGTGCTTGTCAAGATGCTAATATGGCATACATAGTCGTAAGATGTCTTATGTTGTCGTACGACGTTCAAAGGACTCGAACAAATTCATTAGGTTTAGTATGGAGTTTTAATGTTTTTACGGTGATGTAAGGTGTTCTTAGGAATTGTAATGCGTCCTACATTATTCTAACGTGCTTTTCATGTTGCTAATGTCGATACCGAGCCGTAACATCTCCTGAGTTACCGTACGATGTTCAAAGGACTTCGACGAAATCGTTAGGTTTATTAACGAGTTTTAAGGTTTCACACGGTGTTTTTATAAGTTGTAAGGTGTCCAACATTATACAAACGTGCTTGTCAAGATGCTAATATGGCATACAGAGTCATAAGATGTCTTATGTTGTCGTACGACGTTCAAAGGACTCGGACGAATTCATTAGGTTTAGTATGGAGTTTTAATGTTTTTACGGTGATGTAAGGTGTTCTTAGGAATTGTAATGCGTCCTACATTATTCAAATGTGATTTTCATGTTGCTAATGTCCATACTGAGCCGTAACATCTCCTGAGTTACCGAACGATGTTCAAAGGACTTCGATGAAATCATTAGCTTTATTAACCAGTTTTAAGATTTCACACAGTGTTTTTATGAGTTGTAAGGTGTCCAACATTATACTAACGTGCTTGTCGAGATGCTAATATGGCATACAGAGTCGTAAGATGTCTTATGTTGTCGTACGACGTTCAAAGGACTCGAACGAATTCATTAGGTTTAGTATGGAGTTTTAATGTTTTTACGGTGATGTAAGGTTTTTCTTTGGAATTGTAATGCCTCCTACATTATTCTAATGTGCTTTTCATGTTGCTAATGTCGATACCGAGCCGTAACATCTCCTGAGTTACCGTTCGATGTTCAAAGGACTTCGACGAAATCGTTAGGTATATTAACGAGTTTTAAGGTTTCACATGGTGTTTTTATAAGTTGTAAGGTGTCCAACATTATACAAACGTGCTTGTCAAGATGCTAATATGGCATACATAGTCGTAAGATGTCTTATGTTGTCGTACGACGTTCAAAGGACTCGAACAAATTCATTAGGTTTAGTATGGAGTTTTAATGTTTTTACGGTGATGTAAGGTGTTCTTAGGAATTGTAATGCGTCCTACATTATTCTAACGTGCTTTTCATGTTGCTAATGTCGATACCGAGCCGTAACATCTCCTGAGTTACCGTACGATGTTCAAAGGACTTCGACGAAATCGTTAGGTTTATTAACGAGTTTTAAGGTTTCACACGGTGTTTTTATAAGTTGTAAGGTGTCCAACATTATACAAACGTGCTTGTCAAGATGCTAATATGGCATACAGAGTCATAAGATGTCTTATGTTGTCGTACGACGTTCAAAGGACTCGGACGAATTCATTAGGTTTAGTATGGAGTTTTAATGTTTTTACGGTGATGTAAGGTGTTCTTAGGAATTGTAATGAGTCCTACATTATTCTAATGTGCTTTTCATGTTGCTAATGTCGATACCGAGCCGTAACATCTCCTGAGTTACCGTACGATGTTCAAAGGACTTCGACGAAATCGTTAGGTATATTAACGAGTTTTAAGGTTTCACATGGTGTTTTTCTAAGTTGTAAGGTGTCCAACATTATACAAACGTGCTTGTCAAGATGCTAATATGGCATACAGAGTCATAAGATGTCTTATGTTGTCGTACGACGTTCAAAGGACTCGGACGAATTCATTAGGTTTAGTATGGAGTTTTAATGTTTTTACGGTGATGTAAGGTGTTCTTAGGAATTGTAATGCGTCCTACATTATTCTAATGTGCTTTTCATGTTGCTAATGTCGATACCGAGCCGTAACATCTCCTGAGTTACCGTACGATGTTCAAAGGACTTCGACGAAATCGTTAGGTATATTAACGAGTTTTAAGGTTTCACATGGTGTTTTTATAAGTTGTAAGGTGTCCAACATTATACAAACGTGCTTGTCAAGATGCTAATATGGCATACATTGTCGTAAGATGTCTTATGTTGTCGTACGACGTTCAAAGGACTCGAACAAATTCATTAGGTTTAGTATGGAGTTTTAATGTTTTTACGGTGATGTAAGGTGTTCTTAGGAATTGTAATGCGTCCTACATTATTCTAACGTGCTTTTCATGTTGCTAATGTCGATACCGAGCCGTAACATCTCCTGAGTTACCGTACGATGTTTAAAGGACTTCGACGAAATCGTTAGGTTTATTAACGAGTTTTAAGGTTTCACACGGTGTTTTTATAAGTTGTAAGGTGCCCAACATTATACAAACGTGCTTGTCAAGATGCTAATATGGCATACAGAGTCATAAGATGTCTTATGTTGTCGTACGACGTTCAAAGGACTCGGACGAATTCATTAGGTTTAGTATGGAGTTTTAATGTTTTTACGGTGATGTAAGGTGTTTTTAGGAGATGTAGCGTGTCATACGTTATTCTAACGTGCTTTTCATGTTGCTAATGTCGCATACTAAGTCGTAACAACTCTTAAGTTATCGTACGATGTTCAAAGGATTTCGACGAAATCATTAGGTTTATTAAGGAGTTTTAAGGTTTCATACGGTGTTGTTAGGAGCTTTTAGGCGTCGAACATTATACTAACGTGCTTGTCAAGATGCTAATATGTCATACAGAGTCGTAAGATGTCTTAAGTTGCCGTACAACGTTCAAAGGACTCGGACGAATTCATTAGGTTTAGTATGGAGTTTTAATGTTTTTACGGTAATGTAAGGTGTTCTTAGGAATTGTAATGAGTCCTACATTATTCTAATGTGCTTTTCATGTTGCTAATGTCGATACCGAGCCGTAACATCTCCTGAGTTACCGTACGATGTTCAAAGGACTTCGACGAAATCGTTAGGTATATTAACGAGTTTTAAGGTTTCACATGGTGTTTTTATAAGTTGTAAGGTGTCCAACATTATACAAACGTGCTTGTCAAGATGCTAATATGGCATACATAGTCGTAAGATGTCTTATGTTGTCGTACGACGTTCAAAGGACTCGAACAAATTCATTAGGTTTAGTATGGAGTTTTAATGTTTTTACGGTGATGTAAGGTGTTCTTAGGAATTGTAATGCGTCCTACATTATTCTAACGTGCTTTTCATGTTGCTAATGTCGATACCGAGCCGTAACATCTCCTGAGTTACCGTACGATGTTCAAAGGACTTCGACGAAATCGTTAGGTTTATTAACGAGTTTTAAGGTTTCACACGGTGTTTTTATAAGTTGTAAGGTGTCCAACATTATACAAACGTGCTTGTCAAGATGCTAATATGGCATACAGAGTCATAAGATGTCTTATGTTGTCGTACGACGTTCAAAGGACTCGGACGAATTCATTAGGTTTAGTATGGAGTTTTAATGTTTTTACGGTGATGTAAGGTGTTCTTAGGAATTGTAATGCGTCCTACATTATTCAAATGTGATTTTCATGTTGCTAATGTCCATACTGAGCCGTAACATCTCCTGAGTTACCGAACGATGTTCAAAGGACTTCGATGAAATCATTAGCTTTATTAACCAGTTTTAAGATTTCACACAGTGTTTTTATGAGTTGTAAGGTGTCCAACATTATACTAACGTGCTTGTCGAGATGCTAATATGGCATACAGAGTCGTAAGATGTCTTATGTTGTCGTACGACGTTCAAAGGACTCGAACGAATTCATTAGGTTTAGTATGGAGTTTTAATGTTTTTACGGTGATGTAAGGTTTTTCTTTGGAATTGTAATGCCTCCTACATTATTCTAATGTGCTTTTCATGTTGCTAATGTCGATACCGAGCCGTAACATCTCCTGAGTTACCGTTCGATGTTCAAAGGACTTCGACGAAATCGTTAGGTATATTAACGAGTTTTAAGGTTTCACATGGTGTTTTTATAAGTTGTAAGGTGTCCAACATTATACAAACGTGCTTGTCAAGATGCTAATATGGCATACATAGTCGTAAGATGTCTTATGTTGTCGTACGACGTTCAAAGGACTCGAACAAATTCATTAGGTTTAGTATGGAGTTTTAATGTTTTTACGGTGATGTAAGGTGTTCTTAGGAATTGTAATGCGTCCTACATTATTCTAACGTGCTTTTCATGTTG
This sequence comes from Tagetes erecta, assembly GCA_030867185.1. NCBI lineage: Eukaryota > Viridiplantae > Streptophyta > Magnoliopsida > Asterales > Asteraceae > Tagetes > Tagetes erecta. Next base: position 40,050,371 of record CM061487.1, on the reverse strand, counting down.
CTAATGTCGATACCGAGCCGTAACATCTCCTGAGTTACCGTACGATGTTCAAAGGACTTCGACGAAATCGTTAGGTTTATTAACGAGTTTTAAGGTTTCACACGGTGTTTTTATAAGTTGTAAGGTGTCCAACATTATACAAACGTGCTTGTCAAGATGCTAATATGGCATACGGAGTCATAAGATGTCTTATGTTGTCGTACGACGTTCAAAGGACTCGGACGAATTCATTAGGTTTAGTATGGAGTTTTAATGTTTTTACGGTGATGTAAGGTGTTCTTAGGAATTGTAATGCGTCCTACATTATTCTAATGTGCTTTTCATGTTGCTAATGTCGATACCGAGCCGTAACATCTCCTGAGTTACCGTACGATGTTCAAAGGACTTCGACGAAATCGTTAGGTATATTAACGAGTTTTAAGGTTTCACATGGTGTTTTTATAAGTTGTAAGGTGTCCAACATTATACAAACGTGCTTGTCAAGATGCTAATATGGCATACATTGTCGTAAGATGTCTTATGTTGTCGTACGACGTTCAAAGGACTCGAACAAATTCATTAGGTTTAGTATGGAGTTTTAATGTTTTTACGGTGATGTAAGGTGTTCTTAGGAATTGTAATGCGTCCTACATTATTCTAACGTGCTTTTCATGTTGCTAATGTCGATACCGAGCCGTAACATCTCCTGAGTTACCGTACGATGTTCAAAGGACTTCGACGAAATCGTTAGGTTTATTAACGAGTTTTAAGGTTTCACACGGTGTTTTTATAAGTTGTAAGGTGCCCAACATTATACAAACGTGCTTGTCAAGATGCTAATATGGCATACAGAGTCATAAGATGTCTTATGTTGTCGTACGACGTTCAAAGGACTCGGACGAATTCATTAGGTTTAGTATGGAGTTTTAATGTTTTTACGGTGATGTAAGGTGTTTTTAGGAGATGTAGCGTGTCATACGTTATTCTAACGTGCTTTTCATGTTGCTAATGTCGCATACTAAGTCGTAACAACTCTTAAGTTATCGTACGATGTTCAAAGGATTTCGACGAAATCATTAGGTTTATTAAGGAGTTTTAAGGTTTCATACGGTGTTGTTAGGAGCTTTTAGGCGTCGAACATTATACTAACGTGCTTGTCAAGATGCTAATATGTCATACAGAGTCGTAAGATGTCTTAAGTTGCCGTACAACGTTCAAAGGACTCGGACGAATTCATTAGGTTTAGTATGGAGTTTTAATGTTTTTACGGTAATGTAAGGTGTTCTTAGGAATTGTAATGAGTCCTACATTATTCTAATGTGCTTTTCATGTTGCTAATGTCGATACCGAGCCGTAACATCTCCTGAGTTACCGTACGATGTTCAAAGGACTTCGACGAAATCGTTAGGTATATTAACGAGTTTTAAGGTTTCACATGGTGTTTTTATAAGTTGTAAGGTGTCCAACATTATACAAACGTGCTTGTCAAGATGCTAATATGGCATACATAGTCGTAAGATGTCTTATGTTGTCGTACGACGTTCAAAGGACTCGAACAAATTCATTAGGTTTAGTATGGAGTTTTAATGTTTTTACGGTGATGTAAGGTGTTCTTAGGAATTGTAATGCGTCCTACATTATTCTAACGTGCTTTTCATGTTGCTAATGTCGATACCGAGCCGTAACATCTCCTGAGTTACCGTACGATGTTCAAAGGACTTCGACGAAATCGTTAGGTTTATTAACGAGTTTTAAGGTTTCACACGGTGTTTTTATAAGTTGTAAGGTGTCCAACATTATACAAACGTGCTTGTCAAGATGCTAATATGGCATACAGAGTCATAAGATGTCTTATGTTGTCGTACGACGTTCAAAGGACTCGGACGAATTCATTAGGTTTAGTATGGAGTTTTAATGTTTTTACGGTGATGTAAGGTGTTTTTAGGAGATGTAGCGTGTCATACGTTATTCTAACGTGCTTTTCATGTTGCTAATGTCGCATACTAAGTCGTAACAACTCTTAAGTTATCGTACGATGTTCAAAGGATTTCGACGAAATCATTAGGTTTATTAAGGAGTTTTAAGGTTTCATACGGTGTTGTTAGGAGCTTTTAGGCGTCGAACATTATACTAACGTGCTTGTCAAGATGCTAATATGTCATACAGAGTCGTAAGATGTCTTAAGTTGCCGTACACCGTTCAAAGGACTCGGACGAATTCATTAGGTTTAGTATGGAGTTTTAATGTTTTTACGGTAATGTAAGGTGTTCTTAGGAATTGTAATGAGTCCTACATTATTCTAATGTGCTTTTCATGTTGCTAATGTCGATACCGAGCCGTAACATCTCCTGAGTTACCGTACGATGTTCAAAGGACTTCGACGAAATCGTTAGGTATATTAACGAGTTTTAAAGTTTCACATGGTGTTTTTATAAGTTGTAAGGTGTCCAACATTATACAAACGTGCTTGTCAAGATGCTAATATGGCATACATAGTCGTAAGATGTCTTATGTTGTCGTACGACGTTCAAAGGACTCGAACAAATTCATTAGGTTTAGTATGGAGTTTTAATGTTTTTACGGTGATGTAAGGTGTTCTTAGGAATTGTAATGCGTCCTACATTATTCTAACGTGCTTTTCATGTTGCTAATGTCGATACCGAGCCGTAACATCTCCTGAGTTACCGTACGATGTTCAAAGGACTTCGACGAAATCGTTAGGTTTATTAACGAGTTTTAAGGTTTCACACGGTGTTTTTATAAGCTGTAAGGTGTCCAACATTATACAAACGTGCTTGTCAAGATGCTAATATGGCATACAGAGTCATAAGATGTCTTATGTTGTCGTACGACGTTCAAAGGACTCGGACGAATTCATTAGGTTTAGTATGGAGTTTTAATGTTTTTACGGTGATGTAAGGTGTTTTTAGGAGATGTAGCGTGTCATACGTTATTCTAACGTGCTTTTCATGTTGCTAATGTCGCATACTAAGTCGTAACAACTCTTAAGTTATCGTACGATGTTCAAAGGATTTCGACGAAATCATTAGGTTTATTAAGGAGTTTTAAGGTTTCATACGGTGTTGTTAGGAGCTTTTAGGCGTCGAACATTATACTAACGTGCTTGTCAAGATGCTAATATGTCATACAGAGTCGTAAGATGTCTTAAGTTGCCGTAAGACGTTCATAGGACTCGGACGAATTCATTAGGTTTAGTATGGAGTTTTAATATTTTTACGGTGATGTACGGTGTTCTTAGGAATTGTAATGAGTCATACATTATTCTAATGTGCTTTTCATGTTGCTAATGTCGATACCGAGCCGTAACATCTCCTGAGTTACCGTACGATGTTCAAGGACTTCGACGAAATCGTTAGGTTTATTAACGAGTTTTAAGGTTTCACACGGTGTTTTTATAAGTTGTAAGGTGTCCAACATTATACTAACGTGCTTGTCAAGATGCTAATATGGCATACAGAGTCGTAAGATGTCCTAAGTTGTCGTACGATGTTCAAAGGACTCGGAAGAATTAATTAGGTTTATTATGGAGTTTTAAAGTTTCGTACGGTGCTGTAAGGTGTTCTGAGGAGTTGTAACGCGTCCTACGTAATTCTAACTTGCCTTGCATTTTGTTAATATTGCATACTGAGTCGTAACATCACCTGAGTTTTCGTACGATGTTCAAATGACTTGGACGAATTCATTAGGTTTAGTTTCGTGTTTTAAGGTTTCGTACAGTGTTGTAAGGTGTTGTTTAGGATTTTAAGGTGTCCTACGTTATACTAACATGCTTTTCTTGGTGCTAATATGGCATACAAAGTCTTAAGATGTCCAAACTTGTAATTCGAGGTTTAAAGGACTCGGACGAATTCATTAGGTGTATTATGGAGTTTTAAGGTTTAGTACGGTGATGTAAGGTGTTCATAGGAGCTGTAAGGCGTCCTATATTATACTAACGTTCTTTTCGAGTTGCTAATGTGTCATACGGAGACGTAACATGTCCTAAGATACCGTACGATGTTCAAAGGACTCGTACGAATTCATTAGGTTTATTATGGATTTATAATGTTTCGTACGGTGTTGTTAGGTGTTGTTAGGAGTTGTAAGGTGTCCAACATCACACTAACATGCTTTTCAAGGTGCTAATATCGCATATGGAGTCGTAAGATGTCCTAAGTTGTCGTACGATGTTCAAAGGAATCGGACGAATTCATTAGGTTTATTATGGAGTTTTAAAGGATCATACGGTCCTGTAAGGTGTTCTTAGGAGTTGTAATGCGTCCTACGTAATTCTAACTTGCCTTGCATATTGTTAATATTGCATACTGAGCCGTAACATCACCTGAGTTGTCGTACGACGTTCAAAGGACTTGGACGAATTCATTGGGTTTAGTATCGGGTTTTAAGGTTTCGTACGGTGTTGTAAGGTGTTGTTTGGAGTTTTAAGGTGTCCTACGTTATACTAACATGCTTTTCTTGGTGCTAATATGGCATACAAAGTCTTAAGATGTCCAAACTTGTCGTACGAGGTTTAAAGGACTCGAACCAATTCATTAGGTATACTATGGAGTTTTAAGGTTTCGTACGGTGATGTAAGGTGTTCATAGGAGTTGTAAGGCGTCCTACACTATACAAACGTTCTTTTCGAGTTGCTAATGTGTCATAAGGAGACGTAAGATGTCCTAAGATGCCGGACGATGTTCTAAGGACTTGTACGAATTCATTAGGTTTATTATGGAGTTTTAAAGTTTCGTACGGTGCTGTAAGGTGTTTTGAGGAGTTATAACGCGTCCTACGTAATTCTAACTAGCCTTGCATATTGTTAATATTTCATACTCTGCCGTAACATCACCTGAGTTGTCGTACCACGTTCAAAGGACTTGGACGAATTCATTAGGTTTAGTATAGTGTTATAAGGTCTCGTACGGTGTTGTAAGGTGTTGTTTGGAGTTTTAAGGTGTCCTACATTATACAAACATGCTTTTCTTGGTGCTAATATGGCATACAAAGTGTTAAGATGTCCAAACTTGTCGTACGAGGTTTAAAGGACTCGGACGAATTCATTAGGTGTACTATGGAGTTTTAAGGTTTCGTACGGTGATGTAAGGTGTTCATAGGAGCTGTAAGGCGTCCTACATTATACAAACGTTCTTTTCGAGTTATTAATGTGTCATAAGGAGACGTAAGATGTCCTAAGATTTCGTACGATGTTCAAAGGACTCGTACGATTCATTAGGTTTATTATGGATTTTTAATGTTTCGTACGGTGTTGTAAGGTGTTGTTAGGAGTTGTAAGGCGTCCAACATCACACTAACATGCTTTTCAAGGTGCTAATATGGCATACATAGTCGTAAGATGTTCAAAGGACTTCGATGAAATCGTTAGGTTTTTTAACGAGTTTTTAGGTTTCACATGGTGTTTTTATGAGTTGTAAGGTGTCCAACATTATACTAACGTGCTTGTCAAGATGCTAATATGGCATACAGAGTCGTAAGATGTCTTATGTTGTCGTACGACGTTCAAAGGACTCGGACGAATTCATTAGGTTTAGTATGGAGTTTTAATGTTTTTACGGTGATGTAAGGTGTTCTTAGGAATTGTAATGCGTCCTACATTATTCTAATGTGCTTTTCATGTTGCTAATGTCGATACCGAGCCGTAACATCTCCTGAGTTACCGTACGATGTTCAAAGGACTTCGACGAAATCGTTAGGTATATTAACGAGTTTTAAGGTTTCACATGGTGTTTTTATAAGTTGTAAGGTGTCCAACATTATACAAACGTGCTTGTCAAGATGCTAATATGGCATACAGAGTCATAAGATGTCTTATGTTGTCGTACGACGTTCAAAGGACTCGGACGAATTCATTAGGTTTAGTATGGAGTTTTAATGTTTTTACGGTGATGTAAGGTGTTCTTAGGAATTGTAATGAGTCCTACATTATTCTAATGTGCTTTTCATGTTGCTAATGTCGATACCGAGCCGTAACATCTCCTGAGTTACCGTACGATGTTCAAAGGACTTCGACGAAATCGTTAGGTATATTAACGAGTTTTAAGGTTTCACATGGTGTTTTTCTAAGTTGTAAGGTGTCCAACATTATACAAACGTGCTTGTCAAGATGCTAATATGGCATACAGAGTCATAAGATGTCTTATGTTGTCGTACGACGTTCAAAGGACTCGGACGAATTCATTAGGTTTAGTATGGAGTTTTAATGTTTTTACGGTGATGTAAGGTGTTCTTAGGAATTGTAATGAGTCCTACATTATTCTAATGTGCTTTTCATGTTGCTAATGTCGATACCGAGCCGTAACATCTCCTGAGTTACCGTACGATGTTCAAAGGACTTCGACGAAATCGTTAGGTATATTAACGAGTTTTAAGGTTTCACATGGTGTTTTTCTAAGTTGTAAGGTCTCCAACATTATACAAACGTGCTTGTCAAGATGCTAATATGGCATACAGAGTCGTAAGATGTCTTATGTTGTCGTACGACGTTCAAAGGATTCGGACGAATTCATTAGGCTTAGTATGGAGTTTTAATGTTTTTACGGTGATGTAAGGTGTTCTTAGGAATTGTAATGCGTCCTACATTATTCAAATGTGATTTTCATGTTGCTAATGTCCATACTGAGCCGTAACATCTCCTGAGTTACCGAACGATGTTCAAAGGACTTCGATGAAATCATTAGCTTTATTAACCAATTTTAAGATTTCACACGGTGTTTTTATGAGTTGTAAGGTGTCCAACATTATACTAACGTGCTTGTCAAGATGCTAATATGGCATACAGAGTCCTAAGATGTCTTATGTTGTCGTACGACGTTCAAAGGACTCGAACGAATTCATTAGGTTTAGTATGGAGTTTTAATGTTTTTACGGTGATGTAAGGTGTTCTTAGGAATTTTAATGCGTCCTACATTATTCTAACGTGCTTTTCATGTTGCTAATGTCGATACCGAGCCGTAACATCTCCAGAGTTACCGTACGATGTTCAAAGGACTTCGACGAAATCGTTAGGTTTATTAACGAGTTTTAAGGTTTCACACGGTGTTTTTATGATTTGTAAGGTGTCCAACATTATACTAACGTGTTTGTCAAGATGCTAATATGGCATACAGAGTCGTAAGATGTCTTATGTTGTCGTACGACGTTCAAAGGACTCGGACGAATTCATTAGGTTTCGTATGGAGTTTTAAAGTTTCCTATGGTGATGTAAGGTGTTCTTAGGAGATGTAGCGTGTCATACGTTATTCTAACGTGCTTTTCATGTTGCTAATGTCGCATACTAAGTCGTAACAACTCTTAAGTTATCGTACGATGTTCAAAGGATTTCGACGAAATCATTAGGTTTATTAAGGAGTTTTAAGGTTTCATACGTTGTTGTTAGGAGCTTTTAGGCGTCGAACATTATACTAACGTGCTTGTCAAGATGCTAATATGTCATACAGAGTCGTAAGATGTCTTAAGTTGCCGTAAGACGTTCATAGGACTCGGACGAATTCATTAGGTTTAGTATGGAGTTTTAATGTTTTTACGGTGATGTAAGGTGTTCTTAGGAATTGTAATGAGTCCTACATTATTCTAATGTGCTTTTCATGTTGCTAATGTCGATACCGAGCCGTAACATCTCCTGAGTTACCGTACGATGTTCAAAGGACTTCGACGAAATCGTTAGGTATATTAACGAGTTTTAAGGTTTCACATGGTGTTTTTCTAAGTTGTAAGGTCTCCAACATTATACAAACGTGCTTGTCAAGATGCTAATATGGCATACAGAGTCGTAAGATGTCTTATGTTGTCGTACGACGTTCAAAGGATTCGGACGAATTCATTAGGCTTAGTATGGAGTTTTAATGTTTTTACGGTGATGTAAGGTGTTCTTAGGAATTGTAATGCGTCCTACATTATTCAAATGTGATTTTCATGTTGCTAATGTCCATACTGAGCCGTAACATCTCCTGAGTTACCGAACGATGTTCAAAGGACTTCGATGAAATCATTAGCTTTATTAACCAATTTTAAGATTTCACACGGTGTTTTTATGAGTTGTAAGGTGTCCAACATTATACTAACGTGCTTGTCAAGATGCTAATATGGCATACAGAGTCCTAAGATGTCTTATGTTGTCGTACGACGTTCAAAGGACTCGAACGAATTCATTAGGTTTAGTATGGAGTTTTAATGTTTTTACGGTGATGTAAGGTGTTCTTAGGAATTTTAATGCGTCCTACATTATTCTAACGTGCTTTTCATGTTGCTAATGTCGATACCGAGCCGTAACATCTCCAGAGTTACCGTACGATGTTCAAAGGACTTCGACGAAATCGTTAGGTTTATTAACGAGTTTTAAGGTTTCACACGGTGTTTTTATGATTTGTAAGGTGTCCAACATTATACTAACGTGTTTGTCAAGATGCTAATATGGCATACAGAGTCGTAAGATGTCTTATGTTGTCGTACGACGTTCAAAGGACTCGGACGAATTCATTAGGTTTCGTATGGAGTTTTAAAGTTTCCTATGGTGATGTAAGGTGTTCTTAGGAGATGTAGCGTGTCATACGTTATTCTAACGTGCTTTTCATGTTGCTAATGTCGCATACTAAGTCGTAACAACTCTTAAGTTATCGTACGATGTTCAAAGGATTTCGACGAAATCATTAGGTTTATTAAGGAGTTTTAAGGTTTCATACGTTGTTGTTAGGAGCTTTTAGGCGTCGAACATTATACTAACGTGCTTGTCAAGATGCTAATATGTCATACAGAGTCGTAAGATGTCTTAAGTTGCCGTAAGACGTTCATAGGACTCGGACGAATTCATTAGGTTTAGTATGGAGTTTTAATGTTTTTACGGTGATGTAAGGTGTTCTTAGGAATTGTAATGATTCCTACATTATTCTAATGTGCTTTTCATGTTGCTAATGTCGATACCGAGCCGTAACATCTCCTGAGTTACCGTACGATGTTCAAGGACTTCGACGAAATCGTTAGGTTTATTAACGAGTTTTAAGGTTTCACATGGTGTTTTTATAAGTTGTAACGTGTCCAACATTATACTAACGTGCTTGTCAAGATGCTAATATGTCATACAGAGTCGTAAGATGTCTTAAGTTGCCGTACGACGTTCAAAGGACTCGGATGAGTTCATTAGGTTTATTATGGAGTTTTAAAGTTTCCTACGGTGATGTAAGGTGTTCTTAGGAGATGTAACGCGTCATATGTTATTCTAACGTGCTTTTCATGTTGCTAATGTCGCATACTAAGACGTAACAACTCTTAAGTTATCGTACGATGTTCAAAGGATTTCGACGAAATCATTAGGTTTATTAAGGAGTTTTAAGGTTTCATACGGTGTTGTTAGGAGTTTTTAGGCGTCCAACATTATACTAACATGCTTGTCAAGATGCTAATATGTCATACAGAGTCGTAAGATGTCTTAAGTTGCCGTACGACGTTCAAAGGACTCGGACGAATTCATTAGGTTTAGTATGGAGTTTTAATGTTTTTACGGTGATGTAAGGTGTTCTTAGGAATTGTAATGAGTCCTACATTATTCTAATGTGCTTTTCATGTTGCTAATGTCGATACCGAGCCGTAACATCTCCTGAGTTACCGTACGATGTTCAAGGACTTCGACGAAATCGTTAGGTTTATTAACGAGTTTTAATGTTTCACACGGTGTTTTTATAAGTTGTAAGGTGTCCAACATTATACTAACGTGCTTGTCAAGATGCTAATATGGCATACAGAGTCGTAAGATGTCTTATGTTGTCGTACGACGTTCAAAGGACTCGGAGGAATTCATTAGGTTAAGTATGGAGTTTTAATGTTATTACGGTGATGTAAGGTGTTCTTAGGAATTGTAATGCGTCCTACATTATTCTAATGTGCTTTTCATGTTGCTAATGTCGATACCGAGCCGTAAAATCTCCTGAGTTACCGTACGATGTTCAAAGGACTTCGACGAAATCGTTAGGTATATTAACGAGTTTTAAGGTTTCACTTGGTGTTTTTATAAGTTGTAAGGTGTCCAACATTATACAAACGTGCTTGTCAAGATGCTAATATGTCATACAGAGTCGTAAGATGTCTTATGTTGCCGTACGACGTTCAAAGGACTCGGACGAATTCATTAGGTTAAGTATGGAGTTTTAATGTTTTTACGGTGATGTAAGGTGTTCTTAGGAATTGTAATGAGTCCTACATTATTCTAATGTGCGTTTCTTGTTGCTAATGTCGCATACTAAGCCGTAACAACTCTTAAGTTATCGTACGATGTTCAAAGGATTTCGACGAAATCATTAGGTTTATTAAGGAGTTTTAAGGTTTCAAACGGTGTAGTTAGTAGTTTTTAGGCGTCCAACATTATACTAACGTGCTTGTCAAGATGCTAATATGTCATACAGAGTCGTAAGATATCTTAAGTTGTCGTACGACGTTCAAAGGACTCGGACGAATTCATTAGGTTTAGTATGGAGTTTTAATGTTTTTACGGTGATGTAAGGTGTTCTTAGGAATTGTAATGAGTCCTACATTATTCTAATGTGCTTTTCATGTTGCTAATGTCGATACCGAGCCGTAACATCTCCTGAGTTACCGTACGATGTTCAAGGACTTCGACGAAATCGTTAGGTTTATTAACGAGTTTTAATGTTTCACACGGTGTTTTTATAAGTTGTAAGGTGTCCAACATTATACTAACGTGCTTGTCAAGATGCTAATATGGCATACAGAGTCGTAAGATGTCTTATGTTGTCGTACGACGCTCAAAGGACTCGGAGGAATTCATTAGGTTAAGTATGGAGTTTTAATGTTATTACGGTGATGTAAGGTGTTCTTAGGAATTGTAATGCGTCCTACATTATTCTAATGTGCTTTTCATGTTGCTAATGTCGATACCGAGCCGTAACATCTCCTGAGTTACCGTACGATGTTCAAAGGACTTCGACGAAATCGTTAGGTATATTAACGAGTTTTAAGGTTTCACTTGGTGTTTTTATAAGTTGTAAGGTGTCCAACATTATACTAACGTGCTTGTCAAGATGCTAATATGGCATACAGATTCGTAAGATGTCTTATGTTGTCGTACGACGTTCAAAGGACTCGGAGGAATTCATTAGGTTAAGTATGGAGTTTTAATGTTATTACGGTGATGTAAGGTGTTCTTAGGAATTGTAATGCGTCCTACATTATTCTAATGTGCTTTTCATGTTGCTAATGTCGATACCGAGCCGTAACATCTCCTGAGTTACCGTACGATGTTCAAAGGACTTCGACGAAATCGTTAGGTATATTAACTAGTTTTAAGGTTTCACTTGGTGTTTTTATAAGTTGTAAGGTGTCCAACATTATACTAACGTGCTTGTCAAGATGCTAATATGGCATACAGAGTCGTAAGATGTCTTATGTTGTCGTACGACGTTCAAAGGACTCGGAGGAATTCATTAGGTTAAGTATGGAGTTTTAATGTTATTACGGTGATGTAAGGTGTTCTTAGGAATTGTAATGCGTCCTACATTATTCTAATGTGCTTTTCATGTTGCTAATGTCGATACCGAGCCGTAACATCTCCTGAGTTACCGTACGATGTTCAAAGGACTTCGACGAAATCGTTAGGTATATTAACGAGTTTTAAGGTTTCACATGGTGTTTTTATAAGTTGTAAGGTGTCCAACATTATACAAACGTGCTTGTCAAGATGCTAATATGGCATACAGAGTCATAAGATGTCTTATGTTGTCGTACGACGTTCAAAGGACTCGGACGAATTCATTAGGTTTAGTATGGAGTTTTAATGTTTTTACGGTGATGTAAGGTGTTCTTAGGAATTGTAATGAGTCCTACATTATTCTAATGTGCTTTTCATGTTGCTAATGTCGATACCGAGCCGTAACATCTCCTGAGTTACCGTACGATGTTCAAAGGACTTCGACGAAATCGTTAGGTATATTAACGAGTTTTAAGGTTTCACATGGTGTTTTTCTAAGTTGTAAGGTCTCCAACATTATACAAACGTGCTTGTCAAGATGCTAATATGGCATACAGAGTCGTAAGATGTCTTATGTTGTCGTACGACGTTCAAAGGATTCGGACGAATTCATTAGGCTTAGTATGGAGTTTTAATGTTTTTACGGTGATGTAAGGTGTTCTTAGGAATTGTAATGAGTCCTACATTATTCTAATGTGCTTTTCATGTTGCTAATGTCGATACCGAGCCGTAACATCTCCTGAGTTACCGTACGATGTTCAAAGGACTTCGACGAAATCGTTAGGTATATTAACGAGTTTTAAGGTTTCACATGGTGTTTTTCTAAGTTGTAAGGTCTCCAATATTATACAAACGTGCTTGTCAAGATGCTAATATGGCATACAGAGTCGTAAGATGTCTTATGTTGTCGTACGACGTTCAAAGGATTCGGACGAATTCATTAGGCTTAGTATGGAGTTTTAATGTTTTTACGGTGATGTAAGGTGTTCTTAGGAATTGTAATGCGTCCTACATTATTCAAATGTGATTTTCATGTTGCTAATGTCCATACTGAGCCGTAACATCTCCTGAGTTACCGAACGATGTTCAAAGGACTTCGATGAAATCATTAGCTTTATTAACCAATTTTAAGATTTCACACGGTGTTTTTATGAGTTGTAAGGTGTCCAACATTATACTAACGTGCTTGTCAAGATGCTAATATGGCATACAGAGTCCTAAGATGTCTTATGTTGTCGTACGACGTTCAAAGGACTCGAACGAATTCATTAGGTTTAGTATGGAGTTTTAATGTTTTTACGGTGATGTAAGGTGTTCTTAGGAATTTTAATGCGTCCTACATTATTCTAACGTGCTTTTCATGTTGCTAATGTCGATACCGAGCCGTAACATCTCCAGAGTTACCGTACGATGTTCAAAGGACTTCGACGAAATCGTTAGGTTTATTAACGAGTTTTAAGGTTTCACACGGTGTTTTTATGATTTGTAAGGTGTCCAACATTATACTAACGTGTTTGTCAAGATGCTAATATGGCATACAGAGTCGTAAGATGTCTTATGTTGTCGTACGACGTTCAAAGGACTCGGACGAATTCATTAGGTTTCGTATGGAGTTTTAAAGTTTCCTATGGTGATGTAAGGTGTTCTTAGGAGATGTAGCGTGTCATACGTTATTCTAACGTGCTTTTCATGTTGCTAATGTCGCATACTAAGTCGTAACAACTCTTAAGTTATCGTACGATGTTCAAAGGATTTCGACGAAATCATTAGGTTTATTAAGGAGTTTTAAGGTTTCATACGGTGTTGTTAGGAGTTTTTAGGCGTCCAACATTATACTAACATGCTTGTCAAGATGCTAATATGTCATACAGAGTCGTAAGATGTCTTAAGTTGCCGTACGACGTTCAAAGGACTCGGACGAATTCATTAGGTTTAGTATGGAGTTTTAATGTTTTTACGGTGATGTAAGGTGTTCTTAGGAATTGTAATGAGTCCTACATTATTCTAATGTGCTTTTCATGTTGCTAATGTCGATACCGAGCCGTAACATCTCCTGAGTTACCGTACGATGTTCAAGGACTTCGACGAAATCGTTAGGTTTATTAACGAGTTTTAATGTTTCACACGGTGTTTTTATAAGTTGTAAGGTGTCCAACATTATACTAACGTGCTTGTCAAGATGCTAATATGGCATACAGAGTCGTAAGATGTCTTATGTTGTCGTACGACGTTCAAAGGACTCGGAGGAATTCATTAGGTTAAGTATGGAGTTTTAATGTTATTACGGTGATGTAAGGTGTTCTTAGGAATTGTAATGCGTCCTACATTATTCTAATGTGCTTTTCATGTTGCTAATGTCGATACCGAGCCGTAACATCTCCTGAGTTACCATACGATGTTCAAAGGACTTCGACGAAATCGTTAGGTATATTAACGAGTTTTAAGGTTTCACTTGGTGTTTTTATAAGTTGTAAGGTGTCCAACATTATACTAACGTGCTTGTCAAGATGCTAATATGGCATACAGAGTCGTAAGATGTCTTATGTTGTCGTACGACGTTCAAAGGACTCGGAGGAATTCATTAGGTTAAGTATGGAGTTTTAATGTTATTACGGTGATGTAAGGTGTTCTTAGGAATTGTAATGCGTCCTACATTATTCTAATGTGCTTTTCATGTTGCTAATGTCGATACCGAGCCGTAACATCTCCTGAGTTACCGTACGATGTTCAAAGGACTTCGACGAAATCGTTAGGTTTATTAACGAGTTTTAAGGTTTCACATGGTGTTTTTATGAGTTGTAAGGTGTCCAACATTATACTAACGTGCTTGTCAAGATGCTAATATGTCATACAGAGTCGTAAGATATCTTAAGTTGTCGTACGACGTTCAGAGGACTCGGACGAATTCATTAGGTTAAGTATGGAGTTTTAATGTTTTTACGGTGATGTAAGGTGTTCTTAGGAATTGTAATGAGTCCTACATTATTCTAATGTGCTTTTCATGTTGCTAATGTCGATACCGAGCCGTAATATCTCCTGAGTTACCGTACGATGTTCAAAGGACTTCGACGAAATCGTTAGGTATATTAACGAGTTTTAAGGTTTCACTTGGTGTTTTTATAAGTTGTAAGGTGTCCAACATTATACAAACGTGCTTGTCAAGATGCTAATATGGCATACAGAGTCGTAAGATGTCTTATGTTGCCGTACGACGTTCAAAGGACTCGGACGAATTCATTAGGTTTAGTATGGAGTTTCAATGTTTTTACGGTGATGTAAGGTGTTCTTAGGAATTGTAATGAGTCCTACATTATTCTAATGTGCGTTTCATGTTGCTAATGTCGCATACTAAGCCGTAACAACTCTTAAGTTATCGTACGATGTTCAAAGGATTTCGACGAAATCATTAGGTTTATTAAGGAGTTTTAAGGTTTCATACGGTGTTGTTAGTAGTTTTTAGGCGTCCAACATTATACTAACGTGCTTGTCAAGATGCTAATATGTCATACAGAGTCGTAAGATATCTTAAGTTGCCGTACGACGTTCAAAGGACTCGGACGAATTCATTAGGTTTAGTATGGAGTTTTAATGTTTTTACGGTGATGTAAGGTGTTCTTAGGAATTGTAATGAGTCCTACATTATTCTAATGTGCTTTTCATGTTGCTAATGTCGATACCGAGCCGTAACATCTCCTGAGTTACCGTACGATGTTCAAGGACTTCGACGAAATCGTTAGGTTTATTAACGAGTTTTAATGTTTCACACGGTGTTTTTATAAGTTGTAAGGTGTCCAACATTATACTAACGTGCTTGTCAAGATGCTAATATGGCATACAGAGTCGTAAGATGTCTTATGTTGTCGTACGACGCTCAAAGGACTTGGAGGAATTCATTAGGTTAAGTATGGAGTTTTAATGTTATTACGGTGATGTAAGGTGTTCTTAGGAATTGTAATGCGTCCTACATTATTCTAATGTGCTTTTCATGTTGCTAATGTCGATACCGAGCCGTAACATCTCCTGAGTTACCGTACGATGTTCAAAGGACTTCGACGAAATCGTTAGGTATATTAACGAGTTTTAAGGTTTCACTTGGTGTTTTTATAAGTTGTAAGGTGTCCAACATTATACTAACGTGCTTGTCAAGATGCTAATATGGCATACAGATTCGTAAGATGTCTTATGTTGTCGTACGACGTTCAAAGGACTCGGAGGAATTCATTAGGTTAAGTATGGAGTTTTAATGTTATTACGGTGATGTAAGGTGTTCTTAGGAATTGTAATGCGTCCTACATTATTCTAATGTGCTTTTCATGTTGCTAATGTCGATACCGAGCCGTAACATCTCCTGAGTTACCGTACGATGTTCAAAGGACTTCGACGAAATCGTTAGGTATATTAACGAGTTTTAAGGTTTCACTTGGTGTTTTTATAAGTTGTAAGGTGTCCAACATTATACTAACGTGCTTGTCAAGATGCTAATATGGCATACAGAGTCGTAAGATGTCTTATGTTGTCGTACGACGTTCAAAGGACTCGGAGGAATTCATTAGGTTAAGTATGGAGTTTTAATGTTATTACGGTGATGTAAGGTGTTCTTAGGAATTGTAATGCGTCCTACATTATTCTAATGTGCTTTTCATGTTGCTAATGTCGATACCGAGCCGTAACATCTCCTGAGTTACCGTACGATGTTCAAAGGACTTCGACGAAATCGTTAGGTATATTAACGAGTTTTAAGGTTTCACTTGGTGTTTTTATAAGTTGTAAGGTGTCCAACATTATACAAACGTGCTTGTCAAGATGCTAATATGGCATACAGAGTCGTAAGATGTCTTATGTTGCCGTACGACGTTCAAAGGACTCAGACGAATTCATTAGGTTTAGTATGAAGTTTCAATGTTTTTACGGTGATGTAAGGTGTTCTTAGGAATTGTAATGAGTCCTACATTATTCTAATGTGCGTTTCATGTTGCTAATGTCGCATACTAAGCCGTAACAACTCTTAAGTTATCGTACGATGTTCAAAGGATTTCGACGAAATCATTAGGTTTATTAAGGAGTTTTAAGGTTTCATACGGTGTTGTTAGTAGTTTTTAGGCGTCCAACATTATACTAACGTGCTTCTCAAGATGCTAATATGTCATACAGAGTCGTAAGATATCTTATGTTGTCGTACGACGCTCAAAGGACTCGGACGAATTCATTAGGTTAAGTATGGAGTTTTAATGTTTTTACGGTGATGTAAGGTGTTCTTAGGAATTGTAATGAGTCCTACATTATTCTAATGTGCTTTTCATGTTGCTAATGTCGATACCGAGCCGTAACATCTCCTGAGTTACCGTACGATGTTCAAAGGACTTCGACGAAATCGTTAGGTATATTAACGAGTTTTAAGGTTTCACTTGGTGTTTTTATAAGTTGTAAGGTGTCCAACATTATACTAACGTGCTTGTCAAGATGCTAATATGTCATACAGAGTCGTAAGATATCTTAAGTTGTCGTACGACGTTCAGAGGACTCGGACGAATTCATTAGGTTAAGTATGGAGTTTTAATGTTTTTACGGTGATGTAAGGTGTTCTTAGGAATTGTAATGAGTCCTACATTATTCTAATGTGCTTTTCATGTTGCTAATGTCGATACCGAGCCGTAATATCTCCTGAGTTACCGTACGATGTTCAAAGGACTTCGACGAAATCGTTAGGTATATTAACGAGTTTTAAGGTTTCACTTGGTGTTTTTATAAGTTGTAAGGTGTCCAACATTATACAAACGTGCTTGTCAAGATGCTAATATGGCATACAGAGTCGTAAGATGTCTTATGTTGCCGTACGACGTTCAAAGGACTCAGACGAATTCATTAGGTTTAGTATGAAGTTTCAATGTTTTTACGGTGATGTAAGGTGTTCTTAGGAATTGTAATGAGTCCTACATTATTCTAATGTGCGTTTCATGTTGCTAATGTCGCATACTAAGCCGTAACAACTCTTAAGTTATCGTACGATGTTCAAAGGATTTCGACGAAATCATTAGGTTTATTAAGGAGTTTTAAGGTTTCATACGGTGTTGTTAGTAGTTTTTAGGCGTCCAACATTATACTAACGTGCTTCTCAAGATGCTAATATGTCATACAGAGTCGTAAGATATCTTATGTTGTCGTACGACGCTCAAAGGACTCGGACGAATTCATTAGGTTAAGTATGGAGTTTTAATGTTATTACGGTGATGTAAGGTGTTCTTAGGAATTGTAATGCGTCCTACATTATTCTAATGTGCTTTTCATGTTGCTAATGTCGATAACGAGCCGTAACATCTCCTGAGTTACCGTACGATGTTCAAAGGACTTCGACGAAATCGTTAGGTTTATTAACGAGTTTTAAGGTTTCACATGGTGTTTTTATGAGTTGTAAGGTGTCCAACATTATACTAACGTGCTTGTCAAGATGCTAATATGTCATACAGAGTCGTAAGATATCTTAAGTTGTCGTACGACGTTCAGAGGACTCAGACGAATTCATTAGGTTAAGTATGGAGTTTTAATGTTTTTACGGTGATGTAAGGTGTTCTTAGGAATTGTAATGAGTCCTACATTATTCTAATGTGCTTTTCATGTTGCTAATGTCGATACCGAGCCGTAATATCTCCTGAGTTACCGTACGATGTTCAAAGGACTTCGACGAAATCGTTAGGTATATTAACGAGTTTTAAGGTTTCACTTGGTGTTTTTATAAGTTGTAAGGTGTCCAACATTATACTAACGTGCTTGTCAAGATGCTAATATGGCATACAGATTCGTAAGATGTCTTATGTTGTCGTACGACGTTCAAAGGACTCGGAGGAATTCATTAGGTTAAGTATGGAGTTTTAATGTTATTACGGTGATGTAAGGTGTTCTTAGGAATTGTAATGCGTCCTACATTATTCTAATGTGCTTTTCATGTTGCTAATGTCGATACCGAGCCGTAACATCTCCTGAGTTACCGTACGATGTTCAAAGGACTTCGACGAAATCGTTAGGTTTATTAACGAGTTTTAAGGTTTCACATGGTGTTTTTATGAGTTGTAAGGTGTCCAACATTATACTAACGTGCTTGTCAAGATGCTAATATGTCATACAGAGTCGTAAGATATCTTAAGTTGTCGTACGACGTTCAGAGGACTCGGACGAATTCATTAGGTTAAGTATGGAGTTTTAATGTTTTTACGGTGATGTAAGGTGTTCTTAGGAATTGTAATGAGTCCTACATTATTCTAATGTGCTTTTCATGTTGCTAATGTCGATACCGAGCCGTAATATATCCTGAGTTACCGTACGATGTTCAAAGGACTTCGACGAAATCGTTAGGTATATTAACGAGTTTTAAGGTTTCACTTGGTGTTTTTATAAGTTGTAAGGTGTCCAACATTATACTAACGTGCTTGTCAAGATGCTAATATGGCATACAGATTCGTAAGATGTCTTATGTTGTCGTACGACGTTCAAAGGACTCGGAGGAATTCATTAGGTTAAGTATGGAGTTTTAATGTTATTACGGTGATGTAAGGTGTTCTTAGGAATTGTAATGCGTCCTACATTATTCTAATGTGCTTTTCATGTTGCTAATGTCGATACCGAGCCGTAACATCTCCTGAGTTACCGTACGATGTTCAAAGGACTTCGACGAAATCGTTAGGTATATTAACGAGTTTTAAGGTTTCACTTGGTGTTTTTATAAGTTGTAAGGTGTCCAACATTATACTAACGTGCTTATCAAGATGCTAATATGGCATACAGAGTCGTAAGATGTCTTATGTTGTCGTACGACGTTCAAAGGACTCGGAGGAATTCATTAGGTTAAGTATGGAGTTTTAATGTTATTACGGTGATGTAAGGTGTTCTTAGGAATTGTAATGCGTCCTACATTATTCTAATGTGCTTTTCATGTTGCTAATGTCGATACCGAGCCGTAACATCTCCTGAGTTACCGTACGATGTTCAAAGGACTTCGACGAAATCGTTAGGTTTATTAACGAGTTTTAAGGTTTCACATGGTGTTTTTATGAGTTGTAAGGTGTCCAACATTATACTAACGTGCTTGTCAAGATGCTAATATGTCATACAGAGTCGTAAGATATCTTAAGTTGTCGTACGACGTTCAGAGGACTCGGACGAATTCATTAGGTTAAGTATGGAGTTTTAATGTTTTTACGGTGATGTAAGGTGTTCTTAGGAATTGTAATGAGTCCTACATTATTCTAATGTGCTTTTCATGTTGCTAATGTCGATACCGAGCCGTAATATCTCCTGAGTTACCGTACGATGTTCAAAGGACTTCGACGAAATCGTTAGGTATATTAACGAGTTTTAAGGTTTCACTTGGTGTTTTTATAAGTTGTAAGGTGTCCAACATTATACTAACGTGCTTGTCAAGATGCTAATATGGCATACAGATTCGTAAGATGTCTTATGTTGTCGTACGACGTTCAAAGGACTCGGAGGAATTCATTAGGTTAAGTATGGAGTTTTAATGTTATTACGGTGATGTAAGGTGTTCTTAGGAATTGTAATGCGTCCTACATTATTCTAATGTGCTTTTCATGTTGCTAATGTCGATACCGAGCCGTAACATCTCCTGAGTTACCGTACGATGTTCAAAGGACTTCGACGAAATCGTTAGGTTTATTAACGAGTTTTAAGGTTTCACATGGTGTTTTTATGAGTTGTAAGGTGTCCAACATTATACTAACGTGCTTGTCAAGATGCTAATATGTCATACAGAGTCGTAAGATATCTTAAGTTGTCGTACGACGTTCAGAGGACTCGGACGAATTCATTAGGTTAAGTATGGAGTTTTAATGTTTTTACGGTGATGTAAGGTGTTCTTAGGAATTGTAATGAGTCCTACATTATTCTAATGTGCTTTTCATGTTGCTAATGTCGATACCGAGCCGTAATATATCCTGAGTTACCGTACGATGTTCAAAGGACTTCGACGAAATCGTTAGGTATATTAACGAGTTTTAAGGTTTCACTTGGTGTTTTTATAAGTTGTAAGGTGTCCAACATTATACTAACGTGCTTGTCAAGATGCTAATATGGCATACAGATTCGTAAGATGTCTTATGTTGTCGTACGACGTTCAAAGGACTCGGAGGAATTCATTAGGTTAAGTATGGAGTTTTAATGTTATTACGGTGATGTAAGGTGTTCTTAGGAATTGTAATGCGTCCTACATTATTCTAATGTGCTTTTCATGTTGCTAATGTCGATACCGAGCCGTAACATCTCCTGAGTTACCGTACGATGTTCAAAGGACTTCGACGAAATCGTTAGGTATATTAACGAGTTTTAAGGTTTCACTTGGTGTTTTTATAAGTTGTAAGGTGTCCAACATTATACTAACGTGCTTATCAAGATGCTAATATGGCATACAGAGTCGTAAGATGTCTTATGTTGTCGTACGACGTTCAAAGGACTCGGAGGAATTCATTAGGTTAAGTATGGAGTTTTAATGTTATTACGGTGATGTAAGGTGTTCTTAGGAATTGTAATGCGTCCTACATTATTCTAATGTGCTTTTCATGTTGCTAATGTCGATACCGAGCCGTAACATCTCCTGAGTTACCGTACGATGTTCAAAGGACTTCGACGAAATCGTTAGGTTTATTAACGAGTTTTAAGGTTTCACATGGTGTTTTTATGAGTTGTAAGGTGTCCAACATTATACTAACGTGCTTGTCAAGATGCTAATATGTCATACAGAGTCGTAAGATATCTTAAGTTGTCGTACGACGTTCAGAGGACTCGGACGAATTCATTAGGTTAAGTATGGAGTTTTAATGTTTTTACGGTGATGTAAGGTGTTCTTAGGAATTGTAATGAGTCCTACATTATTCTAATGTGCTTTTCATGTTGCTAATGTCGATACCGAGCCGTAATATCTCCTGAGTTACCGTACGATGTTCAAAGGACTTCGACGAAATCGTTAGGTATATTAACGAGTTTTAAGGTTTCACTTGGTGTTTTTATAAGTTGTAAGGTGTCCAACATTATACAAACGTGCTTGTCAAGATGCTAATATGGCATACAGAGTCGTAAGATGTCTTATGTTGCCGTACGACGTTCAAAGGACTCAGACGAATTCATTAGGTTTAGTATGAAGTTTCAATGTTTTTACGGTGATGTAAGGTGTTCTTAGGAATTGTAATGAGTCCTACATTATTCTAATGTGCGTTTCATGTTGCTAATGTCGCATACTAAGCCGTAACAACTCTTAAGTTATCGTACGATGTTCAAAGGATTTCGACGAAATCATTAGGTTTATTAAGGAGTTTTAAGGTTTCATACGGTGTTGTTAGTAGTTTTTAGGCGTCCAACATTATACTAACGTGCTTCTCAAGATGCTAATATGTCATACAGAGTCGTAAGATATCTTATGTTGTCGTACGACGCTCAAAGGACTCGGACGAATTCATTAGGTTAAGTATGGAGTTTTAATGTTTTTACGGTGATGTAAGGTGTTCTTAGGAATTGTAATGAGTCCTACATTATTCTAATGTGCTTTTCATGTTGCTAATGTCGATACCGAGCCGTAACATCTCCTGAGTTACCGTACGATGTTCAAAGGACTTCGACGAAATCGTTAGGTATATTAACGAGTTTTAAGGTTTCACTTGGTGTTTTTATAAGTTGTAAGGTGTCCAACATTATACTAACGTGCTTGTCAAGATGCTAATATGGCATACAGATTCGTAAGATGTCTTATGTTGTCGTACGACGTTCAAAGGACTCGGAGGAATTCATTAGGTTAAGTATGGAGTTTTAATGTTATTACGGTGATGTAAGGTGTTCTTAGGAATTGTAATGCGTCCTACATTATTCTAATGTGCTTTTCATGTTGCTAATGTCGATACCGAGCCGTAACATCTCCTGAGTTACCGTACGATGTTCAAAGGACTTCGACGAAATCGTTAGGTATATTAACGAGTTTTAAGGTTTCACTTGGTGTTTTTATAAGTTGTAAGGTGTCCAACATTATACTAACGTGCTTATCAAGATGCTAATATGGCATACAGAGTCGTAAGATGTCTTATGTTGTCGTACGACGTTCAAAGGACTCGGAGGAATTCATTAGGTTAAGTATGGAGTTTTAATGTTATTACGGTGATGTAAGGTGTTCTTAGGAATTGTAATGCGTCCTACATTATTCTAATGTGCTTTTCATGTTGCTAATGTCGATAACGAGCCGTAACATCTCCTGAGTTACCGTACGATGTTCAAAGGACTTCGACGAAATCGTTAGGTTTATTAACGAGTTTGAAGGTTTCACATGGTGTTTTTATGAGTTGTAAGGTGTCCAACATTATACTAACGTGCTTGTCAAGATGCTAATATGTCATACAGAGTCGTAAGATATCTTAAGTTGTCGTACGACGTTCAGAGGACTCGGACGAATTCATTAGGTTAAGTATGGAGTTTTAATGTTTTTACGGTGATGTAAGGTGTTCTTAGGAATTGTAATGAGTCCTACATTATTCTAATGTGCTTTTCATGTTGCTAATGTCGATACCGAGCCGTAATATCTCCTGAGTTACCGTACGATGTTCAAAGGACTTCGACGAAATCGTTAGGTATATTAACGAGTTTTAAGGTTTCACTTGGTGTTTTTATAAGTTGTAAGGTGTCCAACATTATACTAACGTGCTTGTCAAGATGCTAATATGGCATACAGATTCGTAAGATGTCTTATGTTGTCGTACGACGTTCAAAGGACTCGGAGGAATTCATTAGGTTAAGTATGGAGTTTTAATGTTATTACGGTGATGTAAGGTGTTCTTAGGAATTGTAATGCGTCCTACATTATTCTAATGTGCTTTTCATGTTGCTAATGTCGATACCGAGCCGTAACATCTCCTGAGTTACCGTACGATGTTCAAAGGACTTCGACGAAATCGTTAGGTTTATTAACGAGTTTTAAGGTTTCACATGGTGTTTTTATGAGTTGTAAGGTGTCCAACATTATACTAACGTGCTTGTCAAGATGCTAATATGTCATACAGAGTCGTAAGATATCTTAAGTTGTCGTACGACGTTCAGAGGACTCGGACGAATTCATTAGGTTAAGTATGGAGTTTTAATGTTTTTACGGTGATGTAAGGTGTTCTTAGGAATTGTAATGAGTCCTACATTATTCTAATGTGCTTTTCATGTTGCTAATGTCGATACCGAGCCGTAATATCTCCTGAGTTACCGTACGATGTTCAAAGGACTTCGACGAAATCGTTAGGTATATTAACGAGTTTTAAGGTTTCACTTGGTGTTTTTATAAGTTGTAAGGTGTCCAACATTATACTAACGTGCTTGTCAAGATGCTAATATGGCATACAGATTCGTAAGATGTCTTATGTTGTCGTACGACGTTCAAAGGACTCGGAGGAATTCATTAGGTTAAGTATGGAGTTTTAATGTTATTACGGTGATGTAAGGTGTTCTTAGGAATTGTAATGCGTCCTACATTATTCTAATGTGCTTTTCATGTTGCTAATGTCGATACCGAGCCGTAACATCTCCTGAGTTACCGTACGATGTTCAAAGGACTTCGACGAAATCGTTAGGTATATTAACGAGTTTTAAGGTTTCACTTGGTGTTTTTATAAGTTGTAAGGTGTCCAACATTATACTAACGTGCTTATCAAGATGCTAATATGGCATACAAAGTCGTAAGATGTCTTATGTTGTCGTACGACGTTCAAAGGACTCGGAGGAATTCATTAGGTTAAGTATGGAGTTTTAATGTTATTACGGTGATGTAAGGTGTTCTTAGGAATTGTAATGCGTCCTACATTATTCTAATGTGCTTTTCATGTTGCTAATGTCGATACCGAGCCGTAACATCTCCTGAGTTACCGTACGATGTTCAAAGGACTTCGACGAAATCGTTAGGTTTATTAACGAGTTTTAAGGTTTCACATGGTGTTTTTATGAGTTGTAAGGTGTCCAACATTATACTAACGTGCTTGTCAAGATGCTAATATGTCATACAGAGTCGTAAGATATCTTAAGTTGTCGTACGACGTTCAGAGGACTCGGACGAATTCATTAGGTTAAGTATGGAGTTTTAATGTTTTTACGGTGATGTAAGGTGTTCTTAGGAATTGTAATGAGTCCTACATTATTCTAATGTGCTTTTCATGTTGCTAATGTCGATACCGAGCCGTAATATCTCCTGAGTTACCGTACGATGTTCAAAGGACTTCGACGAAATCGTTAGGTATATTAACGAGTTTTAAGGTTTCACTTGGTGTTTTTATAAGTTGTAAGGTGTCCAACATTATACAAACGTGCTTGTCAAGATGCTAATATGGCATACAGAGTCGTAAGATGTCTTATGTTGCCGTACGACGTTCAAAGGACTCAGACGAATTCATTAGGTTTAGTAGGAAGTTTCAATGTTTTTACGGTGATGTAAGGTGTTCTTAGGAATTGTAATGAGTCCTACATTATTCTAATGTGCGTTTCATGTTGCTAATGTCGCATACTAAGCCGTAACAACTCTTAAGTTATCGTACGATGTTCAAAGGATTTCGACGAAATCATTAGGTTTATTAAGGAGTTTTAAGGTTTCATACGGTGTTGTTAGTAGTTTTTAGGCGTCCAACATTATACTAACGTGCTTCTCAAGATGCTAATATGTCATACAGAGTCGTAAGATATCTTATGTTGTCGTACGACGCTCAAAGGACTCGGACGAATTCATTAGGTTAAGTATGGAGTTTTAATGTTTTTACGGTGATGTAAGGTGTTCTTAGGAATTGTAATGAGACCTACATTATTCTAATGTGCTTTTCATGTTGCTAATGTCGATACCGAGCCGTAACATCTCCTGAGTTACCGTACGATGTTCAAAGGACTTCGACGAAATCGTTAGGTTTATTAACGAGTTTTAATGTTTCACACGGTGTTTTTATAAGTTGTAAGGTGTCCAACATTATACTAACGTGCTTGTCAAGATGCTAATATGGCATACAGATTCGTAAGATGTCTTATGTTGTCGTACGACGTTCAAAGGACTCGGAGGAATTCATTAGGTTAAGTATGGAGTTTTAATGTTATTACGGTGATGTAAGGTGTTCTTGGGAATTGTAATGCGTCCTACATTATTCTAATGTGCTTTTCATGTTGCTAATGTCGATACCGAGCCGTAACATCTCCTGAGTTACCGTACGATGTTCAAAGGACTTCGACGAAATCGTTAGGTATATTAACGAGTTTTAAGGTTTCACTTGGTGTTTTTATAAGTTGTAAGGTGTCCAACATTATACTAACGTGCTTATCAAGATGCTAATATGGCATACAAAGTCGTAAGATGTCTTATGTTGTCGTACGACGTTCAAAGGACTCGGAGGAATTCATTAGGTTAAGTATGGAGTTTTAATGTTATTACGGTGATGTAAGGTGTTCTTAGGAATTGTAATGCGTCCTACATTATTCTAATGTGCTTTTCATGTTGCTAATGTCGATACCGAGCCGTAACATCTCCTGAGTTACCGTACGATGTTCAAAGGACTTCGACGAAATCGTTAGGTTTATTAACGAGTTTTAAGGTTTCACATGGTGTTTTTATGAGTTGTAAGGTGTCCAACATTATACTAACGTGCTTGTCAAGATGCTAATATGTCATACAGAGTCGTAAGATATCTTAAGTTGTCGTACGACGTTCAGAGGACTCGGACGAATTCATTAGGTTAAGTATGGAGTTTTAATGTTTTTACGGTGATGTAAGGTGTTCTTAGGAATTGTAATGAGTCCTACATTATTCTAATGTGCTTTTCATGTTGCTAATGTCGATACCGAGCCGTAATATCTCCTGAGTTACCGTACGATGTTCAAAGGACTTCGACGAAATCGTTAGGTATATTAACGAGTTTTAAGGTTTCACTTGGTGTTTTTATAAGTTGTAAGGTGTCCAACATTATACAAACGTGCTTGTCAAGATGCTAATATGGCATACAGAGTCGTAAGATGTCTTATGTTGCCGTACGACGTTCAAAGGACTCAGACGAATTCATTAGGTTTAGTAGGAAGTTTCAATGTTTTTACGGTGATGTAAGGTGTTCTTAGGAATTGTAATGAGTCCTACATTATTCTAATGTGCGTTTCATGTTGCTAATGTCGCATACTAAGCCGTAACAACTCTTAAGTTATCGTACGATGTTCAAAGGATTTCGACGAAATCATTAGGTTTATTAAGGAGTTTTAAGGTTTCATACGGTGTTGTTAGTAGTTTTTAGGCGTCCAACATTATACTAACGTGCTTCTCAAGATGCTAATATGTCATACAGAGTCGTAAGATATCTTATGTTGTCGTACGACGCTCAAAGGACTCGGACGAATTCATTAGGTTAAGTATGGAGTTTTAATGTTTTTACGGTGATGTAAGGTGTTCTTAGGAATTGTAATGAGACCTACATTATTCTAATGTGCTTTTCATGTTGCTAATGTCGATACCGAGCCGTAACATCTCCTGAGTTACCGTACGATGTTCAAAGGACTTCGACGAAATCGTTAGGTTTATTAACGAGTTTTAATGTTTCACACGGTGTTTTTATAAGTTGTAAGGTGTCCAACATTATACTAACGTGCTTGTCAAGATGCTAATATGGCATACAGATTCGTAAGATGTCTTATGTTGTCGTACGACGTTCAAAGGACTCGGAGGAATTCATTAGGTTAAGTATGGAGTTTTAATGTTATTACGGTGATGTAAGGTGTTCTTGGGAATTGTAATGCGTCCTACATTATTCTAATGTGCTTTTCATGTTGCTAATGTCGATACCGAGCCGTAACATCTCCTGAGTTACCGTACGATGTTCAAAGGACTTCGACGAAATCGTTAGGTATATTAACGAGTTTTAAGGTTTCACTTGGTGTTTTTATAAGTTGTAAGGTGTCCAACATTATACTAACGTGCTTGTCAAGATGCTAATATGGCATACAGAGTCGTAAGATGTCTTATGTTGTCGTACGACGTTCAAAGGACTCGGAGGAATTCATTAGGTTAAGTATGGAGTTTTAATGTTATTACGATGATGTAAGGTGTTCTTGGGAATTGTAATGCGTCCTACATTATTCTAATGTGCTTTTCATGTTGCTAATGTCGATACCGAGCCGTAACATCTCCTGAGTTACCGTACGATGTTCAAAGGACTTCGACGAAATCGTTAGGTTTATTAACGAGTTTTAAGGTTTCACATGGTGTTTTTATGAGTTGTAAGGTGTCCAACATTATACTAACGTGCTTGTCAAGATGCTAATATGTCATACAGAGTCGTAAGATATCTTAAGTTGTCGTACGACGTTCAGAGGACTCGGACGAATTCATTAGGTTAAGTATGGAGTTTTAATGTTTTTACGGTGATGTAAGGTGTTCTTAGGAATTGTAATGAGTCCTACATTATTCTAATGTGCTTTTCATGTTGCTAATGTCGATACCGATCCGTAATATCTCCTGAGTTACCGTACGATGTTTAAAGGACTTCGACGAAATCGTTAGGTATATTAACGACTTTTTAGGTTTCACTTGGTGTTTTTATAAGTTGTAATGTGTCCAACATTATACAAACGTGCTTGTCAAGATGCTAATATGGCATACAGAGTCGTAAGATGTCTTATGTTGCCGTACGACGTTCAAAGGACTCAGACGAATTCATTAGGTTTAGTATGAAGTTTCAATGTTTTTACGGTGATGTAAGGTGTTCTTAGGAATTGTAATGAGTCCTACATTATTCTAATGTGCGTTTCATGTTGCTAATGTCGCATACTAAGCCGTAACAACTCTTAAGTTATCGTACGATGTTCAAAGGATTTCGACGAAATCATTAGGTTTATTAAGGAGTTTTAAGGTTTCATACGGTGTTGTTAGTAGTTTTTAGGCGTCCAACATTATACTAACGTGCTTCTCAAGATGCTAATATGTCATACAGAGTCGTAAGATATCTTAAGTTGCCGTACGACGTTCAAAGGACTCGGTCGAATTCATTAGGTTTAGTATGGAGTTTTAATGTTTTTACGGTGATGTAAGGTGTTCTTAGGAATTGTAATGAGTCCTACATTATTCTAATGTGCTTTTCATGTTGCTAATGTCGATACCGAGCCGTAACATCTCCTGAGTTACCGTACGATGTTCAAGGACTTCGACGAAATCGTTAGGTTTATTAACGAGTTTTAATGTTTCACACGGTGTTTTTATAAGTTGTAAGGTGTCCAACATTATACTAACGTGCTTGTCAAGATGCTAATATGGCATACAGAGTCGTAAGATGTCTTATGTTGTCGTACGACGTTCAAAGGACTCGGAGGAATTCATTAGGTTAAGTATGGAGTTTTAATGTTATTACGGTGATGTAAGGTGTTCTTGGGAATTGTAATGCGTCCTACATTATTCTAATGTGCTTTTCATGTTGCTAATGTCGATACCGAGCCGTAACATCTCCTGAGTTACCGTACGATGTTCAAAGGACTTCGACGAAATCGTTAGGTATATTAACGAGTTTTAAGGTTTCACTTGGTGTTTTTATAAGTTGTAAGGTGTCCAACATTATACTAACGTGCTTGTCAAGATGCTAATATGGCATACAGAGTCTTAAGATGTCTTATGTTGTCGTACGACGTTCAAAGGACTCGGAGGAATTCATTAGGTTAAGTATGGAGTTTTAATGTTATTACGGTGATGTAAGGTGTTCTTGGGAATTGTAATGCGTCCTACATTATTCTAATGTGCTTTTCATGTTGCTAATGTCGATACCGAGCCGTAACATCTCCTGAGTTACCGTACGATGTTCAAAGGACTTCGACGAAATCGTAAGGTTTATTAACGAGTTTTAAGGTTTCACATGGTGTTTTTATGAGTTGTAAGGTGTCCAACATTATACTAACGTGCTTGTCAAGATGCTAATATGTCATACAGAGTCGTAAGATATCTTAAGTTGTCGTACGACGTTCAGAGGACTCGGACGAATTCATTAGGTTAAGTATGGAGTTTTAATGTTTTTACGGTGATGTAAGGTGTTCTTAGGAATTGTAATGAGTCCTACATTATTCTAATGTGCTTTTCATGTTGCTAATGTCGATACCGAGCCGTAATATCTCCTGAGTTACCGTACGATGTTCAAAGGACTTCGACGAAATCGTTAGGTATATTAACGAGTTTTAAGGTTTCACTTGGTGTTTTTATAAGTTGTAAGGTGTCCAACATTATACAAACGTGCTTGTCAAGATGCTAATATGGCATACAGAGTCGTAAGATGTCTTATGTTGCCGTACGACGTTCAAAGGACTCGGACGAATTCATTAGGTTTAGTATGGAGTTTCAATGTTTTTACGGTGATGTAAGGTGTTCTTAGGAATTGTAATGAGTCCTACATTATTCTAATGTACGTTTCATGTTGCTAATGTCGCATACTAAGCCGTAACAACTCTTAAGTTATCGTACGATGTTCAAAGGATTTCGACGAAATCATTAGGTTTATTAAGGAGTTTTAAGGTTTCATACGGTGTTGTTAGTAGTTTTTAGGCGTCCAACATTATACTAACGTGCTTCTCAAGATGCTAATATGTCATACAGAGTCGTAAGATGTCTTAAGTTGCCGTACGACGTTCAAAGGACTCGGACGAATTCATTAGGTTTAGTATGGAGTTTTAATGTTTTTACGGTGATGTAAGGTGTTCCTAGGAGATGTAACGCGTCATACGTTATTCTAACGTGCTTTTCATGTTGCTAATGTCGCATACTAAGCCGTAACAACTCTTAAGTTATCGTACGATGTTCAAAGGATTTCGACGAAATCATTAGGTTTATTAAGGAGTTTTAAGGTTTCATACGGTGTTGTTAGGAGTTTTTAGGCGTCCAACATTATACTAACGTGCTTGTCAAGATTCTAATATGTCATACAGAGTCGTAAGATGTCTTAAGTTGCCGTACGACGTTCAAAGGACTCGGACGAATTCATTAGGTTTAGTATGGAGTTTTAATGTTTTTACGGTGATGTAATGTGTTCTTAGGAATTGTAATGAGTCCTACATTATTCTAATGTGCTTTTCATGTTGCTAATGTCGCATACTAAGCCGTAACAACTCTTAAGTTATCGTACGATGTTCAAAGGATTTCGACGAAATCGTTAGGTTTATTAAGGAGTTTTAAGGTTTCATACGGTGTTGTTAGGAGTTTTTAGGCGTCCAACATTATACTAACGTGCTTCTCAAGATGCTAATATGTCATACAGAGTCGTAAGATGTCTTAAGTTGCCGTACGACGTTCAAAGGACTCGGACGAATTCATTTGGTTTAGTATGGAGTTTTAATGTTTTTACGGAGATGTAAGGTGTTCTTAGGAGATGTAACGCGTCATACGTTATTCTAACGTGCTTTTCATGTTGCTAATGTCGCATACTAAACCGTAACAACTCTTAAGTTATCGTACGATGTTCAAAGGATTTCGACGAAATCATTAGGTTTATTAAGGAGTTTTAAGGTTTCATACGGTGTTGTTAGGAGTTTTTAGGCGTCCAACATTATACTAACATGCTTGTTAAGATGCTAATATGTCATACAGAGTCGTAAGATGTCTTAAGTTGCCGTACGACGTTCAAAAGACTCGGACGAATTCATTAGGTTTAGTATGGAGTTTTAATGTTTTTACGGTGATGTAAGGTGTTCTTAGGAATTGTAATGAGTCCTACATTATTCTAATGTGCTTTTCATGTTGCTAATGTCAAATTCGAGCCGTAACATCTCCTCAGTTACCATACGATGTTCAAAGGACTTCAACGAAATCGTTAGGTTTATTAACGAGTTTTAAGGTTTCACACGGTGTTTTTAAAAGTTGTAAGGTGTCCAACATTATACTAACGTGCTTGTCAAGATGCTAATATGTCATACAGAGTCGTAAGATGTCTTAAGTTGCCGTACGACGTTCAAAAGACTCGGACGAATTCATTAGGTTTAGTATGGAGTTTTAATGTTTTTACGGTGATGTAAGGTGTTCTTAGGAATTGTAATGAGTCCTACTTTATTCTAATGTGCTTTTCATGTTGCTAATGTCGATACCGAGCCGTAATATCTCCTGAGTTACCGTACGATGTTCAAAGGACTTCGACGAAATCGTTAGGTATATTAACGAGTTTTAAGGTTTCACTTGGTGTTTTTATAAGTTGTAAGGTGTCCAACATTATACAAACGTGCTTGTCAAGATGCTAATATGGCATACAGAGTCGTAAGATGTCTTATGTTGTCGTACGACGTTCAAAGGACTCGGACGAATTCATTAGGTTTCGTATGGAGTTTTAAAGTTTCCTACGGTGATGTAAGGTGTTCTTAGGAGATGTAACGCGTCATACGTTATTCTAACGTGCTTTTCATGTTGCTAATGTCGCATACTAAGCCGTAACAACTCTTAAGTTATCGTATGATGTTCAAAGGATTTCGACGAAATCATTAGGTTTATCAAGGATTTTTAAGGTTTCATACGGTGTTGTTAGGAGTTTTTAGGCGTCCAACATTATACTAACGTGCTTGTCAAGATGCTAATATGTCATACAGAGTCGTAAGATGTCTTAAGTTGTCGTACGACGTTCAAAGGACTCGGACGGATTCATTAGGTTTAGTATGGAGTTTTAATGTTTTTACGGTGATGTAAGGTGTTCTTAGGAATTGTAATGAGTCCTACATTATTCTAATGTGCTTTTCATGTTGCTAATGTCGCATACTAAGCCGTAACAACTCTTAAGTTATCGTACGATGTTCAAAGGATTTCGACGAAATCATTAGGTTTATTAAGGAGTTTTAAGGTTTCATACGGTGTTGTTAGGAGTTTTTAGGCGTCCAACATTATACAAACGTGCTTGTCAAGATGCTAATATGGCATACAGAGTCGTAAGATGTCTTATGTTGTCGTACGACGTTCAAAGGACTCGGACGAATTCATTAGGTTTAGTATGGAGTTTTAATGTTTTTACGGTGATGTAAGGTGTTCTTAGGAATTGTAATGCGTGCTACATTATTCAAATGTGCTTTTGATGTTGCTAATGTCGATACTGAGCCGTAATATCTCCTGAGTTACCGTACGATGTTCAAAGGACTTCGACGAAATTGTTAGGTTTATTAACGAGTTTTAAGGTTTCACACGTTGTTTTTATGAGTTGTAAGGTGTCCAACATTATACTAACGTGCTTGTCAAGATGCTAATATGGCATACAGAGTCGTAAGATGTCTTATGTTGTCGTACGACGTTCAAAGGACTCGGACGAATTCATTAGGTTTCGTATGGAGTTTTAAAGTTTCCTACGGTGATGTAAGGAGTTCTTAGGAGATGTAACGTGTCATACGTTATTCTAACGTGCTTTTCATGTTGCTAATGTCGCATACTAAGCCGTAACAACTCTTAAGTTATCGTACGATGTTCAAAGGATTTCGACGAAATCATTAGGTTTATTAAGGATTTTTAAGGTTTCATACGGTGTTGTTAGGAGTTTTTAGGCGTCCAACATTATACTAACGTGCTTGTCAAGATGCTAATATGTCATACAGAGTCGTAAGATGTCTTAAGTTGCCGTACGACGTTCAAAGGACTCGGACGAATTCATTAGGTTTAGTATGGAGTTTTAATGTTTTTACGGTGATGTAAGGTGTTCTTAGGAATTGTAATGCGTCCAACATTATTCTAATGTGCTTTTCATGTTGCTAATGTCGCATACTAAGCCGTAATAACTCTTAAGTTATCGTACGATGTTCAAAGGATTTCGACGAAATCATTAGGTTTATTAAGGATTTTTAAGGTTTCATACGGTGTTGTTAGGAGTTTTTAGGCGTCCAACATTATACTAACGTGCTTGTCAAGATGCTAATATGTCATACAGAGTCGTAAGATGTCTTAAGTTGCCGTACGACGTTCAAAGGACTCGGACGAATTCATTAGGTTTAGTATGGAGTTTTAATGTTTTTACGGTGATGTAAGGTGTTCTTAGGAATTGTAATGAGTCCTACATTATTCTAATGTGCTTTTCATGTTGCTAATGTCGCATACTAAGCCGTAACAACTCTTAAGTTATCGTACGATGTTCAAAGGATTTCGACGAAATCATTAGGTTTATTAAGGAGTTTTAAGGTTTCATACGGTGTTGTTAGGAGTTTTTAGGCGTCCAACATTATACTAACGTGCTTGTCAAGATGCTAATATGTCATACAGAGTCGTAAGATGTCTTAAGTTGCCGTACAACGTTCAAAGGACTCGGACGAATTCATTAGGTTTAGTATGGAGTTTTAATGTTTTTACGGTAATGTAAGGTGTTCTTAGGAATTGTAATGAGTCCTACATTATTCTAATGTGCTTTTCATGTTGATAATATCGATACCGAGCCGTAACATCTCCTGAGTGACCGTATGATGTTCAAAGGACTTCGACGAAATTGTTAGGTTTATTAACGAGTTTTAAGTTTTCACACGGTGTTTTTATAAGTTGTAAGGTGTCCAACATTATACAAACGTGCTAGTCAAGATGCTAATATAGCATATAGAGTCGTAAGATGTCTTATGTTGTCGTACGACGTTCAAAGGACTCGGTTGAATTCATTAGGTTTAGTATGGAGTTTTAATGTTTTTACGGTGATGTAAGGTGTTCTTAGGAATTGTAATGCGTCCTACATTATTCTAATGTGCTTTTCATGTTGCTAATGTCGATACCGAGCCGTAACATCTCCTGAGTTACCGTACGATGTTCAAAGGACTTCGACGAAATCGTTAGGTATATTAACGAGTTTTAAGGTTTCACTTGGTGTTTTTAAAAGTTGTAAGGTGTCCAACATTATACAAACGTGCTTGTCAAGATGCTAATATGGCATACAGAGTCGTAAGATGTCTTATGTTGTCGTACGACGTTCAAAGGACTCGGACGAATTCATTAGGTTTAGTATGGAGTTTTAATGTTTTTACGGTGATGTAAGGTGTTCTTAGGAATTGTAATGCGTGCTACATTATTCAAATGTGCTTTTCATGTTGCTAATGTCGATACTGAGCCGTAATATCTCCTGAGTTACCGTACGATGTTCAAAGGACTTCGACGAAATTGTTAGGTTTATTAACGAGTTTTAAGGTTTCACACGTTGTTTTTATGAGTTGTAAGGTGTCCAACATTATACTAACGTGCTTGTCAAGATGCTAATATGGCATACAGAGTCGTAAGATGTCTTATGTTGTCGTACGACGTTCAAAGGACTAGGACGAATTCATTAGGTTTCGTATGGAGTTTTAAAGTTTCCTACGGTGATGTAAGGTGTTCTTAGGAGATGTAACGTGTCATACGTTATTCTAACGTGCTTTTCATGTTGCTAATGTCGCATACTAAGCCGTAACAACTCTTAAGTTATCGTACGATGTTCAAAGGATTTCGACGAAATCATTAGGTTTATTAAGGATTTTTAAGGTTTCATACGGTGTTGTTAGGAGTTTTTAGGCGTCCAACATTATACTAACGTGCTTGTCAAGATGCTAATATGTCATACAGAGTCGTAAGATGTCTTAAGTTGCCGTACGACGTTCAAAGGACTCGGACGAATTCATTAGGTTTAGTACGGAGTTTTAATGTTTTTACGGTGATGTAAGGTGTTCTTAGGAATTGTAATGCGTCCTACATTATTCTAATGTGCTTTTCATGTTGCTAATGCCGCATACTAAGCCGTAACAACTCTTAAGTTATCGTACGATGTTCAAAGGATTTCGACGAAATCATTAGGTTTATTAAGGATTTTTAAGGTTTCATACGGTGTTGTTAGGAGTTTTTAGGCGTCCAACATTATACTAACGTGCTTGTCAAGATGCTAATATGTCATACAGAGTCGTAAGATGTCTTAAGTTGCCGTACGACGTTCAAAGCACTCGGACGAATTCATTAGGTTTAGTATGGAGTTTTAATGTTTTTACGGTGATGTAAGGTGTTCTTAGGAATTGTAATGAGTCCTACATTATTCTAATGTGCTTTTCATGTTGCTAATGTCGCATACTAAGCCGTAACAACTCTTAAGTTATCGTACGATGTTCAAAGGATTTCGACGAAATCATTAGGTTTATTAAGGAGTTTTAAGGTTTCATACGGTGTTGTTAGGAGTTTTTAGGCGTCCAACATTATACTAACGTGCTTGTCAAGATGCTAATATGTCATACAGAGTCGTAAGATGTCTTAAGTTGCCGTACAACGTTCAAAGGACTCGGACGAATTCATTAGGTTTAGTATGGAGTTTTAATGTTTTTACGGTAATGTAAGGTGTTCTTAGGAATTGTAATGAGTCCTACATTATTCTAATGTGCTTTTCATGTTGATAATATCGATACCGAGCCGTAACATCTCCTGAGTGACCGTATGATGTTCAAAGGACTTCGACGAAATTGTTAGGTTTATTAACGAGTTTTAAGTTTTCACACGGTGTTTTTATAAGTTGTAAGGTGTCCAACATTATACAAACGTGCTTGTCAAGATGCTAATATGGCATATAGAGTCGTAAGATGTCTTATGTTGTCGTACGACGTTCAAAGGACTCGGTTGAATTCATTAGGTTTAGTATGGAGTTTTAATGTTTTTACGGTGATGTAAGGTGTTCTTAGGAATTGTAATGCGTCCTACATTATTCTAATGTGCTTTTTATGTTGCTAATGTCGATACCGAGCCGTAACATCTCCTGAGTTACCGTACGATGTTCAAAGGACTTCGACGAAATCGTTAGGTTTATTAACGAGTTTTAAGGTTTCACATGGTGTTTTTATGAGTTGTAAGGTGTCCAACATTATACTAACGTGCTTGTCAAGATGCTAATATGGCATATAGAGTCGTAAGATGTCTTATGTTGTCGTACGACGATCAAAGGACTCGGTTGAATTCATTAGGTTTAGTATGGAGTTTTAATGTTTTTACGGTGATGTAAGGTGTTCTTAGGAATTGTAATGCGTCCTACATTATTCTAATGTGCTTTTCATGTTGCTAATGTCGCATACTAAGCCGTAACATCTCCTGAGTGACCGTATGATGTTCAAAGGACTTCGACGAAATTGTTAGGTTTATTAACGAGTTTTAAGTTTTCACACGGTGTTTTTATAAGTTGTAAGGTGTCCAACATTATACAAACGTGCTTGTCAAGATGCTAATATGGCATATAGAGTCGTAAGATGTCTTATGTTGTCGTACGACGTTCAAAGGACTCGGTTGAATTCATTAGGTTTAGTATGGAGTTTTAATGTTTTTACGGTGATGTAAGGTGTTCTTAGGAATTGTAATGCGTCCTACATTATTCTAATGTGCTTTTCATGTTGCTAATGTCGATACCGAGCCGTAACATCTCCTGAGTTACCGTACGATGTTCAAAGGACTTCGACGAAATCGTTAGGTTTATTAACGAGTTTTAAGGTTTCACATGGTGTTGTTATGAGTTGTAAGGTGTCCAACATTATACTAACGTGCTTGTCAAGATGCTAATATGGCATATAGAGTCGTAAGATGTCTTATGTTGTCGTACGACGTTCAAAGGACTCGGTTGAATTCATTAGGTTTAGTATGGAGTTTTAATGTTTTTACGGTGATGTAAGGTGTTCTTAGGAATTGTAATGCGTCCTACATTATTCTAATGTGCTTTTCATGTTGCTAATGTCGCATACTAAGCCGTAACAACTCTTAAGTTATCGTACGATGTTCAAAGGATTTCGATGAAATCATTAGGTTTATTAAGGAGTTTTAAGGTTTCATACGGTGTTGTTAGGAGTTTTTAGGCGTCCAACATTATACTAACGTGCTTCTCAAGATGCTAATATGTCATACAGAGTCGTAAGATGTCTTAAGTTGCCGTACGACGTTCAAAGGACTCGGACGAATTCATTAGGTTTAGTATGGAGTTTTAATGTTTTTACGGTGATGTAAGGTGTTCTTAGGAATTGTAATGAGTCCTACATTATTCTAATGTGCTTTTCATGTTGCTAATCTCGCATACTAAGCCGTAACAACTCTTAAGTTATCGTACGATGTTCAAAGGATTTCGACGAAATCATTAGGTTTATTAAGGAGTTTTAAGGTTTCATACGGTGTTGTTAGGAGTTTTTAGGCGTCCAACATTATACTAACGTGCTTGTCAAGATGCTAATATGTCATACAGAATCGTAAGATGTCTTAAGTTGCCGTACGACGTTCAAAGGACTCGGACGAATTCATTAGGTTTAGTATGGAGTTTTAATGTTTTTACGGTGATGTAAGGTGTTCTTAGGAATTGTAATGAGTCCTACATTATTCTAATGTGCTTTTCATGTTGCTAATATCGATACCGAGCCGTAATATCTCCTGAGTTACCGTACGATGTTCAAAGGACTTCGACGAAATCGTTAGGTATATTAACGAGTTTTAAGGTTTCACTTGGTGTTTTTATAAGTTGTAAGGTGTCCAACATTATACAAACGTGCTTGTCAAGATGCTAATACGGCATACAGAGTCGTAAGATGTCTTATGTTGTCGTACGACGTTCAAAGGACTCGGACGAATTCATTAGGTTTAGTATGGAGTTTTAATGTTTTTACGGTGATGTAAGGTGTTCTTAGGAATTGTAATGCGTGCTACATTATTCAAATGTGCTTTACATGTTGCTAATGTCGATACTGAGCCGTAATATCTCCTGAGTTACCGTACGATGTTCAAAGGACTTCGACGAAATCGTTAGGTTTATTAACGAGTTTTAAGGTTTCACACGTTGTTTTTATGAGTTGTAAGGTGTCCAACATTATACTAACGTGCTTGTCAAGATGCTAACATGGCATACAGAGTCGTAAGATGTCTTATGTTGTCGTACGACGTTCAAAGGACTCGGACGAATTCATTAGGTTTCGTATGGAGTTTTAAAGTTTCCTACGGTGATGTAAGGTGTTCTTAGGAGATGTAACGTGTCATACGTTATTCTAACGTGCTTTTCATGTTGCTAATGTCGCATACTAAGCCGTAACAACTCTTAAGTTATCGTACGATGTTCAAAGGATTTCGACGAAATCATTAGGTTTATTAAGGAGTTTTAAGGTTTCATACGGTGTTGTTAGGAGTTTTTAGGCGTCCAACATTATACTAACGTGCTTCTCAAGATGCTAATATGTCATACAGAGTCGTAAGATGTCTTAAGTTGCCGTACGACGTTCAAAGGACTCGGACGAATTCATTAGGTTTAGTATGGAGTTTTAATGTTTTTACGGTGATGTAAGGTGTTCTTAGGAATTGTAATGAGTCCTACATTATTCTAATGTGCTTTTCATGTTGCTAATCTCGCATACTAAGCCGTAACAACTCTTAAGTTATCGTACAATGTTCAAAGGATTTCGACGAAATCATTAGGTTTATTAAGGAGTTTTAAGGTTTCATACGGTGTTGTTAGGAGTTTTTAGGCGTCCAACATTATACTAACGTGCTTGTCAAGATGCTAATATGTCATACAGAGTCGTAAGATGTCTTAAGTTGCCGTACGACGTTCAAAAGACTCGGACAAATTCATTAGGTTTAGTATGGAGTTTTAATGTTTTTACGGTGATGTAAGGTGTTCTTAGGAATTGTAATGAGTCCTACATTATTCTAATGTGCTTTTCATGTTGCTAATGTCGATACCGAGCCGTAATATCTCCTGAGTTACCGTACGATGTTCAAAGGACTTCGACGAAATCGTTAGGTATATTAACGAGTTTTAAGGTTTCACTTGGTGTTTTTATAAGTTGTAAGGTGTCCAACATTATACAAACGTGCTTGTCAAGATGCTAATACGGCATACATAGTCGTAAGATGTCTTATGTTGTCGTACGACGTTCAAAGGACTCGGACGAATTCATTAGGTTTAGTATGGAGTTTTAATGTTTTTACGGTGATGTAAGGTGTTCTTAGGAATTGTAATGCGTGCTACATTATTCAAATGTGCTTTACATGTTGCTAATGTCGATACTGAGCCGTAATATCTCCTGAGTTACCGTACGATGTTCAAAGGACTTCGACGAAATCGTTAGGTTTATTAACGAGTTTTAAGGTTTCACACGTTGTTTTTATGAGTTGTAAGGTGTCCAACATTATACTAACGTGCTTGTCAAGATGCTAACATGGCATACAGAGTCGTAAGATGTCTTATGTTGTCGTACGACGTTCAAAGGACTCGGACGAATTCATTAGGTTTCGTATGGAGTTTTAAAGTTTCCTACGGTGATGTAAGGTGTTCTTAGGAGATGTAACGTGTCATACGTTATTCTAACGTGCTTTTCATGTTGCTAATGTCGCATACTAAGCCGTAACAACTCTTAAGTTATCGTACGATGTTCAAAGGATTTCGACGAAATCATTAGGTTTATTAAGGAGTTTTAAGGTTTCATACGGTGTTGTTAGGAGTTTTTAGGCGTCCAACATTATACTAACGTGCTTCTCAAGATGCTAATATGTCATACAGAGTCGTAAGATGTCTTAAGTTGCCGTACGACGTTCAAAGGACTCGGACGAATTCATTAGGTTTAGTATGGAGTTTTAATGTTTTTACGGTGATGTAAGGTGTTCTTAGGAATTGTAATGAGTCCTACATTATTCTAATGTGCTTTTCATGTTGCTAATCTCGCATACTAAGCCGTAACAACTCTTAAGTTATCGTACGATGTTCAAAGGATTTCGACGAAATCATTAGGTTTATTAAGGAGTTTTAAGGTTTCATACGGTGTTGTTAGGAGTTTTTAGGCGTCCAACATTATACTAACGTGCTTGTCAAGATGCTAATATGTCATACAGAGTCGTAAGATGTCTTAAGTTGCCGTACGACGTTCAAAAGACTCGGACGAATTCATTAGGTTTAGTATGGAGTTTTAATGTTTTTACGGTGATGTAAGGTGTTCTTAGGAATTGTAATGAGTCCTACATTATTCTAATGTGCTTTTCATGTTGCTAATGTCGATACCGAGCCGTAATATCTCCTGAGTTACCGTACGATGTTCAAAGGACTTCGACGAAATCGTTAGGTATATTAACGAGTTTTAAGGTTTCACTTGGTGTTTTTATAAGTTGTAAGGTGTCCAACATTATACAAACGTGCTTGTCAAGATGCTAATACGGCATACAGAGTCGTAAGATGTCTTATGTTGTCGTACGACGTTCAAAGGACTCGGACGAATTCATTAGGTTTAGTATGGAGTTTTAATGTTTTTACGGTGATGTAAGGTGTTCTTAGGAATTGTAATGCGTGCTACATTATTCAAATGTGCTTTACATGTTGCTAATGTCGATACTGAGCCGTAATATCTCCTGAGTTACCGTACGATGTTCAAAGGACTTCGACAAAATCGTTAGGTTTATTAACGAGTTTTAAGGTTTCACACGTTGTTTTTATGAGTTGTAAGGTGTCCAACATTATACTAACGTGCTTGTCAAAATGCTAACATGGCATACAGAGTCGTAAGATGTCTTATGTTGTCGTACGACGTTCAAAGGACTCGGACGAATTCATTAGGTTTCGTATGGAGTTTTAAAGTTTCCTACGGTGATGTAAGGTGTTCTTAGGAGATGTAACGTGTCATACGTTATTCTAACGTGCTTTTCATGTTGCTAATGTCGCATACTAAGCCGTAACAACTCTTAAGTTATCGTACGATGTTCAAAGGATTTCGACGAAATCATTAGGTTTATTAAGGATTTTTAAGGTTTCATACGGTGTTGTTAGGAGTTTTTAGGCGTCCAACATTATACTAACGTGCTTGTCAAGATGCAAATATGTCATACAAAGTCGTAAGATGTCTTAAGTTGCCGTACGACGTTCAAAGGACTCGGACGAATTCATTAGGTTTAGTATGGAGTTTTAATGTTTTTACGGTGATGTAAGGTGTTCTTAGGAATTGTAATGAGTCCTACATTATTCTAATGTGCTTTTCATGTTGCTAATGTCGCATACTAAGCCGTAACAACTCTTAAGTTATCGTATGATGTTCAAAGGATTTCGACGAAATCATTAGGTTTATTAAGGAGTTTTAAGGTTTCATACGGTGTTGTAAGGAGTTTTTAGGCGTCCAACATTATACTAACGTGCTTCTCAAGATGCTAATATGTCATACAGAGTCGTAAGATGTCTTAAGTTGTCGTACGACGTTCAAAAGACTCGGACGAATTCATTAGGTATAGTATGGAGTTTTAATGTCTTTACGGTGATGTAAGGTGTTCTTAGGAATTGTAATGAGTCCTACATTATTCTAATGTGCTTTTCATGTTGCTAATGTCGATACCGAGCCGTAATATCTCCTGAGTTACCGTACGATGTTCAAAGGACTTCGACGAAATCGTTAGGTATATTAACGAGTTTTAAGGTTTCACTTGGTGTTTTTATAAGTTGTAAGGTGTCCAACATTATACAAACATGCTTGTCAAGATGCTAATATGGCATACAGAGTCGTAAGATGTCTTATGTTGTCGTACGACGTTCAAAGGACTCAGACGAATTCATTAGGTTTAGTATGGAGTTTTAATGTTTTTACGGTGATGTAAGGTGTTCTTAGGAATTGTAATGAGTCCTACATTATTCTAATGTGCTTTTCATGTTGCTAATGTCGATACCGAGCCGTAATATCTCCTGAGTTACCGTACGATGTTCAAAGGACTTCGACGAAATCGTTAGGTATATTAACGAGTTTTAAGGTTTCACTTGGTGTTTTTATAAGTTGTAAGGTGTCCAACATTATACAAACGTGCTTGTCAAGATGCTAATACGGCATACAGAGTCGTAAGATGTCTTATGTTGTCGTACGACGTTCAAAGGACTCGGACGAATTCATTAGGTTTAGTATGGAGTTTTAATGTTTTTACGGTGATGTAAGGTGTTCTTAGGAATTGTAATGCGTGCTACATTATTCAAATGTGCTTTACATGTTGCTAATGTCGATACTGAGCCGTAATATCTCCTGAGTTACCGTACGATGTTCAAAGGACTTCGACAAAATCGTTAGGTTTATTAACGAGTTTTAAGGTTTCACACGTTGTTTTTATGAGTTGTAAGGTGTCCAACATTATACTAACGTGCTTGTCAAAATGCTAACATGGCATACAGAGTCGTAAGATGTCTTATGTTGTCGTACGACGTTCAAAGGACTCGGACGAATTCATTAGGTTTCGTATGGAGTTTTAAAGTTTCCTACGGTGATGTAAGGTGTTCTTAGGAGATGTAACGTGTCATATGTTATTCTAACGTGCTTTTCATGTTGCTAATGTCGCATACTAAGCCGTAACAACTCTTAAGTTATCGTACGATGTTCAAAGGATTTCGACGAAATCATTAGGTTTATTAAGGATTTTTAAGGTTTCATACGGTGTTGTTAGGAGTTTTTAGGCGTCCAACATTATACTAACGTGCTTGTCAAGATGCAAATATGTCATACAAAGTCGTAAGATGTCTTAAGTTGCCGTACGACGTTCAAAGGACTCGGACGAATTCATTAGGTTTAGTATGGAGTTTTAATGTTTTTACGGTGATGTAAGGTGTTCTTAGGAATTGTAATGAGTCCTACATTATTCTAATGTGCTTTTCATGTTGCTAATGTCGCATACTAAGCCGTAACAACTCTTAAGTTATCGTATGATGTTCAAAGGATTTCGACGAAATCATTAGGTTT
Source organism: Tagetes erecta (assembly GCA_030867185.1). Lineage (NCBI taxonomy): Eukaryota > Viridiplantae > Streptophyta > Magnoliopsida > Asterales > Asteraceae > Tagetes > Tagetes erecta. Next base: position 40,007,242 of record CM061487.1, on the reverse strand, counting down.
ATTAAGGAGTTTTAAGGTTTCATACGGTGTTGTAAGGAGTTTTTAGGCGTCCAACATTATACTAACGTGCTTCTCAAGATGCTAATATGTCATACAGAGTCGTAAGATGTCTTAAGTTGTCGTACGACGTTCAAAAGACTCGGACGAATTCATTAGGTATAGTATGGAGTTTTAATGTCTTTACGGTGATGTAAGGTGTTCTTAGGAATTGTAATGAGTCCTACATTATTCTAATGTGCTTTTCATGTTGCTAATGTCGATACCGAGCCGTAATATCTCCTGAGTTACCGTACGATGTTCAAAGGACTTCGACGAAATCGTTAGGTATATTAACGAGTTTTAAGGTTTCACTTGGTGTTTTTATAAGTTGTAAGGTGTCCAACATTATACAAACATGCTTGTCAAGATGCTAATATGGCATACAGAGTCGTAAGATGTCTTATGTTGTCGTACGACGTTCAAAGGACTCAGACGAATTCATTAGGTTTAGTATGGAGTTTTAATGTTTTTACGGTGATGTAAGGTGTTCTTAGGAGATGTAACGCGTCATACGTTATTCTAACGTGCTTTTCATGTTGCTAATATCGCATATCAAGCCGTAACAACACTTAAGTTATCGTACGATGTTCAAAGGATTTCGACGAAATCATTAGGTTTATTAAGGAGTTTTAAGGTTTCATACGGTGTTGTTAGGAGTTTTTAGGCGTCCAACATTATACTAACGTGCTTGTCAAGATGCTAATATGTCATACAGAGTCGTAAGATGTCTTAAGTTTCATACGACGTTCAAAAGACTCGGACGAATTCATTAGGTATAGTATGGAGTTTTAATGTTTTTACGGTGATGTAAGGTGTTCTTAGGAATTGTAATGAGTCCTACATTATTCTAATGTGCTTTTCATGTTGCTAATGTCGATACCGAGACGTAATATCTCCTGAGTTACCGTACGATGTTCAAAGGACTTCGACGAAATCGTTAGGTATATTAACGAGTTTTAAGGTTTCACTTGGTGTTTTTATAAGTTGTAAGGTGTCCAACATTATACAAACATGCTTGTCAAGATGCTAATATGGCATACAGAGTCGTAAGATGTCTTATGTTGTCGTACGCCGTTCAAAGGACTCGGACGAATTCATTAGGTTTAGTATGGAGTTTTAATGTTTTTACGGTGATGTAAGGTGTTCTTAGGAGATGTAACGCGTCATACGTTATTCTAACGTGCTTTTCATGTTGCTAATGTTGCATACTAAGCCGTAACAACACTTAAGTTATCGTACGATGTTCAAAGGATTTCGACGAAATCATTAGGTTTATTAAGGAGTTTTAAGGTTTCATACGGTGTTGTTAGGAGTTTTTAGGCGTCCAACATTATACTAACGTGCTTGTCAAGATGCTAATATGTCATACAGAGTCGTAAGATGTCTTAAGTTGCCGTACGACGTTCAAAGGACTCGGACGAATTCATTAGGTTTAGTATGGAGTTTTAATGTTTTTACGGTGATGTAAGGTGTTCTTAGGAATTGTAATGAGTCCTACATTATTCTAATGTGCTTTTCATGTTGCTAATGTCGCATACTAAGCCGTAACAACTCTTAAGTTATCGTATGATGTTCAAAGGATTTCGACGAAATCATTAGGTTTATTAAGGAGTTTTAAGGTTTCATACGGTGTTGTAAGGAGTTTTTAGGCGTCCAACATTATACTAACGTGCTTCTCAAGATGCTAATATGTCATACAGAGTCGTAAGATGTCTTAAGTTGTCGTACGACGTTCAAAAGACTCGGACGAATTCATTAGGTATAGTATGGAGTTTTAATGTCTTTACGGTGATGTAAGGTGTTCTTAGGAATTGTAATGAGTCCTACATTATTCTAATGTGCTTTTCATGTTGCTAATGTCGATACCGAGCCGTAATATCTCCTGAGTTACCGTACGATGTTCAAAGGACTTCGACGAAATCGTTAGGTATATTAACGAGTTTTAAGGTTTCACTTGGTGTTTTTATAAGTTGTAAGGTGTCCAACATTATACAAACATGCTTGTCAAGATGCTAATATGGCATACAGAGTCGTAAGATGTCTTATGTTGTCGTACGACGTTCAAAGGACTCAGACGAATTCATTAGGTTTAGTATGGAGTTTTAATGTTTTTACGGTGATGTAAGGTGTTCTTAGGAGATGTAACGCGTCATACGTTATTCTAACGTGCTTTTCATGTTGCTAATATCGCATATCAAGCCGTAACAACACTTAAGTTATCGTACGATGTTCAAAGGATTTCGACGAAATCATTAGGTTTATTAAGGAGTTTTAAGGTTTCATACGGTGTTGTTAGGAGTTTTTAGGCGTCCAACATTATACTAACGTGCTTGTCAAGATGCTAATATGTCATACAGAGTCGTAAGATGTCTTAAGTTTCATACGACGTTCAAAAGACTCGGACGAATTCATTAGGTATAGTATGGAGTTTTAATGTTTTTACGGTGATGTAAGGTGTTCTTAGGAATTGTAATGAGTCCTACATTATTCTAATGTGCTTTTCATGTTGCTAATGTCGATACCGAGACGTAATATCTCCTGAGTTACCGTACGATGTTCAAAGGACTTCGACGAAATCGTTAGGTATATTAACGAGTTTTAAGGTTTCACTTGGTGTTTTTATAAGTTGTAAGGTGTCCAACATTATACAAACATGCTTGTCAAGATGCTAATATGGCATACAGAGTCGTAAGATGTCTTATGTTGTCGTACGACGTTCAAAGGACTCGGACGAATTCATTAGGTTTAGTATGGAGTTTTAATGTTTTTACGGTGATGTAAGGTGTTCTTAGGAGATGTAACGCGTCATACGTTATTCTAACGTGCTTTTCATGTTTCTAATGTTGCATACTAAGCCGTAACAACACTTAAGTTATCGTACGATGTTCAAAGGATTTCGACGAAATCATTAGGTTTATTAAGGAGTTTTAAGGTTTCATACGGTGTTGTTAGGAGTTTTTAGGCGTCCAACATTATACTAACGTGCTTGTCAAGATGCTAATATGTCATACAGAGTCGTAAGATGTCTTAAGTTAACGTACGACGTTCAAAAGACTCGGACGAATTCATTAGGTTTAGTATGGAGTTTTAATGTTTTTACGGTGATGTAAGGTGTTCTTAGGAATTGTAATGAGTCCTACATTATTCTAATGTGCTTTTCATGTTGCTAATGTCGCATACTAAGCCGTAACAACTCTTAAGTTATCGTATGATGTTCAAAGGATTTCGACGAAATCATTAGGTTTATTAAGGAGTTTTAAGGTTTCATACGGTGTTGTAAGGAGTTTTTAGGCGTCCAACATTATACTAACGTGCTTCTCAAGATGCTAATATGTCATACAGAGTCGTAAGATGTCTTAAGTTGTCGTACGACGTTCAAAAGACTCGGACGAATTCATTAGGTATAGTATGGAGTTTTAATGTCTTTACGGTGATGTAAGGTGTTCTTAGGAATTGTAATGAGTCCTACATTATTCTAATGTGCTTTTCATGTTGCTAATGTCGATACCGAGCCGTAATATCTCCTGAGTTACCGTACGATGTTCAAAGGACTTCGACGAAATCGTTAGGTATATTAACGAGTTTTAAGGTTTCACTTGGTGTTTTTATAAGTTGTAAGGTGTCCAACATTATACAAACATGCTTGTCAAGATGCTAATATGGCATACAGAGTCGTAAGATGTCTTATGTTGTCGTACGACGTTCAAAGGACTCAGACGAATTCATTAGGTTTAGTATGGAGTTTTAATGTTTTTACGGTGATGTAAGGTGTTCTTAGGAGATGTAACGCGTCATACGTTATTCTAACGTGCTTTTCATGTTGCTAATATCGCATATCAAGCCGTAACAACACTTAAGTTATCGTACGATGTTCAAAGGATTTCGACGAAATCATTAGGTTTATTAAGGAGTTTTAAGGTTTCATACGGTGTTGTTAGGAGTTTTTAGGCGTCCAACATTATACTAACGTGCTTGTCAAGATGCTAATATGTCATACAGAGTCGTAAGATGTCTTAAGTTTCATACGACGTTCAAAAGACTCGGACGAATTCATTAGGTATAGTATGGAGTTTTAATGTTTTTACGGTGATGTAAGGTGTTCTTAGGAATTGTAATGAGTCCTACATTATTCTAATGTGCTTTTCATGTTGCTAATGTCGATACCGAGACGTAATATCTCCTGAGTTACCGTACGATGTTCAAAGGACTTCGACGAAATCGTTAGGTATATTAACGAGTTTTAAGGTTTCACTTGGTGTTTTTATAAGTTGTAAGGTGTCCAACATTATACAAACATGCTTGTCAAGATGCTAATATGGCATACAGAGTCGTAAGATGTCTTATGTTGTCGTACGACGTTCAAAGGACTCGGACGAATTCATTAGGTTTAGTATGGAGTTTTAATGTTTTTACGGTGATGTAAGGTGTTCTTAGGAGATGTAACGCGTCATACGTTATTCTAACGTGCTTTTCATGTTTCTAATGTTGCATACTAAGCCGTAACAACACTTAAGTTATCGTACGATGTTCAAAGGATTTCGACGAAATCATTAGGTTTATTAAGGAGTTTTAAGGTTTCATACGGTGTTGTTAGGAGTTTTTAGGCGTCCAACATTATACTAACGTGCTTGTCAAGATGCTAATATGTCATACAGAGTCGTAAGATGTCTTAAGTTAACGTACGACGTTCAAAAGACTCGGACGAATTCATTAGGTTTAGTATGGAGTTTTAATGTTTTTACGGTGATGTAAGGTGTTCTTAGGAATTGTAATGAGTCCTACATTATTCTAATGTGCTTTCATGTTGCTAATGTCGCATACTAAGCCGTAACAACTCTTAAGTTATCGTACGATGTTCAAAGGATTTCGACGAAATCATTAGGTTTATTAAGGATTTTTAAGGTTTCATACGGTGTTGTTAGGAGTTTTTAGGCGTCCAACATTATACTAACGTGCTTGTCAAGATGCTAATATGTCATACAAAGTCGTAAGATGTCTTAAGTTGCCGTACGACGTTCAAAGGACTCGGACGAATTCATTAGGTTTAGTATGGAGTTTTAATGTTTTTACGGTGATGTAAGGTGTTCTTAGGAATTGTAATGAGTCCTACATTATTCTAATGTGCTTTTCATGTTGCTAATGTCGATACCGAGACGTAATATCTCCTGAGTTACCGTACGATGTTCAAAGGACTTCGACGAAATCGTTAGGTATATTAACGAGTTTTAAGGTTTCACTTGGTGTTTTTATAAGTTGTAAGGTGTCCAACATTATACAAACATGCTTGTCAAGATGCTAATATGGCATACAGAGTCGTAAGATGTCTTATGTTGTCGTACGACGTTCAAAGGACTCGGACGAATTCATTAGGTTTAGTATGGAGTTTTAATGTTTTTACGGTGATGTAAGGTGTTCTTAGGAGATGTAACGCGTCATACGTTATTCTAACGTGCTTTTCATGTTGCTAATGTCGCATACTAAGCAGTAACAACACTTAAGTTATCGTACGATGTTCAAAGGATTTCGACGAAATCATTAGGTTTATTAAGGAGTTTTAAGGTTTCATACGGTGTTGTTAGGAGTTTTTAGGCGTCCAACATTATACTAACGTGCTTGTCAAGATGCTAATATGTCATACAGAGTCGTAAGATGTCTTAAGTTGACGTACGACGTTCAAAGGACTCGGACGAATTCATTAGGTTTTGTATGGAGTTTTAATGTTTTTACGGTGATGTAAGGTGTTCTTAGGAATTGTAATGAGTCCTACATTATTCTAATGTGCTTTTCATGTTGCTAATGTCGCATACTAAGCCGTAACAACTCTTAAGTTATCGTACGATGTTCAAAGGATTTCGATGAAATCATTAGGTTTTGTTAAGCAGTTTTAAGGTTTCATATGGTGTTGTTAGGAGTTTTTAGGCGTCCAACATTATACTAACGTGCTTCTCAAGATGCTAATATGTCATACAGAGTCTTAAGATGTCTTAAGTTGCCGTACGACGTTCAAAGGACTCGGACGAATTCATTAGGTTTAGTATGGAGTTTTAATGTTTTTACGGTGATGTAAGGTGTTCTTAGGAATTGTAATGAGTCCTACATTATTCTAATGTGCTTTTCATGTTGCTAATGTCGCATACTAAGCCGTAACAACTCTTAAGTTATCGTACAATGTTCAAAGGATTTCGACGAAATCATTAGGTTTATTAAGGAGTTTTAAGGTTTCATACGGTGTTGTTAGGAGTTTTTAGGCGTCCAACATTATACTAACGTGCTTCTCAAGATGCTAATATGTCATACAGAGTCGTAAGATGTCTTAAGTTGTCGTACGACGTTCAAAAGACTCGGACGAATTCATTAGGTATAGTATGGAGTTTTAATGTTTTTACGGTGATGTAAGGTGTTCTTAGGAATTGTAATGAGTCCTACATTATTCTAATGTGCTTTTCATGTTGCTAATGTCGATACCGAGCCGTAATATCTCCTGAGTTACCGTACGATGTTCAAAGGACTTCGACGAAATCGTTAGGTATATTAACGAGTTTTAAGGTTTCACTTGGTGTTTTTATAAGTTGTAAGGTGTCCAACATTATACAAACATGCTTGTCAAGATGCTTATATGGCATACAGAGTCGTAAGATGTCTTATGTTGTCGTACGACGTTCAAAGGACTCGGACGAATTCATTAGGTTTAGTATGGAGTTTTAATGTTTTTACAGTGATGTAAGGTGTTCTTAGGAATTGTAATGCGTGCTACATTATTCAAATGTGCCTTACATGTTGCTAATGTCGATACTGAGCCGTAATATCTCCTGAGTTACCGTACGATTTTCAAAGGACTTCGACGAAATCGTTAGGCTTATTAACGAGTTATAAGGTTTCACACGTTGTTTTTATGAGTTGTATGGTGTCCAACATTATACTAACGTGCTTGTCAAGATGCTAATATGGCATACAGAGTCGTAAGATGTCTTATGTTGTCGTACGACGTTCAAAGGACTCGGACGAATTCATTAGGTTTCGTATGGAGTTTTAAAGTTTCCTACGGTGATGTAAGGTGTTCTTAGGAGATGTAACGTGTCATACGTTATTCTAACGTGCTTTTCATGTTGCAAATGTCGCATACTAAGCCGTGACAACTCTTAAGTTATCGTACGATGTTCAAAGGATTTCGACGAAATCATTAGGTTTATTAAGGATTTTTAAGGTTTCATACGGTGTTGTTAGGAGTTTTTAGGCGTCCAACATTATACTAACGTGCTTGTCAAGATGCTAATATGTCATACAGAGTCGTAAGATATCTTAAGTTGCCGTACGACGTTCAAAGGACTCGGACGAATTCATTAGGTTTAGTATGGAGTTTTAATGTTTTTACGGTGATGTAAGGTGTTCTTAGGAATTGTAATGAGTCCTACATTATTCTAATGTGCTATTCATGTTGCTAATGTCGCATACTAAGCTGTAACAACTCTTAAGTTATCGTACGATGTTCAAAGGATTTCGACGAAATCATTAGGTTTATTAAGGAGTTTTAAGGTTTCATACGGTGTTGTTAGGAGTTTTTTGGCGTCCAACATTATACTAACGTGCTTCTCAAGATGCTAATATGTCATACAGAGTCGTAAGATGTCTTAAGTTGCCGTACGACGTTCAAAGGACTCGGACGAATTCATTAGGTTTAGTATGGAGTTTTAATGTTTTTACGGTGATGTAAGGTGTTCTTAGGAGATGTAACGCGTCATACGTTATTCTAACGTGCTTTTCATGTTGCTAATGTCGCATACTAAGCCGTAACAACTCTTAAGTTATCGTACGATGTTCAAAGGATTTCGACGAAATCATTAGGTTTATTAAGGAGTTTTAAGGTTTCATACGGTGTTGTTAGGAGATTTTAGGCGTCCAACATTATACTAACGTGCTTGTCAAGATGCTAATATGTCATACAGAGTCGTAAGATGTCTTAAGTTGCCGTACGACGTTCAAAAGACTCGGACGAATTCCTTAGGTTTAGTATGGAGTTTTAATGTTTTTACGGTGATGTAAGGTGTTCTTAGGAATTGTAATGAGTCATACATTATTCTAATGTGCTTTTCATGTTGCTAATGTTGATACCGAGCCGTAACATCTCCTCAGTTACCGTACGATGTTCAAAGGACTTCAACGAAATCGTTAGGTTTATTAACGAGTTTTAAGGTTTCACACGGTGTTTTTATAAGTTGTAAGGTGTACAACATTATACAAACGTGCTTGTCAAGATGCTAACATGGCATACAGAGTCGTAAGATGTCTTATGTTGTCGTACGGCGTTCAAAGGACTCGGACGAATTCATTAGGTTTCGTATGGAGTTTTAAAGTTTCCTACGGTGATGTAAGGTGTTCTTAGGAGATGTAACGTGTCATACGTTATTCTAACGTGCTTTTCATGTTGCAAATGTCGCATACTAAGCCGTGACAACTCTTAAGTTATCGTACGATGTTCAAAGGATTTCGACGAAATCATTAGGTTTATTAAGGATTTTTAAGGTTTCATACGGTGTTGTTAGGAGTTTTTAGGCGTCCAACATTATACTAACGTGCTTGTCAAGATGCTAATATGTCATACAGAGTCGTAAGATGTCTTAAGTTGCCGTACGACGTTCAAAGGACTCGGACGAATTCATTAGGTTTAGTATGGAGTTTTAATGTTTTTACGGAGATGTAAGGTGTTCTTAGGAATTGTAACGAGTCCTACATTATTCTAATGTGCTTTTCATGTTGCTAATGTCGCATACTAAGCCGTAACAACTCTTAAGTTATCGTACGATGTTCAAAGGATTTCGACGAAATCATTAGGTTTATTAAGGAGTTTTAAGGTTTCATACGGTGTTGTTAGGAGATTTTAGGCGTCCAACATTATACTAACGTGCTTGTCAAGATGCTAATATGTCATACAGAGTCGTAAGATGTCTTAAGTTGCCGTACGACGTTCAAAAGACTCGGACGAATTCATTAGGTTTAGTATGGAGTTTTAATGTTTTTACGGTGATGTAAGGTGTTCTTAGGAATTGTAATGAGTCATACATTATTCTAATGTGCTTTTCATGTTGCTAATGTTGGTACCGAGCCGTAACATCTCCTCAGTTACCGTACGATGTTCAAAGGACTTCAACGAAATCGTTAGGTTTATTAACGAGTTTTAAGGTTTCACACGGTGTTTTTATAAGTTGTAAGGTGTACAACATTATACAAACGTGCTTGTCAAGATGCTAACATGGCATACAGAGTCGTAAGATGTCTTATGTTGTCGTACGACGTTCAAAGGACTCGGACGAATTCATTAGGTTTCGTATGGAGTTTTAAAGTTTCCTACGGTGATGTAAGGTGTTCTTAGGAGATGTAACGTGTCATACGTTATTCTAACGTGCTTTTCATGTTGTAAATGTCGCATACTAAGCCGTGACAACTCTTAAGTTATCGTACGATGTTCAAAGGATTTCGACGAAATCATTAGGTTTATTAAGGATTTTTAAGGTTTCATACGGTGTTGTTAGGAGTTTTTAGGCGTCCAACATTATACTAACGTGCTTGTCAAGATGCTAATATGTCATACAGAGTCGTAAGATGTCTTAAGTTGCCGTACGACGTTCAAAGGACTCGGACGAATTCATTAGGTTTAGTATGGAGTTTTAATGTTTTTACGGTGATGTAAGGTGTTCTTAGGAATTGTAATGAGTCCTACATTATTCTAATGTGCTTTTCATGTTGCTAATGTCGCATACTAAGCCGTAACAACTCTTAAGTTATCGTACGATGTTCCAAGGATTTCGACGAAATCATTAGGTTTATTAAGGAGTTTTAAGGTTTCATACGGTGTTGTTAGGAGTTTTTAGGCGTCCAACATTATACTAACGTGCTTCTCAAGATGCTAATATGTCATACAGAGTCGTAAGATGTCTTAAGTTGCCGTACGGCGTTCAAAAGACTCGGACGAATTCATTAGGTATAGTATGGAATTTTAATGTTTTTACGGTGATGTAAGGTGTTCTTAGGAATTTTAATGAGTCATACATTATTCTAATGTGCTTTTCATGTTGCTAATGTTGATACCGAGCCGTAACATCTCCTCAGTTACCGTACGATGTTCAAAGGACTTCAACGAAATCGTTAGGTTTATTAACGAGTTTTAAGGTTTCACACAGTGTTTTTATAAGTTGTAACATGTCCAACATTATACAAACGTGGTTGTCAAGATGCAAACATGGCATACAGAGTCGTAAGATGTCTTATGTTGTCGTACGACGTTCAAAGGACTCGGACGAATTCATTAGGTTTCGTATGGAGTTTTAAAGTTTCCTACGGTGATGTAAGGTGTTCTTAGGAGATGTAACGTGTCATACGTTATTCTAACGTGCTTTTCATGTTGCAAATGTCGCATACTAAGCCGTGACAACTCTTAAGTTATCGTACGATGTTCAAAGGATTTCGACGAAATCATTAGGTTTATTAAGGATTTTTAAGGTTTCATACGGTGTTGTTAGGAGTTTTTAGGCGTCCAACATTATACTAACGTGCTTGTCAAGATGCTAATATGTCATACAGAGTCGTAAGATGTCTTAAGTTGCCGTACGACGTTCAAAGGACTCGGACGAATTCATTAGGTTTAGTATGGAGTTTTAATGTTTTTACGGAGATGTAAGGTGTTCTTAGGAATTGTAACGAGTCCTACATTATTCTAATGTGCTTTTCATGTTGCTAATGTCGCATACTAAGCCGTAACAACTCTTAAGTTATCGTACGATGTTCAAAGGATTTCGACGAAATCATTAGGTTTATTAAGGAGTTTTAAGGTTTCATACGGTGTTGTTAGGAGATTTTAGGCGTCCAACATTATACTAACGTGCTTGTCAAGATGCTAATATGTCATACAGAGTCGTAAGATGTCTTAAGTTGCCGTACGACGTTCAAAAGACTCGGACGAATTCATTAGGTTTAGTATGGAGTTTTAATGTTTTTACGGTGATGTAAGGTGTTCTTAGGAATTGTAATGAGTCATACATTATTCTAATGTGCTTTTCATGTTGCTAATGTTGGTACCGAGCCGTAACATCTCCTCAGTTACCGTACGATGTTCAAAGGACTTCAACGAAATCGTTAGGTTTATTAACGAGTTTTAAGGTTTCACACGGTGTTTTTATAAGTTGTAAGGTGTACAACATTATACAAACGTGCTTGTCAAGATGCTAACATGGCATACAGAGTCGTAAGATGTCTTATGTTGTCGTACGACGTTCAAAGGACTCGGACGAATTCATTAGGTTTCGTATGGAGTTTTAAAGTTTCCTACGGTGATGTAAGGTGTTCTTAGGAGATGTAACGTGTCATACGTTATTCTAACGTGCTTTTCATGTTGTAAATGTCGCATACTAAGCCGTGACAACTCTTAAGTTATCGTACGATGTTCAAAGGATTTCGACGAAATCATTAGGTTTATTAAGGATTTTTAAGGTTTCATACGGTGTTGTTAGGAGTTTTTAGGCGTCCAACATTATACTAACGTGCTTGTCAAGATGCTAATATGTCATACAGAGTCGTAAGATGTCTTAAGTTGCCGTACGACGTTCAAAGGACTCGGACGAATTCATTAGGTTTAGTATGGAGTTTTAATGTTTTTACGGTGATGTAAGGTGTTCTTAGGAATTGTAATGAGTCCTACATTATTCTAATGTGCTTTTCATGTTGCTAATGTCGCATACTAAGCCGTAACAACTCTTAAGTTATCGTACGATGTTCCAAGGATTTCGACGAAATCATTAGGTTTATTAAGGAGTTTTAAGGTTTCATACGGTGTTGTTAGGAGTTTTTAGGCGTCCAACATTATACTAACGTGCTTCTCAAGATGCTAATATGTCATACAGAGTCGTAAAATGTCTTAAGTTGCCGTACGGCGTTCAAAAGACTCGGACGAATTCATTAGGTATAGTATGGAGTTTTAATGTTTTTACGGTGATGTAAGGTGTTCTTAGGAATTTTAATGAGTCATACATTATTCTAATGTGCTTTTTATGTTGCTAATGTTGATACCGAGCCGTAACATCTCCTCAGTTACCGTACGATGTTCAAAGGACTTCAACGAAATCGTTAGGTTTATTAACGAGTTTTAAGGTTTCACACGGTGTTTTTATAAGTTGTAAGGTGTACAACATTATACAAACGTGCTTGTCAAGATGCTAACATGGCATACAGAGTCGTAAGATGTCTTATGTTGTCGTACGGCGTTCAAAGGACTCGGACGAATTCATTAGGTTTCGTATGGAGTTTTAAAGTTTCCTACGGTGATGTAAGGTGTTCTTAGGAGATGTAACGTGTCATACGTTATTCTAACGTGCTTTTCATGTTGCAAATGTCGCATACTAAGCCGTGACAACTCTTAAGTTATCGTACGATGTTCAAAGGATTTCGACGAAATCATTAGGTTTATTAAGGATTTTTAAGGTTTCATACGGTGTTGTTAGGAGTTTTTAGGCGTCCAACATTATACTAACGTGCTTGTCAAGATGCTAATATGTCATACAGAGTCGTAAGATGTCTTAAGTTGCCGTACGACGTTCAAAGGACTCGGACGAATTCATTAGGTTTAGTATGGAGTTTTAATGTTTTTACGGAGATGTAAGGTGTTCTTAGGAATTGTAACGAGTCCTACATTATTCTAATGTGCTTTTCATGTTGCTAATGTCGCATACTAAGCCGTAACAACTCTTAAGTTATCGTACGATGTTCAAAGGATTTCGACGAAATCATTAGGTTTATTAAGGAGTTTTAAGGTTTCATACGGTGTTGTTAGGAGATTTTAGGCGTCCAACATTATACTAACGTGCTTGTCAAGATGCTAATATGTCATACAGAGTCGTAAGATGTCTTAAGTTGCCGTACGACGTTCAAAAGACTCGGACGAATTCATTAGGTTTAGTATGGAGTTTTAATGTTTTTACGGTGATGTAAGGTGTTCTTAGGAATTGTAATGAGTCATACATTATTCTAATGTGCTTTTCATGTTGCTAATGTTGGTACCGAGCCGTAACATCTCCTCAGTTACCGTACGATGTTCAAAGGACTTCAACGAAATCGTTAGGTTTATTAACGAGTTTTAAGGTTTCACACGGTGTTTTTATAAGTTGTAAGGTGTACAACATTATACAAACGTGCTTGTCAAGATGCTAACATGGCATACAGAGTCGTAAGATGTCTTATGTTGTCGTACGACGTTCAAAGGACTCGGACGAATTCATTAGGTTTCGTATGGAGTTTTAAAGTTTCCTACGGTGATGTAAGGTGTTCTTAGGAGATGTAACGTGTCATACGTTATTCTAACGTGCTTTTCATGTTGTAAATGTCGCATACTAAGCCGTGACAACTCTTAAGTTATCGTACGATGTTCAAAGGATTTCGACGAAATCATTAGGTTTATTAAGGATTTTTAAGGTTTCATACGGTGTTGTTAGGAGTTTTTAGGCGTCCAACATTATACTAACGTGCTTGTCAAGATGCTAATATGTCATACAGAGTCGTAAGATGTCTTAAGTTGCCGTACGACGTTCAAAGGACTCGGACGAATTCATTAGGTTTAGTATGGAGTTTTAATGTTTTTACGGTGATGTAAGGTGTTCTTAGGAATTGTAATGAGTCCTACATTATTCTAATGTGCTTTTCATGTTGCTAATGTCGCATACTAAGCCGTAACAACTCTTAAGTTATCGTACGATGTTCCAAGGATTTCGACGAAATCATTAGGTTTATTAAGGAGTTTTAAGGTTTCATACGGTGTTGTTAGGAGTTTTTAGGCGTCCAACATTATACTAACGTGCTTCTCAAGATGCTAATATGTCATACAGAGTCGTAAGATGTCTTAAGTTGCCGTACGGCGTTCAAAAGACTCGGACGAATTCATTAGGTATAGTATGGAATTTTAATGTTTTTACGGTGATGTAAGGTGTTCTTAGGAATTTTAATGAGTCATACATTATTCTAATGTGCTTTTCATGTTGCTAATGTTGATACCGAGCCGTAACATCTCCTCAGTTACCGTACGATGTTCAAAGGACTTCAACGAAATCGTTAGGTTTATTAACGAGTTTTAAGGTTTCACACAGTGTTTTTATAAGTTGTAACATGTCCAACATTATACAAACGTGGTTGTCAAGATGCAAACATGGCATACAGAGTCGTAAGATGTCTTATGTTGTCGTACGACGTTCAAAGGACTCGGACGAATTCATTAGGTTTCGTATGGAGTTTTAAAGTTTCCTACGGTGATGTAAGGTGTTCTTAGGAGATGTAACGTGTCATACGTTATTCTAACGTGCTTTTCATGTTGCAAATGTCGCATACTAAGCCGTGACAACTCTTAAGTTATCGTACGATGTTCAAAGGATTTCGACGAAATCATTAGGTTTATTAAGGATTTTTAAGGTTTCATACGGTGTTGTTAGGAGTTTTTAGGCGTCCAACATTATACTAACGTGCTTGTCAAGATGCTAATATGTCATACAGAGTCGTAAGATGTCTTAAGTTGCCGTACGACGTTCAAAGGACTCGGACGAATTCATTAGGTTTAGTATGGAGTTTTAATGTTTTTACGGAGATGTAAGGTGTTCTTAGGAATTGTAACGAGTCCTACATTATTCTAATGTGCTTTTCATGTTGCTAATGTCGCATACTAAGCCGTAACAACTCTTAAGTTATCGTACGATGTTCAAAGGATTTCGACGAAATCATTAGGTTTATTAAGGAGTTTTAAGGTTTCATACGGTGTTGTTAGGAGATTTTAGGCGTCCAACATTATACTAACGTGCTTGTCAAGATGCTAATATGTCATACAGAGTCGTAAGATGTCTTAAGTTGCCGTACGACGTTCAAAAGACTCGGACGAATTCATTAGGTTTAGTATGGAGTTTTAATGTTTTTACGGTGATGTAAGGTGTTCTTAGGAATTGTAATGAGTCATACATTATTCTAATGTGCTTTTCATGTTGCTAATGTTGGTACCGAGCCGTAACATCTCCTCAGTTACCGTACGATGTTCAAAGGACTTCAACGAAATCGTTAGGTTTATTAACGAGTTTTAAGGTTTCACACGGTGTTTTTATAAGTTGTAAGGTGTACAACATTATACAAACGTGCTTGTCAAGATGCTAACATGGCATACAGAGTCGTAAGATGTCTTATGTTGTCGTACGACGTTCAAAGGACTCGGACGAATTCATTAGGTTTCGTATGGAGTTTTAAAGTTTCCTACGGTGATGTAAGGTGTTCTTAGGAGATGTAACGTGTCATACGTTATTCTAACGTGCTTTTCATGTTGTAAATGTCGCATACTAAGCCGTGACAACTCTTAAGTTATCGTACGATGTTCAAAGGATTTCGACGAAATCATTAGGTTTATTAAGGATTTTTAAGGTTTCATACGGTGTTGTTAGGAGTTTTTAGGCGTCCAACATTATACTAACGTGCTTGTCAAGATGCTAATATGTCATACAGAGTCGTAAGATGTCTTAAGTTGCCGTACGACGTTCAAAGGACTCGGACGAATTCATTAGGTTTAGTATGGAGTTTTAATGTTTTTACGGTGATGTAAGGTGTTCTTAGGAATTGTAATGAGTCCTACATTATTCTAATGTGCTTTTCATGTTGCTAATGTCGCATACTAAGCCGTAACAACTCTTAAGTTATCGTACGATGTTCCAAGGATTTCGACGAAATCATTAGGTTTATTAAGGAGTTTTAAGGTTTCATACGGTGTTGTTAGGAGTTTTTAGGCGTCCAACATTATACTAACGTGCTTCTCAAGATGCTAATATGTCATACAGAGTCGTAAGATGTCTTAAGTTGCCGTACGGCGTTCAAAAGACTCGGACGAATTCATTAGGTATAGTATGGAGTTTTAATGTTTTTACGGTGATGTAAGGTGTTCTTAGGAATTTTAATGAGTCATACATTATTCTAATGTGCTTTTCATGTTGCTAATGTTGATACCGAGCCGTAACATCTCCTCAGTTACCGTACGATGTTCAAAGGACTTCAACGAAATCGTTAGGTTTATTAACGAGTTTTAAGGTTTCACACAGTGTTTTTATAAGTTGTAACATGTCCAACATTATACAAACGTGGTTGTCAAGATGCAAACATGGCATACAGAGTCGTAAGATGTCTTATGTTGTCGTACGACGTTCAAAGGACTCGGACGAATTCATTAGGTTTCGTATGGAGTTTTAAAGTTTCCTACGGTGATGTAAGGTGTTCTTAGGAGATGTAACGTGTCATACGTTATTCTAACGTGCTTTTCATGTTGCAAATGTCGCATACTAAGCCGTGACAACTCTTAAGTTATCGTACGATGTTCAAAGGATTTCGACGAAATCATTAGGTTTATTAAGGATTTTTAAGGTTTCATACGGTGTTGTTAGGAGTTTTTAGGCGTCCAACATTATACTAACGTGCTTGTCAAGATGCTAATATGTCATACAGAGTCGTAAGATGTCTTAAGTTGCCGTACGACGTTCAAAGGACTCGGACGAATTCATTAGGTTTAGTATGGAGTTTTAATGTTTTTACGGTGATGTAAGGTGTTCTTAGGAATTGTAATGAGTCCTACATTATTCTAATGTGTTTTTCATGTTGCTAATGTCGCATACTAAGCCGTAACAACTCTTAAGTTATCGTACGATGTTCAAAGGATTTCGACGAAATCATTAGGTTTATTAAGGAGTTTTAAGGTTTCATACGGTGTTGTTAGGAGTTTTTAGGCGTCCAACATTATACTAACGTGCTTCTCAAGATGCTAATATGTCATACAGAGTCGTAAGATGTCTTAAGTTGCCGTACGACGTTCAAAGGACTCGGACGAATTCATTAGGTTTAGTATGGAGTTTTAATGTTTTTACGGTGATGTAAGGTGTTCTTAGGAATTGTAATGAGTCCTACATTATTCTAATGTGCTTTTCATGTTGCTAATGTCGCATACTAAGCCGTAACAACTCTTAAGTTATCGTACGATGTTCCAAGGATTTCGACGAAATCATTAGGTTTATTAAGGAGTTTTAAGGTTTCATACGGTGTTGTTAGGAGTTTTTAGGCGTCCAACATTATACTAACGTGCTTCTCAAGATGCTAATATGTCATACAGAGTCGTAAGATGTCTTAAGTTGCCGTACGGCGTTCAAAAGACTCGGACGAATTCATTAGGTATAGTATGGAGTTTTAATGTTTTTACGGTGATGTAAGGTGTTCTTAGGAATTTTAATGAGTCATACATTATTCTAATGTGCTTTTCATGTTGCTAATGTTGATACCGAGCCGTAACATCTCCTCAGTTACCGTACGATGTTCAAAGGACTTCAACGAAATCGTTACGTTTATTAACGAGTTTTAAGGTTTCACACAGTGTTTTTATAAGTTGTAACATGTCCAACATTATACAAACGTGGTTGTCAAGATGCAAACATGGCATACAGAGTCGTAAGATGTCTTATGTTGTCGTACGACGTTCAAAGGACTCGGACGAATTCATTAGGTTTCGTATGGAGTTTTAAAGTTTCCTACGGTGATGTAAGGTGTTCTTAGGAGATGTAACGTGTCATACGTTATTCTAACGTGCTTTTCATGTTGCAAATGTCGCATACTAAGCCGTGACAACTCTTAAGTTATCGTACGATGTTCAAAGGATTTCGACGAAATCATTAGGTTTATTAAGGATTTTTAAGGTTTCATACGGTGTTGTTAGGAGTTTTTAGGCGTCCAACATTATACTAACGTGCTTGTCAAGATGCTAATATGTCATACAGAGTCGTAAGATGTCTTAAGTTGCCGTACGACGTTCAAAGGACTCGGACGAATTCATTAGGTTTAGTATGGAGTTTTAATGTTTTTACGGTGATGTAAGGTGTTCTTAGGAATTGTAATGAGTCCTACATTATTCTAATGTGTTTTTCATGTTGCTAATGTCGCATACTAAGCCGTAACAACTCTTAAGTTATCGTACGATGTTCAAAGGATT
This sequence comes from Tagetes erecta, assembly GCA_030867185.1. Taxonomy (NCBI): domain Eukaryota; kingdom Viridiplantae; phylum Streptophyta; class Magnoliopsida; order Asterales; family Asteraceae; genus Tagetes; species Tagetes erecta. The sequence goes on along the minus strand of CM061487.1, from coordinate 39,989,178 downwards.
TCGACGAAATCATTAGGTTTATTAAGGAGTTTTAAGGTTTCATACGGTGTTGTTAGGAGTTTTTAGGCGTCCAACATTATACTAACGTGCTTCTCAAGATGCTAATATGTCATACAGAGTCATAAGATGTCTTAAGTTGCCGTACGACGTTCAAAGGACTCGGACGAATTCATTAGGTTTAGTATGGAGTTTTAATGTTTTTACGGTGATGTAAGGTGTTCTTAGGAATTGTAATGAGTCCTACATTATTCTAATGTGCTTTTCATGTTGCTAATGTCGCATACTAAGCCGTAACAACTCTTAAGTTATCGTACGATGTTCAAAGGATTTCGACGAAATCATTAGGTTTATTAAGGAGTTTTAAGGTTTCATACGGTGTTGTTAGGAGTTTTTAGGCGTCCAACATTATACTAACGTGCTTCTCAAGATGCTAATATGTCATACAGAGTCGTAAGATGTCTTAAGTTGCCGTACGACGTTCAAAAGACTCGGACGAATTCATTAGGTATAGTATGGAGTTTTAATGTTTTTACGGTGATGTAAGGTGTTGTTAGGAATTTTAATGAGTCATACATTATTCTAATGTGCTTTTCATGTTGCTAATGTTGATACCGAGCCGTAACATCTCCTCAGTTACCGTACGATGTTCAAAGGACTTCAACGAAATCGTTAGGTTTATTAACGAGTTTTAAGGTTTCACACACTGTTTTTATAAGTTGTAAGGTGTCCAACATTATACAAACGTGGTTGTCAAGATGCTAACATGGCATACAGAGTCGTAAGATGTCTTATGTTGTCGTACGACGTTCAAAGGACTCGGACGAATTCATTAGGTTTCGTATGGAGTTTTAAAGTTTCCTACGGTGATGTAAGGTGTTCTTAGGAGATGTAACGTGTCATACGTTATTCTAACGTGCTTTTCATGTTGCAAATGTCGCATACTAAGCCGTGACAACTCTTAAGTTATCGTACGATGTTCAAAGGATTTCGACGAAATCATTAGGTTTATTAAGGATTTTTAAGGTTTCATACGGTGTTGTTAGGAGTTTTTAGGCGTCCAACATTATACTAACGTGCTTGTCAAGATGCTAATATGTCATACAGAGTCGTAAGATGTCTTAAGTTGCCGTACGACGTTTAAAGGACTCGGACGAATTCATTAGGTTTAGTATGGAGTTTTAATGTTTTTACGGTGATGTAAGGTGTTCTTAGGAATTGTAATGAGTCCTACATTATTCTAATGTGCTTTCATGTTGCTAATGTCGCATACTAAGCCGTAACAACTCTTAAGTTATCGTACGATGTTCAAAGGATTTCGACGAAATCATTTGGTTTATTAAGGATTTTTAAGGTTTCATACGGTGTTGTTAGGAGTTTTTAGGCGTCCAACATTATACTAACGTGCTTGTCAAGATGCTAATATGTCATACAAAGTCGTAAGATGTCTTAAGTTGCCGTACGACGTTCAAAGGACTCGGACGAATTCATTAGGTTTAGTATGGAGTTTTAATGTTTTTACGGTGATGTAAGGTGTTCTTAGGAATTGTAATGAGTCCTACATTATTCTAATGTGCTTTTCATGTTGCTAATGTCGCATACTAAGCCGTAACAACTCTTAAGTTATCGTACGATGTTCAAAGGATTTCGACGAAATCATTAGGTTTATTAAGGATTTTTAAGGTTTCATACGGTGTTGTTAGGAGTTTTTAGGCGTCCAACATTATACTAACGTGCTTGTCAAGATGCTAATATGTCATACAAAGTCGTAAGATGTCTTAAGTTGCCGTAAAACGTTCAAAGGACTCGGACGAATTCATTAGGTTTAGTTTGGAGTTTTAATGTTTTTACGGTGATGTAAGGTGTTCTTAGGAATTGTAATGAGTCCTACATTATTCTAATGTGCTTTTCATGTTGCTAATGTCGCATACTAAGCCGTAACAACTCTTAAGTTATCGTACGATGTTCAAAGGATTTCGACGAAATCATTAGGTTTATTAAGGAGTTTTAAGGTTTCATACGGTGTTGTTAGGAGTTTTTAGGCGTCCAACATTATACTAACGTGCTTCTCAAGATGCTAATATGTCATACAGAGTCGTAAGATGTCTTAAGTTGCCGTACGACGTTCAAAAGACTCGGACGAATTCATTAGGTATAGTATGGAGTTTTAATGTTTTTACGGTGATGTAAGGTGTTGTTAGGAATTTTAATGAGTCATACATTATTCTAATGTGCTTTTCATGTTGCTAATGTTGATACCGAGCCGTAACATCTCCTCAGTTACCGTACGATGTTCAAAGGACTTCAACGAAATCGTTAGGTTTATTAACGAGTTTTAAGGTTTCACACAGTGTTTTTATAAGTTGTAAGGTGTCCAACATTATACAAACGTGGTTGTCAAGATGCTAACATGGCATACAGAGTCGTAAGATGTCTTATGTTGTCGTACGACGTTCAAAGGACTCGGACGAATTCATTAGGTTTCGTATGGAGTTTTAAAGTTTCCTACGGTGATGTAAGGTGTTCTTAGGAGATGTAACGTGTCATACGTTATTCTAACGTGCTTTTCATGTTGCAAATGTCGCATACTAAGCCGTGACAACTCTTAAGTTATCGTACGATGTTCAAAGGATTTCGACGAAATCATTAGGTTTATAAAGGATTTTTAAGGTTTCATACGGTGTTGTTAGGAGTTTTTAGGCGTCCAACATTATACTAACGTGCTTGTCAAGATGCTAATATGTCATATAGAGTCGTAAGATGTCTTAAGTTGCCGTACGACGTTTAAAGGACTCGGACGAATTCATTAGGTTTAGTATGGAGTTTTAATGTTTTTACGGTGATGTAAGGTGTTCTTAGGAATTGTAATGAGTCCTACATTATTCTAATGTGCTTTCATGTTGCTAATGTCGCATACTAAGCCGTAACAACTCTTAAGTTATCGTACGATGTTCAAAGGATTTCGACGAAATCATTAGGTTTATTAAGGATTTTTAAGGTTTCATACGGTGTTGTTAGGAGTTTTTAGGCGTCCAACATTATACTAACGTGCTTGTCAAGATGCTAATATGTCATACAGAGTCGTAAGATGTCTTAAGTTGCCGTACGACGTTCAAAGGACTCGGACGAATTCATTAGGTTTAGTATGGAGTTTTAATGTTTTTACGGTGATGTAAGGTGTTCTTAGGAATTGTAATGAGTCCTACATTATTCTAATGTGCTTTTCATGTTGCTAATGTCGCATACTAAGCCGTAACAACTCTTAAGTTATCGTACGATGTTCAAAGGATTTCGACGAAATCATTAAGTTTATTAAGGATTTTTAAAGTTTCATACGGTGTTGTTAGGAGTTTTTAGGCGTCCAACATTATACTAACGTGCTTGTCAAGATGCTAATATGTCATACAAAGTCGTAAGATGTCTTAAGTTGCCGTACGACGTTCAAAGGACTCGGACGAATTCATTAGGTTTAGTATGGAGTTTTAATGTTTTTACGGTGATGTAAGGTGTTCTTAGGAATTGTAATGAGTCATACATTATTCTAATGTGCTTTTCATGTTGCTAATGTTGATACCGAGCCGTAACATCTCCTCAGTTACCGTACGATGTTCAAAGGACTTCAACGAAATCGTTAGGTTTATTAACGAGTTTTAAGGTTTCACACAGTGTTTTTATAAGTTGTAAGGTGTCCAACATTATACAAACGTGGTTGTCAAGATGCTAACATGGCATACAGAGTCGTAAGATGTCTTATGTTGTCGTACGACGTTCAAAGGACTCGGACGAATTCATTAGGTTTCGTATGGAGTTTTAAAGTTTCCTACGGTGATGTAAGGTGTTCTTAGGAGATGTAACGTGTCATACGTTATTCTAACGTGCTTTTCATGTTGCAAATGTCGCATACTAAGCCGTGACAACTCTTAAGTTATCGTACGATGTTCAAAGGATTTCGACGAAATCATTAGGTTTATTAAGGATTTTTAAGGTTTCATACGGTGTTGTTAGGAGTTTTTAGGCGTCCAACATTATACTAACGTGCTTGTCAAGATGCTAATATGTCATACAGAGTCGTAAGATGTCTTAAGTTGCCGTACGACGTTCAAAGGACTCGGACGAATTCATTAGGTTTAGTATGGAGTTTTAATGTTTTTACGGTGATGTAAGGTGTTCTTAGGAATTGTAATGAGTCCTACATTATTCTAATGTGTTTTTCATGTTGCTAATGTCGCATACTAAGCCGTAACAACTCTTAAGTTATCGTACGATGTTCAAAGGATTTCGACGAAATCATTAGGTTTATTAAGGAGTTTTAAGGTTTCATACGGTGTTGTTAGGAGTTTTTAGGCGTCCAACATTATACTAACGTGCTTCTCAAGATGCTAATATGTCATACAGAGTCGTAAGATGTCTTAAGTTGCCGTACGACGTTCAAAGGACTCGGACGAATTCATTAGGTTTAGTATGGAGTTTTAATGTTTTTACGGTGATGTAAGGTGTTCTTAGGAATTGTAATGAGTCCTACATTATTCTAATGTGCTTTTCATGTTGCTAATGTCGCATACTAAGCCGTAACAACTCTTAAGTTATCGTACGATGTTCCAAGGATTTCGACGAAATCATTAGGTTTATTAAGGAGTTTTAAGGTTTCATACGGTGTTGTTAGGAGTTTTTAGGCGTCCAACATTATACTAACGTGCTTCTCAAGATGCTAATATGTCATACAGAGTCGTAAGATGTCTTAAGTTGCCGTACGGCGTTCAAAAGACTCGGACGAATTCATTAGGTATAGTATGGAGTTTTAATGTTTTTACGGTGATGTAAGGTGTTCTTAGGAATTTTAATGAGTCATACATTATTCTAATGTGCTTTTCATGTTGCTAATGTTGATACCGAGCCGTAACATCTCCTCAGTTACCGTACGATGTTCAAAGGACTTCAACGAAATCGTTAGGTTTATTAACGAGTTTTAAGGTTTCACACAGTGTTTTTATAAGTTGTAACATGTCCAACATTATACAAACGTGGTTGTCAAGATGCAAACATGGCATACAGAGTCGTAAGATGTCTTATGTTGTCGTACGACGTTCAAAGGACTCGGACGAATTCATTAGGTTTCGTATGGAGTTTTAAAGTTTCCTACGGTGATGTAAGGTGTTCTTAGGAGATGTAACGTGTCATACGTTATTCTAACGTGCTTTTCATGTTGCAAATGTCGCATACTAAGCCGTGACAACTCTTAAGTTATCGTACGATGTTCAAAGGATTTCGACGAAATCATTAGGTTTATTAAGGATTTTTAAGGTTTCATACGGTGTTGTTAGGAGTTTTTAGGCGTCCAACATTATACTAACGTGCTTGTCAAGATGCTAATATGTCATACAGAGTCGTAAGATGTCTTAAGTTGCCGTACGACGTTCAAAGGACTCGGACGAATTCATTAGGTTTAGTATGGAGTTTTAATGTTTTTACGGTGATGTAAGGTGTTCTTAGGAATTGTAATGAGTCCTACATTATTCTAATGTGTTTTTCATGTTGCTAATGTCGCATACTAAGCCGTAACAACTCTTAAGTTATCGTACGATGTTCAAAGGATTTCGACGAAATCATTAGGTTTATTAAGGAGTTTTAAGGTTTCATACGGTGTTGTTAGGAGTTTTTAGGCGTCCAACATTATACTAACGTGCTTCTCAAGATGCTAATATGTCATACAGAGTCGTAAGATGTCTTAAGTTGCCGTACGACGTTCAAAGGACTCGGACGAATTCATTAGGTTTAGTATGGAGTTTTAATGTTTTTACGGTGATGTAAGGTGTTCTTAGGAATTGTAATGAGTCCTACATTATTCTAATGTGCTTTTCATGTTGCTAATGTCGCATACTAAGCCGTAACAACTCTTAAGTTATCGTACGATGTTCAAAGGATTTCGACGAAATCATTAGGTTTATTAAGGAGTTTTAAGGTTTCATACGGTGTTGTTAGGAGTTTTTAGGCGTCCAACATTATACTAACGTGCTTCTCAAGATGCTAATATGTCATACAGAGTCGTAAGATGTCTTAAGTTGCCGTACGACGTTCAAAAGACTCGGACGAATTCATTAGGTATAGTATGGAGTTTTAATGTTTTTACGGTGATGTAAGGTGTTGTTAGGAATTTTAATGAGTCATACATTATTCTAATGTGCTTTTCATGTTGCTAATGTTGATACCGACCCGTAACATCTCCTCAGTTACCGTACGATGTTCAAAGGACTTCAACGAAATCGTTAGGTTTATTAACGAGTTTTAAGGTTTCACACAGTGTTTTTATAAGTTGTAAGGTGTCCAACATTATACAAACGTGGTTGTCAAGATGCTAACATGGCATACAGAGTCGTAAGATGTCTTATGTTGTCGTACGACGTTCAAAGGACTCGGACGAATTCATTAGGTTTCGTATGGAGTTTTAAAGTTTCCTACGGTGATGTAAGGTGTTCTTAGGAGATGTAACGTGTCATACGTTATTCTAACGTGCTTTTCATGTTGCAAATGTCGCATACTAAGCCGTGACAACTCTTAAGTTATCGTACGATGTTCAAAGGATTTCGACGAAATCATTAGGTTTATTAAGGATTTTTAAGGTTTCATACGGTGTTGTTAGGAGTTTTTAGGCGTCCAACATTATACTAACGTGCTTGTCAAGATGCTAATATGTCATACAGAGTCGTAAGATGTCTTAAGTTGCCGTACGACGTTTAAAGGACTCGGACGAATTCATTAGGTTTAGTATGGAGTTTTAATGTTTTTACGGTGATGTAAGGTGTTCTTAGGAATTGTAATGAGTCCTACATTATTCTAATGTGCTTTCATGTTGCTAATGTCGCATACTAAGCCGTAACAACTCTTAAGTTATCGTACGATGTTCAAAGGATTTCGACGAAATCATTTGGTTTATTAAGGATTTTTAAGGTTTCATACGGTGTTGTTAGGAGTTTTTAGGCGTCCAACATTATACTAACGTGCTTGTCAAGATGCTAATATGTCATACAAAGTCGTAAGATGTCTTAAGTTGCCGTACGACGTTCAAAGGACTCGGACGAATTCATTAGGTTTAGTATGGAGTTTTAATGTTTTTACGGTGATGTAAGGTGTTCTTAGGAATTGTAATGAGTCCTACATTATTCTAATGTGCTTTTCATGTTGCTAATGTCGCATACTAAGCCGTAACAACTCTTAAGTTATCGTACGATGTTCAAAGGATTTCGACGAAATCATTAGGTTTATTAAGGATTTTTAAGGTTTCATACGGTGTTGTTAGGAGTTTTTAGGCGTCCAACATTATACTAACGTGCTTGTCAAGATGCTAATATGTCATACAAAGTCGTAAGATGTCTTAAGTTGCCGTAAAACGTTCAAAGGACTCGGACGAATTCATTAGGTTTAGTTTGGAGTTTTAATGTTTTTACGGTGATGTAAGGTGTTCTTAGGAATTGTAATGAGTCCTACATTATTCTAATGTGCTTTTCATGTTGCTAATGTCGCATACTAAGCCGTAACAACTCTTAAGTTATCGTACGATGTTCAAAGGATTTCGACGAAATCATTAGGTTTATTAAGGAGTTTTAAGGTTCCATACGGTGTTGTTAGGAGTTTTTAGGCGTCCAACATTATACTAACGTGCTTCTCAAGATGCTAATATGTCATACAGAGTCGTAAGATGTCTTAAGTTGCCGTACGACGTTCAAAAGACTCGGACGAATTCATTAGGTATAGTATGGAGTTTTAATGTTTTTACGGTGATGTAAGGTGTTGTTAGGAATTTTAATGAGTCATACATTATTCTAATGTGCTTTTCATGTTGCTAATGTTGATACCGAGCCGTAACATCTCCTCAGTTACCGTACGATGTTCAAAGGACTTCAACGAAATCGTTAGGTTTATTAACGAGTTTTAAGGTTTCACACAGTGTTTTTATAAGTTGTAAGGTGTCCAACATTATACAAACGTGGTTGTCAAGATGCTAACATGGCATACAGAGTCGTAAGATGTCTTATGTTGTCGTACGACGTTCAAAGGACTCGGACGAATTCATTAGGTTTCGTATGGAGTTTTAAAGTTTCCTACGGTGATGTAAGGTGTTCTTAGGAGATGTAACGTGTCATACGTTATTCTAACGTGCTTTTCATGTTGCAAATGTCGCATACTAAGCCGTGACAACTCTTAAGTTATCGTACGATGTTCAAAGGATTTCGACGAAATCATTAGGTTTATAAAGGATTTTTAAGGTTTCATACGGTGTTGTTAGGAGTTTTTAGGCGTCCAACATTATACTAACGTGCTTGTCAAGATGCTAATATGTCATATAGAGTCGTAAGATGTCTTAAGTTGCCGTACGACGTTTAAAGGACTCGGACGAATTCATTAGGTTTAGTATGGAGTTTTAATGTTTTTACGGTGATGTAAGGTGTTCTTAGGAATTGTAATGAGTCCTACATTATTCTAATGTGCTTTCATGTTGCTAATGTCGCATACTAAGCCGTAACAACTCTTAAGTTATCGTACGATGTTCAAAGGATTTCGACGAAATCATTAGGTTTATTAAGGATTTTTAAGGTTTCATACGGTGTTGTTAGGAGTTTTTAGGCGTCCAACATTATACTAACGTGCTTGTCAAGATGCTAATATGTCATACAGAGTCGTAAGATGTCTTAAGTTGCCGTACGACGTTCAAAGGACTCGGACGAATTCATTAGGTTTAGTATGGAGTTTTAATGTTTTTACGGTGATGTAAGGTGTTCTTAGGAATTGTAATGAGTCCTACATTATTCTAATGTGCTTTTCATGTTGCTAATGTCGCATACTAAGCCGTAACAACTCTTAAGTTATCGTACGATGTTCAAAGGATTTCGACGAAATCATTAAGTTTATTAAGGATTTTTAAAGTTTCATACGGTGTTGTTAGGAGTTTTTAGGCGTCCAACATTATACTAACGTGCTTGTCAAGATGCTAATATGTCATACAAAGTCGTAAGATGTCTTAAGTTGTCGTACGACGTTCAAAGGACTCGGACGAATTCATTAGGTTTAGTATGGAGTTTTAATGTTTTTACGGTGATGTAAGGTGTTCTTAGGAATTGTAATGAGTCATACATTATTCTAATGTGCTTTTCATGTTGCTAATGTTGATACCGAGCCGTAACATCTCCTCAGTTACCGTACGATGTTCAAAGGACTTCAACGAAATCGTTAGGTTTATTAACGAGTTTTAAGGTTTCACACAGTGTTTTTATAAGTTGTAAGGTGTCCAACATTATACAAACGTGGTTGTCAAGATGCTAACATGGCATACAGAGTCGTAAGATGTCTTATGTTGTCGTACGACGTTCAAAGGACTCGGACGAATTCATTAGGTTTCGTATGGAGTTTTAAAGTTTCCTACGGTGATGTAAGGTGTTCTTAGGAGATGTAACGTGTCATACGTTATTCTAACGTGCTTTTCATGTTGCAAATGTCGCATACTAAGCCGTGACAACTCTTAAGTTATCGTACGATGTTCAAAGGATTTCGACGAAATCATTAGGTTTATTAAGGATTTTTAAGGTTTCATACGGTGTTGTTAGGAGTTTTTAGGCGTCCAACATTATACTAACGTGCTTGTCAAGATGCTAATATGTCATACAGAGTCGTAAGATGTCTTAAGTTGCCGTACGACGTTTAAAGGACTCGGACGAATTCATTAGGTTTAGTATGGAGTTTTAATGTTTTTACGGTGATGTAAGGTGTTCTTAGGAATTGTAATGAGTCCTACATTATTCTAATGTGCTTTCATGTTGCTAATGTCGCATACTAAGCCGTAACAACTCTTAAGTTATCGTACGATGTTCAAAGGATTTCGACGAAATCATTAGGTTTATTAAGGATTTTTAAGGTTTCATACGGTGTTGTTAGGAGTTTTTAGGCGTCCAACATTATACTAACGTGCTTGTCAAGATGCTAATATGTCATACAAAGTCGTAAGATGTCTTAAGTTGCCGTACGACGTTCAAAGGACTCGGACGAATTCATTAGGTTTAGTATGGAGTTTTAATGTTTTTACGGTGATGTAAGGTGTTCTTAGGAATTGTAATGAGTCCTACATTATTCTAATGTGCTTTTCATGTTGCTAATGTCGCATACTAAGCCGTAACAACTCTTAAGTTATCGTACGATGTTCAAAGGATTTCGACGAAATCATTAGGTTTATTAAGGATTTTTAAGGTTTCATACGGTGTTGTTAGGAGTTTTTAGGCGTCCAACATTATACTAACGTGCTTGTCAAGATGCTAATATGTCATACAAAGTCGTAAGATGTCTTAAGTTGCCGTACGACGTTCAAAGGACTCGGACGAATTCATTAGGTTTAGTTTGGAGTTTTAATGTTTTTACGGTGATGTAAGGTGTTCTTAGGAATTGTAATGAGTCCTACATTATTCTAATGTGCTTTTCATGTTGCTAATGTCGCATACTAAGCCGTAACAACTCTTAAGTTATCGTACGATGTTCAAAGGATTTCGACGAAATCATTAGGTTTATTAAGGAGTTTTAAGGTTTCATACGGTGTTGTTAGGAGTTTTTAGGCGTCCAACATTATACTAACGTGCTTCTCAAGATGCTAATATGTCATACAGAGTCGTAAGATGTCTTAAGTTGCCGTACGACGTTCAAAAGACTCGGACGAATTCATTAGGTATAGTATGGAGTTTTAATGTTTTTACGGTGATGTAAGGTGTTGTTAGGAATTTTAATGAGTCATACATTAGTCTAATGTGCTTTTCATGTTGCTAATGTTGATACCGAGCCGTAACATCTCCTCAGTTACCGTACGATGTTCAAAGGACTTCAACGAAATCGTTAGGTTTATTAACGAGTTTTAAGGTTTCACACAGTGTTTTTATAAGTTGTAAGGTGTCCAACATTATACAAACGTGGTTGTCAAGATGCTAACATGGCATACAGAGTCGTAAGATGTCTTATGTTGTCGTACGACGTTCAAAGGACTCGGACGAATTCATTAGGTTTCGTATGGAGTTTTAAAGTTTGCTACGGTGATGTAAGGTGTTCTTAGGAGATGTAACGTGTCATACGTTATTCTAACGTGCTTTTCATGTTGCAAATGTCGCATACTAAGCCGTGACAACTCTTAAGTTATCGTACGATGTTCAAAGGATTTCGACGAAATCATTAGGTTTATTAAGGATTTTTAAGGTTTCATACGGTGTTGTTAGGAGTTTTTAGGCGTCCAACATTATACTAACGTGCTTGTCAAGATGCTAATATGTCATACAGAGTCGTAAGATGTCTTAAGTTGCCGTACGACGTTCAAAGGACTCGGACGAATTCATTAGGTTTAGTATGGAGTTTTAATGTTTTTACGGTGATGTAAGGTGTTCTTAGGAATTGTAATGAGTCCTACATTATTCTAATGTGCTTTTCATGTTGCTAATGTCGCATACTAAGCCGTAACAACTCTTAAGTTATCGTACGATGTTCAAAGGATTTCGACGAAATCATTAAGTTTATTAAGGATTTTTAAAGTTTCATACGGTGTTGTTAGGAGTTTTTAGGCGTCCAACATTATACTAACGTGCTTGTCAAGATGCTAATATGTCATACAAAGTCGTAAGATGTCTTAAGTTGCCGTACGACGTTCAAAGGACTCGGACGAATTCATTAGGTTTAGTATGGAGTTTTAATGTTTTTACGGTGATGTAAGGTGTTCTTAGGAATTGTAATGAGTCCTACATTATTCTAATGTGCTTTTCATGTTGCTAATGTCGCATACTAAGCCGTAACAACTCTTAAGTTATCGTACGATGTTCAAAGGATTTTGACGAAATCATTAGGTTTATTAAGGAGTTTTAAGGTTTCATACGGTGTTGTTAGGAGTTTTTAGGCGTCCAACATTATACTAACGTGCTTCTCAAGATGCTAATATGTCATACAGAGTCGTAAGATGTCTTAAGTTGCCGTACGACGTTCAAAGGACTCGGACGAATTCATTAGGTTTAGTATGGAGTTTTAATGTTTTTACGGTGATGTAAGGTGTTCTTAGGAATTGTAATGAGTCCTACATTATTCTAATGTGCTTTCATGTTGCTAATGTCGCATACTAAGCCGTAACAACTCTTAAGTTATCGTACGATGTTCAAAGGATTTCGACGAAATCATTAGGTTTATTAAGGATTTTTAAGGTTTCATACGGTGTTGTTAGGAGTTTTTAGGCGTCCAACATTATACTAACGTGCTTGTCAAGATGCTAATATGTCATACAGAGTCGTAAGATGTCTTAAGTTGCCGTACGACGTTCAAAGGACTCGGACGAATTCATTAGGTTTAGTATGGAGTTTTAATGTTTTTACGGTGATGTAAGGTGTTCTTAGGAATTGTAATGAGTCCTACATTATTCTAATGTGCTTTTCATGTTGCTAATGTCGCATACTAAGCCGTAACAACTCTTAAGTTATCGTACGATGTTCAAAGGATTTCGACGAAATCATTAAGTTTATTAAGGATTTTTAAAGTTTCATACGGTGTTGTTAGGAGTTTTTAGGCGTCCAACATTATACTAACGTGCTTGTCAACATGCTAATATGTCATACAAAGTCGTAAGATGTCTTAAGTTGCCGTACGACGTTTAAAGGACTCGGACGAATTCATTAGGTTTAGTATGGAGTTTTAATGTTTTTACGGTGATGTAAGGTGTTCTTAGGAATTGTAATGAGTCCTACATTATTCTAATGTGCTTTTCATGTTGCTAATGTCGCATACTAAGCCGTAACAACTCTTAAGTTATCGTACGATGTTCAAAGGATTTCGACGAAATCATTAGGTTTATTAAGGAGTTTTAAGGTTTCATACGGTGTTGTTAGGAGTTTTTAGGCGTCCAACATTATACTAACGTGCTTCTCAAGATGCTAATATGTCATACAGAGTCGTAAGATGTCTTAAGTTGCCGTACGACGTTCAAAGGACTCGGACGAATTCATTAGGTTTAGTATGGAGTTTTAATGTTTTTACGGTGATGTAAGGTGTTCTTAGGAATTGTAATGAGTCCTACATTATTCTAATGTGCTTTTCATGTTGCTAATGTCGCATACTAAGCCGTAACAACTCTTAAGTTATCGTACGATGTTCAAAGGATTTCGACGAAATCATTAGGTTTATTAAGGAGTTTTAAGGTTTCATACGGTGTTGTTAGGAGTTTTTAGGCGTCCAACATTATACTAACGTGCTTCTCAAGATGCTAATATGTCATACAGAGTCGTAAGATGTCTTAAGTTGCCGTACGACGTTCAAAGGACTCGGACGAATTCATTAGGTTTAGTATGGAGTTTTAATGTTTTTACGGTGATGTAAGGTGTTCTTAGGAATTGTAATGAGTCCTACATTATTCTAATGTGCTTTTCATGTTGCTAATGTCGCATACTAAGCCGTAACAACTCTTAAGTTATCGTACGATGTTCCAAGGATTTCGACGAAATCATTAGGTTTATTAAGGAGTTTTAAGGTTTCATACGGTGTTGTTAGGAGTTTTTAGGCGTCCAACATTATACTAACGTGCTTCTCAAGATGCTAATATGTCATACAGAGTCGTAAGATGTCTTAAGTTGCCGTACGACGTTCAAAAGACTCGGACGAATTCATTAGGTATAGTATGGAGTTTTAATGTTTTTACGGTGATGTACGGTGTTCTTAGGAATTTTAATGAGTCATACATTATTCTAATGTGCTTTTCATGTTGCTAATGTTGATACCGAGCCGTAACATCTCCTCAGTTACCGTACGATGTTCAAAGGACTTCAACGAAATCGTTAGGTTTATTAACGAGTTTTAAGGTTTCACACAGTGTTTTTATAAGTTGTAAGGTGTCCAACATTATACAAACGTGGTTGTCAAGATGCTAACATGGCATACAAAGTCGTAAGATGTCTTATGTTGTCGTACGACGTTCAAAGGACTCGGACGAATTCATTAGGTTTCGTATGGAGTTTTAAAGTTTCCTACGGTGATGTAAGGTGTTCTTAGGAGATGTAACGTGTCATACGTTATTCTAACGTGCTTTTCATGTTGCAAATGTCGCATACTAAGCCGTGACAACTCTTAAGTTATCGTACGATGTTCAAAGGATTTCGACGAAATCATTAGGTTTATTAAGGATTTTTAAGGTTTCATACGGTGTTGTTAGGAGTTTTTAGGCGTCCAACATTATACTAACGTGCTTGTCAAGATGCTAATATGTCATACAGAGTCGTAAGATGTTTTAAGTTGCCGTACGACGTTTAAAGGACTCGGACGAATTCATTAGGTTTAGTATGGAGTTTTAATGTTTTTACGGTGATGTAAGGTGTTCTTAGGAATTGTAATGAGTCCTACATTATTCTAATGTGCTTTCATGTTGCTAATGTCGCATACTAAGACGTAACAACTCTTAAGTTATCGTACGATGTTCAAAGGATTTCGACGAAATCATTAGGTTTATTAAGGATTTTTAAGGTTTCATACGGTGTTGTTAGGAGTTTTTAGGCGTCCAACATTATACTAACGTGCTTGTCAAGATGCTAATATGTCATACAAAGTCGTAAGATGTCTTAAGTTGCCGTACGACGTTCAAAGGACTCGGACGAATTCATTAGGTTTAGTATGGAGTTTTAATGTTTTTACGGTGATGTAAGGTGTTCTTAGGAATTGTAATGAGTCCTACATTATTCTAATGTGCTTTTCATGTTGCTAATGTCGCATACTAAGCCGTAACAACTCTTAAGTTATCGTACGATGTTCAAAGGATTTCGACGAAATCATTAGGTTTATTAAGGATTTTTAAGGTTTCATACGGTGTTGTTAGGAGTTTTTAGGCGTCCAACATTATACTAACGTGCTTGTCAAGATGCTAATATGTCATACAAAGTCGTAAGATGTCTTAAGTTGCCGTACGACGTTCAAAGGACTCGGACGAATTCATTAGGTTTAGTATGGAGTTTTAATGTTTTTACGGTGATGTAAGGTGTTCTTAGGAATTGTAATGAATCCTACATTATTCTAATGTGCTTTTCATGTTGCTAATGTCGCATACTAAGCCGTAACAACTCTTAAGTTATCGTACGATGTTCAAAGGATTTCGACGAAATCATTAGGTTTATTAAGGAGTTTTAAGGTTTCATACGGTGTTGTTAGGAGTTTTTAGGCGTCCAACATTATACTAACGTGCTTCTCAAGATGCTAATATGTCATACAGAGTCGTAAGATGTCTTAAGTTGCCGTACGACGTTCAAAGGACTCGGACGAATTCATTAGGTTTAGTATGGAGTTTTAATGTTTTTACGGTGATGTAAGGTGTTCTTAGGAATTGTAATGAGTCCTACATTATTCTAATGTGCTTTTCATGTTGCTAATGTCGCATACTAAGCCGTAACAACTCTTAAGTTATCGTACGATGTTCAAAGGATTTCCACGAAATCATTAGGTTTATTAAGGAGTTTTAAGGTTTCATACGGTGTTGTTAGGAGTTTTTAGTCGTCCAACATTATACTAACGTGCTTCTCAAGATGCTAATATGTCATACAGAGTCGTAAGATGTCTTAAGTTGCCGTACGACGTTCAAAGGACTCGGACGAATTCATTAGGTTTAGTATGGAGTTTTAATGTTTTTACGGTGATGTAAGGTGTTCTTAGGAATTGTAATGAGTCCTACATTATTCTAATGTGCTTTTCATGTTGCTAATGTCGCATACTAAGCCGTAACAACTCTTAAGTTATCGTACGATGTTCCAAGGATTTCGACGAAATCATTAGGTTTATTAAGGAGTTTTAAGGTTTCATACGGTGTTGTTAGGAGTTTTTAGGCGTCCAACATTATACTAACGTGCTTCTCAAGATGCTAATATGTCATACAGAGTCGTAAGATGTCTTAAGTTGCCGTACGACGTTCAAAAGACTCGGACGAATTCATTAGGTATAGTATGGAGTTTTAATGTTTTTACGGTGATGTAAGGTGTTCTTAGGAATTTTAATGAGTCATACATTATTCTAATGTGCTTTTCATGTTGCTAATGTTGATACCGAGCAGTAACATCTCCTCAGTTACCGTACGATGTTCAAAGGACTTCAACGAAATCGTTAGGTTTATTAACGAGTTTTAAGGTTTCACACAGTGTTTTTATAAGTTGTAAGGTGTCCAACATTATACAAACGTGGTTGTCAAGATGCTAACATGGCATACAAAGTCGTAAGATGTCTTATGTTGTCGTACGACGTTCAAAGGACTCGGACGAATTCATTAGGTTTCGTATGGAGTTTTAAAGTTTCCTACGGTGATGTAAGGTGTTCTTAGGAGATGTAACGTGTCATACGTTATTCTAACGTGCTTTTCATGTTGCAAATGTCGCATACTAAGCGTGACAACTCTTAAGTTATCGTACGATGTTCAAAGGATTTCGACGAAATCATTAGGTTTATTAAGGATTTTTAAGGTTTCATACGGTGTTGTTAGGAGTTTTTAGGCGTGCAACATTATACTAACGTGCTTGTCAAGATGCTAATATGTCATACAGAGTCGTAAGATGTCTTAAGTTGCCGTACGACGTTTAAAGGACTCGGACGAATTCATTAGGTTTAGTATGGAGTTTTAATGTTTTTACGGTGATGTAAGGTGTTCTTAGGAATTGTAATGAGTCCTACATTATTCTAATGTGCTTTCATGTTGCTAATGTCGCATACTAAGACGTAACAACTCTTAAGTTATCGTACGATGTTCAAAGGATTTCGACGAAATCATTAGGTTTATTAAGGATTTTTAAGGTTTCATACGGTGTTGTTAGGAGTTTTTAGGCGTCCAACATTATACTAACGTGCTTGTCAAGATGCTAATATGTCATACAAAGTCGTAAGATGTCTTAAGTTGCCGTACGACGTTCAAAGGACTCGGACGAATTCATTAGGTTTAGTATGGAGTTTTAATGTTTTTACGGTGATGTAAGGTGTTCTTAGGAATTGTAATGAGTCCTACATTATTCTAATGTGCTTTTCATGTTGCTAATGTCGCATACTAAGCCGTAACAACTCTTAAGTTATCGTACGATGTTCAAAGGATTTCGACGAAATCATTAGGTTTATTAAGGATTTTTAAGGTTTCATACGGTGTTGTTAGGAGTTTTTAGGCGTCCAACATTATACTAACGTGCTTGTCAAGATGCTAATATGTCATACAAAGTCGTAAGATGTCTTAAGTTGCCGTACGACGTTCAAAGGACTCGGACGAATTCATTAGGTTTAGTATGGAGTTTTAATGTTTTTACGGTGATGTAAGGTGTTCTTAGGAATTGTAATGAGTCCTACATTATTCTAATGTGCTTTTCATGTTGCTAATGTCGCATACTAAGCCGTAACAACTCTTAAGTTATCGTACGATGTTCAAAGGATTTCGACGAAATCATTAGGTTTATTAAGGATTTTTAAGGTTTCATACGGTGTTGTTAGGAGTTTTTAGGCGTCCAACATTATACTAACGTGCTTGTCAAGATGCTAATATGTCATACAAAGTCGTAAGATGTCTTAAGTTGCCGTACGACGTTCAAAGGACTCGGACGAATTCATTAGGTTTAGTATGGAGTTTTAATGTTTTTACGGTGATGTAAGGTGTTCTTAGGAATTGTAATGAATCCTACATTATTCTAATGTGCTTTTCATGTTGCTAATGTCGCATACTAAGCCGTAACAACTCTTAAGTTATCGTACGATGTTCAAAGGATTTCGACGAAATCATTAGGTTTATTAAGGAGTTTTAAGGTTTCATACGGTGTTGTTAGGAGTTTTTAGGCGTCCAACATTATACTAACGTGCTTCTCAAGATGCTAATATGTCATACAGAGTCGTAAGATGTCTTAAGTTGCCGTACGACGTTCAAAGGACTCGGACGAATTCATTAGGTTTAGTATGGAGTTTTAATGTTTTTACGGTGATGTAAGGTGTTCTTAGGAATTGTAATGAGTCCTACATTATTCTAATGTGCTTTTCATGTTGCTAATGTCGCATACTAAGCCGTAACAACTCTTAAGTTATCGTACGATGTTCAAAGGATTTCCACGAAATCATTAGGTTTATTAAGGAGTTTTAAGGTTTCATACGGTGTTGTTAGGAGTTTTTAGGCGTCCAACATTATACTAACGTGCTTCTCAAGATGCTAATATGTCATACAGAGTCGTAAGATGTCTTAAGTTGCCGTACGACGTTCAAAGGACTCGGACGAATTCATTAGGTTTAGTATGGAGTTTTAATGTTTTTACGGTGATGTAAGGTGTTCTTAGGAATTGTAATGAGTCCTACATTATTCTAATGTGCTTTTCATGTTGCTAATGTCGCATACTAAGCCGTAACAACTCTTAAGTTATCGTACGATGTTCCAAGGATTTCGACGAAATCATTAGGTTTATTAAGGAGTTTTAAGGTTTCATACGGTGTTGTTAGGAGTTTTTAGGCGTCCAACACTATACTAACGTGCTTCTCAAGATGCTAATATGTCATACAGAGTCGTAAGATGTCTTAAGTTGCCGTACGACGTTCAAAAGACTCGGACGAATTCATTAGGTATAGTATGGAGTTTTAATGTTTTTACGGTGATGTAAGGTGTTCTTAGGAATTTTAATGAGTCATACATTATTCTAATGTGCTTTTCATGTTGCTAATGTTGATACCGAGCAGTAACATCTCCTCAGTTACCGTACGATGTTCAAAGGACTTCAACGAAATCGTTAGGTTTATTAACGAGTTTTAAGGTTTCACACAGTGTTTTTATAAGTTGTAAGGTGTCCAACATTATACAAACGTGGTTGTCAAGATGCTAACATGGCATACAAAGTCGTAAGATGTCTTATGTTGTCGTACGACGTTCAAAGGACTCGGACGAATTCATTAGGTTTCGTATGGAGTTTTAAAGTTTCCTACGGTGATGTAAGGTGTTCTTAGGAGATGTAACGTGTCATACGTTATTCTAACGTGCTTTTCATGTTGCAAATGTCGCATACTAAGCGTGACAACTCTTAAGTTATCGTACGATGTTCAAAGGATTTCGACGAAATCATTAGGTTTATTAAGGATTTTTAAGGTTTCATACGGTGTTGTTAGGAGTTTTTAGGCGTCCAACATTATACTAACGTGCTTGTCAAGATGCTAATATGTCATACAGAGTCGTAAGATGTCTTAAGTTGCCGTACGACGTTTAAAGGACTCGGACGAATTCATTAGGTTTAGTATGGAGTTTTAATGTTTTTACGGTGATGTAAGGTGTTCTTAGGAATTGTAATGAGTCCTACATTATTCTAATGTGCTTTCATGTTGCTAATGTCGCATACTAAGCCGTAACAACTCTTAAGTTATCGTACGATGTTCAAAGGATTTCGACGAAATCATTAGGTTTATTAAGGATTTTTAAGGTTTCATACGGTGTTGTTAGGAGTTTTTAGGCGTCCAACATTATACTAACGTGCTTGTCAAGATGCTAATATGTCATACAAAGTCGTAAGATGTCTTAAGTTGCCGTACGACGTTCAAAGGACTCGAACGAATTCATTAGGTTTAGTATGGAGTTTTAATGTTTTTACGGTGATGTAAGGTGTTCTTAGGAATTGTAATGAGTCCTACATTATTCTAATGTGCTTTTCATGTTGCTAATGTCGCATACTAAGCCGTAACAACTCTTAAGTTATCGTACGATGTTCAAAGGATTTCGACGAAATCATTAGGTTTATTAAGGATTTTTAAGGTTTCATACGGTGTTGTTAGGAGTTTTTAGGCGTCCAACATTATACTAACGTGCTTGTCAAGATGCTAATATGTCATACAGAGTCGTAAGATGTCTTAAGTTGCCGTACGACGTTCAAAGGACTCGGACGAATTCATTAGGTTTAGTATGGAGTTTTAATGTTTTTACGGTGATGTAAGGTGTTCTTAGGAATTGTAATGAGTCCTACATTATTCTAATGTGCTTTTGATGTTGCTAATGTCGCATACTAAGCCGTAACAACTCTTAAGTTATCGTACGATGTTCAAAGGATTTCGACGAAATCATTAGGTTTATTAAGGATTTTTAAGGTTTCATACGGTGTTGTTAGGAGTTTTTAGGCGTCCAACATTATACTAACGTGCTTGTCAAGATGCTAATATGTCATACAAAGTCGTAAGATGTCTTAAGTTGCCGTACGACGTTCAAAGGACTCGGACGAATTCATTAGGTTTAGTATGGAGTTTTAATGTTTTTACGGTGATGTAAGGTGTTCTTAGGAATTGTAATGAGTCCTACATTATTCTAATGTGCTTTTCATGTTGCTAATGTCGCATACTAAGCCGTAACAACTCTTAAGTTATCGTACGATGTTCAAAGGATTTCGACGAAATCATTAGGTTTATTAAGGAGTTTTAAGGTTTCATACGGTGTTGTTAGGAGTTTTTAGGCGTCCAACATTATACTAACGTGCTTCTCAAGATGCTAATATGTCATACAGAGTCGTAAGATGTCTTAAGTTGCCGTACGACGTTCAAAGGACTCGGACGAATTCATTAGGTTTAGTATGGAGTTTTAATGTTTTTACGGTGATGTAAGGTGTTCTTAGGAATTGTAATGAGTCCTACATTATTCTAATGTGCTTTTCATGTTGCTAATGTCGCATACTAAGCCGTAACAACTCTTAAGTTATCGTACGATGTTCAAAGGATTTCGAAGAAATCATTAGGTTTATTAAGGAGTTTTAAGGTTTCATACAGTGTTGTTAGGAGTTTTTAGGCGTCCAACATTATACTAACGTGCTTCTCAAGATGCTAATATGTCATACAGAGTCGTAAGATGTCTTAAGTCGCCGTACGACGTTCAAAGGACTCGGACGAATTCATTAGGTTTAGTATGGAGTTTTAATGTTTTTACGGTGATGTAAGGTGTTCTTAGGAATTGTAATGAGTCCTACATTATTCTAATGTGCTTTTCATGTTGCTAATGTAAGGTGTTCTTAGGAATTGTAATGAGTCCTACATTATTCTAATGTGCTTTTCATGTTGCTAATGTCGCATACTAAGCCGTAACAACTCTTAAGTTATCGTACGATGTTCCAAGGATTTCGACGAAATCATTAGGTTTATTAAGGAGTTTTAAGGTTTCATACGGTGTTGTTAGGAGTTTTTAGGCGTCCAACATTATACTAACGTGCTTCTCAAGATGCTAATATGTCATACAGAGTCGTAAGATGTCTTAAGTTGCCGTACGACGTTCAAAAGACTCGGACGAATTCATTAGGTATAGTATGGAGTTTTAATGTTTTTACGGTGATGTAAGGTGTTCTTAGGAATTTTAATGAGTCATACATTATTCTAATGTGCTTTTCATGTTGCTAATGTTGATACCGAGCCGTAACATCTCCTCAGTTACCGTACGATGTTCAAAGGACTTCAACGAAATCGTTAGGTTTATTAACGAGTTTTAAGGTTTCACACAGTGTTTTTATAAGTTGTAAGGTGTCCAACATTATACAAACGTGGTTGTCAAGATGCTAACATGGCATACAAAGTCGTAAGATGTCTTATGTTGTCGTACGACGTTCAAAGGACTCGGACGAATTCATTAGGTTTCGTATGGAGTTTTAAAGTTTCCTACAGTGATGTAAGGTGTTCTTAGGAGATGTAACGTGTCATACGTTATTCTAACTTGCTTTTCATGTTGCAAATGTCGCATACTAAGCCGTGACAACTCTTAAGTTATCGTACGACGTTCAAAGGATTTCGACGAAATCATTAGGTTTATTAAGGATTTTTAAGGTTTCATACGGTGTTGTTAGGAGTTTTTAGGCGTCCAACATTATACTAACGTGCTTGTCAAGATGCTAATATGTCATACAGAGTCGTAAGATGTCTTAAGTTGCCGTACGACGTTTAAAGGACTCGGACGAATTCATTAGGTATAGTATGGAGTTTTAATGTTTTTACGGTGATGTAAGGTGTTCTTAGGAATTGTAATGAGTCCTACATTATTCTAATGTGCTTTCATGTTGCTAATGTCGCATACTAAGCCGTAACAACTCTTAAGTTATCGTACGATGTTCAAAGGATTTCGACGAAATCATTAGGTTTATTAAGGATTTTTAAGGTTTCATACGGTGTTGTTAGGAGTTTTTAGGCGTCCAACATTATACTAACGTGCTTGTCAAGATGCTAATATGTCATACAAAGTCGTAAGATGTCTTAAGTTGCCGTACGACGTTCAAAGGACTCGGACGAATTCATTAGGTTTAGTATGGAGTTTTAATGTTTTTACGGTGATGTAAGGTGTTCTTAGGAATTGTAATGAGTCCTACATTATTCTAATGTGCTTTCATGTTGCTAATGTCGCATACTAAGCCGTAACAACTCTTAAGTTATCGTACGATGTTCAAAGGATTTCGACGAAATCATTAGGTTTATTAAGGATTTTTAAGGTTTCATACGGTGTTGTTAGGAGTTTTTAGGCGTCCAACATTATACTAACGTGCTTGTCAAGATGCTAATATGTCATACAAAGTCGTAAGATGTCTTAAGTTGCCGTACGACGTTCAAAGGACTCGAACGAATTCATTAGGTTTAGTATGGAGTTTTAATGTTTTTACGGTGATGTAAGGTGTTCTTAGGAATTGTAATGAGTCCTACATTATTCTAATGTGCTTTTCATGTTGCTAATGTCGCATACTAAGCCGTAACAACTCTTAAGTTATCGTACGATGTTCAAAGGATTTCGACGAAATCATTAGGTTTATTAAGGATTTTTAAGGTTTCATACGGTGTTGTTAGGAGTTTTTAGGCGTCCAACATTATACTAACGTGCTTGTCAAGATGCTAATATGTCATACAGAGTCGTAAGATGTCTTAAGTTGCCGTACGACGTTCAAAGGACTCGGACGAATTCATTAGGTTTAGTATGGAGTTTTAATGTTTTTACGGTGATGTAAGGTGTTCTTAGGAATTGTAATGAGTCCTACATTATTCTAATGTGCTTTTGATGTTGCTAATGTCGCATACTAAGCCGTAACAACTCTTAAGTTATCGTACGATGTTCAAAGGATTTCGACGAAATCATTAGGTTTATTAAGGATTTTTAAGGTTTCATACGGTGTTGTTAGGAGTTTTTAGGCGTCCAACATTATACTAACGTGCTTGTCAAGATGCTAATATGTCATACAAAGTCGTAAGATGTCTTAAGTTGCCGTACGACGTTCAAAGGACTCGGACGAATTCATTAGGTTTAGTATGGAGTTTTAATGTTTTTACGGTGATGTAAGGTGTTCTTAGGAATTGTAATGAGTCCTACATTATTCTAATGTGCTTTTCATGTTGCTAATGTCGCATACTAAGCCGTAACAACTCTTAAGTTATCGTACGATGTTCAAAGGATTTCGACGAAATCATTAGGTTTATTAAGGAGTTTTAAGGTTTCATACGGTGTTGTTAGGAGTTTTTAGGCGTCCAACATTATACTAACGTGCTTCTCAAGATGCTAATATGTCATACAGAGTCGTAAGATGTCTTAAGTTGCCGTACGACGTTCAAAGGACTCGGACGAATTCATTAGGTTTAGTATGGAGTTTTAATGTTTTTACGGTGATGTAAGGTGTTCTTAGGAATTGTAATGAGTCCTACATTATTCTAATGTGCTTTTCATGTTGCTAATGTCGCATACTAAGCCGTAACAACTCTTAAGTTATCGTACGATGTTCAAAGGATTTCGAAGAAATCATTAGGTTTATTAAGGAGTTTTAAGGTTTCATACAGTGTTGTTAGGAGTTTTTAGGCGTCCAACATTATACTAACGTGCTTCTCAAGATGCTAATATGTCATACAGAGTCGTAAGATGTCTTAAGTCGCCGTACGACGTTCAAAGGACTCGGACGAATTCATTAGGTTTAGTATGGAGTTTTAATGTTTTTACGGTGATGTAAGGTGTTCTTAGGAATTGTAATGAGTCCTACATTATTCTAATGTGCTTTTCATGTTGCTAATGTAAGGTGTTCTTAGGAATTGTAATGAGTCCTACATTATTCTAATGTGCTTTTCATGTTGCTAATGTCGCATACTAAGCCGTAACAACTCTTAAGTTATCGTACGATGTTCCAAGGATTTCGACGAAATCATTAGGTTTATTAAGGAGTTTTAAGGTTTCATACGGTGTTGTTAGGAGTTTTTAGGCGTCCAACATTATACTAACGTGCTTCTCAAGATGCTAATATGTCATACAGAGTCGTAAGATGTCTTAAGTTGCCGTACGACGTTCAAAAGACTCGGACGAATTCATTAGGTATAGTATGGAGTTTTAATGTTTTTACGGTGATGTAAGGTGTTCTTAGGAATTTTAATGAGTCATACATTATTCTAATGTGCTTTTCATGTTGCTAATGTTGATACCGAGCCGTAACATCTCCTCAGTTACCGTACGATGTTCAAAGGACTTCAACGAAATCGTTAGGTTTATTAACGAGTTTTAAGGTTTCACACAGTGTTTTTATAAGTTGTAAGGTGTCCAACATTATACAAACGTGGTTGTCAAGATGCTAACATGGCATACAAAGTCGTAAGATGTCTTATGTTGTCGTACGACGTTCAAAGGACTCGGACGAATTCATTAGGTTTCGTATGGAGTTTTAAAGTTTCCTACAGTGATGTAAGGTGTTCTTAGGAGATGTAACGTGTCATACGTTATTCTAACTTGCTTTTCATGTTGCAAATGTCGCATACTAAGCCGTGACAACTCTTAAGTTATCGTACGACGTTCAAAGGATTTCGACGAAATCATTAGGTTTATTAAGGATTTTTAAGGTTTCATACGGTGTTGTTAGGAGTTTTTAGGCGTCCAACATTATACTAACGTGCTTGTCAAGATGCTAATATGTCATACAGAGTCGTAAGATGTCTTAAGTTGCCGTACGACGTTTAAAGGACTCGGACGAATTCATTAGGTATAGTATGGAGTTTTAATGTTTTTACGGTGATGTAAGGTGTTCTTAGGAATTGTAATGAGTCCTACATTATTCTAATGTGCTTTCATGTTGCTAATGTCGCATACTAAGCCGTAACAACTCTTAAGTTATCGTACGATGTTCAAAGGATTTCGACGAAATCATTAGGTTTATTAAGGATTTTTAAGGTTTCATACGGTGTTGTTAGGAGTTTTTAGGCGTCCAACATTATACTAACGTGCTTGTCAAGATGCTAATATGTCATACAAAGTCGTAAGATGTCTTAAGTTGCCGTACGACGTTCAAAGGACTCGGACGAATTCATTAGGTTTAGTATGGAGTTTTAATGTTTTTACGGTGATGTAAGGTGTTCTTAGGAATTGTAATGAGTCCTACATTATTCTAATGTGCTTTTCATGTTGCTAATGTCGCATACTAAGCCGTAACAACTCTTAAGTTATTGTACGATGTTCAAAGGATTTCGACGAAATCATTAGGTTTATTAAGGAGTTTTAAGGTTTCATACGGTGTTGTTAGGAGTTTTTAGGCGTCCAACATTATACTAACGTGCTTCTCAAGATGCTAATATGTCATACAGAGTCGTAAGATGTCTTAAGTTGCCGTACGACGTTCAAAGGACTCGGACGAATTCATTAGGTTTAGTATGGAGTTTTAATGTTTTTACGGTGATGTAAGGTGTTCTTAGGAATTGTAATGAGTCCTACATTATTCTAATGTGCTTTTCATGTTGCTAATGTCGCATACTAAGCCGTAACAACTCTTAAGTTATCGTACGATGTTCAAAGGATTTCGACGAAATCATTAGGTTTATTAAGGAGTTTTAAGGTTTCATACGGTGTTGTTAGGAGTTTTTAGGCGTCCAACATTATACTAACGTGCTTCTCAAGATGCTAATATGTCATACAGAGTCGTAAGATGTCTTAAGTTGCCGTACGACGTTCAAAAGACTCGGACGAATTCATTAGGTATAGTATGGAGTTTTAATGTTTTTACGGTGATGTAAGGTGTTCTTAGGAATTTTAATGAGTCATACATTATTCTAATGTGCTTTTCATGTTGCTAATGTTGATACCGAGCCGTAACATCTCCTCAGTTACCGTACGATGTTCAAAGGACTTCAACGAAATCGTTAGGTTTATTAACGAGTTTTAAGGTTTCACTTGGTGTTTTTATAAGTTGTAAGGTGTCCAACATTATACAAACGTGCTTGTCAAGATGCTAATATGGCATACAGAGTCGTAAGATGTCTTATGTTGTCATACGACGTTCAAAGGACTCGGACGAATTCATTAGGTTTAGTATGGAGTTTTAATGTTTTTACGGTGATGTAAGGTGTTCTTAGGAATTGTAATGAGTCCTACATTATTCTAATGTGCTTTTCATGTTGCTAATGTCGCATACTAAGCCGTAACAACTCTTAAGTTATCGTACGATGTTCAAAGGATTTCGACGAAATCATTAGGTTTATTAAGAAGTTTTAAGGTTTCATACGGTGTTGTTAGGAGTTTTTAGGCGTCCAACATTATACTAACGTGCTTGTCAAGATTCAAATATGTCATACAAAGTCGTAAGATGTCTTAAGTTGCCGTACGACGTTCAAAGGACTCGGACGAATTCATTAGGTTTAGTATGGAGTTTTAATGTTTTTACGGTGATGTAAGGTGTTCTTAGGAATTGTAATGAGTCCTACATTATTCTAATGTGCTTTTCATGTTGCTAATGTCGCATACTAAGCCGTAACAACTCTTAAGTTATCGTACGATGTTCAAAGGATTTCGACGAAATCATTAGGTTTATTAAGGAGTTTTAAGGTTTCATACGGTGTTGTTAGGAGTTTTTAGGCGTCCAACATTATACTAACGTGCTTCTCAAGATGCTAATATGTCATACAGAGTCGTAAGATGTCTTAAGTTGCCGTACGACGTTCAAAAGACTCGGACGAATTCATTAGGTATAGTATGGAGTTTTAATGTTTTTACGGTGATGTAAGGTGTTCTTAGGAATTGTAATGAGTCCTACATTATTCTAATGTGCTTTTCATGTTGCTAATGTCGATACCGAGCCGTAATATCTCCTGAGTTACAGTACGATGTTCAAAGGTCTTCGACGAAATCGTTAGGTATATTAACGAGTTTTAAGGTTTCACTTGGTGTTTTTATAAGTTGTAAGGTGTCCAACATTATACAAACGTGCTTGTCAAGATGCTAATATGGCAAACAGAGTCGTAAGATGTCTTATGTTGTCATACGACGTTCAAAGGACTCGGACGAATTCATTAGGTTTAGTATGGAGTTTTAATGTTTTTACGGTGATGTAAGGTGTTCTTAGGAATTGTAATGAGTCCTACATTATTCTAATGTGCTTTTCATGTTGCTAATGTCGCATACTAAGCCATAACAACTCTTAAGTTATCGTACGATGTTCAAAGGATTTCGACGAAATCATTAGGTTTATTAAGGAGTTTTAAGGTTTCATACGGTGTTGTTAGGAGTTTTTAGGCGTCCAACATTATACTAACGTGCTTGTCAAGATTCAAATATGTCATACAAAGTCGTAAGATGTCTTAAGTTGCCGTACGACGTTCAAAGGACTCGGACGAATTCATTAGGTTTAGTATGGAGTTTTAATGTTTTTACGGTGATGTAAGGTGTTCTTAGGAATTGTAATGAGTCCTACATTATTCTAATGTGCTTTTCATGTTGCTAATGTCGCATACTAAGCCGTAACAACTCTTAAGTTATCGTACGATG
Source organism: Tagetes erecta (assembly GCA_030867185.1). Taxonomy (NCBI): domain Eukaryota; kingdom Viridiplantae; phylum Streptophyta; class Magnoliopsida; order Asterales; family Asteraceae; genus Tagetes; species Tagetes erecta. The sequence continues at coordinate 39,961,439 of CM061487.1, read as the reverse complement.
TTCAAAGGATTTCGACGAAATCATTAGGTTTATTAAGGAGTTTTAAGGTTTCATACGGTGTTGTTAGGAGTTTTTAGGCGTCCAACATTATACTAACGTGCTTCTCAAGATGCTAATATGTCATACAGAGTCGTAAGATGTCTTAAGTTGCCGTACGACGTTCAAAAGACTCGGACGAATTCATTAGGTATAGTATGGAGTTTTAATGTTTTTACGGTGATGTAAGGTGTTCTTAGGAATTGTAATGAGTCCTACATTATTCTAATGTGCTTTTCATGTTGCTAATGTCGATACCGAGCCGTAATATCTCCTGAGTTACAGTACGATGTTCAAAGGTCTTCGACGAAATCGTTAGGTATATTAACGAGTTTTAAGGTTTCACTTGGTGTTTTTATAAGTTGTAAGGTGTCCAACATTATACAAACGTGCTTGTCAAGATGCTAATATGGCAAACAGAGTCGTAAGATGTCTTATGTTGTCATACGACGTTCAAAGGACTCGGACGAATTCATTAGGTTTAGTATGGAGTTTTAATGTTTTTACGGTGATGTAAGGTGTTCTTAGGAATTGTAATGAGTCCTACATTATTCTAATGTGCTTTTCATGTTGCTAATGTCGCATACTAAGCCGTAACAACTCTTAAGTTATCGTACGATGTTCAAAGGATTTCGACGAAATCATTAGGTTTATTAAGGAGTTTTAAGGTTTCATACGGTGTTGTTAGGAGTTTTTAGGCGTCCAACATTATACTAACGTGCTTGTCAAGATTCAAATATGTCATACAAAGTCGTAAGATGTCTTAAGTTGCCGTACGACGTTCAAAGGACTCGGACGAATTCATTAGGTTTAGTATGGAGTTTTAATGTTTTTACGGTGATGTAAGGTGTTCTTAGGAATTGTAATGAGTCCTACATTATTCTAATGTGCTTTTCATGTTGCTAATGTCGCATACTAAGCCGTAACAACTCTTAAGTTATCGTACGATGTTCAAAGGATTTCGACGAAATCATTAGGTTTATTAAGGAGTTTTAAGGTTTCATACGGTGTTGTTAGGAGTTTTTAGGCGTCCAACATTATACTAACGTGCTTCTCAAGATGCTAATATGTCATACAGAGTCGTAAGATGTCTTAAGTTGCCGTACGACGTTCAAAAGACTCGGACGAATTCATTAGGTATAGTATGGAGTTTTAATGTTTTTACGGTGATGTAAGGTGTTCTTAGGAATTGTAATGAGTCCTACATTATTCTAATGTGCTTTTCATGTTGCTAATGTCGATACCGAGCCGTAATATCTCCTGAGTTACAGTACGATGTTCAAAGGTCTTCGACGAAATCGTTAGGTATATTAACGAGTTTTAAGGTTTCACTTGGTGTTTTTATAAGTTGTAAGGTGTCCAACATTATACAAACGTGCTTGTCAAGATGCTAATATGGCAAACAGAGTCGTAAGATGTCTTATGTTGTCATACGACGTTCAAAGGACTCGGACGAATTCATTAGGTTTAGTATGGAGTTTTAATGTTTTTACGGTGATGTAAGGTGTTCTTAGGAATTGTAATGAGTCCTACATTATTCTAATGTGCTTTTCATGTTGCTAATGTCGCATACTAAGCCGTAACAACTCTTAAGTTATCGTACGATGTTCAAAGGATTTCGACGAAATCATTAGGTTTATTAAGGAGTTTTAAGGTTTCATACGGTGTTGTTAGGAGTTTTTAGGCGTCCAACATTATACTAACGTGCTTGTCAAGATTCAAATATGTCATACAAAGTCGTAAGATGTCTTAAGTTGCCGTACGACGTTCAAAGGACTCGGACGAATTCATTAGGTTTAGTATGGAGTTTTAATGTTTTTACGGTGATGTAAGGTGTTCTTAGGAATTGTAATGAGTCCTACATTATTCTAATGTGCTTTTCATGTTGCTAATGTCGCATACTAAGCCGTAACAACTCTTAAGTTATCGTACGATGTTCAAAGGATTTCGACGAAATCATTAGGTTTATTAAGGAGTTTTAAGGTTTCATACGGTGTTGTTAGGAGTTTTTAGGCGTCCAACATTATACTAACGTGCTTCTCAAGATGCTAATATGTCATACAGAGTCGTAAGATGTCTTAAGTTGCCGTACGACGTTCAAAAGACTCGGACGAATTCATTAGGTATAGTATGGAGTTTTAATGTTTTTACGGTGATGTAAGGTGTTCTTAGGAATTGTAATGAGTCCTACATTATTCTAATGTGCTTTTCATGTTGCTAATGTCTATACCGAGCCGTAATATCTCCTGAGTTACAGTACGATGTTCAAAGGTCTTCGACGAAATCGTTAGGTATATTAACGAGTTTTAAGGTTTCACTTGGTGTTTTTATAAGTTGTAAGGTGTCCAACATTATACAAACATGCTTGTCAAGATGCTAATATGGCAAACAGAGTCGTAAGATGTCTTATGTTGTCATACGACGTTCAAAGGACTCGGACGAATTCATTAGGTTTAGTATGGAGTTTTAATGTTTTTACGGTGATGTAAGGTGTTCTTAGGAATTGTAATGAGTCCTACATTATTCTAATGTGCTTTTCATGTTGCTAATGTCGCATACTAAGCCGTAACAACTCTTAAGTTATCGTACGATGTTCAAAGGATTTCGACGAAATCATTAGGTTTATTAAGGAGTTTTAAGGTTTCATACGGTGTTGTTAGGAGTTTTTAGGCGTCCAACATTATACTAACGTGCTTGTCAAGATTCAAATATGTCATACAAAGTCGTAAGATGTCTTAAGTTGCCGTACGACGTTCAAAGGACTCGGACGAATTCATTAGGTTTAGTATGGAGTTTTAATGTTTTTACGGTGATGTAAGGTGTTCTTAGGAATTGTAATGAGTCCTACATTATTCTAATGTGCTTTTCATGTTGCTAATGTCGCATACTAAGCCGTAACAACTCTTAAGTTATCGTACGATGTTCAAAGGATTTCGACGAAATCATTAGGTTTATTAAGGAGTTTTAAGGTTTCATACGGTGTTGTTAGGAGTTTTTAGGCGTCCAACATTATACTAACGTGCTTCTCAAGATGCTAATATGTCATAAAGAGTCGTAAGATGTCTTAAGTTGCCGTACGACGTTCAAAAGACTCGGACGAATTCATTAGGTATAGTATGGAGTTTTAATGTTTTTACGGTGATGTAAGGTGTTCTTAGGAATTGTAATGAGTCCTACATTATTCTAATGTGCTTTTCATGTTGCTAATGTCGATACCGAGCCGTAATATCTCCTGAGTTACAGTACGATGTTCAAAGGTCTTCGACGAAATCGTTAGGTATATTAACGAGTTTTAAGGTTTCACTTGGTGTTTTTATAAGTTGTAAGGTGTCCAACATTATACAAACGTGCTTGTCAAGATGCTAATATGGCAAACAGAGTCGTAAGATGTCTTATGTTGTCATACGACGTTCAAAGGACTCGGACGAATTCATTAGGTTTAGTATGGAGTTTTAATGTTTTTACGTTGATGTAAGGTGTTCTTAGGAATTGTAATGAGTCCTACATTATTCTAATGTGCTTTTCATGTTGCTAATGTCGCATACTAAGCCGTAACAACTCTTAAGTTATCGTACGATGTTCAAAGGATTTCGACGAAATCATTAGGTTTATTAAGGAGTTTTAAGGTTTCATACGGTGTTGTTAGGAGTTTTTAGGCGTCCAACATTATACTAACGTGCTTCTCAAGATGCTAATATGTCATACAGAGTCGTAAGATGTCTTAAGTTGCCGTACGACGTTCAAAAGACTCGGACGAATTCATTAGGTATAGTATGGAGTTTTAATGTTTTTACGGTGATGTAAGGTGTTCTTAGGAATTGTAATGAGTCCTACATTATTCTAATGTGCTTTTCATGTTGCTAATGTCGATACCGAGCCGTAATATCTCCTGAGTTACAGTACGATGTTCAAAGGTCTTCGACGAAATCGTTAGGTATATTAACGAGTTTTAAGGTTTCACTTGGTGTTTTTATAAGTTGTAAGGTGTCCAACATTATACAAACGTGCTTGTCAAGATGCTAATATGGCAAACAGAGTCGTAAGATGTCTTATGTTGTCATACGACGTTCAAAGGACTCGGACGAATTCATTAGGTTTAGTATGGAGTTTTAATGTTTTTACGGTGATGTAAGGTGTTCTTAGGAATTGTAATGAGTCCTACATTATTCTAATGTGCTTTTCATGTTGCTAATGTCGCATACTAAGCCGTAACAACTCTTAAGTTATCGTACGATGTTCAAAGGATTTCGACGAAATCATTAGGTTTATTAAGGAGTTTTAAGGTTTCATACGGTGTTGTTAGGAGTTTTTAGGCGTCCAACATTATACTAACGTGCTTGTCAAGATTCAAATATGTCATACAAAGTCGTAAGATGTCTTAAGTTGCCGTACGACGTTCAAAGGACTCGGACGAATTCATTAGGTTTAGTATGGAGTTTTAATGTTTTTACGGTGATGTAAGGTGTTCTTAGGAATTGTAATGAGTCCTACATTATTCTAATGTGCTTTTCATGTTGCTAATGTCGCATACTAAGCCGTAACAACTCTTAAGTTATCGTACGATGTTCAAAGGATTACGACGAAATCATTAGGTTTATTAAGGAGTTTTAAGGTTTCATACGGTGTTGTTAGGAGTTTTTAGGCGTCCAACATTATACTAACGTGCTTCTCAAGATGCTAATATGTCATACAGAGTCGTAAGATGTCTTAAGTTGCCGTACGACGTTCAAAAGACTCGGACGAATTCATTAGGTATAGTATGGAGTTTTAATGTTTTTACGGTGATGTAAGGTGTTCTTAGGAATTGTAATGAGTCCTACATTATTCTAATGTGCTTTTCATGTTGCTAATGTCGATACCGAGCCGTAATATCTCCTGAGTTACAGTACGATGTTCAAAGGTCTTCGACGAAATCGTTAGGTATATTAACGAGTTTTAAGGTTTCACTTGGTGTTTTTATAAGTTGTAAGGTGTCCAACATTATACAAACGTGCTTGTCAAGATGCTAATATGGCAAACAGAGTCGTAAGATGTCTTATGTTGTCATACGACGTTCAAAGGACTCGGACGAATTCATTAGGTTTAGTATGGAGTTTTAATGTTTTTACGGTGATGTAAGGTGTTCTTAGGAATTGTAATGAGTCCTACATTATTCTAATGTGCTTTTCATGTTGCTAATGTCGCATACTAAGCCGTAACAACTCTTAAGTTATCGTACGATGTTCAAAGGATTTCGACGAAATCATTAGGTTTATTAAGGAGTTTTAAGGTTTCATACGGTGTTGTTAGGAGTTTTTAGGCGTCCAACATTATACTAACGTGCTTGTCAAGATGCAAATATGTCATACAAAGTCGTAAGATGTCTTAAGTTGCCGTACGACGTTCAAAGGACTCGGACGAATTCATTAGGTTTAGTATGGAGTTTTAATGTTTTTACGGTGATGTAAGGTGTTCTTAGGAATTGTAATGAGTCCTACATTATTCTAATGTGCTTTTCATGTTGCTAATGTCGCATACTAAGCCGTAACAACTCTTAAGTTATTGTACGATGTTCAAAGGATTTCGACGAAATCATTAGGTTTATTAAGGAGTTTTAAGGTTTCATACGGTGTTGTTAAGAGTTTTTAGGCGTCCAACATTATACTAACGTGCTTCTCAAGATGCTAATATGTCATACAAAGTCGTAAGATGTCTTAAGTTGCCGTACGACGTTCAAAGGACTCGGACGAATTCATTAGGTTTAGTATGGAGTTTTAATGTTTTTACGGTGATGTAAGGTGTTCTTAGGAATTGTAATGAGTCCTACATTATTCTAATGTGCTTTTCATGTTGCTAATGTCGCATACTAAGCCGTAACAACTCTTAAGTTATCGTACGATGTTCAAAGGATTTCGACGAAATCATTAGGTTTATTAAGGAGTTTTAAGGTTTCATACGGTGTTGTTAGGAGTTTTTAGGAGTCCAACATTATACTAACGTGCTTGTCAAGATTCAAATATGTCATACAAAGTCGTAAGATGTCTTAAGTTGCCGTACGACGTTCAAAGGACTCGGACGAATTCATTAGGTTTAGTATGGAGTTTTAATGTTTTTACGGTGATGTAAGGTGTTCTTAGGAATTGTAATGAGTCCTACATTATTCTAATGTGCTTTTCATGTTGCTAATGTCGCATACTAAGCCGTAACAACTCTTAAGTTATCGTACGATGTTCAAAGGATTTCGACGAAATCATTAGGTTTATTAAGGAGTTTTAAGGTTTCATACGGTGTTGTTAGGAGTTTTTAGGCGTCCAACATTATACTAACGTGCTTCTCAAGATGCTAATATGTCATACAGAGTCGTAAGATGTCTTAAGTTGCCGTACGACGTTCAAAAGACTCGGACGAATTCATTAGGTATAGTATGGAGTTTTAATGTTTTTACGGTGATGTAAGGTGTTCTTAGGAATTGTAATGAGTCCTACATTATTCTAATGTGGTTTTCATGTTGCTAATGTCGATACCGAGCCGTAATATCTCCTGAGTTACAGTACGATGTTCAAAGGTCTTCGACGAAATCGTTAGGTATATTAACGAGTTTTAAGGTTTCACTTGGTGTTTTTATAAGTTGTAAGGTGTCCAACATTATACAAACGTGCTTGTCAAGATGCTAATATGGCAAACAGAGTCGTAAGATGTCTTATGTTGTCATACGACGTTCAAAGGACTCGGACGAATTCATTAGGTTTAGTATGGAGTTTTAATGTTTTTACGGTGATGTAAGGTGTTCTTAGGAATTGTAATGAGTCCTACATTATTCTAATGTGCTTTTCATGTTGCTAATGTCGCATACTAAGCCGTAACAACTCTTAAGTTATCGTACGATGTTCAAAGGATTTCGACGAAATCATTAGGTTTATTAAGGAGTTTTAAGGTTTCATACGGTGTTGTTAGGAGTTTTTAGGCGTCCAACATTATACTAACGTGCTTCTCAAGATGCTAATATGTCATACAGAGTCGTAAGATGTCTTAAGTTGCCGTACGACGTTCAAAGGACTCGGACGAATTCATTAGGTTTAGTATGGAGTTTTAATGTTTTTACGGTGATGTAAGGTGTTCTTAGGAATTGTAATGAGTCCTACATTATTCTAATGTGCTTTTCATGTTGCTAATGTCGCATACTAAGCCGTAACAACTCTTAAGTTATCGTACGATGTTCAAAGGATTTCGACGAAATCATTAGGTTTATTAAGGAGTTTTAAGGTTTCATACGGTGTTGTTAGGAGTTTTTAGGCGTCCAACATTATACTAACGTGCTTCTCAAGATGCTAATATGTCATACAGAGTCGTAAGATGTCTTAAGTTGCCGTACGACGTTCAAAGGACTCGGACGAATTCATTAGGTTTAGTATGGAGTTTTAATGTTTTTACGGTGATGTAAGGTGTTCTTAGGAATTGTAATGAGTCCTACATTATTCTAATGTGCTTTTCATGTTGCTAATGTCGCATACTAAGCCGTAACAACTCTTAAGTTATCGTACGATGTTCCAAGGATTTCGACGAAATCATTAGGTTTATTAAGGAGTTTTAAGGTTTCATACGGTGTTGTTAGGAGTTTTTAGGCGTCCAACATTATACTAACGTGCTTCTCAAGATGCTAATATGTCATACAGAGTCGTAAGATGTCTTAAGTTGCCGTACGACGTTCAAAAGACTCGGACGAATTCATTAGGTATAGTATGGAGTTTTAATGTTTTTACGGTGATGTAAGGTGTTCTTAGGAATTTTAATGAGTCATACATTATTCTAATGTGCTTTTCATGTTGCTAATGTTGATACCGAGCAGTAACATCTCCTCAGTTACCGTACGATGTTCAAAGGACTTCAACGAAATCGTTAGGTTTATTAACGAGTTTTAAGGTTTCACACAGTGTTTTTATAAGTTGTAAGGTGTCCAACATTATACAAACGTGGTTGTCAAGATGCTAACATGGCATACAAAGTCGTAAGATGTCTTATGTTGTCGTACGACGTTCAAAGGACTCGGACGAATTCATTAGGTTTCGTATGGAGTTTTAAAGTTTCCTACGGTGATGTAAGGTGTTCTTAGGAGATGTAACGTGTCATACGTTATTCTAACGTGCTTTTCATGTTGCAAATGTCGCATACTAAGCCGTGACAACTCTTAAGTTATCGTACGATGTTCAAAGGATTTCGACGAAATCATTAGGTTTATTAAGGATTTTTAAGGTTTCATACGGTGTTGTTAGGAGTTTTTAGGCGTCCAACATTATACTAACGTGCTTGTCAAGATGCTAATATGTCATACAGAGTCGTAAGATGTCTTAAGTTGCCGTACGACGTTTAAAGGACTCGGACGAATTCATTAGGTTTAGTATGGAGTTTTAATGTTTTTACGGTGATGTAAGGTGTTCTTAGGAATTGTAATGAGTCCTACATTATTCTAATGTGCTTTCATGTTGCTAATGTCGCATACTAAGCCGTAACAACTCTTAAGTTATCGTACGATGTTCAAAGGATTTCGACGAAATCATTAGGTTTATTAAGGATTTTTAAGGTTTCATACGGTGTTGTTAGGAGTTTTTAGGCGTCCAACATTATACTAACGTGCTTGTCAAGATGCTAATATGTCATACAAAGTCGTAAGATGTCTTAAGTTGCCGTACGACGTTCAAAGGACTCGGACGAATTCATTAGGTTTAGTATGGAGTTTTAATGTTTTTACGGTGATGTAAGGTGTTCTTAGGAATTGTAATGAGTCCTACATTATTCTAATGTGCTTTTCATGTTGCTAATGTCGCATACTAAGCCGTAACAACTCTTAAGTTATCGTACGATGTTCAAAGGATTTCGACGAAATCATTAGGTTTATTAAGGATTTTTAAGGTTTCATACGGTGTTGTTAGGAGTTTTTAGGCGTCCAACATTATACTAACGTGCTTGTCAAGATGCTAATATGTCATACAGAGTCGTAAGATGTCTTAAGTTGCTGTACGACGTTCAAAGGACTCGGACGAATTCATTAGGTTTAGTATGGAGTTTTAATGTTTTTACGGTGATGTAAGGTGTTCTTAGGAATTGTAATGAGTCCTACATTATTCTAATGTGCTTTTCATGTTGCTAATGTCGCATACTAAGCCGTAACAACTCTTAAGTTATCGTACGATGTTCAAAGGATTTCGACAAAATCATTAGGTTTATTAAGGATTTTTAAGGTTTCATACGGTGTTGTTAGGAGTTTTTAGGCGTCCAACATTATACTAACGTGCTTGTCAAGATGCTAATATGTCATACAGAGTCGTAAGATGTCTTAAGTTGCCGTACGACGTTCAAAGGACTCGGACGAATTCATTAGGTTTAGTATGGAGTTTTAATGTTTTTACGGTGATGTAAGGTGTTCTTAGGAATTGTAATGAGTCCTACATTATTCTAATGTGCTTTTCATGTTGCTAATGTCGCATACTAAGCCGTAACAACTCTTAAGTTATCGTACGATGTTCAAAGGATTTCGACGAAATCATTAGGTTTATTAAGGAGTTTTAAGGTTTCATACGGTGTTGTTAGGAGTTTTTAGGCGTCCAACATTATACTAACGTGCTTGTCAAGATGCTAATATGTCATACAGAGTCGTAAGATGTCTTAAGTTGCCGTACGACGTTCAAAGGACTCGGACGAATTCATTAGGTTTAGTATGGAGTTTTAATGTTTTTACGGTGATGTAAGGTGTTCTTAGGAATTGTAATGAGTCCTACATTATTCTAATGTGCTTTTCATGTTGCTAATGTCGCATACTAAGCCGTAACAACTCTTAAGTTATCGTACAATGTTCAAAGGATTTCGAAGAAATCATTAGGTTTATTAAGGAGTTTTAAGGTTTCATACGGTGTTGTTAGGAGTTTTTAGGCGTCCAACATTATACTAACGTGCTTCTCAAGATGCTAATATGTCATACAGAGTCGTAAGATGTCTTAAGTCGCCGTACGACGTTCAAAGGACTCGGACGAATTCATTAGGTTTAGTATGGAGTTTTAATGTTTTTACGGTGATGTAAGGTGTTCTTAGGAATTGTAATGAGTCCTACATTATTCTAATGTGCTTTTCATGTTGCTAATGTCGCATACTAAGCCGTAACAACTCTTAAGTTATCGTACGATGTTCCAAGGATTTCGACGAAATCATTAGGTTTATTAAGGAGTTTTAAGGTTTCATACGGTGTTGTTAGGAGTTTTTAGGCGTCCAACATTATACTAACGTGCTTCTCAAGATGCTAATATGTCATACAGAGTCGTAAGATGTCTTAAGTTGCCGTACGACGTTCAAAAGACTCGGACGAATTCATTAGGTATAGTATGGAGTTTTAATGTTTTTACGGTGATGTAAGGTGTTCTTAGGAATTTTAATGAGTCATACATTATTCTAATGTGCTTTTCATGTTGCTAATGTTGATACCGAGCCGTAACATCTCCTCAGTTACCGTACGATGTTCAAAGGACTTCAACGAAATCGTTAGGTTTATTAACGAGTTTTAAGGTTTCACACAGTGTTTTTATAAGTTGTAAGGTGTCCAACATTATACAAACGTGGTTGTCAAGATGCTAACATGGCATACAAAGTCGTAAGATGTCTTATGTTGTCGTACGACGTTCAAAGGACTCGGACGAATTCATTAGGTTTCGTATGGAGTTTTAAAGTTTCCTACGGTGATGTAAGGTGTTCTTAGGAGATGTAACGTGTCATACGTTATTCTAACGTGCTTTTCATGTTGCAAATGTCGCATACTAAGCCGTGACAACTCTTAAGTTATCGTACGATGTTCAAAGGATTTCGACGAAATCATTAGGTTTATTAAGGATTTTTAAGGTTTCATACGGTGTTGTTAGGAGTTTTTAGGCGTCCAACATTATACTAACGTGCTTGTCAAGATGCTAATATGTCATACAGAGTCGTAAGATGTCTTAAGTTGCCGTACGACGTTTAAAGGACTCGGACGAATTCATTAGGTTTAGTATGGAGTTTTAATGTTTTTACGGTGATGTAAGGTGTTCTTAGGAATTGTAATGAGTCCTACATTATTCTAATGTGCTTTCATGTTGCTAATGTCGCATACTAAGCCGTAACAACTCTTAAGTTATCGTACGATGTTCAAAGGATTTCGACGAAATCATTAGGTTTATTAAGGATTTTTAAGGTTTCATACGGTGTTGTTAGGAGTTTTTAGGCGTCCAACATTATACTAACGTGCTTGTCAAGATGCTAATATGTCATACAAAGTCGTAAGATGTCTTAAGTTGCCGTACGACGTTCAAAGGACTCGGACGAATTCATTAGGTTTAGTATGGAGTTTTAATGTTTTTACGGTGATGTAAGGTGTTCTTAGGAATTGTAATGAGTCCTACATTATTCTAATGTGCTTTTCATGTTGCTAATGTCGCATACTAAGCCGTAACAACTCTTAAGTTATTGTACGATGTTCAAAGGATTTCGACGAAATCATTAGGTTTATTAAGGAGTTTTAAGGTTTCATACGGTGTTGTTAGGAGTTTTTAGGCGTCCAACATTATACTAACGTGCTTCTCAAGATGCTAATATGTCATACAGAGTCGTAAGATGTCTTAAGTTGCCGTACGACGTTCAAAGGACTCGGACGAATTCATTAGGTTTAGTATGGAGTTTTAATGTTTTTACGGTGATGTAAGGTGTTCTTAGGAATTGTAATGAGTCCTACATTATTCTAATGTGCTTTTCATGTTGCTAATGTCGCATACTAAGCCGTAACAACTCTTAAGTTATCGTACGATGTTCAAAGGATTTCGACGAAATCATTAGGTTTATTAAGGAGTTTTAAGGTTTCATACGGTGTTGTTAGGAGTTTTTAGGCGTCCAACATTATACTAACGTGCTTCTCAAGATGCTAATATGTCATACAGAGTCGTAAGATGTCTTAAGTTGCCGTACGACGTTCAAAAGACTCGGACGAATTCATTAGGTATAGTATGGAGTTTTAATGTTTTTACGGTGATGTAAGGTGTTCTTAGGAATTTTAATGAGTCATACATTATTCTAATGTGCTTTTCATGTTGCTAATGTTGATACCGAGCCGTAACATCTCCTCAGTTACCGTACGATGTTCAAAGGACTTCAACGAAATCGTTAGGTTTATTAACGAGTTTTAAGGTTTCACTTGGTGTTTTTATAAGTTGTAAGGTGTCCAACATTATACAAACGTGCTTGTCAAGATGCTAATATGGCATACAGAGTCGTAAGATGTCTTATGTTGTCATACGACGTTCAAAGGACTCGGACGAATTCATTAGGTTTAGTATGGAGTTTTAATGTTTTTACGGTGATGTAAGGTGTTCTTAGGAATTGTAATGAGTCCTACATTACTCTAATGTGCTTTTCATGTTGCTAATGTCGCATACTAAGCCGTAACAACTCTTAAGTTATCGTACGATGTTCAAAGGATTTCGACGAAATCATTAGGTTTATTAAGAAGTTTTAAGGTTTCATACGGTGTTGTTAGGAGTTTTTAGGCGTCCAACATTATACTAACGTGCTTGTCAAGATTCAAATATGTCATACAAAGTCGTAAGATGTCTTAAGTTGCCGTACGACGTTCAAAGGACTCGGACGAATTCATTAGGTTTAGTATGGAGTTTTAATGTTTTTACGGTGATGTAAGGTGTTCTTAGGAATTGTAATGAGTCCTACATTATTCTAATGTGCTTTTCATGTTGCTAATGTCGCATACTAAGCCGTAACAACTCTTAAGTTATCGTACGATGTTCAAAGGATTTCGACGAAATCATTAGGTTTATTAAGGAGTTTTAAGGTTTCATACGGTGTTGTTAGGAGTTTTTAGGCGTCCAACATTATACTAACGTGCTTCTCAAGATGCTAATATGTCATACAGAGACGTAAGATGTCTTAAGTTGCCGTACGACGTTCAAAAGACTCGGACGAATTCATTAGGTATAGTATGGAGTTTTAATGTTTTTACGGTGATGTAAGGTGTTCTTAGGAATTGTAATGAGTCCTACATTATTCTAATGTGCTTTTCATGTTGCTAATGTCGCATACTAAGCCGTAACAACTCTTAAGTTATTGTACGATGTTCAAAGGATTTCGACGAAATCATTAGGTTTATTAAGGAGTTTTAAGGTTTCATACAGTGTTGTTAGGAGTTTTTAGGCGTCCAACATTATACTAACGTGCTTCTCAAGATGCTAATATGTCATACAGAGTCGTAAGATGTCTTAAGTTGCCGTACGACGTTCAAAGGACTCGGACGAATTCATTAGGTTTAGTATGGAGTTTTAATGTTTTTACGGTGATGTAAGGTGTTCTTAGGAATTGTAATGAGTCCTACATTATTCTAATGTGCTTTTCATGTTGCTAATGTCGCATACTAAGCCGTAACAACTCTTAAGTTATCGTACGATGTTCAAAGGATTTCAACGAAATCATTAGGTTTATTAAGGAGTTTTAAGGTTTCATACGGTGTTGTTAGGAGTTTTTAGGCGTCCAACATTATACTAACGTGCTTCTCAAGATGCTAATATGTCATACAGAGTCGTAAGATGTCTTAAGTTGCCGTACGACGTTCAAAAGACTCGGACGAATTCATTAGGTATAGTATGGAGTTTTAATGTTTTTACGGTGATGTAAGGTGTTCATAGGAATTGTAATGAGTCCTACATTATTCTAATGTGCTTTTCATGTTGCTAATGTCGATACCGAGCCGTAATATCTCCTGAGTTACAGTACGATGTTCAAAGGTCTTCGACGAAATCGTTAGGTATATTAACGAGTTTTAAGGTTTCACTTGGTGTTTTTATAAGTTGTTAGGTGTCCAACATTATACAAACGTGCTTGTCAAGATGCTAATATGGCAAACAGAATCGTAAGATGTCTTATGTTGTCATACGACGTTCAAAGGACTCGGACGAATTCATTAGGTTTAGTATGGAGTTTTAATGTTTTTACGGTGATGTAAGGTGTTCTTAGGAATTGTAATGAGTCCTACATTATTCTAATGTGCTTTTCATGTTGCTAATGTCGCATACTAAGCCGTAACAACTCTTAAGTTATCATACGATGTTCAAAGGATTTCGACGAAATCATTAGGTTTATTAAGGAGTTTTAAGGTTTCATACGGTGTTGTTAGGAGTTTTTAGGCGTCCAACATTATACTAACGTGCTTGTCAAGATTCAAATATGTCATACAAAGTCGTAAGATGTCTTAAGTTGCCGTACGACGTTCAAAGGACTCGGACGAATTCATTAGGTTTAGTATGGAGTTTTAATGTTTTTACGGTGATGTAAGGTGTTCTTAGGAATTGTAATGAGTCCTACATTATTCTAATGTGCTTTTCATGTTGCTAATGTCGCATACTAAGCCGTAACAACTCTTAAGTTATCGTACGATGTTCAAAGGATTTCGACGAAATCATTAGGTTTATTAAGGAGTTTTAAGGTTTCATACGGTGTTGTTAGGAGTTTTTAGGCGTCCAACATTATACTAACGTGCTTCTCAAGATGCTAATATGTCATACAGAGTCGTAAGATGTCTTAAGTTGCCGTACGACGTTCAAAAGACTCGGACGAATTCATTAGGTATAGTATGGAGTTTTAATGTTTTTACGGTGATGTAAGGTGTTCTTAGGAATTGTAATGAGTCCTACATTATTCTAATGTGCTTTTCATGTTGCTAATGTCGATACCGAGCCGTAATATCTCCTGAGTTACAGTACGATGTTCAAAGGTCTTCGACGAAATCGTTAGGTATATTAACGAGTTTTAAGGTTTCACTTGGTGTTTTTATAAGTTGTAAGGTGTCCAACATTATACAAACGTGCTTGTCAAGATGCTAATATGGCATACAGAGTCGTAAGATGTCTTATGTTGTCATACGACGTTCAAAGGACTCGGACGAATTCATTAGGTTTAGTATGGAGTTTTATTGTTTTTACGGTGATGTAAGGTGTTCTTAGGAATTGTAATGAGTCCTACATTATTCTAATGTGCTTTTCATGTTGCTAATGTCGCATACTAAGCCGTAACAACTCTTAAGTTATCGTACGATGTTCAAAGGATTTCGACGAAATCATTAGGTTTATTAAGGAGTTTTAAGGTTTCATACGGTGTTGTTAGGAGTTTTTAGGCGTCCAACATTATACTAACGTGCTTGTCAAGATGCAAATATGTCATACAAAGTCGTAAGATGTCTTAAGTTGCCGTACGACGTTCAAAGGACTCGGACGAATTCATTAGGTTTAGTATGGAGTTTTAATGTTTTTACGGTGATGTAAGGTGTTCTTAGGAATTGTAATGAGTCCTACATTATTCTAATGTGCTTTTCATGTTGCTAATGTCGCATACTAAGCCGTAACAACTCTTAAGTTATCGTACGATGTTCAAAGGATTTCGACGAAATCATTAGGTTTATTAAGGAGTTTTAAGGTTTCATACGGTGTTGTTAGGAGTTTTTAGGCGTCCAACATTATACTAACGTGCTTCTCAAGATGCTAATATGTCATACAGAGTCGTAAGATGTCTTAAGTTGCCGTACGACGTTCAAAAGACTCGGACGAATTCATTAGGTATAGTATGGAGTTTTAATGTTTTTACGGTGATGTAAGGTGTTCTTAGGAATTGTAATGAGTCCTACATTATTCTAATGTGCTTTTCATGTTGCTAATGTCGATACCGAGCCGTAATATCTCCTGAGTTAATGTACGATGTTCAAAGGTCTTCGACGAAATCGTTAGGTATATTAACGAGTTTTAAGGTTTCACTTGGTGTTTTTATAAGTTGTAAGGTGTCCAACATTATACAAACGTGCTTGTCAAGATGCTAATATGGCATACAGAGTCGTAAGATGTCTTATGTTGTCATACGACGTTCAAAGGACTCGGACGAATTCATTAGGTTTAGTATGGAGTTTTAATGTTTTTACGGTGATGTAAGGTGTTCTTAGGAATTGTAATGCGTGCTACATTATTCAAATGTGCTTTACATGTTGCTAATGTCGATACTTAGCCATAATATCTCCTGAGTTACCGTACGATGTTCAAATGACTTCGACGAAATCGTTAGGTTTATTAACGAGTTTTAAGGTTTGACACGTTGTTTTTATGAGTTGTAAGGTGTCCAACATTATACTAACGTGCTTGTCAAGATGCTAATATGGCATACAGAGTCGTAAGATGTCTTATGTTGTCATACGACGTTCAAAGGACTCGGACGAATTCATTAGGTTTAGTATGGAGTTTTAATGTTTTTACGGTGATGCAAGGTGTTCTTAGGAATTGTAATGAGTCCTACATTATTCTAATGTGCTTTTCATGTTGCTAATGTCGCATACTAAGCCGTAACAACTCTTAAGTTATCGTACGATGTTCAAAGGATTTCGACGAAATCATTAGGTTTATTAAGGAGTTTTAAGGTTTCATACGGTGTTGTTAGGAGTTTTTAGGCGTCCAACATTATACTAACGTGCTTGTCAAGATGCAAATATGTCATACAAAGTCGTAAGAGGTCTTAAGTTGCCGTACGACGTTCAAAGGACTCGGACGAATTCATTAGGTTTAGTATGGAGTTTTAATGTTTTTACGGTGATGTAAGGTGTTCTTAGGAATTGTAATGAGTCCTACATTATTCTAATGTGCTTTTCATGTTGCTAATGTCGCATACTAAGCCGTAACAACTCTTAAGTTATCGTACGATGTTCAAAGGATTTCGACGAAATCATTAGGTTTATTAAGGAGTTTTAAGGTTTCATACGGTGTTGTTAGGAGTTTTTAGGCGTCCAACATTATACTAACGTGCTTCTCAAGATGCTAATATGTCATACAGAGTCGTAAGATGTCTTAAGTTGCCGTACGACGTTCAAAGGACTCGGACGAATTCATTAGGTTTAGTATGGAGTTTTAATGTTTTTACGGTGATGTAAGGTGTTCTTAGGAATTGTAATGAGTCCTACATTATTCTAATGTGCTTTTCATGTTGCTAATGTCGCATACTAAGCCGTAACAACTCTTAAGTTATCGTACGATGTTCAAAGGATTTCGACGAAATCATTAGGTTTATTAAGGAGTTTTAAGGTTTCATACGGTGTTGTTAGGAGTTTTTAGGCGTCCAACATTATACTAACGTGCTTCTCAAGATGCTAATATGTCATACAGAGTCGTAAGATGTCTTAAGTTGCCGTACGACGTTCAAAAGACTCGGACGAATTCATTAGGTATAGTATGGAGTTTTAATGTTTTTACGGTGATGTAAGGTGTTCTTAGGAATTGTAATGAGTCCTACATTATTCTAATGTGCTTTTCATGTTGCTAATGTCGATACCGAGCCGTAATATCTCCTGAGTTACAGTACGATGTTCAAAGGTCTTCGACGAAATCGTTAGGTATATTAACGAGTTTTAAGGTTTCACTTGGTGTTTTTATAAGTTGTAAGGTGTCCAACATCATACAAACGTGCTTGTCAAGATGCTAATATGGCATACAGAGTCGTAAGATGTCTTATGTTGTCATACGACGTTCAAAGGACTCGGACGAATTCATTAGGTTTAGTATGGAGTTTTAATGTTTTTACGGTGATGTAAGGTGTTCTTAGGAATTGTAATGGGTGCTACATTATTCAAATGTGCTTTACATGTTGCTAATGTCGATACTTAGCCGTAATATCTCCTGAGTTACCGTACGATGTTCAAAGGACTTCGACGAAATCATTAGGTTTATTAACGAGTTTTAAGGTTTCACACGTTGTTTTTATGAGTTGTAAGGTGTCCAACATTATACTAACGTGCTTGTCAAGATGCTAATATGGCATACAGAGTCGTAAGATGTCTTATGTTGTCGTACGACGTTCAAAGGACTCGGACGAATTCATTAGGTTTTGTATGGAGATTTAAAGTTTCCTACGGTGATGTAAGGTGTTCTTAGGAGATGTAACGTGTCATACGTTATTCTAACGTGCCTTTCATGTTGCAAATGTCGCATACTAAGCCGTGACAACTCTTAAGTTATCGTACGTTGTTCAAAGGATTTCGACGAAATCATTAGGTTTATTAAGGAGTTTTAAGGTTTCATACGGTGTTGTTAGGAGTTTTTAGGCGTCCAACATTATACTAACGTGCTTCTCAAGATGCTAATATGTCATACAGAGTCGTAAGATGTCTTAAGTTGCCGTACGACGTTCAAAAGACTCGGACGAATTCATTAGGTATAGTATGGAGTTTTAATGTTTTTACGGTGATGTAAGGTGTTCTTAGGAATTGTAATGAGTCATACATTATTCTAATGTGCTTTTCATGTTGCTAATGTCGATACCGAGCCGTAACATCTCCTCAGTTACCGTACGATGTTCAAAGGACTTCAACGAAATCGTTAGGTTTATTAAGGAGTTTTAAGGTTTCACACAGTGTTTTTATAAGTTGTAAGGTGTCCAACATTATACAAACGTGGTTGTCAAGATGCTAACATGGCATACAGAGTCGTAAGATGTCTTATGTTGTCGTACGACGTTCAAAGGACTCGGACGAATTCATTAGGTTTCGTATGGAGTTTTAAAGTTTCCTACGGTGATGTAAGGTGTTCTTAGGAGATGTAACGTGTCATACGTTATTCTAACGTGCTTTTCATGTTGCAAATGTCGCATACTAAGCCGTGACAACTCTTAAGTTATCGTACGATGTTCAAAGGATTTCGACGAAATCATTAGGTTTATTAAGGATTTTTAAGGTTTCATACGGTGTTGTTAGGAGTTTTTAGGCGTCCAACATTATACTAACGTGCTTGTCAAGATGCTAATATGTCATACAGAGTCGTAAGATGTCTTAAGTTGCCGTACGACGTTCAAAGGACTCGGACGAATTCATTAGGTTTAGTATGGAGTTTTAATGTTTTAACGGTGATGTAAGGTGTTCTTAGGAATTGTAATGAGTCCTACATTATTCAAATGTGCTTTACATGTTGCTAATGTCGATACTTAGCCGTAATATCTCCTGAGTTACCGTACGATGTTCAAAGGACTTCGACGAAATCATTAGGTTTATTAACGAGTTTTAAGGTTTCACACGTTGTTTTTATGAGTTGTAAGGTGTCCAACATTATACTAACGTGCTTGTCAAGATGCTAATATGGCATACAGAGTCGTAAGATGTCTTATGTTGTCGTACGACGTTCAAAGGACTCGGACGAATTCATTAGGTTTTGTATGGAGATTTAAAGTTTCCTACGGTGATGTAAGGTGTTCTTAGGAGATGTAACGTGTCATACGTTATTCTAACGTGCCTTTCATGTTGCAAATGTCGCATACTAAGCCGTGACAACTCTTAAGTTATCGTACGTTGTTCAAAGGATTTCGACGAAATCATTAGGTTTATTAAGGAGTTTTAAGGTTTCATACGGTGTTGTTAGGAGTTTTTAGGCGTCCAACATTATACTAACGTGCTTCTCAAGATGCTAATATGTCATACAGAGTCGTAAGATGTCTTAAGTTGCCGTACGACGTTGAAAAGACTCGGACGAATTCATTAGGTATAGTATGGAGTTTTAATGTTTTTACGGTGATGTAAGGTGTTCTTAGGAATTGTAATGAGTCATACATTATTCTAATGTGCTTTTCATGTTGCTAATGTCGATACCGAGCCGTAACATCTCCTCAGTTACCGTACGATGTTCAAAGGACTTCAACGAAATCGTTAGGTTTATTAAGGAGTTTTAAGGTTTCACACAGTGTTTTTATAAGTTGTAAGGTGTCCAACATTATACAAACGTGGTTGTCAAGATGCTAACATGGCATACAGAGTCGTAAGATGTCTTATGTTGTCGTACGACGTTCAAAGGACTCGGACGAATTCATTAGGTTTCGTATGGAGTTTTAAAGTTTCCTACGGTGATGTAAGGTGTTCTTAGGAGATGTAACGTGTCATACGTTATTCTAACGTGCTTTTCATGTTGCAAATGTCGCATACTAAGCCGTGACAACTCTTAAGTTATCGTACGATGTTCAAAGGATTTCGACGAAATCATTAGGTTTATTAAGGATTTTTAAGGTTTCATACGGTGTTGTTAGGAGTTTTTAGGCGTCCAACATTATACTAACGTGCTTGTCAAGATGCTAATATGTCATACAGAGTCGTAAGATGTCTTAAGTTGCCGTACGACGTTTAAAGGACTCGGACGAATTCATTAGGTTTAGTATGGAGTTTTAATGTTTTAACGGTGATGTAAGGTGTTCTTAGGAATTGTAATGAGTCCTACATTATTCTAATGTGCTTTTCATGTTGCTAATGTCGCATACTAAGCCGTAACAACTCTTAAGTTATCGTACGATGTTCAAAGGATTTCGACGAAATCATTAGGTTTATTAAGGATTTTTAAGGTTTCATACGGTGTTGTTAGGAGTTTTTAGGCGTCCAACATTATACTAACGTGCTTGTCAAGATGCTAATATGTCATACAAAGTCGTAAGATGTCTTAAGTTGCCGTACGACGTTCAAAGGACTCGGACGAATTCATTAGGTTTAGTATGGAGTTTTAATGTTTTTACGGTGATGTAAGGTGTTCTTGGGAATTGTAATGAGTCCTACATTATTCTAATGTGCTTTTCATGTTGCTAATGTCGCATACTAAGCCGTAACAACTCTTAAGTTATCGTACGATGTTCAAAGGATTTCGACGAAATCATTAGGTTTATTAAGGAGTTTTAAGGTTTCATACGGTGTTGTTAGGAGTTTTTAGGCGTCCAACATTATACTAACGTGCTTCTCAAGATGCTAATATGTCATACAGAGTCGTAAGATGTCTTAAGTTGCCGTACGACGTTCAAAGGACTCGGACGAATTCATTAGGTTTAGTATGGAGTTTTAATGTTTTTACGGTGATGTAAGGTGTTCTTAGGAATTGTAATGAGTCCTACATTATTCTAATGTGCTTTTCATGTTGCTAATGTCGCATACTAAGCCGTAACAACTCTTAAGTTATCGTACGATGTTCAAAGGATTTCGACGAAATCATTAGGTTTATTAAGGAGTTTTAAGGTTTCATACGGTGTTGTTAGGAGTTTTTAGGCGTCCAACATTATACTAACGTGCTTCTCAAGATGCTAATATGTCATACAGAGTCGTAAGATGTCTTAAGTTGCCGTACGACGTACAAAAGACTCGGACGAATTCATTAGGTATAGTATGGAGTTTTAATGTTTTTACGGTGATGTAAGGTGTTCTTAGGAATTTTAATGAGTCATACATTATTCTAATGTGCTTTTCATGTTGCTAATGTTGATACCGAGCCGTAACATCTCCTCAGTTACCGTACGATGTTCAAAGGACTTCAACGAAATCGTTAGGTTTATTAACGAGTTTTAAGGTTTCACTTGGTGTTTTTATAAGTTGTAAGGTGTCCAACATTATACAAACGTGCTTGTCAAGATGCTAATATGGCATACAAAGTCGTAAGATGTCTTATGTTGTCATACGACGTTCAAAGGACTCGGACGAATTCATTAGGTTTAGTATGGAGTTTTAATGTTTTTACGGTGATGTAAGGTGTTCTTAGGAATTGTAATGAGTCCTACATTATTCTAATGTGCTTTTCATGTTGCTAATGTCGCATACTAAGCCGTAACAACTCTTAAGTTATCGTACGATGTTCAAAGGATTTCGACGAAATCATTAGGTTTATTAAGAAGTTTTAAGGTTTCATACGGTGTTGTTAGGAGTTTTTAGGCGTCCAACATTATACTAACGTGCTTGTCAAGATTCAAATATGTCATACAAAGTCGTAAGATGTCTTAAGTTGCCGTACGACGTTCAAAGGACTCGGACGAATTCATTAGGTTTAGTATGGAGTTTTAATGTTTTTACGGTGATGTAAGGTGTTCTTAGGAATTGTAATGAGTCCTACATTATTCTAATGTGCTTTTCATGTTGCTAATGTCGCATACTAAGCCGTAACAACTCTTAAGTTATCGTACGATGTTCAAAGGATTTCGACGAAATCATTAGGTTTATTAAGGAGTTTTAAGGTTTCATAAGGTGTTGTTAGGAGTTTTTAGGCGTCCAACATTATACTAACGTGCTTCTCAAGATGCTAATATGTCATACAGAGACGTAAGATGTCTTAAGTTGCCGTACGACGTTCAAAAGACTCGGACGAATTCATTAGGTATAGTATGGAGTTTTAATGTTTTTACGGTGATGTAAGGTGTTCTTAGGAATTGTAATGAGTCCTACATTATTCTAATGTGCTTTTCATGTTGCTAATGTCGCATACTAAGCCGTAACAACTCTTAAGTTATTGTACGATGTTCAAAGGATTTCGACGAAATCATTAGGTTTATTAAGGAGTTTTAAGGTTTCATACGGTGTTGTTAGGAGTTTTTAGGCGTCCAACATTATACTAACGTGCTTCTCAAGATGCTAATATGTCATACAGAGTCGTAAGATGTCTTAAGTTGCCGTACGACGTTCAAAGGACTCGGACGAATTCATTAGGTTTAGTATGGAGTTTTAATGTTTTTACGGTGATGTAAGGTGTTCTTAGGAATTGTAATGAGTCCTACATTATTCTAATGTGCTTTTCATGTTGCTAATGTCGCATACTAAGCCGTAACAACTCTTAAGTTATCGTACGATGTTCAAAGGATTTCAACGAAATCATTAGGTTTATTAAGGAGTTTTAAGGTTTCATACGGTGTTGTTAGGAGTTTTTAGGCGTCCAACATTATACTAACGTGCTTCTCAAGATGCTAATATGTCATACAGAGTCGTAAGATGTCTTAAGTTGCCGTACGACGTTCAAAAGACTCGGACGAATTCATTAGGTATAGTATGGAGTTTTAATGTTTTTACGGTGATGTAAGGTGTTCATAGGAATTGTAATGAGTCCTACATTATTCTAATGTGCTTTTCATGTTGCTAATGTCGATACCGAGCCGTAATATCTCCTGAGTTACAGTACGATGTTCAAAGGTCTTCGACGAAATCGTTAGGTATATTAACGAGTTTTAAGGTTTCACTTGGTGTTTTTATAAGTTGTTAGGTGTCCAACATTATACAAACGTGCTTGTCAAGATGCTAATATGGCAAACAGAATCGTAAGATGTCTTATGTTGTCATACGACGTTCAAAGGACTCGGACGAATTCATTAGGTTTAGTATGGAGTTTTAATGTTTTTACGGTGATGTAAGGTGTTCTTAGGAATTGTAATGAGTCCTACATTATTCTAATGTGCTTTTCATGTTGCTAATGTCGCATACTAAGCCGTAACAACTCTTAAGTTATCGTACGATGTTCAAAGGATTTCGACGAAATCATTAGGTTTATTAAGGAGTTTTAAGGTTTCATACGGTGTTGTTAGGAGTTTTTAGGCGTCCAACATTATACAAACGTGCTTCTCAAGATGCTAATATGTCATACAGAGTCGTAAGATGTCTTAAGTTGCCGTACGACGTTCAAAAGACTCGGACGAATTCATTAGGTATAGTATGGAGTTTTAATGTTTTTACGGTGATGTAAGGTGTTCTTAGGAATTGTAATGAGTCCTACATTATTCTAATGTGCTTTTCATGTTGCTAATGTCGATACCGAGCCGTAATATCTCCTGAGTTACAGTACGATGTTCAAAGGTCTTCGACGAAATCGTTAGGTATATTAACGAGTTTTAAGGTTTCACTTGGTGTTTTTATAAGTTGTAAGGTGTCCAACATTATACAAACGTGCTTGTCAAGATGCTAATATGGCATACAGAGTCGTAAGATGTCTTATGTTGTCATACGACGTTCAAAGGACTCGGACGAATTCATTAGGTTTAGTATGGAGTTTTAATGTTTTTACGGTGATGTAAGGTGTTCTTAGGAATTGTAATGAGTCCTACATTATTCTAATGTGCTTTTCATGTTGCTAATGTCGCATACTAAGCCGTAACAACTCTTAAGTTATCGTACGATGTTCAAAGGATTTCAACGAAATCATTAGGTTTATTAAGGATTTTTAAGGTTTCATACGGTGTTGTTAGGAGTTTTTAGGCGTCCAACATTATACTAACGTGCTTCTCAAGATGCTAATATGTCATACAGAGTCGTAAGATGTCTTAAGTTGCCGTACGACGTTCAAAGGACTCGGACGAATTCATTAGGTTTAGTATGGAGTTTTAATGTTTTTACGGTGATGTAAGGTGTTCTTAGGAATTGTAATGAGTCCTACATTATTCTAATGTGCTTTTCATGTTGCTAATGTCGCATACTAAGCCGTAACAACTCTTAAGTTATCGTACGATGTTCAAAGGATTTCGACGAAATCATTAGGTTTATTAAGGAGTTTTAAGGTTTCATACGGTGTTGTTAGGAGTTTTTAGGCGTCCAACATTATACTAACGTGCTTCTCAAGATGCTAATATGTCATACAGAGTCGTAAGATGTCTTAAGTTGCCGTACGACGTACAAAAGACTCGGACGAATTCATTAGGTATAGTATGGAGTTTTAATGTTTTTACGGTGATGTAAGGTGTTCTTAGGAATTTTAATGAGTCATACATTATTCTAATGTGCTTTTCATGTTGCTAATGTTGATACCGAGCCGTAACATCTCCTCAGTTACCGTACGATGTTCAAAGGACTTCAACGAAATCGTTAGGTTTATTAACGAGTTTTAAGGTTTCACTTGGTGTTTTTATAAGTTGTAAGGTGTCCAACATTATACAAACGTGCTTGTCAAGATGCTAATATGGCATACAAAGTCGTAAGATGTCTTATGTTGTCATACGACGTTCAAAGGACTCGGACGAATTCATTAGGTTTAGTATGGAGTTTTAATGTTTTTACGGTGATGTAAGGTGTTCTTAGGAATTGTAATGAGTCCTACATTATTCTAATGTGCTTTTCATGTTGCTAATGTCGCATACTAAGCCGTAACAACTCTTAAGTTATCGTACGATGTTCAAAGGATTTCGACGAAATCATTAGGTTTATTAAGAAGTTTTAAGGTTTCATACGGTGTTGTTAGGAGTTTTTAGGCGTCCAACATTATACTAACGTGCTTGTCAAGATTCAAATATGTCATACAAAGTCGTAAGATGTCTTAAGTTGCCGTACGACGTTCAAAGGACTCGGACGAATTCATTAGGTTTAGTATGGAGTTTTAATGTTTTTACGGTGATGTAAGGTGTTCTTAGGAATTGTAATGAGTCCTACATTATTCTAATGTGCTTTTCATGTTGCTAATGTCGCATACTAAGCCGTAACAACTCTTAAGTTATCGTACGATGTTCAAAGGATTTCGACGAAATCATTAGGTTTATTAAGGAGTTTTAAGGTTTCATAAGGTGTTGTTAGGAGTTTTTAGGCGTCCAACATTATACTAACGTGCTTCTCAAGATGCTAATATGTCATACAGAGACGTAAGATGTCTTAAGTTGCCGTACGACGTTCAAAAGACTCGGACGAATTCATTAGGTATAGTATGGAGTTTTAATGTTTTTACGGTGATGTAAGGTGTTCTTAGGAATTGTAATGAGTCCTACATTATTCTAATGTGCTTTTCATGTTGCTAATGTCGCATACTAAGCCGTAACAACTCTTAAGTTATTGTACGATGTTCAAAGGATTTCGACGAAATCATTAGGTTTATTAAGGAGTTTTAAGGTTTCATACGGTGTTGTTAGGAGTTTTTAGGCGTCCAACATTATACTAACGTGCTTCTCAAGATGCTAATATGTCATACAGAGTCGTAAGATGTCTTAAGTTGCCGTACGACGTTCAAAGGACTCGGACGAATTCATTAGGTTTAGTATGGAGTTTTAATGTTTTTACGGTGATGTAAGGTGTTCTTAGGAATTGTAATGAGTCCTACATTATTCTAATGTGCTTTTCATGTTGCTAATGTCGCATACTAAGCCGTAACAACTCTTAAGTTATCGTACGATGTTCAAAGGATTTCAACGAAATCATTAGGTTTATTAAGGAGTTTTAAGGTTTCATACGGTGTTGTTAGGAGTTTTTAGGCGTCCAACATTATACTAACGTGCTTCTCAAGATGCTAATATGTCATACAGAGTCGTAAGATGTCTTAAGTTGCCGTACGACGTTCAAAAGACTCGGACGAATTCATTAGGTATAGTATGGAGTTTTAATGTTTTTACGGTGATGTAAGGTGTTCATAGGAATTGTAATGAGTCCTACATTATTCTAATGTGCTTTTCATGTTGCTAATGTCGATACCGAGCCGTAATATCTCCTGAGTTACAGTACGATGTTCAAAGGTCTTCGACGAAATCGTTAGGTATATTAACGAGTTTTAAGGTTTCACTTGGTGTTTTTATAAGTTGTTAGGTGTCCAACATTATACAAACGTGCTTGTCAAGATGCTAATATGGCAAACAGAATCGTAAGATGTCTTATGTTGTCATACGACGTTCAAAGGACTCGGACGAATTCATTAGGTTTAGTATGGAGTTTTAATGTTTTTACGGTGATGTAAGGTGTTCTTAGGAATTGTAATGAGTCCTACATTATTCTAATGTGCTTTTCATGTTGCTAATGTCGCATACTAAGCCGTAACAACTCTTAAGTTATCGTACGATGTTCAAAGGATTTCGACGAAATCATTAGGTTTATTAAGGAGTTTTAAGGTTTCATACGGTGTTGTTAGGAGTTTTTAGGCGTCCAACATTATACAAACGTGCTTCTCAAGATGCTAATATGTCATACAGAGTCGTAAGATGTCTTAAGTTGCCGTACGACGTTCAAAAGACTCGGACGAATTCATTAGGTATAGTATGGAGTTTTAATGTTTTTACGGTGATGTAAGGTGTTCTTAGGAATTGTAATGAGTCCTACATTATTCTAATGTGCTTTTCATGTTGCTAATGTCGATACCGAGCCGTAATATCTCCTGAGTTACAGTACGATGTTCAAAGGTCTTCGACGAAATCGTTAGGTATATTAACGAGTTTTAAGGTTTCACTTGGTGTTTTTATAAGTTGTAAGGTGTCCAACATTATACAAACGTGCTTGTCAAGATGCTAATATGGCATACAGAGTCGTAAGATGTCTTATGTTGTCATACGACGTTCAAAGGACTCGGACGAATTCATTAGGTTTAGTATGGAGTTTTATTGTTTTTACGATGATGTAAGGTGTTCTTAGGAATTGTAATGAGTCCTACATTATTCTAATGTGCTTTTCATGTTGCTAATGTCGCATACTAAGCCGTAACAACTCTTAAGTTATCGTACGATGTTCAAAGGATTTCGACGAAATCATTAGGTTTATTAAGGAGTTTTAAGGTTTCATACGGTGTTGTTAGGAGTTTTTAGGCGTCCAACATTATACTAACGTGCTTGTCAAGATGCAAATATGTCATACAAAGTCGTAAGATGTCTTAAGTTGCCGTACGACGTTCAAAGGACTCGGACGAATTCATTAGGTTTAGTATGGAGTTTTAATGTTTTTACGGTGATGTAAGGTGTTCTTAGGAATTGTAATGAGTCCTACATTATTCTAATGTGCTTTTCATGTTGCTAATGTCGCATACTAAGCCGTAACAACTCTTAAGTTATCGTACGATGTTCAAAGGATTTCGACGAAATCATTAGGTTTATTAAGGAGTTTTAAGGTTTCATACGGTGTTGTTAGGAGTTTTTAGGCGTCCAACATTATACTAACGTGCTTCTCAAGATGCTAATATGTCATACAGAGTCGTAAGATGTCTTAAGTTGCCGTACGACGTTCAAAAGACTCGGACGAATTCATTAGGTATAGTATGGAGTTTTAATGTTTTTACGGTGATGTAAGGTGTTCTTAGGAATTGTAATGAGTCCTACATTATTCTAATGTGCTTTTCATGTTGCTAATGTCGATACCGAGCCGTAATATCTCCTGAGTTATTGTACGATGTTCAAAGGTCTTCGACGAAATCGTTAGGTATATTAACGAGTTTTAAGGTTTCACTTGGTGTTTTTATAAGTTGTAAGGTGTCCAACATTATACAAACGTGCTTGTCAAGATGCTAATATGGCATACAGAGTCGTAAGATGTCTTATGTTGTCATACGACGTTCAAAGGACTCGGACGAATTCATTAGGTTTAGTATGGAGTTTTAATGTTTTTACGGTGATGTAAGGTGTTCTTAGGAATTGTAATGCGTGCTACATTATTCAAATGTGCTTTACATGTTGCTAATGTCGATACTTAGCCATAATATCTCCTGAGTTACCGTACGATGTTCAAATGACTTCGACGAAATCGTTAGGTTTATTAACGAGTTTTAAGGTTTGACACGTTGTTTTTATGAGTTGTAAGGTGTCCAACATTATACTAACGTGCTTGTCAAGATGCTAATATGGCATACAGAGTCGTAAGATGTCTTATGTTGTCATACGACGTTCAAAGGACTCGGACGAATTCATTAGGTTTAGTATGGAGTTTTAATGTTTTTACGGTGATGCAAGGTGTTCTTAGGAATTGTAATGAGTCCTACATTATTCTAATGTGCTTTTCATGTTGCTAATGTCGCATACTAAGCCGTAACAACTCTTAAGTTATCGTACGATGTTCAAAGGATTTCGACGAAATCATTAGGTTTATTAAGGAGTTTTAAGGTTTCATACGGTGTTGTTAGGAGTTTTTAGGCGTCCAACATTATACTAACGTGCTTGTCAAGATGCAAATATGTCATACAAAGTCGTAAGAGGTCTTAAGTTGCCGTACGACGTTCAAAGGACTCGGACGAATTCATTAGGTTTAGTATGGAGTTTTAATGTTTTTACGGTGATGTAAGGTGTTCTTAGGAATTGTAATGAGTCCTACATTATTCTAATGTGCTTTTCATGTTGCTAATGTCGCATACTAAGCCGTAACAACTCTTAAGTTATCGTACGATGTTCAAAGGATTTCGACGAAATCATTAGGTTTATTAAGGAGTTTTAAGGTTTCATACGGTGTTGTTAGGAGTTTTTAGGCGTCCAACATTATACTAACGTGCTTCTCAAGATGCTAATATGTCATACAGAGTCGTAAGATGTCTTAAGTTGCCGTACGACGTTCAAAAGACTCGGACGAATTCATTAGGTATAGTATGGAGTTTTAATGTTTTTACGGTGATGTAAGGTGTTCTTAGGATATGTAATGAGTCCTACATTATTCTAATGTGCTTTTCATGTTGCTAATGTCGATACCGAGCCGTAATATCTCCTGAGTTACCGTACGATGTTCAAAGGTCTTCGAAGAAATCGTTAGGTATATTAACGAGTTTTAAGGTTTCACTTGGTGTTTTTATAAGTTGTAAGGTGTCCAACATTATACAAACGTGCTTGTCAAGATGCTAATATGGCATACAGAGTCGTAAGATGTCTTATGTTGTCATACGACGTTCAAAGGACTCGGACGAATTCATTAGGTTTAGCATGGAGTTTTAATGTTTTTACGGTGATGTAAGGTGTTCTTAGGAATTGTAATGCGTGCTACATTATTCAAATGTGCTTTACATGTTGCTAATGTCGATACTTAGCCGTAATATCTCCTGAGTTACCGTACGATGTTCAAAGGATTTCGACGAAATCGTTAGGTTTATAAGGGAGTTTTAAGGTTTCATACGGTGTTGTTAGGAGTTTTTAGGCGTCCAACATTATACTAACGTGCTTGTCAAGATGCTAATATGGCATACAGAGTCGTAAGATGTCTTATGTTGTCGTACGACGTTCAAAGGACTCGGACGAATTCATTAGGTTTCGTATGGAGATTTAAAGTTTCCTACGGTGATGTAAGGTGTTCTTAGGAATTGTAATGAGTCCTACATTATTCTAATGTGCTTTTCATGTTGCTAATGTCGCATACTAAGCCGTAACAACTCTTAAGTTATCGTACGGTGTTCAAAGGATTTCGACGAAATCATTAGGTTTATTAAGGAGTTTTAAGGTTTCATACGGTGTTGTTAGGAGTTTTTAGGCGTCCAACATTATACTAACGTGCTTGTCAAGATGCAAATATGTCATACAAAGTCGTAAGATGTCTTAAGTTGCCGTACGACGTTCAAAGGACTCGGACGAATTCATTAGGTTTAGTATGGAGTTTTAATGTTTTTACGGTGATGTAAGGTGTTCTTAGGAATTGTAATGAGTCCTACATTATTCTAATGTGCTTTTCATGTTGCTAATGTCGCATACTAAGCCGTAACAACTCTTAAGTTATCGTACGATGTTCAAAGGATTTCGACGAAATCATTAGGTTTATTAAGGAGTTTTAAGGTTTCATACGGTGTTGTTAGGAGTTTTTAGGCGTCCAACATTATACTAACGTGCTTCTCAAGATGCTAATATGTCATACAGAGTCGTAAGATGTCTTAAGTTGCCGTACGACGTTCAAAAGACTCGGACGAATTCATTAGGTATAGTATGGAGTTTTAATGTTTTTACGGTGATGTAAGGTGTTCTTAGGAATTGTAATGAGTCCTACATTATTCTAATGTGCTTTTCATGTTGCTAATGTCGATACCGAGCCGTAATATCTCCTGAGTTACAGTACGATGTTCAAAGGTCTTCGACGAAATCGTTAGGTATATTAACGAGTTTTAAGGTTTCACTTGGTGTTTTTATAAGTTGTAAGGTGTCCAACATCATACAAACGTGCTTGTCAAGATGCTAATATGGCATACAGAGTCGTAAGATGTCTTATGTTGTCATACGACGTTCAAAGGACTCGGACGAATTCATTAGGTTTAGTATGGAGTTTTAATGTTTTTACGGTGATGTAAGGTGTTCTTAGGAATTGTAATGTGTGCTACATTATTCAAATGTGCTTTACATGTTGCTAATGTCGATACTTAGCCGTAATATCTCCTGAGTTACCGTACGATGTTCAAAGGACTTCGACGAAATCATTAGGTTTATTAACGAGTTTTAAGGTTTCACACGTTGTTTTTATGAGTTGTAAGGTGTCCAACATTATACTAACGTGCTTGTCAAGATGCTAATATGGCATACAGAGTCGTAAGATGTCTTATGTTGTCGTACGACGTTCAAAGGACTCGGACGAATTCATTAGGTTTTGTATGGAGATTTAAAGTTTCCTACGGTGATGTAAGGTGTTCTTAGGAGATGTAACGTGTCATACGTTATTCTAACGTGCCTTTCATGTTGCAAATGTCGCATACTAAGCCGTGACAACTCTTAAGTTATCGTACGTTGTTCAAAGGATTTCGACGAAATCATTAGGTTTATTAAGGAGTTTTAAGGTTTCATACGGTGTTGTTAGGAGTTTTTAGGCGTCCAACATTATACTAACGTGCTTCTCAAGATGCTAATATGTCATACAGAGTCGTAAGATGTCTTAAGTTGCCGTACGACGTTCAAAAGACTCGGACGAATTCATTAGGTATAGTATGGAGTTTTAATGTTTTTACGGTGATGTAAGGTGTTCTTAGGAATTGTAATGAGTCATACATTATTCTAATGTGCTTTTCATGTTGCTAATGTCGATACCGAGCCGTAACATCTCCTCAGTTACCGTACGATGTTCAAAGGACTTCAACGAAATCGTTAGGTTTATTAAGGAGTTTTAAGGTTTCACACAGTGTTTTTATAAGTTGTAAGGTGTCCAACATTATACAAACGTGGTTGTCAAGATGCTAACATGGCATACAGAGTCGTAAGATGTCTTATGTTGTCGTACGACGTTCAAAGGACTCGGACGAATTCATTAGGTTTCGTATGGAGTTTTAAAGTTTCCTACGGTGATGTAAGGTGTTCTTAGGAGATGTAACGTGTCATACGTTATTCTAACGTGCTTTTCATGTTGCAAATGTCGCATACTAAGCCGTGACAACTCTTAAGTTATCGTACGATGTTCAAAGGATTTCGACGAAATCATTAGGTTTATTAAGGATTTTTAAGGTTTCATACGGTGTTGTTAGGAGTTTTTAGGCGTCCAACATTATACTAACGTGCTTGTCAAGATGCTAATATGTCATACAGAGTCGTAAGATGTCTTAAGTTGCCGTACGACGTTCAAAGGACTCGGACGAATTCATTAGGTTTAGTATGGAGTTTTAATGTTTTAACGGTGATGTAAGGTGTTCTTAGGAATTGTAATGAGTCCTACATTATTCTAATGTGCTTTTCATGTTGCTAATGTCGCATACTAAGCCGTAACAACTCTTAAGTTATCGTACGATGTTCAAAGGATTTCGACGAAATCATTAGGTTTATTAAGGATTTTTAAGGTTTCATACGGTGTTGTTAGGAGTTTTTAGGCGTCCAACATTATACTAACGTGCTTGTCAAGATGCTAATATGTCATACAAAGTCGTAAGATGTCTTAAGTTGCCGTACGACGTTCAAAGGACTCGGACGAATTCATTAGGTTTAGTATGGAGTTTTAATGTTTTTACGGTGATGTAAGGTGTTCTTGGGAATTGTAATGAGTCCTACATTATTCTAATGTGCTTTTCATGTTGCTAATGTCGCATACTAAGCCGTAACAACTCTTAAGTTATCGTACGATGTTCAAAGGATTTCGACGAAATCATTAGGTTTATTAAGGAGTTTTAAGGTTTCATACGGTGTTGTTAGGAGTTTTTAGGCGTCCAACATTATACTAACGTGCTTCTCAAGATGCTAATATGTCATACAGAGTCGTAAGATGTCTTAAGTTGCCGTACGACGTTCAAAGGACTCGGACGAATTCATTAGGTTTAGTATGGTGTTTTAATGTTTTTACGGTGATGTAAGGTGTTCTTAGGAATTGTAATGAGTCCTACATTATTCTAATGTGCTTTTCATGTTGCTAATGTCGCATACTAAGCCGTAACAACTCTTAAGTTATCGTACGATGTTCAAAGGATTTCGACGAAATCATTAGGTTTATTAAGGAGTTTTAAGGTTTCATACGGTGTTGTTAGGAGTTTTTAGGCGTCCAACATTATACTAACGTGCTTCTCAAGATGCTAATATGTCATACAGAGTCGTAAGATGTCTTAAGTTGCCGTACGACGTTCAAAAGACTCGGACGAATTCATTAGGTATAGTATGGAGTTTTAATGTTTTTACGGTGATGTAAGGTATTCTTAGGAATTGTAATGAGTCCTACATTATTCTAATGTGCTTTTCATGTTGCTAATGTCGATACCGAGCCGTAATATCTCCTGAGTTACCGTACGATGTTCAAAGGTCTTCGACGAAATCGTTAGGTATATTAACGAGTTTTAAGGTTTCACTTGGTGTTTTTATAAGTTGTAAGGTGTCCAACATTATACAAACGTGCTTGTCAAGATGCTAATATGGCATACAGAGTCGTAAGATGTCTTATGTTGTCATACGACGTTCAAAGGACTCGGACGAATTCATTAGGTTTAGTATGGAGTTTTAATGTTTTTACGGTGATGTAAGGTGTTCTTAGGAATTGTAATGCGTGCCACATTATTCAAATGTGCTTTACATGTTGCTAATGTCGATACTAAGCCGTAATATCTCCTGAGTTACCGTACGATGTTCAAAGGACTTCGACGAAATGGTTAGGTTTATTAACGAGTTTTAATGTTTCACACGTTGTTTTTATGAGTTGTAAGGTGTCCAACATTATACTAACGTGCTTGTCAAGATGCTAATATGGCATACAGAGTCATAAGATGTCTTATGTTGTCGTACGACGTTCAAAGGACTCGGACGAATTCATTAGGTTTCGTATGGAGATTTAAAGTTTCCTACGATGATGTAAGGTGTTCTTAGGAGATGTAACGTGTCATACGTTATTCTAACGTGCTTTTCATGTTGCAAATGTCGCATACTAAGCCGTGACAACTCTTAACTTATGGTACGATGTTCAAAGGATTTCGACGAAATCATTAGGTTTATTAAGGATTTTTAAGGTTTCATACGGTGTTGTTAGGAGTTTTTAGGCGTCCAACATTATACTAACGTGCTTGTCAAGATGCTAATATGTCATACAGAGTCGTAAGATGTCTTAAGTTGCTGTACGACGTTCAAAGGACTCGGACGAATTCATTAGGTTTAGTATGGAGTTTTAATGTTTTTACGGTGATGTAAGGTGTTCTTAGGAATTGTAATGAGTCCTACATTATTCTAGTGTGCTTTTCATGTTGCTAATGTCGCATACTAAGCCGTAACAACTCTTAAGTTATCGTACGATGTTCAAAGGATTTCGACGAAATCATTAGGTTTATTAAGGTTTTTTAAGGTTTCATACGGTGTTGTTAGGAGTTTTTAGGCGTCCAACATTATACTAACGTGCTTGTCAAGATGCTAATATGTCATACAAAGTCGTAAGATGTCTTAAGTTGCCGTACGACGTTCAAAGGACTCGGACGAATTCATTAGGTTTAGTATGGAGTTTTAATGTTTTTACGGTGATGTAAGGTGTTCTTAGGAATTGTAATGAGTCCTACATTATTCTAATGTGCTTTTCATGTTGCTAATGTCGCATACTAAGCCGTAACAACTCTTAAGTTATCGTACGATGTTCAAAGGATTTCGACGAAATCATTAGGTTTATTAAGTAGTTTTAAGGTTTCATACGGTGTTGTTAGGAGTTTTTAGGCGTCCAACATTATACTAACGTGCTTCTCAAGATGCTAATATGTCATACAGAGTCGTAAGATGTCTTAAGTTGCCGTACGACGTTCAAAAGACTCGGACGAATTCATTAGGTATAGTATGGAGTTTTAATGTTTTTACGGTGATGTAAGGTGTTCTTAGGAATTGTAATGAGTCATACATTATTCTAATGTGCTTTTCATGTTGCTAATGTCGATACCGAGCCGTAACATCTCCTCAGTTACCGTACGATGTTCAAAGGACTTCAACGAAATCGTTAGGTTTATTAAGGAGTTTTAAGGTTTCACACAGTGTTTTTATAAGTTGTAAGGTGTCCAACATTATACAAACGTGGTTGTCAAGATGCTAACATGGCATACAGAGTCGTAAGATGTCTTATGTTGTCGTACGACGTTCAAAGGACTCGGACGAATTCATTAGGTTTCGTATGGAGTTTTAAAGTTTCCTACGGTGATGTAAGGTGTTCTTAGGAGATGTAACGTGTCATACGTTATTCTAACGTGCTTTTCATGTTGCAAATGTCGCATACTAAGCCGTGACAACTCTTAAGTTATCGTACGATGTTCAAAGGATTTCGACGAAATCATTAGGTTTATTAAGGATTTTTAAGGTTTCATACGGTGTTGTTAGGAGTTTTTAGGCGTCCAACATTATACTAACGTGCTTGTCAAGATGCTAATATGTCATACAGAGTCGTAAGATGTCTTAAGTTGCCGTACGACGTTCAAAGGACTCGGACGAATTCATTAGGTTTAGTATGGAGTTTTAATGTTTTAACGGTGATGTAAGGTGTTCTTAGGAATTGTAATGAGTCCTACATTATTCTAATGTGCTTTTCATGTTGCTAATGTCGCATACTAAGCCGTAACAACTCTTAAGTTATCGTACGATGTTCAAAGGATTTCGACGAAATCATTAGGTTTATTAAGGATTTTTAAGGTTTCATACGGTGTTGTTAGGAGTTTTTAGGCGTCCAACATTATACTAACGTGCTTGTCAAGATGCTAATATGTCATACAAAGTCGTAAGATGTCTTAAGTTGCCGTACGACGTTCAAAGGACTCGGACGAATTCATTAGGTTTAGTATGGAGTTTTAATGTTTTTACGGTGATGTAAGGTGTTCTTGGGAATTGTAATGAGTCCTACATTATTCTAATGTGCTTTTCATGTTGCTAATGTCGCATACTAAGCCGTAACAACTCTTAAGTTATCGTACGATGTTCAAAGGATTTCGACGAAATCATTAGGTTTATTAAGGAGTTTTAAGGTTTCATACGGTGTTGTTAGGAGTTTTTAGGCGTCCAACATTATACTAACGTGCTTCTCAAGATGCTAATATGTCATACAGAGTCGTAAGATGTCTTAAGTTGCCGTACGACGTTCAAAGGACTCGGACGAATTCATTAGGTTTAGTATGGTGTTTTAATGTTTTTACGGTGATGTAAGGTGTTCTTAGGAATTGTAATGAGTCCTACATTATTCTAATGTGCTTTTCATGTTGCTAATGTCGCATACTAAGCCGTAACAACTCTTAAGTTATCGTACGATGTTCAAAGGATTTCGACGAAATCATTAGGTTTATTAAGGAGTTTTAAGGTTTCATACAGTGTTGTTAGGAGTTTTTAGGCGTCCAACATTATACTAACGTGCTTCTCAAGATGCTAATATGTCATACAGAGTCGTAAGATGTCTTAAGTTGCCGTACGACGTTCAAAAGACTCGGACGAATTCATTAGGTATAGTATGGAGTTTTAATGTTTTTACGGTGATGTAAGGTGTTCTTAGGAATTGTAATGAGTCATACATTATTCTAATGTGCTTTTCATGTTGCTAATGTCGATACCGAGCCGTAACATCTCCTCAGTTACCGTACGATGTTCAAAGGACTTCAACGAAATCGTTAGGTTTATTAAGGAGTTTTAAGGTTTCACACAGTGTTTTTATAAGTTGTAAGGTGTCCAACATTATACAAACGTGCTTGTCAAGATGCTAATATGGCATACAGAGTCGTAAGATGTCTTATGTTGTCATACGACGTTCAAAGGACTCGGACGAATTCATTAGGTTTAGTATGGAGTTTTAATGTTTTTACGGTGATGTAAGGTGTTCTTAGGAATTGTAATGCGTGCCACATTATTCAAATGTGCTTTACATGTTGCTAATGTCGATACTAAGCCGTAATATCTCCTGAGTTACCGTACGATGTTCAAAGGACTTCGACGAAATGGTTAGGTTTATTAACGAGTTTTAATGTTTCACACGTTGTTTTTATGAGTTGTAAGGTGTCCAACATTATACTAACGTGCTTGTCAAGATGCTAATATGGCATACAGAGTCATAAGATGTCTTATGTTGTCGTACGACGTTCAAAGGACTCGGACGAATTCATTAGGTTTCGTATGGAGATTTAAAGTTTCCTACGATGATGTAAGGTGTTCTTAGGAGATGTAACGTGTCATACGTTATTCTAACGTGCTTTTCATGTTGCAAATGTCGCATACTAAGCCGTGACAACTCTTAACTTATGGTACGATGTTCAAAGGATTTCGACGAAATCATTAGGTTTATTAAGGATTTTTAAGGTTTCATACGGTGTTGTTAGGAGTTTTTAGGCGTCCAACATTATACTAACGTGCTTGTCAAGATGCTAATATGTCATACAGAGTCGTAAGATGTCTTAAGTTGCTGTACGACGTTCAAAGGACTCGGACGAATTCATTAGGTTTAGTATGGAGTTTTAATGTTTTTACGGTGATGTAAGGTGTTCTTAGGAATTGTAATGAGTCCTACATTATTCTAGTGTGCTTTTCATGTTGCTAATGTCGCATACTAAGCCGTAACAACTCTTAAGTTATCGTACGATGTTCAAAGGATTTCGACGAAATCATTAGGTTTATTAAGGTTTTTTAAGGTTTCATACGGTGTTGTTAGGAGTTTTTAGGCGTCCAACATTATACTAACGTGCTTGTCAAGATGCTAATATGTCATACAAAGTCGTAAGATGTCTTAAGTTGCCGTACGACGTTCAAAGGACTCGGACGAATTCATTAGGTTTAGTATGGAGTTTTAATGTTTTTACGGTGATGTAAGGTGTTCTTAGGAATTGTAATGAGTCCTACATTATTCTAATGTGCTTTTCATGTTGCTAATGTCGCATACTAAGCCGTAACAACTCTTAAGTTATCGTACGATGTTCAAAGGATTTCGACGAAATCATTAGGTTTATTAAGTAGTTTTAAGGTTTCATACGGTGTTGTTAGGAGTTTTTAGGCGTCCAACATTATACAAACGTGGTTGTCAAGATGCTAACATGGCATACAGAGTCGTAAGATGTCTTATGTTGTCGTACGACGTTCAAAGGACTCGGACGAATTCATTAGGTTTCGTATGGAGTTTTAATGTTTCCTACGGTGATGTAAGGTGTTCTTAGGAGATGTAACGTGTCATACGTTATTCTAACGTGCTTTTCATGTTGCAAATGTCGCATACTAAGCCGTGACAACTCTTAAGTTATCGTACGATGTTCAAAGGATTTCGACGAAATCATTAGGTTTATTAAGGATTTTTAAGGTTTCATACGGTGTTGTTAGGAGTTTTTAGGCGTCCAACATTATACTAACGTGCTTGTCAAGATGCTAATATGTCATACAAAGTCGTAAGATGTCTTAAGTTGCCGTACGACGTTCAAAGGACTCGGACGAATTCATTAGGTATAGTATGGAGTTTTAATGTTTTTACGGTGATGTAAGGTGTTCTTAGGAATTGTAATGAGTCCTACATTATTCTAATGTGCTTTTCATGTTGCTAATGTCGCATACTAAGCCGTAACAACTCTTAAGTTATCGTACGATGTTCTAAGGATTTCGACGAAATCATTAGGTTTATTAAGGTTTCATACGGTGTTGTTAGGAGTTTTTAGGCGTCCAACATTATACTAACGTGCTTCTCAAGATGCTAATATGTCATACAGAGTCGTAAGATGTCTTAAGTTGCCGTACGACGTTCAAAGGACTCGGACGAATTCATTAGGTTTAGTATGGAGTTTTAATGTTTTTACGGTGATGTAAGGTGTTCTTAGGAATTGTAATGAGTCCTACATTATTCTTATGTGCTTTTCATGTTGCTAATGTCGCATACTAAGCCGTAACAACTCTTAAGTTATCGTACGATGTTCAAAGGATTTCGACGAAATCATTAGGTTTATTAAGGAGTTTTAAGGTTTCATACGGTGTTGTTAGGAGTTTTTAGGCGTCCAACATTATACTAACGTGCTTCTCAAGATGCTAATATGTCATATAGAGTCGTAAGATGTCTTAAGTTGCCGTACGACGTTCAAAGGACTCGGACGAATTCATTAGGTTTAGTATGGAGTTTTAATGTTTTTACGGTGATGTAAGCTGTTCTTAGGAATTGTAATGAGTCCTACATTATTCTAGTGTGCTTTTCATGTTGCTAATGTCGCATACTAAGCCGTAACAACTCTTAAGTTATCGTACGATGTTCAAAGGATTTCGACGAAATCATTAGGTTTATTAAGGTTTTTTAAGGTTTCTTACGGTGTTGTTAGGAGTTTTTAGGCGTCCAACATTATACTAACGTGCTTGTCAAGATGCTAATATGTCATACAAAGTCGTAAGATGTCTTAAGTTGCCGTACGACGTTCAAAGGACTCGGACGAATTCATTAGGTTTAGTATGGAGTTTTAATGTTTTTACGGTGATGTAAGGTGTTCTTAGGAATTGTAATGAGTCCTACATTATTCAAATGTGCTTTTCATGTTGCTAATGTCGCATACTAAGCCGTAACAACTCTTAAGTTAACGTACGATGTTCAAAGGATTTCGACGAAATCATTAGGTTTATTAAGTAGTTTTAAGGTTTCATACGGTGTTGTTAGGAGTTTTTAGGCGTCCAACATTATACAAACGTGGTTGTCAAGATGCTAACATGGCATACAGAGTCGTAAGATGTCTTATGTTGTCGTACGACGTTCAAAGGACTCGGACGAATTCATTAGGTTTCGTATGGAGTTTTAATGTTTCCTACGGTGATGTAAGGTGTTCTTAGGAGATGTAACGTGTCATACGTTATTCTAACGTGCTTTTCATGTTGCAAATGTCGCATACTAAGCCGTGACAACTCTTAAGTTATCGTACGATGTTCAAAGGATTTCGACGAAATCATTAGGTTTATTAAGGATTTTTAAGGTTTCATACGGTGTTGTTAGGAGTTTTTAGGCGTCCAACATTATACTAACGTGCTTGTCAAGATGCTAATATGTCATACAAAGTCGTAAGATGTCTTAAGTTGCCGTACGACGTTCAAAGGACTCGGACGAATTCATTAGGTATAGTATTGAGTTTTAATGTTTTTACGGTGATGTAAGGTGTTCTTAGGAATTGTAATGAGTCCTACATTATTCTAATGTGCTTTTCATGTTGCTAATGTCGCATACTAAGCCGTAACAACTCTTAAGTTATCGTACGATGTTCTAAGGATTTCGACGAAATCATTAGGTTTATTAAGGTTTCATACGGTGTTGTTAGGAGTTTTTAGGCGTCCAACATTATACTAACGTGCTTCTCAAGATGCTAATATGTCATACAGAGTCGTAAGATGTCTTAAGTTGCCGTACGACGTTCAAAGGACTCGGACGAATTCATTAGGTTTAGTATGGAGTTTTAATGTTTTTACGGTGATGTAAGGTGTTCTTAGGAATTGTAATGAGTCCTACATTATTCTTATGTGCTTTTCATGTTGCTAATGTCGCATACTAAGCCGTAACAACTCTTAAGTTATCGTACGATGTTCAAAGGATTTCGACGAAATCATTAGGTTTATTAAGGTTTCTTACGGTGTTGTTAGGAGTTTTTAGGCGTCCAACATTATACTAACGTGCTTGTCAAGATGCTAATATGTCATACAAAGTCGTAAGATGTCTTAAGTTGTCGTACGACGTTCAAAGGACTCGGACGAATTCATTAGGTTTAGTATGGAGTTTTAATGTTTTTACGGTGATGTAAGGTGTTCTTAGGAATTGTAATGAGTCCTACATTATTCTAATGTGCTTTTCATGTTGCTAATGTCGCATACTAAGCCGTAACAACTCTTAAGTTAACGTACGATGTTCAAAGGATTTCGACGAAATCATTAGGTTTATTAAGTAGTTTTAAGGTTTCATACGGTGTTGTTAGGAGTTTTTAGGCGTCCAACATTATACAAACGTGGTTGTCAAGATGCTAACATGGCATACAGAGTCGTAAGATGTCTTATGTTGTCGTACGACGTTCAAAGGACTCGGACGAATTCATTAGGTTTCGTATGGAGTTTTAATGTTTCCTACGGTGATGTAAGGTGTTCTTAGGAGATGTAACGTGTCATACGTTATTCTAACGTGCTTTTCATGTTGCAAATGTCGCATACTAAGCCGTGACAACTCTTAAGTTATCGTACGATGTTCAAAGGATTTCGACGAAATCATTAGGTTTATTAAGGATTTTTAAGGTTTCATACGGTGTTGTTAGGAGTTTTTAGGCGTCCAACATTATACTAACGTGCTTGTCAAGATGCTAATATGTCATACAAAGTCGTAAGATGTCTTAAGTTGCCGTACGACGTTCAAAGGACTCGGACGAATTCATTAGGTATAGTATAGAGTTTTAATGTTTTTACGGTGATGTAAGGTGTTCTTAGGAATTGTAATGAGTCCTACATTATTCTAATGTGCTTTTCATGTTGCTAATGTCGCATACTAAGCCGTAACAACTCTTAAGTTATCGTACGATGTTCAAAGGATTTCGATGAAATCATTAGGTTTATTAAGGAGTTTTAAGGTTTCATACGGTGTTGTTAGGAGTTTTTAGGCGTCCAACATTATACTAACGTGCTTCTCAAGATGCTAATATGTCATACAGAGTCGTAAGATGTCTTAAGTTGTCGTACGACGTTCAAAGGACTCGGACGAATTCATTAGGTTTAGTATGGAGTTTTAATGTTTTTACGGTGATGTAAGGTGTTCTTAGGAATTGTAATGAGTCCTACATTATTCTTATGTGCTTTTCATGTTGCTAATGTCGCATACTAAGCCGTAACAACTCTTAAGTTATCGTACGATGTTCAAAGGATTTCGACGAAATCATTAGGTTTATTAAGGAGTTTTAAGGTTTCATACGGTGTTGTTAGGAGTTTTTAGGCGTCCAACATTATACTAACGTGCTTCTCAAGATGCTAATATGTCATACAGAGTCGTAAGATGTCTTAAGTTGTCGTACGATGTTCAAAAGACTCGGACGAATTCATTAGGTATAGTATGGAGTTTTAATGTTTTTACGGTGATGTAAGGTGTTCTTAGGAATTGTAATGAGTCCTACATTATTCTAATGTGCTTTTCATGTTGCTAATGTCGATACCGAGCCGTAATATCTCCTGAGTTACCGTACGATGTTCAAAGGACTTCGACGAAATCGTTAGGTATATTAACGAGTTTTAAGGTTTCACTTGGTGTTTTTATTAGTTGTAAGGTGTCCAACATTATACAAACGTGCTTGTCAAGATGCTAATATGGCATACAGAATCGTAAGATGTCTTATGTTGTCATACGACGTTCAAAGGACTCGGACGAATTCATTAGGTTTAGTAT
This sequence comes from Tagetes erecta, assembly GCA_030867185.1. Taxonomy (NCBI): domain Eukaryota; kingdom Viridiplantae; phylum Streptophyta; class Magnoliopsida; order Asterales; family Asteraceae; genus Tagetes; species Tagetes erecta. The sequence continues at coordinate 39,919,186 of CM061487.1, read as the reverse complement.
GGAGTTTTAATGTTTTTACGGTGATGTAAGGTGTTCTTAGGAATTGTAATGCGTGCTACATTATTCAAATGTGCTTTACATGTTGCTAATGTCGATACTGAGCCGTAATATCTCCTGAGTTACCGTACGATGTTCAAAGGACTTCGACGAAATCGTTAGGTTTATTAACGAGTTTTAAGGTTTCACACGTTGTTTTTATGAGTTGTAAGGTGTCCAACATTATACTAACGTGCTTGTCAAGATGCTAATATGGCATACAGAGTCGTAAGATGTCTTATGTTGTCGTACGACGTTCAAAGGACTCGGACGAATTCATTAGGTTTCGTATGGAGATTTAAAGTTTCCTACGGTGATGTAAGGTGTTCTTAGGAGATGTAACGTGTCATACGTTATTCTAACGTGCTTTTCATGTTGCAAATGTCGCATACTAAGCCGTTACAACTCTTAACTTATCGTACGATGTTCAAAGGATTTCGACGAAATCATTAGGTTTATTAAGGATTTTTAAGGTTTCATACGGTGTTGTTAGGAGTTTTTAGGCGTCCAACATTATACTAACGTGCTTGTCAACATGCTAATATGTCATACAGAGTCGTAAGATGTCTTAAGTTGCCGTACGACGTTCAAAGGACTCGGACGAATTCATTAGGTTTAGTATGGAGTTTTAATGTTTTTACGGTGATGTAAGGTGTTCTTAGGAATTGTAATGAGTCCTACATTATTCTAGTGTGCTTTTCATGTTGCTAATGTCGCATACTAAGCCGTAACAACTCTTAAGTTATCGTACGATGTTCAAAGGATTTCGACGAAATCATTAGGTTTATTAAGGATTTTTAAGGTTTCATACGGTGTTGTTAGGAGTTTTTAGGCGTCCAACATTATACTAACGTGCTTGTCAAGATGCTAATATGTCATACAAAGTCGTAAGATGTCTTAAGTTGCCGTACGACGTTCAAAGGACTCGTACGAATTCATTAGGTTTAGTATGGAGTTTTAATGTTTTTACGGTGATGTAAGGTGTTCTTAGGAATTGTAATGAGTCCTACAATATTCTAATGTGCTTTTCATGTTGCTAATGTCGCATACTAAGCCGTAACAACTCTTAAGTTATCGTACGATGTTCAAAGGATTTCGACGAAATCATTAGGTTTATTAAGGAGTTTTAAGGTTTCATACGGTGTTGTTAGGAGTTTTTAGGCGTCCAACATTATACTAACGTGCTTCTCAAGATGCTAATATGTCATACAGAGTCGTAAGATGTCTTAAGTTGCCGTACGACGTTCAAAGGACTCGGACGAATTCATTAGGTTTAGTATGGAGTTTTAATGTTTTTACGGTGATGTAAGGTGTTCTTAGGAATTGTAATGAGTCCTACATTATTCTAATGTGCTTTTCATGTTGCTAATGTCGCATACAAAGCCATAACAACTCTTAAGTTATCGTACGATGTTCAAAGGATTTCGACGAAATCATTAGGTTTATTAAGGAGTTTTAAGGTTTCATACGGTGTTGTTAGGAGTTTTTAGGCGTCCAACATTATACTAACGTGTTTCTCAAGATGCTAATATGTCATACAGAGTCGTAAGATGTCTTAAGTTGTCGTACGACGTTCAAAAGACTCGGACGAATTCATTAGGTATGGTATGGAGTTTTAATGTTTTTACGGTGATGTAACGTGTTCTTAGGAATTGTAATGAGTCCTACATTATTCTAATGTGCTTTTCATGTTGCTAATGTCGATACCGAGCCGTAATATCTCCTGAGTTACCGTACGATGTTCATAGGACTTCGACGAAATCGTTAGGTATATTAACGAGTTTTATGGTTTCACTTGGTGTTTTTATAAGTTGTAAGGTGTCCAACATTATACAAACGTGCTTGTCAAGATGCTAATATGGCATACAGAGTCGTAAGATGTCTTATGTTGTCGTACGACGTTCAAAGGACTCGGACGAATTCATTAGGTTTAGTATGGAGTTTTAATGTTTTTACGGTGATGTAAGGTGTTCTTAGGAATTGTAATGCTTGCTACATTATTCAAATGTGCTTTACATGTTGCTAATGTCGATACTGAGCCGTAATATCTCCTGAGTTACCGTACGATGTTCAAAGGACTTCGACGAAATCGTTAGGTTTATTAACGAGTTTTAAGGTTTCACACGTTGTTTTTATGAGTTGTAAGGTGTCCAACATTATACTAACGTGCTTGTCAAGATGCTAATATGGCATACAGAATCGTAAGATGTCTTATGTTGTCGTACGACGTTCAAAGGACTCGGACGAATTCATTAGGTTTCGTATGGAGTTTTAAAGTTTCCTACGGTGATGTAAGGTCTTCTTAGGAGATGTAACGTGTCATACGTTATTCTAACGTGCTTTTCATGTTGCAAATGTCGCATACTAAGCCGTGACAACTCTTAAGTTATCGTACGCTGTTCAAAGGATTTCGACGAAATCATTAGGTTTATTAAGGATTTTTAAGGTTTCATACGGTGTTGTTAGGAGTTTTTAGGCGTCCAACACTATACTAACGTGCTTCTCAAGATGCTAATATGTCATACAGAGTCGTAAGATGTCTTAAGTTGTCGTACGACGTTCAAAGGACTCGGACGAATTCATTAGGTTTAGTATGGAGTTTTAATGTTTTTACGGTGATGTAAGGTGTTCTTAGGAATTGTAATGAGTCCTACATTATTCTAATGTGCTTTTCATGTTGCTAATGTCGCATACTAAGCCGTAACAACTCTTAAGTTATCGTACGATGTTCAAAGGATTTCGACGAAATCATTAGGTTTATTAAGGAGTTTTAAGGTTTCATACGGTGTTGTTAGGAGTTTTTAGGCGTCCAACATTATACTAACGTGCTTGTCAAGATGCTAATATGTCATACAAAGTCGTAAGATGTCTTAAGTTGCCGTACGACATTCAAAGGACTCGTACGAACTCATTAGGTTTAGTATGGAGTTTTAATGTTTTTACGGTGATGTAAGGTGTTCTTAGGAATTGTAATGAGTCCTACAATATTCTAATGTGCTTTTCATGTTGCTAATGTCGCATACTAAGCCGTAACAACTCTTAAGTTATCGTACGATGTTCAAAGGATTTCGACGAAATCATTAGGTTTATTAAGGAGTTTTAAGGTTTCATACGGTGTTGTTAGGAGTTTTTAGGTGTCCAACATTATACTAACGTGCTTCTCAAGATGCTAATATGTCATACAGAGTCGTAAGATGTCTTAAGTTGCCGTACGACGTTCAAAGGACTCGGACGAATTCATTAGGTTTAGTATGGAGTTTTAATGTTTTTACGGTGATGTAAGGTGTTCTTAGGAATTGTAATGAGTCCTACATTATTCTAATGTGCTTTTCATGTTGCTAATGTCGCATACAAAGCCGTAACAACTCTTAAGTTATCGTACGATGTTCAAAGGATTTCGACGAAATCATTAGGTTTATTAAGGAGTTTTAAGGTTTCATACGGTGTTGTTAGGAGTTTTTAGGCGTCCAACATTATACTAACGTGTTTCTCAAGATGCTAATATGTCATACAGAGTCGTAAGATGTCTTAAGTTGTCGTACGACGTTCAAAAGACTCGGACGAATTCATTAGGTATAGTATGGAGTTTTAATGTTTTTACGGTGATGTAAGGTGTTCTTAGGAATTGTAATGAGTCCTACATTATTCTAATGTGCTTTTCATGTTGCTAATGTCGATACCGAGCCGTAATATCTCCTGAGTTACCGTACGATGTTCATAGGACTTCGACGAAATCGTTAGGTATATTAACGAGTTTTATGGTTTCACTTGGTGTTTTTATAAGTTGTAAGGTGTCCAACATTATACAAACGTGCTTGTCAAGATGCTAATATGGCATACAGAGTCGTAAGATGTCTTATGTTGTCGTACGACGTTCAAAGGACTCGGACGAATTCATTAGGTTTAGTATGGAGTTTTAATGTTTTTACGGTGATGTAAGGTGTTCTTAGGAATTGTAATGCTTGCTACATTATTCAAATGTGCTTTACATGTTGCTAATGTCGATACTGAGCCGTAATATCTCCTGAGTTACCGTACGATGTTCAAAGGACTTCGACGAAATCGTTAGGTTTATTAACGAGTTTTAAGGTTTCACACGTTGTTTTTATGAGTTGTAAGGTGTCCAACATTATACTAACGTGCTTGTCAAGATGCTAATATGGCATACAGAATCGTAAGATGTCTTATGTTGTCGTACGACGTTCAAAGGACTCGGACGAATTCATTAGGTTTCGTATGGAGTTTTAAAGTTTCCTACGGTGATGTAAGGTCTTCTTAGGAGATGTAACGTGTCATACGTTATTCTAACGTGCTTTTCATGTTGCAAATGTCGCATACTAAGCCGTGACAACTCTTAAGTTATCGTACGATGTTCAAAGGATTTCGACGAAATCATTAGGTTTATTAAGGATTTTTAAGGTTTCATACGGTGTTGTTAGGAGTTTTTAGGCGTCCAACACTATACTAACGTGCTTCTCAAGATGCTAATATGTCATACAGAGTCGTAAGATGTCTTAAGTTGTCGTACGACGTTCAAAGGACTCGGACGAATTCATTAGGTTTACTATGGAGTTTTAATGTTTTTACGGTGATGTAAGGTGTTCTTAGGAATTGTAATGAGTCCTACATTATTCTAATGTGCTTTTCATGTTGCTAATGTCGCATACTAAGCCGTAACAACTCTTAAGTTATCGTACGATGTTCAAAGGATTTCGACGAAATCATTAGGTTTATTAAGGAGTTTTAAGGTTTCATACGGTGTTGTTAGGAGTTTTTAGGCGTCCAACATTATACTAACGTGCTTCTCAAGATGCTAATATGTCATACAGAGTCGTAAGATGTCTTAAGTTGCCGTACGACGTTCAAAGGACTCGGACGAATTCATTAGGTTTAGTATGGAGTTTTAATGTTTTTACGGTGATGTAAGGTGTTCTTAGGAATTGTAATGAGTCCTACATTATTCTAATGTGCTTTTCATGTTGCTAATGTCGCATACAAAGCCATAACAACTCTTAAGTTATCGTACGATGTTCAAAGGATTTCGACGAAATCATTAGGTTTATTAAGGAGTTTTAAGGTTTCATACGGTGTTGTTAGGAGTTTTTAGGCGTCCAACATTATACTAACGTGTTTCTCAAGATGCTAATATGTCATACAGAGTCGTAAGATGTCTTAAGTTGTCGTACGACGTTCAAAAGACTCGGACGAATTCATTAGGTATAGTATGGAGTTTTAATGTTTTTACGGTGATGTAACGTGTTCTTAGGAATTGTAATGAGTCCTACATTATTCTAATGTGCTTTTCATGTTGCTAATGTCGATACCGAGCCGTAATATCTCCTGAGTTACCGTACGATGTTCATAGGACTTCGACGAAATCGTTAGGTATATTAACGAGTTTTATGGTTTCACTTGGTGTTTTTATAAGTTGTAAGGTGTCCAACATTATACAAACGTGCTTGTCAAGATGCTAATATGGCATACTGAGTCGTAAGATGTCTTATGTTGTCGTACGACGTTCAAAGGACTCGGACGAATTCATTAGGTTTAGTATGGAGTTTTAATGTTTTTACGGTGATGTAAGGTGTTCTTAGGAATTGTAATGCTTGCTACATTATTCAAATGTGCTTTACATGTTGCTAATGTCGATACTGAGCCGTAATATCTCCTGAGTTACCGTACGATGTTCAAAGGACTTCGACGAAATCGTTAGGTTTATTAACGAGTTTTAAGGTTTCACACGTTGTTTTTATGAGTTGTAAGGTGTCCAACATTATACTAACGTGCTTGTCAAGATGCTAATATGGCATACAGAATCGTAAGATGTCTTATGTTGTCGTACGACGTTCAAAGGACTCGGACGAATTCATTAGGTTTCGTATGGAGTTTTAAAGTTTCCTACGGTGATGTAAGGTCTTCTTAGGAGATGTAACGTGTCATACGTTATTCTAACGTGCTTTTCATGTTGCAAATGTCGCATACTAAGCCGTGACAACTCTTAAGTTATCGTACGATGTTCAAAGGATTTCGACGAAATCATTAGGTTTATTAAGGATTTTTAAGGTTTCATACGGTGTTGTTAGGAGTTTTTAGGCGTCCAACACTATACTAACGTGCTTCTCAAGATGCTAATATGTCATACAGAGTCGTAAGATGTCTTAAGTTGTCGTACGACGTTCAAAGGACTCGGACGAATTCATTAGGTTTAGTATGGAGTTTTAATGTTTTTACGGTGATGTAAGGTGTTCTTAGGAATTGTAATGAGTCCTACATTATTCTAATGTGCTTTTCATGTTGCTAATGTCGCATACTAAGCCGTAACAACTCTTAAGTTATCGTACGATGTTCAAAGGATTTCGACGAAATCATTAGGTTTATTAAGGAGTTTTAAGGTTTCATACGGTGTTGTTAGGAGTTTTTAGGCGTCCAACATTATACTAACGTGCTTGTCAAGATGCTAATATGTCATACAAAGTCGTAAGATGTCTTAAGTTGCCGTACGACGTTCAAAGGACTCGTACGAATTCATTAGGTTTAGTATGGAGTTTTAATGTTTTTACGGTGATATAAGGTGTTCTTAGGAATTGTAATGAGTCCTACAATATTCTAATGTGCTTTTCATGTTGCTAATGTCGCATACTAAGCCGTAACAACTCTTAAGTTATCGTACGATGTTCAAAGGATTTCGACGAAATCATTAGGTTTATTAAGGAGTTTTAAGGTTTCATACGGTGTTGTTAGGAGTTTTTAGGCGTCCAACATTATACTAACGTGCTTCTCAAGATGCTAATATGTCATACAGAGTCGTAAGATGTCTTAAGTTGCCGTACGACGTTCAAAGGACTCGGACGAATTCATTAGGTTTAGTATGGAGTTTTAATGTTTTTACGGTGATGTAAGGTGTTCTTAGGAATTGTAATGAGTCCTACATTATTCTAATGTGCTTTTCATGTTGCTAATGTCGCATACAAAGCCGTAACAACTCTTAAGTTATCGTACGATGTTCAAAGGATTTCGACGAAATCATTAGGTTTATTAAGGAGTTTTAAGGTTTCATACGGTGTTGTTAGGAGTTTTTAGGCGTCCAACATTATACTAACGTGTTTCTCAAGATGCTAATATGTCATACAGAGTCGTAAGATGTCTTAAGTTGTCGTACGACGTTCAAAAGACTCGGACGAATTCATTAGGTATAGTATGGAGTTTTAATGTTTTTACGGTGATGTAAGGTGTTCTTAGGAATTGTAATGAGTCCTACATTATTCTAATGTGCTTTTCATGTTGCTAATGTCGATACCGAGCCGTAATATCTCCTGAGTTACCGTACGATGTTCATAGGACTTCGACGAAATCGTTAGGTATATTAACGAGTTTTATGGTTTCACTTGGTGTTTTTATAAGTTGTAAGGTGTCCAACATTATACAAACGTGCTTGTCAAGATGCTAATATGGCATACAGAGTCGTAAGATGTCTTATGTTGTCGTACGACGTTCAAAGGACTCGGACGAATTCATTAGGTTTAGTATGGAGTTTTAATGTTTTTACGGTGATGTAAGGTGTTCTTAGGAATTGTAATGCTTGCTACATTATTCAAATGTGCTTTACATGTTGCTATTGTCGATACTGAGCCGTAATATCTCCTGAGTTACCGTACGATGTTCAAAGGACTTCGACGAAATCGTTAGGTTTATTAACGAGTTTTAAGGTTTCACACGTTGTTTTTATGAGTTGTAAGGTGTCCAACATTATACTAACGTGCTTGTCAAGATGCTAATATGGCATACAGAATCGTAAGATGTCTTATGTTGTCGTACGACGTTCAAAGGACTCGGACGAATTCATTAGGTTTCGTATGGAGTTTTAAAGTTTCCTACGGTGATGTAAGGTCTTCTTAGGAGATGTAACGTGTCATACGTTATTCTAACGTGCTTTTCATGTTGCAAATGTCGCATACTAAGCCGTGACAACTCTTAAGTTATCGTACGATGTTCAAAGGATTTCGACGAAATCATTAGGTTTATTAAGGATTTTTAAGGTTTCATACGGTGTTGTTAGGAGTTTTTAGGCGTCCAACACTATACTAACGTGCTTCTCAAGATGCTAATATGTCATACAGAGTCGTAAGATGTCTTAAGTTGTCGTACGACGTTCAAAGGACTCGGACGAATTCATTAGGTATAGTATGGAGTTTTAATGTTTTTACGGTGATGTAAGGTGTTCTTAGGAATTGTAATGAGTCCTACATTATTCTAATGTCCTTTTCATGTTGCTAATGTCGATACCGAGCCGTAATATCTCCTGAGTTACCGTACGATGTTCAAAGGACTTCGACGAAATCTTTAGGTATATTAAGGAGTTTTAAGGTTTCATACGGTGTTGTTAGGAGTTTTTAGGCGTCCAACATTATACTAACGTGCTTCTCAAGATGCTAATATGTTATACAGAGTCGTAAGATGTCTTAAGTTGCCGTACGACGTTCAAAGGACTCGGACGAATTCATTAGGTTTAGTATGGAGTTTTAATGTTTTTACGGTGATGTAAGGTGTTCTTAGGAATTGTAATGAGTCATACATTATTCTAATGTGCTTTTCATGTTGCTAATGTTGATACCGAGCCGTAACATCTCTTAAGTTATCGTACGATGTTCAAAGGATTTTGACGAAATCATTAGGTTTATTAAGGAGTTTTAAGGTTTCATACGGTGTTGTTAGGAGTTTTTAGGCGTCCAACATTATACTAACGTGCTTCTCAAGATGCTAATATGTTATACAGAGTCGTAAGATGTCTTAAGTTGCCGTACGACGTTCAAAGGACTCGGACGAATTCATTAGGTTTAGTATGGAGTTTTAATGTTTTTACGGTGATGTAAGGTGTTTTTAGGAATTGTAATGAGTCCTACATTATTCTAATGTGCTTTTCATGTTGCTAATGTCGCATACTAAGCCGTAAAAACTCTTAAGTTATCGTACGATGTTCAAAGGATTTCGACGAAATCATTAGGTTTATTAAGGAGTTTTAAGGTTTCATACGGTGTTGTTAGGAGTTTTTAGGCGTCCAACATTATACTAACGTGCTTCTCAAGATGCTAATATGTCATACAGAGTCGTAAGATGTCTTAAGTTGTCGTACGACGTTCAAAAACTCAGACGAATTCATTAGGTTTAGTATGGAGTTTTAATGTTTTTACGGTGATGTAAGGTGTTCTTAGGAGATGTAACGCGTCATACGTTATTCTAACGTGCTTTTCATGTTGCTAATGTCGCATACTAAGCCGTAACAACTCTTAAGTTATCGTACGATGTTCAAAGGATTTCGACGAAATCATTAGGTTTATTAAGGAGTTTTAAGGTTTCATACGGTGTTGTTAGGAGTTTTAGGCGTCCAACATTATACTAACGTGCTTGTCAAGATGCTAATATGTCATACAGAGTCGTAAGATGTCTTAAGTTGCCGTACGACGTTCAATAGACACGGACGAATTCATTAGGTTTAGTATGGAGTTTTAATGTTTTTACGGTGATGTAAGGTGTTCTTAGGAATTGTAATGAGTCATACATTATTCTAATGTGCTTTTCATGTTGCTAATGTTGATACCGAGCCGTAACATCTCCTCAGTTACCGTACGATGTTCAAAGGACTTCAACGAAATCGTTAGGTTTATTAACGAGTTTTAAGGTTTCACACGGTGTATTTATAAGTTGTAAGGTGTCCAACATTATTCAAACGTGCTTGTCAAGATGCTGACATGGCATATAGAGTCGTAAGATGTCTTATGTTGTCGTACGACGTTCAAAGGACTCGGACGAATTCATTAGATTTCGTATGGAGTTTTAAAGTTTCCTACGGTGATGTAAGGTGTTCTTAGGAGATGTAACGTGTCATACGTTATTCTAACGTGCTTTTCATGTTGCAAATGTCGCATACTAAGCCGTGACAACTCTTAAGTTATCATACGATGTTCAAAGGATTTCGACGAAATCATTAGGTTTATTAAGGACTTTTAAGGTTTCATACGGTGTTGTTAGGAGTTTTTAGGCGTCCAACATTATACTAACGTGCTTGTCAAAATGCCAATATGTCATACAGAGTCGTAAGATGTCTTAAGTTGCCGTACGACGTTCAAAGGACTCGGACGAATTCATTAGGTTTAGTATGGAGTTTTAATGTTTTTACGGTGATGTAAGGTGTTCTTAGGAATTGTAATTAGTCCTACATTATTCTAATGTGCTTTTCATGTTGCTATTGTCGCATACTAAGCCGTAACAACTCTTAAGTTATCGTACGATGTTCAAAGGATTTTGACGAAATCATTAGGTTTATTAAGGAGTTTTAAGGTTTCATACGGTGTTGTTAGGAGTTTTTAGGCGTCCAACATTATACTAACGTGCTTCTCAAGATGCTAATATGTTATACAGAGTCGTAAGATGTCTTAAGTTGCCGTACGACGTTCAAAGGACTCGGACGAATTCATTAGGTTTAGTATGGAGTTTTAATGTTTTTACGGTGATGTAAGGTGTTCTTAGGAATTGTAATGCGTGCTACATTATTCAAATGTGCTTTACATGTTGCTAATGTCGATACTGAGCCGTAATATCTCCTGAGTTACCGTACGATGTTCAAAGGACTTCGACGAAATCGTTAGGTTTATTAACGAGTTTTAAGGTTTCACACGTTGTTTTTATGAGTTGTAAGGTGTCCAACATTATACTAACGTGCTTGTCAAGATGCTAATATGGCATACAGAGTCGTAAGATGTCTTATGTTGTCGTACGACGTTCAAAGGACTCGGACGAATTCATTAGGTTTCGTATGGAGTTTTAAAGTTTCCTACGGTGATGTAAGGTTTTCTTAGGAGATGTAACGTGTCATACGTTATTCTAACGTGCTTTTCATGTTGCAAATGTCGCATACTAAGCCGTGACAACTCTTAAGTTATCGTACGATGTTCAAAGGATTTCGACGAAATCATTAGGTTTATTAAGGATTTTTAAGGTTTCATACGGTGTTGTTAGGAGTTTTTAGGCGTCCAACATTATACTAACGTGCTTGTCAAGATGCTAATATGTCATACAGAGTCGTAAGATGTCTTAAGTTGCCGTACGACGTTCAAAGGACTCGGACGAATTCATTAGGTTTAGTATGGAGTTTTAATGTTTTTACGGTGATGTAAGGTGTTCTTAGGAATTGTAATGAGTCCTACATTATTCTAATGTGCTTTTCATGTTGCTAATGTCGCATACTAAGCCGTAACAACTCTTAAGTTATCGTACGATGTTCAAAGGATTTCGACGAAATCATTATGTTTATTAAGGATTTTTAAAGTTTCATACGGTGTTGTTAGGAGTTTTTAGGCGTCCAACATTATACTAACGTGCTTCTCAAGATGCTAATATGTCATACAGAGTCGTAAGATGTCTTAAGTTGCCGTACGACGTTCAAAGGACTCGGACGAATTCATTAGGTTTAGTATGGAGTTTTAATGTTTTTACGGTGATGTAAGGTGTTCTTAGGAATTGTAATGAGTCCTACATTATTCTAATGTGCTTTTCATGTTGCTAATGTCGCATACTAAGCCGTAACAACTCTTAAGTTATCGTACGATGTTCAAAGGATTTCGACGAAATCATTAGGTTTATTAAGGATTTTTAAGGTTTCATACGGTGTTGTTAGGAGTTTTTAGGCGTCCAACATTATACTAACGTGCTTGTCAAGATGCTAATATGTCATACAAAGTCGTAAGATGTCTTAAGTTGCCGTACGACGTTCAAAGGACTCGGACGAATTCATTAGGTTTAGTATGGAGTTTTAATGTTTTTACGGTGATGTAAGGTGTTCTTAGGAATTGTAATGAGTCCTACATTATTCTAATGTGCTTTTCATGTTGCTAATGTCGCATACTAAGCCGTAACAACTCTTAAGTTATCGTACGATGTTCAAAGGATTTCGACGAAATCATTAGGTTTATTAAGGATTTTTAAGGTTTCATACGGTGTTGTTAGGAGTTTTTAGGCGTCCAACATTATACTAACGTGCTTGTCAAGATGCTAATATGTCATACAAAGTCGTAAGATGTCTTAAGTTGTCGTACGACGTTCAAAGGACTCGGACGAATTCATTAGGTTTAGTTTGGAGTTTTAATGTTTTTACGGTGATGTAAGGTGTTCTTAGGAATTGTAATGAGTCCTACATTATTCTAATGTGCTTTTCATGTTGCTAATGTCGCATACTAAGCCGTAACAACTCTTAAGTTATCGTACGATGTTCAAAGGATTTCGATGAAATCATTAGGTTTATTAAGGAGTTTTAAGGTTTCATACGGTGTTGTTAGGAGTTTTTAGGCGTCCAACATTATACTAACGTGCTTCTCAAGATGCTAATATGTCATACAAAGTCGTAAGATGTCTTAAGTTGCCGTACGACGTTCAAAGGACTCGGACGAATTCATTAGGTTTAGTATGGAGTTTTAATGTTTTTACGGTGATGTAAGGTGTTCTTAGGAATTGTAATGAGTCATACATTATTCTAATGTGCTTTTCATGTTGCTAATGTTGATACCGAGCCGTAACATCTCCTCAGTTACTGTACGATGTTCAAAGGACTTCAACGAAATCGTTAGGTTTATTAACGAGTTTTAAGGTTTCACACAGTGTTTTTATAAGTTGTAAGGTGTCCAACATTATACAAACGTGGTTGTCAAGATGCTAACATGGCATACAGAGTCGTAAGATGTCTTATGTTGTCGTACGACGTTCAAAGGACTCGGACGAATTCATTAGGTTTCGTATGGAGTTTTAAAGTTTCCTACGGTGATGTAAGGTGTTCTTAGGAGATGTAACGTGTCATACGTTATTCTAACGTGCTTTTCATGTTGCAAATGTCGCATACTAAGCCGTGACAACTCTTAAGTTATCGTACGATGTTCAAAGGATTTCGACGAAATCATTAGGTTTATTAAGGATTTTTAAGGTTTCATACGGTGTTGTTAGGAGTTTTTAGGCGTCCAACATTATACTAACGTGCTTGTCAAGATGCTAATATGTCATACAGAGTCGTAAGATGTCTTAAGTTGCCGTACGACGTTTAAAGGACTCGGACGAATTCATTAGGTTTAGTATGGAGTTTTAATGTTTTTACGGTGATGTAAGGTGTTCATAGGAATTGTAATGAGTCCTACATTATTCTAATGTGCTTTCATGTTGCTAATGTCGCATACTAAGCCGTAACAACTCTTAAGTTATCGTACGATGTTCAAAGGATTTCGACGAAATCATTAGGTTTATTAAGGATTTTTAAGGTTTCATACGGTGTTGTTAGAAGTTTTTAGGCGTCCAACATTATACTAACGTGCTTGTCAAGATGCTAATATGTCATACAAAGTCGTAAGATGTCTTAAGTTGCCGTACGACGTTCAAAGGACTCGGACGAATTCATTAGGTTTAGTATGGAGTTTTAATGTTTTTACGGTGATGTAAGGTGTTCTTAGGAATTGTAATGAGTCCTACATTATTCTAATGTGCTTTTCATGTTGCTAATGTCGCATACTAAGCCGTAACAACTCTTAAGTTATCGTACGATGTTCAAAGGATTTCGACGAAATCATTAGGTTTATTAAGGATTTTTAAGGTTTCATACGGTGTTGTTAGGAGTTTTTAGGCGTCCAACATTATACTAACGTGCTTGTCAAGATGCTAATATGTCATACAAAGTCGTAAGATGTCTTAAGTTGCCGTACGACGTTCAAAGGACTCGGACGAATTCATTAGGTTTAGTATGGAGTTTTAATGTTTTTACGGTGATGTAAGGTGTTCTTAGGAATTGTAATGAGTCCTACATTATTCTAATGTGCTTTTCATGTTGCTAATGTCGCATACTAAGCCGTAACAACTCTTAAGTTATCGTACGATGTTCAAAGGATTTCGACGAAATCATTAGGTTTATTAAGGAGTTTTAAGGTTTCATACGGTGTTGTTAGGAGTTTTTAGGCGTCCAACATTATACTAACGTGCTTCTCAAGATGCTAATATGTCATACAGAGTCGTAAGATGTCTTAAGTTGCCGTACGACGTTCAAAGGACTCGGACGAATTCATTAGGTTTAGTATGGAGTTTTAATGTTTTTACGGTGATGTAAGGTGTTCTTAGGAATTGTAATGAGTCCTACATTATTTTAATGTGCTTTTCATGTTGCTAATGTCGCATACTAAGCCGTAACAACTCTTAAGTTATCGTACGATGTTCAAAGGATTTCGACGAAATCATTAGGTTTATTAAGGAGTTTTAAGGTTTCATACGGTGTTGTTAGGAGTTTTTAGGCGTCCAACATTATACTAACGTGCTTCTCAAGATGCTAATATGTCATACAGAGTCGTAAGATGTCTTAAGTTGCCGTACGACGTTCAAAGGACTCGGACGAATTCATTAGGTTTAGTATGGAGTTTTAATGTTTTTACGGTGATGTAAGGTGTTCTTAGGAATTGTAATGAGTCCTACATTATTCTAATGTGCTTTTCATGTTGCTAATGTCGCATACTAAGCCGTAACAACTCTTAAGTTATCGTACGATGTTCCAAGGATTTCGACGAAATCATTAGGTTTATTAAGGAGTTTTAAGGTTTCATACGGTGTTGTTAGGAGTTTTTAGGCGTCCAACATTATACTAACGTGCTTCTCAAGATGCTAATATGTCATACAGAGTCGTAAGATGTCTTAAGTTGCCGTACGACGTTCAAAAGACTCGGACGAATTCATTAGGTATAGTATGGAGTTTTAATGTTTTTACGGTGATGTAAGGTGTTCTTAGGAATTTTAATGAGTCATACATTATTCTAATGTGCTTTTCATGTTGCTAATGTTGATACCGAGCAGTAACATCTCCTCAGTTACCGTACGATGTTCAAAGGACTTCAACGAAATCGTTAGGTTTATTAACGAGTTTTAAGGTTTCACAGTGTTTTTATAAGTTGTAAGGTGTCCAACATTATACAAACGTGGTTGTCAAGATGCTAACATGGCATACAAAGTCGTAAGATGTCTTATGTTGTCGTACGACGTTCAAAGGACTCGGACGAATTCATTAGGTTTCGTATGGAGTTTTAAAGTTTCCTACGGTGATGTAAGGTGTTCTTAGGAGATGTAACGTGTCATACGTTATTCTAACGTGCTTTTCATGTTGCAAATGTCGCATACTAAGCCGTGACAACTCTTAAGTTATCGTACGATGTTCAAAGGATTTCGACGAAATCATTAGGTTTATTAAGGATTTTTAAGGTTTCATACGGTGTTGTTAGGAGTTTTTAGGCGTCCAACATTATACTAACGTGCTTGTCAAGATGCTAATATGTCATACAGAGTCGTAAGATGTCTTAAGTTGCCGTACGACGTTTAAAGGACTCGGACGAATTCATTAGGTTTAGTATGGAGTTTTAATGTTTTTACGGTGATGTAAGGTGTTCTTAGGAATTGTAATGAGTCCTACATTATTCTAATGTGCTTTCATGTTGCTAATGTCGCATACTAAGCCGTAACAACTCTTAAGTTATCGTACGATGTTCAAAGGATTTCGACGAAATCATTAGGTTTATTAAGGATTTTTAAGGTTTCATACGGTGTTGTTAGGAGTTTTTAGGCGTCCAACATTATACTAACGTGCTTGTCAAGATGCTAATATGTCATACAAAGTCGTAAGATGTCTTAAGTTGCCGTACGACGTTCAAAGGACTCGAACGAATTCATTAGGTTTAGTATGGAGTTTTAATGTTTTTACGGTGATGTAAGGTGTTCTTAGGAATTGTAATGAGTCCTACATTATTCTAATGTGCTTTTCATGTTGCTAATGTCGCATACTAAGCCGTAACAACTCTTAAGTTATCGTACGATGTTCAAAGGATTTCGACGAAATCATTAGGTTTATTAAGGATTTTTAAGGTTTCATACGGTGTTGTTAGGAGTTTTTAGGCGTCCAACATTATACTAACGTGCTTGTCAAGATGCTAATATGTCATACAGAGTCGTAAGATGTCTTAAGTTGCCGTACGACGTTCAAAGGACTCGGACGAATTCATTAGGTTTAGTATGGAGTTTTAATGTTTTTACGGTGATGTAAGGTGTTCTTAGGAATTGTAATGAGTCCTACATTATTCTAATGTGCTTTTGATGTTGCTAATGTCGCATACTAAGCCGTAACAACTCTTAAGTTATCGTACGATGTTCAAAGGATTTCGACGAAATCATTAGGTTTATTAAGGATTTTTAAGGTTTCATACGGTGTTGTTAGGAGTTTTTAGGCGTCCAACATTATACTAACGTGCTTGTCAAGATGCTAATATGTCATACAAAGTCGTAAGATGTCTTAAGTTGCCGTACGACGTTCAAAGGACTCGGACGAATTCATTAGGTTTAGTATGGAGTTTTAATGTTTTTACGGTGATGTAAGGTGTTCTTAGGAATTGTAATGAGTCCTACATTATTCTAAGGTGCTTTTCATGTTGCTAATGTCGCATACTAAGCCGTAACAACTCTTAAGTTATCGTACGATGTTCAAAGGATTTCGACGAAATCATTAGGTTTATTAAGGAGTTTTAAGGTTTCATACGGTGTTGTTAGGAGTTTTTAGGCGTCCAACATTATACTAACGTGCTTCTCAAGATGCTAATATGTCATACAGAGTCGTAAGATGTCTTAAGTTGCCGTACGACGTTCAAAGGACTCGGACGAATTCATTAGGTTTAGTATGGAGTTTTAATGTTTTTACGGTGATGTAAGGTGTTCTTAGGAATTGTAATGAGTCCTACATTATTCTAATGTGCTTTTCATGTTGCTAATGTTGATACCGAGCCGTAACAACTCTTAAGTTATCGTACGATGTTCAAAGGACTTCAACGAAATCGTTAGGTTTATTAACGAGTTTTAAGGTTTCACACAGTGTTTTTATAAGTTGTAAGGTGTCCAACATTATACAAACGTGGTTGTCAAGATGCTAACATGGCATACAGAGTCGTAAGATGTCTTATGTTGTCGTACGACGTTCAAAGGACTCGGACGAATTCATTAGGTTTCGTATGGAGTTTTAAAGTTTCCTACGGTGATGTAAGGTGTTCTTAGGAGATGTAACGTGTCATACGTTATTCTAACGTGCTTTTCATGTTGCAAATGTCGCATACTAAGCCGTGACAACTCTTAAGTTATCGTACGATGTTCAAAGGATTTCGACGAAATCATTAGGTTTATTAAGGATTTTTAAGGTTTTATACGGTGTTGTTAGGAGTTTTTAGGCGTCCAACATTATACTAACGTGCTTGTCAAGATGCTAATATGTCATACAGAGTCGTAAGATGTCTTAAGTTGCCGTACGACGTTTAAAGGACTCGGACGAATTCATTAGGTTTAGTATGAAGTTTTAATGTTTTTACGGTGATGTAAGGTGTTCTTAGGAATTGTAATGAGTCCTACATTATTCTAATGTGCTTTCATGTTGCTAATGTCGCATACTAAGCCGTAACAACTCTTAAGTTATCGTACGATGTTCAAAGGATTTCGACGAAATCATTAGGTTTATTAAGGATTTTTAAGGTTTCATACGGTGTTGTTAGGAGTTTTTAGGCGTCCAACATTATACTAACGTGCTTGTCAAGATGCTAATATGTCATACAGAGTCGTAAGATGTCTTAAGTTGCCGTACGACGTTCAAAGGACTCGGACGAATTCATTAGGTTTAGTATGGAGTTTTAATGTTTTTACGGTGATGTAAGGTGTTCTTAGGAATTGTAATGAGTCCTACATTATTCTAATGTGCTTTTCATGTTGCTAATGTCGCATACTAAGCCGTAACAACTCTTAAGTTATCGTACGATGTTCAAAGGATTTCGAAGAAATCATTAGGTTTATTAAGGAGTTTTAAGGTTTCATACGGTGTTGTTAGGAGTTTTTAGGCGTCCAACATTATACTAACGTGCTTCTCAAGATGCTAATATGTCATACAGAGTCGTAAGATGTCTTAAGTCGCCGTACGACGTTCAAAGGACTCGGACGAATTCATTAGGTTTAGTATGGAGTTTTAATGTTTTTACGGTGATGTAAGGTGTTCTTAGGAATTGTAATGAGTCCTACATTATTCTAATGTGCTTTTGATGTTGCTAATGTCGCATACTAAGCCGTAACAACTCTTAAGTTATCGTACGATGTTCAAAGGATTTCGACGAAATCATTAGGTTTATTAAGGATTTTTAAGGTTTCATACGGTGTTGTTAGGAGTTTTTAGGCGTCCAACATTATACTAACGTGCTTGTCAAGATGCTAATATGTCATACAAAGTCGTAAGATGTCTTAAGTTGCCGTACGACGTTCAAAGGACTCGGACGAATTCATTAGGTTTAGTATGGAGTTTTAATGTTTTTACGGTGATGTAAGGTGTTCTTAGGAATTGTAATGAGTCCTACATTATTCTAAGGTGCTTTTCATGTTGCTAATGTCGCATACTAAGCCGTAACAACTCTTAAGTTATCGTACGATGTTCAAAGGATTTCGACGAAATCATTAGGTTTATTAAGGAGTTTTAAGGTTTCATACGGTGTTGTTAGGAGTTTTTAGGCGTCCAACATTATACTAACGTGCTTCTCAAGATGCTAATATGTCATACAGAGTCGTAAGATGTCTTAAGTTGCCGTACGACGTTCAAAGGACTCGGACGAATTCATTAGGTTTAGTATGGAGTTTTAATGTTTTTACGGTGATGTAAGGTGTTCTTAGGAATTGTAATGAGTCCTACATTATTCTAATGTGCTTTTCATGTTGCTAATGTCGCATACTAAGCCGTAACAACTCTTAAGTTATCGTACGATGTTCAAAGGATTTCGAAGAAATCATTAGGTTTATTAAGGAGTTTTAAGGTTTCATACGGTGTTGTTAGGAGTTTTTAGGCGTCCAACATTATACTAACGTGCTTCTCAAGATGCTAATATGTCATACAGAGTCGTAAGATGTCTTAAGTCGCCGTACGACGTTCAAAGGACTCGGACGAATTCATTAGGTTTAGTATGGAGTTTTAATGTTTTTACGGTGATGTAAGGTGTTCTTAGGAATTGTAATGAGTCATACATTATTCTAATGTGCTTTTCATGTTGCTAATGTTGATACCGAGCCGTAACATCTCCTCAGTTACCGTACGATGTTCAAAGGACTTCAACGAAATCGTTAGGTTTATTAACGAGTTTTAAGGTTTCACACAGTGTTTTTATAAGTTGTAAGGTGTCCAACATTATACAAACGTGGTTGTCAAGATGCTAACATGGCATACAGAGTCGTAAGATGTCTTATGTTGTCGTACGACGTTCAAAGGACTCGGACGAATTCATTAGGTTTCGTATGGAGTTTTAAAGTTTCCTACGGTGATGTAAGGTGTTCTTAGGAGATGTAACGTGTCATACGTTATTCTAACGTGCTTTTCATGTTGCAAATGTCGCATACTAAGCCGTGACAACTCTTAAGTTATCGTACGATGTTCAAAGGATTTCGACGAAATCATTAGGTTTATTAAGGATTTTTAAGGTTTCATACGGTGTTGTTAGGAGTTTTTAGGCGTCCAACATTATACTAACGTGCTTGTCAAGATGCTAATATGTCATACAGAGTCGTAAGATGTCTTAAGTTGCCGTACGACGTTTAAAGGACTCGGACGAATTCATTAGGTTTAGTATGAAGTTTTAATGTTTTTACGGTGATGTAAGGTGTTCTTAGGAATTGTAATGAGTCCTACATTATTCTAATGTGCTTTCATGTTGCTAATGTCGCATACTAAGCCGTAACAACTCTTAAGTTATCGTACGATGTTCAAAGGATTTCGACGAAATCATTAGGTTTATTAAGGATTTTTAAGGTTTCATACGGTGTTGTTAGGAGTTTTTAGGCGTCCAACATTATACTAACGTGCTTGTCAAGATGCTAATATGTCATACAAAGTCGTAAGATGTCTTAAGTTGCCGTACGACGTTCAAAGGACTCGGACGAATTCATTAGGTTTAGTATGGAGTTTTAATGTTTTTACGGTGATGTAAGGTGTTCTTAGGAATTGTAATGAGTCCTACATTATTCTAATGTGCTTTTCATGTTGCTAATGTCGCATACTAAGCCGTAACAACTCTTAAGTTATTGTACGATGTTCAAAGGATTTCGACGAAATCATTAGGTTTATTAAGGAGTTTTAAGGTTTCATACGGTGTTGTTAGGAGTTTTTAGGCGTCCAACATTATACTAACGTGCTTCTCAAGATGCTAATATGTCATACAGAGTCGTAAGATGTCTTAAGTTGCCGTACGACGTTCAAAGGACTCGGACGAATTCATTAGGTTTAGTATGGAGTTTTAATGTTTTTACGGTGATGTAAGGTGTTGTTAGGAATTGTAATGAGTCCTACATTATTCTAATGTGCTTTTCATGTTGCTAATGTCGCATACTAAGCCGTAACAACTCTTAAGTTATCGTACGATGTTCAAAGGATTTCGACGAAATCATTAGGTTTATTAAGGAGTTTTAAGGTTTCATACGGTGTTGTTAGGAGTTTTTAGGCGTCCAACATTATACTAACGTGCTTCTCAAGATGCTAATATGTCATACAGAGTCGTAAGATGTCTTAAGTTGCCGTACGACGTTCAAAAGACTCGGACGAATTCATTAGGTATAGTATGGAGTTTTAATGTTTTTACGGTGATGTAAGGTGTTCTTAGGAATTTTAATGAGTCATACATTATTCTAATGTGCTTTTCATGTTGCTAATGTTGATACCGAGCCGTAACATCTCCTCAGTTACCGTACGATGTTCAAAGGACTTCAACGAAATCGTTAGGTTTATTAACGAGTTTTAAGGTTTCACTTGGTGTTTTTATAAGTTGTAAGGTGTCCAACATTATACAAACGTGCTTGTCAAGATGCTAATATGGCATACAGAGTCGTAAGATGTCTTATGTTGTCATACGACGTTCAAAGGACTCGGACGAATTCATTAGGTTTAGTATGGAGTTTTAATGTTTTTACGGTGATGTAAGGTGTTCTTAGGAATTGTAATGAGTCCTACATTATTCTAATGTGCTTTTCATGTTGCTAATGTCGCATACTAAGCCGTAACAACTCTTAAGTTATCGTACGATGTTCGAAGGATTTCGACGAAATCATTAGGTTTATTAAGAAGTTTTAAGGTTTCATACGGTGTTGTTAGGAGTTTTTAGGCGTCCAACATTATACTAACGTGCTTGTCAAGATTCAAATATGTCATACAAAGTCGTAAGATGTCTTAAGTTGCCGTACGACGTTCAAAGGACTCGGACGAATTCATTAGGTTTAGTATGGAGTTTTAATGTTTTTACGGTGATGTAAGGTGTTCTTAGGAATTGTAATGAGTCCTACATTATTCTAATGTGCTTTTCATGTTGCTAATGTCGCATACTAAGCCGTAACAACTCTTAAGTTATCGTACGATGTTCAAAGGATTTCGACGAAATCATTAGGTTTATTAAGGAGTTTTAAGGTTTCATACGGTGTTGTTAGGAGTTTTTAGGCGTCCAACATTATACTAACGTGCTTCTCAAGATGCTAATATGTCATACAGAGTCGTAAGATGTCTTAAGTTGCCGTACGACGTTCAAAAGACTCGGACGAATTCATTAGGTATAGTATGGAGTTTTAATGTTTTTACGGTGATGTAAGGTGTTCTTAGGAATTGTAATGAGTCCTACATTATTCTAATGTGCTTTTCATGTTGCTAATGTCGATACCGAGCCGTAATATCTCCTGAGTTACAGTACGATGTTCAAAGGTCTTCGACGAAATCGTTAGGTATATTAACGAGTTTTAAGGTTTCACTTGGTGTTTTTATAAGTTGTAAGGTGTCCAACATTATACAAACGTGCTTGTCAAGATGCTAATATGGCAAACAGAGTCGTAAGATGTCTTATGTTGTCATACGACGTTCAAAGGACTCCGACGAATTCATTAGGTTTAGTATGGAGTTTTAATGTTTTTACGGTGATGTAAGGTGTTCTTAGGAATTGTAATGAGTCCTACATTATTCTAATGTGCTTTTCATGTTGCTAATGTCGCATACTAAGCCGTAACAACTCTTAAGTTATCGTACGATGTTCAAAGGATTTCGACGAAATCATTAGGTTTATTAAGGAGTTTTAAGGTTTCATACGGTGTTGTTAGGAGTTTTTAGGCGTCCAACATTATACTAACGTGCTTGTCAAGATTCAAATATGTCATACAAAGTCGTAAGATGTCTTAAGTTGCCGTACGACGTTCAAAGGACTCGGACGAATTCATTAGGTTTAGTATGGAGTTTTAATGTTTTTACGGTGATGTAAGGTGTTCTTAGGAATTGTAATGAGTCCTACATTATTCTAATGTGCTTTTCATGTTGCTAATGTCGCATACTAAGCCGTAACAACTCTTAAGTTATCGTACGATGTTCAAAGGATTTCGACGAAATCATTAGGTTTATTAAGGAGTTTTAAGGTTTCATACGGTGTTGTTAGGAGTTTTTAGGCGTCCAACATTATACTAACGTGCTTCTCAAGATGCTAATATGTCATACAGAGTCGTAAGATGTCTTAAGTTGCCGTACGACGTTCAAAAGACTCGGACGAATTCATTAGGTATAGTATGGAGTTTTAATGTTTTTACGGTGATGTAAGGTGTTCTTAGGAATTGTAATGAGTCCTACATTTTTCTAATGTGCTTTTCATGTTGCTAATGTCGATACCGAGCCGTAATATCTCCTGAGTTACAGTACGATGTTCAAAGGTCTTCGACGAAATCGTTAGGTATATTAACGAGTTTTAAGGTTTCACTTGGTGTTTTTATAAGTTGTAAGGTGTCCAACATTATACAAACGTGCTTGTCAAGATGCTAATATGGCAAACAGAGTCGTAAGATGTCTTATGTTGTCATACGACGTTCAAAGGACTCGGACGAATTCATTAGGTTTAGTATGGAGTTTTAATGTTTTTACGGTGATGTAAGGTGTTCTTAGGAATTGTAATGAGTCCTACATTATTCTAATGTGCTTTTCATGTTGCTAATGTCGCATACTAAGCCGTAACAACTCTTAAGTTATCGTACGATGTTCAAAGGATTTCGACGAAATCATTAGGTTTATTAAGGAGTTTTAAGGTTTCATACGGTGTTGTTAGGAGTTTTTAGGCGTCCAACATTATACTAACGTGCTTGTCAAGATTCAAATATGTCATACAAAGTCGTAAGATGTCTTAAGTTGCCGTACGACGTTCAAAGGACTCGGACGAATTCATTAGGTTTAGTATGGAGTTTTAATGTTTTTACGGTGATGTAAGGTGTTCTTAGGAATTGTAATGAGTCCTACATTATTCTAATGTGCTTTTCATGTTGCTAATGTCGCATACTAAGCCGTAACAACTCTTAAGTTATCGTACAATGTTCAAAGGATTTCGACGAAATCATTAGGTTTATTAAGGAGTTTTAAGGTTTCATACGGTGTAGTTAGGAGTTTTTAGGCGTCCAACATTATACTAACGTGCTTCTCAAGATGCTAATATGTCATACAGAGTCGTAAGATGTCTTAAGTTGCCGTACGACGTTCAAAAGACTCGGACGAATTCATTAGGTATAGTATGGAGTTTTAATGTTTTTACGGTGATGTAAGGTTTTCTTAGGAATTGTAATGAGTCCTACATTTTTCTAATGTGCTTTTCATGTTGCTAATGTCGATACCGAGCCGTAATATCTCCTGAGTTACAGTACGATGTTCAAAGGTCTTCGACGAAATCGTTAGGTATATTAACGAGTTTTAAGGTTTCACTTGGTGTTTTTATAAGTTGTAAGGTGTCCAACATTATACAAACGTGCTTGTCAAGATGCTAATATGGCAAACAGAGTCGTAAGATGTCTTATGTTGTCATACGACGTTCAAAGGACTCGGACGAATTCATTAGGTTTAGTATGGAGTTTTAATGTTTTTACGGTGATGTAAGGTGTTCTTAGGAATTGTAATGAGTCCTACATTATTCTAATGTGCTTTTCATGTTGCTAATGTCGCATACTAAGCCGTAACAACTCTTAAGTTATCGTACGATGTTCAAAGGATTTCGACGAAATCATTAGGTTTATTAAGGAGTTTTAAGGTTTCATACGGTGTTGTTAGGAGTTTTTAGGCGTCCAACATTATACTAACGTGCTTGTCAAGATGCAAATATGTCATACAAAGTCGTAAGATGTCTTAAGTTGCCGTACGACGTTCAAAGGACTCGGACGAATTCATTAGGTTTAGTATGGAGTTTTAATGTTTTTACGGTGATGTAAGGTGTTCTTAGGAATTGTAATGAGTCCTACATTATTCTAATGTGCTTTTCATGTTGCTAATGTCGCATACTAAGCCGTAACAACTCTTAAGTTATTGTACGATGTTCAAAGGATTTCGACGAAATCATTAGGTTTATTAAGGAGTTTTAAGGTTTCATACGGTGTTGTTAAGAGTTTTTAGGCGTCCAACATTATACTAACGTGCTTCTCAAGATGCTAATATGTCATACAAAGTCGTAAGATGTCTTAAGTTGCCGTACGACGTTCAAAGGACTCGGACGAATTCATTAGGTTTAGTATGGAGTTTTAATGTTTTTACGGTGATGTAAGGTGTTCTTAGGAATTGTAATGAGTCCTACATTATTCTAATGTGCTTTTCATGTTGCTAATGTCGCATACTAAGCCGTAACAACTCTTAAGTTATCGTACGATGTTCAAAGTATTTCGACGAAATCATTAGGTTTATTAAGGAGTTTTAAGGTTTCATACGGTGTTGTTAGGAGTTTTTAGGCGTCCAACATTATACTAACGTGCTTGTCAAGATTCAAATATGTCATACAAAGTCGTAAGATGTCTTAAGTTGCCGTACGACGTTCAAAGGACTCGGACGAATTCATTAGGTTTAGTATGGAGTTTTAATGTTTTTACGGTGATGTAAGGTGTTCTTAGGAATTGTAATGAGTCCTACATTATTCTAATGTGCTTTTCATGTTGCTAATGTCGCATACTAAGCCGTAACAACTCTTAAGTTATCGTACGATGTTCAAAGGATTTCGACGAAATCATTAGGTTTATTAAGGAGTTTTAAGGTTTCATACGGTGTTGTTAGGAGTTTTTAGGCGTCCAACATTATACTAACGTGCTTCTCAAGATGCTAATATGTCATACAGAGTCGTAAGATGTCTTAAGTTGCCGTACGACGTTCAAAAGACTCGGACGAATTCATTAGGTATAGTATGGAGTTTTAATGTTTTTACGGTGATGTAAGGTGTTCTTAGGAATTGTAATGAGTCCTACATTATTCTAATGTGCTTTTCATGTTGCTAATGTCGATACCGAGCCGTAATATCTCCTGAGTTACAGTACGATGTTCAAAGGTCTTCGACGAAATCGTTAGGTATATTAACGAGTTTTAAGGTTTCACTTGGTGTTTTTATAAGTTGTAAGGTGTCCAACATTATACAAACGTGCTTGTCAAGATGCTAATATGGCAAACAGAGTCGTAAGATGTCTTATGTTGTCATACGACGTTCAAAGGACTCGGACGAATTCATTAGGTTTAGTATGGAGTTTTAATGTTTTTACGGTGATGTAAGGTGTTCTTAGGAATTGTAATGAGTCCTACATTATTCTAATGTGCTTTTCATGTTGCTAATGTCGCATACTAAGCCGTAACAACTCTTAAGTTATCGTACGATGTTCAAAGGATTTCGACGAAATCATTAGGTTTATTAAGGAGTTTTAAGGTTTCATACGGTGTTGTTAGGAGTTTTTAGGCGTCCAACATTATACTAACGTGCTTGTCAAGATGCAAATATGTCATACAAAGTCGTAAGATGTCTTAAGTTGCCGTACGACGTTCAAAGGACTCGGACGAATTCATTAGGTTTAGTATGGAGTTTTAATGTTTTTACGGTGATGTAAGGTGTTCTTAGGAATTGTAATGAGTCCTACATTATTCTAATGTGCTTTTCATGTTGCTAATGTCGCATACTAAGCCGTAACAACTCTTAAGTTATTGTACGATGTTCAAAGGATTTCGACGAAATCATTAGGTTTATTAAGGAGTTTTAAGGTTTCATACGGTGTTGTTAAGAGTTTTTAGGCGTCCAACATTATACTAACGTGCTTCTCAAGATGCTAATATGTCATACAAAGTCGTAAGATGTCTTAAGTTGCCGTACGACGTTCAAAGGACTCGGACGAATTCATTAGGTTTAGTATGGAGTTTTAATGTTTTTACGGTGATGTAAGGTGTTCTTAGGAATTGTAATGAGTCCTACATTATTCTAATGTGCTTTTCATGTTGCTAATGTCGCATACTAAGCCGTAACAACTCTTAAGTTATCGTACGATGTTCAATGGATTTCGACGAAATCATTAGGTTTATTAAGGAGTTTTAAGGTTTCATACGGTGTTGTTAGGAGTTTTTAGGCGTCCAACATTATACTAACGTGCTTCTCAAGATGCTAATATGTCATACAGAGTCGTAAGATGTCTTAAGTTGCCGTACGACGTTCAAAGGACTCGGACGAATTCATTAGGTTTAGTATGGAGTTTTAATGTTTTTACGGTGATGTAAGGTGTTCTTAGGAATTGTAATGAGTCCTACATTATTCTAATGTGCTTTTCATGTTGCTAATGTCGCATACTAAGCCGTAACAACTCTTAAGTTATCGTACGATGTTCAAAGGATTTCGACGAAATCATTAGGTTTATTAAGGAGTTTTAAGGTTTCATACGGTGTTGTTAGGAGTTTTTAGGCGTCCAACATTATACTAACGTGCTTCTCAAGATGCTAATATGTCATACAGAGTCGTAAGATGTCTTAAGTTGCCGTACGACGTTCAAAGGACTCGGACGAATTCATTAGGTTTAGTATGGAGTTTTAATGTTTTTACGGTGATGTAAGGTGTTCTTAGGAATTGTAATGAGTCCTACATTATTCTAATGTGCTTTTCATGTTGCTAATGTCGCATACTAAGCCGTAACAACTCTTAAGTTATTGTACGATGTTCCAAGGATTTCGACGAAATCATTAGGTTTATTAAGGAGTTTTAAGGTTTCATACGGTGTTGTTAGGAGTTTTTAGGCGTCCAACATTATACTAACGTGCTTCTCAAGATGCTAATATGTCATACAGAGTCGTAAGATGTCTTAAGTTGCTGTACGACGTTCAAAAGACTCGGACGAATTCATTAGGTATAGTATGGAGTTTTAATGTTTTTACGGTGATGTAAGGTGTTCTTAGGAATTTTAATGAGTCATACATTATTCTAATGTGCTTTTCATGTTGCTAATGTTGATACCGAGCAGTAACATCTCCTCAGTTACCGTACGATGTTCAAAGGACTTCAACGAAATCGTTAGGTTTATTAACGAGTTTTAAGGTTTCACACAGTGTTTTTATAAGTTGTAAGGTGTCCAACATTATACAAACGTGGTTGTCAAGATGCTAACATGGCATACAAAGTCGTAAGATGTCTTATGTTGTCGTACGACGTTCAAAGGACTCGGACGAATTCATTAGGTTTCGTATGGAGTTTTAAAGTTTCCTACGGTGATGTAAGGTGTTCTTAGGAGATGTAACGTGTCATACGTTATTCTAACGTGCTTTTCATGTTGCAAATGTCGCATACTAAGCCGTGACAACTCTTAAGTTATCGTACGATGTTCAAAGGATTTCGACGAAATCATTAGGTTTATTAAGGATTTTTAAGGTTTCATACGGTGTTGTTAGGAGTTTTTAGGCGTCCAACATTATACTAACGTGCTTGTCAAGATGCTAATATGTCATACAGAGTCGTAAGATGTCTTAAGTTGCCGTACGACGTTTAAAGGACTCGGACGAATTCATTAGGTTTAGTATGGAGTTTTAATGTTTTTACGGTGATGTAAGGTGTTCTTAGGAATTGTAATGAGTCCTACATTATTCTAATGTGCTTTCATGTTGCTAATGTCGCATACTAAGCCGTAACAACTCTTAAGTTATCGTACGATGTTCAAAGGATTTCGACGAAATCATTAGGTTTATTAAGGATTTTTAAGGTTTCATACGGTGTTGTTAGGAGTTTTTAGGCGTCCAACATTATACTAACGTGCTTGTCAAGATGCTAATATGTCATACAAAGTCGTAAGATGTCTTAAGTTGCCGTACGACGTTCAAAGGACTCGGACGAATTCATTAGGTTTAGTATGGAGTTTTAATGTTTTTACGGTGATGTAAGGTGTTCTTAGGAATTGTAATGAGTCCTACATTATTCTAATGTGCTTTTCATGTTGCTAATGTCGCATACTAAGCCGTAACAACTCTTAAGTTATCGTACGATGTTCAAAGGATTTCGACGAAATCATTAGGTTTATTAAGGATTTTTAAGGTTTCATACGGTGTTGTTAGGAGTTTTTAGGCGTCCAACATTATACTAACGTGCTTGTCAAGATGCTAATATGTCATACAGAGTCGTAAGATGTCTTAAGTTGCCGTACGACGTTCAAAGGACTCGGACGAATTCATTAGGTTTAGTATGGAGTTTTAATGTTTTTACGGTGATGTAAGGTGTTCTTAGGAATTGTAATGAGTCCTACATTATTCTAATGTGGTTTTCATGTTGCTAATGTCGCATACTAAGCCGTAACAACTCTTAAGTTATCGTACGATGTTCAAAGGATTTCGACGAAATCATTAGGTTTATTAAGGATTTTTAAGGTTTCATACGGTGTTGTTAGGAGTTTTTAGGCGTCCAACATTATACTAACGTGCTTGTCAAGATGCTAATATGTCATACAAAGTCGTAAGATGTCTTAAGTTGCCGTACGACGTTCAAAGGACTCGGACGAATTCATTAGGTTTAGTATGGAGTTTTAATGTTTTTACGGTGATGTAAGGTGTTCTTAGGAATTGTAATGAGTCCTACATTATTCTAATGTGCTTTTCATGTTGCTAATGTCGCATACTAAGCCGTAACAACTCTTAAGTTATCGTACGATGTTCAAAGGATTTCGACGAAATCATTAGGTTTATTAAGGAGTTTTAAGGTTTCACACGGTGTTGTTAGTAGTTTTTAGGCGTCCAACATTATACTAACGTGCTTGTCAAGATGCTAATATGTCATACAGAGTCGTAAGATGTCTTAAGTTGCCGTACGACGTTCAAAGGACTCGGACGAATTCATTAGGTTTAGTATGGAGTTTTAATGTTTTTACGGTGATGTAAGGTGTTCTTAGGAATTGTAATGAGTCCTACATTATTCTAATGTGCTTTTCATGTTGCTAATGTCGCATACTAAGCCGTAACAACTCTTAAGTTATCGTACGATGTTCAAAGGATTTCGAAGAAATCATTAGGTTTATTAAGGAGTTTTAAGGTTTCATACGGTGTTGTTAGGAGTTTTTAGGCGTCCAACATTATACTAACGTGCTTCTCAAGATGCTAATATGTCATACAGAGTCGTAAGATGTCTTAAGTCGCCGTACGACGTTCAAAGGACTCGGACGAATTCATTAGGTTTAGTATGGAGTTTTAATGTTTTTACGGTGATGTAAGGTGTTCTTAGGAATTGTAATGAGTCCTACATTATTCTAATGTGGTTTTCATGTTGCTAATGTCGCATACTAAGCCGTAACAACTCTTAAGTTATCGTACGATGTTCAAAGGATTTCGACGAAATCATTAGGTTTATTAAGGATTTTTAAGGTTTCATACGGTGTTGTTAGGAGTTTTTAGGCGTCCAACATTATACTAACGTGCTTGTCAAGATGCTAATATGTCATACAAAGTCGTAAGATGTCTTAAGTTGCCGTACGACGTTCAAAGGACTCGGACGAATTCATTAGGTTTAGTATGGAGTTTTAATGTTTTTACGGTGATGTAAGGTGTTCTTAGGAATTGTAATGAGTCCTACATTATTCTAATGTGCTTTTCATGTTGCTAATGTCGCATACTAAGCCGTAACAACTCTTAAGTTATCGTACGATGTTCAAAGGATTTCGACGAAATCATTAGGTTTATTAAGGAGTTTTAAGGTTTCACACGGTGTTGTTAGTAGTTTTTAGGCGTCCAACATTATACTAACGTGCTTGTCAAGATGCTAATATGTCATACAGAGTCGTAAGATGTCTTAAGTTGCCGTACGACGTTCAAAGGACTCGGACGAATTCATTAGGTTTAGTATGGAGTTTTAATGTTTTTACGGTGATGTAAGGTGTTCTTAGGAATTGTAATGAGTCCTACATTATTCTAATGTGCTTTTCATGTTGCTAATGTCGCATACTAAGCCGTAACAACTCTTAAGTTATCGTACGATGTTCAAAGGATTTCGAAGAAATCATTAGGTTTATTAAGGAGTTTTAAGGTTTCATACGGTGTTGTTAGGAGTTTTTAGGCGTCCAACATTATACTAACGTGCTTCTCAAGATGCTAATATGTCATACAGAGTCGTAAGATGTCTTAAGTTGCCGTACGACGTTCAAAAGACTCGGACGAATTCATTAGGTATAGTATGGAGTTTTAATGTTTTTACGGTGATGTAAGGTGTTCTTAGGAATTTTAATGAGTCATACATTATTCTAATGTGCTTTTCATGTTGCTAATGTTGATACCGAGCCGTAACATCTCCTCAGTTACCGTACGATGTTCAAAGGACTTCAACGAAATCGTTAGGTTTATTAACGAGTTTTAAGGTTTCACACAGTGTTTTTATAAGTTGTAAGGTGTCCAACATTATACAAACGTGGTTGTCAAGATGCTAACATGGCATACAAAGTCGTAAGATGTCTTATGTTGTCGTACGACGTTCAAAGGACTCGGACGAATTCATTAGGTTTCGTATGGAGTTTTAAAGTTTCCTACGGTGATGTAAGGTGTTCTTAGGAGATGTAACGTGTCATACGTTATTCTAACGTGCTTTTCATGTTGCAAATGTCGCATACTAAGCCGTGACAACTCTTAAGTTATCGTACGATGTTCAAAGGATTTCGACGAAATCATTAGGTTTATTAAGGATTTTTAAGGTTTCATACGGTGTTGTTAGGAGTTTTTAGGCGTCCAACATTATACTAACGTGCTTGTCAAGATGCTAATATGTCATACAGAGTCGTAAGATGTCTTAAGTTGTCGTACGACGTTTAAAGGACTCGGACGAATTCATTAGGTTTAGTATGGAGTTTTAATGTTTTTACGGTGATGTAAGGTGTTCTTAGGAATTGTAATGAGTCCTACATTATTCTAATGTGCTTTCATGTTGCTAATGTCGCATACTAAGCCGTAACAACTCTTAAGTTATCGTACGATGTTCAAAGGATTTCGACGAAATCTTTAGGTTTATTAAGGATTTTTAAGGTTTCATACGGTGTTGTTAGGAGTTTTTAGGCGTCCAACATTATACTAACGTGCTTGTCAAGATGCTAATATGTCATACAAAGTCGTAAGATGTCTTAAGTTGTCGTACGACGTTCAAAGGACTCGGACGAATTCATTAGGTTTAGTATGGAGTTTTAATGTTTTTACGGTGATGTAAGGTGTTCTTAGGAATTGTAATGAGTCCTACATTATTCTAATGTGCTTTTCATGTTGCTAATGTCGCATACTAAGCCGTAACAACTCTTAAGTTATTGTACGATGTTCAAAGGATTTCGACGAAATCATTAGGTTTATTAAGGAGTTTTAAGGTTTCATACGGTGTTGTTAGGAGTTTTTAGGCGTCCAACATTATACTAACGTGCTTCTCAAGATGCTAATATGTCATACAGAGTCGTAAGATGTCTTAAGTTGCCGTACGTCGTTCAAAGGACTCGGACGAATTCATTAGGTTTAGTATGGAGTTTTAATGTTTTTACGGTGATGTAAGGTGTTCTTAGGAATTGTAATGAGTCCTACATTATTCTAATGTGCTTTTCATGTTGCTAATGTCGCATACTAAGCCGTAACAACTCTTAAGTTATCGTACGATGTTCAAAGGATTTCGACGAAATCATTAGGTTTATTAAGGAGTTTTAAGGTTTCATACGGTGTTGTTAGGAGTTTTTAGGCGTCCAACATTATACTAACGTGCTTCTCAAGATGCTAATATGTCATACAGAGTCGTAAGATGTCTTAAGTTGTCGTACGACGTTTAAAGGACTCGGACGAATTCATTAGGTTTAGTATGGAGTTTTAATGTTTTTACGGTGATGTAAGGTGTTCTTAGGAATTGTAATGAGTCCTACATTATTCTAATGTGCTTTTCATGTTGCTAATGTCGCATACTAAGCCGTAACAACTCTTAAGTTATCGTACGATGTTCAAAGGATTTCGAAGAAATCATTAGGTTTATTAAGGAGTTTTAAGGTTTCATACGGTGTTGTTAGGAGTTTTTAGGCGTCCAACATTATACTAACGTGCTTCTCAAGATGCTAATATGTCATACAGAGTCGTAAGATGTCTTAAGTCGCCGTACGACGTTCAAAGGACTCGGACGAATTCATTAGGTTTAGTATGGAGTTTTAATGTTTTTACGGTGATGTAAGGTGTTCTTAGGAATTGTAATGAGTCCTACATTATTCTAATGTGCTTTTCATGTTGCTAATGTCGCATACTAAGCCGTAACAACTCTTAAGTTATCGTACGATGTTCCAAGGATTTCGACGAAATCATTAGGTTTATTAAGGAGTTTTAAGGTTTCATACGGTGTTGTTAGGAGTTTTTAGGCGTCC
Source organism: Tagetes erecta (assembly GCA_030867185.1). Classification (NCBI taxonomy): domain Eukaryota; kingdom Viridiplantae; phylum Streptophyta; class Magnoliopsida; order Asterales; family Asteraceae; genus Tagetes; species Tagetes erecta. The sequence goes on along the minus strand of CM061487.1, from coordinate 39,886,420 downwards.
AACATTATACTAACGTGCTTCTCAAGATGCTAATATGTCATACAGAGTCGTAAGATGTCTTAAGTTGCCGTACGACGTTCAAAAGACTCGGACGAATTCATTAGGTATAGTATGGAGTTTTAATGTTTTTACGGTGATGTAAGGTGTTCTTAGGAATTTTAATGAGTCATACATTATTCTAATGTGCTTTTCATGTTGCTAATGTTGATACCGAGCCGTAACATCTCCTCAGTTACCGTACGATGTTCAAAGGACTTCAACGAAATCGTTAGGTTTATTAACGAGTTTTAAGGTTTCACACAGTGTTTTTATAAGTTGTAAGGTGTCCAACATTATACAAACGTGGTTGTCAAGATGCTAACATGGCATACAAAGTCGTAAGATGTCTTATGTTGTCGTACGACGTTCAAAGGACTCGGACGAATTCATTAGGTTTCGTATGGAGTTTTAAAGTTTCCTACGGTGATGTAAGGTGTTCTTAGGAGATGTAACGTGTCATACGTTATTCTAACGTGCTTTTCATGTTGCAAATGTCGCATACTAAGCCGTGACAACTCTTAAGTTATCGTACGATGTTCAAAGGATTTCGACGAAATCATTAGGTTTATTAAGGATTTTTAAGGTTTCATACGGTGTTGTTAGGAGTTTTTAGGCGTCCAACATTATACTAACGTGCTTGTCAAGATGCTAATATGTCATACAGAGTCGTAAGATGTCTTAAGTTGTCGTACGACGTTTAAAGGACTCGGACGAATTCATTAGGTTTAGTATGGAGTTTTAATGTTTTTACGGTGATGTAAGGTGTTCTTAGGAATTGTAATGAGTCCTACATTATTCTAATGTGCTTTCATGTTGCTAATGTCGCATACTAAGCCGTAACAACTGTTAAGTTATCGTACGATGTTCAAAGGATTTCGACGAAATCATTAGGTTTATTAAGGATTTTTAAGGTTTCATACGGTGTTGTTAGGAGTTTTTAGGCGTCCAACATTATACTAACGTGCTTGTCAAGATGCTAATATGTCATACAAAGTCGTAAGATGTCTTAAGTTGCCGTACGACGTTCAAAGGACTCGGACGAATTCATTAGGTTTAGTATGGAGTTTTAATGTTTTTACGGTGATGTAAGGTGTTCTTAGGAATTGTAATGAGTCCTACATTATTCTAATGTGCTTTTCATGTTGCTAATGTCGCATACTAAGCCGTAACAACTCTTAAGTTATTGTACGATGTTCAAAGGATTTCGACGAAATCATTAGGTTTATTAAGGAGTTTTAAGGTTTCATACGGTGTTGTTAGGAGTTTTTAGGCGTCCAACATTATACTAACGTGCTTCTCAAGATGCTAATATGTCATACAGAGTCGTAAGATGTCTTAAGTTGCCGTACGACGTTCAAAGGACTCGGACGAATTCATTAGGTTTAGTATGGAGTTTTAATGTTTTTACGGTGATGTAAGGTGTTCTTAGGAATTGTAATGAGTCCTACATTATTCTAATGTGCTTTTCATGTTGCTAATGTCGCATACTAAGCCGTAACAACTCTTAAGTTATCGTACGATGTTCAAAGGATTTCGACGAAATCATTAGGTTTATTAAGGAGTTTTAAGGTTTCATACGGTGTTGTTAGGAGTTTTTAGGCGTCCAACATTATACTAACGTGCTTCTCAAGATGCTAATATGTCATACAGAGTCGTAAGATGTCTTAAGTTGCCGTACGACGTTCAAAAGACTCGGACGAATTCATTAGGTATAGTATGGAGTTTTAATGTTTTTACGGTGATGTAAGGTGTTCTTAGGAATTTTAATGAGTCATACATTATTCTAATGTGCTTTTCATGTTGCTAATGTTGATACCGAGCCGTAACATCTCCTCAGTTACCGTACGATGTTCAAAGGACTTCAACGAAATCGTTAGGTTTATTAACGAGTTTTAAGGTTTCACTTGGTGTTTTTATAAGTTGTAAGGTGTCCAACATTATACAAACGTGCTTGTCAAGATGCTAATATGGAATACAGAGTCGTAAGATGTCTTATGTTGTCATACGACGTTCAAAGGACTCGGACGAATTCATTAGGTTTAGTATGGAGTTTTAATGTTTTTACGGTGATGTAAGGTGTTCTTAGGAATTGTAATGAGTCCTACATTATTCTAATGTGCTTTTCATGTTGCTAATGTCGCATACTAAGCCGTAACAACTCTTAAGTTATCGTACGATGTTCAAAGGATTTCGACGAAATCATTAGGTTTATTAAGAAGTTTTAAGGTTTCATACGGTGTTGTTAGGAGTTTTTAGGCGTCCAACATTATACTAACGTGCTTGTCAAGATTCAAATATGTCATACAAAGTCGTAAGATGTCTTAAGTTGCCGTACGACGTTCAAAGGACTCGGACGAATTCATTAGGTTTAGTATGGAGTTTTAATGTTTTTACGGTGATGTAAGGTGTTCTTAGGAATTGTAATGAGTCCTACATTATTCTAATGTGCTTTTCATGTTGCTAATGTCGCATACTAAGCCGTAACAACTCTTAAGTTATCGTACGATGTTCAAAGGATTTCGACGAAATCATTAGGTTTATTAAGGAGTTTTAAGGTTTCATACGGTGTTGTTAGGAGTTTTTAGGCGTCCAACATTATACTAACGTGCTTCTCAAGATGCTAATATGTCATACAGAGTCGTAAGATGTCTTAAGTTGCCGTACGACGTTCAAAAGACTCGGACGAATTCATTAGGTATAGTATGGAGTTTTAATGTTTTTACGGTGATGTAAGGTGTTCTTAGGAATTTTAATGAGTCATACATTATTCTAATGTGCTTTTCATGTTGCTAATGTTGATACCGAGCCGTAACATCTCCTCAGTTACCGTACGATGTTCAAAGGACTTCAACGAAATCGTTAGGTTTATTAACGAGTTTTAAGGTTTCACTTGGTGTTTTTATAAGTTGTAAGGTGTCCAACATTATACAAACGTGCTTGTCAAGATGCTAATATGGCATACAGAGTCGTAAGATGTCTTATGTTGTCATACGACGTTCAAAGGACTCGGACGAATTCATTAGGTTTAGTATGGAGTTTTAATGTTTTTACGGTGATGTAAGGTGTTCTTAGGAATTGTAATGAGTCCTACATTATTCTAATGTGCTTTTCATGTTGCTAATGTCGCATACTAAGCAGTAACAACTCTTAAGTTATCGTACGATGTTCAAAGGATTTCGACGAAATCATTAGGTTTATTAAGAAGTTTTAAGGTTTCATACGGTGTTGTTAGGAGTTTTTAGGCGTCCAACATTATACTAACGTGCTTGTCAAGATTCAAATATGTCATACAAAGTCGTAAGATGTCTTAAGTTGCCGTACGACGTTCAAAGGACTCGGACGAATTCATTAGGTTTAGTATGGAGTTTTAATGTTTTTACGGTGATGTAAGGTGTTCTTAGGAATTGTAATGAGTCCTACATTATTCTAATGTGCTTTTCATGTTGCTAATGTCGCATACTAAGCCGTAACAACTCTTAAGTTATCGTACGATGTTCAAAGGATTTCGACGAAATCATTAGGTTTATTAAGGAGTTTTAAGGTTTCATACGGTGTTGTTAGGAGTTTTTAGGCGTCCAACATTATACTAACGTGCTTCTCAAGATGCTAATATGTCATACAGAGTCGTAAGATGTCTTAAGTTGCCGTACGACGTTCAAAAGACTCGGACGAATTCATTAGGTATAGTATGGAGTTTTAATGTTTTTACGGTGATGTAAGGTGTTCTTAGGAATTGTAATGAGTCCTACATTATTCTAATGTGCTTTTCATGTTGCTAATGTCGCATACTAAGCCGTAACAACTCTTAAGTTATTGTACGATGTTCAAAGGATTTCGACGAAATCATTAGGTTTATTAAGGAGTTTTAAGGTTTCATACGGTGTTGTTAGGAGTTTTTAGGCGTCCAACATTATACTAACGTGCTTCTCAAGATGCTAATATGTCATACAGAGTCGTAAGATGTCTTAAGTTGCCGTACGACGTTCAAAAGACTCGGACGAATTCATTAGGTATAGTATGGAGTTTTAATGTTTTTACGGTGATGTAAGGTGTTCTTAGGAATTTTAATGAGTCATACATTATTCTAATGTGCTTTTCATGTTGCTAATGTTGATACCGAGCCGTAACATCTCCTCAGTTACCGTACGATGTTCAAAGGACTTCAACGAAATCGTTAGGTTTATTAACGAGTTTTAAGGTTTCACTTGGTGTTTTTATAAGTTGTAAGGTGTCCAACATTATACAAACGTGCTTGTCAAGATGCTAATATGGCATACAGAGTCGTAAGATGTCTTATGTTGTCATACGACGTTCAAAGGACTCGGACGAATTCATTAGGTTTAGTATGGAGTTTTAATGTTTTTACGGTGATGTAAGGTGTTCTTAGGAATTGTAATGAGTCCTACATTATTCTAATGTGCTTTTCATGTTGCTAATGTCGCATACTAAGCAGTAACAACTCTTAAGTTATCGTACGATGTTCAAAGGATTTCGACGAAATCATTAGGTTTATTAAGAAGTTTTAAGGTTTCATACGGTGTTGTTAGGAGTTTTTAGGCGTCCAACATTATACTAACGTGCTTGTCAAGATTCAAATATGTCATACAAAGTCGTAAGATGTCTTAAGTTGCCGTACGACGTTCAAAGGACTCGGACGAATTCATTAGGTTTAGTATGGAGTTTTAATGTTTTTACGGTGATGTAAGGTGTTCTTAGGAATTGTAATGAGTCCTACATTATTCTAATGTGCTTTTCATGTTGCTAATGTCGCATACTAAGCCGTAACAACTCTTAAGTTATCGTACGATGTTCAAAGGATTTCGACGAAATCATTAGGTTTATTAAGGATTTTTAAGGTTTCATACGGTGTTGTTAGGAGTTTTTAGGCGTCCAACATTATACTAACGTGCTTCTCAAGATGCTAATATGTCATACAGAGTCGTAAGATGTCTTAAGTTGCCGTACGACGTTCAAAAGACTCGGACGAATTCATTAGGTATAGTATGGAGTTTTAATGTTTTTACGGTGATGTAAGGTGTTCTTAGGAATTGTAATGAGTCCTACATTATTCTAATGTGCTTTTCATGTTGCTAATGTCGCATACTAAGCCGTAACAACTCTTAAGTTATTGTACGATGTTCAAAGGATTTCGACGAAATCATTAGGTTTATTAAGGAGTTTTAAGGTTTCATACGGTGTTGTTAGGAGTTTTTAGGCGTCCAACATTATACTAACGTGCTTCTCAAGATGCTAATATGTCATACAGAGTCGTAAGATGTCTTAAGTTGCCGTACGACGTTCAAAGGACTCGGACGAATTCATTAGGTTTAGTATGGAGTTTTAATGTTTTTACGGTGATGTAAGGTGTTCTTAGGAATTGTAATGAGTCCTACATTATTCTAATGTGCTTTTCATGTTGCTAATGTCGCATACTAAGCCGTAACAACTCTTAAGTTATCGTACGATGTTCAAAGGATTTCGACGAAATCATTAGGTTTATTAAGGAGTTTTAAGGTTTCATACGGTGTTGTTAGGAGTTTTTAGGCGTCCAACATTATACTAACGTGCTTCTCAAGATGCTAATATGTCATACAGAGTCGTAAGATGTCTTAAGTTGCCGTACGACGTTCAAAAGACTCGGACGAATTCATTAGGTATAGTATGGAGTTTTAATGTTTTTACGGTGATGTAAGGTGTTCTTAGGAATTGTAATGAGTCCTACATTATTCTAATGTGCTTTTCATGTTGCTAATGTCGATACCGAGCCGTAATATCTCCTGAGTTACAGTACGATGTTCAAAGGTCTTCGACGAAATCGTTAGGTATATTAACGAGTTTTAAGGTTTCACTTGGTGTTTTTATAAGTTGTTAGGTGTCCAACATTATACAAACGTGCTTGTCAAGATGCTAATATGGCAAACAGAGTCGTAAGATGTCTTATGTTGTCATACGACGTTCAAAGGACTCGGACGAATTCATTAGGTTTAGTATGGAGTTTTAATGTTTTTACGGTGATGTAAGGTGTTCTTAGGAATTGTAATGAGTCCTACATTATTCTAATGTGCTTTTCATGTTGCTAATGTCGCATACTAAGCCGTAACAACTCTTAAGTTATCGTACGATGTTCAAAGGATTTCGACGAAATCATTAGGTTTATTAAGGAGTTTTAAGGTTTCATACGGTGTTGTTAGGAGTTTTTAGGCGTCCAACATTATACTAACGTGCTTGTCAAGATTCAAATATGTCATACAAAGTCGTAAGATGTCTTAAGTTGCCGTACGACGTTCAAAGGACTCGGACGAATTCATTAGGTTTAGTATGGAGTTTTAATGTTTTTACGGTGATGTATGGTGTTCTTAGGAATTGTAATGAGTCCTACATTATTCTAATGTGCTTTTCATGTTGCTAATGTCGCATACTAAGCCGTAACAACTCTTAAGTTATCGTACGATGTTCAAAGGATTTCGACGAAATCATTAGGTTTATTAAGGAGTTTTAAGGTTTCATACGGTGTTGTTAGGAGTTTTTAGGCGTCCAACATTATACTAACGTGCTTCTCAAGATGCTAATATGTCATACAGAGTCGTAAGATGTCTTAAGTTGCCGTACGACGTTCAAAAGACTCGGACGAATTCATTAGGTATAGTATGGAGTTTTAATGTTTTTACGGTGATGTAAGGTGTTCTTAGGAATTGTAATGAGTCCTACATTATTCTAATGTGCTTTTCATGTTGCTAATGTCGATACCGAGCCGTAATATCTCCTGAGTTACAGTACGATGTTCAAAGGTCTTCGACGAAATCGTTAGGTATATTAACGAGTTTTAAGGTTTCACTTGGTGTTTTTATAAGTTGTAAGGTGTCCAACATTATACAAACGTGCTTGTCAAGATGCTAATATGACAAACAGAGTCGTAAGATGTCTTATGTTGTCATACGACGTTCAAAGGACTCGGACGAATTCATTAGGTTTAGTATGGAGTTTTAATGTTTTTACGGTGATGTAAGGTGTTCTTAGGAATTGTAATGAGTCCTACATTATTCTAATGTGCTTTTCATGTTGCTAATGTCGCATACTAAGCCGTAACAACTCTTAAGTTATCGTACGATGTTCAAAGGATTTCGACGAAATCATTAGGTTTATTAAGGAGTTTTAAGGTTTCATACGGTGTTGTTAGGAGTTTTTAGGCGTCCAACATTATACTAACGTGCTTGTCAAGATGCAAATATGTCATACAAAGTCGTAAGATGTCTTAAGTTGCCGTACGACGTTCAAAGGACTCGGACGAATTCATTAGGTTTAGTATGGAGTTTTAATGTTTTTACGGTGATGTAAGGTGTTCTTAGGAATTTAATGAGTCCTACATTATTCTAATGTGCTTTTCATGTTGCTAATGTCGCATACTAAGCCGTAACAACTCTTAAGTTATTGTACGATGTTCAAAGGATTTCGACGAAATCATTAGGTTTATTAAGGAGTTTTAAGGTTTCATACGATGTTGTTAAGAGTTTTTAGGCGTCCAACATTATACTAACGTGCTTCTCAAGATGCTAATATGTCATACAGAGTCGTAAGATGTCTTAAGTTGCCGTACGACGTTCAAAAGACTCGGACGAATTCATTAGGTATAGTATGGAGTTTTAATGTTTTTACGGTGATGTAAGGTGTTCTTAGGAATTGTAATGAGTCCTACATTATTCTAATGTGCTTTTCATGTTGCTAATGTCGATACCGAGCCGTAATATCTCCTGAGTTACAGTACGATGTTCAAAGGTCTTCGACGAAATCGTTAGGTATATTAACGAGTTTTAAGGTTTCAGTTGGTGTTTTTATAAGTTGTAAGGTGTCCAACATTATACAAACGTGCTTGTCAAGACGCTAATATGGCATACAGAGTCGTAAGATGTCTTATGTTGTCATACGACGTTCAAAGGACTCGGACGAATTCATTAGGTTTAGTCTGGAGTTTTATTGTTTTTACGGTGATGTAAGGTGTTCTTAGGAATTGTAATGAGTCCTACATTATTCTAATGTGCTTTTCATGTTGCTAATGTCGCATACTAAGCCGTAACAACTCTTAAGTTATCGTACGATGTTCAAAGGATTTCGACGAAATCATTAGGTTTATTAAGGAGTTTTAAGGTTTCATACGGTGTTGTTAGGAGTTTTTAGGCGTCCAACATTATACTAACGTGCTTGTCAAGATGCAAATATGTCATACAAAGTCGTAAGATGTCTTAAGTTGCCGTACGACGTTCAAAGGACTCGGACGAATTCATTAGGTTTAGTATGGAGTTTTAATGTTTTTACGGTGATGTAAGGTGTTCTTAGGAATTGTAATGAGTCCTACATTATTCTAATGTGCTTTTCATGTTGCTAATGTCGCATACTAAGCCGTAACAACTCTTAAGTTATCGTACGATGTTCAAAGGATTTCGACGAAATCATTAGGTTTATTAAGGAGTTTTAAGGTTTCATACGGTGTTGTTAGGAGTTTTTAGGCGTCCAACATTATACTAACGTGCTTCTCAAGATGCTAATATGTCATACAGAGTCGTAAGATGTCTTAAGTTGCCGTACGACGTTCAAAAGACTCGGACGAATTCATTAGGTATAGTATGGAGTTTTAATGTTTTTACGGTGATGTAAGGTGTTCTTAGGAATTGTAATGAGTCCTACATTATTCTAATGTGCTTTTCATGTTGCTAATGTCGATACCGAGCCGTAATATCTCCTGAGTTATTGTACGATGTTCAAAGGTCTTCGACGAAATCGTTAGGTATATTAACGAGTTTTAAGGTTTCACTTGGTGTTTTTATAAGTTGTAAGGTGTCCAACATTATACAAACGTGCTTGTCAAGATGCTAATATGGCATACAGAGTCGTAAGATGTCTTATGTTGTCGTACGACGTTCAAAGGACTCGGACGAATTCATTAGGTTTAGTATGGAGTTTTAATGTTTTTACGGTGATGTAAGGTGTTCTTAGGAATTGTAATGCGTGCTACATTATTCAAATGTGCTTTACATGTTGCTAATGTCGATACTTAGCCGTAATATCTCCTGAGTTACCGTACGATGTTCAAATGACTTCGACGAAATCGTTAGGTTTATTAACGAGTTTTAAGGTTTCACACGTTGTTTTTATGAGTTGTAAGGTGTCCAACATTATACTAACGTGCTTGTCAATATGCTAATATGGCATACAGAGTCGTAAGATGTCTTATGTTGTCATACGACGTTCAAAGGACTCGGACGAATTCATTAGGTTTAGTATGGAGTTTTAATGTTTTTACGGTGATGCAAGGTGTTCTTAGGAATTGTAATGAGTCCTACATTATTCTAATGTGCTTTTCATGTTGCTAATGTCGCATACTAAGCCGTAACAACTCTTAAGTTATCGTACGATGTTCAAAGGATTTCGACGAAATCATTAGGTTTATTAAGGAGTTTTAAGGTTTCATACGGTGTTGTTAGGAGTTTTTAGGCGTCCAACATTATACTAACGTGCTTGTCAAGATGCAAATATGTCATACAAAGTCGTAAGAGGTCTTAAGTTGCCGTACGACGTTCAAAGGACTCGGACGAATTCATTAGGTTTAGTATGGAGTTTTAATGTTTTTACGGTGATGTAAGGTGTTCTTAGGAATTGTAATGAGTCCTACATTATTCTAATGTGCTTTTCATGTTGCTAATGTCGCATACTAAGCCGTAACAACTCTTAAGTTATCGTACGATGTTCAAAGGATTTCGACGAAATCATTAGGTTTATTAAGGAGTTTTAAGGTTTCATACGGTGTTGTTAGGAGTTTTTAGGCGTCCAACATTATACTAACGTGCTTCTCAAGATGCTAATATGTCATACAGAGTCGTAAGATGTCTTAAGTTGCCGTACGACGTTCAAAAGACTCGGACGAATTCATTAGGTATAGTATGGAGTTTTAATGTTTTTACGGTGATGTAAGGTGTTCTTAGGAATTGTAATGAGTCCTACATTATTATAATGTGCTTTTCATGTTGCTAATGTCGATACCGAGCCGTAATATCTCCTGAGTTACCGTACGATGTTCAAAGGTCTTCGAAGAAATCGTTAGGTATATTAACGAGTTTTAAGGTTTCACTTGGTGTTTTTATAAGTTGTAAGGTGTCCAACATTATACAAACGTGCTTGTCAAGATGCTAATATGGCATACAGAGTCGTAAGATGTCTTATGTTGTCATACGACGTTCAAAGGACTCGGACGAATTCATTAGGTTTAGCATGGAGTTTTAATGTTTTTACGGTGATGTAAGGTGTTCATAGGAATTGTAATGCGTGCTACATTATTCAAATGTGCTTTACATGTTGCTAATGTCGATACTTAGCCGTAATATCTCCTGAGTTACCGTACGATGTTCAAAGGATTTCGACGAAATCGTTAGGTTTATAAGGGAGTTTTAAGGTTTCATACGGTGTTGTTAGGAGTTTTTAGGCGTCCAACATTATACTAACGTGCTTGTCAAGATGCTAATATGGCATACAGAGTCGTAAGATGTCTTATGTTGTCGTACGACGTTCAAAGGACTCGGACGAATTCATTAGGTTTCGTATGGAGATTTAAAGTTTCCTACGGTGATGTAAGGTGTTCTTAGGAATTGTAATGAGTCCTACATTATTCTAATGTGCTTTTCATGTTGCTAATGTCGCATACTAAGCCGTAACAACTCTTAAGTTATCGTACGGTGTTCAAAGGATTTCGACGAAATCATTAGGTTTATTAAGGAGTTTTAAGGTTTCATACGGTGTTGTTAGGAGTTTTTAGGCGTCCAACATTATACTAACGTGCTTGTCAAGATGCAAATATGTCATACAAAGTCGTAAGATGTCTTAAGTTGCCGTACGACGTTCAAAGGACTCGGACGAATTCATTAGGTTTAGTATGGAGTTTTAATGTTTTTACGGTGATGTAAGGTGTTCTTAGGAATTGTAATGAGTCCTACATTATTCTAATGTGCTTTTCATGTTGCTAATGTCGCATACTAAGCCGTAACAACTCTTAAGTTATCGTACGATGTTCAAAGGATTTCGACGAAATCATTAGGTTTATTAAGGAGTTTTAAGGTTTCATACGGTGTTGTTAGGAGTTTTTAGGCGTCCAACATTATACTAACGTGCTTCTCAAGATGCTAATATGTCATACAGAGTCGTAAGATGTCTTAAGTTGCCGTACGACGTTCAAAAGACTCGGACGAATTCATTAGGTATAGTATGGAGTTTTAATGTTTTTACGGTGATGTAAGGTGTTCTTAGGAATTGTAATGAGTCCTACATTATTCTAATGTGCTTTTCATGTTGCTAATGTCGATACCGAGCCGTAATATCTCCTGAGTTACAGTACGATGTTCAAAGGTCTTCGACGAAATCGTTAGGTATATTAACGAGTTTTAAGGTTTCACTTGGTGTTTTTATAAGTTGTAAGGTGTCCAACATTATACTAACGTGCTTGTCAAGATGCTAATATGTCATACAGAGTCGTAAGATGTCTTAAGTTGCCGTACGACGTTCAAAGGACTCGGACGAATTCATTAGGTTTAGTATGGAGTTTTAATGTTTTAACGGTGATGTAAGGTGTTCTTAGGAATTGTAATGAGTCCTACATTATTCTAATGTGCTTTTCATGTTGCTAATGTCGCATACTAAGCCGTAACAACTCTTAAGTTATCGTACGATGTTCAAAGGATTTCGACGAAATCATTAGGTTTATTAAGGATTTTTAAGGTTTCATACGGTGTTGTTAGGAGTTTTTAGGCGTCCAACATTATACTAACGTGCTTGTCAAGATGCTAATATGTCATACAAAGTCGTAAGATGTCTTAAGTTGCCGTACGACGTTCAAAGGACTCGGACGAATTCATTAGGTTTAGTATGGAGTTTTAATGTTTTTACGGTGATGTAAGGTGTTCTTAGGAATTTTAATGAGTCATACATTATTCTAATGTGCTTTTCATGTTGCTAATGTTGATACCGAGCCGTAACATCTCCTCAGTTACCGTACGATGTTCAAAGGATTTCGACGAAATCATTAGGTTTATTAAGGATTTTTAAGGTTTCATACGGTGTTGTTAGGAGTTTTTAGGCGTCCAACATTATACTAACGTGCTTGTCAAGATGCTAATATGTCATACAGAGTCGTAAGATGTCTTAAGTTGCCGTACGACGTTCAAAGGACTCGGACGAATTCATTAGGTTTAGTATGGAGTTTTAATGTTTTTACGGTGATGTAAGGTGTTCTTAGGAATTGTAATGAGTCCTACATTATTCTAGTGTGCTTTTCATGTTGCTAATGTCGCATACTAAGCCGTAACAACTCTTAAGTTATCGTACGATGTTCAAAGGATTTCGACGAAATCATTAGGTTTATTAAGGTTTTTTAAGGTTTCATACGGTGTTGTTAGGAGTTTTTAGGCGTCCAACATTATACTAACGTGCTTGTCAAGATGCTAATATGTCATACAAAGTCGTAAGATGTCTTAAGTTGCCGTACGACGTTCAAAGGACTCGGACGAATTCATTAGGTTTAGTATGGAGTTTTAATGTTTTTACGGTGATGTAAGGTGTTCTTAGGAATTGTAATGAGTCCTACATTATTCTAATGTGCTTTTCATGTTGCTAATGTCGCATACTAAGCCGTAACAACTCTTAAGTTATCGTACGATGTTCAAAGGATTTCGACGAAATCATTAGGTTTATTAAGTAGTTTTAAGGTTTCATACGGTGTTGTTAGGAGTTTTTAGGCGTCCAACATTATACAAACGTGGTTGTCAAGATGCTAACATGGCATACAGAGTCGTAAGATGTCTTATGTTGTCGTACGACGTTCAAAGGACTCGGACGAATTCATTAGGTTTCGTATGGAGTTTTAATGTTTCCTACGGTGATGTAAGGTGTTCTTAGGAGATGTAACGTGTCATACGTTATTCTAACGTGCTTTTCATGTTGCAAATGTCGCATACTAAGCCGTGACAACTCTTAAGTTATCGTACGATGTTCAAAGGATTTCGACGAAATCATTAGGTTTATTAAGGATTTTTAAGGTTTCATACGGTGTTGTTAGGAGTTTTTAGGCGTCCAACATTATACTAACGTGCTTGTCAAGATGCTAATATGTCATACAAAGTCGTAAGATGTCTTAAGTTGCCGTACGACGTTCAAAGGACTCGGACGAATTCATTAGGTATAGTATGGAGTTTTAATGTTTTTACGGTGATGTAAGGTGTTCTTAGGAATTGTAATGAGTCCTACATTATTCTAATGTGCTTTTCATGTTGCTAATGTCGCATACTAAGCCGTAACAACTCTTAAGTTATCGTACGATGTTCTAAGGATTTCGACGAAATCATTAGGTTTATTAAGGTTTCATACGGTGTTGTTAGGAGTTTTTAGGCGTCCAACATTATACTAACGTGCTTCTCAAGATGCTAATATGTCATACAGAGTCGTAAGATGTCTTAAGTTGCCGTACGACGTTCAAAGGACTCGGACGAATTCATTAGGTTTAGTATGGAGTTTAAATGTTTTTACGGTGATGTAAGGTGTTCTTAGGAATTGTAATGAGTCCTACATTATTCTTATGTGCTTTTCATGTTGCTAATGTCGCATACTAAGCCGTAACAACTCTTAAGTTATCGTACGATGTTCAAAGGATTTCGACGAAATCATTAGGTTTATTAAGGAGTTTTAAGGTTTCATACGGTGTTGTTAGGAGTTTTTAGGCGTCCAACATTATACTAACGTGCTTCTCAAGATGCTAATATGTCATACAGAGTCGTAAGATGTCTTAAGTTGCCGTACGACGTTCAAAGGACTCGGACGAATTCATTAGGTTTAGTATGGAGTTTTAATGTTTTTACGGTGATGTAAGGTGTTCTTAGGAATTGTAATGAGTCCTACATTATTCTAGTGTGCTTTTCATGTTGCTAATGTCGCATACTAAGCCGTAACAACTCTTAAGTTATCGTACGATGTTCAAAGGATTTCGACGAAATCATTAGGTTTATTAAGGTTTTTTAAGGTTTCTTACGGTGTTGTTAGGAGTTTTTAGGCGTCCAACATTATACTAACGTGCTTGTCAAGATGCTAATATGTCATACAAAGTCGTAAGATGTCTTAAGTTGCCGTACGACGTTCAAAGGACTCGGACGAATTCATTAGGTTTAGTATGGAGTTTTAATGTTTTTACGGTGATGTAAGGTGTTCTTAGGAATTGTAATGAGTCCTACATTATTCAAATGTGCTTTTCATGTTGCTAATGTCGCATACTAAGCCGTAACAACTCTTAAGTTAACGTACGATGTTCAAAGGATTTCGACGAAATCATTAGGTTTATTAAGTAGTTTTAAGGTTTCATACGGTGTTGTTAGGAGTTTTTAGGCGTCCAACATTATACAAACGTGGTTGTCAAGATGCTAACATGGCATACAGAGTCGTAAGATGTCTTATGTTGTCGTACGACGTTCAAAGGACTCGGACGAATTCATTAGGTTTCGTATGGAGTTTTAATGTTTCCTACGGTGATGTAAGGTGTTCTTAGGAGATGTAACGTGTCATACGTTATTCTAACGTGCTTTTCATGTTGCAAATGTCGCATACTAAGCCGTGACAACTCTTAAGTTATCGTACGATGTTCAAAGGATTTCGACGAAATCATTAGGTTTATTAAGGATTTTTAAGGTTTCATACGGTGTTGTTAGGAGTTTTTAGGCGTCCAACATTATACTAACGTGCTTGTCAAGATGCTAATATGTCATACAAAGTCGTAAGATGTCTTAAGTTGCCGTACGACGTTCAAAGGACTCGGACGAATTCATTAGGTATAGTATGGAGTTTTAATGTTTTTACGGTGATGTAAGGTGTTCTTAGGAATTGTAATGAGTCCTACATTATCCTAATGTGCTTTTCATGTTGCTAATGTCGCATACTAAGCCGTAACAACTCTTAAGTTATCGTACGATGTTCAAAGGATTTCGACGAAATCATTAGGTTTATTAAGGAGTTTTAAGGTTTCATACGGTGTTGTTAGGAGTTTTTAGGCGTCCAACATTATACTAACGTGCTTCTCAAGATGCTAATATGTCATACAGAGTCGTAATATGTCTTAAGTTGCCGTACGACGTTCAAAGGACTCGGACGAATTCATTAGGTTTAGTATGGAGTTTTAATGTTTTTACGGTGATGTAAGGTGTTCTTAGGAATTGTAATGAGTCCTACATTATTCTTATGTGCTTTTCATGTTGCTAATGTCGCATACTAGGCCGTAACAACTCTTAAGTTATCGTACGATGTTCAAAGGATTTCGACGAAATCATTAGGTTTATTAAGGTTTTTTAAGGTTTCTTACGGTGTTGTTAGGAGTTTTTAGGCGTCCAACATTATACTAACGTGCTTGTCAAGATGCTAATATGTCATACAAAGTCGTAAGATGTCTTAAGTTGCCGTACGACGTTCAAAGGACTCGGACGAATTCATTAGGTTTAGTATGGAGTTTTAATGTTTTTACGGTGATGTAAGGTGTTCTTAGGAATTGTAATGAGTCCTACATTATTCTAATGTGCTTTTCATGTTGCTAATGTCGCATACTAAGCCGTAACAACTCTTAAGTTAACGTACGATGTTCAAAGGATTTCGACGAAATCATTAGGTTTATTAAGTAGTTTTAAGGTTTCATACGGTGTTGTTAGGAGTTTTTAGGCGTCCAACATTATACAAACGTGGTTGTCAAGATGCTAACATGGCATACAGAGTCGTAAGATGTCTTATGTTGTCGTACGACGTTCAAAGGACTCGGACGAATTCATTAGGTTTCGTATGGAGTTTTAATGTTTCCTACGGTGATGTAAGGTGTTCTTAGGAGATGTAACGTGTCATACGTTATTCTAACGTGCTTTTCATGTTGCAAATGTCGCATACTAAGCCGTGACAACTCTTAAGTTATCGTACGATGTTCAAAGGATTTCGACGAAATCATTAGGTTTATTAAGGATTTTTAAGGTTTCATACGGTGTTGTTAGGAGTTTTTAGGCGTCCAACATTATACTAACGTGCTTGTCAAGATGCTAATATGTCATACAAAGTCGTAAGATGTCTTAAGTTGCCGTACGACGTTCAAAGGACTCGGACGAATTCATTAGGTATAGTATGGAGTTTTAATGTTTTTACGGTGATGTAAGGTGTTCTTAGGAATTGTAATGAGTCCTACATTATTCTAATGTGCTTTTCATGTTGCTAATGTCGCATACTAAGCCGTAACAACTCTTAAGTTATCGTACGATGTTCAAAGGATTTCGACGAAATCATTAGGTTTATTAAGGAGTTTTAAGGTTTCATACGGTGTTGTTAGGAGTTTTTAGGCGTCCAACATTATACTAACGTGCTTCTCAAGATGCTAATATGTCATACAGAGTCGTAAGATGTCTTAAGTTGCCGTACGACGTTCAAAGGACTCGGACGAATTCATTAGGTTTAGTATGGAGTTTTAATGTTTTTACGGTGATGTAAGGTGTTCTTAGGAATTGTAATGTCCTACATTATTCTTATGTGCTTTTCATGTTGCTAATGTCGCATACTAAGCCGTAACAACTCTTAAGTTATCGTACGATGTTCAAAGGATTTCGACGAAATCATTAGGTTTATTAAGGAGTTTTAAGGTTTCATACGGTGTTGTTAGGAGTTTTTAGGCGTCCAACATTATACTAACGTGCTTCTCAAGATGCTAATATGTCATACAGAGTCGTAAGATGTCTTAAGTTGTCGTACGACATTCAAAAGACTCGGACGAATTCATTAGGTATAGTATGGAGTTTTAATGTTTTTACGGTGATGTAAGGTGTTCTTAGGAATTGTAATGAGTCCTACATTATTCTAATGTGCTTTTCATGTTGCTAATGTCGCATACTAAGCCGTAACAACTCTTAAGTTATCGTACGATGTTCAAAGGATTTCGACGAAATCATTAGGTTTATTAAGTAGTTTTAAGGTTTCATACGGTGTTGTTAGGAGTTTTTAGGCGTCCAACATTATACAAACGTGGTTGTCAAGATGCTAACATGGCATACAGAATCGTAAGATGTCTTATGTTGTCGTACGACGTTCGAAGGACTCGGACGAATTCATTAGGTTTCGTATGGAGTTTTAATGTTTCCTACGGTGATGTAAGGTGTTCTTAGGAGATGTAACGTGTCATACGTTATTCTAACGTGCTTTTCATGTTGCAAATGTCGCATACTAAGCCGTGACAACTCTTAAGTTATCGTACGATGTTCAAAGGATTTCGACGAAATCATTAGGTTTATTAAGGATTTTTAAGGTTTCATACGGTGTTGTTAGGAGTTTTTAGGCGTCCAACATTATACTAACGTGCTTGTCAAGATGCTAATATGTCATACAAAGTCGTAAGATGTCTTAAGTTGCCGTACGACGTTCAAAGGACTCGGACGAATTCATTAGGTATAGTATGGAGTTTTAATGTTTTTACGGTGATGTAAGGTGTTCTTAGGAATTGTAATGAGTCCTACATTATTCTAATGTGCTTTTCATGTTGCTAATGTCGCATACTAAGCCGTAACAACTCTTAAGTTATCGTACGATGTTCTAAGGATTTCGACGAAATCATTAGGTTTATTAAGGTTCATACGGTGTTGTTAGGAGTTTTTAGGCGTCCAACATTATACTAACGTGCTTCTCAAGATGCTAATATGTCATACAGAGTCGTAAGATGTCTTAAGTTGCCGTACGACGTTCAAAGGACTCGGACGAATTCATTAGGTTTAGTATGGAGTTTTAATGTTTTTACGGTGATGTAAGGTGTTCTTAGGAATTGTAATGAGTCCTACATTATTCTTATGTGCTTTTCATGTTGCTAATGTCGCATACTAAGCCGTAACAACTCTTAAGTTATCGTACGATGTTCAAAGGATTTCGACGAAATCATTAGGTTTATTAAGGTTTTTTAAGGTTTCTTACGGTGTTGTTAGGAGTTTTTAGGCGTCCAACATTATACTAACGTGCTTGTCAAGATGCTAATATGTCATACAAAGTCGTAAGATGTCTTAAGTTGCCGTACGACGTTCAAAGGACTCGGACGAATTCATTAGGTTTAGTATGGAGTTTTAATGTTTTTACGGTGATGTAAGGTGTTCTTAGGAATTGTAATGAGTCCTACATTATTCTAATGTGCTTTTCATGTTGCTAATGTCGCATACTAAGCCGTAACAACTCTTAAGTTAACGTACGATGTTCAAAGGATTTCGACGAAATCATTAGGTTTATTAAGTAGTTTTAAGGTTTCATACGGTGTTGTTAGGAGTTTTTAGGCGTCCAACATTATACAAACGTGGTTGTCAAGATGCTATCATGGCATACAGAGTCGTAAGATGTCTTATGTTGTCGTACGACGTTCAAAGGACTCGGACGAATTCATTAGGTTTCGTATGGAGTTTTAATGTTTCCTACGGTGATGTAAGGTGTTCTTAGGAGATGTAACGTGTCATACGTTATTCTAACGTGCTTTTCATGTTGCAAATGTCGCATACTAAGCCGTGACAACTCTTAAGTTATCGTACGATGTTCAAAGGATTTCGACGAAATCATTAGGTTTATTAAGGATTTTTAAGGTTTCATACGGTGTTGTTAGGAGTTTTTAGGCGTCCAACATTATACTAACGTGCTTGTCAAGATGCTAATATGTCATACAAAGTCGTAAGATGTCTTAAGTTGCCGTACGACGTTCAAAGGACTCGGACGAATTCATTAGGTATAGTATGGAGTTTTAATGTTTTTACGGTGATGTAAGGTGTTCTTAGGAATTGTAATGAGTCCTACATTATTCTAATGTGCTTTTCATGTTGCTAATGTCGCATACTAAGCCGTAACAACTCTTAAGTTATCGTACGATGTTCAAAGGATTTCGACGAAATCATTAGGTTTATTAAGGAGTTTTAAGGTTTCATACGGTGTTGTTAGGAGTTTTTAGGCGTCCAACATTATACTAACGTGCTTCTCAAGATGCTAATATGTCATACAGAGTCGTAAGATGTCTTAAGTTGCCGTACGACGTTCAAAGGACTCGGACGAATTCATTAGGTTTAGTATGGAGTTTTAATGTTTTTACGGTGATGTAAGGTGTTCTTAGGAATTGTAATGTCCTACATTATTCTTATGTGCTTTTCATGTTGCTAATGTCGCATACTAAGCCGTAACAACTCTTAAGTTATCGTACGATGTTCAAAGGATTTCGACGAAATCATTAGGTTTATTAAGGAGTTTTAAGGTTTCATACGGTGTTGTTAGGAGTTTTTAGGCGTCCAACATTATACTAACGTGCTTCTCAAGATGCTAATATGTCATACAGAGTCGTAAGATGTCTTAAGTTGTCGTACGACGTTCAAAAGACTCGGACGAATTCATTAGGTATAGTATGGAGTTTTAATGTTTTTACGGTGATGTAAGGTGTTCTTAGGAATTGTAATGAGTCCTACATTATTCTAATGTGCTTTTCATGTTGCTAATGTCGCATACTAAGCCGTAACAACTCTTAAGTTATCGTACGATGTTCAAAGGATTTCGACGAAATCATTAGGTTTATTAAGTAGTTTTAAGGTTTCATACGGTGTTGTTAGGAGTTTTTAGGCGTCCAACATTATACAAACGTGGTTGTCAAGATGCTAACATGGCATACAGAATCGTAAGATGTCTTATGTTGTCGTACGACGTTCGAAGGACTCGGACGAATTCATTAGGTTTCGTATGGAGTTTTAATGTTTCCTACGGTGATGTAAGGTGTTCTTAGGAGATGTAACGTGTCATACGTTATTCTAACGTGCTTTTCATGTTGCAAATGTCGCATACTAAGCCGTGACAACTCTTAAGTTATCGTACGATGTTCAAAGGATTTCGACGAAATCATTAGGTTTATTAAGGATTTTTAAGGTTTCATACGGTGTTGTTAGGAGTTTTTAGGCGTCCAACATTATACTAACGTGCTTGTCAAGATGCTAATATGTCATACAAAGTCGTAAGATGTCTTAAGTTGCCGTACGACGTTCAAAGGACTCGGACGAATTCATTAGGTATAGTATGGAGTTTTAATGTTTTTATGGTGATGTAAGGTGTTCTTAGGAATTGTAATGAGTCCTACATTATTCTAATGTGCTTTTCATGTTGCTAATGTCGCATACTAAGCCGTAACAACTCTTAAGTTATCGTACGATGTTCTAAGGATTTCGACGAAATCATTAGGTTTATTAAGGTTTCATACGGTGTTGTTAGGAGTTTTTAGGCGTCCAACATTATACTAACGTGCTTCTCAAGATGCTAATATGTCATACAGATTCGTAAGATGTCTTAAGTTGCCGTACGACGTTCAAAGGACTCGGACGAATTCATTAGGTTTAGTATGGAGTTTTAATGTTTTTACGGTGATGTAAGGTGTTCTTAGGAATTGTAATGAGTCCTACATTATTCTTATGTGCTTTTCATGTTGCTAATGTCGCATACTAAGCCGTAACAACTCTTAAGTTATCGTACGATGTTCAAAGGATTTCGACGAAATCATTAGGTTTATTAAGGAGTTTTAAGGTTTCATACGGTGTTGTTAGGAGTTTTTAGGCGTCCAACATTATACTAACGTGCTTCTCAAGATGCTAATATGTCATACAGAGTCGTAAGATGTCTTAAGTTGCCGTACGACGTTCAAAGGACTCGGACGAATTCATTAGGTTTAGTATGGAGTTTTAATGTTTTTACGGTGATGTAAGGTGTTCTTAGGAATTGTAATGAGTCCTACATTATTCTAGTGTGCTTTTCATGTTGCTAATGTCGCATACTAAGCCGTAACAACTCTTAAGTTATCGTACGATGTTCAAAGGATTTCGACGAAATCATTAGGTTTATTAAGGTTTTTTAAGGTTTCTTACGGTGTTGTTAGGAGTTTTTAGGCGTCCAACATTATACTAACGTGCTTGTCAAGATGCTAATATGTCATACAAAGTCGTAAGATGTCTTAAGTTGCCGTACGACGTTCAAAGGACTCGGACGAATTCATTAGGTTTAGTATGGAGTTTTAATGTTTTTACGGTGATGTAAGGTGTTCTTAGGAATTGTAATGAGTCCTACATTATTCAAATGTGCTTTTCATGTTGCTAATGTCGCATACTAAGCCGTAACAACTCTTAAGTTAACGTACGATGTTCAAAGGATTTCGACGAAATCATTAGGTTTATTAAGTAGTTTTAAGGTTTCATACGGTGTTGTTAGGAGTTTTTAGGCGTCCAACATTATACTAACGTGCTTGTCAAGATGCTAATATGTCATACAAAGTCGTAAGATGTCTTAAGTTGCCGTACGACGTTCAAAGGACTCGGACGAATTCATTAGGTATAGTATGGAGTTTTAATGTTTTTACGGTGATGTAAGGTGTTCTTAGGAATTGTAATGAGTCCTACATTATTCTAATGTGCTTTTCATGTTGCTAATGTCGCATACTAAGCCGTAACAACTCTTAAGTTATCGTACGATGTTCAAAGGATTTCGACGAAATCATTAGGTTTATTAAGGATTTTTAAGGTTTCATACGGTGTTGTTAGGAGTTTTTAGGCGTCCAACATTATACTAACGTGCTTGTCAAGATGCTAATATGTCATACAAAGTCGTAAGATGTCTTAAGTTGCCGTACGACGTTCAAAGGACTCGGACGAATTCATTAGGTATAGTATGGAGTTTTAATGTTTTTACGGTGATGTAAGGTGTTCTTAGGAATTGTAATGAGTCCTACATTATTCTAATGTGCTTTTCATGTTGCTAATGTCGCATACTAAGCCGTAACAACTCTTAAGTTATCGTACGATGTTCTAAGGATTTCGACGAAATCATTAGGTTTATTAAGGTTCATACGGTGTTGTTAGGAGTTTTTAGGCGTCCAACATTATACTAACGTGCTTCTCAAGATGCTAATATGTCATACAGAGTCGTAAGATGTCTTAAGTTGCCGTACGACGTTCAAAGGACTCGGACGAATTCATTAGGTTTAGTATGGAGTTTTAATGTTTTTACGGTGATGTAAGGTGTTCTTAGGAATTGTAATGAGTCCTACATTATTCTTATGTGCTTTTCATGTTGCTAATGTCGCATACTAAGCCGTAACAACTCTTAAGTTATCGTACGATGTTCAAAGGATTTCGACGAAATCATTAGGTTTATTAAGGTTTTTTAAGGTTTCTTACGGTGTTGTTAGGAGTTTTTAGGCGTCCAACATTATACTAACGTGCTTGTCAAGATGCTAATATGTCATACAAAGTCGTAAGATGTCTTAAGTTGCCGTACGACGTTCAAAGGACTCGGACGAATTCATTAGGTTTAGTATGGAGTTTTAATGTTTTTACGGTGATGTAAGGTGTTCTTAGGAATTGTAATGAGTCCTACATTATTCTAATGTGCTTTTCATGTTGCTAATGTCGCATACTAAGCCGTAACAACTCTTAAGTTAACGTACGATGTTCAAAGGATTTCGACGAAATCATTAGGTTTATTAAGTAGTTTTAAGGTTTCATACGGTGTTGTTAGGAGTTTTTAGGCGTCCAACATTATACAAACGTGGTTGTCAAGATGCTAACATGGCATACAGAGTCGTAAGATGTCTTATGTTGTCGTACGACGTTCAAAGGACTCGGACGAATTCATTAGGTTTCGTATGGAGTTTTAATGTTTCCTACGGTGATGTAAGGTGTTCTTAGGAGATGTAACGTGTCATACGTTATTCTAACGTGCTTTTCATGTTGCAAATGTCGCATACTAAGCCGTGACAACTCTTAAGTTATCGTACGATGTTCAAAGGATTTCGACGAAATCATTAGGTTTATTAAGGATTTTTAAGGTTTCATACGGTGTTGTTAGGAGTTTTTAGGCGTCCAACATTATACTAACGTGCTTGTCAAGATGCTAATATGTCATACAAAGTCGTAAGATGTCTTAAGTTGCCGTACGACGTTCAAAGGACTCGGACGAATTCATTAGGTATAGTATGGAGTTTTAATGTTTTTACGGTGATGTAAGGTGTTCTTAGGAATTGTAATGAGTCCTACATTATTCTAATGTGCTTTTCATGTTGCTAATGTCGCATACTAAGCCGTAACAACTCTTAAGTTATCGTACGATGTTCAAAGGATTTCGACGAAATCATTAGGTTTATTAAGGAGTTTTAAGGTTTCATACGGTGTTGTTAGGAGTTTTTAGGCGTCCAACATTATACTAACGTGCTTCTCAAGATGCTAATATGTCATACAGAGTCGTAAGATGTCTTAAGTTGCCGTACGACGTTCAAAGGACTCGGACGAATTCATTAGGTTTAGTATGGAGTTTTAATGTTTTTACGGTGATGTAAGGTGTTCTTAGGAATTGTAATGTCCTACATTATTCTTATGTGCTTTTCATGTTGCTAATGTCGCATACTAAGCCGTAACAACTCTTAAGTTATCGTACGATGTTCAAAGGATTTCGACGAAATCATTAGGTTTATTAAGGAGTTTTAAGGTTTCATACGGTGTTGTTAGGAGTTTTTAGGCGTCCAACATTATACTAACGTGCTTCTCAAGATGCTAATATGTCATACAGAGTCGTAAGATGTCTTAAGTTGTCGTACGACGTTCAAAAGACTCGGACGAATTCATTAGGTATAGTATGGAGTTTTAATGTTTTTACGGTGATGTAAGGTGTTCTTAGGAATTGTAATGAGTCCTACATTATTCTAATGTGCTTTTCATGTTGCTAATGTCGCATACTAAGCCGTAACAACTCTTAAGTTATCGTACGATGTTCAAAGGATTTCGACGAAATCATTAGGTTTATTAAGTAGTTTTAAGGTTTCATACGGTGTTGTTAGGAGTTTTTAGGCGTCCAACATTATACAAACGTGGTTGTCAAGATGCTAACATGGCATACAGAATCGTAAGATGTCTTATGTTGTCGTACGACGTTCGAAGGACTCGGACGAATTCATTAGGTTTCGTATGGAGTTTTAATGTTTCCTACGGTGATGTAAGGTGTTCTTAGGAGATGTAACGTGTCATACGTTATTCTAACGTGCTTTTCATGTTGCAAATGTCGCATACTAAGCCGTGACAACTCTTAAGTTATCGTACGATGTTCAAAGGATTTCGACGAAATCATTAGGTTTATTAAGGATTTTTAAGGTTTCATACGGTGTTGTTAGGAGTTTTTAGGCGTCCAACATTATACTAACGTGCTTGTCAAGATGCTAATATGTCATACAAAGTCGTAAGATGTCTTAAGTTGCCGTACGACGTTCAAAGGACTCGGACGAATTCATTAGGTATAGTATGGAGTTTTAATGTTTTTACGGTGATGTAAGGTGTTCTTAGGAATTGTAATGAGTCCTACATTATTCTAATGTGCTTTTCATGTTGCTAATGTCGCATACTAAGCCGTAACAACTCTTAAGTTATCGTACGATGTTCTAAGGATTTCGACGAAATCATTAGGTTTATTAAGGTTCATACGGTGTTGTTAGGAGTTTTTAGGCGTCCAACATTATACTAACGTGCTTCTCAAGATGCTAATATGTCATACAGAGTCGTAAGATGTCTTAAGTTGCCGTACGACGTTCAAAGGACTCGGACGAATTCATTAGGTTTAGTATGGAGTTTTAATGTTTTTACGGTGATGTAAGGTGTTCTTAGGAATTGTAATGAGTCCTACATTATTCTTATGTGCTTTTCATGTTGCTAATGTCGCATACTAAGCCGTAACAACTCTTAAGTTATCGTACGATGTTCAAAGGATTTCGACGAAATCATTAGGTTTATTAAGGAGTTTTAAGGTTTCATACGGTGTTGTTAGGAGTTTTTAGGCGTCCAACATTATACTAACGTGCTTCTCAAGATGCTAATATGTCATACAGAGTCGTAAGATGTCTTAAGTTGCCGTACGACGTTCAAAGGACTCGGACGAATTCATTAGGTTTAGTATGGAGTTTTAATGTTTTTACGGTGATGTAAGGTGTTCTTAGGAATTGTAATGAGTCCTACATTATTCTAGTGTGCTTTTCATGTTGCTAATGTCGCATACTAAGCCGTAACAACTCTTAAGTTATCGTACGATGTTCAAAGGATTTCGACGAAATCATTAGGTTTATTAAGGTTTTTTAAGGTTTCTTACGGTGTTGTTAGGAGTTTTTAGGCGTCCAACATTATACTAACGTGCTTGTCAAGATGCTAATATGTCATACAAAGTCGTAAGATGTCTTAAGTTGCCGTACGACGTTCAAAGGACTCGGACGAATTCATTAGGTTTAGTATGGAGTTTTAATGTTTTTACGGTGATGTAAGGTGTTCTTAGGAATTGTAATGAGTCCTACATTATTCAAATGTGCTTTTCATGTTGCTAATGTCGCATACTAAGCCGTAACAACTCTTAAGT
The DNA here is from genome assembly GCA_030867185.1 of Tagetes erecta. Lineage (NCBI taxonomy): Eukaryota > Viridiplantae > Streptophyta > Magnoliopsida > Asterales > Asteraceae > Tagetes > Tagetes erecta. The sequence continues at coordinate 39,860,917 of CM061487.1, read as the reverse complement.
TAACGTACGATGTTCAAAGGATTTCGACGAAATCATTAGGTTTATTAAGTAGTTTTAAGGTTAATTTCATACGGTGTTGTTAGGAGTTTTTAGGCGTCCAACATTATACAAACGTGGTTGTCAAGATGCTAACATGGCATACAGAGTCGTAAGATGTCTTATGTTGTCGTACGACGTTCAAAGGACTCGGACGAATTCATTAGGTTTCGTATGGAGTTTTAATGTTTCCTACGGTGATGTAAGGTGTTCTTAGGAGATGTAACGTGTCATACGTTATTCTAACGTGCTTTTCATGTTGCAAATGTCGCATACTAAGCCGTGACAACTCTTAAGTTATCGTACGATGTTCAAAGGATTTCGACGAAATCATTAGGTTTATTAAGGATTTTTAAGGTTTCATACGGTGTTGTTAGGAGTTTTTAGGCGTCCAACATTATACTAACGTGCTTGTCAAGATGCTAATATGTCATACAAAGTCGTAAGATGTCTTAAGTTGCCGTACGACGTTCAAAGGAGTCGGACGAATTCATTAGGTATAGTATGGAGTTTTAATGTTTTTACGGTGATGTAAGGTGTTCTTAGGAATTGTAATGAGTCCTACATTATTCTAATGTGCTTTTCATGTTGCTAATGTCGCATACTAAGCCGTAACAACTCTTAAGTTATCGTACGATGTTCAAAGGATTTCGACGAAATCATTAGGTTTATTAAGGAGTTTTAAGGTTTCATACGGTGTTGTTAGGAGTTTTTAGGCGTCCAACATTATACTAACGTGCTTCTCAAGATGCTAATATGTCATACAGAGTCGTAAGATGTCTTAAGTTGCCGTACGACGTTCAAAGGACTCGGACGAATTCATTAGGTTTAGTATGGAGTTTTAATGTTTTTACGGTGATGTAAGGTGTTCTTAGGAATTGTAATGAGTCCTACATTATTCTTATGTGCTTTTCATGTTGCTAATGTCGCATACTAAGCCGTAACAACTCTTAAGTTATCGTACGATGTTCAAAGGATTTCGACGAAATCATTAGGTTTATTAAGGTTTTTTAAGGTTTCTTACGGTGTTGTTAGGAGTTTTTAGGCGTCCAACATTATACTAACGTGCTTGTCAAGATGCTAATATGTCATACAAAGTCGTAAGATGTCTTAAGTTGCCGTACGACGTTCAAAGGACTTGGACGAATTCATTAGGTTTAGTATGGAGTTTTAATGTTTTTACGGTGATGTAAGGTGTTCTTAGGAATTGTAATGAGTCCTACATTATTCTAATGTGCTTTTCATGTTGCTAATGTCGCATACTAAGCCGTAACAACTCTTAAGTTAACGTACGATGTTCAAAGGATTTCGACGAAATCATTAGGTTTATTAAGTAGTTTTAAGGTTTCATACGGTGTTGTTAGGAGTTTTTAGGCGTCCAACATTATACAAACGTGGTTGTCAAGATGCTAACATGGCATACAGAGTCGTAAGATGTCTTATGTTGTCGTACGACGTTCAAAGGACTCGGACGAATTCATTAGGTTTCGTATGGAGTTTTAATGTTTCCTACGGTGATGTAAGGTGTTCTTAGGAGATGTAACGTGTCATACGTTATTCTAACGTGCTTTTCATGTTGCAAATGTCGCATACTAAGCCGTGACAACTCTTAAGTTATCGTACGATGTTCAAAGGATTTCGACGAAATCATTAGGTTTATTAAGGATTTTTAAGGTTTCATACGGTGTTGTTAGGAGTTTTTAGGCGTCCAACATTATACTAACGTGCTTGTCAAGATGCTAATATGTCATACAAAGTCGTAAGATGTCTTAAGTTGCCGTACGACGTTCAAAGGACTCGGACGAATTCATTAGGTATAGTATGGAGTTTTAATGTTTTTACGGTGATGTAAGGTGTTCTTAGGAATTGTAATGAGTCCTACATTATTCTAATGTGCTTTTCATGTTGCTAATGTCGCATACTAAGCCGTAACAACTCTTAAGTTATCGTACGATGTTCAAAGGATTTCGACGAAATCATTAGGTTTATTAAGGAGTTTTAAGGTTTCATACGGTGTTGTTAGGAGTTTTTAGGCGTCCAACATTATACTAACGTGCTTCTCAAGATGCTAATATGTCATACAGAGTCGTAAGATGTCTTAAGTTGCCGTACGACGTTCAAAGGACTCGGACGAATTCATTAGGTTTAGTATGGAGTTTTAATGTTTTTACGGTGATGTAAGGTGTTCTTAGGAATTGTAATGAGTCCTACATTATTCTTATGTGCTTTTCATGTTGCTAATGTCGCATACTAAGCCGTAACAACTCTTAAGTTATCGTACGATGTTCAAAGGATTTCGACGAAATCATTAGGTTTATTAAGGTTTTTTAAGGTTTCTTACGGTGTTGTTAGGAGTTTTTAGGCGTCCAACATTATACTAACGTGCTTGTCAAGATGCTAATATGTCATACAAAGTCGTAAGATGTCTTAAGTTGCCGTACGACGTTCAAAGGACTCGGACGAATTCATTAGGTTTAGTATGGAGTTTTAATGTTTTTACGGTGATGTAAGGTGTTCTTAGGAATTGTAATGAGTCCTACATTATTCTAATGTGCTTTTCATGTTGCTAATGTCGCATACTAAGCCGTAACAACTCTTAAGTTAACGTACGATGTTCAAAGGATTTCGACGAAATCATTAGGTTTATTAAGTAGTTTTAAGGTTTCATACGGTGTTGTTAGGAGTTTTTAGGCATCCAACATTATACAAACGTGGTTGTCAAGATGCTAACATGGCATACAGAGTCGTAAGATGTCTTATGTTGTCGTACGACGTTCAAAGGACTCGGACGAATTCATTAGGTTTCGTATGGAGTTTTAATGTTTCCTACGGTGATGTAAGGTGTTCTTAGGAGATGTAACGTGTCATACGTTATTCTAACGTGCTTTTCATGTTGCAAATGTCGCATACTAAGCCGTGACAACTCTTAAGTTATCGTACGATGTTCAAAGGATTTCGACGAAATCATTAGGTTTATTAAGGATTTTTAAGGTTTCATACGGTGTTGTTAGGAGTTTTTAGGCGTCCAACATTATACTAACGTGCTTGTCAAGATGCTAATATGTCATACAAAGTCGTAAGATGTCTTAAGTTGCCGTACGACGTTCAAAGGACTCGGACGAATTCATTAGGTATAGTATGGAGTTTTAATGTTTTTACGGTGATGTAAGGTGTTCTTAGGAATTGTAATGAGTCCTACATTATTCTAATGTGCTTTTCATGTTGCTAATGTCGCATACTAAGCCGTAACAACTCTTAAGTTATCGTACGATGTTCAAAGGATTTCGACGAAATCATTAGGTTTATTAAGGAGTTTTAAGGTTTCATACGGTGTTGTTAGGAGTTTTTAGGCGTCCAACATTATACTAACGTGCTTCTCAAGATGCTAATATGTCATACAGAGTCGTAAGATGTCTTAAGTTGCCGTACGACGTTCAAAGGACTCGGACGAATTCATTAGGTTTAGTATGGAGTTTTAATGTTTTTACGGTGATGTAAGGTGTTCTTAGGAATTGTGATGAGTCCTACATTATTCTTATGTGCTTTTCATGTTGCTAATGTCGCATACTAAGCCGTAACAACTCTTAAGTTATCGTACGATGTTCAAAGGATTTCGACGAAATCATTAGGTTTATTAAGGTTTTTTAAGGTTTCTTACGGTGTTGTTAGGAGTTTTTAGGCGTCCAACATTATACTAACGTGCTTGTCAAGATGCTAATATGTCATACAAAGTCGTAAGATGTCTTAAGTTGCCGTACGACGTTCAAAGGACTCGGACGAATTCATTAGGTTTAGTATGGAGTTTTAATGTTTTTACGGTGATGTAAGGTGTTCTTAGGAATTGTAATGAGTCCTACATTATTCTAATGTGCTTTTCATGTTGCTAATGTCGCATACTAAGCCGTAACAACTCTTAAGTTAACGTACGATGTTCAAAGGATTTCGACGAAATCATTAGGTTTATTAAGTAGTTTTAAGGTTTCATACGGTGTTGTTAGGAGTTTTTAGGCGTCCAACATTATACAAACGTGGTTGTCAAGATGCTAACATGGCATACAGAGTCGTAAGATGTCTTATGTTGTCGTACGACGTTCAAAGGACTCGGACGAATTCATTAGGTTTCGTATGGAGTTTTAATGTTTCCTACGGTGATGTAAGGTGTTCTTAGGAGATGTAACGTGTCATACGTTATTCTAACGTGCTTTTCATGTTGCAAATGTCGCATACTAAGCCGTGACAACTCTTAAGTTATCGTACGATGTTCAAAGGATTTCGACGAAATCATTAGGTTTATTAAGGATTTTTAAGGTTTCATACGGTGTTGTTAGGAGTTTTTAGGCGTCCAACATTATACTAACGTGCTTGTCAAGATGCTAATATGTCATACAAAGTCGTAAGATGTCTTAAGTTGCCGTACGACGTTCAAAGGACTCGGACGAATTCATTAGGTATAGTATGGAGTTTTAATGTTTTTACGGTGATGTAAGGTGTTCTTAGGAATTGTAATGAGTCCTACATTATTCTAATGTGCTTTTCATGTTGCTAATGTCGCATACTAAGCGGTAACAACTCTTAAGTTATCGTACGATGTTCAAAGGATTTCGACGAAATCATTAGGTTTATTAAGGAGTTTTAAGGTTTCATACGGTGTTGTTAGGAGTTTTTAGGCGTCCAACATTATACTAACGTGCTTCTCAAGATGCTAATATGTCATACAGAGTCGTAAGATGTCTTAAGTTGCCGTACGACGTTCAAAGGACTCGGACGAATTCATTAGGTTTAGTATGGAGTTTTAATGTTTTTACGGTGATGTAAGGTGTTCTTAGGAATTGTAATGAGTCCTACATTATTCTTATGTGCTTTTCATGTTGCTAATGTCGCATACTAAGCTGTAACAACTCTTAAGTTATCGTACGATGTTCAAAGGATTTCGACGAAATCATTAGGTTTATTAAGGAGTTTTAAGGTTTCATACGGTGTTGTTAGGAGTTTTTAGGCGTCCAACATTATACTAACGTGCTTCTCAAGATGCTAATATGTCATACAGAGTCGTAAGATGTCTTAAGTTGTCGTACGACGTTCAAAAGACTCGGACGAATTCATTAGGTATAGTATGGAGTTTTAATGTTTTTACGGTGATGTAAGGTGTTCTTAGGAATTGTAATGAGTCCTACATTATTCTAATGTGCTTTTCATGTTGCTAATGTCGATACCGAGCCGTAATATCTCCTGAGTTACCGTACGATGTTCAAAGGACTTCGACGAAATCGTTAGGTATATTAACGAGTTTTAAGGTTTCACTTGGTGTTTTTATTAGTTGTAAGGTGTCCAACATTATACAAACGTGCTTGTCAAGATGCTAATATGGCATACAGAGTCGTAAGATGTCTTATGTTGTCATACGACGTTCAAAGGACTCGGACGAATTCATTAGGTTTAGTATGGAGTTTTAATGTTTTTACGGTGATGTAAGGTGTTCTTAGGAATTGTAATGCGTGCTACATTATTCAAATGTGCTTTACATGTTGCTAATGTCGATACTGAGCCGTAATATCTCCTGAGTTACCGTACGATGTTCAAAGGACTTCGACGAAATCGTTAGGTTTATTAACGAGTTTTAAGGTTTCACACGTTGTTTTTATGAGTTGTAAGGTGTCCAACATTATACTAACGTGCTTGTCAAGATGCTAATATGGCATACAGAGTCGTAAGATGTCTTATGTTGTCGTACGACGTTCAAAGGACTCGGACGAATTCATTAGGTTTCGTATGGAGATTTAAAGTTTCCTACGGTGATGTAAGGTGTTCTTAGGAGATGTAACGTGTCATACGTTATTCTAACGTGCTTTTCATGTTGCAAATGTCGCATACTAAGCCGTTACAACTCTTAACTTATCGTACGATGTTCAAAGGATTTCGACGAAATCATTAGGTTTATTAAGGATTTTTAAGCTTTCATACGGTGTTGTTAGGAGTTTTTAGGCGTCCAACATTATACTAACGTGCTTGTCAACATGCTAATATGTCATACAGAGTCGTAAGATGTCTTAAGTTGCCGTACGACGTTCAAAGGACTCGGACGAATTCATTAGGTTTAGTATGGAGTTTTAATGTTTTTACGGTGATGTAAGGTGTTCTTAGGAATTGTAATGAGTCCTACATTATTCTAGTGTGCTTTTCATGTTGCTAATGTCGCATACTAAGCCGTAACAACTCTTAAGTTATCGTACGATGTTCAAAGGATTTCGACGAAATCATTAGGTTTATTAAGGATTTTTAAGGTTTCATACGGTGTTGTTAGGAGTTTTTAGGCGTCCAACATTATACTAACGTGCTTGTCAAGATGCTAATATGTCATACAAAGTCGTAAGATGTCTTAAGTTGCCGTACGACGTTCAAAGGACTCGTACGAATTCATTAGGTTTAGTATGGAGTTTTAATGTTTTTACGGTGATGTAAGGTGTTCTTAGGAATTGTAATGAGTCCTACAATATTCTAATGTGCTTTTCATGTTGCTAATGTCGCATACTAAGCCGTAACAACTCTTAAGTTATCGTACGATGTTCAAAGGATTTCGACGAAATCATTAGGTTTATTAAGGAGTTTTAAGGTTTCATACGGTGTTGTTAGGAGTTTTTAGGCGTCCAACATTATACTAACGTGCTTCTCAAGATGCTAATATGTCATACAGAGTCGTAAGATGTCTTAAGTTGCCGTACGACGTTCAAAGGACTCGGACGAATTCATTAGGTTTAGTATGGAGTTTTAATGTTTTTACGGTGATGTAAGGTGTTCTTAGGAATTGTAATGAGTCCTACATTATTCTAATGTGCTTTTCATGTTGCTAATGTCGCATACAAAGCCGTAACAACTCTTAAGTTATCGTACGATGTTCAAAGGATTTCGACGAAATCATTAGGTTTATTAAGGAGTTTTAAGGTTTCATACGGTGTTGTTAGGAATTTTTAGGCGTCCAACATTATACTAACGTGCTTCTCAAGATGCTAATATGTCATACAGAGTCGTAAGATGTCTTAAGTTGTCGTACGACGTTCAAAAGACTCGGACGAATTCATTAGGTATAGTATGGAGTTTTAATGTTTTTACGGTGATGTAAGGTGTTCTTAGGAATTGTAATGAGTCCTACATTATTCTAATGTGCTTTTCATGTTGCTAATGTCGATACCGAGCCGTAATATCTCCTGAGTTACCGTACGATGTTCATAGGACTTCGACGAAATCGTTAGGTATATTAACGAGTTTTATGGTTTCACTTGGTGTTTTTATAAGTTGTAAGGTGTCCAACATTATACAAACGTGCTTGTCAAGATGCTAATATGGCATACAGAGTCGTAAGATGTCTTATGTTGTCGTACGACGTTCAAAGGACTCGGACGAATTCATTAGGTTTAGTATGGAGTTTTAATGTTTTTACGGTGATGTAAGGTGTTCTTAGGAATTGTAATGCTTGCTACATTATTCAAATGTGCTTTACATGTTGCTAATGTCGATACTGAGCCGTAATATCTCCTGAGTTACCGTACGATGTTCAAAGGACTTCGACGAAATCGTTAGGTTTATTAACGAGTTTTAAGGTTTCACACGTTGTTTTTATGAGTTGTAAGGTGTCCAACATTATACTAACGTGCTTGTCAAGATGCTAATATGGCATACAGAATCGTAAGATGTCTTATGTTGTCGTACGACGTTCAAAGGACTCGGACGAATTCATTAGGTTTCGTATGGAGTTTTAAAGTTTCCTACGGTGATGTAAGGTCTTCTTAGGAGATGTAACGTGTCATACGTTATTCTAACGTGCTTTTCATGTTGCAAATGTCGCATACTAAGCCGTGACAACTCTTAAGTTATCGTACGATGTTCAAAGGATTTCGACGAAATCATTAGGTTTATTAAGGATTTTTAAGGTTTCATACGGTGTTGTTAGGAGTTTTTAGGCGTCCAACACTATACTAACGTGCTTCTCAAGATGCTAATATGTCATACAGAGTCGTAAGATGTCTTAAGTTGTCGTACGACGTTCAAAGGACTCGGACGAATTCATTAGGTTTAGTATGGAGTTTTAATGTTTTTACGGTGATGTAAGGTGTTCTTAGGAATTGTAATGAGTCCTACATTATTCTAATGTGCTTTTCATGTTGCTAATGTCGCATACTAAGCCGTAACAACTCTTAAGTTATCGTACGATGTTCAAAGGATTTCGACGAAATCATTAGGTTTATTAAGGAGTTTTAAGGTTTCATACGGTGTTGTTAGGAGTTTTTAGGCGTCCAACATTATACTAACGTGCTTCTCAAGATGCTAATATGTCATACAGAGTCGTAAGATGTCTTAAGTTGTCGTACGACGTTCAAAAGACTCGGACGAATTCATTAGGTATAGTATGGAGTTTTAATGTTTTTACGGTGATGTAAGGTGTTCTTAGGAATTGTAATGAGTCCTACATTATTCTAATGTGCTTTTCATGTTGCTAATGTCGCATACTAAGCCGTAACAACTCTTAAGTTATCGTACGATGTTCAAAGGATTTCGACGAAATCATTAGGTTTATTAAGGAGTTTTAAGGTTTCATACGGTGTTGTTAGGAGTTTTTAGGCGTCCAACACTATACTAACGTGCTTCTCAAGATGCTAATATGTCATACAGAGTCGTAAGATGTCTTAAGTTGTCGTACGACGTTCAAAGGACTCGGACGAATTCATTAGGTTTAGTATGGAGTTTTAATGTTTTTACGGTGATGTAAGGTGTTCTTAGGAATTGTAATGAGTCCTACATTATTCTAATGTGCTTTTCATGTTGCTAATGTCGCATACTAAGCCGTAACAACTCTTAAGTTATCGTACGATGTTCAAAGGATTTCGACGAAATCATTAGGTTTATTAAGGAGTTTTAAGGTTTCATACGGTGTTGTTAGGAGTTTTTAGGCGTCCAACATTATACTAACGTGCTTCTCAAGATGCTAATATGTCATACAGAGTCGTAAGATGTCTTAAGTTGTCGTACGACGTTCAAAAGACTCGGACGAATTCATTTGGTATAGTATGGAGTTTTAATGTTTTTACGGTGATGTAAGGTGTTCTTAGGAATTGTAATGAGTCCTACATTATTCTAATGTGCTTTTCATGTTGCTAATGTCGATACCGAGCCGTAATATCTCCTGAGTTACCGTACGATGTTCAAAGGACTTCGACGAAATCGTTAGGTATATTAACGAGTTTTAAGGTTTCACTTGGTGTTTTTATAAGTTGTAAGGTGTCCAACATTATACAAACGTGCTTGTCAAGATGCTAATATGGCATACAGAGTCGTAAGATGTCTTATGTTGTCGTACGACGTTCAAAGGACTCGGACGGATTCATTAGGCTTAGTATGGAGTTTTAATGTTTTTACGGTGATGTAAGGTGTTCTTAGGAATTGTAATGCGTGCTACATTATTCAAATGTGCTTTACATGTTGCTAATGTCGATACTGAGCCGTAATATCTCCTGAGTTACCGTATGATGTTCAAAGGACTTCGACGAAATCGTTAGGTTTATTAACGAGTTTTAAGGTTTCACACGTTGTTTTTATGAGTTGTAAGGTGTCCAACATTATACTAACGTGCTTGTCAAGATGCTAATATGGCATACAGAGTCGTAAGATGTCTTATGTTGTCGTACGACGTTCAAAGGACTCGGACGAATTCATTAGGTTTCGTATGGAGTTTTAAAGTTTCCTACGGTGATGTAAGGTGTTCTTAGGAGATGTAACGTGTCATACGTTATTCTAACGTGCTTTTCATGTTGCAAATGTCGCATACTAAGCCGTGACAACTCTTAAGTTATCGTACGATGTTCAAAGGATTTCTACGAAATCCTTAGGTTTATTAAGGATTTTTAAGGTTTCATGCGGTGTTGTTAGGAGTTTTTAGGCGTCCAACATTATACTAACGTGCTTGTCAAGATGCTAATATGTCATAAAGAGTCGTAAGATGTCTTAAGTTGTCGTACGACGTTCAAAGGACTCGGACGAATTCATTAGGTTTAGTATGGAGTTTTAATGTTTTTACGGTGATGTAACGTGTTCTTAGGAATTGTAATGAGTCCTACATTATTCTAATGTGCTATTCATGTTGTTAATGTCGCATACTAAGCCGTAACAACTCTTAAGTTATCGTACGATGTTCAAAGGATTTCGACGAAATCATTAGGTTTATTAAGGAGTTTTAAGGTTTCATACGGTGTTGTTAGGAGTTTTTAGGCGTCCAACATTATACCAACGTGCTTCTCAAGATGCTAATATGTCATACAGAGACGTAAGATATCTTAAGTTGCCGTACGGCGTTCAAAGGACTCAGACGAATTCATTAGGTTTAGTATGGAGTTTTAATGTTTTTACGGTGATGTAAGGTGTTCTTAGGAGATGTAACGCGTCATACGTTATTCTAACGTGCTTTTCATGTTGCTAATGTCGCATACTAAGCCGTAACAACTCTTAAGTTATCGTACGATGTTCAAAGGATTTCGACGAAATCATTAGGTTTATTAAGGAGTTTTAAGGTTTCATACGGTGTTGTTAGGAGTTTTAGGCGTCCAACATTATACTAACGTGCTTGTCAAGATGCTAATATGTAATACAGAGTCGTAAGATGTCTTAAGTTGCCGTACGACGTTCAATAGACACGGACGAATTCATTAGGTTTAGTATGGAGTTTTAATGTTTTTACGGTGATGTAAGGTGTTCTTAGGAATTGTAATGAGTCATACATTATTCTAATGTGCTTTTCATGTTGCTAATGTTGATACCGAGCCGTAACATCTCCTCAGTTACCGTACGATGTTCAAAGGACTTCAACGAAATCGTTAGGTTTATTAACGAGTTTTAAGGTTTCACACGGTGTATTTATAAGTTGTAAGGTGTCCAACATTATTCAAACGTGCTTGTCAAGATGCTGACATGGCATATAGAGTCGTAAGATGTCTTATGTTGTCGTACGACGTTCAAAGGACTCGGACGAATTCATTAGATTTCGTATGGAGTTTTAAAGTTTCCTACGGTGATGTAAGGTGTTCTTAGGAGATGTAACGTGTCATACGTTATTCTAACGTGCTTTTCATGTTGCAAATGTCGCATACTAAGCCGTGACAACTCTTAAGTTATCATACGATGTTCAAAGGATTTCGACGAAATCATTAGGTTTATTAAGGATTTTTAAGGTTTCATACGGTGTTGTTAGGAGTTTTTAGGCCTCCAACATTATACTAACGTGCTTGTCAAGATGCCAATATGTCATACAGAGTCGTAAGATGTCTTAAGTTGTCGTACGACGTTCAAAGGACTCGGACGAATTCATTAGGTTTCGTATGGAGTTTTAAAGTTTCCTACGGTGATGTAAGGTGTTCTTAGGAGATGTAACGTGTCATACGTTATTCTAACGTGCTTTTCATGTTGCAAATGTCGCATACTAAGCCGTGACAACTCTTAAGTTATCGTACGATGTTCAAAGGATTTCTACGAAATCCTTAGGTTTATTAAGGATTTTTAAGGTTTCATGCGGTGTTGTTAGGAGTTTTTAGGCGTCCAACATTATACTAACGTGCTTGTCAAGATGCTAATATGTCATAAAGAGTCGTAAGATGTCTTATGTTGTCGTACGACGTTCAAAGGACTCGGACGAATTCATTAGGTTTCGTATGGAGTTTTAAAGTTTCCTACGGTGATGTAAGGTGTTCTTAGGAGATGTAACGTGTCATACGTTATTCTAACGTGCTTTTCATGTTGCAAATGTCGCATACTAAGCCGTGACAACTCTTAAGTTATCGTACGATGTTCAAAGGATTTCTACGAAATCCTTAGGTTTATTAAGGATTTTTAAGGTTTCATGCGGTGTTGTTAGGAGTTTTTAGGCGTCCAACATTATACTAACGTGCTTGTCAAGATGCTAATATGTCATAAAGAGTCGTAAGATGTCTTAAGTTGTCGTACGACGTTCAAAGGACTCGGACGAATTCATTAGGTTTAGTATGGAGTTTTAATGTTTTTACGGTGATGTAACGTGTTCTTAGGAATTGTAATGAGTCCTACATTATTCTAATGTGCTATTCATGTTGTTAATGTCGCATACTAAGCCGTAACAACTCTTAAGTTATCGTACGATGTTCAAAGGAGTTCGACGAAATCATTAGGTTTATTAAGGATTTTTAAGGTTTCATACGGTGTTGTTAGGAGTTTTAGGCGTCCAACATTATACTAACGTGCTTGTCAAGATGCTAATATGTCATACAGAGTCGTAAGATGTCTTAAGTTGCCGTACGACGTTCAATAGACACGGACGAATTCATTAGGTTTAGTATGGAGTTTTAATGTTTTTACGGTGATGTAAGGTGTTCTTAGGAATTGTAATGAGTCATACATTATTCTAATGTGCTTTTCATGTTGCTAATGTTGATACCGAGCCGTAACATCTCCTCAGTTACCGTACGATGTTCAAAGGACTTCAACGAAATCGTTAGGTTTATTAACGAGTTTTAAGGTTTCACACGGTGTATTTATAAGTTGTAAGGTGTCCAACATTATTCAAACGTGCTTGTCAAGATGCTGACATGGCATATAGAGTCGTAAGATGTCTTATGTTGTCGTACGACGTTCAAAGGACTCGGACGAATTCATTAGATTTCGTATGGAGTTTTAATGTTTCCTACGGTGATGTAAGGTGTTCTTAGGAGATGTAACGTGTCATACGTTATTCTAACGTGCTTTTCATGTTGCAAATGTCGCATACTAAGCCGTGACAACTCTTAAGTTATCATACGATGTTCAAAGGATTTCGACGAAATCATTAGGTTTATTAAGGATTTTTAAGGTTTCATACGGTGTTGTTAGGAGTTTTTAGGCGTCCAACATTATACTAACGTGCTTGTCAAGATGCCAATATGTCATACAGAGTCGTAAGATGTCTTAAGTTGCCGTACGACGTTCAAAGGACTCGGACGAATTCATTAGGTTTAGTATGGAGTTTTAATGTTTTTACGGTGATGTAAGGTGTTCTTAGGAATTGTAATTAGTCCTACATTATTCTAATGTGCTTTTCATGTTGCTATTGTCGCATACTAAGCCGTAACAACTCTTAAGTTATCGTACGATGTTCAAAGGATTTTGACGAAATCATTAGGTTTATTAAGGAGTTTTAAGGTTTCATACGGTGTTGTTAGGAGTTTTTAGGCGTCCAACATTATACTAACGTGCTTGTCAAGATGCCAATATGTCATACAGAGTCGTAAGATGTCTTAAGTTGCCGTACGACGTTCAAAGGACTCGGACGAATTCATTAGGTTTAGTATGGAGTTTTAATGTTTTTACGGTGATGTAAGGTGTTCTTAGGAATTGTAATTAGTCCTACATTATTCTAATGTGCTTTTCATGTTGCTATTGTCGCATACTAAGCCGTAACAACTCTTAAGTTATCGTACGATGTTCAAAGGATTTTGACGAAATCATTAGGTTTATTAAGGAGTTTTAAGGTTTCATACGGTGTTGTTAGGAGTTTTTAGGCGTCCAACATTATACTAACGTGCTTCTCAAGATGCTAATATGTTATACAGAGTCGTAAGATGTCTTAAGTTGCCGTACGACGTTCAAAGGACTCGGACGAATTCATTAGGTTTAGTATGGAGTTTTAATGTTTTTACGGTGATGTAAGGTGTTCTTAGGAATTGTAATGAGTCCTACATTATTCTAATGTGCTTTTCATGTTGCTAATGTCGCATACTAAGCCGTAAAAACTCTTAAGTTATCGTACGATGTTCAAAGGATTTCGACGAAATCATTAGGTTTATTAAGGAGTTTTAAGGTTTCATACGGTGTTGTTAGGAGTTTTTAGGCGTCCAACATTATACTAACGTGCTTCTCAAGATGCTAATATGTCATACAGAGTCGTAAGATGTCTTAAGTTGTCGTACGATGTTCAAAAACTCAGACGAATTCATTAGGTATAGTATGGAGTTTTAATGTTTTTACGGTGATGTAAGGTGTTCTTAGGAATTGTAATGAGTCCTACATTATTCTAATGTCCTTTTCATGTTGCTAATGTCGATACCGAGCCGTATTATCTCCTGAGTTACCGTACGATGTTCAAAGGAATTCGGCGAAATCTTTAGGTATATTAACGAGTTTTAAGGTTTCACTTGGTGTTTTTATAAGTTGTAAGGTGTCCAACATTATACAAACGTGCTTGTCAAGATGCTAATATGGCATACAGAGTCGTAAGATGTCTTATGTTGTCGTACGACGTTCAAAGGACTCGGACGAATTCATTAGGTTTAGTATGGAGTTTTAATGTTTTTAAGGTGATGTAAGGTGTTCTTAGGAATTGTAATGAGTGCTACATTATTCAAATGTGCTTTACATGTTGCTAATGTCGATACTGAGCCGTAATATCTCCTGAGTTACCGTACGATGTTCAACGGACTTCGACGAAATCGTTAGGTTTATTAACGAGTTTTAAGGTTTCACACGTTGTTTTTATGAGTTGTAAGGTGTCCAACATTATACTAACGTGCTTGTCAAGATGCTAATATGGCATACAGAGTCGTAAGATGTCTTATGTTGTCGTACGACGTTCAAAGGACTCGGACGAATTCATTAGGTTTCGTATGGAGTTTTAAAGTTTCCTACCGTGATGTAAGGTGTTCTTAGGAGATGTAACGTGTCATACGTTATTCTAACGTGCTTTTCATGTTGCAAATGTCGCATACTAAGCCGTGACAACTCTTAAGTTAACGTACGATGTTCAAAGGATTTCGACGAAATCATTAGGTTTATTAAGGAGTTTTAAGGTTTCATACGGTGTTGTTAGGAGTTTTTAGGCGTCCAACATTATACTAACGTGCTTCTCAAGATGCTAATATGTCATACAGAGTCGTAAGATGTCTTAAGTTGCCGTACGACGTTCAAAGGACTCGGACGAATTCATTTGGTTTAGTATGGAGTTTTAATGTTTTTACGGTGATGTAAGGTGTTCTTAGGAGATGTAACGCGTCATACGTTATTCTAACGTGCTTTTCATGTTGCTAATGTCGCATACTAAGCCGTAACAACTCTTAAGTTATCGTACGATGTTCAAAGGATTTCGACGAAATCATTAGGTTTATTAAGGAGTTTTAAGGTTTCATACGGTGTTGTTAGGAGTTTTTAGGCGTCCAACATTATACTAACGTGCTTGTCAAGATGCTAATATGTCATACAGAGTCGTAAGATGTCTTAAGTTGTCGTACGACGTTCAAAGGACTCGGACGAATTCATTAGGTTTAGTATGGAGTTTTAATGTTTTTACGGTGATGTAAGGTGTTCTTAGGAATTGTAATGCGTGCTACATTATTCAAATGTGCTTTACATGTTGCTAATGTCGATACTGAGCCGTAATATCTCCTGAGTTACCGTACGATGTTCAAAGGACTTCGACGAAATCGTTAGGTTTATTAACGAGTTTTAAGGTTTCACACGTTGTTTTTATGAGTTGTAAGGTGTCCAACATTATACTAACGTGCTTGTCAAGATGCTAATATGGCATACAGAGTCGTAAGATGTCTGATGTTGTCGTACGACGTTCAAAGGACTCGGACGAATTCATTAGGTTTCGTATGGAGTTTTAAAGTTTCCTACGGTGATGTAAGGTTTTCTTAGGAGATGTAACGTGTCATACGTTATTCTAACGTGCTTTTCATGTTGCAAATGTCGCATACTAAGCCGTGACAACTCTTAAGTTATCGTACGATGTTCAAAGGATTTCGACGAAATCATTAGGTTTATTAAGGATTTTTAAGGTTTCATACGGTGTTGTTAGGAGTTTTTAGGCGTCCAACATTATACTAACGTGCTTGTCAAGATGCTAATATGTCATACAGAGTCGTAAGATGTCTTAAGTTGCCGTACGACGTTCAAAGGACTCGGACGAATTCATTAGGTTTAGTATGGAGTTTTAATGTTTTTACGGTGATGTAAGGTGTTCTTAGGAATTGTAATGAGTCCTACATTATTCTAATGTGCTATTCATGTTGCTAATGTCGCATACTAAGCCGTAACAACTCTTAAGTTATCGTACGATGTTCAAAGGATTTCGACGAAATCATTAGGTTTATTAAGGAGTTTTAAGGTTTCATACGGTGTTGTTAGGAGTTTTTAGGCGTCCAACATTATACTAACGTGCTTGTCAAGATGCTAATATGTCATACAGAGTCTTAAGATGTCTTAAGTTGTCGTACGACGTTCAAAGGACTCGGACGAATTCATTAGGTTTAGTATGGAGTTTTAATGTTTTTACGGTGATGTAAGGTGTTCTTAGGAATTGTAATGCGTGCTACATTATTCAAATGTGCTTTACATGTTGCTAATGTCGATACTGAGCCGTAATATCTCCTGAGTTACCGTACGATGTTCAAAGGACTTCGACGAAATCGTTAGGTTTATTAACGAGTTTTAAGGTTTCACACGTTGTTTTTATGAGTTGTAAGGTGTCCAACATTATACTAACGTGCTTGTCAAGATGCTAATATGGCATACAGAGTCGTAAGATGTCTTATGTTGTCGTACGACGTTCAAAGGACTCGGACGAATTCATTAGGTTTCGTATGGAGTTTTAAAGTTTCCTACGGTGATGTAAGGTTTTCTTAGGAGATGTAACGTGTCATACGTTATTCTAACGTGCTTTTCATGTTGCAAATGTCGCATACTAAGCCGTGACAACTCTTAAGTTATCGTACGATGTTCAAAGGATTTCGACGAAATTATTAGGTTTATTAAGGAGTTTTAAGGTTTCATACGGTGTTGTTAGGAGTTTTTAGGCATCCAACATTATACTAACGTGCTTGTCAAGATGCTAATATGTCATACAGAGTCGTAAGATGTCTTAAGTTGTCGTACGACGATCAAAGGACTCGGACGAATTCATTAGGTTTAGTATGGAGTTTTAATGTTTTTACGGTGATGTAAGGTGTTCTTAGGAATTGTAATGCGTGCTACATTATTCAAATGTGCTTTACATGTTGCTAATGTCGATACTGAGCCGTAATATCTCCTGAGTTACCGTACGATGTTCAAAGGACTTCGACGAAATCGTTAGGTTTATTAACGAGTTTTAAGGTTTCACACGTTGTTTTTATGAGTTGTAAGGTGTCCAACAAATTACTAACGTGCTTGTCAAGATGCTAATATGGCATACAGAGTCGTAAGATGTCTTATGTTGTCGTACGACGTTCAAAGGACTCGGACGAATTCATTAGGTTTCGTATGGAGTTTTAAAGTTTCCTACCGTGATGTAAGGTGTTCTTAGGAGATGTAACGTGTCATACGTTATTCTAACGTGCTTTTCATGTTGCAAATGTCGCATACTAAGCCGTGACAACTCTTAAGTTATCGTACGATGTTCAAAGGATTTCGACGAAATCATTAGGTTTATTAAGGAGTTTTAAGGTTTCATACGGTGTTGTTAGGAGTTTTTAGGCGTCCAACATTATACTAACGTGCTTGTCAAGATGCTAATATGTCATACAGAGTCGTAAGATGTCTTAAGTTGTCGTACGACGTTCAAAGGACTCGGACGAATTCATTAGGTTTAGTATGGAGTTTTAATGTTTTTACGGTGATGTAAGGTGTTCTTAGGAATTGTAATGCGTGCTACCTTATTCAAATGTGCTTTACATGTTGCTAATGTCGGTACTGAGCCGTAATATCTCCTGAGTTACCGTACGATGTTCAAAGGACTTCGACGAAATCGTTAGGTTTATTAACGAGTTTTAAGGTTTCACACGTTGTTTTTATGAGTTGTAAGGTGTCCAACAAATTACTAACGTGCTTGTCAAGATGCTAATATGGCATACAGAGTCGTAAGATGTCTTATGTTGTCGTACGACGTTCAAAGGACTCGGACGAATTCATTAGGTTTCGTATGGAGTTTTAAAGTTTCCTACCGTGATGTAAGGTGTTCTTAGGAGATGTAACGTGTCATACGTTATTCTAACGTGCTTTTCATGTTGCAAATGTCGCATACTAAGCCGTGACAACTCTTAAGTTATCGTACGATGTTCAAAGGATTTCGACGAAATCATTAGGTTTATTAAGGAGTTTTAAGGTTTCATACGGTGTTGTTAGGAGTTTTTAGGCGTCCAACATTATACTAACGTGCTTGTTAAGATGCTAATATGTCATACAGAGTCGTAAGATGTCTTAAGTTGTCGTACGACGTTCAAAGGACTCGGACGAATTCATTAGGTTTAGTATGGAGTTTTAATGTTTTTACGGTGATGTAAGGTGTTCTTAGGAATTGTAATGAGTCCTACATTATTCTAATGTGCTATTCATGTTGCTAATGTCGCATACTAAGCCGTAACAACTCTTAAGTTATCGTACGATGTTCAAAGGATTTCGACGAAATCATTAGGTTTATTAAGGAGTTTTAAGGTTTCATACGGTGTTGTTAGGAGTTTTTAGGCGTCCAACATTATACTAACGTGCTTGTCAAGATGCTAATATGTCATACAGAGTCGTAAGATGTCTTAAGTTGTCGTACGACGTTCAAAGGACTCGGACGAATTCATTAGGTTTAGTATGGAGTTTTAATGTTTTTACGGTGATGTAAGGTGTTCTTAGGAATTGTAATGCGTGCTACATTATTCAAATGTGCTTTACATGTTGCTAATGTCGATACTGAGCCGTAATATCTCCTGAGTTACCGTACGATGTTCAAAGGACTTCGACGAAATCGTTAGGTTTATTAACGAGTTTTAAGGTTTCACACGTTGTTTTTATGAGTTGTAAGGTGTCCAACATTATACTAACGTGCTTGTCAAGATGCTAATATGGCATACAGAGTCGTAAGATGTCTTATGTTGTCGTACGACGTTCAAAGGACTCGGACGAATTCATTAGGTTTCGTATGGAGTTTTAAAGTTTCCTACGGTGATGTAAGGTTTTCTTAGGAGATGTAACGTGTCATACGTTATTCTAACGTGCTTTTCATGTTGCAAATGTCGCATACTAAGCCGTGACAACTCTTAAGTTATCGTACGATGTTCAAAGGATTTCGACGAAATCATTAGGTTTATTAAGGAGTTTTAAGGTTTCATACGGTGTTGTTAGGAGTTTTTAGGCGTCCAACATTATACTAACGTGCTTGTCAAGATGCTAATATGTCATACAGAGTCGTAAGATGTCTTAAGTTGTCGTACGACGTTCAAAGGACTCGGACGAATTCATTAGGTTTAGTATGGAGTTTTAATGTTTTTACGGTGATGTAAGGTGTTCTTAGGAATTGTAATGCGTGCTACATTATTCAAATGTGCTTTACATGTTGCTAATGTCGCTACTGAGCCGTAATATCTCCTGAGTTACCGTACGATGTTCAAAGGACTTCGACGAAATCGTTAGGTTTATTAACGAGTTTTAAGGTTTCACACGTTGTTTTTATGAGTTGTAAGGTGTCCAACAAATTACTAACGTGCTTGTCAAGATGCTAATATGGCATACAGAGTCGTAAGATGTCTTATGTTGTCGTACGACGTTCAAAGGACTCGGACGAATTCATTAGGTTTCGTATGGAGTTTTAAAGTTTCCTACCGTGATGTAAGGTGTTCTTAGGAGATGTAACGTGTCATACGTTATTCTAACGTGCTTTTCATGTTGCAAATGTCGCATACTAAGCCGTGACAACTCTTAAGTTATCGTACGATGTTCAAAGGATTTCGACGAAATCATTAGGTTTATTAAGGAGTTTTAAGGTTTCATACGGTGTTGTTAGGAGTTTTTAGGCGTCCAACATTATACTAACGTGCTTGTCAAGATGCTAATATGTCATACAGAGTCGTAAGATGTCTTAAGTTGTCGTACGACGTTCAAAGGACTCGGACGAATTCATTAGGTTTAGTATGGAGTTTTGATGTTTTTACGGTGATGTAAGGTGTTCTTAGGAATTGTAATGCGTGCTACATTATTCAAATGTGCTTTACATGTTGCTAATGTCGATACTGAGCCGTAATATCTCCTGAGTTACCGTACGATGTTCAAAGGACTTCGACGAAATCGTTAGGTTTATTAACGAGTTTTAAGGTTTCACACGTTGTTTTTATGAGTTGTAAGGTGTCCAACAAATTACTAACGTGCTTGTCAAGATGCTAATATGGCATACAGAGTCGTAAGATGTCTTATGTTTTCGTACGACGTTCAAAGGACTCGGACGAATTCATTAGGTTTCGTATGGAGTTTTAAAGTTTCCTACCGTGATGTAAGGTGTTCTTAGGAGATGTAACGTGTCATACGTTATTCTAACGTGCTTTTCATGTTGCAAATGTCGCATACTAAGCCGTGACAACTCTTAAGTTATCGTACGATGTTCAAAGGATTTCGACGAAATCATTAGGTTTATTAAGGAGTTTTAAGGTTTCATACGGTGTTGTTAGGAGTTTTTAGGCGTCCGACATTATACTAACGTGCTTGTCAAGATGCTAATATGTCATACAGAGTCGTAAGATGTCTTAAGTTGTCGTACGACGTTCAAAGGACTCGGACGAATTCATTAGGTTTAGTATGGAGTTTTAATGTTTTTACGGTGATGTAAGGTGTTCTTAGGAATTGTAATGCGTGCTACATTATTCAAATGTGCTTTACATGTTGCTAATGTCGATACTGAGCCGTAATATCTCCTGAGTTACCGTACGATGTTCAAAGGACTTCGACGAAATCGTTAGGTTTATTAACGAGTTTTAAGGTTTCACACGTTGTTTTTATGAGTTGTAAGGTGTCCAACAAATTACTAACGTGCTTGTCAAGATGCTAATATGGCATACAGAGTCGTAAGATGTCTTATGTTGTCGTACGACGTTCAAAGGACTCGGACGAATTCATTAGGTTTCGTATGGAGTTTTAAAGTTTCCTACCGTGATGTAAGGTGTTCTTAGGAGATGTAACGTGTCATACGTTATTCTAACGTGCTTTTCATGTTGCAAATGTCGCATACTAAGCCGTGACAACTCTTAAGTTATCGTACGATGTTCAAAGGATTTCGACGAAATCATTAGGTTTATTAAGGAGTTTTAAGGTTTCATACGGTGTTGTTAGGAGTTTTTAGGCGTCCAACATTATACTAACGTGCTTGTCAAGATGCTAATATGTCATACAGAGTCGTAAGATGTCTTAAGTTGTCGTACGACGTTCAAAGGACTCGGACGAATTCATTAGGTTTAGTATGGAGTTTTAATGTTTTTACGGTGATGTAAGGTGTTCTTAGGAATTGTAATGCGTGCTACATTATTCAAATGTGCTTTACATGTTGCTAATGTCGATACTGAGCCGTAATATCTCCTGAGTTACCGTACGATGTTCAAAGGACTTCGACGAAATCGTTAGGTTTATTAACGAGTTTTAAGGTTTCACACGTTGTTTTTATGAGTTGTAAGGTGTCCAACAAATTACTAACGTGCTTGTCAAGATGCTAATATGGCATACAGAGTCGTAAGATGTCTTATGTTGTCGTACGACGTTCAAAGGACTCGGACGAATTCATTAGGTTTCGTATGGAGTTTTAAAGTTTCCTACCGTGATGTAAGGTGTTCTTAGGAGATGTAACGTGTCATACGTTATTCTAACGTGCTTTTCATGTTGCAAATGTCGCATACTAAGCCGTGACAACTCTTAAGTTATCGTACGATGTTCAAAGGATTTCAACGAAATCATTAGGTTTATTAAGGAGTTTTAAGGTTTCATACGGTGTTGTTAGGAGTTTTTAGGCGTCCAACATTATACTAACGTGCTTGTCAAGATGCTAATATGTCATACAGAGTCGTAAGATGTCTTAAGTTGTCGTACGACGTTCAAAGGACTCGGACGAATTCATTAGGTTTAGTATGGAGTTTTAATGTTTTTACGGTGATGTAAGGTGTTCTTAGGAATTGTAATGCGTGCTACATTATTCAAATGTGCTTTACATGTTGCTAATGTCGATACTGAGCCGTAATATCTCCTGAGTTACCGTACGATGTTCAAAGGACTTCGACGAAATCGTTAGGTTTATTAACGAGTTTTAAGGTTTCACACGTTGTTTTTATGAGTTGTAAGGTGTCCAACATTATACTAACGTGCTTGTCAAGATGCTAATATGGCATACAGAGTCGTAAGATGTCTGATGTTGTCGTACGACGTTCAAAGGACTCGGACGAATTCATTAGGTTTCGTATGGAGTTTTAAAGTTTCCTACCGTGATGTAAGGTGTTCTTAGGAGATGTAACGTGTCATACGTTATTCTAACGTGCTTTTCATGTTGCAAATGTCGCATACTAAGCCGTGACAACTCTTAAGTTATCGTACGATGTTCAAAGGATTTCGACGAAATCATTAGGTTTATTAAGGATTTTTAAGGTTTCATACGGTGTTGTTAGGAGTTTTTAGGCGTCCAACATTATACTAACGTGCTTGTCAAGATGCTAATATGTCATACAGAGTCGTAAGATGTCTTAAGTTGCCGTACGACGTTCAAAGGACTCGGACGAATTCATTAGGTTTAGTATGGAGTTTTAATGTTTTTACGGTGATGTAAGGTGTTCTTAGGAATTGTAATGAGTCCTACATTATTCTAATGTGCTATTCATGTTGCTAATGTCGCATACTAAGCCGTAACAACTCTTAAGTTATCGTACAATGTTCAAAGGATTTCGACGAAATCATTAGGTTTATTAAGGAGTTTTAAGGTTTCATACGGTGTTGTTAGGAGTTTTTAGGCGTCCAACATTATACCAACGTGCTTCTCAAGATGCTAATATGTCATACAGAGTCGTAAGATGTCTTAAGTTGCCGTACGGCGTTCAAAGGACTCAGACGAATTCATTAGGTTTAGTATGGAGTTTTAATGTTTTTACGGTGATGTAAGGTGTTCTTAGGAGATGTAACGCGTCATACGTTATTCAAATGTGCTTTACATGTTGCTAATGTCGATACTGAGCCGTAATATCTCCTGAGTTACCATACGATGTTCAAAGGACTTCGACGAAATCGTTAGGTTTATTAACGAGTTTTAAGGTTTCACACGTTGTTTTTATGAGTTGTAAGGTGTCCAACAAATTACTAACGTGCTTGTCAAGATGCTAATATGGCATACAGAGTCGTAAGATGTCTTATGTTGTCGTACGACGTTCAAAGGACTCGGACGAATTCATTAGGTTTCGTATGGAGTTTTAAAGTTTCCTACCGTGATGTAAGGTGTTCTTAGGAGATGTAACGTGTCATACGTTATTCTAACGTGCTTTTCATGTTGCAAATGTCGCATACTAAGCCGTGACAACTCTTAAGTTATCGTACGATGTTCAAAGGATTTCGACGAAATCATTAGGTTTATTAAGGAGTTTTAAGGTTTCATACGGTGTTGTTAGGAGTTTTTAGGCGTCCAACATTATACTAACGTGCTTGTCAAGATGCTAATATGTCATACAGAGTCGTAAGATGTCTTAAGTTGTCGTACGACGTTCAAAGGACTCGGACGAATTCATTAGGTTTAGTATGGAGTTTTAATGTTTTTACGGTGATGTAAGGTGTTCTTAGGAATTGTAATGCGTGCTACATTATTCAAATGTGCTTTACATGTTGCTAATGTCGATACTGAGCCGTAATATCTCCTGAGTTACCGTACGATGTTCAAAGGACTTCGACGAAATCGTTAGGTTTATTAACGAGTTTTAAGGTTTCACACGTTGTTTTTATGAGTTGTAAGGTGTCCAACATTATACTAACGTGCTTGTCAAGATGCTAATATGGCATACAGAGTCGTAAGATGTCTTATGTTGTCGTACGACGTTCAAAGGACTCGGACGAATTCATTAGGTTTCGTATGGAGTTTTAAAGTTTCCTACCGTGATGTAAGGTGTTCTTAGGAGATGTAACGTGTCATACGTTATTCTAACGTGCTTTTCATGTTGCAAATGTCGCATACTAAGCCGTGACAACTCTTAAGTTATCGTATGATGTTCAAAGGATTTCGACGAAATCATTAGGATTATTAAGGAGTTTTAAGGTTTCATACGGTGTTGTTAGGAGTTTTAGGCGTCCAACATTATACTAACGTGCTTGTCAAGATGCTAATATGTCATACAGAGTCGTAAGATGTCTTAAGTTGCCGTACGACGTTCAATAGACTCGGACGAATTCATTAGGTTTAGTATGGAGTTTTAATGTTTTTACGGTGATGTAAGGTGTTCTTAGGAATTGTAATGAGTCATACATTATTCTAATGTGCTTTTCATGTTGCTAATGTTGATACCGAGCCGTAACATCTCCTCAGTTACCGTACGATGTTCAAAGGACTTCAACGAAATCGTTAGGTTTATTAACGAGTTTTAAGGTTTCACACGGTGTATTTATAAGTTGTAAGGTGTCCAACATTATACAAACGTGCTTGTCAAGATGCTAACATGGCATACAGAGTCGTAAGATGTCTTATGTTGTCGTACGACGTTCAAAGGACTCGGACGAATTCATTAGATTTCGTATGGAGTTTTAAAGTTTCCTACGGTGATGTAAGGTGTTCTTTGGAGATGTAACGTGTCATACGTTATTCTAACGTGCTTTTCATGTTGCAAATGTCGCATACTAAGCCGTGACAACTCTTAAGTTATCGTACGATGTTCAAAGGATTTCGACGAAATCATTAGGTTTATTTAGGATTTTTAAGGTTTCATACGGTGTTGTTAGGAGTTTTTAGGCGTCCAACATTATACTAACGTGCTTGTCAAGATGCCAATATGTCATACATAGTCGTAAGATGTCTTAAGTTGTCGTACGACGTTCAAAGGACTCGGACGAATTCATTAGGTTTAGTATGGAGTTTTAATGTTTTTACGGTGATGTAAGGTGTTCTTAGGAATTGTAATTAGTCCTACATTATTCTAATGTGCTTTTCATGTTGCTATTGTCGCATACTAAGCCGTAACAACTCTTAAGTTATCGTACGATGTTCAAAGGATTTCGACGAAATCATTAGGTTTATTAAAGAGTTTTAAGGTTTCATACGGTGTTGTTAGGAGTTTTTAGGCGTCCAACATTATACTAACGTGCTTCTCAAGATGCTAATATGTTATACAGAGTCGTAAGATGTCTTAAGTTGCCGTACGACGTTCAAAGGACTCGGACGAATTCATTAGGTTTAGTATGGAGTTTTAATGTTTTTACGGTGATGTAAGGTGTTCTTAGGAATTGTAATGAGTCCTACATTATTCTAATGTGCTTTTCATGTTGCTAATGTCGCATACTAAGCCGTAAAAACTCTTAAGTTATCGTACGATGTTCAAAGGATTTCGATGAAATCATTAGGTTTATTAAGGAGTTTTAAGGTTTCATACGGTGTTGTTAGGAGTTTTTAGGCGTCCAACACTATAATAATGTGCTTCTCAAGATGCTAATATGTCATACAGAGTCGTAAGATGTCTTAAGTTGTCGTACGACGTTCAAAAGACTCGGACGAATTCATTAGGTATAGTATGGAGTTTTAATGTTTTTACGGTGATGTAAGGTGTTCTTAGGAATTGTAATGAGTCCTACATTATTCTAATGTCCTTTTCATGTTGCTAATGTCGATATCGAGCCGTAATATCTCCTGAGTTACCGTACGATGTTCAAAGGACTTCGACGAAATCGTTAGGTATATTAACGAGTTTTAAGGTTTCACTTGGTGTTTTTATAAGTTGTAAGGTGTCCAACATTATACAAACGTGCTTGTCAAGAT
The DNA here is from genome assembly GCA_030867185.1 of Tagetes erecta. Taxonomy (NCBI): domain Eukaryota; kingdom Viridiplantae; phylum Streptophyta; class Magnoliopsida; order Asterales; family Asteraceae; genus Tagetes; species Tagetes erecta. Next base: position 39,835,131 of record CM061487.1, on the reverse strand, counting down.
GCTAATATGGCATACAGAGTCGTAAGATGTCTTATGTTGTCGTACGACGTTCAAAGGACTCGGACGAATTCATTAGGTTTAGTATGGAGTTTTAATGTTTTTACGGTGATGTAAGGTGTTCTTAGGAATTGTAATGAGTGCTACATTATTCAAATGTGCTTTACATGTTGCTAATGTCGATACTGAGCCGTAATATCTCCTGAGTTACCGTACGATGTTCAAAGGACTTCGACGAAATCGTTAGGTTTATTAACGAGTTTTAAGGTTTCACACGTTGTTTTTATGAGTTGTAAGGTGTCCAACATTATACTAACGTGCTTGTCAAGATGCTAATATGGCATACAGAGTCGTAAGATGTCTTATGTTGTCGTACGACGTTCAAAGAACATGGACGAATTCATTAGGTTTCGTATGGAGTTTTAAAGTTTCCTACGGTGATGTAAGGTTTTCTTAGGAGATGTAACGTGTCATACGTTATTCTAACGTGCTTTTCATGTTGCAAATGTCGCATACTAAGCCGTGACAACTCTTAAGTTATCGTACGATGTTCAAAGGATTTCGACGAAATCATTAGGTTTATTAAGGAGTTTTAAGGTTTCATACGGTGTTGTTAGGAGTTTTTAGGCGTCCAACATTATGCTAACGTGCTTGTCAAGATGCTAATATGTCATACAGAGTCGTAAGATGTCTTAAGTTGTCGTACGACGTTCAAAGGACTCGGACGAATTCATTAGGTTTAGTATGGAGTTTTAATGTTTTTACGGTGATGTAAGGTGTTCTTAGGAATTGTAATGCGTGCTACATTATTCAAATGTGCTTTAGATGTTGCTAATGTCGATACTGAGCCGTAATATCTCCTGAGTTACCGTACGATGTTCAAAGGACTTCGACGAAATCGTTAGGTTTATTAACGAGTTTTAAGGTTTCACACGTTGTTTTTATGAGTTGTAAGGTGTCCAACATTATACTAACGTGCTTGTCAAGATGCTAATATGGCATACAGAGTCGTAAGATGTCTTATGTTGTCGTACGACGTTCAAAGGACTCGGACGAATTCATTAGGTTTCGTATGGAGTTTTAAAGTTTCCTACCGTGATGTAAGGTGTTCTTAGGAGATGTAACGTGTCATACGTTATTCTAACGTGCTTTTCATGTTGCAAATGTCGCATACTAAGCCGTGACAACTCTTAAGTTATCGTACGATGTTCAAAGGATTTCGACGAAATCATTAGGTTTATTAAGGAGTTTTAAGGTTTCATACGGTGTTGTTAGGAGTTTTTAGGCGTCCAACATTATACTAACGTGCTTGTCAAGATGCTAATATGTCATACAGAGTCGTAATATGTCTTAAGTTGTCGTACGACGTTCAAAGGACTCGGACGAATTCATTAGGTTTAGTATGGAGTTTTAATGTTTTTACGGTGATGTAAGGTGTTCTTAGGAATTGTAATGCGTGCTACATTATTCAAATGTGCTTTACATGTTGCTAATGTCGATACTGAGCCGTAATATCTCCTGAGTTACCGTACGATGTTCAAAGGACTTCGACGAAATCGTTAGCTTTATTAACGAGTTTTAAGGTTTCACACGTTGTTTTTATGAGTTGTAAGGTGTCCAACATTATACTAACGTGCTTGTCAAGATGCTAATATGGCATACAGAGTCGTAAGATGTCTTATGTTGTCGTACGACGTTCAAAGGACTCGGACGAATTCATTAGGTTTCGTATGGAGTTTTAAAGTTTCCTACCGTGATGTAAGGTGTTCTTAGGAGATGTAACGTGTCATACGTTATTCTAACGTGCTTTTCATGTTGCAAATGTCGCATACTAAGCCGTGACAACTCTTAAGTTATCGTACGATGTTCAAAGGATTTCGACGAAATCATTAGGTTTATTAAGGAGTTTTAAGGTTTCATACGGTGTTGTTAGGAGTTTTTAGGCGTCCAACATTATACTAACGTGCTTGTCAAGATGCTAATATGTCATACAGAGTCGTAATATGTCTTAAGTTGTCGTACGACGTTCAAAGGACTCGGACGAATTCATTAGGTTTAGTATGGAGTTTTAATGTTTTTACGGTGATGTAAGGTGTTCTTAGGAATTGTAATGCGTGCTACATTATTCAAATGTGCTTTACATGTTGCTAATGTCGATACTGAGCCGTAATATCTCCTGAGTTACCGTACGATGTTCAAAGGACTTCGACGAAATCGTTAGGTTTATTAACGAGTTTTAAAGTTTCACACGTTGTTTTTATGAGTTGTAAGGTGTCCAACATTATACTAACGTGCTTGTCAAGATGCTAATATGGCATACAGAGTCGTAAGATGTCTTATGTTGTCGTACGACGTTCAAAGGACTCGGACGAATTCATTAGGTTTCGTATGGAGTTTTAAAGTTTCCTACCGTGATGTAAGGTGTTCTTAGGAGATGTAACGTGTCATACGTTATTCTAACGTGCTTTTCATGTTGCAAATGTCGCATACTAAGCCGTGACAACTCTTAAGTTATCGTACGATGTTCAAAGGATTTCGACGAAATCATTAGGTTTATTAAGGAGTTTTAAGGTTTCATACGGTGTTGTTAGGAGTTTTTAGGCGTCCAACATTATGCTAACGTGCTTGTCAAGATGCTAATATGTCATACAGAGTCGTAATATGTCTTAAGTTGTCGTACGACGTTCAAAGGACTCGGACGAATTCATTAGGTTTAGTATGGAGTTTTAATGTTTTTACGGTGATGTAAGGTGTTCTTAGGAATTGTAATGCGTGCTACATTATTCAAATGTGCTTTACATGTTGCTAATGTCGATACTGAGCCGTAATATCTCCTGAGTTACCGTACGATGTTCAAAGGACTTCGACGAAATCGTTAGCTTTATTAACGAGTTTTAAGGTTTCACACGTTGTTTTTATGAGTTGTAAGGTGTCCAACATTATACTAACGTGCTTGTCAAGATGCTAATATGGCATACAGAGTCGTAAGATGTCTTATGTTGTCGTACGACGTTCAAAGGACTCGGACGAATTCATTAGGTTTCGTATGGAGTTTTAAAGTTTCCTACCGTGATGTAAGGTGTTCTTAGGAGATGTAACGTGTCATACGTTATTCTAACGTGCTTTTCATGTTGCAAATGTCGCATACTAAGCCGTGACAACTCTTAAGTTATCGTACGATGTTCAAAGGATTTCGACGAAATCATTAGGTTTATTAAGGAGTTTTAAGGTTTCATACGGTGTTGTTAGGAGTTTTTAGGCGTCCAACATTATACTAACGTGCTTGTCAAGATGCTAATATGTCATACAGAGTCGTAATATGTCTTAAGTTGTCGTACGACGTTCAAAGGACTCGGACGAATTCATTAGGTTTAGTATGGAGTTTTAATGTTTTTACGGTGATGTAAGGTGTTCTTAGGAATTGTAATGCGTGCTACATTATTCAAATGTGCTTTACATGTTGCTAATGTCGATACTGAGCCGTAATATCTCCTGAGTTACCGTACGATGTTCAAAGGACTTCGACGAAATCGTTAGGTTTATTAACGAGTTTTAAAGTTTCACACGTTGTTTTTATGAGTTGTAAGGTGTCCAACATTATACTAACGTGCTTGTCAAGATGCTAATATGCCATACAGAGTCGTAAGATGTCTTATGTTGTCGTACGACGTTCAAAGGACTCGGACGAATTCATTAGGTTTCGTATGGAGTTTTAAAGTTTCCTACCGTGATGTAAGGTGTTCTTAGGAGATGTAACGTGTCATACGTTATTCTAACGTGCTTTTCATGTTGCAAATGTCGCATACTAAGCCGTGACAACTCTTAAGTTATCGTACGATGTTCAAAGGATTTCGACGAAATCATTAGGTTTATTAAGGAGTTTTAAGGTTTCATACGGTGTTGTTAGGAGTTTTTAGGCGTCCAACATTATACTAACGTGCTTGTCAAGATGCTAATATGTCATACAGAGTCGTAATATGTCTTAAGTTGTCGTACGACGTTCAAAGGACTCGGACGAATTCATTAGGTTTAGTATGGAGTTTTAATGTTTTTACGGTGATGTAAGGTGTTCTTAGGAATTGTAATGCGTGCTACATTATTCAAATGTGCTTTACATGTTGCTAATGTCGATACTGAGCCGTAATATCTCCTGAGTTACCGTACGATGTTCAAAGGACTTCGACGAAATCGTTAGGTTTATTAACGAGTTTTAAGGTTTCACACGTTGTTTTTATGAGTTGTAAGGTGTCCAACATTATACTAACGTGCTTGTCAAGATGCTAATATGGCATAAAGAGTCGTAAGATGTCTTATGTTGTCGTACGACGTTCAAAGGACTCGGACGAATTCATTAGGTTTCGTATGGAGTTTTAAAGTTTCCTACCGTGATGTAAGGTGTTCTTAGGAGATGTAACGTGTCATACGTTATTCTAACGTGCTTTTCATGTTGCAAATGTCGCATACTAAGCCGTGACAACTCTTAAGTTATCGTACGATGTTCAAAGGATTTCGACGAAATCATTAGGTTTATTAAGGATTTTTAAGGTTTCATACGGTGTTGTTAGGAGTTTTTAGGCGTCCAACATTAGACTAACGTGCTTGTCAAGATGCTAATATGTCATACAGAGTCGTAAGATGTCTTAAGTTGCCGTACGACGTTCAAAGGACTCGGACGAATTCATTAGGTTTAGTATGGAGTTTTAATGTTTTTACGGTGATGTAAGGTGTTCTTAGGAATTGTAATGAGTCCTACATTATTCTAATGTGCTATTCATGTTGCTAATGTCGCATACTAAGCCGTAACAACTCTTAAGTTATCGTACGATGTTCAAAGGATTTCGACGAAATCATTAGGTTTATTAAGGAGTTTTAAGGTTTCATACGGTGTTGTTAGGAGTTTTTAGGCGTCCAACATTATACTAACGTGCTTCTCAAGATGCTAATATGTCATACAGAGTCGTAAGATGTCTTAAGTTGCCGTACGACGTTCAAAGGACTCGGACGAATTCATTTGGTTTAGTATGGAGTTTTAATGTTTTTACGGTGATGTAAGATGTTCTTAGGAGATGTAACGCGTCATACGTTATTCTAACGTGCTTTTCATGTTGCTAATGTCGCATACTAAGCCGTAACAACTCTTAAGTTATCGTACGATGTTCAAAGGATTTCGACGAAATCATTAGGTTTATTAAGGAGTTTTAAAGTTTCATACGGTGTTGTTAGGAGTTTTTAGGCGTCCAACATTATACTAACGTGCTTGTCAAGATGCTAATATGTCATACAGAGTCGTAAGATGTCTTAAGTTGCCGTACGACGTTCAAAGGACTCGGACGAATTCATTAGGTTTAGTATGGAGTTTTAATGTTTTTACGGTGATGTAAGGTGTTCTTAGGAATTGTAATGCGTGCTACATTATTCAAATGTGCTTTACATGTTGCTAATGTCGATACTGAGCCGTAATATCTCCTGAGTTACCGTACGATGTTCAAAGGACTTCGACGAAATCGTTAGGTTTATTAACGAGTTTTAAGGTTTCACACGTTGTTTTTATGAGTTGTAAGGTGTCCAACATTATACTAACGTGCTTGTCAAGATGCTAATATGGCATACAGAGTCGTAAGATGTCTTATGTTGTCGTACGACGTTCAAAGGACTCGGACGAATTCATTAGGTTTCGTATGGAGTTTTAAAGTTTCCTACGGTGATGTAAGGTTTTCTTAGGAGATGTAACGCGTCATACGTTATTCTAACGTGCTTTTCATGTTGCAAATGTCGCATACTAAGCTGTGACAACTCTTAAGTTATCGTACGATGTTCAAAGGATTTCGACGAAATCATTAGGTTTATTAAGGAGTTTTAAGGTTTCATACGGTGTTGTTAGGAGTTTTTAGGCGTCCAACATTATACTAACGTGCTTGTCAAGATGCTAATATGTCATACAGAGTCGTAAGATGTCTTAAGTTGTCGTACGACGTTCAAAGAACTCGGACGAATTCATTAGGTTTAGTATGGAGTTTTAATGTTTTTACGGTGATGTAAGGTGTTCTTAGGAATTGTAATGCGTGCTACATTATTCAAATGTGCTTTACATGTTGCTAATGTCGATACTGAGCCGTAATATCTCCTGAGTTACCGTACGATGTTCAAAGGACTTCGACGAAATCGTTAGGTTTATTAACGAGTTTTAAGGTTTCACACGTTGTTTTTATGAGTTGTAGGGTGTCCAACATTATACTAACGTGCTTGTCAAGATGCTAATATGGCATACAGAGTCGTAAGATGTCTTATGTTGTCGTACGACGTTCAAAGGACTCGGACGAATTCATTAGGTTTCGTATGGAGTTTTAAAGTTTCCTACCGTGATGTAAGGTGTTCTTAGGAGATGTAACGTGTCATACGTTATTCTAACGTGCTTTTCATGTTGCAAATGTCGCATACTAAGCCGTGACAACTCTTAAGTTATCGTACGATGTTCAAAGGATTTCCACGAAATCATTAGGTTTATTAAGGAGTTTTAAGGTTTCATACGGTGTTGTTAGGAGTTTTATAGGCGTCCAACATTATACTAACGTGCTTGTCAAGATGCTAATATGTCATACAGAGTCGTAAGATGTCTTAAGTTGTCGTACGACGTTCAAAGGACTCGGACGAATTCATTAGGTTTAGTATGGAGTTTTAATGTTTTTACGGTGATGTAAGGTGTTCTTAGGAATTGTAATGCGTGCAACATTATTCAAATGTGCTTTACATGTTGCTAATGTCGATACTGAGCCGTAATATCTCCTGAGTTACCGTACGATGTTCAAAGGACTTCGACGAAATCGTTAGGTTTATTAACGAGTTTTAAGGTTTCACACGTTGTTTTTATGAGTTGTAAGGTGTCCAACATTATACTAACTTGCTTGTCAAGATGCTAATATGGCATACAGAGTCGTAAGATGTCTTATGTTGTCGTACGACGTTCAAAGGACTCGGACGAATTCATTAGGTTTCGTATGGAGTTTTAAAGTTTCCTACCGTGATGTAAGGTGTTCTTAGGAGATGTAACTTGTCATACGTTATTCTAACGTGCTTTTCATGTTGCAAATGTCGCATACTAAGCCGTGACAACTCTTAAGTTATCGTACGATGTCCAAAGGATTTCGACGAAATCATTAGGTTTATTAAGGATTTTTAAGGTTTCATACGGTGTTGTTAGGAGTTTTTAGGCGTCCAACATTATACTAACGTGCTTGTCAAGATGCTAATATGTCATACAGAGTCGTAAGATGTCTTAAGTTGCCGTATGACGTTCAAAGGACTCGGACGAATTCATTAGGTTTAGTATGGAGTTTTAATGTTTTTACGGTGATGTAAGGTGTTCTTAGGAATTGTAATGAGTCCTACATTATTCTAATGTGCTATTCATGTTGCTAATGTCGCATACTAAGCCGTAACAACTCTTAAGTTATCGTACGATGTTCAAAGGATTTCGACGAAATCATTAGGTTTATTAAGGAGTTTTAAGGTTTCATACGGTGTTGTTAGGAGTTTTTAGGCGTCCAACATTATACTAACGTGCTTCTCAAGATGCTAATATGTCATACAGAGTCGTAAGATGTCTTAAGTTGTCGTACGACGTTCAAAGGACTCGGACGAATTCATTTGGTTTAGTATGGAGTTTTAATGTTTTTACGGTGATGTAAGGTGTTCTTAGGAGATGTAACGCGTCATACGTTATTCTAACGTGCTTTTCATGTTGCTAATGTCGCATACTAAGCCGTAACAACTCTTAAGTTATCGTACGATGTTCAAAAGATTTCGACGAAATCATTAGGTTTATTAAGGAGTTTTAAGGTTTCATACGGTGTTGTTAGGAGTTTTTAGGCGTCCAACATTATACTAACGTGCTTGTAAAGATGCTAATATGTCATACAGAGTCGTAAGATGTCTTAAGTTGCCGTACGACGTTCAAAAGACTCGGACGAATTCATTAGGTTTAGTATGGAGTTTTAATGTTTTTACGGTGATGTAAGGTGTTCTTAGGAATTGTAATGCGTGCTACGTTATTCAAATGTGCTTTACATGTTGCTAATGTCGATACTGAGCCGTAATATCTCCTGAGTTACCGTACGATGTTCAAAGGACTTCGACGAAATCGTTAGGTTTATTAACGAGTTTTAAGGTTTCACACGTTGTTTTTATGAGTTGTAAGGTGTCCAACATTATACTAACGTGCTTGTCAAGATGCTAATATGGCATACAGAGTCGTAAGATGTCTTATGTTGTCGTACGACGTTCAAAGGACTCGGACGAATTCATTAGGTTTCGTATGGAGTTTTAAAGTTTCCTACGGTGATGTAAGGTTTTCTTAGGAGATGTAACGTGTCATACGTTATTCTAACGTGCTTTTCATGTTGCAAATGTCGCATACTAAGCTGTGACAACTCTTAAGTTATCATACGATGTTCAAAGGATTTCGACGAAATCATTAGGTTTATTAAGGAGTTTTAAGGTTTCATACGGTGTTGTTAGGAGTTTTTAGGCGTCCAACATTATACTAACGTGCTTGTCAAGATGCTAATATGTCATACAGAGTCGTAAGATGTCTTAAGTTGTCGTACGACGTTCAAAGAACTCGGACGAATTCATTAGGTTTAGTATGGAGTTTTAATGTTTTTACGGTGATGTAAGGTGTTCTTAGGAATTGTAATGCGTGCTACATTATTCAAATGTGCTTTACATGTTGCTAATGTCGATACTGAGCCGTAATATCTCCTGAGTTACCGTACGATGTTCAAAGGACTTCGACGAAATCGTTAGGTTTATTAACGAGTTTTAAGGTTTCACACGTTGTTTTTATGAGTTGTAGGGTGTCCAACATTATACTAACGTGCTTGTCAAGATGCTAATATGGCATACAGAGTCGTAAGATGTCTTATGTTGTCGTACGACGTTCAAAGGACTCGGACGAATTCATTAGGTTTCGTATGGAGTTTTAAAGTTTCCTACCGTGATGTAAGGTGTTCTTAGGAGATGTAACGTGTCATACGTTATTCTAACGTGCTTTTCATGTTGCAAATGTCGCATACTAAGCCGTGACAACTCTTAAGTTATCGTACGATGTTCAAAGGATTTCGACGAAATCATTAGGTTTATTAAGGAGTTTTAAGGTTTCATACGGTGTTGTTAGGAGTTTTATAGGCGTCCAACATTATACTAACGTGCTTGTCAAGATGCTAATATGTCATACAGAGTCGTAAGATGTCTTAAGTTGTCGTACGACGTTCAAAGGACTCGGACGAATTCATTAGGTTTAGTATGGAGTTTTAATGTTTTTACGGTGATGTAAGGTGTTCTTAGGAATTGTAATGCGTGCTACATTATTCAAATGTGCTTTACATGTTGCTAATGTCGATACTGAGCCGTAATATCTCCTGAGTTACCGTACGATGTTCAAAGGACTTCGACGAAATCGTTAGGTTTATTAACGAGTTTTAAGGTTTCACACGTTGTTTTTATGAGTTGTAAGGTGTCCAACATTATACTAACGTGCTTGTCAAGATGCTAATATGGCATACAGAGTCGTAAGATGTCTTATGTTGTCGTACGACGTTCAAAGGACTCGGACGAATTCATTAGGTTTCGTATGGAGTTTTAAAGTTTCCTACCGTGATGTAAGGTGTTCTTAGGAGATGTAACGTGTCATACGTTATTCTAACGTGCTTTTCATGTTGCAAATGTCGCATACTAAGCCGTGACAACTCTTAAGTTATCGTACGATGTCCAAAGGATTTCGACGAAATCATTAGGTTTATTAAGGATTTTTAAGGTTTCATACGGTGTTGTTAGGAGTTTTTAGGCGTCCAACATTATACTAACGTGCTTGTCAAGATGCTAATATGTCATACAGAGTAGTAAGATGTCTTAAGTTGCCGTACGACGTTCAAAGGACTCGGACGAATTCATTAGGTTTAGTATGGAGTTTTAATGTTTTTACGGTGATGTAAGGTGTTCTTAGGAATTGTAATGAGTCCTACATTATTCTAATGTGCTATTCATGTTGCTAATGTCGCATACTAAGCCGTAACAACTCTTAAGTTATCGTACGATGTTCAAAGGATTTCGACGAAATCATTAGGTTTATTAAGGAGTTTTAAGGTTTCATACGGTGTTGTTAGGAGTTTTTAGGCGTCCAACATTATACTAACGTGCTTCTCAAGATGCTAATATGTCATACAGAGTCGTAAGATGTCTTAAGTTGCCGTACGACGTTCAAAGGACTCGGACGAATTCATTTGGTTTAGTATGGAGTTTTAATGTTTTTACGGTGATGTAAGGTGTTCTTAGGAGATGTAACGCGTCATACGTTATTCTAACGTGCTTTTCATGTTGCTAATGTCGCATACTAAGCCGTAACAACTCTTAAGTTATCGTACGATGTTCAAAAGATTTCGACGAAATCATTAGGTTTATTAAGGAGTTTTAAGGTTTCATACGGTGTTGTTAGGAGTTTTTAGGCGTCCAACATTATACTAACGTGCTTGTCAAGATGCTAATATGTCATACAGAGTCGTAAGATGTCTTAAGTTGCCGTACGACGTTCAAAAGACTCGGACGAATTCATTAGGTTTAGTATGGAGTTTTAATGTTTTTACGGTGATGTAAGGTGTTCTTAGGAATTGTAATGAGTCATACATTATTCTAATGTGCTTTTCATGTTGCTAATGTTGATACCGAGTCGTAACATCTCCTCAGTTACCGTACGATGTTCAAAGGACTTCAACGAAATCGTTAGGTTTATTAACGAGTTTTAAGGTTTCACACGGTGTTTTTATAAGTTGTAAGGTGTCCAACATTATACAAACGTGCTTGTCAAGATGCTAACATGGCATACAGAGTCGTAAGATGTCTTATGTTGTCGTACGACGTTCAAAGGACTCGGACGAATTCATTAGGTTTCGTATGGAGTTTTAAAGTTTCCTACCGTGATGTAAGGTGTTCTTAGGAGATGTAACGTGTCATACGTTATTCTAACGTGCTTTTCATGTTGCAAATGTCGCATACTAAGCCGTGACAACTCTTAAGTTATCGTACGATGTTCAAAGGATTTCGACGAAATCATTAGGTTTATTAAGGATTTTTAAGGTTTCATACGGTGTTGTTAGGAGTTTTTAGGCGTCCAACATTATACTAACGTGCTTGTCAAGATGATAATATATCATACAGATTCGTAAGATGTCTTAAGTTGCCGTACGACGTTCAAAGGACTCGGACAAATTCATTAGGTTTAGTATGGAGTTTTATTGTTTTTACGGTGATGTAAGGTGTTCTTAGGAATTGTAATGAGTCCTACATTATTCTAATGTGCTATTCATGTTGCTAATGTCGCAAACTAAGCAATAACAACTCTTAAGTTATCGTACGATGTTCAAAGGATTTCGACGAAATCATTAGGTTTATTAAGGAGTTTTAAGGTTTCATACGGTGTTGTTAGGAGTTTTTAGGCGTCCAACATTATACTAACGTGCTTCTCAAGATGCTAATATGTCATACAGAGTCGTAAGATGTCTTAAGTTGCCGTACGACTTTCAAAAGACTCGGACGAATTCATTAGGTTTAGTATGGAGTTTTAATGTTTTTACGGTGATGTAAGGTGTTCTTAGGAATTGTAATGCGTGCAACATTATTCAAATGTGCTTTACATGTTGCTAATGTCGATACTGAGCCGTAATATCTCCTGAGTTACCGTACGATGTTCAAAGGACTTCGACGAAATCGTTAGGTTTATTAACGAGTTTTAAGGTTTCACACGTTGTTTTTATGAGTTGTAAGGTGTCCAACATTATACTAACTTGCTTGTCAAGATGCTAATATGGCATACAGAGTCGTAAGATGTCTTATGTTGTCGTACGACGTTCAAAGGACTCGGACGAATTCATTAGGTTTCGTATGGAGTTTTAAAGTTTCCTACCGTGATGTAAGGTGTTCTTAGGAGATGTAACGTGTCATACGTTATTCTAACGTGCTTTTCATGTTGCAAATGTCGCATACTAAGCCGTGACAACTCTTAAGTTATCGTACGATGTCCAAAGGATTTCGACGAAATCATTAGGTTTATTAAGGATTTTTAAGGTTTCATACGGTGTTGTTAGGAGTTTTTAGGCGTCCAACATTATACTAACGTGCTTGTCAAGATGCTAATATGTCATACAGAGACGTAAGATGTCTTAAGTTGCCGTATGACGTTCAAAGGACTCGGACGAATTCATTAGGTTTAGTATGGAGTTTTAATGTTTTTACGGTGATGTAAGGTGTTCTTAGGAATTGTAATGAGTCCTACATTATTCTAATGTGCTATTCATGTTGCTAATGTCGCATACTAAGCCGTAACAACTCTTAAGTTATCGTACGATGTTCAAAGGATTTCGACGAAATCATTAGGTTTATTAAGGAGTTTTAAGGTTTCATACGGTGTTGTTAGGAGTTTTTAGGCGTCCAACATTATACTAACGTGCTTCTCAAGATGCTAATATGTCATACAGAGTCGTAAGATGTCTTAAGTTGCCGTACGACTTTCAAAAGACTCGGACGAATTCATTAGGTTTAGTATGGAGTTTTAATGTTTTTACGGTGATGTAAGGTGTTCTTAGGAATTGTAATGAGTCATACATTATTCTAATGTGATTTTCATGTTGCTAATGTTGATACCGAGTCGTAACATCTCCTCGGTTACCGTACGATGTTCAAAGGACTTCAACGAAATCGTTAGGTTTATTAACGAGTTTTAAGGTTTCACACGGTGTTTTTATAAGTTGTAAGGTGTCCAACATTATACAAACGTGCTTGTCAAGATGCTAACATGGCATACAGAGTCGTAAGATTTCTTATGTTGTCGTACGACGTTCAAAGGACTCGGACGAATTCATTAGGTTTCGTATGGAGTTTTAAAGTTTCCTACCGTGATGTAAGGTGTTCTTAGGAGATGTAACGTGTCATACGTTATTCTAACGTGCTTTTCATGTTGCAAATGTCGCATACTAAGCCGTGACAACTCTTAAGTTATCGTACGATGTTCAAAGGATTTCGACGAAATCATTAGGTTTATTAAGGATTTTTAAGGTTTCATACGGTGTTGTTAGGAGTTTTTAGGCGTCCAACATTATACTAACGTGCTTGTCAAGATGATAATATATCATACAGATTCGTAAGATGTCTTAAGTTGCCGTACGACGTTCAAAGGACTCGGACAAATTCATTAGGTTTAGTATGGAGTTTTATTGTTTTTACGGTGATGTAAGGTGTTCTTAGGAATTGTAATGAGTCCTACATTATTCTAATGTGCTATTCATGTTGCTAATGTCGCAAACTAAGCAATAACAACTCTTAAGTTATCGTACGATGTTCAAAGGATTTCGACGAAATCATTAGGTTTATTAAGGAGTTTTAAGGTTTCATACGGTGTTGTTAGGAGTTTTTAGGCGTCCAACATTATACTAACGTGCTTCTCAAGATGCTAATATGTCATACAGAGTCGTAAGATGTCTTAAGTTGCCGTACGACTTTCAAAAGACTCGGACGAATTCATTAGGTTTAGTATGGAGTTTTAATGTTTTTACGGTGATGTAAGGTGTTCTTAGGAATTGTAATGAGTCATACCTTATTCTAATGTGCTTTTCATGTTGCTAATGTTGATACCGAGTCGTAACATCTCCTCAGTTACCGTACGATGTTCAAAGGACTTCAACGAAATCGTTAGGTTTATTAACGAGTTTTAAGGTTTCACACGGTGTTTTTATAAGTTGTAAGGTGTCCAACATTATACAAACGTGCTTGTCAAGATGCTAACATGGCATACAGAGTCGTAAGATGTCTTATGTTGTCGTACGACGTTCAAAGGACTCGGACGAATTCATTAGGTATAGTATGGAGTTTTAATGTTTTTACGGTGATGTAAGGTGTTCTTAGGAGATGTAACGCGTCATACGTTATTCTAACGTGCTTTTCATGTTGCTAATGTCGCATACTAAGCCGTAACAACTCTTAAGTTATCGTACGATGTTCAAAGGATTTCGACGAAATCGTTAGGTTTATTAAGGATATTTAAGGTTTCATACGGTGTTGTTAGGAGTTTTTAGGTGTCCAACATTATACTAACGTGCTTGTCAAGATGCTAATATGTCATACAGAGTCATAAGATGTCTTAAGTTGCCGTACGACGTTCAAAAGACTCGGACGAATTCATTAGGTTTAGTATGGAGTTTTAATGTTTTTACGGTGATGTAAGGTGTTCTTAGGAATTGTAATGAGTCATACATTATTCTAATGTGCTTTTCATGTTGCTAATGTTGATACCGAGCCGTAACATCTCCTCAGTTACCGTACGATGTTCAAAGGACTTCAACGAAATCGTTAGGTTTATTAACGAGTTTTAAGGTTTCACACGGTCTCTTTATAAGTTGTAAGGTGTCCAACATTATACAAACGTGCTTGTCAAGATGCTAACATGGCATACAGAGTCGTATTATGTCTTATGTTGTCGTACGACGTTCAAAGGACTCGGACGAATTCATTAGGTTTCGTATGGAGTTTTAAAGTTTCCTACGGTGATGTAAGGTGTTCTTAGGAGATGTAACGTGTCATACGTTATTCTAACGTGCTTTTCATGTTGCAAATGTCGCATACTAAGCCGTGACAACTCTTAAGTTATCGTACGATGTTCAAAGGATTTCGACGAAATCATTAGGTTTATTAAGGATTTTTAAGGTTTCATACGGTGTTGTTAGGAGTTTTTAGGCGTCCAACATTATACTAACGTGCTTGTCAAGATGCTAATATGTCATACAGAGTCGTAAGATGTCTTAAGTTGCCGTACGACGTTCAAAGGACTCGGACGAATTCATTAGGTTTAGTATGGAGTTTTAATGTTTTTAAGGTGATGTAAGGTGTTCTTAGGAATTGTAATGAGTCCTACATTATTCTAATGTGCTATTCATGTTGCTAATGTCGCATACTAAGCCGTAACAACTCTTAAGTTATCGTACGATGTTCAAAGGATTTCGACGAAATCATTAGGTTTATTAAGGAGTTTTAAGGTTTCATACGGTGTTGTTAGGAGTTTTTAGGCGTCCAACATTATACTAACGTGCTTCTCAAGATGCTAATATGTCATACAGAGTCGTAAGATGTCTTAAGTTGCCGTACGACGTTCAAAGGACTCGGACGAATTCATTAGGTTTAGTATGGAGTTTTAATGTTTTTACGGTGATGTAAGGTGTTCTTAGGAGATGTAACGCGTCATACGTTATTCTAACGTGCTTTTCATGTTGCTAATGTCGCATACTAAGCCGTAACAACTCTTAAGTTATCGTACGATGTTCAAAGGATTTCGACGAAATCATTAGGTTTATTAAGGAGTTTTAAGGTTTCATACGGTGTTGTTAGGAGTTTTTAGGCATCCAACATTATACTAACGTGCTTGTCAAGAAGCTAATATGTCATACAGAGTCGTAAGATGTCTTGAGTTGCCGTACGACGTTCAAAAGACTCGGACGAATTCATTAGGTTTAGTATGGAGTTTTAATGTTTTTACGGTGATGTAAGGTGTTCTTAGGAATTGTAATGAGTCCTACATTATTCTAATGTGCTTTTCATGTTGCTAATGTCGATACCGAGCCGTAACATCTCCTCAGTTTCCGTACGATGTTCAAAGGACTTCAACGAAATCGTTAGGTTTATTAACCAGTTTTAAGGTTTCACACGGTGTTTTAATAAGTTGTAAGGTGTCCAACATTATACAAACGTGCTTGTCAAGATGCTAATATGGCATACAGAGTCGTAAGATGTCTTATGTTGTCGTACGACGTTCAAAGGACTCGGACGAATTCATTAGGTTTAGTATGGAGTTTTAATGTTTTTACGGTGATGTAAGGTGTTCTTAGGAATTCTAATGAGTCCTACATTATTCTAATGTGCTTTTCATGTTGCGAATGTCGATACCGAGCCGTAACATCTCCTCAGTTACCGTACGATGTTCAAAGGACTTCAACGAACTCGTTAAGTTTATTAACGAGTTTTAAGGTTTCACACGGTGTTTTTATCAGTTGTAAGGTGTCCAACATTATACAAACGTGCTTGTCAAGATGCTAATATGGCATACAGAGTCGTAAGATGTCTTATGTTGTCGTACGACGTTCAAAGGACTCGGACGAATTCATTAGGTTTAGTATGGAGTTTTAATGTTTTTACGGTGATGTAAGGTGTTCTTAGGAATTGTAATGCGTCCTACATTATTCTAATGTGCTTTTCATGTTGCTAATGTCGATACCGAGCCGTAACATCTCCTGAGTTACCGTACGATGTTCAAAGGACTTCGACGAAATCGTTAGGTATATTAACGAGTTTTAAGGTTTCACATGGTGTTTTTATGAGTTGTAAGGTGTCCAACATTATACTAACATGCTTGTCAAGATGCTAATATGTCATAAAGAGTCGTAAGATGTCTTAAGTTGTCGTACGACGTTCAAAGGACTCGGACGAATTCATTTGGTTAAGTATGGAGTTTTAATGTTTTTACGGTGATGTAAGGTGTTCTTAGGAATTGTAATGAGTCCTACATTATTCTAATGTGCTTTTCATGTTGCTAATGTCGATACCGAGCCGTAACATCTCCTGAGTTACCGTACGATGTTCAAAGGACTTCGACGAAATCGTTAGGTATATTAACGAGTTTTAAGGTTTCACATGGTGTTTTTATAAGTTGTAAGGTGTCCAACATTATACAAACGTGCTTGTCAAGATGCTAATATGGCATACAGAGTCGTAAGATGTCTTATGTTGTCGTACGACGTTCAAAGGACTCGGACGAATTCATTAGGTTTAGTATGGAGTTTTAATGTTTTTACGGTGATGTAAGGTGTTCTTAGGAATTGTAATGCGTCCTACATTATTCTAACGTGCTTTTCTTGTTGCTAATGTCGATACCGAGCCGTAACATCTCCTGAGTTACCGTACGATGTTCAAAGGACTTCGACGAAATCATTAGGTTTATTAACGAGTGTTAAGGTTTCACATGGTGTTTTTATGAGTTGTAAGGTGTCCAACATTATACTAACGTGCTTGTCAAGATGCTAATATGTCATACAGAGTCGTAAGATGTCTTATGTTTCCGTACGACGTTCAAAGGACTCGGACGAATTCATTAGGTTTAGTATGGAGTTTTAATGTTTTTACGGTGATGTAAGGTGTTCTTAGGAATTGTAATGAGTCCTACATTATTCTAATGTGCTTTTCATGTTGCTAATGTCGAGACCGAGCCGTAACATCTCCTGAGTTACCGTACGATGTTCAAAGGACTTCGACGAAATCGTTAGGTATATTAACGAGTTTTAAGGTTTCACATGGTGATTTTATAAGTTGTAAGGTGTCCAACATTATACAAACGTGCTTGTCAAGATGCTAATATGGCATACAGAGTCGTAAGATGTCTTATGTTGTCGTATGACGTTCAAAAGACTCGGACGAATTCATTAGGTTTCGTATGGAGTTTTAATGTTTTTACGGTGATGTAAGGTGTTCTTAGGAATTGTAATGAGTCCTACATTATTCTAATGTGCTTTTCATGTTTCTAATGTCGATACCGAGCCGTAACATCTCCTGAGTTACCGTACGATGTTCAAAGGACTTCGACGAAATCGTTAGGTATATTAACGAGTTTTAAGGTTTCACATGGTGTTTTTATAAGTTGTAAGGTGTCCATCATTATACAAATGTGCTTGTCAAGATGCTAATATGGCATACAGAGTCGTAAGATGTCTTATGTTGTCGTACGACGTTCAATGGACTCGGACGAATTCATTAGGTTTAGTATGGAGTTTTAATGTTTTTACGGTGATGTAAGGTGTTCTTAGGAATTGTAATGCGTCCTACATTATTCTAACGTGCTTTTCTTGTTGCTAATGTCGATACCGAGCCGTAACATCTCCTGAGTTACCGTACGATGTTCAAAGGACTTCGACGAAATCATTAGGTTTATTAACGAGTTTTAAGGTTTCACATGGTGTTTTTATGAGTTGTAAGGTGTCCAACATTATACTAACGTGCTTGTCAAGATGCTAATATGTCATACAGAGTCGTAAGATGTCTTAAGTTTCCGTACGACGTTCAAAGGACTCGGACGAATTCATTAGTTTTAGTATGGAGTTTTAATGTTTTTACGGTGATGTAAGGTGTTCTTAGGAATTGTAATGAGTCCTACATTATTCTAATGTGCTTTTCATGTTGCTAATGTCGAGACCGAGCCGTAACATCTCCTGAGTTACCGTACGATGTTCAAAGGACTTCGACGAAATCGTTAGGTATATTAACGAGTTTTAAGGTTTCACATGGTGATTTTATAAGTTGTAAGGTGTCCAACATTATACAAACGTGCTTGTCAAGATGCTAATATGGCATACAGAGTCGTAAGATGTCTTATGTTGTCGTATGACGTTCAAAAGACTCGGACGAATTCATTAGGTTTCGTATGGAGTTTTAATGTTTTTACGGTGATGTAAGGTGTTCTTAGGAATTGTAATGAGTCCTACATTATTCTAATGTGCTTTTCATGTTGCTAATGTCGAGACCGAGCCGTAACATCTCCTGAGTTACCGTACGATGTTCAAAGGACTTCGACGAAATCGTTAGGTATATTAACGAGTTTTAAGGTTTCACATGGTGATTTTATAAGTTGTAAGGTGTCCAACATTATACAAACGTGCTTGTCAAGATGCTAATATGGCATACAAAGTTGTAAGATGTCTTATGTTGTCGTATGACGTTCAAAAGACTCGGACGAATTCATTAGGTTTCGTATTAACGTGCTTTTCATGTTGCTAATGCTGTATACTGAGCTGTAACATCTCCTGAGTTGTCGTACGATGTTCAAAGGACTCGGACGAATTCATTAGGTTTATTATGGAATTTTAATGTTTCGTACGGTGGTGTAAGGTGTTCTTAGGAGCTGTAAGGCGTCCTACATCATACTAACGTTCTTTTCGAGTTGCTAATGTGGCATAAAGAGTCTTAAGATGTCCTAAGTTGTCGTACGATGTTCAAAGGACTCAGACAAATTCATTAGATTTATTAAGGAGTCTTAATGTTTCGTACGGTGGTGTAAGGTGTTCTTAGGAGCTGTAAAGCGTCCTACATTATACTAATGTTCTTTTCGAGTTGCTGATGTGGCATATAGAGTCGTAAGATGTCCTAAGTTGTCGTACGATGTTCATAGGACTCGTACGATATAATTAGGTTTATTATGGAGTTTTAAAGTTTTGTACGGTGATGTAAGGTGTTCTTAGGAGTTGTAACGCGTCCTAAATTATTCTAACGTGCTTTTCATGTTGCTAATGCTGTATACTGAGCTGTAACATCTCCTGAGTTGTCGTACGATGTTCAAAGGACTCGGACGAATTCATTAGGTTTATTATGGAATTTTAATGTTTCGTACGATGGTGTAAGGTGTTCTTAGGAGCTGTAAGGCGTCCTACATCATACTAACGTTCTTTTCGAGTTGCTAATGTGGCATAAAGAGTCTTAAGATGTCCTAAGTTGTCGTACGATGTTCAAAGGACTCAGACAAATTCATTAGATTTATTAAGGAGTCTTAATGTTTCGTACGGTGGTGTAAGGTGTTCTTAGGAGCTGTAAGGCGTCCTACATTATACTAATGTTCTTTTCGAGTTGCTGATGTGGCATAAAGAGTCGTAAGATGTCCTAAGTTGTCGTACGATGTTCATAGGACTCGTACGATATAATTAGGTTTATTATGGAGTTTTAAAGTTTTGTACGGTGATGTAAGGTGTTCTTAGGAGTTGTAACGCGTCCTAAATTATTCTAACGTGCTTTTCATGTTGCTAATGCTGTATACTGAGCTGTAACATCTCCTGAGTTGTCGTACGATGTTCAAAGGACTCGGACGAATTCATTAGGTTTATTATGGAATTTTAATGTTTCGTACGGTGGTGTAAGGTGTTCTTAGGAGCTGTAAGGCGTCCTACATCATACTAACGTTCTTTTCGAGTTGCTAATGTGGCATAAAGAGTCTTAAGATGTCCTAAGTTGTCGTACGATGTTCAAAGGACTCAGACAAATTCATTAGATTTATTAAGGAGTCTTAATGTTTCGTACGGTGGTGTAAGGTGTTCTTAGGAGCTCTAAGGCGTCCTACATTATACTAATGTTCTTTTCGAGTTGCTGATGTGGCATAAAGAGTCGTAAGATGTCCTAAGTTGTCGTACGATGTTCAAAGGACTCGTACGATATAATTAGGTTTATTATGGAGTTTTAAAGTTTTGTACGGTGATGTAAGGTGTTCTTAGGAGTTGTAACGCGTCCTAAATTATTCTAACGTGCTTTTCATGTTGCTAATGCTGTATACTGAGCTGTAACATCTCCTGAGTTGTCGTACGATGTTCAAAGGACTCGGACGAATTCATTAGGTTTATTATAGAATTTTAATGTTTCGTACGGTGGTGTAAGGTGTTCTTAGGAGCTGTAAGGCGTCCTACATCATACTAACGTTCTTTTCGAGTTGCTAATGTGGCATAAAGACTCTTAAGATGTCCTAAGTTGTCGTACGATGTTCAAAGGACTCAGACAAATTCATTAGATTTATTAAGGAGTCTTAATGTTTCGTACGGTGGTGTAAGGTGTTCTTAGGAGCTGTAAGGCGTCCTACATTATACTAATGTTCTTTTCGAGTTGCTGATGTGGCATAAAGAGTCGTAAGATGTCCTAAGTTGTCGTACGATGTTCAAAGGACTCGTACGATATAATTAGGTTTATTATGGAGTTTTAAAGTTTTGTACGGTGATGTAAGGTGTTCTTAGGAGTTGTAACGCGTCCTAAATTATTCTAACGTGCTTTTCATGTTGCTAATGCTGTATACTGAGCTGTAACATCTCCTGAGTTGTCGTACGATGTTCAAAGGACTCGGACGAATTCATTAGGTTTATTATGGAATTTTAATGTTTCGTACGGTGGTGTAAGGTGTTCTTAGGAGCTGTAAGGCGTCCTACATCATACTAACGTTCTTTTCGAGTTGCTAATGTGGCATAAAGAGTCTTAAGATGTCCTAAGTTGTCGTACGATGTTCAAAGGACTCAGACAAATTCATTAGATTTATTAAGGAGTCTTAATGTTTCGTACGGTGGTGTAAGGTGTTCTTAGGAGCTGTAAGGCGTCCTACATTATACTAATGTTCTTTTCGAGTTGTTGATGTGGCATAAAGAGTCGTAAGATGTCCTAAGTTGTCGTACGATGTTCATAGGACTCGTACGATATAATTAGGTTTATTATGGAGTTTTAAAGTTTTGTACGGTGATGTAAGGTGTTCTTAGGAGTTGTAACGCGTCCTAAATTATTCTAACGTGCTTTTCATGTTGCTAATGCTGTATACTGAGCTGTAACATCTCCTGAGTTGTCGTACGATGTTCAAAGGACTCGGACGAATTCATTAGGTTTATTATGGAATTTTAATGTTTCGTACGGTGGTGTAAGGTGTTCTTAGGAGCTGTAAGGCGTCCTACATCATACTAACGTTCTTTTCGAGTTGCTAATGTGGCATAAAGAGTCTTAAGATGTCCTAAGTTGTCGTACGATGTTCAAAGGACTCAGACAAATTCATTAGATTTATTAAGGAGTCTTAATGTTTCGTACGGTGGTGTAAGGTGTTCTTAGGAGCTGTAAGGCGTCCTACATTATACTAATGTTCTTTTCGAGTTGCTGATGTGGCATAAAGAGTCGTAAGATGTCCTAAGTTGTCGTACGATGTTCAAAGGACTCGTACGATATAATTAGGTTTATTATGGAGTTTTAAAGTTTTGTACGGTGATGTAAGGTGTTCTTAGGAGTTGTAACGCGTCCTAAATTATTCTAACGTGCTTTTCATGTTGCTAATGCTGTATACTGAGCTGTAACATCTCCTGAGTTGTCGTACGATGTTCAAAGGACTCGGACGAATTCATTAGGTTTATTATGGAATTTTAATGTTTCGTACGGTGGTGTAAGGTGTTCTTAGGAGCTGTAAGGCGTCCTACATCATACTAACGTTCTTTTCGAGTTGCTAATGTGGCATAAAGAGTCTTAAGATGTCCTAAGTTGTCGTACGATGTTCAAAGGACTCAGACAAATTCATTAGATTTATTAAGGAGTCTTAATGTTTCGTACGGTGGTGTAAGGTGTTCTTAGGAGCTGTAAGGCGTCCTACATTATACTAATGTTCTTTTCGAGTTGTTGATGTGGCATAAAGAGTCGTAAGATGTCCTAAGTTGTCGTACGATGTTCATAGGACTCGTACGATATAATTAGGTTTATTATGGAGTTTTAAAGTTTTGTACGGTGATGTAAGGTGTTCTTAGGAGTTGTAACGCGTCCTAAATTATTCTAACGTGCTTTTCATGTTGCTAATGCTGTATACTGAGCTGTAACATCTCCTGAGTTGTCGTACGATGTTCAAAGGACTCGGACGAATTCATTAGGTTTATTATGGAATTTTAATGTTTCGTACGGTGGTGTAAGGTGTTCTTAGGAGCTGTAAGGCGTCCTACATCATACTAACGTTCTTTTCGAGTTGCTAATGTGGCATAAAGAGTCTTAAGATGTCCTAAGTTGTCGTACGATGTTCAAAGGACTCAGACAAATTCATTAGATTTATTAAGGAGTCTTAATGTTTCGTACGGTGGTGTAAGGTGTTCTTAGGAGCTGTAAGGCGTCCTACATTATACTAATGTTCTTTTCGAGTTGTTGATGTGGCATAAAGAGTCGTAAGATGTCCTAAGTTGTCGTACGATGTTCATAGGACTCGTACGATATAATTAGGTTTATTATGGAGTTTTAAAGTTTTGTACGGTGATGTAAGGTGTTCTTAGGAGTTGTAACGCGTCCTAAATTATTCTAACGTGCTTTTCATGTTGCTAATGCTGTATACTGAGCTGTAACATCTCCTGAGTTGTCGTACGATGTTCAAAGGACTCGGACGAATTCATTAGGTTTATTATGGAATTTTAATGTTTCGTACGGTGGTGTAAGGTGTTCTTAGGAGCTGTAAGGCGTCCTACATCATACTAACGTTCTTTTCGAGTTGCTAATGTGGCATAAAGAGTCTTAAGATGTCCTAAGTTGTCGTACGATGTTCAAAGGACTCAGACAAATTCATTAGATTTATTAAGGAGTCTTAATGTTTCGTACGGTGGTGTAAGGTGTTCTTAGGAGCTGTAAGGCGTCCTACATTATACTAATGTTCTTTTCGAGTTGCTGATGTGGCATAAAGAGTCGTAAGATGTCCTAAGTTGTCGTACGATGTTCAAAGGACTCGTACGATATAATTAGGTTTATTATGGAGTTTTAAAGTTTTGTACGGTGATGTAAGGTGTTCTTAGGAGTTGTAACGCGTCCTAAATTATTCTAACGTGCTTTTCATGTTGCTAATGCTGTATACTGAGCTGTAACATCTCCTGAGTTGTCGTACGATGTTCAAAGGACTCGGACGAATTCATTAGGTTTATTATGGAATTTTAATGTTTCGTACGGTGGTGTAAGGTGTTCTTAGGAGCTGTAAGGCGTCCTACATCATACTAACGTTCTTTTCGAGTTGCTAATGTGGCATAAAGAGTCTTAAGATGTCCTAAGTTGTCGTACGATGTTCAAAGGACTCAGACAAATTCATTAGATTTATTAAGGAGTCTTAATGTTTCGTACGGTGGTGTAAGGTGTTCTTAGGAGCTGTAAGGCGTCCTACATTATACTAATGTTCTTTTCGAGTTGTTGATGTGGCATAAAGAGTCGTAAGATGTCCTAAGTTGTCGTACGATGTTCATAGGACTCGTACGATATAATTAGGTTTATTATGGAGTTTTAAAGTTTTGTACGGTGATGTAAGGTGTTCTTAGGAGTTGTAACGCGTCCTAAATTATTCTAACGTGCTTTTCATGTTGCTAATGCTGTATACTGAGCTGTAACATCTCCTGAGTTGTCGTACGATGTTCAAAGGACTCGGACGAATTCATTAGATTTATTAAGGAGTCTTAATGTTTCGTACGGTGGTGTAAGGTGTTCTTAGGAGCTGTAAGGCGTCCTACATTATACTAATGTTCTTTTCGAGTTGTTGATGTGGCATAAAGAGTCGTAAGATGTCCTAAGTTGTCGTACGATGTTCATAGGACTCGTACGATATAATTAGGTTTATTATGGAGTTTTAAAGTTTTGTACGGTGATGTACGGTGTTCTTAGGAGTTGTAACGCGTCCTAAATTATTCTAACGTGCTTTTCATGTTGCTAATGCTGTATACTGAGCTGTAACATCTCCTGAGTTGTCGTACGATGTTCAAAGGACTCGGACGAATTCATTAGGTTTATTATGGAATTTTAATGTTTCGTACGGTGGTGTAAGGTGTTCTTAGGAGCTGTAAGGCGTCCTACATCATACTAACGTTCTTTTCGAGTTGCTAATGTGGCATAAAGAGTCTTAAGATGTCCTAAGTTGTCGTACGATGTTCAAAGGACTCAGACAAATTCATTAGATTTATTAAGGAGTCTTAATGTTTCGTACGGTGGTGTAAGGTGTTCTTAGGAGCTGTAAGGCGTCCTACATTATACTAATGTTCTTTTCGAGTTGCTGATGTGGCATAAAGAGTCGTAAGATGTCCTAAGTTGTCGTACGATGTTCAAAGGACTCGTACGATATAATTAGGTTTATTATGGAGTTTTAAAGTTTTGTACGGTGATGTAAGGTGTTCTTAGGAGTTGTAACGCGTCCTAAATTATTCTAACGTGCTTTTCATGTTGCTAATGCTGTATACTGAGCTGTAACATCTCCTGAGTTGTCGTACGATGTTCAAAGGACTCGGACGAATTCATTAGGTTTATTATGGAATTTTAATGTTTCGTACGGTGGTGTAAGGTGTTCTTAGGAGCTGTAAGGCGTCCTACATCATACTAACGTTCTTTTCGAGTTGCTAATGTGGCATAAAGAGTCTTAAGATGTCCTAAGTTGTCGTACGATGTTCAAAGGACTCAGACAAATTCATTAGATTTATTAAGGAGTCTTAATGTTTCGTACGGTGGTGTAAGGTGTTCTTAGGAGCTGTAAGGCGTCCTACATTATACTAATGTTCTTTTCGAGTTGTTGATGTGGCATAAAGAGTCGTAAGATGTCCTAAGTTGTCGTACGATGTTCATAGGACTCGTACGATATAATTAGGTTTATTATGGAGTTTTAAAGTTTTGTACGGTGATGTAAGGTGTTCTTAGGAGTTGTAACGCGTCCTAAATTATTCTAACGTGCTTTTCATGTTGCTAATGCTGTATACTGAGCTGTAACATCTCCTGAGTTGTCGTACGATGTTCAAAGGACTCGGACGAATTCATTAGGTTTATTATGGAATTTTAATGTTTCGTACGGTGGTGTAAGGTGTTCTTAGGAGCTGTAAGGCGTCCTACATCATACTAACGTTCTTTTCGAGTTGCTAATGTGGCATAAAGAGTCTTAAGATGTCCTAAGTTGTCGTACGATGTTCAAAGGACTCAGACAAATTCATTAGATTTATTAAGGAGTCTTAATGTTTCGTACGGTGGTGTAAGGTGTTCTTAGGAGCTGTAAGGCGTCCTACATTATACTAATGTTCTTTTCGAGTTGTTGATGTGGCATAAAGAGTCGTAAGATGTCCTAAGTTGTCGTACGATGTTCATAGGACTCGTACGATATAATTAGGTTTATTATGGAGTTTTAAAGTTTTGTACGGTGATGTAAGGTGTTCTTAGGAGTTGTAACGCGTCCTAAATTATTCTAACGTGCTTTTCATGTTGCTAATGCTGTATACTGAGCTGTAACATCTCCTGAGTTGTCGTACGATGTTCAAAGGACTCGGACGAATTCATTAGGTTTATTATGGAATTTTAATGTTTCGTACGGTGGTGTAAGGTGTTCTTAGGAGCTGTAAGGCGTCCTACATCATACTAACGTTCTTTTCGAGTTGCTAATGTGGCATAAAGAGTCTTAAGATGTCCTAAGTTGTCGTACGATGTTCAAAGGACTCAGACAAATTCATTAGATTTATTAAGGAGTCTTAATGTTTCGTACGGTGGTGTAAGGTGTTCTTAGGAGCTGTAAGGCGTCCTACATTATACTAATGTTCTTTTCGAGTTGCTGATGTGGCATAAAGAGTCGTAAGATGTCCTAAGTTGTCGTACGATGTTCAAAGGACTCGTACGATATAATTAGGTTTATTATGGAGTTTTAAAGTTTTGTACGGTGATGTAAGGTGTTCTTAGGAGTTGTAACGCGTCCTAAATTATTCTAACGTGCTTTTCATGTTGCTAATGTTGTATACTGAGCTGTAACATCTCCTGAGTTGTCGTACGATGTTCAAAGGACTCGGACGAATTCATTAGGTTTATTATAGAATTTTAATGTTTCGTACGGTGGTGTAAGGTGTTCTTAGGAGCTGTAAGGCGTCCTACATCATACTAACGTTCTTTTCGAGTTGCTAATGTGGCATAAAGACTCTTAAGATGTCCTAAGTTGTCGTACGATGTTCAAAGGACTCAGACAAATTCATTAGATTTATTAAGGAGTCTTAATGTTTCGTACGGTGGTGTAAGGTGTTCTTAGGAGCTGTAAGGCGTCCTACATTATACTAATGTTCTTTTCGAGTTGCTGATGTGGCATAAAGAGTCGTAAGATGTCCTAAGTTGTCGTACGATGTTCAAAGGACTCGTACGATATAATTAGGTTTATTATGGAGTTTTAAAGTTTTGTACGGTGATGTAAGGTGTTCTTAGGAGTTGTAACGCGTCCTAAATTATTCTAACGTGCTTTTCATGTTGCTAATGCTGTATACTGAGCTGTAACATCTCCTGAGTTGTCGTACGATGTTCAAAGGACTCGGACGAATTCATTAGGTTTATTATGGAATTTTAATGTTTCGTACGGTGGTGTAAGGTGTTCTTAGGAGCTGTAAGGCGTCCTACATCATACTAACGTTCTTTTCGAGTTGCTAATGTGGCATAAAGAGTCTTAAGATGTCCTAAGTTGTCGTACGATGTTCAAAGGACTCAGACAAATTCATTAGATTTATTAAGGAGTCTTAATGTTTCGTACGGTGGTGTAAGGTGTTCTTAGGAGCTGTAAGGCGTCCTACATTATACAAATGTTCTTTTCGAGTTGCTGATGTGGCATAAAGAGTCGTAAGATGTCCTAAGTTGTCGTACGATGTTCATAGGACTCGTACGATATAATTAGGTTTATTATGGAGTTTTAAAGTTTTGTACGGTGATGTAAGGTGTTCTTAGGAGTTGTAACGCGTCCTAAATTATTCTAACGTGCTTTTCATGTTGCTAATGCTGTATACTGAGCTGTAACATCTCCTGAGTTGTCGTACGATGTTCAAAGGACTCGGACGAATTCATTAGGTTTATTATGGAATTTTAATGTTTCGTACGGTGGTGTAAGGTGTTCTTAGGAGCTGTAAGGCGTCCTACATCATACTAACGTTCTTTTCGAGTTGCTAATGTGGCATAAAGAGTCTTAAGATGTCCTAAGTTGTCGTACGATGTTCAAAGGACTCAGACAAATTCATTAGATTTATTAAGGAGTCTTAATGTTTCGTACGGTGGTGTAAGGTGTTCTTAGGAGCTGTAAGGCGTCCTACATTATACTAATGTTCTTTTCGAGTTGCTGATGTGGCATAAAGAGTCGTAAGATGTCCTAAGTTGTCGTACGATGTTCAAAGGACTCGTACGATATAATTAGGTTTATTATGGAGTTTTAAAGTTTTGTACGGTGATGTAAGGTGTTCTTAGGAGTTGTAACGCGTCCTAAATTATTCTAACGTGCTTTTCATGTTGCTAATGCTGTATACTGAGCTGTAACATCTCCTGAGTTGTCATACGATGTTCAAAGGACTCGGACGAATTCATTAGGTTTATTATAGAATTTTAATGTTTCGTACGGTGGTGTAAGGTGTTCTTAGGAGCTGTAAGGCGTCCTACATCATACTAACGTTCTTTTCGAGTTGCTAATGTGGCATAAAGACTCTTAAGATGTCCTAAGTTGTCGTACAATGTTCAAAGGACTCAGACAAATTCATTAGATTTATTAAGGAGTCTTAATGTTTCGTACGGTGGTGTAAGGTGTTCTTAGGAGCTGTAAGGCGTCCTACATTATACTAATGTTCTTTTCGAGTTGCTGATGTGGCATAAAGAGTCGTAAGATGTCCTAAGTTGTCGTACGATGTTCAAAGGACTCGTACGATATAATTAGGTTTATTATGGAGTTTTAAAGTTTTGTATGGTGATGTAAGGTGTTCTTAGGAGTTGTAACGCGTCCTAAATTATTCTAACGTGCTTTTCATGTTGCTAATGCTGTATACTGAGCTGTAACATCTCCTGAGTTGTCGTACGATGTTCAAAGGACTCGGACGAATTCATTAGGTTTATTATGGAATTTTAATGTTTCGTACGGTGGTGTAAGGTGTTCTTAGGAGCTGTAAGGCGTCCTACATCATACTAACGTTCTTTTCGAGTTGCTATTGTGGCATAAAGAGTCTTAAGATGTCCTAAGTTGTCGTACGATGTTCAAAGGACTCAGACAAATTCATTAGATTTATTAAGGAGTCTTAATGTTTCGTACGGTGGTGTAATGTGTTCTTATGAGCTGTAAGGCGTCCTACATTATACTAATGTTCTTTTCGAGTTGCTGATGTGGCATAAAGAGTCGTAAGATGTCCTAAGTTGTCGTACGATGTTCAAAGGACTCGTACGATATAATTAGGTTTATTATGGACTTTTAAAGTTTTGTACGGTGATGTAAGGTGTTCTTAGGAGTTGTAACGCGTCCTAAATTATTCTAACGTGCTTTTCATGTTGCTAATGCTGTATACTGAGCTGTAACATCTCCTGAGTTGTCGTACGATGTTCAAAGGACTCGGACGAATTCATTACGTTTATTATGGAGTTTTAAAGTTTTGTACGGTGATGTAAGGCGTTCTTAGGAGTTGTAACGCGTCCTACATTATTCTGATGTGCTTTTCATGTTGCTAATGTGGCATAAAGAGTCGTAAGATGTCCTAAGTTGTCGTACGATGTTCAGAGGACTCGTACGAATTAATTAGGTTTATTATGGAGTTTTAAAGTTTTGTACGGTGATGTAAGGTGTTCTTAGGAGTTGTAACGCGTCCTAAATTATTCTAACGTGCTGTTCATGTTGCTAGTGCTGTATACTGAGCTGTAACACCTCCTGAGTTGTCGTACGATGTTCAAAGGACTCAGACGAATTCATTAGGTTTATTATGGAGTTTTAACGTTTCGTACGTGGTGTAAGGTGTTCTTAGGAGCTGTAAGGCGTACTACATTATACTAATGTTCATTTCGAGTTGCTAATGTGGCATAAAGAGTCGTAAGATGTCCTAAGTTGTCGTACGATGTTCAAAGGACTCGTACGAATTAATTTGGTTTATTAAGGAGTTTTAAATTTTTGTACGGTGATGTAAGGTGTTCTTAGGAGTTGTAACGCGCCCTACATTATTCTACCGTGCTTTTCATGTTGCTAGTGCCGTATACTGAGCCTTAACATCTTCTGAGTTGTCGTATGATGTTCAAAGGACTCGGACGAATTCATTAGGTTTATTATGGAATTTTAATGTTTCGTACGGTGGTGTAAGGTGTTCTTAGGAGTTGTAAGGCGTCCTACATCATACTAACGTTCTTTTCGAGTTGCTAATGTGGCATAAAGAGTCTTAAGATGTCCTAAGTTGTCGTACGATGTTCAAAGGTCTCAGACAAATTCATTAGATTTATTAAGGAGTTTTAATGTTTCGTACGGTGGTGTAAGGTGTTCTTAGGAGCTGTAAGGCGTCCTACATTATACTAATGTTCTTTTCGAGTTGCTGATGTGGCATAAACAGTTGTAAGATGTCCTAAGTTGTCGTACGATGTTCAAAGGACTTGTACGATTTAATTAGGTTTATTATGGAGTTTTAAAGTTTTGTACGATGATGTAAGGTGTTCTTAGGAGTTGTAACGCGTCCTAAATTATTCTAACGTGTTTTTCATGTTGCTAATGCTGTATACTGAGCTGTAACATCTCCTGAGTTGTCGTACGATGTTCAAAGGACTCGGACGAATTCATTACGTTTATTATGGAGTTTTAAAGTTTTGTACTGTGATGTAAGGCGTTCTTAGGAGTTGTAACGCGTCCTACATTATTCTAATGTGCTTTTCATGTTGCTAATGTGGCATAAAGAGTCGTAAGATGTCCTAAGTTGTCGTACGATGTTCAGAGGACTCGTACGAATTAATTAGGTTTATTATGGAGTTTTACAGTTTTGTACGGTGATGTAAGGTGTTCTTAGGAGTTGTAATGCGTCCTAAATTATTCTAACGTGCTTTTCATGTTGCTAATGCTGTATACTGAGCTGTAACATCTCCTGAGTTGTCGTACGATGTTCAAAGGACTCAGACGAATTCATTAGGTTTATTATGGAGTTTTTACGTTTCGTACGGTGGTGTAAGGTGTTCTTAGGAGTTGTAACGCGTCCTATATTATTCTAACATGCTTTTCATGTTACTAATTTGGCATAAAGAGTCTTAAGATGTCCTAAGTTGTCGTACGATGTTCAAAGGACTTGGACGAATTCATTAGGTTTATTATGGAGTTTTAACGTTTCGTACTTTGTGTAAGGTGTTCTTAGGAGCTGTAAGGCGTACTACATTATACTAATGTTCATTTCGAGTTGCTAATGTGGCATAAAGAGTCGTAAGATGTCCTAAGTTGTCGTACGATGTTCAAAGGACTCAGACGAATTCATTAGGTTTATTATGGAGTTTTAACGTTTCGTACGGTGGCGTAAGGTGTTCTTAGGAGCTGTAAGGCGTACTACATTATACTAATGTTCATTTCGAGTTGCTAATGTGGCATAAAGAGTCGTAAGATGTCCTAAGTTGTCGTAGGATGTTCAAAGGATTCGTACGAATTAATTTGGTTTATTATGGAGTTTTAAAGTTTTGTACGGTGATGTAAGGTGTTCTTAGGAGTTGTAATGCGTCCTAAATTATTCTAACGTGCTTTTCATGTTGCTATTGCTGTATACTGAGCTGTAACATCTCCTGAGTTGTCGTACGATGTTCAAAGGACTCGGACGAATTCATTACGTTTATTATGGAGTTTTAAAGTTTTGTACGGTGATGTAAGGCGTTCTTAGGAGTTGTAACGCGTCCTACATTATTCTAATGTGCTTTTCATGTTGCTAATGTGGCATAAAGAGTCGTAAGATGTCCTAAGTTGTCGTTCGATGTTCAAACAACTCAGACGAATTCATTAGGTTTATTATGAAGTTTTAACGTTTCGTACGGTGGTGTAAGGTGTTCTTAGGAGCTGTAAGGCGTACTACATTATACTAATGTTCATTTTGAGTTGCTAATGTGGCATAAAGAGTCGTAAGATGTCCTAAGTTGTCGTTCAATGTTCAAACGACTCAGACGAATTCATTAGGTTTATTATGGAGTTTTAAAGTTTTATATGGTGATGTAAGGTGTTCTTAGGAGTTGTAACGCGTCCTACATTATTCTAACATGCTTTTCATGTTGCTAATGTGGCATAAAGAGTCTTAAGATGTCCTAAGTTGTCGTACGATGTTCAAAGGACTTGGACGAATTCATTAGGTTTATTATGGAGTTTTAACGTTTCGTACGTGGTGTAAGGTGTTCTTAGGAGCTGTAAGGCGTATTAAATTATACTAATGTTCATTTCGAGTTGCTAATGTGGCATAAAGAGTCGTAAGATGTCCTAAGTTGTCGTACGATGTACAAAGGATTCGGACGAATTCATTAGGTTTATTATGGAGTTTTAACGTTTCGTACAGTGGCGTAAGGTGTTCTTAGGAGCTGTAAGGCGTACTACATTATACTAATGTTCATTTCGAGTTGCTAATGTGGCATAAAGAGTCGTAAGATGTCCTAAGTTGTCGTACGATGTTCAAAGGACTCGTACGAATTAATTTGGCTTATTATGGAGTTTTAAAGTTTTGTACGGTGATGTAAGGTGTTCATAGGAGTTGTAATGCGTCCTAAATTATTCTAACGTGCTTTTCATGTTGCTAATGCTGTATACTGAGCTGTAACATCTCCTGAGTTGTCGTACGATGTTCAAAGGACTCGGACGAATTCATTACGTTTATTATGGAGTTTTAAAGTTTTGTACGGTGATGTAAGGCGTTCTTAGGAGTTGTAACGCGTCCTACATTATTCTAATGTGCTTTTCATGTTGTAATGTGGCATAAAGAGTCGTAAGATGTCCTAAGTTGTCGTACGATGTTCAAAGGACTCGTACGAATTAATTAGGTTTACTATGGACTTTTAAAGTTTTGTACGGTGATGTAAGGTGTTCTTAGGAGTTGTAATGCGTCCTAAATTATTCTAACGTGCTTTTCATGTTGCTAATGCTGTATACTGATCTGTAACATCTCCTGAGTTGTCATACGATGTTCAAAGGACTCAGAAAAATTCATTAGGTTTATTATGGAGTTTTAATGTTTCGTACGGTGGTGTAAGGTGTTCTTAGGAGCTGTAAGGCGTCCTACATCATACTAACGTTCTTTTCGAGTTGCTAATGTGGCATAAAGAGTCTTAAGATGTCCTAAGTTGTCGTACGATGTTCAAAGGACTCAGACGAATTCATTAGGTTTATTATGGAGTTTTAACGTTTCGTACGGTGGTGTAAGGTGTTCTTAGGAGCTGTAAGGCGTACTACATTATACTAATGTTCATTTCGAGTTGCTAATGTGGCATAAAGAGTCGTAAGATGTCCTAAGTTGTCGTACGATGTTCAAAGGACTCGGCCGAATTCATTAGGTTTATTATGGAGTTTTAACGTTTCGTACGGTGGCGTAAGGTGTTCTTAGGAGCTGTAAGGCGTACTGCATTATACTAATTTTCATTTCGAGTTGCTAATGTGGCATAAAGAGTCGTAAGATGTCCTAAGTTGTCGTACGATGTTCAAAGAACTCGTACGAATTAATTTGGTTTATTATGGAGTTTTAAAGTTTTGTACGGTGATGTAAGGTGTTCTTAGGAGTTGTAATGCGTCCTAAATTATTCTAACGTGCTTTTCATGTTGCTAATGCTGTATACTGAGCTGTAACAACTCCTGAGTTGTCGTACGATGTTCAAAGGACTCGGACGAATTCATTACGTTTATTATGGAGTTTTAAAGTTTTGTACGGTGATGTAAGGCGTTCTTAGGAGTTGTAACGCGTCCTACATTATTCTAATGTGCTTTTCATGTTGCTAATGTGGCATAAAGAGTCGTAAGATGTCCTAAGTTGTCGTTCGATGTTCAAACGACTCAGACGAATTCATTAGGTTTATTATGGAGTTTTAACGTTTCGTACGGTGGTGTAAGGTGTTCTTAGGAGCTGTAAGGCGTACTACATTATGCTAATGTTCATTTCGAGTTGCTAATGTGGCATAAAGAGTCGTAAGATGTCCTAAGTTGTCGTTCGATGTTCAAACGACTCAGACGAATTCATTAGGTTTATTATGGAGTTTTAAAGTTTTGTATGGTGATGTAAGGTGTTCTTAGGAGTTGTAACGCGTCCTACATTATTCTAACATGCTTTTCATGTTGCTAATGTGGCATAAAGAGTCTTAAGATGTCCTAAGTTGTCGTACGATGTTCAAAGGACTTGGACAAATTCATTAGGTTTATTATGGAGTTTTAACGTTTCGTACGTGGTGTAAGGTGTTCTTAGGAGCTGTAAGGCGTATTAAATTATACTAATGTTCATTTCGAGTTGCTAATGTGGCATAAAAAGTCGTAAGATGTCCTAAGTTGTCGTACGATGTTCAAAGGACTCGGACGAATTCATTAGGTTTATTATGGAGTTTTAACGTTTCGTACAGTGGCGTAAGGTGTTCTTAGGAGCTGTAAGGCGTCCTACATTATACTAATGTTCATTTCGAGTTGCTAATGTGGCATAAAGAGTCGTAAGATGTCCTAAGTTGTCGTACGATGTTCAAAAGACTCGTACGAATTAATTTGGCTTATTATGGAGTTTTAAAGTTTTGTACGGTGATGTAAGGTGTTCTTAGGAGTAGTAACGCGTCCTACATTATTCTACCGTGCTTTTCATGTTGCTAGTGCCGTATACTGAGCCTTAACATCTCCTGAGTTGTCGTACGATGTTCAAAGAACTCGGACGAATTCATTAGGTTTATTATGGAATTTTAATGTTTCGTACGGTGGTGTAAGGTGTTCTTAGGAGCTGTAAGGCGTCCTACATCATACTAACGTTCTTTTCGAGTTGCTAATGTGGCATAAAGAGTCTTAAGATGTCCTAAGATGTCGTACGATGTTCAAAGGACTCAGACGAATTAATTAGGATTATTATGGAGTTTTAAAGTTTTGTACGGTGATGTAAGGTGTTCTTAGGAGTTGTAATGCGTCCTAAATTATTCTAACGTGCTTTTCATGTTGCTAATGCTGTATACTGAGCTGTAACATCTCCCGAGTTGTCGTACGATGTTCAAAGGACTCGGACGAATTCATTAGGTTTATTATGGAATTTTAATGTTTCGTACGGTGGTGTAAGGTGTTCTTAGGAGCTGTAAGGCGTCCTACATCATACTAACGTTCTTTTCGAGTTGCTAATGTGGCATAAAGAGTCTTAAGATTGCCTAAGATGTCGTTCGATGTTCAAAGGACTCAGACGAATTAATTAGGTTTATTATGGAGTTTTTAAGTTTTGTACGGTGATTAAGGTGTTCTTAGGAGTTGTAATGCGTCCTAAATTATTCTAACGTGCTTTTCATGTTGCTAATGCTGTATACTGAGCTGTAACATCTCCTGAGTTGTCGTACGATGTTCAAAGGACTCGGACGAATTCATTACGTTTATTATGGAGTTTTAAAGTTTTGTACGGTGATGTAAGGCGTTCTTAGGAGTTGTAACGCGTCCTACATTATTCTAATGTGCTTTTCATGTTGTAATGTGGCATAAAGAGTCGTAAGATGTCCTAAGTTGTCGTACGATGTTCAAAGGACTCGGACGAATTCATTAGGTTTATTATGGAGTTTTAACGTTTCGTACGGTGGTGTAAGGTGTTCTTAGGAGCTGTAAGGCGTACTACATTATACTAATGTTCATTTCGAGTTGCTAATGTGGCATAAAGAGTCGTAAGATGTCCTAAGTTGTCGTTCGATGTTCAAACGACTCAGACGAATTCATTAGGTTTATTATGGAGTTTTAAAGTTTTGTACGGTGATGTAAGGTGTTCTTAGGAGTTGTAACGCGTCCTACATTATTCTAACATGCTTTTCATGTTGCTAATGTGGCATAAAGAGTCTTAAGATGTCCTAAGTTGTCGTACGGTGTTCAAAGACACGGACGAATTCATTAGGTTTATTATGGAGTTTTAATGTTTCGTACGTGGTGAAAGGTGTTCTAAGGAGCTGTAAGGCGTACTACATTATACTAATGTTCATTTCGAGTTGCTAATGTGGCATAAAGAGTCGTAAGATGTCCTAAGTTGGCGTACGATGTTCAAAGGACTAGGACGAATTCATTAGGTTTATTATGGAGTTTTAACGTTTCGTACGGTGGTGTAAGGTGTTCTTAGGAGTTGTAACGCGTCCTACATTATTCTAACATGCTTTTCATGTTGCTAATGTGGCATAAAGAGTCTTAAGATGTCCTAAGTGGTTGTACGATGTTCAAAAGACTTGGACGAATTCATTAGGTTTATTATGGAGTTTTAACGTTTCGTACGTGGTGTAAGGTGTTCTTAGGAGCTGTAAGGCGTACTACATTATACTAATGTTCATTTCGAGTTGCTAATGTGGCATAAAGAGTCGTAAGATGTCCTAAGTTGTCGTACGATGTTCAAAGGACTCGGACGAATTCATTAGGTTTATTATGGAGTTTTAACGTTTTGTACGGTGGCGTAAGGTGTTCTTAGGAGCTGTAAGGCGTACTGCATTATACTAATTTTCATTTCGAGTTGCTAATGTGGCATAAAGGGTCGTAAGATGTCCTAAGTTGTCGTACGATGTTCAAAGAACTCGGACGAATTAATTTGGTTTATTATGGAGTTTTAAAGTTTTGTACGGTGATGTAAGGTGTTCTTAGGAGTTGTAATGCGTCCTAAATTATTCTAACGTGCTTTTCATGTTGCTAATGCTGTATACTGAGCTGTAACATCTCCTGAGTTGTCGTACGATGTTCAAAGGACTCGGACGAATTCATTACGTTTATTATGGAGTTTTAAAGTTTTGTACGGTGATGTAAGGCGTTCTTAGGAGTTGTAACGCGTCCTACATTATTCTAGTGTGCTTTTCATGTTGCTAATGTGGCATAAAGAGTCGTAAGATGTCCTAAGTTGTTGTTCGATGTTCAAACGACTCAGACGAATTCATTAGGTTTATTATGGAGTTTTAACGTTTCGTACGGTGGTGTAAGGTGTTCTTAGGAGCTGTAAGGCGTACTACATTATACTAATGTTCATTTCGAGTTGCTAATGTGGCATAAAGAGTCGTAAGATGTCCTAAGTTGTCGTTCGATGTTCAAACGACTCAGACGAATTCATTAGGTTTATTATGGAGTTTTAAAGTTTTGTATGGTGATGTAAGGTGTTCTTAGGAGTTGTAACGCGTCCTACATTATTCTAACATGCTTTTCATGTTGCTAATGTGGCATAAAGAGTCTTAAGATGTCCTAAGTTGTCGTACGATGTTCAAAAGACTTGGACGAATTCATTAGGTTTATTATGGAGTTTTAACGTTTCGTACGTGGTGTAAGGTGTTCTTAGGAGCTGTAAGGTGTATTAAATTATACTAATGTTCATTTCGAGTTGCTAATGTGGCATAAAGAGTCGTAAGATGTCCTAAGTTGTCGTACGATGTTCAAAGGACTCGGACGAATTCATTAGGTTTATTATGGAGTTTTAACGTTTCGTACAGTGGCGTAAGGTGTTCTTAGGAGCTGTAAGGCGTCCTACATCATACTAACGTTCTTTTCGAGTTGCTAATGTGGCATAAAGAGTCTTAAGATGTCCTAAGATGACGTACGATGTTCAAAGGACTCAGACGAATTCATTAGGTTTATTATGGAGTTTTAACGTTTCGTACGGTTGTGTAAGGTGTTCTTAGGAGCTGTAAGGCGTACTACATTATACTAATGTTCATTTCGAGTTGCTAATGTGGCATAAAGAGTCGTAAGATGTCCTAAGTTGTCGTACGATGTTCAAAGGACTC
Organism: Tagetes erecta; assembly: GCA_030867185.1. NCBI lineage: Eukaryota > Viridiplantae > Streptophyta > Magnoliopsida > Asterales > Asteraceae > Tagetes > Tagetes erecta. The sequence goes on along the minus strand of CM061487.1, from coordinate 39,797,874 downwards.
GGACGAATTCATTAGGTTTATTATGGAGTTTTAATGTTTTGTATGGTGGTGTAAGGTGTTCTTAGGAGTTGTAACGCCTCCTACATTATTCTAACATGCTTTTCATGTTGCTAATGTGGCATAAAGAGTCGTAAGATGTCCTAAGTTGTCGTACGATGTTCAAAGGACTCGTACGAATTAATTTGGTTTATTATGGAGTTTTAAAGTTTTGTACGGTGATGTAAGGTGTTCTTAGGAGTTGTAATGCGTCCTAAATTATTCTAACGTGCTTTTCATGTTGATAATGCTGTATACTGAGCTGTAACATCTCCTGAGTTGTCGTACGATGTTCAAAGGACTCGGACGAATTCATTACGTTTATTATGGAGTTTTAAAGTTTTGTACGGTGATGTAAGGCGTTCTTAGGAGTTGTAACGCGTCCTACATTATTCTAATGTGCTTTTCATGTTGTAATGTGGCATAAAGAGTCGTAAGATGTCCTAAGTTGTCGTACGATGTTCAAAGGACTCGGACGAATTCATTAGGTTTATTATGGAGTTTTAACGTTTCGTACGGTGGTGTAAGGTGTTCTTAGGAGCTGTAAGGCGTACTACATTATACTAATGTTCATTTCGAGTTGCTAATGTGGCATAAAGAGTCGTAAGATGTCCTAAGTTGTCGTTCGATGTTCAAACGACTCAGACGAATTCATTAGGTTTATTATGGAGTTTTAAAGTTTTGTACGGTGATGTAAGGTGTTCTTAGGAGTTGTAACGCGTCCTACATTATTCTAACATGCTTTTCATGTTGCTAATGTGGCATAAAGAGTCTTAAGATGTCCTAAGTTGTCGTACGGTGTTCAAAGACACGGACGAATTCATTAGGTTTATTATGGAGTTTTAATGTTTCGTACGTGGTGAAAGGTGTTCTAAGGAGCTGTAAGGCGTACTACATTATACTAATGTTCATTTCGAGTTGCTAATGTGGCATAAAGAGTCGTAAGATGTCCTAAGTTGGCGTACGATGTTCAAAGGACTAGGACGAATTCATTAGGTTTATTATGGAGTTTTAACGTTTCGTACGGTGGTGTAAGGTGTTCTTAGGAGTTGTAACGCGTCCTACATTATTCTAACATGCTTTTCATGTTGCTAATGTGGCATAAAGAGTCTTAAGATGTCCTAAGTGGTTGTACGATGTTCAAAAGACTTGGACGAATTCATTAGGTTTATTATGGAGTTTTAACGTTTCGTACGTGGTGTAAGGTGTTCTTAGGAGCTGTAAGGCGTACTACATTATACTAATGTTCATTTCGAGTTGCTAATGTGGCATAAAGAGTCGTAAGATGTCCTAAGTTGTCGTACGATGTTCAAAGGACTCGGACGAATTCATTAGGTTTATTATGGAGTTTTAACGTTTTGTACGGTGGCGTAAGGTGTTCTTAGGAGCTGTAAGGCGTACTGCATTATACTAATTTTCATTTCGAGTTGCTAATGTGGCATAAAGGGTCGTAAGATGTCCTAAGTTGTCGTACGATGTTCAAAGAACTCGGACGAATTAATTTGGTTTATTATGGAGTTTTAAAGTTTTGTACGGTGATGTAAGGTGTTCTTAGGAGTTGTAATGCGTCCTAAATTATTCTAACGTGCTTTTCATGTTGCTAATGCTGTATACTGAGCTGTAACATCTCCTGAGTTGTCGTACGATGTTCAAAGGACTCGGACGAATTCATTACGTTTATTATGGAGTTTTAAAGTTTTGTACGGTGATGTAAGGCGTTCTTAGGAGTTGTAACGCGTCCTACATTATTCTAGTGTGCTTTTCATGTTGCTAATGTGGCATAAAGAGTCGTAAGATGTCCTAAGTTGTTGTTCGATGTTCAAACGACTCAGACGAATTCATTAGGTTTATTATGGAGTTTTAACGTTTCGTACGGTGGTGTAAGGTGTTCTTAGGAGCTGTAAGGCGTACTACATTATACTAATGTTCATTTCGAGTTGCTAATGTGGCATAAAGAGTCGTAAGATGTCCTAAGTTGTCGTTCGATGTTCAAACGACTCAGACGAATTCATTAGGTTTATTATGGAGTTTTAAAGTTTTGTATGGTGATGTAAGGTGTTCTTAGGAGTTGTAACGCGTCCTACATTATTCTAACATGCTTTTCATGTTGCTAATGTGGCATAAAGAGTCTTAAGATGTCCTAAGTTGTCGTACGATGTTCAAAAGACTTGGACGAATTCATTAGGTTTATTATGGAGTTTTAACGTTTCGTACGTGGTGTAAGGTGTTCTTAGGAGCTGTAAGGTGTATTAAATTATACTAATGTTCATTTCGAGTTGCTAATGTGGCATAAAGAGTCGTAAGATGTCCTAAGTTGTCGTACGATGTTCAAAGGACTCGGACGAATTCATTAGGTTTATTATGGAGTTTTAACGTTTCGTACAGTGGCGTAAGGTGTTCTTAGGAGCTGTAAGGCGTCCTACATCATACTAACGTTCTTTTCGAGTTGCTAATGTGGCATAAAGAGTCTTAAGATGTCCTAAGATGACGTACGATGTTCAAAGGACTCAGACGAATTCATTAGGTTTATTATGGAGTTTTAACGTTTCGTACGGTTGTGTAAGGTGTTCTTAGGAGCTGTAAGGCGTACTACATTATACTAATGTTCATTTCGAGTTGCTAATGTGGCATAAAGAGTCGTAAGATGTCCTAAGTTGTCGTACGATGTTCAAAGGACTCGGACGAATTCATTAGGTTTATTATGGAGTTTTAATGTTTTGTATGGTGGTGTAAGGTGTTCTTAGGAGTTGTAACGCCTCCTACATTATTCTAACATGCTTTTCATGTTGCTAATGTGGCATAAAGAGTCGTAAGATGTCCTAAGTTGTCGTACGATGTTCAAAGGACTCGTACGAATTAATTTGGTTTATTATGGAGTTTTAAAGTTTTGTACGGTGATGTAAGGTGTTCTTAGGAGTTGTAATGCGTCCTAAATTATTCTAACGTGCTTTTCATGTTGATAATGCTGTATACTGAGCTGTAACATCTCCTGAGTTGTCGTACGATGTTCAAAGGACTCGGACGAATTCATTACGTTTATTATGGAGTTTTAAAGTTTTGTACGGTGATGTAAGGCGTTCTTAGGAGTTGTAACGCGTCCTACATTATTCTAATGTGCTTTTCATGTTGCTAATGTGGCATAAAGAGTCGTAAGATGTCCTAAGTTGTCGTTCGATGTTCAAACGACTCAGACGAATTCATTAGGTTTATTATGGAGTTTTAAAATTTTGTATGGTGATGTAAGGTGTTCTTAGGAGTTGTAACGCGTCCTACATTATTCTAACATGCTTTTCATGTTGCTAATGTGGCATAAAGAGTCTTAAGATGTCCTAAGTTGTCGTACGATGTTCAAAGGACTTGGACGAATTCATTAGGTTTATTATGGAGTTTTAACGTTCGTACGTGGTGTAAGGTGTTCTTAGGAGCTGTAAGGCGTATTAAATTATACTAATGTTCATTTCGAGTTGCTAATGTGGCATAAAGAGTCGTAAGATGTCCTAAGTTGTCGTACGATGTTCAAAGGACTCGGACGAATTCATTAGGTTTATTATGGAGTTTTAACGTTTCGTACAGTGGCGTAAGGTGTTCTTAGGAGCTGTAAGGCGTACTACATTATACTAATGTTCATTTCGAGTTGCTAATGTGGCATAAAGAGTCGTAAGATGTCCTAAGTTGTCGTACGATGTTCAAAGGACTCGTACGAATTAATTTGGTTTATTATGGAGTTTTAAAGTTTTGTACGGTGATGTAAGGTGTTCTTAGGAGTAGTAACGCGTCCTACATTATTCTACCGTGCTTTTCATGTTGATAGTGCCGTATACTGAGCCTTAACATCTCCTGAGTTGCCGTACGATGTTCAAAGGACTCGGACGAATTCATTAGGTTTATTATGGAATTTTAACGTTTCGTACGGTGGTGTAAGGTGTTCTTAGGAGCTGTAAGGCGTCCTACATCATACTAACGTTCTTTTCGAGTTGCTAATGTGGCATAAAGAGTCTTAAGATGTCCTAAGATGACGTACGATGTTCAAAGGACTCAGACGAATTCATTAGGTTTATTATGGAGTTTTAACGTTTCGTACGGTTGTGTAAGGTGTTCTTAGGAGCTGTAAGGCGTACTACATTATACTAATGTTCATTTCGAGTTGCTAATGTGGCATAAAGAGTCGTAAGATGTCCTAAGTTGTCGTACGATGTTCAAAGGACTCGGACGAATTCATTAGGTTTATTATGGAGTTTTAATGTTTTGTATGGTGGTGTAAGGTGTTCTTAGGAGTTGTAACGCCTCCTACATTATTCTAACATGCTTTTCATGTTGCTAATGTGGCATAAAGAGTCGTAAGATGTCCTAAGTTGTCGTACGATGTTCAAAGGACTCGTACGAATTAATTTGGTTTATTATGGAGTTTTAAAGTTTTGTACGGTGATGTAAGGTGTTCTTAGGAGTTGTAATGCGTCCTAAATTATTCTAACGTGCTTTTCATGTTGATAATGCTGTATACTGAGCTGTAACATCTCCTGAGTTGTCGTACGATGTTCAAAGGACTCGGATGAATTCATTACGTTTATTATGGAGTTTTAAAGTTTTGTACGGTGATGTAAGGCGTTCTTAGGAGTTGTAACGCGTCCTACATTATTCTAATGTGCTTTTCATGTTGCTAATGTGGCATAAAGAGTCGTAAGATGTCCTAAGTTGTCGTTCGATGTTCAAACGACTCAGACGAATTCATTAGCTTTATTTTGGAGTTTTAAAGTTTTGTACGGTGATGTAAGGTGTTATTAGGAGTTGTAACGCGTCCTACATTATTCTAACATGCTTTTCATGTTGCTAATGTGGCATAAAGAGTCTTAAGATGTCCTAAGTTGTCGTACGATGTTCAAAGGACTCGGACGAATTCATTAGGTTTATTATGGAGTTTTAACGTTTCGTACGTGGTGTAAGGTGTTCTTAGGAGCTGTAAGGCGTACTACATTATACTAATGTTCATTTCGAGTTGCTAATGTGGCATAAAGAGTCGTAAGATGTCCTAAGTTGTCGTACGATGTTCAAAGGACTCGGACGAATTCATTAGGTTTATTATGGAGTTTTAACGTTTCGTACGGTGGTGTAAGGTGTTCTTAAGAGTTGTAACGAGTCCTACATTATTCTAACATGCTTTTCATGTTGCTAATGTGGCATAAAGAGTCTTATGATGTCCTAAGTTGTCGTACGATGTTCAAAGGACTTGGACGAATTCACTAGGTTTATTATGGAGTTTTAACGTTTCGTACGTGGTGTAAGGTGTTCTTAGGAGCTGTAAGGCGTACTACATTATACTAATGTTCATTTCGAGTTGCTAATGTGGCATAAAGAGTCGTAAGATGTCCTAAGTTGTCGTACGATGTTCAAAGGACTCGGACGAATTCATTAGGTTTATTATGGAGTTTTAACGTTTCGTACGGTGGCGTAAGGTGTTCTTAGGAGCTGTAAGGCGTACTACATTATACTAATGTTCATTTCGAGTTGCTAATGTGGCATAAAGAGTCGTAAGATGTCCTAAGTTGTCGTACGATGTTCAAAGGACTCAGACGAATTCATTAGGTTTATTATGGAGTTTTAACGTTTCGTACGGTGGTGTAAGGTGTTCTTAGGAGCTGTAAGGCGTACTACATTATACTAATGTTCATTTCGAGTTGCTAATGTGGCATAAAGAGTCGTAAGATGTCCTAAGTTGTCGTTCGATGTTCAAACGACTCAGACGAATTCATTAGGTTTATTATGGAGTTTTAAAGTTTTGTACGGTGATGTAAGGTGTTCTTAGGAGTTGTAACGCGTCCTACATTATTCTAACATGCTTTTCATGTTGCTAATGTGGCATAAAGAGTCTTAAGATGTCCTAAGTTGTCGTACGATGTTCAAAGGACTTGGACGAATTCATTAGGTTTATTATGGGGTTTTAACGTTTCGTACGTGGTGTAAGGTGTTCTTAGGAGCTGTCAGGCGTACTAAATTATACTAATGTTCATTTTGAGTTGCAAATGTGGCATAAAGAGTCGTAAGATGTCCTAAGTTGTAGTACGATGTTGAAAGGACTTGGACGAATTCACTAGGTTTATTATGGAGTTTTAACGTTTCGTACGTGGTGTAAGGTGTTCTTAGGAGCTGTAAGGCGTACTACATTATACTAATGTTCATTTCGAGTTGCTAATGTGGCATAAAGAGTCGTAAGATGTCCTAAGTTGTCGTACGATGTTCAAAGGACTCGGACGAATTCATTAGGTTTATTATGGAGTTTTAACGTTTCGTACGGTGGCGTAAGGTGTTCTTAGGAGCTGTAAGGCGTACTACATTATACTAATGTTCATTTCGAGTTGCTAATGTGGCATAAAGAGTCGTAAGATGTCCTAAGTTGTCGTACGATGTTCAAAGGACTCAGACGAATTCATTAGGTTTATTATGGAGTTTTAACGTTTCGTACGGTGGTGTAAGGTGTTCTTAGGAGCTGTAAGGCGTACTACATTATACTAATGTTCATTTCGAGTTGCTAATGTGGCATAAAGAGTCGTAAGATGTCCTAAGTTGTCGTTCGATGTTCAAACGACTCAGACGAATTCATTAGGTTTATTATGGAGTTTTAAAGTTTTGTACGGTGATGTAAGGTGTTCTTAGGAGTTGTAACGCGTCCTACATTATTCTAACATGCTTTTCATGTTGCTAATGTGGCATAAAGAGTCTTAAGATGTCCTAAGTTGTCGTACGATGTTCAAAGGACTTGGACGAATTCATTAGGTTTATTATGGGGTTTTAACGTTTCGTACGTGGTGTAAGGTGTTCTTAGGAGCTGTCAGGCGTACTAAATTATACTAATGTTCATTTTGAGTTGCAAATGTGGCATAAAGAGTCGTAAGATGTCCTAAGTTGTAGTACGATGTTCAAAGGACTCGTACGAATTAATTTGGTTTATTATGGAGTTTTAAAGTTTTGTACGGTGATGTAAGGTGTTCTTAGGAGTTGTAACGCGCCCTTCATTATTCTACCGTGCTTTTCATGTTGCTAGTGTCGTATACTAAGCCTTAACATCTCCTGAGTTGTCGTACGATGTTCAAAGGACTCGGACGAATTCATTAGGTTTATTATGGAATTTTAATGTTTCGTACGGTGGTGTAAGGTGTTCTTAGGAGCTGTAAGGCGTCCTACATCATACTAACGTTCTTTTCGAGTTGCTAATGTGGCATAAAGAGTCTTAAGATGTCCTAAGATGTCATACGATGTTCAAAGGACTCAGACGAATTCATTAGGTTTATTATGGAGTTTTAACGTTTCGTACGGTGGTGTAAGGTGTTCTTAGGAGCTGTAAGGCGTACTACATTATACTAATGTTCATTTCGAGTTGCTAATGTGGCATAAAGAGTCGTAAGATGTCCTAAGTTGTCGTACGATGTTCAAAGGACTCGGACGAATTCATTAGGTTTATTATGGAGTTTTAATGTTTTGTATGGTGGTGTAAGGTGTTCTTAGGAGTTGTAACGCATCCTACATTATTCTAACATGCTTTTCATGTTGCTAATGTGGCATAAAGAGTCGTAAGATGTCCTAAGTTGTCGTACGATGTTCAAAGGACTCGTACGAATTAATTTGGTTTATTATGGAGTTTTAAAGTTTTGTACGGTGATGTAAGGTGTTCTTAGGAGTTGTAACGCGTCCTACATTATTCTAACGTGCTTTTCATGTCGCTAATGATGTATACTGAGCTGTAACATCTCCTGAGTTGTCGTACGATGTTCAAAGGACTCGGACGAATTCATTAGGTTTATTATGGAGTTTTAATGTTTCGTATGGTGGTGTAAGGTGTTCTTAGGAGCTGTAAGGCGTCCTACATTATGCTAATGTTCTTTTCGAGTTGCTGATGTGGCATAAAGAGTCGTAAGATGTTTTAAGTTGTCGTACGATGTTCAAAGGACTCATACAAATTAATTACGTTTATTATGGAGTTTTAAAGTTTTGTACGGTGATGTAAGGTGTTCTTAGGAGTTGTAACGCGTCCTACATTATTCTAATGTGCTTTTCATGTTGCTAATGTGGCATAAAGAGTCGTAAGATGTCCTAAGTTGTCGTACGATGTTCAAAGGACTCGTACGAATTAATTAGGTTTATTATGGAGTTTTAAAGTTTTGTACGGTGATGTAAGGTGTTCTTAGGAGTTGTAACGCGTCCTACATTATTCTAACGTGCTTTTCATGTTGCTAATGCTGTATACTGAGCTGTAACATCTCCTGAGTTGTCGTACGATATTCAAAGGACTCGGACGAATTCATTAGGTTTATTATGGAGTTTAATGTTTCGTACGGTGGTGTAAGGTGTTCTTAGGAGCTGTAAGGCGTCCTACATTATACTAATGTTCTTTTCGAGTTGCTGATGTGGCATAAAGAGTCGTAAGATGTCTTAATTTGTCGTATGATGTTCAAAGGACTCGTACGAATTAATTACGTTTATTATGGAGTTTTAAAGTTTTGTACGGTGATGTAAGGTGTTCTTAGGAGTTGTAATGCGTCCTACATTATTCTAATGTGCTTTTCATGTTGCTAATGTGGCATAAAGAGTCGTAAGATGTCCTAAGTTGTCGTACGATGTTCAAAGGACTCGTACGAATTAATTTGGTTTATTATGGAGTTTTAAAGTTTTGTACGGTGATGTAAGGTGTTCTTAGGAGTTGTAACGCGTCCAACATTATTCTAACGTGCTTTTCATGTTGCTAATGATGTATACTGAGCAGTAACATCTCCAGAGTTGTCGTACGATGTTCAAAGGACTCGGACGAATTCATTAGGTTTATTATGGAGTTTTAATGTTTCGTACGGTGGTGTAAGGTGTTCTTAGGAGCAGTAAGGCATCCTACATCATACTAACGTTCTTTTCGAGTTGCTAATGTAGCATAAAGAGTCTTAAGATGTCCTAAGTTGTCGTACGATGTTCAAAGGACTCGGGGGAATTCATTAGGTTTATTATGGAGTTTTAATGTTTCGTACGGTGGTGTAAGGTGTTCTTAGGAGCTGTAAGGCGTCCTACATTATACTAATGTTCTTTTCGAGTTGCTGATGTGGCATAAAGAGTCGTAAGATGTCTTAAGTTGTCGTACGATGTTCAAAGGACTCGTACAAATTAATTACGTTTATTATGGAGTTTTAAAGTTTTGTACGGTGATGTAAGGTGTTCTTAGGAGTTGTAACGCGTCCTACATTATTCTAATGTGCTTTTCATGTTGTTAATGTGGCATAAAGAGTCGTAAGATGTCCTAAGTTGTCGTACGATGTTCAAAGGACTCGTACGAATTAATTAGGTTTATTATGGAGTTTTAAAGTTTTGTACGGTGATGTAAGGTGTTCTTAGGAGTTGTAACGCGTCCTACATTATTCTAACGTGCTTTTCATGTTGCTAATGATGTATACTGAGCAGTAACATCTCCAGAGTTGTCGTACGATGTTCAAAGGACTCGGACGAATTCATTAGGTTTATTATGGAGTTTTAATGTTTCGTACGGTGGTGTAAGGTGTTCTTAGGAGCTGTAAGGCATCCTACATCATACTAACGTTCTTTTCGAGTTGCTAATGTAGCATAAAGAGTCTTAAGATGTCCTAAGTTGTCGTACGATGTTCAAAGGACGCAGACAAATTCATTAGGTTTATTATGGAGTTTTAATGTTTCGTACGGTGGTGTAAGGTGTTCTTAGGAGCTGTAAGGCATCCTACATTATACTAATGTTCTTTTCGAGTTGCTGATGTGGCATAAAGAGTCGTAAGATGTCTTAAGTTGTCGTACGATGTTCAAAGGACTCGTACAAATTAATTACGTTTATTATGGAGTTTTAAAGTTTTGTACGGTGATGTAAGGTGTTCTTAGGAGTTGTAACGCGTCCTACATTATTCTAATGTGCTTTTCATGTTGTTAATGTGGCATAAAGAGTCGTAAGATGTCCTAAGTTGTCGTACGATGTTCAAAGGACTCGTACGAATTAATTAGGTTTATTATGGAGTTTTAAAGTTTTGTACGGTGATGTAAGGTGTTCTTAGGAGTTGTAACGCGTCCTACATTATTCTAACGTGCTTTTCATGTTGCTAATGCTGTATACTGAGCTGTAACATCTCCTGAGTTGTCGTACGATATTCAAAGGACTCGGACGAATTCATTAGGTTTATTATAGAGTTTTAATGTTTCGTACGGTGGTGTAAGGTGTTCTTAGGAGCTGTAAGGCGTCCTACATTATACTAATGTTCTTTTCGAGTTGCTGATGTGGCATAAAGAGTCGTAAGATGTCTTAATTTGTCGTATGATGTTCAAAGGACTCGTACGAATTAATTACGTTTATTATGGAGTTTTAAAGTTTTGTACGGTGATGTAAGGTGTTCTTAGGAGTTGTAATGCGTCCTACATTATTCTAATGTGCTTTTCATGTTGCTAATGTGGCATAAAGAGTCGTAAGATGTCCTAAGTTGTCGTACGATGTTCAAAGGACTCGTACGAATTAATTTGGTTTATTATGGAGTTTTAAAGTTTTGTACGGTGATGTAAGGTGTTCTTAGGAGTTGTAACGCGTCCTACATTATTCTAACGTGCTTTTCATGTTGCTAATGATGTATACTGAGCAGTAACATCTCCAGAGTTGTCGTACGATGTTCAAAGGACTCGGACGAATTCATTAGGTTTATTATGGAGTTTTAATGTTTCGTACGGTGGTGTAAGGTGTTCTTAGGAGCAGTAAGGCATCCTACATCATACTAACGTTCTTTTCGAGTTGCTAATGTAGCATAAAGAGTCTTAAGATGTCCTAAGTTGTCGTACGATGTTCAAAGGACTCGGGGGAATTCATTAGGTTTATTATGGAGTTTTAATGTTTCGTACGGTGGTGTAAGGTGTTCTTAGGAGCTGTAAGGCGTCCTACATTATACTAATGTTCTTTTCGAGTTGCTGATGTGGCATAAAGAGTCGTAAGATGTCTTAAGTTGTCGTACGATGTTCAAAGGACTCGTACAAATTAATTACGTTTATTATGGAGTTTTAAAGTTTTGTACGGTGATGTAAGGTGTTCTTAGGAGTTGTAACGCGTCCTACATTATTCTAATGTGCTTTTCATGTTGTTAATGTGGCATAAAGAGTCGTAAGATGTCCTAAGTTGTCGTACGATGTTCAAAGGACTCGTACGAATTAATTAGGTTTATTATGGAGTTTTAAAGTTTTGTACGGTGATGTAAGGTGTTCTTAGGAGTTGTAACGCGTCCTACATTATTCTAACGTGCTTTTCATGTTGCTAATGATGTATACTGAGCAGTAACATCTCCAGAGTTGTCGTACGATGTTCAAAGGACTCGGACGAATTCATTAGGTTTATTATGGAGTTTTAATGTTTCGTACGGTGGTGTAAGGTGTTCTTAGGAGCTGTAAGGCATCCTACATCATACTAACGTTCTTTTCGAGTTGCTAATGTAGCATAAAGAGTCTTAAGATGTCCTAAGTTGTCGTACGATGTTCAAAGGACGCAGACAAATTCATTAGGTTTATTATGGAGTTTTAATGTTTCGTACGGTGGTGTAAGGTGTTCTTAGGAGCTGTAAGGCATCCTACATTATACTAATGTTCTTTTCGAGTTGCTGATGTGGCATAAAGAGTCGTAAGATGTCTTAAGTTGTCGTACGATGTTCAAAGGACTCGTACAAATTAATTACGTTTATTATGGAGTTTTAAAGTTTTGTACGGTGATGTAAGGTGTTCTTAGGAGTTGTAACGCGTCCTACATTATTCTAATGTGCTTTTCATGTTGTTAATGTGGCATAAAGAGTCGTAAGATGTCCTAAGTTGTCGTACGATGTTCAAAGGACTCGTACGAATTAATTAGGTTTATTATGGAGTTTTAAAGTTTTGTACGGTGATGTAAGGTGTTCTTAGGAGTTGTAACGCGTCCTACATTATTCTAACGTGCTTTTCATGTTGCTAATGCTGTATACTGAGCTGTAACATCTCCTGAGTTGTCGTACGATATTCAAAGGACTCGGACGAATTCATTAGGTTTATTATAGAGTTTTAATGTTTCGTACGGTGGTGTAAGGTGTTCTTAGGAGCTGTAAGGCGTCCTACATTATACTAATGTTCTTTTCGAGTTGCTGATGTGGCATAAAGAGTCGTAAGATGTCTTAAGTTGTCGTACGATGTTCAAAGGACTCGTACGAATTAATTACGTTTATTATGGAGTTTTAAAGTTTGTACGGTGATGTAAGGTGTTCTTAGGAGTCGTAACGCGTCCTACATTATTCTAATGTGCTTTTCATGTTGCTAATGTGGCATAAAGAGTCGTAAGATGTCCTAAGTTGTCGTACGATGTTCAAAGGACTCGTACGAATTAATTTGGTTTATTATGGAGTTTTAAAGTTTTGTACGGTGATATAAGGTGTTCTTAGGAGTTGTAACGCGTCCTACATTATTCTAACGTGCTTTTCATGTCGCTAATGATGTATACTGAGCTGTAACATCTGCTGAGTTGTCGTACGATGTTCAAAGGACTCGGACGAATTCATTAGGTTTATTATGGAGTTTTAATGTTTCGTACGGTGGTGTAAGGTGTTCTTAGGAGCTGTAAGGCGTCCTACATTATGCTAATGTTCTTTTCGAGTTGCTGATGTGGCATAAAGAGTCGTAAGATGTCTTAAGTTGTCGTACGATGTTCAAAGGACTCATACAAATTAATTACGTTTATTATGGAGTTTTAAAGTTTTGTACGGTGATGTAAGGTGTTCTTAGGAGTTGTAACGCGTCCTACATTATTCTAATGTGCTTTTCATGTTGCTAATGTGGCATAAAGAGTCGTAAGATGTCCTAAGTTGTCGTACGATGTTCAAAGGACTCGTACGAATTAATTAGGTTTATTATGGAGTTTTAAAGTTTTGTACGGTGATGTAAGGTGTTCTTAGGAGTTGTAACGCGTCCTACATTATTCTAACGTGCTTTTCATGTTGCTAATGTTGTATACTGAGCTGTAACATCTCCTGAGTTGTCGTACGATATTCAAAGGACTCGGACGAATTCATTAGGTTTATTATGGAGTTTTAATGTTTCGTACGGTGGTGTAAGGTGTTCTTAGGAGCTGTAAGGCGTCCTACATTATACTAATGTTCTTTTCGAGTTGCTGATGTGGCATAAAGAGTCGTAAGATGTCTTAAGTTGTCGTACGATGTTCAAAGGACTCGTACGAATTAATTACGTTTATTATGGAGTTTTAAAGTTTTGTACGGTGATGTAAGGTGTTCTTAGGAGTCGTAACGCGTCCTACATTATTCTAATGTGCTTTTCATGTTGCTAATGTGGCATAAAGAGTCGTAAGATGTCCTAAGTTGTCGTACGATGTTCAAAGGACTCGTACGAATTAATTTGGTTTATTATGGAGTTTTAAAGTTTTGTACGGTGATGTAAGGTGTTCTTAGGAGTTGTAACGCGTCCTACATTATTCTAACGTGCTTTTCATGTCGCTAATGATGTATACTGAGCTGTAACATCTCCTGAGTTGTCGTACGATATTCAAAGGACTCGGACGAATTCATTAGGTTTATTATGGAGTTTAATGTTTCGTACGGTGGTGTAAGGTGTTCTTAGGAGCTGTAAGGCGTCCTACATTATGCTAATGTTCTTTTCGAGTTGCTGATGTGGCATAAAGAGTCGTAAGATGTCTTAAGTTGTCGTACGATGTTCAAAGGACTCGTACGAATTAATTACGTTTATTATGGAGTTTTAAAGTTTTGTACGGTGATGTAAGGTGTTCTTAGGAGTCGTAACGCGTCCTACATTATTCTAATGTGCTTTTCATGTTGCTAATGTGGCATAAAGAGTCGTAAGATGTCCTAAGTTGTCGTACGATGTTCAAAGGACTCGTACGAATTAATTTGGTTTATTATGGAGTTTTAAAGTTTTGTACGGTGATGTAAGGTGTTCTTAGGAGTTGTAACGCGTCCTACATTATTCTAACGTGCTTTTCATGTCGCTAATGATGTATACTGAGCTGTAACATCTGCTGAGTTGTCGTACGATGTTCAAAGGACGCAGACAAATTCATTAGGTTTATTATAGAGTTTTAATGTTTCGTACGGTGGTGTAAGGTGTTCTTAGGAGCTGTAAGGCGTCCTACATTATACTAATGTTCTTTTCGAGTTGCTGATGTGGCATAAAGAGTCGTAAGATGTCTTAAGTTGTCGTACGATGTTCAAAGGACTCGTACAAATTAATTACGTTTATTATGGAGTTTTAAAGTTTTGTACGGTGATGTAAGGTGTTCTTAAGAGTTGTAACGCGTCCTACATTATTCTAATGTGCTTTTCATGTTGTTAATGTGGCATAAAGAGTCGTAAGATGTCCTAAGTTGTCGTACGATGTTCAAAGGACTCGTACGAATTAATTAGGTTTATTATGGAGTTTTAAAGTTTTGTACGGTGATGTAAGGTGTTCTTAGGAGTTGTAACGCGTCCTACATTATTCTAACGTGCTTTTCATGTTGCTAATGTTGTATACTGAGCTGTAACATCTCCTGAGTTGTCGTACGATATTCAAAGGACTCGGACGAATTCATTAGGTTTATTATGGAGTTTTAATGTTTCGTACGGTGGTGTAAGGTGTTCTTAGGAGCTGTAAGGCGTCCTACATTATACTAATGTTCTTTTTGAGTTGCTGATGTGGCATAAAGAGTCGTAAGATGTCTTAAGTTGTCGTACGATGTTCAAAGGACTCGTACGAATTAATTACCTTTATTATGGAGTTTTAAAGTTTTGTACGGTGATGTAAGGTGTTCTTAGGAGTCGTAACGCGTCCTACATTATTCTAATGTGCTTTTCATGTTGCTAATGTGGCATAAAGAGTCGTAAGATGTCCTAAGTTGTCGTACGATGTTCAAAGGACTCGTACGAATTAATTTGGTTTATTATGGAGTTTTAAAGTTTTGTACGGTGATGTAAGGTGTTCTTAGGAGTTGTAACGCGTCCTACATTATTCTAACGTGCTTTTCATGTTGCTAATAATGTATACTGAGCAGTAACATCTCCAGAGTTGTCGTACGATGTTCAAAGGACTCGGACGAATTCATTAGGTTTATTATGGAGTTTTAATGTTTCGTACGGTGGTGTAAGGTGTTCTTAGGAGCTGTAAGGCGTCCTACATTATACTAATGTTCTTTTCGAGTTGCTGATGTGGCATAAAGAGTCGTAAGATGTCTTAAGTTGTCGTATGATGTTCAAAGGACTCGTACGAATTAATTACGTTTATTATGGAGTTTTAAAGTTTTGTACGGTGATGTAAGGTGTTCTTAGGAGTTGTAACGCGTCCTACATTATTCTAACGTGCTTTTCATGTTGCTAATGTTGTATACTGAGCTGTAACATCTCCTGAGTTGTCGTACGATATTCAAAGGACTCGGACGAATTCATTAGGTTTATTATGGAGTTTTAATGTTTCGTACGGTGGTGTAAGGTGTTCTTAGGAGCTGTAAGGCGTCCTACATTATACTAATGTTCTTTTCGAGTTGCTGATGTGGCATAAAGAGTCGTAAGATGTCTTAAGTTGTCGTACGATGTTCAAAGGACTCGTACGAATTAATTACGTTTATTATGGAGTTTTAAAGTTTTGTACGGTGATGTAAGGTGTTCTTAGGAGTCGTAACGCGTCCTACATTATTCTAATGTGCTTTTCATGTTGCTAATGTGGCATAAAGAGTCGTAAGATGTCCTAAGTTGTCGTACGATGTTCAAAGGACTCGTACGAATTAATTTGGTTTATTATGGAGTTTTAAAGTTTTGTACGGTGATGTAAGGTGTTCTTAGGAGTTGTAACGCGTCCTACATTATTCTAACGTGCTTTTCATGTCGCTAATGATGTATACTGAGCTGTAACATCTGCTGAGTTGTCGTACGATGTTCAAAGGACTCGGACGAATTCATTAGGTTTATTATGGAGTTTTAAGGTTTCGTATGGTGGTGTAAGGTGTTCTTAGGAGCTGTAAGGCGTCCTACATTATGCTAATGTTCTTTTCGAGTTGCTGATGTGGCATAAAGAGTCGTAAGATGTCTTAAGTTGTCGTACGATGTTCAAAGGACTCATACAAATTAATTACGTTTATTATGGAGTTTTAAAGTTTTGTACTGTGATGTAAGGTGTTCTTAGGAGTTGTAACGCGTCCTACATTATTCTAATGTGCTTTTCATGTTGCTAATGTGGCATAAAGAGTCGTAAGATGTCCTAAGTTGTCGTACGATGTTCAAAGGACTCGTACGAATTAATTAGGTTTATTATGGAGTTTTAAAGTTTTGTACGGTGATGTAAGGTGTTCTTAGGAGTTGTAATGCGTCCTACATTATTCTAACGTGCTTTTCATGTTGCTAATGCTGTATACTGAGCTGTAACATCTCCTGAGTTGTCGTACGATATTCAAAGGACTCGGACGAATTCATTAGGTTTATTATGGAGTTTAATGTTTCGTACGGTGGTGTAAGGTGTTCTTAGGAGCTGTAAGGCGTCCTACATTACACTAATGTTCTTTTCGAGTTGCTGATGTGGCATAAAGAGTCGTAAGATGTCTTAATTTGTCGTATGATGTTCAAAGGACTCGTACGAATTAATTACGTTTATTATGGAGTTTTAAAGTTTTGTACGGTGATGTAAGGTGTTCTTAGGAGTTGTAATGCGTCCTACATTATTCTAATGTGCTTTTCATGTTGCTAATGTGGCATAAAGAGTCGTAAGATGTCCTAAGTTGTCGTACGATGTTCAAAGGACTCGTACGAATTAATTTGGTTTATTATGGAGTTTTAAAGTTTTGTACGGTGATGTAAGGTGTTCTTAGGAGTTGTAACGCGTCCTACATTATTCTAACGTGCTTTTCATGTTGCTAATGATGTATACTGAGCAGTAACATCTCCAGAGTTGTCGTACGATGTTCAAAGGACTCGGACGAATTCATTAGGTTTATTATGGAGTTTTAATGTTTCGTACGGTGGTGTAAGGTGTTCTTAGGAGCTGTAAGGCATCCTACATCATACTAACGTTCTTTTCGAGTTGCTAATGTAGCATAAAGAGTCTTAAGATGTCCTAAGTTGTCGTACGATGTTCAAAGGACGCAAACAAATTCATTAGGTTTATTATGGAGTTTTAATGTTTCGTACGGTGGTGTAAGGTGTTCTTAGGAGCTGTAAGGCGTCCTACATTATACTAATGTTCTTTTCGAGTTGCTGATGTGGCATAAAGAGTCGTAAGATGTCTTAAGTTGTCGTACGATGTTCAAAGGACTCGTACAAATTAATTACGTTTATTATGGAGTTTTAAAGTTTTGTACGGTGATGTAAGGTGTTCTTAGGAGTTGTAACGCGTCCTACATTATTCTAATGTGCTTTTCATGTTTTTAATGTGGCATAAAGAGTCGTAAGATGTCCTAAGTTGTCGTACGATGTTCAAAGGACTCGTACGAATTAATTAGGTTTATTATGGAGTTTTAAAGTTTTGTACGGTGATGTAAGGTGTTCTTAGGAGTTGTAACGCGTCCTACATTATTCTAACGTGCTTTTCATGTTGCTAATGTTGTATATACTGAGCTGTAACATCTCCTGAGTTGTCGTACGATATTCAAAGGACTCGGACGAATTCATTAGGTTTATTATGGAGTTTTAATGTTTCGTACGGTGGTGTAAGGTGTTCTTAGGAGCTGTAAGGCGTCCTACATTATACTAATGTTCTTTTCGAGTTGCTGATGTGGCATAAAGAGTCGTAAGATGTCTTAAGTTGTCGTACGATGTTCAAAGGACTCGTACGAATTAATTACCTTTATTATGGAGTTTTAAAGTTTTGTACGGTGATGTAAGGTGTTCTTAGGAGTCGTAACGCGTCCTACATTATTCTAATGTGCTTTTCATGTTGCTAATGTGGCATAAAGAGTCGTAAGATGTCCTAAGTTGTCGTACGATGTTCAAAGGACTCGTACGAATTAATTTGGTTTATTATGGAGTTTTAAAGTTTTGTACGGTGATGTAAGGTGTTCTTAGGAGTTGTAACGCGTCCTACATTATTCTAACGTGCTTTTCATGTCGCTAATGATGTATACTGAGCTGTAACATCTGCTGAGTTGTCGTACGATGTTCAAAGGACTCGGACGAATTCATTAGGTTTATTATGGAGTTTTAAGGTTTCGTATGGTGGTGTAAGGTGTTCTTAGGAGCTGTAAGGCGTCCTACATTATGCTAATGTTCTTTTCGAGTTGCTGATGTGGCATAAAGAGTCGTAAGATGTCTTAAGTTGTCGTACGATGTTCAAAGGACTCATACAAATTAATTACGTTTATTATGGAGTTTTAAAGTTTTGTACGGTGATGTAAGGTGTTCTTAGGAGTTGTAACGCGTCCTACATTATTCTAATGTGCTTTTCATGTTGCTAATGTGGCATAAAGAGTCGTAAGATGTCCTAAGTTGTCGTACGATGTTCAAAGGACTCGTACGAATTAATTAGGTTTATTATGGAGTTTTAAAGTTTTGTACGGTGATGTAAGGTGTTCTTAGGAGTTGTAACGCGTCCTACATTATTCTAACGTGCTTTTCATGTTGCTAATGCTGTATACTGAGCTGTAACATCTCCTGAGTTGTCGTACGATATTCAAAGGACTCGGACGAATTCATTAGGTTTATTATGGAGTTTAATGTTTCGTACGGTGGTGTAAGGTGTTCTTAGGAGCTGTAAGGCGTCCTACATTACACTAATGTTCTTTTCGAGTTGCTGATGTGGCATAAAGAGTCGTAAGATGTCTTAATTTGTCGTATGATGTTCAAAGGACTCGTACGAATTAATTACGTTTATTATGGAGTTTTAAAGTTTTGTACGGTGATGTAAGGTGTTCTTAGGAGTTGTAATGCGTCCTACATTATTCTAATGTGCTTTTCATGTTGCTAATGTGGCATAAAGAGTCGTAAGATGTCCTAAGTTGTCGTACGATGTTCAAAGGACTCGTACGAATTAATTTGGTTTATTATGGAGTTTTAAAGTTTTGTACGGTGATGTAAGGTGTTCTTAGGAGTTGTAACGCGTCCTACATTATTCTAACGTGCTTTTCATGTTGCTAATGATGTATACTGAGCAGTAACATCTCCAGAGTTGTCGTACGATGTTCAAAGGACTCGGACGAATTCATTAGGTTTATTATGGAGTTTTAATGTTTCGTACGGTGGTGTAAGGTGTTCTTAGGAGCTGTAAGGCATCCTACATCATACTAACGTTCTTTTCGAGTTGCTAATGTAGCATAAAGAGTCTTAAGATGTCCTAAGTTGTCGTACGATGTTCAAAGGACGCAAACAAATTCATTAGGTTTATTATGGAGTTTTAATGTTTCGTACGGTGGTGTAAGGTGTTCTTAGGAGCTGTAAGGCGTCCTACATTATACTAATGTTCTTTTCGAGTTGCTGATGTGGCATAAAGAGTCGTAAGATGTCTTAAGTTGTCGTACGATGTTCAAAGGACTCGTACAAATTAATTACGTTTATTATGGAGTTTTAAAGTTTTGTACGGTGATGTAAGGTGTTCTTAGGAGTTGTAACGCGTCCTACATTATTCTAATGTGCTTTTCATGTTTTTAATGTGGCATAAAGAGTCGTAAGATGTCCTAAGTTGCCGTACGATGTTCAAAGGACTCGTACGAATTAATTAGGTTTATTATGGAGTTTTAAAGTTTTGTACGGTGATGTAAGGTGTTCTTAGGAGTTGTAACGCGTCCTACATTATTCTAACGTGCTTTTCATGTTGCTAATGTTGTATATACTGAGCTGTAACATCTCCTGAGTTGTCGTACGATATTCAAAGGACTCGGACGAATTCATTAGGTTTATTATGGAGTTTTAATGTTTCGTACGGTGGTGTAAGGTGTTCTTAGGAGCTGTAAGGCGTCCTACATTATACTAATGTTCTTTTCGAGTTGCTGATGTGGCATAAAGAGTCGTAAGATGTCTTAAGTTGTCGTACGATGTTCAAAGGACTCGTACGAATTAATTACCTTTATTATGGAGTTTTAAAGTTTTGTACGGTGATGTAAGGTGTTCTTAGGAGTCGTAACGCGTCCTACATTATTCTAATGTGCTTTTCATGTTGCTAATGTGGCATAAAGAGTCGTAAGATGTCCTAAGTTGTCGTACGATGTTCAAAGGACTCGTACGAATTAATTTGGTTTATTATGGAGTTTTAAAGTTTTGTACGGTGATGTAAGGTGTTCTTAGGAGTTGTAACGCGTCCTACATTATTCTAACGTGCTTTTCATGTCGCTAATGATGTATACTGAGCTGTAACATCTGCTGAGTTGTCGTACGATGTTCAAAGGACTCGGACGAATTCATTAGGTTTATTATGGAGTTTTAAGGTTTCGTATGGTGGTGTAAGGTGTTCTTAGGAGCTGTAAGGCGTCCTACATTATGCTAATGTTCTTTTCGAGTTGCTGATGTGGCATAAAGAGTCGTAAGATGTCTTAAGTTGTCGTACGATGTTCAAAGGACTCATACAAATTAATTACGTTTATTATGGAGTTTTAAAGTTTTGTACGGTGATATAAGGTGTTCTTAGGAGTTGTAACGCGTCCTACATTATTCTAATGTGCTTTTCATGTTGCTAATGTGGCATAAAGAGTCGTAAGATGTCCTAAGTTGTCGTACGATGTTCAAAGGACTCGTACGAATTAATTAGGTTTATTATGGAGTTTTAAAGTTTTGTACGGTGATGTAAGGTGTTCTTAGGAGTTGTAACGCATCCTACATTATTCTAACGTGCTTTTCATGTTGCTAATGCTGTATACTGAGCTGTAACATCTCCTGAGTTGTCGTACGATATTCAAAGGACTCGGACGAATTCATTAGGTTTATTATGGAGTTTAATGTTTCGTACGGTGGTGTAAGGTGTTCTTAGGAGCTGTAAGGCGTCCTACATTATACTAATGTTCTTTTCGAGTTGCTGATGTGGCATAAAGAGTCGTAAGATGTCTTAAGTTGTCGTATGATGTTCAAAGGACTCGTACGAATTAATTACGTTTATTATGGAGTTTTAAAGTTTTGTACGGTGATGTAAGGTGTTCTTAGGAGTTGTAATGCGTCCTACATTATTGTAATGTGCTTTTCATGTTGCTAATGTGGCATAAAGAGTCGTAAGATGTCCTAAGTTGTCGTACGATGTTCAAAGGACTCGTACGAATTAATTTGGTTTATTATGGAGTTTTAAAGTTTTGTACGGTGATGTAAGGTGTTCTTAGGAGTTGTAACGCGTCCTACATTATTCTAACGTGCTTTTCATGTTGCTAATAATGTATACTGAGCAGTAACATCTCCAGAGTTGTCGTACGATGTTCAAAGGACTCGGACGAATTCATTAGGTTTATTATGGAGTTTTAATGTTTCGTACGGTGGTGTAAGGTGTTCTTAGGAGCTGTAAGGCGTCCTACATTATACTAATGTTCTTTTCGAGTTGCTGATGTGGCATAAAGAGTCGTAAGATGTCTTAAGTTGTCGTATGATGTTCAAAGGACTCGTACGAATTAATTACGTTTATTATGGAGTTTTAAAGTTTTGTACGGTGATGTAAGGTGTTCTTAGGAGTTGTAACGCGTCCTACATTATTCTAACGTGCTTTTCATGTTGCTAATGTTGTATACTGAGCTGTAACATCTCCTGAGTTGTCGTACGATATTCAAAGGACTCGGACGAATTCATTAGGTTTATTATGGAGTTTTAATGTTTCGTACGGTGGTGTAAGGTGTTCTTAGGAGCTGTAAGGCGTCCTACATTATACTAATGTTCTTTTCGAGTTGCTGATGTGGCATAAAGAGTCGTAAGATGTCTTAAGTTGTCGTACGATGTTCAAAGGACTCGTACGAATTAATTACGTTTATTATGGAGTTTTAAAGTTTTGTACGGTGATGTAAGGTGTTCTTAGGAGTCGTAACGCGTCCTACATTATTCTAATGTGCTTTTCATGTTGCTAATGTGGCATAAAGAGTCGTAAGATGTCCTAAGTTGTCGTACGATGTTCAAAGGACTCGTACGAATTAATTTGGTTTATTATGGAGTTTTAAAGTTTTGTACGGTGATGTAAGGTGTTCTTAGGAGTTGTAACGCGTCCTACATTATTCTAACGTGCTTTTCATGTCGCTAATGATGTATACTGAGCTGTAACATCTGCTGAGTTGTCGTACGATGTTCAAAGGACTCGGACGAATTCATTAGGTTTATTATGGAGTTTTAAGGTTTTGTATGGTGGTGTAAGGTGTTCTTAGGAGCTGTAAGGCGTCCTACATTATGCTAATGTTCTTTTCGAGTTGCTGATGTGGCATAAAGAGTCGTAAGATGTCTTAAGTTGTCGTACGATGTTTAAAGGACTCATACAAATTAATTACGTTTATTATGGAGTTTTAAAGTTTTGTACTGTGATGTAAGGTGTTCTTAGGAGTTGTAACGCGTCCTACATTATTCTAATGTGCTTTTCATGTTGCTAATGTGGCATAAAGAGTCGTAAGATGTCCTAAGTTGTCGTACGATGTTCAAAGGACTCGTACGAATTAATTAGGTTTATTATGGAGTTTTAAAGTTTTGTACGGTGATGTAAGGTGTTCTTAGGAGTTGTAATGCGTCCTACATTATTCTAACGTGCTTTTCATGTTGCTAATGCTGTATACTGAGCTGTAACATCTCCTGAGTTGTCGTACGATATTCAAAGGACTCGGACGAATTCATTAGGTTTATTATGGAGTTTAATGTTTCGTACGGTGGTGTAAGGTGTTCTTAGGAGCTGTAAGGCGTCCTACATTACACTAATGTTCTTTTCGAGTTGCTGATGTGGCATAAAGAGTCGTAAGATGTCTTAATTTGTCGTATGATGTTCAAAGGACTCGTACGAATTAATTACGTTTATTATGGAGTTTTAAAGTTTTGTACGGTGATGTAAGGTGTTCTTAGGAGTTGTAATGCGTCCTACATTATTCTAATGTGCTTTTCATGTTGCTAATGTGGCATAAAGAGTCGTAAGATGTCCTAAGTTGTCGTACGATGTTCAAAGGACTCGTACGAATTAATTTGGTTTATTATGGAGTTTTAAAGTTTTGTACGGTGATGTAAGGTGTTCTTAGGAGTTGTAACGCGTCCTACATTATTCTAACGTGCTTTTCATGTTGCTAATGATGTATACTGAGCAGTAACATCTCCAGAGTTGTCGTACGATGTTCAAAGGACTCGGACGAATTCATTAGGTTTATTATGGAGTTTTAATGTTTCGTACGGTGGTGTAAGGTGTTCTTAGGAGCTGTAAGGCATCCTACATCATACTAACGTTCTTTTCGAGTTGCTAATGTAGCATAAAGAGTCTTAAGATGTCCTAAGTTGTCGTACGATGTTCAAAGGACGCAGACAAATTCATTAGGTTTATTATGGAGTTTTAATGTTTCGTACGGTGGTGTAAGGTGTTCTTAGGAGCTGTAAGGCATCCTACATTATACTAATGTTCTTTTCGAGTTGCTGATGTGGCATAAAGAGTCGTAAGATGTCTTAAGTTGTCGTACGATGTTCAAAGGACTCGTACAAATTAATTACGTTTATTATGGAGTTTTAAAGTTTTGTACGGTGATGTAAGGTGTTCTTAGGAGTTGTAACGCGTCCTACATTATTCTAATGTGCTTTTCATGTTTTTAATGTGGCATAAAGAGTCGTAAGATGTCCTAAGTTGTCGTACGATGTTCAAAGGACTCGTACGAATTAATTAGGTTTATTATGGAGTTTTAAAGTTTTGTACGGTGATGTAAGGTGTTCTTAGGAGTTGTAACGCGTCCTACATTATTCTAACGTGCTTTTCATGTTGCTAATGTTGTATATACTGAGCTGTAACATCTCCTGAGTTGTCGTACGATATTCAAAGGACTCGGACGAATTCATTAGGTTTATTATGGAGTTTTAATGTTTCGTACGGTGGTGTAAGGTGTTCTTAGGAGCTGTAAGGCGTCCTACATTATACTAATGTTCTTTTCGAGTTGCTGATGTGGCATAAAGAGTCGTAAGATGTCTTAAGTTGTCGTACGATGTTCAAAGGACTCGTACGAATTAATTACCTTTATTATGGAGTTTTAAAGTTTTGTACGGTGATGTAAGGTGTTCTTAGGAGTTGTAATGCGTCCTACATTATTCTAATGTGCTTTTCATGTTGCTAATGTGGCATAAAGAGTCGTAAGATGTCCTAAGTTGTCGTACGATGTTCAAAGGACTCGTACGAATTAATTTGGTTTATTATGGAGTTTTAAAGTTTTGTACGGTGATGTAAGGTGTTCTTAGGAGTTGTAACGCGTCCTACATTATTCTAACGTGCTTTTCATGTTGCTAATGATGTATACTGAGCAGTAACATCTCCAGAGTTGTCGTACGATGTTCAAAGGACTCGGACGAATTCATTAGGTTTATTATGGAGTTTTAATGTTTCGTACGGTGGTGTAAGGTGTTCTTAGGAGCTGTAAGGCATCCTACATCATACTAACGTTCTTTTCGAGTTGCTAATGTAGCATAAAGAGTCTTAAGATGTCCTAAGTTGTCGTACGATGTTCAAAGGACGCAGACAAATTCATTAGGTTTATTATGGAGTTTTAATGTTTCGTACGGTGGTGTAAGGTGTTCTTAGGAGCTGTAAGGCGTCCTACATTATACTAATGTTCTTTTCGAGTTGCTGATGTGGCATAAAGAGTCGTAAGATGTCTTAAGTTGTCGTACGATGTTCAAAGGACTCGTACAAATTAATTACGTTTATTATGGAGTTTTAAAGTTTTGTACGGTGATGTAAGGTGTTCTTAGGAGTTGTAACGCGTCCTACATTATTCTAATGTGCTTTTCATGTTTTTAATGTGGCATAAAGAGTCGTAAGATGTCCTAAGTTGTCGTACGATGTTCAAAGGACTCGTACGAATTAATTAGGTTTATTATGGAGTTTTAAAGTTTTGTACGGTGATGTAAGGTGTTCTTAGGAGTTGTAACGCGTCCTACATTATTCTAACGTGCTTTTCATGTTGCTAATGCTGTATATACTGAGCTGTAACATCTCCTGAGTTGTCGTACGATATTCAAAGGACTCGGACGAATTCATTAGGTTTATTATGGAGTTTTAATGTTTCGTACGGTGGTGTAAGGTGTTCTTAGGAGCTGTAAGGCGTCCTACATTATACTAATGTTCTTTTCGAGTTGCTGATGTGGCATAAAGAGTCGTAAGATGTCTTAAGTTGTCGTACGATGTTCAAAGGACTCGTACGAATTAATTACCTTTATTATGGAGTTTTAAAGTTTTGTACGGTGATGTAAGGTGTTCTTAGGAGTTGTAATGCGTCCTACATTATTCTAATGTGCTTTTCATGTTGCTAATGTGGCATAAAGAGTCGTAAGATGTCCTAAGTTGTCGTACGATGTTCAAAGGACTCGTACGAATTAATTTGGTTTATTATGGAGTTTTAAAGTTTTGTACGGTGATGTAAGGTGTTCTTAGGAGTTGTAACGCGTCCTACATTATTCTAACGTGCTTTTCATGTTGCTAATGATGTATACTGAGCAGTAACATCTCCAGAGTTGTCGTACGATGTTCAAAGGACTCGGACGAATTCATTAGGTTTATTATGGAGTTTTAATGTTTCGTACGGTGGTGTAAGGTGTTCTTAGGAGCTGTAAGGCATCCTACATCATACTAACGTTCTTTTCGAGTTGCTAATGTAGCATAAAGAGTCTTAAGATGTCCTAAGTTGTCGTACGATGTTCAAAGGACGCAGACAAATTCATTAGGTTTATTATGGAGTTTTAATGTTTCGTACGGTGGTGTAAGGTGTTCTTAGGAGCTGTAAGGCGTCCTACATTATACTAATGTTCTTTTCGAGTTGCTGATGTGGCATAAAGAGTCGTAAGATGTCTTAAGTTGTCGTACGATGTTCAAAGGACTCGTACAAATTAATTACGTTTATTATGGAGTTTTAAAGTTTTGTACGGTGATGTAAGGTGTTCTTAGGAGTTGTAACGCGTCCTACATTATTCTAATGTGCTTTTCATGTTTTTAATGTGGCATAAAGAGTCGTAAGATGTCCTAAGTTGTCGTACGATGTTCAAAGGACTCGTACGAATTAATTAGGTTTATTATGGAGTTTTAAAGTTTTGTACGGTGATGTAAGGTGTTCTTAGGAGTTGTAACGCGTCCTACATTATTCTAACGTGCTTTTCATGTTGCTAATGTTGTATATACTGAGCTGTAACATCTCCTGAGTTGTCGTACGATATTCAAAGGACTCGGACGAATTCATTAGGTTTATTATGGAGTTTTAATGTTTCGTACGGTGGTGTAAGGTGTTCTTAGGAGCTGTAAGGCGTCCTACATTATACTAATGTTCTTTTCGAGTTGCTGATGTGGCATAA
This sequence comes from Tagetes erecta, assembly GCA_030867185.1. NCBI lineage: Eukaryota > Viridiplantae > Streptophyta > Magnoliopsida > Asterales > Asteraceae > Tagetes > Tagetes erecta. The sequence continues at coordinate 39,771,409 of CM061487.1, read as the reverse complement.
AGAGTCGTAAGATGTCTTAAGTTGTCGTACGATGTTCAAAGGACTCGTACGAATTAATTACCTTTATTATGGAGTTTTAAAGTTTTGTACGGTGATGTAAGGTGTTCTTAGGAGTCGTAACGCGTCCTACATTATTCTAATGTGCTTTTCATGTTGCTAATGTGGCATAAAGAGTCGTAATATGTCCTAAGTTGTCGTACGATGTTCAAAGGACTCGTACGAATTAATTTGGTTTATTATGGAGTTTTAAAGTTTTGTACGGTGATGTAAGGTGTTCTTAGGAGTTGTAACGCGTCCTACATTATTCTAACGTGCTTTTCATGTCGCTAATGATGTATACTGAGCTGTAACATCTGCTGAGTTGTCGTACGATGTTCAAAGGACTCGGACGAATTCATTAGGTTTATTATGGAGTTTTAAGGTTTCGTATGGTGGTGTAAGGTGTTCTTAGGAGCTGTAAGGCGTCCTACATTATGCTAATGTTCTTTTCGAGTTGCTGATGTGGCATAAAGAGTCGTAAGATGTCTTAAGTTGTCGTACGATGTTCAAAGGACTCATACAAATTAATTACGTTTATTATGGAGTTTTAAAGTTTTGTACGGTGATGTAAGGTGTTCTTAGGAGTTGTAACGCGTCCTACATTATTCTAATGTGCTTTTCATGTTGCTAATGTGGCATAAAGAGTCGTAAGATGTCCTAAGTTGTCGTACGATGTTCAAAGGACTCGTACGAATTAATTAGGTTTATTATGGAGTTTTAAAGTTTTGTACGGTGATGTAAGGTGTTCTTAGGAGTTGTAACGCGTCCTACATTATTCTAACGTGCTTTTCATGTTGCTAATGCTGTATACTGAGCTGTAACATCTCCTGAGTTGTCGTACGATATTCAAAGGACTCGGACGAATTCATTAGGTTTATTATGGAGTTTAATGTTTCGTACGGTGGTGTAAGGTGTTCTTAGGAGCTGTAAGGCGTCCTACATTACACTAATGTTCTTTTCGAGTTGCTGATGTGGCATAAAGAGTCGTAAGATGTCTTAATTTGTCGTATGATGTTCAAAGGACTCGTACGAATTAATTACGTTTATTATGGAGTTTTAAAGTTTTGTACGGTGATGTAAGGTGTTCTTAGGAGTTGTAATGCGTCCTACATTATTCTAATGTGCTTTTCATGTTGCTAATGTGGCATAAAGAGTCATAAGATGTCCTAAGTTGTCGTACGATGTTCAAAGGACTCGTACGAATTAATTTGGTTTATTATGGAGTTTTAAAGTTTTGTACGGTGATGTAAGGTGTTCTTAGGAGTTGTAACGCGTCCTACATTATTCTAACGTGCTTTTCATGTTGCTAATGATGTATACTGAGCAGTAACATCTCCAGAGTTGTCGTACGATGTTCAAAGGACTCGGACGAATTCATTAGGTTTATTATGGAGTTTTAATGTTTCGTACGGTGGTGTAAGGTGTTCTTAGGAGCTGTAAGGCATCCTACATCATACTAACGTTCTTTTCGAGTTGCTAATGTAGCATAAAGAGTCTTAAGATGTCCTAAGTTGTCGTACGATGTTCAAAGGACGCAGACAAATTCATTAGGTTTATTATGGAGTTTTAATGTTTCGTACGGTGGTGTAAGGTGTTCTTAGGAGCTGTAAGGCGTCCTACATTATACTAATGTTCTTTTCGAGTTGCTGATGTGGCATAAAGAGTCGTAAGATGTCTTAAGTTGTCGTACGATGTTCAAAGGACTCGTACAAATTAATTACGTTTATTATGGAGTTTTAAAGTTTTGTACGGTGATGTAAGGTGTTCTTAGGAGTTGTAACGCGTCCTACATTATTCTAATGTGCTTTTCATGTTGTTAATGTGGCATAAAGAGTCGTAAGATGTCCTAAGTTGTCGTACGATGTTCAAAGGACTCGTACGAATTAATTAGGTTTATTATGGAGTTTTAAAGTTTTGTACGGTGATGTAAGGTGTTCTTAGGAGTTGTAACGCGTCCTACATTATTCTAACGTGCTTTTCATGTTGCTAATGTTGTATATACTGAGCTGTAACATCTCCTGAGTTGTCGTACGATATTCAAAGGACTCGGACGAATTCATTAGGTTTATTATGGAGTTTTAATGTTTCGTACGGTAGTGTAAGGTGTTCTTAGGAGCTGTAAGGTGTCCTACATTATACTAATGTTCTTTTCGAGTTGCTGATGTGGCATAAAGAGTCGTAAGATGTCTTAAGTTGTCGTACGATGTTCAAAGGACTCGTACGAATTAATTACCTTTATTATGGAGTTTTAAAGTTTTGTACGGTGATGTAAGGTGTTCTTAGGAGTCGTAACGCGTCCTACATTATTCTAATGTGCTTTTCATGTTGCTAATGTGGCATAAAGAGTCGTAAGATGTCCTAAGTTGTCGTACGATGTTCAAAGGACTCGTACGAATTAATTTGGTTTATTATGGAGTTTTAAAGTTTTGTACGGTGATGTAAGGTGTTCTTAGGAGTTGTAACGCGTCCTACATTATTCTAACGTGCTTTTCATGTTGCTAATGTTGTATATACTGAGCTGTAACATCTCCTGAGTTGTCGTACGATATTCAAAGGACTCGGACGAATTCATTAGGTTTATTATGGAGTTTTAATGTTTCGTACGGTGGTGTAAGGTGTTCTTAGGAGCTGTAAGGCGTCCTACATTATACTAATGTTCTTTTCGAGTTGCTGATGTGGCATAAAGAGTCGTAAGATGTCTTAAGTTGTCGTACGATGTTCAAAGGACTCGTACAAATTAATTACGTTTATTATGGAGTTTTAAAGTTTTGTACGGTGATGTAAGGTGTTCTTAGGAGTTGTAACGCGTCCTACATTATTCTAATGTGCTTTTCATGTTTTTAATGTGGCATAAAGAGTCATAAGATGTCCTAAGTTGTCGTACGATGTTCAAAGGACTCGTACGAATTAATTAGGTTTATTATGGAGTTTTAAAGTTTTGTACGGTGATGTAAGGTGTTCTTAGGAGTTGTAACGCGTCCTACATTATTCTAACGTGCTTTTCATGTTGCTAATGTTGTATATACTGAGCTGTAACATCTCCTGAGTTGTCGTACGATATTCAAAGGACTCGGACGAATTCATTAGGTTTATTATGGAGTTTTAATGTTTCGTACGGTGGTGTAAGGTGTTCTTAGGAGCTGTAAGGCGTCCTACATTATACTAATGTTCTTTTCGAGTTGCTGATGTGGCATAAAGAGTCGTAAGATGTCTTAAGTTGTCGTACGATGTTCAAAGGACTCGTACGAATTAATTACCTTTATTATGGAGTTTTAAAGTTTTGTACGGTGATGTAAGGTGTTCTTAGGAGTTGTAACGCGTCCTACATTATTCTAATGTGCTTTTCATGTTGCTAATGTGGCATAAAGAGTCGTAAGATGTCCTAAGTTGTCGTACGATGTTCAAAGGACTCGTACGAATTAATTTGGTTTATTATGGAGTTTTAAAGTTTTGTACGGTGATGTAAGGTGTTCTTAGGAGTTGTAACGCGTCCTACATTATTCTAACGTGCTTTTCATGTTGCTAATGATGTATACTGAGCAGTAACATCTCCAGAGTTGTCGTACGATGTTCAAAGGACTCGGACGAATTCATTAGGTTTATTATGGAGTTTTAATGTTTCGTACGGTGGTGTAAGGTGTTCTTAGGAGCTGTAAGGCATCCTACATCATACTAACGTTCTTTTCGAGTTGCTAATGTAGCATAAAGAGTCTTAAGATGTCCTAAGTTGTCGTACGATGTTCAAAGGACGCAGACAAATTCATTAGGTTTATTATGGAGTTTTAATGTTTCGTACGGTGGTGTAAGGTGTTCTTAGGAGCTGTAAGGCGTCCTACATTATACTAATGTTCTTTTCGAGTTGCTGATGTGGCATAAAGAGTCGTAAGATGTCTTAAGTTGTCGTACGATGTTCAAAGGACTCGTACAAATTAATTACGTTTATTATGGAGTTTTAAAGTTTTGTACGGTGATGTAAGGTGTTCTTAGGAGTTGTAACGCGTCCTACATTATTCTAATGTGCTTTTCATGTTTTTAATGTGGCATAAAGAGTCGTAAGATGTCCTAAGTTGTCGTACGATGTTCAAAGGACTCGTACGAATTAATTAGGTTTATTATGGAGTTTTAAAGTTTTGTACGGTGATGTAAGGTGTTCTTAGGAGTTGTAACGCGTCCTACATTATTCTAACGTGCTTTTCATGTTGCTAATGTTGTATATACTGAGCTGTAACATCTCCTGAGTTGTCGTACGATATTCAAAGGACTCGGACGAATTCATTAGGTTTATTATGGAGTTTTAATGTTTCGTACGGTGGTGTAAGGTGTTCTTAGGAGCTGTAAGGCGTCCTACATTATACTAATGTTCTTTTCGAGTTGCTGATGTGGCATAAAGAGTCGTAAGATGTCTTAAGTTGTCCTACGATGTTCAAAGGACTCGTACGAATTAATTACCTTTATTATGGAGTTTTAAAGTTTTGTACGGTGATGTAAGGTGTTCTTAGGAGTCGTAACGCGTCCTACATTATTCTAATGTGCTTTTCATGTTGCTAATGTGGCATAAAGAGTCGTAATATGTCCTAAGTTGTCGTACGATGTTCAAAGGACTCGTACGAATTAATTTGGTTTATTATGGAGTTTTAAAGTTTTGTACGGTGATGTAAGGTGTTCTTAGGAGTTGTAACGCGTCCTACATTATTCTAACGTGCTTTTCATGTCGCTAATGATGTATACTGAGCTGTAACATCTGCTGAGTTGTCGTACGATGTTCAAAGGACTCGGACGAATTCATTAGGTTTATTATGGAGTTTTAAGGTTTCGTATGGTGGTGTAAGGTGTTCTTAGGAGCTGTAAGGCGTCCTACATTATGCTAATGTTCTTTTCGAGTTGCTGATGTGGCATAAAGAGTCGTAAGATGTCTTAAGTTGTCGTACGATGTTCAAAGGACTCATACAAATTAATTACGTTTATTATGGAGTTTTAAAGTTTTGTACGGTGATGTAAGGTGTTCTTAGGAGTTGTAACGCGTCCTACATTATTCTAATGTGCTTTTCATGTTGCTAATGTGGCATAAAGAGTCGTAAGATGTCCTAAGTTGTCGTACGATGTTCAAAGGACTCGTACGAATTAATTAGGTTTATTATGGAGTTTTAAAGTTTTGTACGGTGATGTAAGGTGTTCTTAGGAGTTGTAACGCGTCCTACATTATTCTAACGTGCTTTTCATGTTGCTAATGCTGTATACTGAGCTGTAACATCTCCTGAGTTGTCGTACGATATTCAAAGGACTCGGACGAATTCATTAGGTTTATTATGGAGTTTAATGTTTCGTACGGTGGTGTAAGGTGTTCTTAGGAGCTGTAAGGCGTCCTACATTACACTAATGTTCTTTTCGAGTTGCTGATGTGGCATAAAGAGTCGTAAGATGTCTTAATTTGTCGTATGATGTTCAAAGGACTCGTACGAATTAATTACGTTTATTATGGAGTTTTAAAGTTTTGTACGGTGATGTAAGGTGTTCTTAGGAGTTGTAATGCGTCCTACATTATTCTAATGTGCTTTTCATGTTGCTAATGTGGCATAAAGAGTCATAAGATGTCCTAAGTTGTCGTACGATGTTCAAAGGACTCGTACGAATTAATTTGGTTTATTATGGAGTTTTAAAGTTTTGTACGGTGATGTAAGGTGTTCTTAGGAGTTGTAACGCGTCCTACATTATTCTAACGTGCTTTTCATGTTGCTAATGATGTATACTGAGCAGTAACATCTCCAGAGTTGTCGTACGATGTTCAAAGGACTCGGACGAATTCATTAGGTTTATTATGGAGTTTTAATGTTTCGTACGGTGGTGTAAGGTGTTCTTAGGAGCTGTAAGGCATCCTACATCATACTAACGTTCTTTTCGAGTTGCTAATGTAGCATAAAGAGTCTTAAGATGTCCTAAGTTGTCGTACGATGTTCAAAGGACGCAGACAAATTCATTAGGTTTATTATGGAGTTTTAATGTTTCGTACGGTGGTGTAAGGTGTTCTTAGTAGCTGTAAGGCGTCCTACATTATACTAATGTTCTTTTCGAGTTGCTGATGTGGCATAAAGAGTCGTAAGATGTCTTAAGTTGTCGTACGATGTTCAAAGGACTCGTACAAATTAATTACGTTTATTATGGAGTTTTAAAGTTTTGTACGGTGATGTAAGGTGTTCTTAGGAGTTGTAACGCGTCCTACATTATTCTAATGTGCTTTTCATGTTGTTAATGTGGCATAAAGAGTCGTAAGATGTCCTAAGTTGTCGTACGATGTTCAAAGGACTCGTACGAATTAATTAGGTTTATTATGGAGTTTTAAAGTTTTGTACGGTGATGTAAGGTGTTCTTAGGAGTTGTAACGCGTCCTACATTATTCTAACGTGCTTTTCATGTTGCTAATGTTGTATATACTGAGCTGTAACATCTCCTGAGTTGTCGTACGATATTCAAAGGACTCGGACGAATTCATTAGGTTTATTATGGAGTTTTAATGTTTCGTACGGTAGTGTAAGGTGTTCTTAGGAGCTGTAAGGCGTCCTACATTATACTAATGTTCTTTTCGAGTTGCTGATGTGGCATAAAGAGTCGTAAGATGTCTTAAGTTGTCGTACGATGTTCAAAGGACTCGTACGAATTAATTACCTTTATTATGGAGTTTTAAAGTTTTGTACGGTGATGTAAGGTGTTCTTAGGAGTCGTAACGCGTCCTACATTATTCTAATGTGCTTTTCATGTTGCTAATGTGGCATAAAGAGTCGTAAGATGTCCTAAGTTGTCGTACGATGTTCAAAGGACTCGTACGAATTAATTTGGTTTATTATGGAGTTTTAAAGTTTTGTACGGTGATGTAAGGTGTTCTTAGGAGTTGTAACGCGTCCTACATTATTCTAACGTGCTTTTCATGTCGCTAATGATGTATACTGAGCTGTAACATCTGCTGAGTTGTCGTACGATGTTCAAAGGACTCGGACGAATTCATTAGGTTTATTATGGAGTTTTAAGGTTTCGTATGGTGGTGTAAGGTGTTCTTAGGAGCTGTAAGGCGTCCTACATTACGCTAATGTTCTTTTCGAGTTGCTGATGTGGCATAAAGAGTCGTAAGATGTCTTAAGTTGTCGTACGATGTTCAAAGGACTCATACAAATTAATTACGTTTATTATGGAGTTTTAAAGTTTTGTACGGTGATGTAAGGTGTTCTTAGGAGTTGTAACGCGTCCTACATTATTCTAATGTGCTTTTCATGTTGCTAATGTGGCATAAAGAGTCGTAAGATGTCCTAAGTTGTCGTACGATGTTCAAAGGACACGTACGAATTAATTAGGTTTATTATGGAGTTTTAAAGTTTTGTACGGTGATGTAAGGTGTTCTTAGGAGTTGTAACGCGTCCTACATTATTCTAACGTGCTTTTCATGTTGCTAATGCTGTATACTGAGCTGTAACATCTCCTGAGTTGTCGTACGATATTCAAAGGACTCGGACGAATTCATTAGGTTTATTATGGAGTTTAATGTTTCGTACGGTGGTGTAAGGTGTTCTTAGGAGCTGTAAGGCGTCCTACATTATACTAATGTTCTTTTCGAGTTGCTGATGTGGCATAAAGAGTCGTAAGATGTCTTAAGTTGTCGTATGATGTTCAAAGGACTCGTACGAATTAATTAGGTTTATTATGGAGTTTTAAAGTTTTGTACGGTGATGTAAGGTGTTCTTAGGAGTTGTAATGCGTCCTACATTATTGTAATGTGCTTTTCATGTTGCTAATGTGGCATAAAGAGTCGTAAGATGTCCTAAGTTGTCGTACGATGTTCAAAGGACTCGTACGAATTAATTTGGTTTATTATGGAGTTTTAAAGTTTTGTACGGTGATGTAAGGTGTTCTTAGGAGTTGTAACGCGTCCTACATTATTCTAACGTGCTTTTCATGTTGCTAATGATGTATACTGAGCAGTAACATCTCCAGAGTTGTCGTACGATGTTCAAAGGACTCGGACGAATTCATTAGGTTTATTATGGAGTTTTAATGTTTCGTACGGTGGTGTAAGGTGTTCTTAGGAGCTGTAAGGCGTCCTACATTATACTAATGTTCTTTTCGAGTTGCTGATGTGGCATAAAGAGTCGTAAGATGTCTTAAGTTGTCGTATGATGTTCAAAGGACTCGTACGAATTAATTACGTTTATTATGGAGTTTTAAAGTTTTGTACGGTGATGTAAGGTGTTCTTAGGAGTTGTAACGCGTCCTACATTATTCTAACGTGCTTTTCATGTTGCTAATGTTGTATACTAAGCTGTAACATCTCCTGAGTTGTCGTACGATATTCAAAGGACTCGGACGAATTCATTAGGTTTATTATGGAGTTTTAATGTTTCGTACGGTGGTGTAAGGTGTTCTTAGGAGCTGTAAGGCGTCCTACATTATACTAATGTTCTTTTCGAGTTGCTGATGTGGCATAAAGAGTCGTAAGATGTCTTAAGTTGTCGTACGATGTTCAAAGGACTCGTACGAATTAATTACGTTTATTATGGAGTTTTAAAGTTTTGTACGGTGATGTAAGGTGTTCTTAGGAGTCGTAACGCGTCCTACATTATTCTAATGTGCTTTTCATGTTGCTAATGTGGCATAAAGAGTCGTAAGATGTCCTAAGTTGTCGTACGATGTTCAAAGGACTCGTACGAATTAATTTGGTTTATTATGGAGTTTTAAAGTTTTGTACGGTGATGTAAGGTGTTCTTAGGAGTTGTAACGCGTCCTACATTATTCTAACGTGCTTTTCATGTCGCTAATGATGTATACTGAGCTGTAACATCTGCTGAGTTGTCGTACGATGTTCAAAGGACTCGGACGAATTCATTAGGTTTATTATGGAGTTTTAAGGTTTCGTATGGTGGTGTAAGGTGTTCTTAGGAGTTGTAATGCGTCCTACATTATTCTAATGTGCTTTTCATGTTGCTAATGTGGCATAAAGAGTCGTAAGATGTCCTAAGTTGTCGTACGATGTTCAAAGGACTCGTACGAATTAATTTGGTTTATTATGGAGTTTTAAAGTTTTGTACGGTGATGTAAGGTGTTCTTAGGAGTTGTAACGCGTCCTACATTATTCTAACGTGCTTTTCATGTTGCTAATGATGTATACTAAGCTGTAACATCTCCTGAGTTGTCGTACGATATTCAAAGGACTCGGACGAATTCATTAGGTTTATTATGGAGTTTTAATGTTTCGTACGGTGGTGTAAGGTGTTCTTAGGAGCTGTAAGGCGTCCTACATTATACTAATGTTCTTTTCGAGTTGCTGATGTGGCATAAAGAGTCGTAAGATGTCTTAAGTTGTCGTACGATGTTCAAAGGACTCGTACGAATTAATTACGTTTATTATGGAGTTTTAAAGTTTTGTACGGTGATGTAAGGTGTTCTTAGGAGTCGTAACGCGTCCTACATTATTCTAATGTGCTTTTCATGTTGCTAATGTGGCATAAAGAGTCGTAAGATGTCCTAAGTTGTCGTACGATGTTCAAAGGACTCGTACGAATTAATTACGTTTATTATGGAGTTTTAAAGTTTTGTACGGTGATGTAAGGTGTTCTTAGGAGTCGTAACGCGTCCTACATTATTCTAATGTGCTTTTCATGTTGCTAATGTGGCATAAAGAGTCGTAAGATGTCCTAAGTTGTCGTACGATGTTCAAAGGACTCGTACGAATTAATTTGGTTTATTATGGAGTTTTAAAGTTTTGTACGGTGATGTAAGGTGTTCTTAGGAGTTGTAACGCGTCCTACATTATTCTAACGTGCTTTTCATGTCGCTAATGATGTATACTGAGCTGTAACATCTGCTGAGTTGTCGTACGATGTTCAAAGGACTCGGACGAATTCATTAGGTTTATTATGGAGTTTTAAGGTTTCGTATGGTGGTGTAAGGTGTTCTTAGGAGCTGTAAGGCGTCCTACATTATGCTAATGTTCTTTTCGAGTTGCTGATGTGGCATAAAGAGTCGTAAGATGTCTTAAGTTGTCGTACGATGTTCAAAGGACTCATACAAATTAATTACGTTTATTATGGAGTTTTAAAGTTTTGTACGGTGATGTAAGGTGTTCTTAGGAGTCGTAACGCGTCCTACATTATTCTAATGTGCTTTTCATGTTGCTAATGTGGCATAAAGAGTCGTAAGATGTCCTAAGTTGTCGTACGATGTTCAAAGGACTCGTACGAATTAATTTGGTTTATTATGGAGTTTTAAAGTTTTGTACGGTGATGTAAGGTGTTCTTAGGAGTTGTAACGCGTCCTACATTATTCTAACGTGCTTTTCATGTCGCTAATGATGTATACTGAGCTGTAACATCTGCTGAGTTGTCGTACGATGTTCAAAGGACTCGGACGAATTCATTAGGTTTATTATGGAGTTTTAAGGTTTCGTATGGTGGTGTAAGGTGTTCTTAGGAGCTGTAAGGCGTCCTACATTATGCTAATGTTCTTTTCGAGTTGCTGATGTGGCATAAAGAGTCGTAAGATGTCTTAAGTTGTCGTACGATGTTCAAAGGACTCATACGAATTAATTACGTTTATTATGGAGTTTTAAAGTTTTGTACGGTGATGTAAGGTGTTCTTAGGAGTCGTAACGCGTCCTACATTATTCTAATGTGCTTTTCATGTTGCTAATGTGGCATAAAGAGTCGTAAGATGTCCTAAGTTGTCGTACGATGTTCAAAGGACTCGTACGAATTAATTTGGTTTATTATGGAGTTTTAAAGTTTTGTACGGTGATGTAAGGTGTTCTTAGGAGTTGTAACGCGTCCTACATTATTCTAACGTGCTTTTCATGTCGCTAATGATGTATACTGAGCTGTAACATCTGCTGAGTTGTCGTACGATGTTCAAAGGACTCGGACGAATTCATTAGGTTTATTATGGAGTTTTAAGGTTTCGTATGGTGGTGTAAGGTGTTCTTAGGAGCTGTAAGGCGTCCTACATTATGCTAATGTTCTTTTCGAGTTGCTGATGTGGCATAAAGAGTCGTAAGATGTCTTAAGTTGTCGTACGATGTTCAAAGGACTCATACAAATTAATTACGTTTATTATGGAGTTTTAAAGTTTTGTACGGTGATGTAAGGTGTTCTTAGGAGTTGTAACGCGTCCTACATTATTCTAATGTGCTTTTCATGTTGCTAATGTGGCATAAAGAGTCGTAAGATGTCCTAAGTTGTCGTACGATGTTCAAAGGACTCGTACGAATTAATTAGGTTTATTATGGAGTTTTAAAGTTTTGTACGGTGATGTAAGGTGTTCTTAGGAGTTGTAACGCGTCCTACATTATTCTAACGTGCTTTTCATGTTGATAATGCTGTATACTGAGCTGTAACATCTCCTGAGTTGTCGTACGATATTCAAAGGACTCGGACGAATTCATTAGGTTTATTATGGAGTTTAATGTTTCGTACGGTGGTGTAAGGTGTTCTTAGGAGCTGTAAGGCGTCCTACATTATACTAATGTTCTTTTCGAGTTGCTGATGTGGCATAAAGAGTCGTAAGATGTCTTAAGTTGTCGTATGATGTTCAAAGGACTCGTACGAATTAATTACGTTTATTATGGAGTTTTAAAGTTTTGTACGGTGATGTAAGGTGTTCTTAGGAGTTGTAAAGCGTCCTACATTATTCTAATGTGCTTTTCATGTTGCTAATGTGGCATAAAGAGTCGTAAGATGTCCTAAGTTGTCGTACGATGTTCAAAGGACTCGTACGAATTAATTTGGTTTATTATGGAGTTTTAAAGTTTTGTACGGTGATGTAAGGTGTTCTTAGGAGTTGTAACGCGTCCTACATTATTCTAACGTGCTTTTCATGTTGCTAATGATGTATACTGAGCAGTAACATCTCCAGAGTTGTCGTACGATGTTCAAAGGACTCGGACGAATTCATTAGGTTTATTATGGAGTTTTAATGTTTCGTACGGTGGTGTAAGGTGTTCTTAGGAGCTGTAAGGCGTCCTACATTATACTAATGTTCTTTTCGAGTTGCTGATGTGGCATAAAGAGTCGTAAGATGTCTTAAGTTGTCGTATGATGTTCAAAGGACTCGTACGAATTAATTACGTTTATTATGGAGTTTTAAAGTTTTGTACGGTGATGTAAGGTGTTCTTAGGAGTTGTAATGCGTCCTACATTATTCTAATGTGCTTTTCATGTTGCTAATGTGGCATAAAGAGTCGTAAGATGTCCTAAGTTGTCGTACGATGTTCAAAGGACTCGTACGAATTAATTTGGTTTATTATGGAGTTTTAAAGTTTTGTACGGTGATGTAAGGTGTTCTTAGGAGTTGTAACGCGTCCTACATTATTCTAACGTGCTTTTCATGTTGCTAATGATGTATACTGAGCAGTAACATCTCCAGAGTTGTCGTACGATGTTCAAAGGACTCGGACGAATTCATTAGGTTTATTATGGAGTTTTAATGTTTCGTACGGTGGTGTAAGGTGTTCTTAGGAGCTGTAAGGCATCCTACATCATACTAACGTTCTTTTCGAGTTGCTAATGTGGCATAAAGAGTCTTAAGATGTCCTAAGTTGTCGTACGATGTTCAAAGGACGCAGACAAATTCATTAGGTTTATTATGGAGTTTTAATGTTTCGTACGGTGGTGTAAGGTGTTCTTAGGAGCTGTAAGGCGTCCTACATTATACTAATGTTCTTTTCGAGTTGCTGATGTGGCATAAAGAGTCGTAAGATGTCTTAAGTTGTCGTACGATGTTCAAAGGACTCGTACAAATTAATTACGTTTATTATGGAGTTTTAAAGTTTTGTACGGTGATGTAAGGTGTTCTTAGGAGTTGTAACGCGTCCTACATTATTCTAATGTGCTTTTCATGTTGTTAATGTGGCATAAAGAGTCGTAAGATGTCCTAAGTTGTCGTACGATGTTCAAAGGACTCGTACGAATTAATTAGGTTTATTATGGAGTTTTAAAGTTTTGTACGGTGATGTAAGGTGTTCTTAGGAGTTGTAACGCGTCCTACATTATTCTAACGTGCTTTTCATGTTGCTAATGCTGTATACTGAGCTGTAACATCTCCTGAGTTGTCGTACGATATTCAAAGGACTCGGACGAATTCATTAGGTTTATTATGGAGTTTTAATGTTTCGTACGGTGGTGTAAGGTGTTCATAGGAGCTGTAAGGCGTCCTACATTATACTAATGTTCTTTTCGAGTTGCTGATGTGGCGTAAAGAGTCGTAAGATGTCCTAACTTGTCGTACGATGTTCAAAGGACTCGTACGAATTAATTACGTTTATTATGGAGTTTTAAAGTTTTGTACGGTGATGTAAGGTGTTCTTAGGAGCTGTAAGGCGTCCTACATTATGCTAATGTTCTTTTCGAGTTGCTGATGTGGCATAAAGAGTCGTAAGATGTCTTAAGTTGTCGTACGATGTTCAAAGGACTCATACGAATTAATTACGTTTATTATGGAGTTTTAAAGTTTTGTACGGTGATGTAAGGTGTTCTTAGGAGTCGTAACGCGTCCTACATTATTCTAATGTGCTTTTCATGTTGCTAATGTGGCATAAAGAGTCGTAAGATGTCCTAAGTTGTCGTACGATGTTCAAAGGACTCGTACGAATTAATTTGGTTTATTATGGAGTTTTAAAGTTTTGTACGGTGATGTAAGGTGTTCTTAGGAGTTGTAACGCGTCCTACATTATTCTAACGTGCTTTTCATGTCGCTAATGATGTATACTGAGCTGTAACATCTGCTGAGTTGTCGTACGATGTTCAAAGGACTCGGACGAATTCATTAGGTTTATTATGGAGTTTTAAGGTTTCGTATGGTGGTGTAAGGTGTTCTTAGGAGCTGTAAGGCGTCCTACATTATGCTAATGTTCTTTTCGAGTTGCTGATGTGGCATAAAGAGTCGTAAGATGTCTTAAGTTGTCGTACGATGTTCAAAGGACTCATACAAATTAATTACGTTTATTATGGAGTTTTAAAGTTTTGTACGGTGATGTAAGGTGTTCTTAGGAGTCGTAACGCGTCCTACATTATTCTAATGTGCTTTTCATGTTGCTAATGTGGCATAAAGAGTCGTAAGATGTCCTAAGTTGTCGTACGATGTTCAAAGGACTCGTACGAATTAATTTGGTTTATTATGGAGTTTTAAAGTTTTGTACGGTGATGTAAGGTGTTCTTAGGAGTTGTAACGCGTCCTACATTATTCTAACGTGCTTTTCATGTCGCTAATGATGTATACTGAGCTGTAACATCTGCTGAGTTGTCGTACGATGTTCAAAGGACTCGGACGAATTCATTAGGTTTATTATGGAGTTTTAATGTTTCGTACGGTGGTGTAAGGTGTTCTTAGGAGCTGTAAGGCGTCCTACATTATACTAATGTTCTTTTCGAGTTGCTGATGTGGCATAAAGAGTCGTAAGATGTCTTAAGTTGTCGTATGATGTTCAAAGGACTCGTACGAATTAATTACGTTTATTATGGAGTTTTAAAGTTTTGTACGGTGATGTAAGGTGTTCTTAGGAGTTGTAACGCGTCCTACATTATTCTAACGTGCTTTTCATGTTGCTAATGTTGTATACTAAGCTGTAACATCTCCTGAGTTGTCATACGATATTCAAAGGACTCGGACGAATTCATTAGGTTTATTATGGAGTTTTAATGTTTCGTACGGTGGTGTAAGGTGTTCTTAGGAGCTGTAAGGCGTCCTACATTATACTAATGTTCTTTTCGAGTTGCTGATGTGGCATAAAGAGTCGTAAGATGTCTTAAGTTGTCGTACGATGTTCAAAGGACTCGTACGAATTAATTACGTTTATTATGGAGTTTTAAAGTTTTGTACGGTGATGTAAGGTGTTCTTAGGAGTCGTAACGCGTCCTACATTATTCTAATGTGCTTTTCATGTTGCTAATGTGGCATAAAGAGTCGTAAGATGTCCTAAGTTGTCGTACGATGTTCAAAGGACTCGTACGAATTAATTTGGTTTATTATGGAGTTTTAAAGTTTTGTACGGTGATGTAAGGTGTTCTTAGGAGTTGTAACGCGTCCTACATTATTCTAACGTGCTTTTCATGTCGCTAATGATGTATACTGAGCTGTAACATCTGCTGAGTTGTCGTACGATGTTCAAAGGACTCGGACGAATTCATTAGGTTTATTATGGAGTTTTAAGGTTTCGTATGGTGGTGTAAGGTGTTCTTAGGAGCTGTAAGGCGTCCTACATTATGCTAATGTTCTTTTCGAGTTGCTGATGTGGCATAAAGAGTCGTAAGATGTCTTAAGTTGTCGTACGATGTTCAAAGGACTCATACGAATTAATTACGTTTATTATGGAGTTTTAAAGTTTTGTACGGTGATGTAAGGTGTTCTTAGGAGTCGTAACGCGTCCTACATTATTCTAATGTGCTTTTCATGTTGCTAATGTGGCATAAAGAGTCGTAAGATGTCCTAAGTTGTCGTACGATGTTCAAAGGACTCGTACGAATTAATTTGGTTTATTATGGAGTTTTAAAGTTTTGTACGGTGATGTAAGGTGTTCTTAGGAGTTGTAACGCGTCCTACATTATTCTAACGTGCTTTTCATGTCGCTAATGATGTATACTGAGCTGTAACATCTGCTGAGTTGTCGTACGATGTTCAAAGGACTCGGACGAATTCATTAGGTTTATTATGGAGTTTTAAGGTTTCGTATGGTGGTGTAAGGTGTTCTTAGGAGCTGTAAGGCGTCCTACATTATGCTAATGTTCTTTTCGAGTTGCTGATGTGGCATAAAGAGTCGTAAGATGTCTTAAGTTGTCGTACGATGTTCAAAGGACTCATACAAATTAATTACGTTTATTATGGAGTTTTAAAGTTTTGTACGGTGATGTAAGGTGTTCTTAGGAGTTGTAACGCGTCCTACATTATTCTAATGTGCTTTTCATGTTGCTAATGTGGCATAAAGAGTCGTAAGATGTCCTAAGTTGTCGTACGATGTTCAAAGGACTCGTACGAATTAATTAGGTTTATTATGGAGTTTTAAAGTTTTGTACGGTGATGTAAGGTGTTCTTAGGAGTTGTAACGCGTCCTACATTATTCTAACGTGCTTTTCATGTTGATAATGCTGTATACTGAGCTGTAACATCTCCTGAGTTGTCGTACGATATTCAAAGGACTCGGACGAATTCATTAGGTTTATTATGGAGTTTAATGTTTCGTACGGTGGTGTAAGGTGTTCTTAGGAGCTGTAAGGCGTCCTACATTATACTAATGTTCTTTTCGAGTTGCTGATGTGGCATAAAGAGTCGTAAGATGTCTTAAGTTGTCGTATGATGTTCAAAGGACTCGTACGAATTAATTACGTTTATTATGGAGTTTTAAAGTTTTGTACGGTGATGTAAGGTGTTCTTAGGAGTTGTAAAGCGTCCTACATTATTCTAATGTGCTTTTCATGTTGCTAATGTGGCATAAAGAGTCGTAAGATGTCCTAAGTTGTCGTACGATGTTCAAAGGACTCGTACGAATTAATTTGGTTTATTATGGAGTTTTAAAGTTTTGTACGGTGATGTAAGGTGTTCTTAGGAGTTGTAACGCGTCCTACATTATTCTAACGTGCTTTTCATGTTGCTAATGATGTATACTGAGCAGTAACATCTCCAGAGTTGTCGTACGATGTTCAAAGGACTCGGACGAATTCATTAGGTTTATTATGGAGTTTTAATGTTTCGTACGGTGGTGTAAGGTGTTCTTAGGAGCTGTAAGGCGTCCTACATTATACTAATGTTCTTTTCGAGTTGCTGATGTGGCATAAAGAGTCGTAAGATGTCTTAAGTTGTCGTATGATGTTCAAAGGACTCGTACGAATTAATTACGTTTATTATGGAGTTTTAAAGTTTTGTACGGTGATGTAAGGTGTTCTTAGGAGTTGTAATGCGTCCTACATTATTCTAATGTGCTTTTCATGTTGCTAATGTGGCATAAAGAGTCGTAAGATGTCCTAAGTTGTCGTACGATGTTCAAAGGACTCGTACGAATTAATTTGGTTTATTATGGAGTTTTAAAGTTTTGTACGGTGATGTAAGGTGTTCTTAGGAGTTGTAACGCGTCCTACATTATTCTAACGTGCTTTTCATGTTGCTAATGATGTATACTGAGCAGTAACATCTCCAGAGTTGTCGTACGATGTTCAAAGGACTCGGACGAATTCATTAGGTTTATTATGGAGTTTTAATGTTTCGTACGGTGGTGTAAGGTGTTCTTAGGAGCTGTAAGGCATCCTACATCATACTAACGTTCTTTTCGAGTTGCTAATGTGGCATAAAGAGTCTTAAGATGTCCTAAGTTGTCGTACGATGTTCAAAGGACGCAGACAAATTCATTAGGTTTATTATGGAGTTTTAATGTTTCGTACGGTGGTGTAAGGTGTTCTTAGGAGCTGTAAGGCGTCCTACATTATACTAATGTTCTTTTCGAGTTGCTGATGTGGCATAAAGAGTCGTAAGATGTCTTAAGTTGTCGTACGATGTTCAAAGGACTCGTACAAATTAATTACGTTTATTATGGAGTTTTAAAGTTTTGTACGGTGATGTAAGGTGTTCTTAGGAGTTGTAACGCGTCCTACATTATTCTAATGTGCTTTTCATGTTGTTAATGTGGCATAAAGAGTCGTAAGATGTCCTAAGTTGTCGTACGATGTTCAAAGGACTCGTACGAATTAATTAGGTTTATTATGGAGTTTTAAAGTTTTGTACGGTGATGTAAGGTGTTCTTAGGAGTTGTAACGCGTCCTACATTATTCTAACGTGCTTTTCATGTTGCTAATGCTGTATACTGAGCTGTAACATCTCCTGAGTTGTCGTACGATATTCAAAGGACTCGGACGAATTCATTAGGTTTATTATGGAGTTTTAATGTTTCGTACGGTGGTGTAAGGTGTTCATAGGAGCTGTAAGGCGTCCTACATTATACTAATGTTCTTTTCGAGTTGCTGATGTGGCGTAAAGAGTCGTAAGATGTCCTAACTTGTCGTACGATGTTCAAAGGACTCGTACGAATTAATTACGTTTATTATGGAGTTTTAAAGTTTTGTACGGTGATGTAAGGTGTTCTTAGGAGCTGTAAGGCGTCCTACATTATACTAATGTTCTTTTCGAGTTGCTGATGTGGCATAAAGAGTCGTAAGATGTCTTAAGTTGTCGTACGATGTTCAAAGGACTCGTACAAATTAATTACGTTTATTATGGAGTTTTAAAGTTTTGTACGGTGATGTAAGGTGTTCTTAGGAGTTGTAACGCGTCCTACATTATTCTAACGTGCTTTTCATGTTGCTAATGCTGTATACTGAGCTGTAACATCTCCTGAGTTGTCGTACGATATTCAAAGGACTCGGACGAATTCATTAGGTTTATTATGGAGTTTTAATGTTTCGTACGGTGGTGTAAGGTGTTCATAGGAGCTGTAAGGCGTCCTACATTATACTAATGTTCTTTTCGAGTTGCTGATGTGGCGTAAAGAGTCGTAAGATGTCCTAAGTTGTCGTACGATGTTCAAAGGACTCGTACGAATTAATTAGGTTTATTATGGAGTTTTAAAGTTTTGTACGGTGATGTAAGGTGTTCTTAGGAGTTGTAACGCGTCCTACATTATTCTAACGTGCTTTTCATGTTGCTAATGCTGTATACTGAGCTGTAACATCTCCTGAGTTGTCGTACGATATTCAAAGGACTCGGACGAATTCATTAGGTTTATTATGGAGTTTTAATGTTTCGTACGGTGGTGTAAGGTGTTCTTAGGAGCTGTAAGGCGTCCTACATTATACTAATGTTCTTTTCGAGTTGCTGATGTGGCATAAAGAGTCGTAAGATGTCTTAAGTTGTCGTATGATGTTCAAAGGACTCGTACGAATTAATTACGTTTATTATGGAGTTTTAAAGTTTTGTACGGTGATGTAAGGTGTTCTTAGGAGTTGTAACGCGTCCTACATTATTCTAATGTGCTTTTCATGTTGTTAATGTGGCATAAAGAGTCGTAAGATGTCCTAAGTTGTCGTACGATGTTCAAAGGACTCGTACGAATTAATTAGGTTTATTATGGAGTTTTAAAGTTTTGTACGGTGATGAAAGGTGTTCTTAGGAGTTGTAACGCGTCCTACATTATTCTAACGTGCTTTTCATGTTGCTAATGATGTATACTGAGCAGTAACATCTCCAGAGTTGTCGTACGATGTTCAAAGGACTCGGACGAATTCATTAGGTTTATTATGGAGTTTTAATGTTTCGTACGGTGGTGTAAGGTGTTCTTAGGAGCTGTAAGGCATCCTACATCATACTAACGTTCTTTTCGAGTTGCTAATGTGGCATAAAGAGTCGTAAGATGTCTTAAGTTGTCGTACGATGTTCAAAGGACTCGTACAAATTAATTACGTTTATTATGGAGTTTTAATGTTTTGTACGGTGATGTAAGGTGTTCCTAGGAGTTGTAACGCGTCCTACATTATTCTAATGTGCTTTTCATGTTGTTAATGTGGCATAAAGAGTCGTAAGATGTCCTAAGTTGTCGTACGATGTTCAAAGGACTCGTACGAATTAATTAGGTTTATTATGGAGTTTTAAAGTTTTGTACGGTGATGTAAGGTGTTCTTAGGAGTTGTAACGCGTCCTACATTATTCTAACGTGCTTTTCATGTTGCTAATGCTGTATACTGAGCTGTAACATCTCCTGAGTTGTCGTACGATTTTCAAAGGACTCGGACGAATTCATTAGGTTTATTATGGAGTTTTAATGTTTCGTACGGTGGTGTAAGGTGTTCTTAGGAGCTGTAAGGCGTCCTACATTATACTAATGTTCTTTTCGAGTTGCTGATGTGGCATAAAGAGTCGTAAGATGTCTTAAGTTGTCGTATGATGTTCAAAGGACTCGTACGAATTAATTACGTTTATTATGGAGTTTTAAAGTTTTGTACGGTGATGTAAGGTGTTCTTAGGAGTTGTAACGCGTCCTACATTATTCTAATGTGCTTTTCATGTTGTTAATGTGGCATAAAGAGTCGTAAGATGTCCTAAGTTGTCGTACGATGTTCAAAGGACTCGTACGAACTAATTAGGTTTATTATGGAGTTTTAAAATTTTGTACGGTGATGAAAGGTGTTCTTAGGAGTTGTAACGCGTCCTACATTATTCTAACGTGCTTTTCATGTTGCTAATGATGTATACTGAGCAGTAACATCTCCAGAGTTGTCGTACGATGTTCAAAGGACTCGGACGAATTCATTAGGTTTATTATGGAGTTTTAATGTTTCGTACGGTGGTGTAAGGTGTTCTTAGGAGCTGTAAGGCATCCTACATCATACTAACATTCTTTTCGAGTTGCTAATGTGGCATAAAGAGTCGTAAGATGTCTTAAGTTGTCGTACGATGTTCAAAGGACTCGTACAAATTAATTACGTTTATTATGGAGTTTTAAAGTTTTGTACGGTGATGTAAGGTGTTCCTAGGAGTTGTAACGCGTCCTACATTATTCTAATGTGCTTTTCATGTTGTTAATGTGGCATAAAGAGTCGTAAGATGTCCTAAGTTGTCGTACGATGTTCAAAGGACTCGTACGAATTAATTAGGTTTATTATGGAGTTTTAAAGTTTTGTACGGTGATGTAAGGTGTTCTTAGGAGTTGTAACGCGTCCTACATTATTCTAACGTGCTTTTCATGTTGCTAATGCTGTATACTGAGCTGTAACATCTCCTGAGTTGTCGTACGATATTCAAAGGACTCGGACGAATTCATTAGGTTTATTATGGAGTTTTAATGTTTCGTACGATGGTGTAAGGTGTTCATAGGAGCTGTAAGGCGTCCTACATTATACTAATGTTCTTTTCGAGTTGCTGATGTGGCGTAAAGAGTCGTAAGATGTCCTAACTTGTCGTACGATGTTCAAAGGACTCGTACGAACTAATTACGTTTATTATGGCGTTTTAAAGTTTTGTACGGTGATGTAAGGTGTTCTTAGGAGTTGTAACGCGTCCTACATTATTCTAATGTGCTTTTCATGTTGCTAATGTGGCATAAAGAGTCGTAATATGTCCTAAGTTGTCGTACGATGTTCAATGGACTCGTACGAATTAATTTGGTTTATTATGGAGTTTTAAAGTTTTGTACGGTGATGTAAGGTGTTCTTAGGAGTTGTAACGCGTCCTACATTATTCTAACGTGCTTTTCATGTTGCTAATGCTGTATACTGAGCTGTAACATCTCCTGAGTTGTCGTACGATATTCAAAGGACTCGGACGAATTCATTAGGTTTATTATGGAGTTTTAATGTTTCGTACGGTGGTGTAAGGTGTTCTTAGGAGCTGTAAGGCGTCCTACATTATACTAATGTTCTTTTCGAGTTGCTGATGTGGCATAAAGAGTCGTAAGATGTCTTAAGTTGTCGTATGATGTTCAAAGGACTCGTACGAATTAATTACGTTTATTATGGAGTTTTAAAGTTTTGTACGGTGATGTAAGGTGTTCTTAGGAGTTGTAACGCGTCCTACATTATTCTAATGTGCTTTTCATGTTGTTAATGTGGCATAAAGAGTCGTAAGATGTCCTAAGTTGTCGTACGATGTTCAAAGGACTCGTACGGATTAATTAGGTTTATTATGGAGTTTTAAAGTTTTGTACGGTGATGAAAGGTGTTCTTAGGAGTTGTAACGCGTCCTACATTATTCTAACGTGCTTTTCATGTTGCTAATGATGTATACTGAGCAGTAACATCTCCAGAGTTGTCGTACGATGTTCAAAGGACTCGGACGAATTCATTAGGTTTATTATGGAGTTTTAATGTTTCGTACGGTGGTGTAAGGTGTTCTTAGGAGCTGTAAGGCATCCTACATCATACTAACGTTCTTTTCGAGTTGCTAATGTGGCATAAAGAGTCGTAAGATGTCTTAAGTTGTCGTACGATGTTCAAAGGACTCGTACAAATTAATTACGTTTATTATGGAGTTTTAAAGTTTTGTACGGTGATGTAAGGTGTTCCTAGGAGTTGTAACGCGTCCTACATTATTCTAATGTGCTTTTCATGTTGTTAATGTGGCATAAAGAGTCGTAAGATGTCCTAAGTTGTCGTACGATGTTCAAAGGACTCGTACGAATTAATTAGGTTTATTATGGAGTTTTAAAGTTTTGTACGGTGATGTAAGGTGTTCTTAGGAGTTGTAACGCGTCCTACATTATTCTAACGTGCTTTTCATGTTGCTAATGCTGTATACTGAGCTGTAACATCTCCTGAGTTGTCGTACGATATTCAAAGGACTCGGACGAATTCATTAGGTTTATTATGGAGTTTTAATGTTTCGTACGATGGTGTAAGGTGTTCATAGGAGCTGTAAGGCGTCCTACATTATACTAATGTTCTTTTCGAGTTGCTGATGTGGCGTAAAGAGTCGTAAGATGTCCTAACTTGTCGTACGATGTTCAAAGGACTCGTACGAACTAATTACGTTTATTATGGAGTTTTAAAGTTTTGTACGGTGATGTAAGGTGTTCTTAGGAGTTGTAACGCGTCCTACATTATTCTAATGTGCTTTTCATGTTGCTAATGTGGCATAAAGAGTCGTAAGATGTCCTAAGTTGTCGTACGATGTTCAATGGACTCGTACGAATTAATTTGGTTTATTATGGAGTTTTAAAGTTTTGTACGGTGATGTAAGGTGTTCTTAGGAGTTGTAACGCGTCCTACATTATTCTAACGTGCTTTTCATGTTGCTAACGCTGTATACTGAGCTGTAACATCTCCTGAGTTGTCGTACGATATTCAAAGGACTCGGACGAATTCATTAGGTTTATTATGGAGTTTTAATGTTTCGTACGGTGGTGTAAGGTGTTCATAGGAGCTGTAAGGCGTCCTACATTATACTAATGTTCTTTTCGAGTTGCTGATGTGGCGTAAAGAGTCGTAAGATGTCCTAAGTTGTCGTACGATGTTCAAAGGACTCGTACGATTTAATTAGGTTTATTATGGAGTTTTAAAGTTTTGTACGGTGATGTAAGGTGTTCTTAGGAGTTGTAACGCGTCCTACATTATTCTAACGTGCTTTTCATGTTGCTAATGCTGTATACTGAGCTGTAACATCTCCTGAGTTGTCGTACGATATTCAAAGGACTCGGACGAATTCATTAGGTTTATTATGGAGTTTTAATGTTTCGTACGGTGGTGTAAGGTGTTCTTAGGAGCTGTAAGGCGTCCTACATTATACTAATGTTCTTTTCGAGTTGCTGATGTGGCATAAAGAGTCGTAAGATGTCTTAAGTTGTCGTATGATGTTCAAAGGACTCGTACGAATTAATTACGTTTATTATGGAGTTTTAAAGTTTTGTACGGTGATGTAAGGTGTTCTTAGGAGTTGTAACGCGTCCTACATTATTCTAATGTGCTTTTCATGTTGTTAATGTGGCATAAAGAGTCGTAAGATGTCCTAAGTTGTCGTACGATGTTCAAAGGACTCGTACGAATTAATTAGGTTTATTATGGAGTTTTAAAGTTTTGTACGGTGATGAAAGGTGTTCTTATGAGTTGTAACGCGTCCTACATTATTCTAACGTGCTTTTCATGTTGCTAATGATGTATACTGAGCAGTAACATCTCCAGAGTTGTCGTACGATGTTCAAAGGACTCGGACGAATTCTTTAGGTTTATTATGGAGTTTTAATGTTTCTTACGGTGGTGTAAGGTGTTCTTAGGAGCTGTAAGGCATCCTACATCATACTAACGTTCTTTTCGAGTTGCTAATGTGGCATAAAGAGTCGTAAGATGTCTTAAGTTGTCGTACGATGTTCAAAGGACTCGTACAAATTAATTACGTTTATTATGGAGTTTTAAAGTTTTGTACGGTGATGTAAGGTGTTCCTAGGAGTTGTAACGCGTCCTACATTATTCTAATGTGCTTTTCATGTTGTTAATGTGGCATAAAGAGTCGTAAGATGTCCTAAGTTGTCGTACGATGTTCAAAGGACTCGTACGAATTAATTAGGTTTATTATGGAGTTTTAAAGTTTTGTACGGTGATGTAAGGTGTTCTTAGGAGTTGTAACGCGTCCTACATTATTCTAACGTGCTTTTCATGTTGCTAATGCTGTATACTGAGCTGTAACATCTCCTGAGTTGTCGTACGATATTCAAAGGACTCGGACGAATTCATTAGGTTTATTATGGAGTTTTAATGTTTCGTACGGTGGTGTAAGGTGTTCATAGGAGCTGTAAGGCGTCCTACATTATACTAATGTTCTTTTCGAGTTGCTGATGTGGCGTAAAGAGTCGTAAGATGTCCTAACTTGTCGTACGATGTTCAAAGGACTCGTACGAATTAATTACGTTTATTATGGCGTTTTAAAGTTTTGTACGGTGATGTAAGGTGTTCTTAGGAGTTGTAACGCGTCCTACATTATTCTAATGTGCTTTTCATGTTGCTAATGTGGCATAAAGAGTCGTAAGATGTCCTAAGTTGTCGTACGATGTTCAATGGACTCGTACGAATTAATTTGGTTTATTATGGAGTTTTAAAGTTTTGTACGGTGATGTAAGGTGTTCTTAGGAGTTGTAACGCGTCCTACATTATTCTAACGTGCTTTTCATGTTGCTAATGCTGTATACTGAGCTGTAACATCTCCTGAGTTGTCGTACGATATTCAAAGGACTCGGACGAATTCATTAGGTTTATTATGGAGTTTTAATGTTTCGTACGGTGGTGTAAGGTGTTCTTAGGAGCTGTAAGGCGTCCTACATTATACTAATGTTCTTTTCGAGTTGCTGATGTGGCATAAAGAGTCGTAAGATGTCTTAAGTTGTCGTATGATGTTCAAAGGACTCGTACGAATTAATTACGTTTATTATGGAGTTTTAAAGTTTTGTACGGTGATGTAAGGTGTTCTTAGGAGTTGTAACGCGTCCTACATTATTCTAATGTGCTTTTCATGTTGTTAATGTGGCATAAAGAGTCGTAAGATGTCCTAAGTTGTCGTACGATGTTCAAAGGACTCGTACGAATTAATTAGGTTTATTATGGAGTTTTAAAGTTTTGTACGGTGATGAAAGGTGTTCTTAGGAGTTGTAACGCGTCCTACATTATTCTAACGTGCTTTTCATGTTGCTAATGATGTATACTGAGCAGTAACATCTCCAGAGTTGTCGTACGATGTTCAAAGGACTCGGACGAATTCATTAGGTTTATTATGGAGTTTTAATGTTTCGTACGGTGGTGTAAGGTGTTCTTAGGAGCTGTAAGGCGTCCTACATTATACTAATGTTCTTTTCGAGTTGCTGATGTGGCATAAAGGGTCGTAAGATGTCTTAAGTTGTCGTATGATGTTCAAAGGACTCGTACGAATTAATTACGTTTATTATGGAGTTTTAAAGTTTTGTACGGTGATGTAAGGTGTTCTTAGGAGTTGTAACGCGTCCTACATTATTCTAATGTGCTTTTCATGTTGTTAATGTGGCATAAAGAGTCGTAAGATGTCCTAAGTTGTCGTACGATGTTCAAAGGACTCGTACGAATTAATTAGGTTTATTATGGAGTTTTAAAGTTTTGTACGGTGATGAAAGGTGTTCTTAGGAGTTGTAACGCGTCCTACATTATTCTAACGTGCTTTTCATGTTGCTAATGATGTATACTGAGCAGTAACATCTCCAGAGTTGTCGTACGATGTTCAAAGGACTCGGACGAATTCATTAGGTTTATTATGGAGTTTTAATGTTTCGTACGGTGGTGTAAGGTGTTCTTAGGAGCTGTAAGGCGTCCTACATTATACTAATGTTCTTTTCGAGTTGCTGATGTGGCATAAAGGGTCGTAAGATGTCTTAAGTTGTCGTATGATGTTCAAAGGACTCGTACAAATTAATTACGTTTATTATGGAGTTTTAAAGTTTTGTACGGTGATGTAAGGTGTTCTTAGGAGTTGTAACGCGTCCTACATTATTCTAATGTGCTTTTCATGTTGTTAATGTGGCATAAAGAGTCGTAAGATGTCCTAAGTTGTCGTACGATGTTCAAAGGACTCGTACGAATTAATTAGGTTTATTATGGAGTTTTAAAGTTTTGTACGGTGATGAAAGGTGTTCTTAGGAGTTGTAACGCGTCCTACATTATTCTAACGTGCTTTTCATGTTGCTAATGATGTATACTGAGCAGTAACATCTCCAGAGTTGTCGTACGATGTTCAAAGGACTCGGACGAATTCATTAGGTTTATTATGGAGTTTTAATGTTTCGTACGGTGGTGTAAGGTGTTCTTAGGAGCTGTAAGGCATCCTACATCATACTAACGTTCTTTTCGAGTTGCTAATGTGGCATAAAGAGTCGTAAGATGTCTTAAGTTGTCGTACGATGTTCAAAGGACTCGTACAAATTAATTACGTTTATTATGGAGTTTTAAAGTTTTGTACGGTGATGTAAGGTGTTCCTAGGAGTTGTAACGCGTCCTACATTATTCTAATGTGCTTTTCATGTTGTTAATGTGGCATAAAGAGTCGTAAGATGTCCTAAGTTGTCGTACGATGTTCAAAGGACTCGTACGAATTAATTAGGTTTATTATGGAGTTTTAAAGTTTTGTACGGTGATGTAAGGTGTTCTTAGGAGTTGTAACGCGTCCTACATTATTCTAACGTGCTTTTCATGTTGCTAATGCTGTATACTGAGCTGTAACATCTCCTGAGTTGTCGTACGATATTCAAAGGACTCGGACGAATTCATTAGGTTTATTATGGAGTTTTAATGTTTCGTACGGTGGTGTAAGGTGTTCATAGGAGCTGTAAGGCGTCCTACATTATACTAATGTTCTTTTCGAGTTGCTGATGTGGCGTAAAGAGTCGTAAGATGTCCTAACTTGTCGTACGATGTTCAAAGGACTCGTACGAATTAATTACGTTTATTATGGCGTTTTAAAGTTTTGTACGGTGATGTAAGGTGTTCTTAGGAGTTGTAACGCGTCCTACATTATTCTAATGTGCTTTTCATGTTGCTAATGTGGCATAAAGAGTCGTAAGATGTCCTAAGTTGTCGTACGATGTTCAATGGACTCGTACGAATTAATTTGGTTTATTATGGAGTTTTAAAGTTTTGTACGGTGATGTAAGGTGTTCTTAGGAGTTGTAACGCGTCCTACATTATTCTAACGTGCTTTTCATGTTGCTAATGCTGTATACTGAGCTGTAACATCTCCTGAGTTGTCGTACGATATTCAAAGGACTCGGACGAATTCATTAGGTTTATTATGGAGTTTTAATGTTTCGTACGGTGGTGTAAGGTGTTCTTAGGAGCTGTAAGGCGTCCTACATTATACTAATGTTCTTTTCGAGTTGCTGATGTGGCATAAAGAGTCGTAAGATGTCTTAAGTTGTCGTTTGATGTTCAAAGGACTCGTACGAATTAATTACGTTTATTATGGAGTTTTAAAGTTTTGTACGGTGATGTAAGGAGTTCTTAGGAGTTGTAACGCGTCCTACATTATTCTAATGTGCTTTTCATGTTGTTAATGTGGCATAAAGAGTCGTAAGATGTCCTAAGTTGTCGTACGATGTTCAAAGGACTCGTACGAATTAATTAGGTTTATTATGGAGTTTTAAAGTTTTGTACGGTGATGAAAGGTGTTCTTAGGAGTTGTAACGCGTCCTACATTATTCTAACGTGCTTTTCATGTTGCTAATGATGTATACTGAGCAGTAACATCTCCAGAGTTGTCGTACGATGTTCAAAGGACTCGGACGAATTCATTAGGTTTATTATGGAGTTTTAATGTTTCGTACGGTGGTGTAAGGTGTTCTTAGGAGCTGTAAGGCATCCTACATCATACTAACGTTCTTTTCGAGTTGCTAATGTGGCATAAAGAGTCGTAAGATGTCTTAAGTTGTCGTACGATGTTCAAAGGACTCGTACAAATTAATTACGTTTATTATGGAGTTTTAAAGTTTTGTACGGTGATGTAAGGTGTTCCTAGGAGTTGTAACGCGTCCTACATTATTCTAATGTGCTTTTCATGTTGTTAATGTGGCATAAAGAGTCGTAAGATGTCCTAAGTTGTCGTACGATGTTCAAAGGACTCGTACGAATTAATTAGGTTTATTATGGAGTTTTAAAGTTTTGTACGGTGATGTAAGGTGTTCTTAGGAGTTGTAACGCGTCCTACATTATTCTAACGTGCTTTTCATGTTGCTAATGCTGTATACTGAGCTGTAACATCTCCTGAGTTGTCGTACGATATTCAAAGGACTCGGACGAATTCATTAGGTTTATTATGGAGTTTTAATGTTTCGTACGGTGGTGTAAGGTGTTCATAGGAGCTGTAAGGCGTCCTACATTATACTAATGTTCTTTTCGAGTTGCTGATGTGGCGTAAAGAGTCGTAAGATGTCCTAACTTGTCGTACGATGTTCAAAGGACTCGTACGAATTAATTACGTTTATTATGGAGTTTTAAAGTTTTGTACGGTGATGTAAGGTGTTCTTAGGAGTTGTAACGCGTCCTACATTATTCTAATGTGCTTTTCATGTTGCTAATGTGGCATAAAGAGTCGTAAGATGTCCTAAGTTGTCGTACGATGTTCAATGGACTCGTACGAATTAATTTGGTTTATTATGGAGTTTTAAAGTTTTATACGGTGATGTAAGGTGTTCTTAGGAGTTGTAACGCGTCCTACATTATTCTAACGTGCTTTTCATGTTGCTAATGCTGTATACTGAGCTGTAACATCTCCTGAGTTGTCGTACGATATTCAAAGGACTCGGACGAATTCATTAGGTTTATTATGGAGTTTTAATGTTTCGTACGGTGGTGTAAGGTGTTCATAGGAGTTGTAAGGCGTCCTACGTTATACTAATGTTCTTTTCGAGTTGCTGATGTGGCGTAAAGAGTCGTAAGATGTCCTAAGTTGTCGTACGATGTTCAAAGGACTCGTACGATTTAATTAGGTTTATTATGGAGTTTTAAAGTTTTGTACGGTGATGTAAGGTGTTCTTAGGAGTTGTAACGCGTCCTACATTATTCTAACGTGCTTTTCATGTTGCTAATGCTGTATACTGAGCTGTAACATCTCCTGAGTTGTCATACGATATTCAAAGGACTCGGACGAATTCATTAGGTTTATTATGGAGTTTTAATGTTTCGTACGGTGGTGTAAGGTGTTCTTAGGAGCTATAAGGCGTCCTACATTATACTAATGTTCTTTTCGAGTTGCTGATGTGGCATAAAGAGTCGTAAGATGTCTTAAGTTGTCGTATGATGTTCAAAGGACTCGTACGAATTAATTACGTTTATTATGGAGTTTTAAAGTTTTGTACGGTGATGTAAGGTGTTCTTAGGAGTTGTAACGCGTCCTACATTATTCTAATGTGCTTTTCATGTTGTTAATGTGGCATAAAGAGTCGTAAGATGTCCTAAGTTGTCGTACGATGTTCAAAGGACTCGTACGAATTAATTAGGTTTATTATGGAGTTTTAAAGTTTTGTACGGTGATGAAAGGTGTTCTTAGGAGTTGTAACGCGTCCTACATTATTCTAACGTGCTTTTCATGTTGCTAATGATGTATACTGAGCAGTAACATCTCCAGAGTTGTCGTACGATGTTCAAAGGACTCGGACGAATTCATTAGGTTTATTATGGAGTTTTAATGTTTCGTACGGTGGTGTAAGGTGTTCTTAGGAGCTGTAAGGCATCCTACATCATACTAACGTTCTTTTCGAGTTGCTAATGTGGCATAAAGAGTCGTAAGATGTCTTAAGTTGTCGTACGATGTTCAAAGGACTCGTACAAATTAATTACGTTTATTATGGAGTTTTAAAGTTTTGTACGGTGATGTAAGGTGTTCCTAGGAGTTGTAACGCGTCCTACATTATTCTAATGTGCTTTTCATGTTGTTAATGTGGCATAAAGAGTCGTAAGATGTCCTAAGTTGTCGTACGATGTTCAAAGGACTCGTACGAATTAATTAGGTTTATTATGGAGTTTTAAAGTTTTGTACGGTGATGTAAGGTGTTCTTAGGAGTTGTAACGCGTCCTACATTATTCTAACGTGCTTTTCATGTTGCTAATGCTGTATACTGAGCTGTAACATCTCCTGAGTTGTCGTACGATATTCAAAGGACTCGGACGAATTCATTAGGTTTATTATGGAGTTTTAATGTTTCGTACGGTGGTGTAAGGTGTTCATAGGAGCTGTAAGGCGTCCTACATTATACTAATGTTCTTTTCGAGTTGCTGATGTGGCGTAAAGAGTCGTAAGATGTCCTAACTTGTCGTACGATGTTCAAAGGACTCGTACGAATTAATTACGTTTATTATGGAGTTTTAAAGTTTTGTACGGTGATGTAAGGTGTTCTTAGGAGTTGTAACGCGTCCTACATTATTCTAATGTGCTTTTCATGTTGCTAATGTGGCATAAAGAGTCGTAAGATGTCCTAAGTTGTCGTACGATGTTCAATGGACTCGTACGAATTAATTTGGTTTATTATGGAGTTTTAAAGTTTTATACGGTGATGTAAGGTGTTCTTAGGAGTTGTAACGCGTCCTACATTATTCTAACGTGCTTTTCATGTTGCTAATGCTGTATACTGAGCTGTAACATCTCCTGAGTTGTCGTACGATATTCAAAGGACTCGGACGAATTCATTAGGTTTATTATGGAGTTTTAATGTTTCGTACGGTGGTGTAAGGTGTTCATAGGAGTTGTAAGGCGTCCTACGTTATACTAATGTTCTTTTCGAGTTGCTGATGTGGCGTAAAGAGTCGTAAGATGTCCTAAGTTGTCGTACGATGTTCAAAGGACTCGTACGATTTAATTAGGTTTATTATGGAGTTTTAAAGTTTTGTACGGTGATGTAAGGTGTTCTTAGGAGTTGTAACGCGTCCTACATTATTCTAACGTGCTTTTCATGTTGCTAATGCTGTATACTGAGCTGTAACATCTCCTGAGTTGTCATACGATATTCAAAGGACTCGGACGAATTCATTAGGTTTATTATGGAGTTTTAATGTTTCGTACGGTGGTGTAAGGTGTTCTTAGGAGCTATAAGGCGTCCTACATTATACTAATGTTCTTTTCGAGTTGCTGATGTGGCATAAAGAGTCGTAAGATGTCTTAAGTTGTCGTATGATGTTCAAAGGACTCGTACGAATTAATTACGTTTATTATGGAGTTTTAAAGTTTTGTACGGTGATGTAAGGTGTTCTTAGGAGTTGTAACGCGTCCTACATTATTCTAATGTGCTTTTCATGTTGTTAATGTGGCATAAAGAGTCGTAAGATGTCCTAAGTTGTCGTACGATGTTCAAAGGACTCGTACGAATTAATTAGGTTTATTATGGAGTTTTAAAGTTTTGTACGGTGATGAAAGGTGTTCTTAGGAGTTGTAACGCGTCCTACATTATTCTAACGTGCTTTTCATGTTGCTAATGATGTATACTGAGCAGTAACATCTCCAGAGTTGTCGTACGATGTTCAAAGGACTCGGACGAATTCATTAGGTTTATTATGGAGTTTTAATGTTTCGTACAGTGGTGTAAGGTGTTCATAGGAGCTGTAAGGCGTCCTACATTATACTAATGTTCTTTTCGAGTTGCTGATGTGGCGTAAAGAGTCGTAAGATGTCCTAAGTTGTCGTACGATGTTCAAAGGACTCGTACGATTTAATTAGGTTTATTATGGAGTTTTAAAGTTTTGTACGGTGATGTAAGGTGTTCTTAGGAGTTGTAACGCGTCCTACATTATTCTAACGTGCTTTTCATGTTGCTAATGCTGTATACTAAGCTGTAACATCTCCTGAGTTGTCGTACGATATTCAAAGGACTCGGACGAATTCATTAGGTTTATTATGGAGTTTTAATGTTTCGTACGGTGGTGTAAGGTGTTCATAGGAGCTGTAAGGCGTCCTACATTATACTAATGTTCTTTTCGAGTTGCTGATGTGGCGTAAAGAGTCGTAAGATGTCCTAAGTTGTCGTACGATGTTCAAAGGACTCGTACGATTTAATTAGGTTTATTATGGAGATTTAAAGTTTTGTACGGTGATGTAAGGTGTTTTAGGAGTTGTAACGCGTCCTACATTATTCTAACGTGCTTTTCATGTTGCTAATGCTGTATACTGAGCTGTAACATCTCCTGAGTTGTCGTACGATATTCAAAGGACTCGGACGAATTCATTAGGTTTATTATGGAGTTTTAATGTTTCGTACGGTGGTGTAAGGTGTTCTTAGGAGCTGTAAGGCGTCCTACATTATACTAATGTTCTTTTCGAGTTGCTGATGTGGCATAAAGAGTCGTAAGATGTCTTAAGTTGTCGTATGATGTTCAAAGGACTCGTACGAATTAATTACGTTTATTATGGAGTTTTAAAGTTTTGTACGGTGATGTAAGGTGTTCTTAGGAGTTGTAACGCGTCCTACATTATTCTAATGTGCTTTTCATGTTGTTAATGTGGCATAAAGAGTCGTAAGATGTCCTAAGTTGTCGTACGATGTTCAAAGGACTCGTACGAATTAATTAGGTTTATTATGGAGTTTTAAAGTTTTGTACGGTGATGAAAGGTGTTCTTAGGAGTTGTAACGCGTCCTACATTATTCTAACGTGCTTTTCATGTTGCTAATGATGTATACTGAGCAGTAACATCTCCAGAGTTGTCGTACGATGTTCAAAGGACTCGGACGAATTCATTAGGTTTATTATGGAGTTTTAATGTTTCGTACGGTGGTGTAAGGTGTTCTTAGGAGCTCTAAGGCATCCTACATCATACTAACGTTCTTTTCGAGTTGCTAATGTGGCATAAAGAGTCTTAAGATGTCCTAAGTTGTCGTACGATGTTCAAAGGACGCAGACAAATTCATTAGGTTTATTATGGAGTTTTAATGTTTCGTACGGTGGTGTAAGGTGTTCTTAGGAGCTGTAAGGCGTCCTACATTATACTAATGTTCTTTTCGAGTTGCTGATGTGGCATAAAGAGTCGTAAGATGTCTTAAGTTGTCGTACGATGTTCAAAGGACTCGTACAAATTAATTACGTTTATTATGGAGTTTTAAAGTTTTGTACGGTGATGTAAGGTGTTCTTAGGAGTTGTAACGCGTCCTACATTATTCTAATGTGCTTTTCATGTTGTTAATGTGGCATAAAGAGTCGTAAGATGTCCTAAGTTGTCGTACGATGTTCAAAGGACTCGTACGAATTAATTAGGTTTATTATGGAGTTTTAAAGTTTTGTACGGTGATGTAAGGTGTTCTTAGGAGTTGTAAAGCGTCCTACATTATTCTAACGTGCTTTTCATGTTGCTAATGCTGTATACTGAGCTGTAACATCTCCTGAGTTGTCGTACGATATTCAAAGGACTCGGACGAATTCATTAGGTTTATTATGGAGTTTTAATGTTTCGTACGGTGGTGTAAGGTGTTCTTAGGAGCTGTAAGGCGTCCTACATTATACTAATGTTCTTTTCGAGTTGCTGATGTGGCATAAAGAGTCGTAAGATGTCTTAAGTTGTCGTATGATGTTCAAAGGACTCGTACGAATTAATTACGTTTATTATGGAGTTTTAAAGTTTTGTACGGTGATGTAAGGTGTTCTTAGGAGTTGTAACGCGTCCTACATTATTCTAATGTGCTTTTCATGTTGTTAATGTGGCATAAAGAGTCGTAAGATGTCCTAAGTTGTCGTACGATGTTCAAAGGACTCGTACGAATTAATTAGGTTTATTATGGAGTTTTAAAGTTTTGTACGGTGATGAAAGGTGTTCTTAGGAGTTGTAACGCGTCCTACATTATTCTAACGTGCTTTTCATGTTGCTAATGATGTATACTGAGCAGTAACATCTCCAGAGTTGTCGTACGATGTTCAAAGGACTCGGACGAATTCATTAGGTTTATTATGGAGTTTTAATGTTTCGTACAGTGGTGTAAGGTGTTCATAGGAGCTGTAAGGCGTCCTACATTATACTAATGTTCTTTTCGAGTTGCTGATGTGGCGTAAAGAGTCGTAAGATGTCCTAAGTTGTCGTACGATGTTCAAAGGACTCGTACGATTTAATTAGGTTTATTATGGAGTTTTAAAGTTTTGTACGGTGATGTAAGGTGTTCTTAGGAGTTGTAACGCGTCCTACATTATTCTAACGTGCTTTTCATGTTGCTAATGCTGTATACTAAGCTGTAACATCTCCTGAGTTGTCGTACGATATTCAAAGGACTCGGACGAATTCATTAGGTTTATTATGGAGTTTTAATGTTTCGTACGGTGGTGTAAGGTGTTCATAGGAGCTGTAAGGCGTCCTACATTATACTAATGTTCTTTTCGAGTTGCTGATGTGGCGTAAAGAGTCGTAAGATGTCCTAAGTTGTCGTACGATGTTCAAAGGACTCGTACGATTTAATTAGGTTTATTATGGAGATTTAAAGTTTTGTACGGTGATGTAAGGTGTTTTAGGAGTTGTAACGCGTCCTACATTATTCTAACGTGCTTTTCATGTTGCTAATGCTGTATACTGAGCTGTAACATCTCCTGAGTTGTCGTACGATATTCAAAGGACTCGGACGAATTCATTAGGTTTATTATGGAGTTTTAATGTTTCGTACGGTGGTGTAAGGTGTTCTTAGGAGCTGTAAGGCGTCCTACATTATACTAATGTTCTTTTCGAGTTGCTGATGTGGCATAAAGAGTCGTAAGATGTCTTAAGTTGTCGTATGATGTTCAAAGGACTCGTACGAATTAATTACGTTTATTATGGAGTTTTAAAGTTTTGTACGGTGATGTAAGGTGTTCTTAGGAGTTGTAACGCGTCCTACATTATTCTAATGTGCTTTTCATGTTGTTAATGTGGCATAAAGAGTCGTAAGATGTCCTAAGTTGTCGTACGATGTTCAAAGGACTCGTACGAATTAATTAGGTTTATTATGGAGTTTTAAAGTTTTGTACGGTGATGAAAGGTGTTCTTAGGAGTTGTAACGCGTCCTACATTATTCTAACGTGCTTTTCATGTTGCTAATGATGTATACTGAGCAGTAACATCTCCAGAGTTGTCGTACGATGTTCAAAGGACTCGGACGAATTCATTAGGTTTATTATGGAGTTTTAATGTTTCGTACGGTGGTGTAAGGTGTTCTTAGGAGCTCTAAGGCATCCTACATCATACTAACGTTCTTTTCGAGTTGCTAATGTGGCATAAAGAGTCTTAAGATGTCCTAAGTTGTCGTACGATGTTCAAAGGACGCAGACAAATTCATTAGGTTTATTATGGAGTTTTAATGTTTCGTACGGTGGTGTAAGGTGTTCTTAGGAGCTGTAAGGCGTCCTACATTATACTAATGTTCTTTTCGAGTTGCTGATGTGGCATAAAGAGTCGTAAGATGTCTTAAGTTGTCGTACGATGTTCAAAGGACTCGTACAAATTAATTACGTTTATTATGGAGTTTTAAAGTTTTGTACGGTGATGTAAGGTGTTCTTAGGAGTTGTAACGCGTCCTACATTATTCTAATGTGCTTTTCATGTTGTTAATGTGGCATAAAGAGTCGTAAGATGTCCTAAGTTGTCGTACGATGTTCAAAGGACTCGTACGAATTAATTAGGTTTATTATGGAGTTTTAAAGTTTTGTACGGTGATGTAAGGTGTTCTTAGGAGTTGTAACGCGTCCTACATTATTCTAACGTGCTTTTCATGTTGCTAATGCTGTATACTGAGCTGTAACATCTCCTGAGTTGTCGTACGATATTCAAAGGACTCGGACGAATTCATTAGGTTTATTATGGAGTTTTAATATTTCGTACGGTGGTGTAAGGTGTTCATAGGAGCTGTAAGGCGTCCTACATTATACTAATGTTCTTTTCAAGTTGCCGATGTGGCATAAAGAGTCGTAAGATGTCCTAAGTTGTCGTACGATGTTCAAAGGACTCGTACGAATTAAAAACGTTTATTATGGAGTTTTAAAGTTTTGTACGGTGATGTAAGGTGTTCTTAGGAGTTGTAACGCGTCCTACATTATTCTAATGTGCTTTTCATGTTGCTAATGTGGCATTAAGATTCGTAAGATGTCCTAAGTTGTCGTACGATGTTCAAAGGACTCGTACGAATTAATTAGGTTTATTATGGAGTTTTAAAGTTTTGTACAGTGATGTAAGGTGCTCTTAGGAGTTGTAACGCGTCCTACATTATTCTAACGTGCTTTTCATGTTGCTAATGCTGTATACTGAGCTGTAACATCTCCTGAGTTGTCGTACGATATTCAAAGGACTCGGACGAATTCATTAGGTTTATTATGGTGTTTTAATGTTTCGTACGGTGGTGTAAGGTGTTCATAGGAGCTGTAAGGCGTCCTACATTATACTAATGTTCTTTTCGAGTTACTGATGTGGCGTAAAGAGTCGTAAGATGTCCTAAGTTGTCGTACGATGTTCAAAGGACTCGTACGATTTAATTAGGTTTATTATGGAGTTTTAAAGTTTTGTACGGTGATGTAAGGTGTTCTTAGGAGTTGTAACGCGTCCTACATTATTCTAACGTGCTTTTCATGTTGCTAATGCTGTATACTAAGCTGTAACATCTCCTGAGTTGTCGTACGATATTCAAAGGACTCGGACGAATTCATTAGGTTTATTATGGAGTTTTAATGTTTCGTACGGTGGTGTAAGGTGTTCATAGGAGCTGTAAGGCGTCCTACATTATACTAATGTTCTTTTCGAGTTGCTGATGTGGCGTAAAGAGTCGTAAGATGTCCTAAGTTGTCGTACGATGTTCAAAGGACTCGTACGATTTAATTAGGTTTATTATGGAGATTTAAAGTTTTGTACGGTGATGTAAGGTGTTTTAGGAGTTGTAACGCGTCCTACATTATTCTAACGTGCTTTTCATGTTGCTAATGCTGTATACTGAGCTGTAACATCTCCTGAGTTGTCGTACGATATTCAAAGGACTCGGACGAATTCATTAGGTTTATTATGGAGTTTTAATGTTTCGTACGGTGGTGTAAGGTGTTCTTAGGAGCTGTAAGGCGTCCTACATTATACTAATGTTCTTTTCGAGTTGCTGATGTGGCATAAAGAGTCGTAAGATGTCTTAAGTTGTCGTATGATGTTCAAAGGACTCGTACGAATTAATTACGTTTATTATGGAGTTTTAAAGTTTTGTACGGTGATGTAAGGTGTTCTTAGGAGTTGTAACGCGTCCTACATTATTCTAATGTGCTTTTCATGTTGTTAATGTGGCATAAAGAGTCGTAAGATGTCCTAAGTTGTCGTACGATGTTCAAAGGACTCGTACGAATTAATTAGGTTTATTATGGAGTTTTAAAGTTTTGTACGGTGATGAAAGGTGTTCTTAGGAGTTGTAACGCGTCCTACATTATTCTAACGTGCTTTTCATGTTGCTAATGATGTATACTGAGCAGTAACATCTCCAGAGTTGTCGTACGATGTTCAAAGGACTCGGACGAATTCATTAGGTTTATTATGGAGTTTTAATGTTTCGTACGGTGGTGTAAGGTGTTCTTAGGAGCTCTAAGGCATCCTACATCATACTAACGTTCTTTTCGAGTTGCTAATGTGGCATAAAGAGTCTTAAGATGTCCTAAGTTGTCGTACGATGTTCAAAGGACGCAGACAAATTCATTAGGTTTATTATGGAGTTTTAATGTTTCGTACGGTGGTGTAAGGTGTTCTTAGGAGCTGTAAGGCGTCCTACATTATACTAATGTTCTTTTCGAGTTGCTGATGTGGCATAAAGAGTCGTAAGATGTCTTAAGTTGTCGTACGATGTTCAAAGGACTCGTACAAATTAATTACGTTTATTATGGAGTTTTAAAGTTTTGTACGGTGATGTAAGGTGTTCTTAGGAGTTGTAACGCGTCCTACATTATTCTAATGTGCTTTTCATGTTGTTAATGTGGCATAAAGAGTCGTAAGATGTCCTAAGTTGTCGTACGATGTTCAAAGGACTCGTACGAATTAATTAGGTTTATTATGGAGTTTTAAAGTTTTGTACGGTGATGTAAGGTGTTCTTAGGAGTTGTAACGCGTCCTACATTATTCTAACGTGCTTTTCATGTTGCTAATGCTGTATACTGAGCTGTAACATCTCCTGAGTTGTCGTACGATATTCAAAGGACTCGGACGAATTCATTAGGTTTATTATGGAGTTTTAATATTTCGTACGGTGGTGTAAGGTGTTCATAGGAGCTGTAAGGCGTCCTACATTATACTAATGTTCTTTTCAAGTTGCCGATGTGGCATAAAGAGTCGTAAGATGTCCTAAGTTGTCGTACGATGTTCAAAGGACTCGTACGAATTAAAAACGTTTATTATGGAGTTTTAAAGTTTTGTACGGTGATGTAAGGTGTTCTTAGGAGTTGTAACGCGTCCTACATTATTCTAATGTGCTTTTCATGTTGCTAATGTGGCATTAAGATTCGTAAGATGTCCTAAGTTGTCGTACGATGTTCAAAGGACTCGTACGAATTAATTAGGTTTATTATGGAGTTTTAAAGTTTTGTACAGTGATGTAAGGTGCTCTTAGGAGTTGTAACGCGTCCTACATTATTCTAACGTGCTTTTCATGTTGCTAATGCTGTATACTGAGCTGTAACATCTCCTGAGTTGTCGTACGATATTCAAAGGACTCGGACGAATTCATTAGGTTTATTATGGTGTTTTAATGTTTCGTACGGTGGTGTAAGGTGTTCATAGGAGCTGTAAGGCGTCCTACATTATACTAATGTTCTTTTCGAGTTGCTGATGTGGCGTAAAGAGTCGTAAGATGTCCTAACTTGTCGTACGATGTTCAAAGGACTCGTACGAATTAATTACGTTTATTATGGAGTTTTAAAGTTTTGTACGGTGATGTAAGGTGTTCTTAGGAGTTGTAACGCGTCCTACATTATTTTAACGTGCTTTTCATGTTGCTAATGCTGTATACTGAGCTGTAACATCTCCTGAGTTGTCGTACGATATTCAAAGGACTCGGACGAATTCATTAGGTTTATTATGGAGTTTTAATGTTTCGTACGGTGGTGTAAGGTGTTCATAGGAGCTGTAAGGCGTCCTACATTATACTAATGTTCTTTTCGAGTTGCTGATGTGGCGTAAAGAGTCGTAAGATGTCCTAAGTTGGCGTACGATGTTCAAAGGACTTGTACGAATTAATTAGGTTTATTATGGAGTTTTAAAGTTTTGTACGGTGATGTAAGGTGTTCTTAGGAGTTGTAACGCGTCCTACATTATTCTAACGTGCTTTTCATGTTGCTAATGCTGTATACTGAGCTGTAACATCTCCTGAGTTGTCGTACGATATTCAAAGGACTCGGACGAATTCATTAGGTTTATTATGGAGTTTTAATGTTTCGTACGGTGGTGTAAGGTGTTCTTAGGAGCTGTAAGGCGTCCTACATTATACTAATGTTCTTTTCGAGTTGCTGATGTGGCATAAAGAGTCGTAAGATGTCTTAAGTTGTCGTATGATGTTCAAAGGACTCGTACGAATTAATTACGTTTATTATGGAGTTTTAAAGTTTTGTACGGTGATGTAAGGTGTTCTTAGGAGTTGTAACGCGTCCTACATTATTCTAATGTGCTTTTCATGTTGCTAATGTGGCATAAAGAGTCGTAAGATGTCCTAAGTTGTCGTACGATGTTCAAAGGACTCGTACGAATTAATTACGTTTATTATGGAGTTTTAAAGTTTTGTACGGTGATGTAAGGTGTTCTTAGGAGTTGTAACGCGTCCTACATTATTCTAACGTGCTTTTCATGTTGCTAATGCTGTATACTGAGCTGTAACATCTCCTGAGTTGTCGTACGATATTCAAAGGACTCGGACGAATTCATTAGGTTTATTATGGAGTTTTAATGTTTCGTACGGTGGTGTAAGGTGTTCATAGGAGCTGTAAGGCGTCCTACATTATACTAATGTTCTTTTCGAGTTGCTGATGTGGCGTAAAGAGTCGTAAGATGTCCTAAGTTGGCGTACGATGTTCAAAGGACTCGTACGAATTAATTAGGTTTATTATGGAGTTTTAAAGTTTTGTACGGTGATGTAAGGTGTTCTTAGGAGTTGTAACGCGTCCTACATTATTCTAAAGTGCTTTTCATGTTGCTAATGCTGTATACTGAGCTGTAACATCTCCTGAGTTGTCGTACGATATTCAAAGGACTCGGACGAATTCATTAGGTTTATTATGGAGTTTTAATGTTTCGTACGGTGGTGTAAGGTGTTCTTAGGAGCTGTAAGGCGTCCTACATTATACTAATGTTCTTTTCGAGTTGCTGATGTGGCATAAAGAGTCGTAAGATGTCTTAAGTTGTCGTATGATGTTCAAAGGACTCGTACGAATTAATTACGTTTATTATGGAGTTTTAAAGTTTTGTACGGTGATGTAAGGTGTTCTTAGGAGTTGTAACGCGTCCTACATTATTCTAACGTGCTTTTCATGTTGCTAATGCTGTATACTGAGCTGTAACATCTCCTGAGTTGTCGTACGATATTCAAAGGACTCGGACGAATTCATTAGGTTTATTATGGAGTTTTAATGTTTCGTACGGTGGTGTAAGGTGTTCATAGGAGCTGTAAGGCGTCCTACATTATACTAATGTTCTTTTCGAGTTGCTGATGTGGCGTAAAGAGTCGTAAGATGTCCTAACTTGTCGTACGATGTTCAAAGGACTCGTACGAATTAATTACGTTTATTATGGAGTTTTAAAGTTTTGTACGGTGATGTAAGGTGTTCTTAGGAGTTGTAACGTGTCCTACATTATTCTAATGTGCTTTTCATGTTGCTAATGTGGCATAAAGAGTCGTAAGATGTCCTATGTTGTCGTACGATGTTCAATGGACTCGTACGAATTAATTTGGTTTATTATGGAGTTTTAAAGTTTTGTACGGTGATGTAAGGTGTTCTTAGGAGTTGTAACGCGTCCTACATTATTCTAACGTGCTTTTCATGTTGCTAATGATGTATACTGAGCTGTAACATCTCCTGAGTTGTCGTACGATGTTCAAAGGACTCGGACGAATTCATTAGGTTTATTATGGAGTTTTAATGTTTCGTACGGTGGTGTAAGGTGTTCATAGGAGCTGTAAGGCGTCCTACATTATACTAATGTTCTTTTCGAGTTGCTGATGTGGCGTAAAGAGTCGTAAGATGTCCTAACTTGTCGTACGATGTTCAAAGGACTCGTACGAATTAATTACGTTTATTATGGAGTTTTAAAGTTTTGTACGGTGATGTAAGGTGTTCTTAGGAGTTGTAACGTGTCCTACATTATTCTAATGTGCTTTTCATGTTGCTAATGTGGCATAAGGAGTCGTAAGATGTCCTAAGTTGTCGTACGATGTTCAATGGACTCGTACGAATTAATTTGGTTTATTATGGAGTTTTAAAGTTTTGTACGGTGATGTAAGGTGTTCTTAGGAGTTGTAACGCGTCCTACAATATTCTAACGTGCTTTTCATGTTGCTAATGCTGTATACTGAGCTGTAACATCTCCTGAGTTATCGTACGATATTCAAAGGACTCGGACGAATTCATTAGGTTTATTATGGAGTTTTAATGTTTCGTACGGTGGTGTAAGGTGTTCATAGGAGCTGTAAGGCGTCCTACATTATACTAATGTTCTTTTCGAGTTGCTGATGTGGCGTAAAGAGTCGTAAGATGTCCTAAGTTGGCGTACGATGTTCAAAGGACTTGTACGAATTAATTAGGTTTATTATGGAGTTTTAAAGTTTTGTACGGTGATGTAAGGTGTTCTTAGGAGTTGTAACGCGTCCTACATTATTCTAACGTGCTTTTCATGTTGCTAATGCTGTATACTGAGCTGTAACATCTCCTGAGTTGTCGTACGATATTCAAAGGACTCGGACGAATTCATTAGGTTTATTATGGAGTTTTAATGTTTCGTACGGTGGTGTAAGGTGTTCTTAGGAGCTGTAAGGCGTCCTACATTATACTAATGTTCTTTTCGAGTTGCTGATGTGGCATAAAGAGTCGTAAGATGTCTTAAGTTGTCGTATGATGTTCAAAGGACTCGTACAAATTAATTACGTTTATTATGGAGTTTTAAAGTTTTGTACGGTGATGTAAGGTGTTCTTAGGAGTTGTAACGCGTCCTACATTATTCTAATGTGCTTTTCATGTTGCTAATGTGGCATAAAGAGTCGTAAGATGTCCTAAGTTGTCGTACGATGTTCAAAGGACTCGTACGAATTAATTTGGTTTATTATGGAGTTTTAAAGTTTTGTACGGTGATGTAAGGTGTTCTTAGGAGTTGTAACGCGTCCTACATTATTCTAACGTGCTTTTCATGTTGCTAATGCTGTATACTGAGCTGTAACATCTCCTGAGTTGTCGTACGATATTCAAAGGACTCGGACGAATTCATTAGGTTTATTATGGAGTTTTAATGTTTCGTACGGTGGTGTAAGGTGTTCATAGGAGCTGTAAGGCGTCCTACATTATACTAATGTTCTTTTCGAGTTGCTGATGTGGCGTAAAGAGTCGTAAGATGTCCTAAGTTGGCGTACGATGTTCAAAGGACTTGTACGAATTAATTAGGTTTATTATGGAGTTTTAAAGTTTTGTACGGTGATGTAAGGTGTTCTTAGGAGTTGTAACGCGTCCTACATTATTCTAACGTGCTTTTCATGTTGCTAATGCTGTATACTGAGCTGTAACATCTCCTGAGTTGTCGTACGATATTCAAAGGACTCGGACGAATTCATTAGGTTTATTATGGAGTTTTAATGTTTCGTACGGTGGTGTAAGGTGTTCTTAGGAGCTGTAAGGCGTCCTACATTATACTAATGTTCTTTTCGAGTTGCTGATGTGGCATAAAGAGTCGTAAGATGTCTTAAGTTGTCGTATGATGTTCAAAGGACTCGTACGAATTAATTACGTTTATTATGGAGTTTTAAAGTTTTGTACGGTGATGTAAGGTGTTCTTAGGAGTTGTAACGCGTCCTACATTATTTTAATGTGCTTTTCATGTTGCTAATGTGGCATAAAGAGTCGTAAGATGTCCTAAGTTGTCGTACGATGTTCAAAGGACTCGTACGAATTAATTTGGTTTATTATGGAGTTTTAAAGTTTTGTACGGTGATGTAAGGTGCTCTTACGAGTTGTAACGCGTCCTACATTATTCTAACGTGCTTTTCATGTTGCTAATGTGGCATAAAGAGTCGTAAGATGTCCTAAGTTGTCGTACGATGTTCAAAGGACTCGTACGAATTAATTACGTTTATTATGGAGTTATAAAGTTTTGTACGGTGATGTAAGGTGTTCTTAGGAGTTGTAACGCGTCCTACATTATTCTAACGTGCTTTTCAGGTTGCTAATGTGGCATAAAGAGTCGTAAGATGTCCTAAGTTGTCGTACGATGTTCAAAGGACTCGTACGAATTAATTTGGTTTATTATGGAGTTTTAAAGTTTTGTACGGTGATGTAAGGTGTTCTTAGGAGTTGTAACGCGTCCTACATTATTCTAACGTGCTTTTCATGTTGCTAATGATGTATACTGAGCTGTAACATCTCCTGAGTTGTCGTACGATGTTCAAAGGACTCGGACGAATTCATTAGGTTTATTATGGAGTTTTAATGTTTCGTATGGTGGTGTAAGGTGTTCTTAGGATCTGTAAGGCGTCCTACATTATACTAATGTTCTTTTCGAGTTGAAGATGTGGCAAAAAGAGTCGTAAGATGTCCTAAGTTGTCGTACGATGTTCAAAGGACTCGTATGAATTAATTACGTTTATTATGGAGTTT
Source organism: Tagetes erecta (assembly GCA_030867185.1). Lineage (NCBI taxonomy): Eukaryota > Viridiplantae > Streptophyta > Magnoliopsida > Asterales > Asteraceae > Tagetes > Tagetes erecta. The sequence continues at coordinate 39,727,640 of CM061487.1, read as the reverse complement.
TAAAGTTTTGTACGGTGATGTAAGGTGTTCTTAGGAGTTGTAACACGTCCTACATTATTCTAACGTGCTTTTCATGTTGCTAATGTGGCATAATGAGTCGTAAGATGTCCTAAGTTGTCGTACGATGTTCAAAGGACTCGTACGAATTAATTTGGTTTATTATGGAGTTTTAAAGTTTTTTACGGTGATTTAAGGTATTCTTAGGAGCTGTAAGGCGTCCTACATTATACTAATGTTCTTTTCGAGTTGCCGATGTGGCATAAAGAGTCGTAAGATGTCCTAAGTTGTCGTACGATGTTCAAAGGACTCGTACGAATTAATTACGTTTATTATGGAGTTTTAAAGTTTTGTACGGTGATGTAAGGTGTTCTTAGGTGTTGTAACACGTCCTACATTATTCTAACGTGCTTTTCATGTTGCTAATGTGGCATAAAGAGTCGTAAGATGTCCTAAGTTGTCGTACGATGTTCAAAGGACTCGTACGAATTAATTTAGTTTATTATGGAGTTTTAAAGTTTTGTACGGTGATGTAAGGTGTTCTTAGGAGTTGTAACGCGTCCTACATTATTCTAACGTGCTTTTCATGTTGCTAATGATGTATACTGAGCTGTAACATCTCCTGAGTTGTCGTACGATGTTCAAAGGTCTCGGACGAATTCATTAGGTTTATTATGGAGTTTTAATGTTTCGTATGGTGGTGTAAGGTGTTCTTAGGATCTGTAAGGCGTCCTACATTATACTAATGTTCTTTTCGAGTTGAAGATGTGGCAAAAAGAGTCGTAAGATGTCCTAAGTTGTCGTACGATGTTCAAAGGACTCGTACGAATTAATTACGTTTATTATGGAGTTTTAAAGTTTTGTACGGTGATGTAAGGTGTTCTTAGGAGTTGTAACACGTCCTACATTATTCTAACGTGCTTTTCATGTTGCTAATGTGGCATAATGAGTCGTAAGATGTCCTAAGTTGTCGTACGATGTTCAAAGGACTCGTACGAATTAATTTGGTTTATTATGGAGTTTTAAAGTTTTTTACGGTGATTTAAGGTATTCTTAGGAGCTGTAAGGCGTCCTACATTATACTAATGTTCTTTTCGAGTTGCCGATGTGGCATAAAGAGTCGTAAGATGTCCTAAGTTGTCGTACGATGTTCAAAGGACTCGTACGAATTAATTACGTTTATTATGGAGTTTTAAAGTTTTGTACGGTGATGTAAGGTGTTCTTAGGTGTTGTAACACGTCCTACATTATTCTAACGTGCTTTTCATGTTGCTAATGTGGCATAAAGAGTCGTAAGATGTCCTAAGTTGTCGTACGATGTTCAAAGGACTCGTACGAATTAATTTAGTTTATTATGGAGTTTTAAAGTTTTGTACGGTGATGTAAGGTGTTCTTAGGAGTTGTAACGCGTCCTACATTATTCTAACGTGCTTTTCATGTTGCTAATGATGTATACTGAGCTGTAACATCTCCTGAGTTGTCGTACGATGTTCAAAGGTCTCGGACGAATTCATTAGGTTTATTATGGAGTTTTAATGTTTCGTATGGTGGTGTAAGGTGTTCTTAGGAGCTGTAAGGCGTCCTACATTATACTAATGTTCTTTTCGAGTTGCCGATGTGGCATAAAGAGTCGTAAGATGTCCTAAGTTGTCGTACGATGTTCAAAGGACTCGTACGAATTAATTACGTTTATTATGGAGTTTTAAAGTTTTGTACGGTGATGTAAGGTGTTCTTAGGAGTTGTAACGCGTCCTACATTATTCTAATGTGCTTTTCATGTTGCTAATGTGGCATAAAGAGTCGTAAGATGTCCTAAGTTGTCGTACGATGTTCAAAGGACTCGTACGAATTAATTACGTTTATTATGGAGTTATAAAGTTTTGTACGGTGATGTAAGGTGCTCTTACGAGTTGTAACGCGTCCTACATTATTCTAACGTGCTTTTCATGTTGCTAATGTGGCATAAAGAGTCGTAAGATGTCCTAAGTTGTCGTACGATGTTCAAAGGACTCGTACGAATTAATTACGTTTATTATGGAGTTTTAAAGTTTTGTACGGTGATGTAAGGTGTTCTTAGGAGTTGTAACACGTCCTACATTATTCTAACGTGCTTTTCATGTTGCTAATGTGGCATAATGAGTCGTAAGATGTCCTAAGTTGTCGTACGATGTTCAAAGGACTCGTACGAATTAATTTGGTTTATTATGGAGTTTTAATGTTTCGTATGGTGGTGTAATGTGTTCTTAGGAGCTGTAAGGCGTCCTACATTATACTAATGTTCTTTTCGACTTGCCGATGTGGCATAAAGAGTCGTAAGATGTCCTAAGTTGTCGTACGATGTTCAAAGGACTCGTACGAATTAATTACGTTTATTATGGAGTTATAAAGTTTTGTACGGTGATGTAAGGTGTTCTTAGGAGTTGTAACGCGTCCTACATTATTCTAAAGTGCTTTTCATGTTGCTAATGTGGCATAAAGAGTCGTAAGATGTCCTAAGTTGTCGTACGATGTTCAAAGGACTCGTACGAATTAATTTGGTTTATTATGGAGTTTTAAAGTTTTGTACGGTGATGTAAGGTGTTCCTAGGAGTTGTAACGCGTCCGACATTATTCTAACGTGCTTTTCATGTTGCTAATGATGTATACTGAGCTGTAACATCTCCTGAGTTGTCGTACGATGTTCAAAGGACTCGGACGAATTCATTAGGTTTATTATGGAGTTTTAATGTTCCGTATGGTGGTGTAAGGTGTTCTTAGGAGCTGTAAGGCGTCCTACATTATACTAATGTTCTTTTCGAGTTGCCGATGTGGCATAAAGAGTCGTAAGATGTCCTAAGTTGTCGTACGATGTTCAAAGGACTCGTACGAATTAATTACGTTTATTATGGAGTTTTAAAGTTTTGTACGGTGATGTAAGGTGTTCTTAGGAGTTGTAACGCGTCCTACATTATTCTAATGTGCTTTTCATGTTGCTAATGTGGCATAAAGAGTCGTAAGATGTCCTAAGTTGTCGTACGATGTTCAAAGGACTCGTACGAATTAATTTGGTTTATTATGGAGTTTTAAAGTTTTGTACGGTGATGTAAGGTGCTCTTAGGAGTTGTAACGCGTCCTACATTATTCTAACGTGCTTTTCATGTTGCTAATGTGGCATAAAGAGTCGTAAGATGTCCTAAGTTGTCGTACGATGTTCAAAGGACTCGTACGAATTAATTACGTTTATTATGGAGTTATAAAGTTTTGTACGGTGATGTAAGGTGTTCTTAGGAGTTGTAACGGGTCCTACATTATTCTAACGTGCTTTTCATGTTGCTAATGTGGCATAAAGAGTCGTAAGATGTCCTAAGTTGTCGTACGATGTTCAAAGGACTCGTACGAATTAATTTGGTTTATTATGGAATTTTAAAGTTTTGTACGGTGATGTATGGTGTTCTTAGGAGTTGTAACGCGTCCTACATTATTCTAACGTGCTTTTCATGTTGCTAATGATGTATACTGAGCTGTAACATCTCCTGAGTTGTCGTACGATGTTCAAAGGACTCGGACGAATTCATTAGGTTTATTATGGAGTTTTAATGTTTTGTATGGTGGTGTAAGGTGTTCTTAGGAGCTGTAAGGCGTCCTACATTATACTAATGTTCTTTTCGAGTTTCCGATGTGGCATAAAGAGTCGTAAGATGTCCTAAGTTGTCGTACGATGTTCAAAGGACTCGTACGAATTAATTTGGTTTATTATGGAATTTTAAAGTTTTGTACGGTGATGTAAGGTGTTCTTAGGAGTTGTAACGCGTCCTACATTATTCTAACGTGCTTTAAATGTTGCTAATGATGTATACTGAGCTGTAACATCTCCTGAGTTGTCGTACGATGTTCAAAGGACTCGGACGAATTCATTAGGTTTATTATGGAGTTTTAATGTTCCGTATGGTGGTGTAAGGTGTTCTTAGGAGCTGTAAGGCGTCCTACATTATACTAATGTTCTTTTCGAGTTGCCGATGTGGCATAAAGAGTCGTAAGATGTCCTAAGTTGTCGTACGATGTTCAAAGGACTCGTACGAATTAATTACGTTTATTATGGAGTTTTAAAGTTTTGTACGGTGATGTAAGGTGTTCTTAGGAGTTGTAACGCGTCCTACATTATTCTAATGTGCTTTTCATGTTGCTAATGTGGCATAAAGAGTCGTAAGATGTCCTAAGTTGTCGTACGATGTTCAAAGGACTCGTACGAATTAATTTGGTTTATTATGGAGTTTTAAAGTTTTGTACGGTGATGTATGGTGTTCTTAGGAGTTGTAACGCGTCCTACATTATTCTAACGTGCTTTTCATGTTGCTAATGATGTATACTGAGCTGTAACATCTCCTGAGTTGTCGTACGATGTTCAAAGGACTCGGACGAATTCATTAGGTTTATTATGGAGTTTTAATGTTTTGTATGGTGGTGTAAGGTGTTCTTAGGAGCTGTAAGGCGTCCTACATTATACTAATGTTCTTTTCGAGTTTCCGATGTGGCATAAAGAGTCGTAAGATGTCCTAAGTTGTCGTACGATGTTCAAAGGACTCGTACGAATTAATTTGGTTTATTATGGAATTTTAAAGTTTTGTACGGTGATGTAAGGTGTTCTTAGGAGTTGTAACGCGTCCTACATTATTCTAACGTGCTTTAAATGTTGCTAATGATGTATACTGAGCTGTAACATCTCCTGAGTTGTCGTACGATGTTCAAAGGACTCGGACGAATTCATTAGGTTTATTATGGAGTTTTAATGTTCCGTATGGTGGTGTAAGGTGTTCTTAGGAGCTGTAAGGCGTCCTACATTATACTAATGTTCTTTTCGAGTTGCCGATGTGGCATAAAGAGTCGTAAGATGTCCTAAGTTGTCGTACGATGTTCAAAGGACTCGTACGAATTAATTACGTTTATTATGGAGTTTTAAAGTTTTGTACGGTGATGTAAGGTGTTCTTAGGAGTTGTAACGCGTCCTACATTATTCTAATGTGCTTTTCATGTTGCTAATGTGGCATAAAGAGTCGTAAGATGTCCTAAGTTGTCGTACGATGTTCAAAGGACTCGTACGAATTAATTTGGTTTATTATGGAGTTTTAAAGTTTTGTACGGTGATGTAAGGTGCTCTTAGGAGTTGTAACGCGTCCTACATTATTCTAACGTGCTTTTCATGTTGCTAATGTGGCATAAAGAGTCGTAAGATGTCCTAAGTTGTCGTACGATGTTCAAAGGACTCGTACGAATTAATTTGGTTTATTATGGAGTTTTAAAGTTTTGTACGGTGATGTAAGGTGCTCTTAGGAGTTGTAACGCGTCCTACATTATTCTAACGTGCTTTTCATGTTGCTAATGTGGCATAAAGAGTCGTAAGATGTCCTAAGTTGTCGTACGATGTTCAAAGGACTCGTACGAATTAATTACGTTTATTATGGAGTTATAAAGTTTTGTACGGTGATGTAAGGTGTTCTTAGGAGTTGTAACGCGTCCTACATTATTCTAACGTGCTTTTCATGTTGCTAATGATGTATACTGAGCTGTAACATCTCCTGAGTTGTCGTACGATGTTCAAAGGACTCGGACGAATTCATTAGGTTTATTATGGAGTTTTAATGTTTCGTATGGTGGTGTAATGTGTTCGTAGGAGCTGTAAGGCGTCCTACATTATACTAATGTTCTTTTCGACTTGCCGATGTGGCATAAAGAGTCGTAAGATGTCCTAAGTTGTCGTACGATGTTCAAAGGACTCGTACGAATTAATTACGTTTATTATGGAGTTATAAAGTTTTGTACGGTGATGTAAGGTGTTCTTAGGAGTTGTAACGCGTCCTACATTATTCTAAAGTGCTTTTCATGTTGCTAATGTGGCATAAAGAGTCGTAAGATGTCCTAAGTTGTCGTACGATGTTCAAAGGACTCGTACGAATTAATTTGGTTTATTATGGAATTTTAAAGTTTTGTACGGTGATGTAAGGTGTTCTTAGGAGTTGTAACGCGTCCGACATTATTCTAACGTGCTTTTCATGTTGCTAATGATGTATACTGAGCTGTAACATCTCCTGAGTTGTCGTACGATGTTAAAAGGACTCGGACGAATTCATTAGGTTTATTATGGAGTTTTAATGTTTCGTATGGTGGTGTAAGGTGTTCTTAGGAGCTGTAAGGCGTCCTACATTATACTAATGTTCTTTTCGAGTTGCCGATGTGGCATAAAGAGTCGTAAGATGTCCTAAGTTGTCGTACGATGTTCAAAGAACTCGTACGAATTAATTACGTTTATTATGGAGTTTTAAAGTTTTGTACGGTGATGTATGGTGTTCTTAGGAGTTGTAACGTGTCCTACATTATTCTAATGTGCTTTTCATGTTGCTAATGTGGCATAAAGAGTGGTAAGATGTCCTAAGTTGTCGTACGATGTTCAAAGAACTCGTACGAATTAATTTGGTTTATTATGGAGTTTTAAAGTTTTGTACGGTGATGTAAGGTGTTCTTAGGAGTTGTAACGCGTCCTACATTATTCTAACGTGCTTTTCATGTTGCTAATGCTGTATACTGAGCTGTAACATCTCCTGAGTTGTCGTACGATATTCAAAGGACTCTGTCGAATTCCTTAGGTTTATTATGGAGTTTTAATGTTTCGTACGGTGGTGTAAGGTGTTCTTAGGAGCTGTAAGGCGTCCTACATTATACTAACGTACTTTTCGAGTTGCTAATGTGGCATAAAGAGTCGTAAGATGTCCTAAGTTGTCGTACGATGTTCAAAGGACTCGTACAAATTAATTAGGTTTATATGGAGTTTTAAAGTTTTATACGGTGATGTAAGGTGTTCTTAGGAGTTGTAACGCGTCCTACATTATTCTAACATGCTTTTCCTGTTGCTGATGTGGCATAAAGAGTCGTAAGATGTGCTAAGTTGTCGTACAATGTTCAAACGACTCGTACAAATTAATTAGGTTTATATGGAGTTTTAAAGTTTTGTACGGCGATGTAAGGTGTTCTTAGGAGTTGTAACGCGTCCTACATTATTCTAACGTGCTTTTCATGTTGCTAGTCCCGTATACTGAGCCGTAACATCTCCTGAGTTGTCGTACGATGTTCAAAGGACTCGGACGGATTCATTAGGTTTATTATGGAGTTTTAATATTTCGTACGGTGGTGTAAGGTGTTCATACGAGCTGTAAGGCGTCCTACATTATACTAATGTTCTTTTCGAGTTGCTGATGTGGCGTAAAGAGTCGTAAGATGTGCTAAGTTGTTGTACGATGTTCAAAGGACTCGTACGAATTAATTACGTTTATTATGGAGTTTTAAAGTTTTGTTCGGTGATGTAAGGTGTTCTTAGGAGTTGTAACACGTCCTACATTATTCTAACGTGCTTTTCATGTTGCTAATGTGGCATAAAGAGTCGTAAGATGTCCTAAGTTGTCGTACGATGTTCAAAGGACTCGTACGAATTAATTTGGTTTATTATGGAGTTTTAAAGTTTTGTACGGTGATGTAAGGTGTTCTTAGGAGTTGTAACGCGTCCTACATTATTCTAACGTGCTTTTCATGTTGCTAATGTGGCATAAAGAGTCGTAAGATGTCCTAAGTTGTCGTACGATGTTCAAAGGACTAGTACGAATTAATTTGGTTTATTATGGAATTTTTAAGTTTTGTACGGTGATGTAAGGTGTTCTTAGGAGTTGTAACGCGTCCTACATTATTCTAACGTGCTTTTCATGTTGCTAATGATGTATACTGAGCTGTAACATCTCCTGAGTTGTCGTACGATGTTCAAAGGACTCGGACGAATTCATTAGCTTTATTATGGAGTTTTAATGTTTCGTATGGTGGTGTAAGGTGTTCTTAGGAGCTGTAAGGCGTCCTACATTATACTAATGTTCTTTTCGACTTGCCGATGTGGCATAAAGAGTCGTAAGATGTCCTAAGTTGTCGTACGATGTTCAAAGGACTCGTACGAATTAATTACGTTTATTATGGAGTTTTAAAGTTTTGTACGGTGATGTAAGGTGTTCTTAGGAGTTGTAACGCGTCCTACATTATTCTAATGTGCTTTTCATGTTGCTGATGTGGCATAAAGAGTCGTAAGATGTGCTAAGTTGTCGTACAATGTTCAAAGGACTCGTACGAATTAATTAGGTTTATATGGAGTTTTAAAGTTTTGTACGGCGATGTAAGGTGTTCTTAGGAGTTGTAACGCGTCCTACATTATTCTAACGTGCTTTTCATGTTGCTAGTGCCGTATACTGAGCCGTAACATCTCCTGAGTTGTCGTACGATGTTCAAAGGACTCGGACGGATTCATTAGGTTTATTATGGAGTTTTAATGTTTCGTACGGTGGTGTAAGGTGTTCATAGGAGCTGTAAGGCGTCCTACATTATACTAATGTTCTTTTCGAGTTGCCGATGTGGCATAAAGAGTCGTAAGATGTCCTAAGTTGTCGTACGATGTTCAAAGGACTCGTATGAATTAATTACGTTTATTATGGAGTTTTAAAGTTTTGTACTGTGATGTATGGTGTTCTTAGGAGTTGTAACGCGTCCTACATTATTCTAATGTGCTTTTCATGTTGCTAATGTGGCATAAAGAGTGGTAAGATGTCCTAAGTTGTCGTACGATGTTCAAAGGACTCGTACGAATTAATTTGGTTTATTATGGAGTTTTAAAGTTTTGTACGGTGATGTAAGGTGTTCTTAGGAGTTGTAACGCGTCCTACATTATTCTAACGTGCTTTTCATGTTGCTAATGTGGCATAAAGAGTCGTAAGATGTCCTAAGTTGTCGTACGATGTTCAAAGGACTCGTACGAATTAATTACGTTTATTATGGAGTTATAAAGTTTTGTACGGTGATGTAAGGTGTTCTTAGGAGTTGTAACGGGTCCTACATTATTCTAACGTGCTTTTCATGTTGCTAATGTGGCATAAAGAGTCGTAAGATGTCCTAAGTTGTCGTACGATGTTCAAAGGACTCGTACGAATTAATTTGGTTTATTATGGAATTTTAAAGTTTTGTACGGTGATGTAAGGTGTTCTTAGGAGTTGTAACGCGTCCTACATTATTCTAACGTGCTTTTCATGTTGCTAATGATGTATACTGAGCTGTAACATCTCCTGAGTTGTCGTACGATGTTCAAAGGACTCGGACGAATTCATTAGGTTTATTATGGAGTTTTAATGTTTCGTATGGTGGTGTAATGTGTTCTTAGGAGCTGTAAGGCGTCCTACATTATACTAATGTTCTTTTCGACTTGCCGATGTGGCATAAAGAGTCGTAAGATGTCCTAAGTTGTCGTACGATGTTCAAAGGACTCGTACGAATTAATTACGTTTATTATGGAGTTATAAAGTTTTGTACGGTGATGTAAGGTGTTCTTAGGAGTTGTAACGCGTCCTACATTATTCTAAAGTGCTTTTCATGTTGCTAATGTGGCATAAAGAGTCGTAAGATGTCCTAAGTTGTCGTACGATGTTCAAAGGACTCGTACGAATTAATTTGGTTTATTATGGAATTTTAAAGTTTTGTACGGTGATGTAAGGTGTTCTTAGGAGTTGTAACGCGTCCGACATTATTCTAACGTGCTTTTCATGTTGCTAATGATGTATACTGAGCTGTAACATCTCCTGAGTTGTCGTACGATGTTAAAAGGACTCGGACGAATTCATTAGGTTTATTATGGAGTTTTAATGTTTCGTATGGTGGTGTAAGGTGTTCTTAGGAGCTGTAAGGCGTCCTACATTATACTAATGTTCTTTTCGAGTTGCCGATGTGGCATAAAGAGTCGTAAGATGTCCTAAGTTGTCGTACGATGTTCAAAGAACTCGTACGAATTAATTACGTTTATTATGGAGTTTTAAAGTTTTGTACGGTGATGTATGGTGTTCTTAGGAGTTGTAACGTGTCCTACATTATTCTAATGTGCTTTTCATGTTGCTAATGTGGCATAAAGAGTGGTAAGATGTCCTAAGTTGTCGTACGATGTTCAAAGGACTCGTACGAATTAATTTGGTTTATTATGGAGTTTTAAAGTTTTGTACGGTGATGTAAGGTGTTCTTAGGAGTTGTAACGCGTCCTACATTATTCTAACGTGCTTTTCATGTTGCTAATGCTGTATACTGAGCTGTAACATCTCCTGAGTTGTCGTACGATATTCAAAGGACTCTGTCGAATTCCTTAGGTTTATTATGGAGTTTTAATGTTTCGTACGGTGGTGTAAGGTGTTCTTAGGAGCTGTAAGGCGTCCTACATTATACTAACGTACTTTTCGAGTTGCTAATGTGGCATAAAGAGTCGTAAGATGTCCTAAGTTGTCGTACGATGTTCAAAGGACTCGTACAAATTAATTAGGTTTATATGGAGTTTTAAAGTTTTATACGGTGATGTAAGGTGTTCTTAGGAGTTGTAACGCGTCCTACATTATTCTAACATGCTTTTCCTGTTGCTGATGTGGCATAAAGAGTCGTAAGATGTGCTAAGTTGTCGTACAATGTTCAAACGACTCGTACAAATTAATTAGGTTTATATGGAGTTTTAAAGTTTTGTACGGCGATGTAAGGTGTTCTTAGGAGTTGTAACGCGTCCTACATTATTCTAACGTGCTTTTCATGTTGCTAGTCCCGTATACTGAGCCGTAACATCTCCTGAGTTGTCGTACGATGTTCAAAGGACTCGGACGGATTCATTAGGTTTATTATGGAGTTTTAATATTTCGTACGGTGGTGTAAGGTGTTCATAGGAGCTGTAAGGCGTCCTACATTATACTAATGTTCTTTTCGAGTTGCTGATGTGGCGTAAAGAGTCGTAAGATGTGCTAAGTTGTTGTACGATGTTCAAAGGACTCGTACGAATTAATTACGTTTATTATGGAGTTTTAAAGTTTTGTTCGGTGATGTAAGGTGTTCTTAGGAGTTGTAACACGTCCTACATTATTCTAACGTGCTTTTCATGTTGCTAATGTGGCATAAAGAGTCGTAAGATGTCCTAAGTTGTCGTACGATGTTCAAAGGACTCGTACGAATTAATTTGGTTTATTATGGAGTTTTAAAGTTTTGTACGGTGATGTAAGGTGTTCTTAGGAGTTGTAACGCGTCCTACATTATTCTAACGTGCTTTTCATGTTGCTAATGTGGCATAAAGAGTCGTAAGATGTCCTAAGTTGTCGTACGATGTTCAAAGGACTAGTACGAATTAATTTGGTTTATTATGGAATTTTTAAGTTTTGTACGGTGATGTAAGGTGTTCTTAGGAGTTGTAACGCGTCCTACATTATTCTAACGTGCTTTTCATGTTGCTAATGATGTATACTGAGCTGTAACATCTCCTGAGTTGTCGTACGATGTTCAAAGGACTCGGACGAATTCATTAGCTTTATTATGGAGTTTTAATGTTTCGTATGGTGGTGTAAGGTGTTCTTAGGAGCTGTAAGGCGTCCTACATTATACTAATGTTCTTTTCGACTTGCCGATGTGGCATAAAGAGTCGTAAGATGTCCTAAGTTGTCGTACGATGTTCAAAGGACTCGTACGAATTAATTACGTTTATTATGGAGTTTTAAAGTTTTGTACGGTGATGTAAGGTGTTCTTAGGAGTTGTAACGCGTCCTACATTATTCTAATGTGCTTTTCATGTTGCTGATGTGGCATAAAGAGTCGTAAGATGTGCTAAGTTGTCGTACAATGTTCAAAGGACTCGTACGAATTAATTAGGTTTATATGGAGTTTTAAAGTTTTGTACGGCGATGTAAGGTGTTCTTAGGAGTTGTAACGCGTCCTACATTATTCTAACGTGCTTTTCATGTTGCTAGTGCCGTATACTGAGCCGTAACATCTCCTGAGTTGTCGTACGATGTTCAAAGGACTCGGACGGATTCATTAGGTTTATTATGGAGTTTTAATGTTTCGTACGGTGGTGTAAGGTGTTCATAGGAGCTGTAAGGCGTCCTACATTATACTAATGTTCTTTTCGAGTTGCCGATGTGGCATAAAGAGTCGTAAGATGTCCTAAGTTGTCGTACGATGTTCAAAGGACTCGTATGAATTAATTACGTTTATTATGGAGTTTTAAAGTTTTGTACTGTGATGTATGGTGTTCTTAGGAGTTGTAACGCGTCCTACATTATTCTAATGTGCTTTTCATGTTGCTAATGTGGCATAAAGAGTGGTAAGATGTCCTAAGTTGTCGTACGATGTTCAAAGGACTCGTACGAATTAATTTGGTTTATTATGGAGTTTTAAAGTTTTGTACGGTGATGTAAGGTGTTCTTAGGAGTTGTAACGCGTCCTACATTATTCTAACGTGCTTTTCATGTTGCTAATGCTGTATACTGAGCTGTAACATCTCCTGAGTTGTCGTACGATATTCAAAGGACTCGGACGAATTCATTAGGTTTATTATGGAGTTTTAATGTTTCGTACTGTGGTGTAAGGTGTTCTTAGGAGCTGTAAGGCGTCCTACATTATACTAACGTACTTTTCGAGTTGCTAATGTGGCATAAAGAGTCGTAAGATGTCCTAAGTTGTCGTACGATGTTCAAAGGACTCGTACAAATTCATTAGGTTTATTATGGAGTTTTAAAGTTTTATACGGTGATGTAAGGTGTTCTTAGGAGTTGTAACGCGTCCTACATTATTCTAACATGCTTTTCATGTTGCTGATGTGGCATAAAGAGTCGTAAGATGTGCTAAGTTGTCGTACAATGTTCAAAGGACTCGTACGAATTAATTAGGTTTATATGGAGTTTTAAAGTTTTGTACGGCGATGTAAGGTGTTCTTAGGAGTTGTAACGCGTCCTACATTATTCTAACGTGCTTTTCATGTTGCTAGTGCCGTATACTGAGCCGTAACATCTCCTGAGTTGTCGTACGATGTTCAAAGGACTCGGACGGATTCATTAGGTTTATTATGGAGTTTTAATGTTTCGTACGGTGGTGTAAGGTGTTCATAGGAGCTGTAAGGCGTCCTACATTATACTAATGTTCTTTTCGAGTTGCTGATGTGGCGTAAAGAGTCGTAAGATGTGCTAAGTTGTTGTACGATGTTCAAAGGACTCGTACGAATTAATTACGTTTATTATGGAGTTTTAAAGTTTTGTACGGTGAATCGGTGATGTAAGGTGTTCTTAGGAGTTGTAACACGTCCTACATTATTCTAACGTGCTTTTCATGTTGCTAATGTGGCATAAAGAGTCGTAAGATGTCCTAAGTTGTCGTCCGATGTTCAAAGGACTCGTACGAATTAATTTGGTTTATTATGGAGTTTTAAAGTTTTGTACGGTGATGTAAGGTGTTCTTAGGAGTTGTAACGCGTCCTACATTATTCTAACGTGCTTTTCATGTTGCTAATGTGGCATAAAGAGTCGTAAGATGTCCTAAGTTGTCGTACGATGTTCAAAGGACTAGTACGAATTAATTTGGTTTATTGTGGAATTTTAAAGTTTTGTACGGTGATGTAAGGTGTTCTTAGGAGTTGTAACGCGTCCTACATTATTCTCATGTTGCTAATGATGTATACTGAGCTGTAACATCTCCTGAGTTGTCGTACGATGTTCAAAGGACTCGGACGAATTCATTAGGTTTATTATGGAGTTTTAATGTTTCGTATGGTGGTGTAAGGTGTTCTTAGGAGCTGTAAGGCGTCCTACATTATACTAATGTTCTTTTCGAGTTGCTGATGTGACATAAAGAGTCGTAAGATGTCCTAAGTTGTCGTACGATGTTCAAAGGACTCGTACGAATTAATTACGTTTATTATGGAGTTTTAAAGTTTTGTACGGTGATGTAAGGTGTTCTTAGGAGTTGTAACGCGTCCTACATTATTCTAATGTGCTTTTCATGTTGCTAATGTGGCATAAAGAGTGGTAAGATGTCCTAAGTTGTCGTACGATGTTCAAAGGACTCGTACGAATTAATTTGGTTTATTAAGGAGTTTTAAAGTTTTGTACGGTGATGTAAGGTGTTCTTAGGAGTTGTAACGCGTCCTACATTATTCTAACGTGCTTTTCATGTTGCTAATGCTGTATACTGAGCTGTAACATCTCCTGAGTTGTCGTATGATATTCAAAGGACTCGGACGAATTCATTAGGTTTATTATGGAGTTTTAATGTTTCTTACGGTGGTGTAAGGTGTTCTTAGGAGCTGTAAGGCGTCCTACATTATACTAACGTACTTTTCGAGTTGCTAATGTGGCATAAAGACTCGTAAGATGTCCTAAGTTGTCGTACGATGTTCAAAGGACTCGTACAAATTCATTAGGTTTATTATGGAGTTTTAAAGTTTTATACGGTGATGTAAGGTGTTCTTAGGAGTTGTAACGCGTCCTACATTATTCTAACATGCTTTTCATGTTGCTGATGTGGCATAAAGAGTCGTAAGATGTCCTAAGTTGTCGTACGATGTTCAAAGGACTCGTACGAATTAATTTGGTTTATTATGGAGTTTTAAAGTTTTGTACGGTGATGTAAGGTGTTCTTAGGAGTTGTAACACGTCCTACATTATTCTAACGTGCTTTTCATGTTGCTAATGTGGCATAAAGAGTCGTAAGATGTCCTAAGTTGTCGTCCGATGTTCAAAGGACTCGTACGAATTAATTTGGTTTATTATGGAGTTTTAAAGTTTTGTACGGTGATGTAAGGTGTTCTTAGGAGTTGTAACGCGTCCTACATTATTCTAACGTGCTTTTCATGTTGCTAATGTGGCATAAAGAGTCGTAAGATGTCCTAAGTTGTCGTACGATGTTCAAAGGACTAGTACGAATTAATTTGGTTTATTGTGGAATTTTAAAGTTTTGTACGGTGATGTAAGGTGTTCTTAGGAGTTGTAACGCGTCCTACATTATTCTCATGTTGCTAATGATGTATACTGAGCTGTAACATCTCCTGAGTTGTCGTACGATGTTCAAAGGACTCGGACGAATTCATTAGGTTTATTATGGAGTTTTAATGTTTCGTATGGTGGTGTAAGGTGTTCTTAGGAGCTGTAAGGCGTCCTACATTATACTAATGTTCTTTTCGAGTTGCTGATGTGACATAAAGAGTCGTAAGATGTCCTAAGTTGTCGTACGATGTTCAAAGGACTCGTACGAATTAATTACGTTTATTATGGAGTTTTAAAGTTTTGTACGGTGATGTAAGGTGTTCTTAGGAGTTGTAACGCGTCCTACATTATTCTAATGTGCTTTTCATGTTGCTAATGTGGCATAAAGAGTGGTAAGATGTCCTAAGTTGTCGTACGATGTTCAAAGGACTCGTACGAATTAATTTGGTTTATTAAGGAGTTTTAAAGTTTTGTACGGTGATGTAAGGTGTTCTTAGGAGTTGTAACGCGTCCTACATTATTCTAACGTGCTTTTCATGTTGCTAATGCTGTATACAGAGCTGTAACATCTCCTGAGTTGTCGTATGATATTCAAAGGACTCGGACGAATTCATTAGGTTTATTATGGAGTTTTAATGTTTCTTACGGTGGTGTAAGGTGTTCTTAGGAGCTGTAAGGCGTCCTACATTATACTAACGTACTTTTCGAGTTGCTAATGTGGCATAAAGACTCGTAAGATGTCCTAAGTTGTCGTACGATGTTCAAAGGACTCGTACAAATTCATTAGGTTTATTATGGAGTTTTAAAGTTTTATACGGTGATGTAAGGTGTTCTTAGGAGTTGTAACGCGTCCTACATTATTCTAACATGCTTTTCATGTTGCTGATGTGGCATAAAGAGTCGTAAGATGTCCTAAGTTGTCGTACGATGTTCAAAGGACTCGTACGAATTAATTTGGTTTATTATGGAGTTTTAAAGTTTTGTACGGTGATGTAAGGTGTTCTTAGGAGTTGTAACGCGTCCTACATTATTCTAACATGCTTTTCATGTTGCTGATGTGGCATAAAGAGTCGTAAGATGTGCTAAGTTGTCGTACAATGTTCAAAGGACTCGTACGAATTAATTAGGTTTATATGGAGTTTTAAAGTTTTGTACGGTGATGTAAGGTGTTCTTAGGAGTTGTAACGCGTCCTACATTATTCTAACGTGCTTTTCATGTTGCTAGTGCCGTATACTGAGCCGTAACATCTCCTGAGTTGTCGTACGATGTTCAAAGGACTCGGACGGATTCATTAGGTTTATTATGGAGTTTTAATGTTTCGTACGGTGGTGTAAGGTGTTCATAGGAGCTGTAAGGCGTCCTACATTATACTAATGTTCTTTTCGAGTTGCCGATGTGGCATAAAGAGTCGTAAGATGTCCTAAGTTGTCGTACGATGTTCAAAGGACTCGTACGAATTAATTACGTTTATTATGGAGTTTTAAAGTTTTGTACGGTGATGTAAGGTGTTCTTAGGAGTTGTAACGCGTCCTACATTATTCTAATGTGCTTTTCATGTTGCTAATGTGGCATAAAGAGTCGTAAGATGTCCTAAGTTGTCGTACGATGTTCAAAGGACTCGTACGAATTAATTTGGTTTATTATGGAGTTTTAAAGTTTTGTACGGTGATGTAAGGTGTTCTTAGGAGTTGTAACGCGTCCTACATTATTCTAACGTGCTTTTCATGTTGCTAATGCTGTATACTGAGCTGTAACATCTCCTGAGTTGTCGTATGATATTCAAAGGACTCGGACGAATTCATTAGGTTTATTATGGAGTTTTAATGTTTCTTACGGTGGTGTAAGGTGTTCTTAGGAGCTGTAAGGCGTCGTACATTATACTAACGTACTTTTCGAGTTGCTAATGTGGCATAAAGAGTCGTAAGATGTCCTAAGTTGTCGTACGATGTTCAAAGGACTCGTACAAATTCATTAGGTTTATTATGGAGTTTTAAAGTTTTATACGGTGATGTAAGGTGTTCTTAGGAGTTGTAACGCGTCCTACATTATTCTAACATGCTTTTCATGTTGCTGATGTGGCATAAAGAGTCGTAAGATGTGCTAAGTTGTCATACAATGTTCAAAGGACTCGTACGAATTAATTAGGTTTATATGGAGTTTTAAAGTTTTGTACGGTGATGTAAGGTGTTCTTAGGAGTTGTAACGCGTCCTACATTATTCTAACGTGCTTTTCATGTTGCTAGTGCCGTATACAGAGCCGTAACATCTCCTGAGTTGTCGTACGATGTTCAAAGGACTCGGACGGATTCATTAGGTTTATTATGGAGTTTTAATGTTTCGTACGGTGGTGTAAGGTGTTCATAGGAGCTGTAAGGCGTCCTACATTATACTAATGTTCTTTTCGAGTTGCCGATGTGGCATAAAGAGTCGTAAGATGTCCTAAGTTGTCGTACGATGTTCAAAGGACTCGTACGAATTAATTACGTTTATTATGGAGTTTTAAAGTTTTGTACGGTGATGTAAGGTGTTCTTAGGAGTTGTAACGCGTCCTACATTATTCTAACGTGCTTTTCATGTTGCTAATGTGGCATAAAGAGTCGTAAGATGTCCTAAGTTGTCGTACGATGTTCAAAGGACTCGTACGAATTAATTTGGTTTATTATGGAGTTTTAAAGTTTTGTACGGTGATGTAAGGTGTTCTTAGGAGTTGTAACGCGTCCTACATTATTCTAACGTGCTTTTCATGTTGCTAATGATGTATACTGAGCTGTAATATCTCCTGAGTTGTCGTACGATGTTCAAAGGACTCGGACGAATTCATTAGGTTTATTATGGAGTTTTAATGTTTCGTATGGTGGTGTAAGGTGTTCTTAGGAGCTGTAAGGTGTTCTTAGGAGCTGTAAGGCGTCCTACATTATACTAATGTTCTTTTCGAGTTGCCGATGTGGCATAAAGAGTCGTAAGATGTCCTAAGTTGTTGTACGATGTTCAAAGGACTCGTAGAATTAATTACGTTTATTATGGAGTTTTAAAGTTTTGTACGGTGATGTAAGGTGTTCTTAGGAGTTGTAACGCGTCCTACATTATTCTAATGTGCTTTTCATGTTGCTAATGTGGCATAAAGAGTCGTAAGATGTCCTAAGTTGTCGTACGATGTTCAAAGGACTCGTACGAATTAATTTGGTTTATTATGGAGTTTTAAAGTTTTGTACGGGGATGTAAGGTGTTCTTAGGAGTTGTAACGCGTCCTACATTATTCTAACGTGCTTTTCATGTTGCTAATGCTGTATACTGAGCTGTAACATCTCCTGAGTTGTCGTATGATATTCAAAGGACTCGGACGAATTCATTAGGTTTATTATGGAGTTTTAATGTTTCTTACGGTGGTGTAAGGTGTTCTTAGGAGCTGTAAGGCGTCCTACATTATACTAACGTACTTTTCGAGTTGCTAATGTGGCATAAAGAGTCGTAAGATGTCCTAAGTTGTCGTACGATGTTCAAAGGACTCGTACAAATTCATTAGGTTTATTATGGAGTTTTAAAGTTTTATACGGTGATGTAAGGTGTTCTTAGGAGTTGTAACGCGTCCTACATTATTCTAACATGCTTTTCATGTTGCTGATGTGGCATAAAGAGTCGTAAGATGTGCTAAGTTGTCGTACAATGTTCAAAGGACTCGTACGAATTAATTAGGTTTATATGGAGTTTTAAAGTTTTGTACGGTGATGTAAGGTGTTCTTAGGAGTTGTAACGCGTCCTACATTATTCTAACGTGCTTTTCATGTTGCTAGTGCCGTATACTGAGCTGTAACATCTCCTAAGTTGTCGTACGATGTTCAAAGGACTCGGACGAATTCATTAGGTTTATTATGGAGTTTTAATGTTTCGTATGGTGGTGTAAGGTGTTCTTAGGAGCTGTAAGGCGTCCTACATTATACTAATGTTCTTTTCGAGTTGCCGATGTGGCATAAAGAGTCGTAAGATGTCCTAAGTTGTTGTACGATGTTCAAAGGACTCGTAGAATTAATTACGTTTATTATGGAGTTTTAAAGTTTTGTACGGTGATGTAAGGTGTTCTTAGGAGTTGTAACACGTCCTACATTATTCTAACGTGCTTTTCATGTTGCTAATGTGGCATAAAGAGTCGTAAGATGTCCTAAGTTGTCGTACGATGTTCAAAGGATTCGTACGAATTAATTTGGTTTATTATGGAATTTTAAAGTTTTGTACGGTGATGTAAGGTGTTCTTAGGAGTTGTGACGCGTCCTACATTATTCTAACGTGCTTTTCATGTTGCTAATGATGTATACTGAGCTGTAACATCTCCTGAGTTGTCGTACGATGTTCAAAGGACTCGGACGAATTCATTAGGTTTATTATGGAGTTTTAATGTTTCGTATGGTGGTGTAAGGTGTTCTTAGGAGCTGTAAGGCGTCCTACATTATACTAATGTTCTTTTCGAGTTGCCGATGTGGCATAAATAGTCGTAAGATTTCCTAAGTTGTTGTACGATGTTCAAAGGACTCGTAGAATTAATTACGTTTATTATAGAGTTTTAAAGTTTTGTACGGTGATGTAAGGTGTTCTTAGGAGTTGTAACACGTCCTACATTATTCTAACGTGCTTTTCATGTTGCTAATGTGGCATAAAGAGTCGTAAGACGTCCTAAGTTGTCGTACGATGTTCAAAGGACTCGTACGAATTAATTTGGTTTATTATGGAGTTTTAAAGTTTTGTACGGTGATGTAAGGTGTTCTTAGGAGTTGTAACGCGTCCTACATTATTCTAACGTGCTTTTCATGTTGCTAATGATGTATACTGAGCTGTAACATCTCCTGAGTTGTCGTACGATGTTCAAAGGACTCGGACGAATTCATTAGGTTTATTATGGAGTTTTAATGTTTCGTATGGTGGTGTAAGGTGTTCTTAGGAGCTGTAAGGCGTCCTACATTATACTAATGTTCTTTTTGAGTTGCCGATGTGGCATAAAGAGTCGTAAGATGTCCTAAGTTGTTGTACGATGTTCAAAGGACTCGTAGAATTAATTACGTTTATTATGGAGTTTTAAAGTTTTGTACGGTGATGTAAGGTGTTCTTAGGAGTTGTAACGCGTCCTACATTATTCTAATGTGCTTTTCATGTTGCTAATGTGGCATAAAGAGTCGTAAGATGTCCTAAGTTGTCGTACGATGTTCAAAGGACTCGTACGAATTAATTTGGTTTATTATGGAGTTTTAAAGTTTTGTACGGTGATGTAAGGTGTTCTTAGGAGTTGTAACGCGTCCTACATTATTCTAACGTGCTTTTCATGTTGCTAATGCTGTATACTGAGCTGTAACATCTCCTGAGTTGTCGTATGATATTCAAAGGACTCGGACGAATTCATTAGGTTTATTATGGAGTTTTAATGTTTCTTACGGTGGTGTAAGGTGTTCTTAGGAGCTGTAAGGCGTCCTACATTATACTAACGTACTTTTCGAGTTGCTAATGTGGCATAAAGAGTCGTAAGATGTCCTAAGTTGTCGTACGATGTTCAAAGGACTCGTACAAATTCATTAGGTTTATTATGGAGTTTTAAAGTTTTATACGGTGATGTAAGGTGTTCTTAGGAGTTGTAACGCGTCCTACATTATTCTAATGTGCTTTTCATGTTGCTAATGTGGCATAAAGAGTCGTAAGATGTCCTAAGTTGTCGTACGATGTTCAAAGGACTCGTACGAATTAATTTGGTTTATTATGGAGTTTTAAAGTTTTGTACGGTGATGTAAGGTGTTCTTAGGAGTTGTAACGCGTCCTACATTATTCTAACGTGCTTTTCATGTTGCTAATGATGTATACTGAGCTGAAACATCTCCTAAGTTGTCGTACGATGTTCAAAGGACTCGGACGAATTCATTAGGTTTATTATGGAGTTTTAATGTTTCGTATGGTGGTGTAAGGTGTTCTTAGGAGCTGTAAGGCGTCCTACATTATACTAATGTTCTTTTCGAGTTGCCGATGTGGCATAAAGAGTCGTAAGATGTCCTAAGTTGTTGTACGATGTTCAAAGGACTCGTAGAATTAATTACGTTTATTATGGAGGTTTAAAGTTTTGTACGGTGATGTAAGGTGTTCTTAGGAGTTGTAACACGTCCTACATTATTCTAACGTGCTTTTCATGTTGCTAATGTGGCATAAAGAGTCGTAAGATGTCCTAAGTTGTCGTGCGATGTTCAAAGGACTCGTACGAATTAATTTGGTTTATTATGGAGTTTTAAAGTTTTGTACGGTGATGTAAGGTGTTCTTAGGAGTTGTAACGCGTCCTACATTATTCTAACGTGCTTTTCATGTTGCTAATGATGTATACTGAGCTGTAACATCTCCTGAGTTGTCGTACGATGTTCAAAGGACTCGGACGAATTCATTAGGTTTATTATGGAGTTTTAATGTTTCGTATGGTGGTGTAAGGTGTTCTTAGGAGCTGTAAGGCGTCCTACATTATACTAATGTTCTTTTCGAGTTGCCGATGTGGCATAAAGAGTCGTAAGATGTCCTAAGTTGTCGTACGATGTTCAAAGGACTCGTACGAATTAATTTGGTTTATTATGGAGTTTTAAAGTTTTGTACGGTGATGTAAGGTGTTCTTAGGAGTTGTAACACGTCCTACATTATTCTAACGTGCTTTTCATGTTGCTAATGTGGCATAAAGAGTCGTAAGATGTCCTAAGTTGTCGTGCGATGTTCAAAGGACTCGTACGAATTAATTTGGTTTATTATGGAGTTTTAAAGTTTTGTACGGTGATGTAAGGTGTTCTTAGGAGTTGTAACGCGTCCTACATTATTCTAACGTGCTTTTCATGTTGCTAATGATGTATACTGAGCTGTAACATCTCCTGAGTTGTCGTACGATGTTCAAAGGACTCGGACGAATTCATTAGGTTTATTATGGAGTTTTAATGTTTCGTATGGTGGTGTAAGGTGTTCTTAGGAGCTGTAAGGCGTCCTACATTATACTAATGTTCTTTTCGAGTTGCCGATGTGGCATAAAGAGTCGTAAGATGTCCTAAGTTGTTGTACGATGTTCAAAGGACTCGTAGAATTAATTACGTTTATTATGGAGGTTTAAAGTTTTGTACGGTGATGTAAGGTGTTCTTAGGAGTTGTAACACGTCCTACATTATTCTAACGTGCTTTTCATGTTGCTAATGTGGCATAAAGAGTCGTAAGATGTCCTAAGTTGTCGTACGATGTTCAAAGGATTCGTACGAATTAATTTGGTTTATTATGGAATTTTAAAGTTTTGTACGGTGATGTAAGGTGTTCTTAGGAGTTGTGACGCGTCCTACATTATTCTAACGTGCTTTTCATGTTGCTAATGATGTATACTGAGCTGTAACATCTCCTGAGTTGTCGTACGATGTTCAAAGGACTCGGACGAATTCATTAGGTTTATTATGGAGTTTTAATGTTTCGTATGGTGGTGTAAGGTGTTCTTAGGAGCTGTAAGGCGTCCTACATTATACTAATGTTCTTTTCGAGTTGCCGATGTGGCATAAATAGTCGTAAGATTTCCTAAGTTGTTGTACGATGTTCAAAGGACTCGTAGAATTAATTACGTTTATTATAGAGTTTTAAAGTTTTGTACGGTGATGTAAGGTGTTCTTAGGAGTTGTAACACGTCCTACATTATTCTAACGTGCTTTTCATGTTGCTAATGTGGCATAAAGAGTCGTAAGACGTCCTAAGTTGTCGTACGATGTTCAAAGGACTCGTACGAATTAATTTGGTTTATTATGGAGTTTTAAAGTTTTGTACGGTGATGTAAGGTGTTCTTAGGAGTTGTAACGCGTCCTACATTATTCTAACGTGCTTTTCATGTTGCTAATGATGTATACTGAGCTGTAACATCTCCTGAGTTGTCGTACGATGTTCAAAGGACTCGGACGAATTCATTAGGTTTATTATGGAGTTTTAATGTTTCGTATGGTGGTGTAAGGTGTTCTTAGGAGCTGTAAGGCGTCCTACATTATACTAATGTTCTTTTTGAGTTGCCGATGTGGCATAAAGAGTCGTAAGATGTCCTAAGTTGTTGTACGATGTTCAAAGGACTCGTAGAATTAATTACGTTTATTATGGAGTTTTAAAGTTTTGTACGGTGATGTAAGGTGTTCTTAGGAGTTGTAACGCGTCCTACATTATTCTAATGTGCTTTTCATGTTGCTAATGTGGCATAAAGAGTCGTAAGATGTCCTAAGTTGTCGTACGATGTTCAAAGGACTCGTACGAATTAATTTGGTTTATTATGGAGTTTTAAAGTTTTGTACGGTGATGTAAGGTGTTCTTAGGAGTTGTAACGCGTCCTACATTATTCTAACGTGCTTTTCATGTTGCTAATGCTGTATACTGAGCTGTAACATCTCCTGAGTTGTCGTATGATATTCAAAGGACTCGGACGAATTCATTAGGTTTATTATGGAGTTTTAATGTTTCTTACGGTGGTGTAAGGTGTTCTTAGGAGCTGTAAGGCGTCCTACATTATACTAACGTACTTTTCGAGTTGCTAATGTGGCATAAAGAGTCGTAAGATGTCCTAAGTTGTCGTACGATGTTCAAAGGACTCGTACAAATTCATTAGGTTTATTATGGAGTTTTAAAGTTTTATACGGTGATGTAAGGTGTTCTTAGGAGTTGTAACGCGTCCTACATTATTCTAATGTGCTTTTCATGTTGCTAATGTGGCATAAAGAGTCGTAAGATGTCCTAAGTTGTCGTACGATGTTCAAAGGACTCGTACGAATTAATTTGGTTTATTATGGAGTTTTAAAGTTTTGTACGGTGATGTAAGGTGTTCTTAGGAGTTGTAACGCGTCCTACATTATTCTAACGTGCTTTTCATGTTGCTAATGATGTATACTGAGCTGAAACATCTCCTAAGTTGTCGTACGATGTTCAAAGGACTCGGACGAATTCATTAGGTTTATTATGGAGTTTTAATGTTTCGTATGGTGGTGTAAGGTGTTCTTAGGAGCTGTAAGGCGTCCTACATTATACTAATGTTCTTTTCGAGTTGCCGATGTGGCATAAAGAGTCGTAAGATGTCCTAAGTTGTTGTACGATGTTCAAAGGACTCGTAGAATTAATTACGTTTATTATGGAGGTTTAAAGTTTTGTACGGTGATGTAAGGTGTTCTTAGGAGTTGTAACACGTCCTACATTATTCTAACGTGCTTTTCATGTTGCTAATGTGGCATAAAGAGTCGTAAGATGTCCTAAGTTGTCGTGCGATGTTCAAAGGACTCGTACGAATTAATTTGGTTTATTATGGAGTTTTAAAGTTTTGTACGGTGATGTAAGGTGTTCTTAGGAGTTGTAACGCGTCCTACATTATTCTAACGTGCTTTTCATGTTGCTAATGATGTATACTGAGCTGTAACATCTCCTGAGTTGTCGTACGATGTTCAAAGGACTCGGACGAATTCATTAGGTTTATTATGGAGTTTTAATGTTTCGTATGGTGGTGTAAGGTGTTCTTAGGAGCTGTAAGGCGTCCTACATTATACTAATGTTCTTTTCGAGTTGCCGATGTGGCATAAAGAGTCGTAAGATGTCCTAAGTTGTTGTACGATGTTCAAAGGACTCGTAGAATTAATTACGTTTATTATGGAGGTTTAAAGTTTTGTACGGTGATGTAAGGTGTTCTTAGGAGTTGTAACACGTCCTACATTATTCTAACGTGCTTTTCATGTTGCTAATGTGGCATAAAGAGTCGTAAGATGTCCTAAGTTGTCGTGCGATGTTCAAAGGACTCGTACGAATTAATTTGGTTTATTATGGAGTTTTAAAGTTTTGTACGGTGATGTAAGGTGTTCTTAGGAGTTGTAACGCGTCCTACATTATTCTAACGTGCTTTTCATGTTGCTAATGATGTATACTGAGCTGTAACATCTCCTGAGTTGTCGTACGATGTTCAAAGGACTCGGACGAATTCATTAGGTTTATTATGGAGTTTTAATGTTTCGTATGGTGGTGTAAGGTGTTCTTAGGAGCTGTAAGGCGTCCTACATTATACTAATGTTCTTTTCGAGTTGCCGATGTGGCATAAAGAGTCGTAAGATGTCCTAAGTTGTTGTACGATGTTCAAAGGACTCGTAGAATTAATTACGTTTATTATGGAGGTTTAAAGTTTTGTACGGTGATGTAAGGTGTTCTTAGGAGTTGTAACACGTCCTACATTATTCTAACGTGCTTTTCATGTTGCTAATGTGGCATAAAGAGTCGTAAGATGTCCTAAGTTGTCGTACGATGTTCAAAGGATTCGTACGAATTAATTTGGTTTATTATGGAATTTTAAAGTTTTGTACGGTGATGTAAGGTGTTCTTAGGAGTTGTGACGCGTCCTACATTATTCTAACGTGCTTTTCATGTTGCTAATGATGTATACTGAGCTGTAACATCTCCTGAGTTGTCGTACGATGTTCAAAGGACTCGGACGAATTCATTAGGTTTATTATGGAGTTTTAATGTTTCGTATGGTGGTGTAAGGTGTTCTTAGGAGCTGTAAGGCGTCCTACATTATACTAATGTTCTTTTCGAGTTGCCGATGTGGCATAAATAGTCGTAAGATTTCCTAAGTTGTTGTACGATGTTCAAAGGACTCGTAGAATTAATTACGTTTATTATAGAGTTTTAAAGTTTTGTACGGTGATGTAAGGTGTTCTTAGGAGTTGTAACACGTCCTACATTATTCTAACGTGCTTTTCATGTTGCTAATGTGGCATAAAGAGTCGTAAGACGTCCTAAGTTGTCGTACGATGTTCAAAGGACTCGTACGAATTAATTTGGTTTATTATGGAGTTTTAAAGTTTTGTACGGTGATGTAAGGTGTTCTTAGGAGTTGTAACGCGTCCTACATTATTCTAACGTGCTTTTCATGTTGCTAATGATGTATACTGAGCTGTAACATCTCCTGAGTTGTCGTACGATGTTCAAAGGACTCGGACGAATTCATTAGGTTTATTATGGAGTTTTAATGTTTCGTATGGTGGTGTAAGGTGTTCTTAGGAGCTGTAAGGCGTCCTACATTATACTAATGTTCTTTTTGAGTTGCCGATGTGGCATAAAGAGTCGTAAGATGTCCTAAGTTGTTGTACGATGTTCAAAGGACTCGTAGAATTAATTACGTTTATTATGGAGTTTTAAAGTTTTGTACGGTGATGTAAGGTGTTCTTAGGAGTTGTAACGCGTCCTACATTATTCTAATGTGCTTTTCATGTTGCTAATGTGGCATAAAGAGTCGTAAGATGTCCTAAGTTGTCGTACGATGTTCAAAGGACTCGTACGAATTAATTTGGTTTATTATGGAGTTTTAAAGTTTTGTACGGTGATGTAAGGTGTTCTTAGGAGTTGTAACGCGTCCTACATTATTCTAACGTGCTTTTCATGTTGCTAATGCTGTATACTGAGCTGTAACATCTCCTGAGTTGTCGTATGATATTCAAAGGACTCGGACGAATTCATTAGGTTTATTATGGAGTTTTAATGTTTCTTACGGTGGTGTAAGGTGTTCTTAGGAGCTGTAAGGCGTCCTACATTATACTAACGTACTTTTCGAGTTGCTAATGTGGCATAAAGAGTCGTAAGATGTCCTAAGTTGTCGTACGATGTTCAAAGGACTCGTACAAATTCATTAGGTTTATTATGGAGTTTTAAAGTTTTATACGGTGATGTAAGGTGTTCTTAGGAGTTGTAACGCGTCCTACATTATTCTAATGTGCTTTTCATGTTGCTAATGTGGCATAAAGAGTCGTAAGATGTCCTAAGTTGTCGTACGATGTTCAAAGGACTCGTACGAATTAATTTGGTTTATTATGGAGTTTTAAAGTTTTGTACGGTGATGTAAGGTGTTCTTAGGAGTTGTAACGCGTCCTACATTATTCTAACGTGCTTTTCATGTTGCTAATGATGTATACTGAGCTGAAACATCTCCTAAGTTGTCGTACGATGTTCAAAGGACTCGGACGAATTCATTAGGTTTATTATGGAGGTTTAATGTTTCGTATGGTGGTGTAAGGTGTTCTTAGGAGCTGTAAGGCGTCCTACATTATACTAATGTTCTTTTCGAGTTGCCGATGTGGCATAAAGAGTCGTAAGATGTCCTAAGTTGTTGTACGATGTTCAAAGGACTCGTAGAATTAATTACGTTTATTATGGAGGTTTAAAGTTTTGTACGGTGATGTAAGGTGTTCTTAGGAGTTGTAACACGTCCTACATTATTCTAACGTGCTTTTCATGTTGCTAATGTGGCATAAAGAGTCGTAAGATGTCCTAAGTTGTCGTGCGATGTTCAAAGGACTCGTACGAATTAATTTGGTTTATTATGGAGTTTTAAAGTTTTGTACGGTGATGTAAGGTGTTCTTAGGAGTTGTAACGCGTCCTACATTATTCTAACGTGCTTTTCATGTTGCTAATGATGTATACTGAGCTGTAACATCTCCTGAGTTGTCGTACGATGTTCAAAGGACTCGGACGAATTCATTAGGTTTATTATGGAGTTTTAATGTTTCGTATGGTGGTGTAAGGTGTTCTTAGGAGCTGTAAGGCGTCCTACATTATACTAATGTTCTTTTCGAGTTGCCGATGTGGCATAAAGAGTCGTAAGATGTCCTAAGTTGTTGTACGATGTTCAAAGGACTCGTAGAATTAATTACGTTTATTATGGAGGTTTAAAGTTTTGTACGGTGATGTAAGGTGTTCTTAGGAGTTGTAACACGTCCTACATTATTCTAACGTGCTTTTCATGTTGCTAATGTGGCATAAAGAGTCGTAAGATGTCCTAAGTTGTCGTGCGATGTTCAAAGGACTCGTACGAATTAATTTGGTTTATTATGGAGTTTTAAAGTTTTGTACGGTGATGTAAGGTGTTCTTAGGAGTTGTAACGCGTCCTACATTATTCTAACGTGCTTTTCATGTTGCTAATGATGTATACTGAGCTGTAACATCTCCTGAGTTGTCGTACGATGTTCAAAGGACTCGGACGAATTCATTAGGTTTATTATGGAGTTTTAATGTTTCGTATGGTGGTGTAAGGTGTTCTTAGGAGCTGTAAGGCGTCCTACATTATACTAATGTTCTTTTCGAGTTGCCGATGTGGCATAAAGAGTCGTAAGATGTCCTAAGTTGTTGTACGATGTTCAAAGGACTCGTAGAATTAATTACGTTTATTATGGAGGTTTAAAGTTTTGTACGGTGATGTAAGGTGTTCTTAGGAGTTGTAACACGTCCTACATTATTCTAACGTGCTTTTCATGTTGCTAATGTGGCATAAAGAGTCGTAAGATGTCCTAAGTTGTCGTACGATGTTCAAAGGATTCGTACGAATTAATTTGGTTTATTATGGAATTTTAAAGTTTTGTACGGTGATGTAAGGTGTTCTTAGGAGTTGTGACGCGTCCTACATTATTCTAACGTGCTTTTCATGTTGCTAATGATGTATACTGAGCTGTAACATCTCCTGAGTTGTCGTACGATGTTCAAAGGACTCGGACGAATTCATTAGGTTTATTATGGAGTTTTAATGTTTCGTATGGTGGTGTAAGGTGTTCTTAGGAGCTGTAAGGCGTCCTACATTATACTAATGTTCTTTTCGAGTTGCCGATGTGGCATAAATAGTCGTAAGATTTCCTAAGTTGTTGTACGATGTTCAAAGGACTCGTAGAATTAATTACGTTTATTATAGAGTTTTAAAGTTTTGTACGGTGATGTAAGGTGTTCTTAGGAGTTGTAACACGTCCTACATTATTCTAACGTGCTTTTCATGTTGCTAATGTGGCATAAAGAGTCGTAAGACGTCCTAAGTTGTCGTACGATGTTCAAAGGACTCGTACGAATTAATTTGGTTTATTATGGAGTTTTAAAGTTTTGTACGGTGATGTAAGGTGTTCTTAGGAGTTGTAACGCGTCCTACATTATTCTAACGTGCTTTTCATGTTGCTAATGATGTATACTGAGCTGTAACATCTCCTGAGTTGTCGTACGATGTTCAAAGGACTCGGACGAATTCATTAGGTTTATTATGGAGTTTTAATGTTTCGTATGGTGGTGTAAGGTGTTCTTAGGAGCTGTAAGGCGTCCTACATTATACTAATGTTCTTTTTGAGTTGCCGATGTGGCATAAAGAGTCGTAAGATGTCCTAAGTTGTTGTACGATGTTCAAAGGACTCGTAGAATTAATTACGTTTATTATGGAGTTTTAAAGTTTTGTACGGTGATGTAAGGTGTTCTTAGGAGTTGTAACGCGTCCTACATTATTCTAATGTGCTTTTCATGTTGCTAATGTGGCATAAAGAGTCGTAAGATGTCCTAAGTTGTCGTACGATGTTCAAAGGACTCGTACGAATTAATTTGGTTTATTATGGAGTTTTAAAGTTTTGTACGGTGATGTAAGGTGTTCTTAGGAGTTGTAACGCGTCCTACATTATTCTAACGTGCTTTTCATGTTGCTAATGCTGTATACTGAGCTGTAACATCTCCTGAGTTGTCGTATGATATTCAAAGGACTCGGACGAATTCATTAGGTTTATTATGGAGTTTTAATGTTTCTTACGGTGGTGTAAGGTGTTCTTAGGAGCTGTAAGGCGTCCTACATTATACTAACGTACTTTTCGAGTTGCTAATGTGGCATAAAGAGTCGTAAGATGTCCTAAATTGTCGTACGATGTTCAAAGGACTCGTACAAATTCATTAGGTTTATTATGGAGTTTTAAAGTTTTATACGGTGATGTAAGGTGTTCTTAGGAGTTGTAACGCGTCCTACATTATTCTAATGTGCTTTTCATGTTGCTAATGTGGCATAAAGAGTCGTAAGATGTCCTAAGTTGTCGTACGATGTTCAAAGGACTCGTACGAATTAATTTGGTTTATTATGGAGTTTTAAAGTTTTGTACGGTGATGTAAGGTGTTCTTAGGAGTTGTAACGCGTCCTACATTATTCTAACGTGCTTTTCATGTTGCTAATGATGTATACTGAGCTGAAACATCTCCTAAGTTGTCGTACGATGTTCAAAGGACTCGGACGAATTCATTAGGTTTATTATGGAGTTTTAATGTTTCGTATGGTGGTGTAAGGTGTTCTTAGGAGCTGTAAGGCGTCCTACATTATACTAATGTTCTTTTCGAGTTGCCGATGTGGCATAAAGAGTCGTAAGATGTCCTAAGTTGTTGTACGATGTTCAAAGGACTCGTAGAATTAATTACGTTTATTATGGAGGTTTAAAGTTTTGTACGGTGATGTAAGGTGTTCTTAGGAGTTGTAACACGTCCTACATTATTCTAACGTGCTTTTCATGTTGCTAATGTGGCATAAAGAGTCGTAAGATGTCCTAAGTTGTCGTGCGATGTTCAAAGGACTCGTACGAATTAATTTGGTTTATTATGGAGTTTTAAAGTTTTGTA
Source organism: Tagetes erecta (assembly GCA_030867185.1). Classification (NCBI taxonomy): domain Eukaryota; kingdom Viridiplantae; phylum Streptophyta; class Magnoliopsida; order Asterales; family Asteraceae; genus Tagetes; species Tagetes erecta. The sequence goes on along the minus strand of CM061487.1, from coordinate 39,697,391 downwards.
CGGTGATGTAAGGTGTTCTTAGGAGTTGTAACGCGTCCTACATTATTCTAACGTGCTTTTCATGTTGCTAATGATGTATACTGAGCTGTAACATCTCCTGAGTTGTCGTACGATGTTCAAAGGACTCGGACGAATTCATTAGGTTTATTATGGAGTTTTAATGTTTCGTATGGTGGTGTAAGGTGTTCTTAGGAGCTGTAAGGCGTCCTACATTATACTAATGTTCTTTTCGAGTTGCCGATGTGGCATAAAGAGTCGTAAGATGTCCTAAGTTGTTGTACGATGTTCAAAGGACACGTAGAATTAATTACGTTTATTATGGAGGTTTAAAGTTTTGTACGGTGATGTAAGGTGTTCTTAGGAGTTGTAACACGTCCTACATTATTCTAACGTGCTTTTCATGTTGCTAATGTGGCATAAAGAGTCGTAAGATGTCCTAAGTTGTCGTACGATGTTCAAAGGATTCGTACGAATTAATTTGGTTTATTATGGAATTTTAAAGTTTGTACGGTGATGTAAGGTGTTCTTAGGAGTTGTGACGCGTCCTACATTATTCTAACGTGCTTTTCATGTTGCTAATGATGTATACTGAGCTGTAACATCTCCTGAGTTGTCGTACGATTTTCAAAGGACTCGGACGAATTCATTAGGTTTATTATGGAGTTTTAATGTTTCGTATGGTGGTGTAAGGTGTTCTTAGGAGCTGTAAGGCGTCCTACATTATACTAATGTTCTTTTCGAGTTGCCGATGTGGCATAAAGAGTCGTAAGATTTCCTAAGTTGTTGTACGATGTTCAAAGGACTCGTAGAATTAATTACGTTTATTATGGAGTTTTAAAGTTTTGTACGGTGATGTAAGGTGTTCTTAGGAGTTGTAACACGTCCTACATTATTCTAACGTGCTTTTCATGTTGCTAATGTGGCATAAAGAGTCGTAAGACGTCCTAAGTTGTCGTACGATGTTCAAAGGACTCGTACGAATTAATTTGGTTTATTATGGAGTTTTAAAGTTTTGTACGGTGATGTAAGGTGTTCTTAGGAGTTGTAACGCGTCCTACATTATTCTAACGTGCTTTTCATGTTGCTAATGATGTATACTGAGCTGTAACATCTCCTGAGTTGTCGTACGATGTTCAAAGGACTCGGACGAATTCATTAGGTTTATTATGGAGTTTTAATGTTTCGTATGGTGGTGTAAGGTGTTCTTAGGAGCTGTAAGGCGTCCTACATTATACTAATGTTCTTTTCGAGTTGCCGATGTGGCATAAAGAGTCGTAAGATGTCCTAAGTTGTCGTACGATGTTCAAAGGACTCGTACGAATTAATTACGTTTATTATGGAGTTTTAAAGTTTTGGACGGTGATGTAAGGTGTTCTTAGGAGTTGTAACGCGTCCTACATTATTCTAACGTGCTTTTCATGTTGCTAATGATGTATACTGAGCTGTAACATCTCCTGAGTTGTCGTACGATGTTCAAAGGACTCGGACGAATTCATTAGGTTTATTATGGAGTTTTAATGTTTCGTATGGTGGTGTAAGGTGTTCTTAGGAGCTGTAAGGCGTCCTACATTATTCTAATGTGCTTTTCGAGTTGCCGATGTGGCATAAAGAGTCGTAAGATGTCCTAAGTTGTCGTACGATGTTCAAAGGACTCGTACGAATTAATTTGGTTTATTATGGAGTTTTAAAGTTTTGTACGGTGATGAAAGGTGTTCTTAGGAGTTGTAATGCGTCCTACATTATTATAACGTGCTTTTCATGTTGCTAATGTGGCATAAAGAGTCGTAAGATGTCCTAAGTTGTCGTACGATGTTCAAAGGACTCGTACGAATTAATTTGGTTTATTATGGAGTTTTAAAGTTTTGTACGGTGATGTAAGGTGTTCTAAGGAGTTGTAACGCGTCCTACATTATTCTAACGTGCTTTTCATGTTGCTAATGATGTATACTGAGCTGTAACATCTCCTGAGTTGTCGTACGATGTTCAAAGGACTCGGACGAATTCATTAGGTTTATTATGGAGTTTTAATGTTTCGTATGGTGGTGTAAGGTGTTCTTAGGAGCTGTAAGGCGTCCTACATTATACTAATGTTCTTTTCGAGTTGCCGATGTGGCATAAAGAGTCGTAAGATGTCCTAAGTTGTCGTACGATGTTCAAAGGACTCGTACGAATTAATTACGTTTATTATGGAGTTTTAAAGTTTTGTACAGTGATGTAAGGTGTTCTTAGGAGTTGTAACGCGTCCTACATTATTCTAATGTGCTTTTCATGTTGCTAATGTGGCATAAAGAGTCGTAAGATGTCCTAAGTTGTCGTACGATGTTCAAAGGACTCGTACGAATTAATTTGGTTTATTATGGAGTTTTAAAGTTTTGTACGGTGATGTAAGGTGTTCATAGGAGTTGTTACGCGTCCTACATTATTCTAACGTGCTTTTCATGTTGCTATTGTGGCATAAAGAGTCGTAAGATGTCCTAAGTTGTCGTACGATGTTCAAAGGACTCGTACGAATTAATTTGGTTTATTATGGAATTTTAAAGTTTTGTACGGTGATGTAAGGTGTTCTTAGGAGTTGTAACGCGTCCTACATTATTTTAACGTGCTTTTCATGTTGCTAATGATGTATACTGAGCTGTAACATCTCCTAAGTTGTCGTACGATGTTCAAAGGACTCGGACGAATTCATTAGGTTTATTATGGAGTTTTAATGTTTCGTATGGTGGTGTAAGGTGTTCTTAGGAGCTGTAAGGCGTCCTACATTATACTAATGTTCTTTTCGAGTTGCCGATGTGGCATAAAGAGTCGTAAGATTTCCTAAGTTGTTGTACGATGTTCAAAGGACTCGTAGAATTAATTACGTTTATTATGGAGTTTTAAAGTTTTGTACGGTGATGTAAGGTGTTCTTAGGAGTTGTAACACGTCCTACATTATTCTAACGTGCTTTTCATGTTGCTAATGTGGCATAAAGAGTCGTAAAACGTCCTAAGTTGTCGTACGATGTTCAAAGGACTCGTACGAATTAATTTGGTTTATTATGGAGTTTTAAAGTTTTGTACGGTGATGTAAGGTGTTCTTAGGAGTTGTAACGCGTCCTACATTATTCTAACGTGCTTTTCTTGTTGCTAATGATGTATACTGAGCTGTAACATCTCCTGAGTTGTCGTACGAATTCATTAGGTTTATTATGGAGTTTTAATGTTTCGTATGGTGGTATAAGGTGTTCTTAGGAGCTGTAAGGCGTCCTACATTATACTAATGTTCTTTTCGAGTTGCCGATGTGGCATAAAGAGTCGTAAGATGTCCTAAGTTGTCGTACGATGTTCAAAGGACTCGTACGAATTAATTACGTTTATTATGGAGTTTTAAAGTTTTGTACAGTGATGTAAGGTGTTCTTAGGAGTTGTAACGCGTCCTACATTATTCTAATGTACTTTTCATGTTGCTAATGTGGCATAAAGTGTCGTAAGATGTCCTAAGTTGTCGTACGATGTTCAAAGGACTCGTACGAATTAATTTATTTATTATGGAGTTTTAAAGTTTTGTACGGTGATGTAAGGTGTTCTTAGGAGTTGTAACGCGTCCTACATTATTCTAACGTACTTTTCAAGTTGCTAATGTGGCATAAAGAGTCATAAGATGTCCTAAGTTGTCGTACGATGTTCAAAGGACTCGGACGAATTAATTTGGTTTATTATGGAATTTTAAAGTTTTGTACGGTGATGTAAGGTGTTCTTAGGAGTTGTAACGCGTCCTACATTATTCTAATGTGCTTTTCATGTTGCTAATGTGGCATAAAGAGTCGTAAGATGTCCTAAGTTGTCGTACGATGTTCAAAGGACTCGTACGAATTAATTACGTTTATTATGGAGTTTTAAAGTTTTGTACAGTGATGTAAGGTGTTCTTAGGAGTTGTAACGCGTCCTACATTATTCTAATGTGCTTTTCATGTTGCTAATGTGGCATAAAGTGTCGTAAGATGTCCTAAGTTGTCGTACGATGTTCAAAGGACTCGTACGAATTAATTTATTTATTATGGAGTTTTAAAGTTTTGTACGGTGATGTAAGGTGTTCTTAGGAGTTGTAACGCGTCCTACATTATTCTAACGTACTTTTCAAGTTGCTAATGTGGCATAAAGAGTCATAAGATGTCCTAAGTTGTCGTACGATTTTCAAAGGACTCGAACGAATTCATTAGGTTTATTATGGAGTTTTAATGTTTCGTATGGTGGTGTAAGGTGTTCTTAGGAGCTGCAAGGCGTCCAACATTATACTAATGTTCTTTTCGAGTTGCCGATGTGGCATAAAGAGTCGTAAGATTTCCTAAGTTGTTGTACGATGTTCAAAGGACTCGTAGAATTAATTACGTTTATTATGGAGTTTTAAAGTTTTGTACGGTGATGTAAGGTGTTCTTAGGAGTTGTAACACGTCCTACATTATTCTAACGTGCTTTTCATGTTGCTAATGTGGCATAAAGAGTCGTAAGACGTCCTAAGTTGTCGTACGATGTTCAAAGGACTCGTACGAATTAATTTGGTTTATTATGGAGTTTTAAAGTTTTGTACGGTGATGTAAGGTGTTCTTAGGAGTTGTAACGCGTCCTACATTATCCTAACGTGCTTTTCTTGTTGCTAATGATGTATACTGAGCTGTAACATCTCCTGAGTTGTCGTACGATGTTCAAAGGACTCGGACGAATTCATTGGGTTTATTATGGAGTTTTAATGTTTCGTATGCTGGTGTAAGGTGTTCTTAGGAGCTGTAAGGCGTCCTACATTATACTAATGATCTTTTCGAGTTGCCGATGTGGCATAAAGAGTCGTAAGATGTCCTAAGTTGTCGTACGATGTTCAAAGGACTCGTACGAATTAATTACGTTTATTATGGAGTTTTAAAGTTTTGTACAGTGATGTAAGGTGTTCTTAGGAGTTGTAACGCGTCCTACATTATTCTAATGTGCTTTTCATGTTGCTAATGTGGCATAAAGAGTCGTAAGATGTCCTAAGTTGTCGTACGATGTTCAAAGGACTCGTACGAATTAATTTAGTTTATTATGGAGTTTTAAAGTTTTGTACGGTGATGTAAGGTGTTCTTAGGAGTTGTAACGCGTCCTACATTATTCTAACGTGCTTTTCATGTTGCTAATGTGGCATAAAGAGTCGTAAGATGTCCTAAGTTGTCGTACGTTGTTCAAAGGACTCGGACGAATTAATTTGGTTTATTATGGAATTTTAAAGTTTTGTACGGTGATGTAAGGTGTTCTTAGGAGTTGTAACGCGTCCTACATTATTCTAATGTGCTTTTCATGTTGCTAATGTGGCATAAAGAGTCGTAAGATGTCCTAAGTTGTCGTACGATGTTCAAAGGACTCGTACGAATTAATTTGGTTTATTATGGAGTTTTAAAGTTTTGTACGGTGATGTAAGGTGTTCTTAGGAGTTGTAACGCGTCCTACATTATTCTAACGTGCTTTTCATGTTGCTAATGTGGCATAAAGAGTCGTAAGATGTCCTAAGTTGTCGTACGATGTTCAAAGGACTCGTACGAATTAATTTGGTTTATTATGGAATTTTAAAGGTTTGTACGGTTGTGTAAGGTGTTCTTAGGAGTTGTAACGCGTCCTACATTATTTTAACGTGCTTTTCATGTTGCTAATGATGTATACTGAGCTGTAACATCTCCTAAGTTGTCGTACGATGTTCAAAGGACTCGAACGAATTCATTAGGTTTATTATGGAGTTTTAATGTTTCGTATGGTGGTGTAAGGTGTTCTTAGGAGCTGTAAGGCGTCCTACATTATACTAATGTTCTTTTCGAGTTGCCGATGTGGCATAAAGAGTCGTAAGATTTCCTAAGTTGTTGTACGATGTTCAAAGGACTCGTAGAATTAATTACGTTTATTATGGAGTTTTAAAGTTTTGTACGGTGATGTAAGGTGTTCTTAGGAGTTGTAACACGTCCTACATTATTCTAACGTGCTTTTCATGTTGCTAATGTGGCATAAAGAGTCGTAAGACGTCCTAAGTTGTCGTACGATGTTCAAAGGACTCGTACGAATTAATTTGGTTTATTATGGAGTTTTAAAGTTTTGTACGGTGATGTAAGGTGTTCTTAGGAGTTGTAACGCGTCCTACATTATCCTAACGTGCTTTTCTTGTTGCTAAAGATGTATACTGAGCTGTAACATCTCCTGAGTTGTCGTACGATGTTCAAAGGACTCGGACGAATTCATTGGGTTTATTATGGAGTTTTAATGTTTCGTATGCTGGTGTAAGGTGTTCTTAGGAGCTGTAAGGCGTCCTACATTATACTAATGTTCTTTTCGAGTTGCCGATGTGGCATAAAGAGTCGTAAGATGTACTAAGTTGTCGTACGATGTTCAAAGGACTCGTACGAATTAATTACGTTTATTATGGAGTTTTAAAGTTTTGTACAGTGATGTAAAGTGTTCTTAGGAGTTGTAACGCGTCCTACATTATTCTAATGTGCTTTTCATGTTGCTAATGTGGCATAAAGAGTCGTAAGATGTCCTAAGTTGCCGTACGATGTTCAAAGGACTCGTACGAATTAATTTAGTTTATTATGGAGTTTTAAAGTTTTGTACGGTGATGTAAGGTGTTCTTAGGAGTTGTAACGCGTCCTACATTATTCTAACGTGCTTTTCATGTTGCTAATGTGGCATAAAGAGTCGTAAGATGTCCTAAGTTGTCGTACGATGTTCAAAGGACTCGGACGAATTAATTTGGTTTATTATGGAATTTTAAAGTTTTGTACGGTGATGTAAGGTGTTCTTAGGAGTTGTAACGCGTCCTACATTATTCTAATGTGCTTTTCATGTTGCTAATGTGGCATAAAGAGTCGTAAGATGTCCTAAGTTGTCGTACGATGTTCAAAGGACTCGTACGAATTAATTTGGTTTATTATGGAGTTTTAAAGTTTTGTACGGTGATGTAAGGTGTTCTTAGGAGTTGTAACGCGTCCTACATTATTCTAACGTGCTTTTCATGTTGCTAATGTGGCATAAAGAGTCGTAAGATGTCCTAAGTTGTCGTACGATGTTCAAAGGACTCGTACGAATTAATTTGGTTTATTATGGAATTTTAAAGTTTTGTACGGTGATGTAAAGTGTTCTTAGGAGTTGTAACGCGTCCTACATTATTCTAAAGTGCTTTTCATGTTGCTAATGATGTATACTGAGCTGTAACATCTCCTGAGTTGTCGTACGATGTTCAAAGGACTCGGACGAATTCATTAGGTTTATTATGGAGTTTTAATGTTTCGTATGGTGGTGTAAGGTGTTCTTAGGAGCTGTAAGGCGTCCTACATTATACTAATGTTCTTTTCGAGTTGCCGATGTGGCATAAAGAGTCGTAAGATGTCCTAAGTTGTCGTACGATGTTCAAAGGACTCGTACGAATTATTTACGTTTATTATGGGGTTATAAAGTTTTGTACGGTGATGTAAGGTGTTCTTAGGAGTTGTAACGCGTCCTACATTATTCTAACGTGCTTTTCATGTTGCTAATGTGGCATAAAGAGTCGTAAGATGTCCTAATTTGTCGTACGATGTTCAAAGGACTCGTACGAATTAATTTGGTTTATTATGGAATTTTAAAGTTTTGTACGGTGATGTAAGGTGTTCTTAGGAGTTGTAACGCGTCCTACATTATTCTAACGTGCTTTTCATGTTGCTAATGATGTATACTGAGCTGTAACATCTCCTGAGTTGTCGTACGATGTTCAAAGGACTCGGACGAATTCATTAGGTTTATTATGGAGTTTTAATGTTTCGTATGGTGGTGTAAGGTGTTCTTAGGAGCTGTAAGGCGTCCTACATTATACTAATGTTCTTTTCGAGTTGCCGATGTGGCATAAAGAGTCGTAAGATGTCCTAAGTTGTCGTACGATGTTCAAAGGACTCGTACGAATTAATTACGTTTATTACGGGGTTATAAAGTTTTGTACGGTGATGTAAGGTGTTCTTAGGAGTTGTAACGCGTCCTACATTATTCTAACGTGCTTTTCATGTTGCTAATGTGGCATAAAGAGTCGTAAGATGTCCTAAGTTGTCGTACGATGTTCAAAGGACTCGTACGAATTAATTTGGTTTATTATGGAATTTTAAAGTTTTGTACGGTGATGTAAGGTGTTCTTAGGAGTTGTAACGCGTCCTACATTATTCTAACGTGCTTTTCATGTTGCTAATGATGTATACTGAGCTGTAACATCTCCTGAGTTGTCGTACTATGTTCAAAGGACTCGTACGAATTAATTTAGTTTATTATGGAGTTTTAAAGTTTTGTACGGTGATGTAAGGTGTTCTTAGGAGTTGTAACGCGTCCTACATTATTCTAACGTGCTTTTCATATTGCTAATGTGGCATAAAGAGTCGTAAGATGTCCTAAGTTGTCGAACGATGTTCAAAGGACTCGGACGAATTAATTTGGTTTATTATGGAATTTTAAAGTTTTGTACGGTGATGTAAGGTGTTCTTAGGAGTTGTAACGCGTCCTACATTATTCTAATGTGCTTTTCATGTTGCTAATGTGGCATAAAGAGTCGTAAGATGTCCTAAGTTGTCGTACGATGTTCAAAGGACTCGTACGAATTAATTTGGTTTATTATGGAGTTTTAAAGTTTTGTACGGTGATGTAAGGTGTTCTTAGGAGTTGTAACGCGTCCTACATTATTCTAACGTGCTTTTCATGTTGCTAATGTGGCATAAAGAGTCGTAAGATGTCCTAAGTTGTCGTACGATGTTCAAAGGACTCGTACGAATTAATTTGGTTTATTATGGAATTTTAAAGTTTTGTACGGTGATGTAAGGTGTTCTTAGGAGTTGTAACGCGTCCTACATTATTCTAACGTGCTTTTCATGTTGCTAATGTGGCATAAAGAGTCGTAAGATGTCCTAAGTTGTCGAACGATGTTCAAAGGACTCGGACGAATTAATTTGGTTTATTATGGAATTTTAAAGTTTTGTACGGTGATGTAAGGTGTTCTTAGGAGTTGTAACGCGTCCTACATTATTCTAATGTGCTTTTCATGTTGCTAATGTGGCATAAAGAGTCGTAAGATGTCCTAAGTTGTCGTACGATGTTCAAAGGACTCGTACGAATTAATTTGGTTTATTATGGAGTTTTAAAGTTTTGTACGGTGATGTAAGGTGTTCTTAGGAGTTGTAACGCGTCCTACATTATTCTAACGTGCTTTTCATGTTGCTAATGTGGCATAAAGAGTCGTAAGATGTCCTAAGTTGTCGTACGATGTTCAAAGGACTCGTACGAATTAATTTGGTTTATTATGGAATTTGAAAGTTTTGTACGGTGATGTAAGGTGTTCTTAGGAGTTGTAACGCGTCCTACATTATTCTAACGTGCTTTTCATGTTGCTAATGATGTATACTGAGCTGTAACATCTCCTGAGTTGTCGTACGATGTTCAAAGGACTCGGACGAATTCATTAGGTTTATTATGGAGTTTTAATGTTTCGTACGGTGGTGTAAGGTGTTCTTAGGAGCTGTAAGGCGTCCTACATTATACTAATGTTCTTTTCGAGTTGCCGATGTGGCATAAAGAGTCGTAAGATGTCCTAAGTTGTCGTACGATGTTCAAAGGACTCGTACGAATTAATTACGTTTATTATGGAGTTATAAAGTATTGTACGGTGATGTAAGGTGTTCTTAGGAGTTGTAACGCGTCCTACATTATTCTAACGTGATTTTCATGTTGCTAATGTGGCATAAAGAGTCGTAAGATGTCCTAAGTTGTCGTACGATGTTCAAAGGACTCGTACGAATTAATTTGGTTTATTATGGAATTTTAAAGTTTTGTACGGTGATGTAAGGTGTTCTTAGGAGTTGTAACGCGTCCTACATTATTCTAACGTGCTTTTCATGTTGCTAATGATGTATACTGAGCTGTAACATCTCCTGAGTTGTCGTACGATGTTCAAAGGACTCGGACGAATTCATTAGGTTTATTATGGAGTTATAATGTTTCGTATGGTGGTGTAAGGTGTTCTTAGGAGCTGTAAGGCGTCCTACATTATACTAATGTTCTTTTCGAGTTGCCGATGTGGCATAAAGAGTCGTAAGATGTCCTAAGTTGTCATACGATGTTCAAAGGACTCGTACGAATTAATTACGTTTATTATGCGGTTATAAAGTTTTGTACGGTGATGTTAGGTGTTCTTAGGAGTTGTAACGCGTCCTACATTATTCTAACGTGCTTTTCATGTTGCAAATGTGGCATAAAGAGTCGTAAGATGTCCTAAGTTGTCGTACGATGTTCAAAGGACTCGTACGAATTAATTTGGTTTATTATGGAATTTTAAAGTTTTGTACGGTGATGTAAGGTGTTCTTAGGAGTTGTAACGCGTCCTACATTATTCTAACGTGCTTTTCATGTTGCTAATGATGTATACTGAGCTGTAACATCTCCTGAGTTGTCGTACGATGTTCAAAGGACTCGGACGAATTCATTAGGTTTATTATGGAGTTTTAATGTTTCGTATGGTGGTGTAAGGTGTTCTTAGGAGCTGTAAGGCGTCCTACATTATACAAATGTTCTTTTCGAGTTGCCGATGTGGCATAAAGAGTCGTAAGATGTCCTAAGTTGTCGTACGATGTTCAAAGGACTCGTACGAATTAATTACGTTTATTATGGGGTTATAAAGTTTTGTACGGTGATGTAAGGTGTTCTTAGGAGTTGTAACGCGTCCTACATTATTCTAACGTGCTTTTCATGTTGCTAATGTGGTATAAAGAGTCGTAAGATGTCCTAAGTTGTCGTATGATGTTCAAAGGACTCGTACGAATTAATTTGGTTTATTATGGAATTTTAAAGTTTTGTACGGTGATGTAAGGTGTTCTTAGGAGTTGTAACGCGTCCTACATTATTCTAACGTGCTTTTCATGTTGCTAATGATGTATACTGAGCTGTAACATCTCCTGAGTTGTCGTACGATGTTCAAAGGACTCGGACGAATTCATTAGGTTTATTATGGAGTTTTAATGTTTCGTATGGTGGTGTAAGGTGTTCTTAGGAGCTGTAAGGCGTCCTACATTATACTAATGTTCTTTTCGAGTTGTCGATGTGGCATAAAGAGTCGTAAGATGTCCTAAGTTGTCGTACGATGTTCAAAGGACTCGTACGAATTAATTACGTTTATTATGGAGTTTTAAAGTTTTGTGCGATGATGTATGGTGTTCTTAGGAGTTGTAACGCGTCCTACATTATTCTAACGTGCTTTTCATGTTGCTAATGTGGCATAAAGAGTCGTAAGATGTCCTAAGTTGTCGTACGATGTTCAAAGGACTCGTACGAATTAATTTGGTTTATTATGGAATTTTAAAGTTTTGTACGGTGATGTAAGGTGTTCTTAGGAGTTGTAACGCGTCCTACATTATTCTAACGTGCTTTTCATGTTGCTAATGATGTATACTGAGCTGTAACATCTCCTGAGTTGTCGTACGATGTTCAAAGGACTCGGACGAATTCATTAGGTTTATTATGGAGTTTTAATGTTTCGTATGGTGGTGTAAGGTGTTCTTAGGAGCTGTAAGGCGTCCTACATTATACTAATGTTCTTTTCGAGTTGCCGATGTGGCATAAAGAGTCGTAAGATGTCCTAAGTTGTCGTACGATGTTCAAAGGACTCGTACGAATTAATTACGTTTATTATGGAGTTATAAAGTTTTGTACGGTGATGTAAGGTATTCGTAGGAGTTGTAACGCGTCCTACATTATTCTAACGTGCTTTTCATGTTGCTAATGTGGCATAAAGAGTCGTAAGATGTCCTAAGTTGTCGTACGATGTTCAAAGGACTCGTACGAATTAATTTGGTTTATTATGGAATTTTAAAGTTTTGTACGGTGATGTAAGGTGTTCTTAGGAGTTGTAACGCGTCCTACATTATTCTAACGTGCTTTTCATGTTGCTAATGATGTATACTGAGCTGTAACATCTCCTGAGTTGTCGTACGATGTTCAAAGGACTCGGACGAATTCATTAGGTTTATTATGGAGTTTTAATGTTTCGTATGGTGGTGTAAGGTGTTCTTAGGAGCTGTAAGGCGTCCTACATTATACTAATGTTCTTTTCGAGTTGCCGATGTGGCATAAAGAGTCGTAAGATGTCCTAAGTTGTCATACGATGTTCAAAGGACTCGTACGAATTAATTACGTTTATTATGGGGTTATAAAGTTTTGTACGGTGATGTTAGGTGTTCGTAGGAGTTGTAACGCGTCCTACATTATTCTAACGTGCTTTTCATGTTGCTAATGTGGCATAAAGAGTCGTAAGATATCCTAAGTTGTCGTACGATGTTCAAAGGACTCGTACGAATTAATTTGGTTTATTATGGAATTTTAAAGTTTTGTACGGTGATGTAAGGTGTTCTTAGGAGTTGTAACGCGTCCTACATTATTCTAACGTGCTTTTCATGTTGCTAATGATGTATACTGAGCTGTAACATCTCCTGAGTTGTCGTACGATGTTCAAAGGACTCGGACGAATTCATTAGGTTTATTATGGAGTTTTAATGTTTCGTATGGTGGTGTAAGGTGTTCTTAGGAGCTGTAAGGCGTCCTACATTATACTAATGTTCTTTTCGAGTTGTCGATGTGGCATAAAGAGTCGTAAGATGTCCTAAGTTGTCGTACGATGTTCAAAGGACTCGTACGAATTAATTACGTTTATTATGGAGTTTTAAAGTTTTGTGCGATGATGTATGGTGTTCTTAGGAGTTGTAACGCGTCCTACATTATTCTAACGTGCTTTTCATGTTGCTAATGTGGCATAAAGAGTCGTAAGATGTCCTAAGTTGTCGTACGATGTTCAAAGGACTCGTACGAATTAATTTGGTTTATTATGGAATTTTAAAGTTTTGTACGGTGATGTAAGGTGTTCTTAGGAGTTGTAACGCGTCCTACATTATTCTAACGTGCTTTTCATGTTGCTAATGATGTATACTGAGCTGTAACATCTCCTGAGTTGTCGTACGATGTTCAAAGGACTCGGACGAATTCATTAGGTTTATTATGGAGTTTTAATGTTTCGTATGGTGGTGTAAGGTGTTCTTAGGAGCTGTAAGGCGTCCTACATTATACTAATGTTCTTTTCGAGTTGCCGATGTGGCATAAAGAGTCGTACGATGTTCAAAGGACTCGTACGAATTAATTACGTTTATTATGGAGTTATAAAGTTTTGTACGGTGATGTAAGGTATTCTTAGGAGTTGTAACGCGTCCTACATTATTCTAACGTGCTTTTCATGTTGCTAATGTGGCATAAAGAGTCGTAAGATGTCCTAAGTTGTCGTACGATGTTCAAAGGACTCGTACGAATTAATTTGGTTTATTATGGAATTTTAAAGTTTTGTACGGTGATGTAAGGTGTTCTTAGGAGTTGTAACGCGTCCTACATTATTCTAACGTGCTTTTCATGTTGCTAATGATGTATACTGAGCTGTAACATCTCCTGAGTTGTCGTACGATGTTCAAAGGACTCGGACGAATTCATTAGGTTTATTATGGAGTTTTAATGTTTCGTATGGTGGTGTAAGGTGTTCTTAGGAGCTGTAAGGCGTCCTACATTATACTAATGTTCTTTTCGAGTTGCCGATGTGGCATAAAGAGTCGTAAGATGTCCTAAGTTGTCGTACGATGTTCAAAGGACTCGTACGAATTAATTACGTTTATTATGGGGTTATAAAGTTTTGTACGGTGATGTAAGGTGTTCTTAGGAGTTGTAACGCGTCCTACATTATTCTAACGTGCTTTTCATGTTGCTAATGTGGCATAAAGAGTCGTAAGATGTCCTAAGTTGTCGTACGATGTTCAAAGGACTCGTACGAATTAATTTGGTTTATTATGGAATTTTAAAGTTTTGTACGGTGATGTAAGGTGTTCTTAGGAGTTGTAACGCGTCCTACATTATTCTAACGTGCTTTTCATGTTGCTAATGATGTATACTGAGCTGTAACATCTCCTGAGTTGTCGTACGATGTTCAAAGGACTCGGACGAATTCATTAGGTTTATTATGGAGTTTTAATGTTTCGTATGGTGGTGTAAGGTGTTCTTAGGAGCTGTAAGGCGTCCTACATTATACTAATGTTCTTTTCGAGTTGTCGATGTGGCATAAAGAGTCGTAAGATGTCCTAAGTTGTCGTACGATGTTCAAAGGACTCGTACGAATTAATTACGTTTATTATGGAGTTTTAAAGTTTTGTGCGATGATGTATGGTGTTCTTAGGAGTTGTAACGCGTCCTACATTATTCTAACGTGCTTTTCATGTTGCTAATGTGGCATAAAGAGTCGTAAGATGTCCTAAGTTGTCGTACGATGTTCAAAGGACTCGTACGAATTAATTTGGTTTATTATGGAATTTTAAAGTTTTGTACGGTGATGTAAGGTGTTCTTAGGAGTTGTAACGCGTCCTACATTATTCTAACGTGCTTTTCATGTTGCTAATGATGTATACTGAGCTGTAACATCTCCTGAGTTGTCGTACGATGTTCAAAGGACTCGGACGAATTCATTAGGTTTATTATGGAGTTTTAATGTTTCGTATGGTGGTGTAAGGTGTTCTTAGGAGCTGTAAGGCGTCCTACATTATACTAATGTTCTTTTCGAGTTGCCGATGTGGCATAAAGAGTCGTACGATGTTCAAAGGACTCGTACGAATTAATTACGTTTATTATGGAGTTATAAAGTTTTGTACGGTGATGTAAGGTATTCTTAGGAGTTGTAACGCGTCCTACATTATTCTAACGTGCTTTTCATGTTGCTAATGTGGCATAAAGAGTCGTAAGATGTCCTAAGTTGTCGTACGATGTTCAAAGGACTCGTACGAATTAATTTGGTTTATTATGGAATTTTAAAGTTTTGAACGGTGATGTAAGGTGTTCTTAGGAGTTGTAACGCGTCCTACATTATTCTAACGTGCTTTTCATGTTGCTAATGATGTATACTGAGCTGTAACATCTCCTGAGTTGTCGTACGATGTTCAAAGGACTCGGACGAATTCATTAGGTTTATTATGGAGTTTTAATGTTTCGTATGGTGGTGTAAGGTGTTCTTAGGAGCTGTAAGGCGTCCTACATTATACAAATGTTCTTTTCGAGTTGCCGATGTGGCATAAAGAGTCGTAAGATGTCCTAAGTTGTCGTACGATGTTCAAAGGACTCGTACGAATTAATTACGTTTATTATGGGGTTATAAAGTTTTGTACGGTGATGTAAGGTGTTCTTAGGAGTTGTAACGCGTCCTACATTATTCTAACGTGCTTTTCATGTTGCTAATGTGGTATAAAGAGTCGTAAGATGTCCTAAGTTGTCGTACGATGTTCAAAGGACTCGTACGAATTAATTTGGTTTATTATGGAATTTTAAAGTTTTGTACGGTGATGTAAGGTGTTCTTAGGAGTTGTAACGCGTCCTACATTATTCTAACGTGCTTTTCATGTTGCTAATGATGTATACTGAGCTGTAACATCTCCTGAGTTGTCGTACGATGTTCAAAGGACTCGGACGAATTCATTAGGTTTATTATGGAGTTTTAATGTTTCGTATGGTGGTGTAAGGTGTTCTTAGGAGCTGTAAGGCGTCCTACATTATACTAATGTTCTTTTCGAGTTGCCGGTGTGGCATAAAGAGTCGTAAGATGTCCTAAGTTGTCGTACGATGTTCAAAGGACTCGTACGAATTAATTACGTTTATTATGGGGTTATAAAGTTTTGTACGGTGATGTAAGGTGTTCTTAGGAGTTGTAACGCGTCCTACATTATTCTAACGTGCTTTTCATGTTGCTAATGTGGCATAAAGAGTCGTAAGATGTCCTAAGTTGTCGTACGATGTTCAAAGGACTCGTACGAATTAATTTGGTTTATTATGGAATTTTAAAGTTTTGTACGGTGATGTAAGGTGTTCTTAGGAGTTGTAACGCGTCCTACATTATTCTAACGTGCTTTTCATGTTGCTAATGATGTATACTGAGCTGTAACATCTCCTGAGTTGTCGTACGATGTTCAAAGGACTCGGACGAATTCATTAGGTTTATTATGGAGTTTTAATGTTTCGTATGGTGGTGTAAGGTGTTCTTAGAAGCTGTAAGGCGTCCTACATTATACAAATGTTCTTTTCGAGTTGCCGATGTGGCATAAAGAGTCGTAAGATGTCCTAAGTTGTCGTACGATGTTCAAAGGACTCGTACGAATTAATTACGTTTATTATGGGGTTATAAAGTTTTGTACGGTGATGTAAGGTGTTCTTAGGAGTTGTAACGCGTCCTACATTATTCTAACGTGCTTTTCCTGTTGCTAATGTGGTATAAAGAGTCGTAAGATGTCCTAAGTTGTCGTACGATGTTCAAAGGACTCGTACGAATTAATTTGGTTTATTATGGAATTTTAAAGTTTTGTACGGTGATGTAAGGTGTTCTTAGGAGTTGTAACGCGTCCTACATTATTCTAACATGCTTTTCATGTTGCTAATGATGTATACTGAGCTGTAACATCTCCTGAGTTGTCGTACGATGTTCAAAGGACTCGGACGAATTCATTAGGTTTATTATGGAGTTTTAATGTTTCGTATGGTGGTGTAAGGTGTTCTTAGGAGCTGTAAGGCGTCCTACATTATACTAATGTTCTTTTCGAGTTGCCGATGTGGCATAAAGAGTCGTAAGATGTCCTAAGTTGTCGTACGATGTTCAAAGGACTCGTACGAATTAATTACGTTTATTATGGGGTTATAAAGTTTTGTACGGTGATGTAAGGTGTTCTTAGGAGTTGTAACGCGTCCTACATTATTCTAACGTGCTTTTCATGTTGCTAATGTGGCATAAAGAGTCGTAAGATGTCCTAAGTTGTCGTACGATGTTCAAAGGACTCGTACGAATTAATTTGGTTTATTATGGAATTTTAAAGTTTTGTACGGTGATGTAAGGTGTTCTTAGGAGTTGTAACGCGTCCTACATTATTCTAACGTGCTTTTCATGTTGCTAATGATGTATACTGAGCTGTAACATCTCCTGAGTTGTCGTACGATGTTCAAAGGACTCGGACGAATTCATTAGGTTTATTATGGAGTTTTAATGTTTCGTATGGTGGTGTAAGGTGTTCTTAGGAGCTGTAAGGCGTCCTACATTATACAAATGTTCTTTTCGAGTTGCCGATGTGGCATAAAGAGTCGTAAGATGTCCTAAGTTGTCGTACGATGTTCAAAGGACTCGTACGAATTAATTACGTTTATTATGGGGTTATAAAGTTTTGTACGGTGATGTAAGGTGTTCTTAGGAGTTGTAACGCGTCCTACATTATTCTAACGTGCTTTTCATGTTGCTAATGTGGTATAAAGAGTCGTAAGATGTCCTAAGTTGTCGTACGATGTTCAAAGGACTCGTACGAATTAATTTGGTTTATTATGGAATTTTAAAGTTTTGTACGGTGATGTAAGGTGTTCTTAGGAGTTGTAACGCGTCCTACATTATTCTAACGTGCTTTTCATGTTGCTAATGATGTATACTGAGCTGTAACATCTCCTGAGTTGTCGTACGATGTTCAAAGGACTCGGACGAATTCATTAGGTTTATTATGGAGTTTTAATGTTTCGTATGGTGGTGTAAGGTGTTCTTTGGAGCTGTAAGGCGTCCTACATTATACTAATGTTCTTTTCGAGTTGTCGATGTGGCATAAAGAGTCGTAAGATGTCCTAAGTTGTCGTACGATGTTCAAAGGACTCGTACGAATTAATTACGTTTATTATGGGGTTATAAAGTTTTGTACGGTGATGTAAGGTGTTCTTAGGAGTTGTAACGCGTCCTACATTATTCTAACGTGCTTTTCATGTTGCTAATGTGGTATAAAGAGTCGTAAGATGTCCTAAGTTGTCGTACGATGTTCAAAGGACTCGTACGAATTAATTTGGTTTATTATGGAATTTTAAAGTTTTGTACGGTGATGTAAGGTGTTCTTAGGAGTTGTAACGCGTCCTACATTATTCTAACATGCTTTTCATGTTGCTAATGATGTATACTGAGCTGTAACATCTCCTGAGTTGTCGTACGATGTTCAAAGGACTCGGACGAATTCATTAGGTTTATTATGGAGTTTTAATGTTTCGTATGGTGGTGTAAGGTGTTCTTAGGAGCTGTAAGGCGTCCTACATTATACTAATGTTCTTTTCGAGTTGCCGATGTGGCATAAAGAGTCGTAAGATGTCCTAAGTTGTCGTACGATGTTCAAAGGACTCGTACGAATTAATTACGTTTATTATGGAGTTTTATAGTTTTGTACGGTGATGTAAGGTGTTCTTAGGAGTGGTAACGCGTCCTACATTATTCTAACATGCTTTTCATGTTACTGATGTGGCATAAAGAGTCGTAAGATGTGCTAAGTTGTCGTACAATGTTCAAAGGACTCGTACGAATTAATTAGGTTTATATGGAGTTTTAAAGTTTTGTACGGTGATGTAAGGTGTTCTTAGGAGTTGTAACGCGTCCTACATTATTCTAACGTGCTTTTCATGTTGCTAATGTGGCATAAAGAGTCGTAAGATGTCCTAAGTTGTCGTACGATGTTCAAAGGACTCGTACGAATTAATTTGGTTTATTATGGAGTTTTAAAGTTTTGTACGGTGATGTAAGGTGTTCTTAGGAGTTGTAACGCGTCCTACATTATTCTAACGTGCTTTTCATGTTGCTAATGTGGCATAAAGAGTCGTAAGATGTCCTAAGTTGTCGTACGATGTTCAAAGGACTAGTACGAATTAATTTGGTTTATTATGGAATTTTAAAGTTTTGTACGGTGATGTAAGGTGTTCTTAGGAGTTGTAACGCGTCCTACATTATTCTAACGTGCTTTTCATGTTGCTAATGATGTATACTGAGCTGTAACATCTCCTGAGTTGTCGTACGATGTTCAAAGGACTCGGACGAATTCATTAGGTTTATTATGGAGTTTTAATGTTTCGTATGGTGGTGTAAGGTGTTCTTTGGAGCTGTAAGGCGTCCTACATTATACTAATGTTCTTTTCGAGTTGTCGATGTGGCATAAAGAGTCGTAAGATGTCCTAAGTTGTCGTACGATGTTCAAAGGACTCGTACGAATTAATTACGTTTATTATGGGGTTATAAAGTTTTGTACGGTGATGTAAGGTGTTCTTAGGAGTTGTAACGCGTCCTACATTATTCTAACGTGCTTTTCATGTTGCTAATGTGGTATAAAGAGTCGTAAGATGTCCTAAGTTGTCGTACGATGTTCAAAGGACTCGTACGAATTAATTTGGTTTATTATGGAATTTTAAAGTTTTGTACGGTGATGTAAGGTGTTCTTAGGAGTTGTAACGCGTCCTACATTATTCTAACATGCTTTTCATGTTGCTAATGATGTATACTGAGCTGTAACATCTCCTGAGTTGTCGTACGATGTTCAAAGGACTCGGACGAATTCATTAGGTTTATTATGGAGTTTTAATGTTTCGTATGGTGGTGTAAGGTGTTCTTAGGAGCTGTAAGGCGTCCTACATTATACTAATGTTCTTTTCGAGTTGCCGATGTGGCATAAAGAGTCGTAAGATGTCCTAAGTTGTCGTACGATGTTCAAAGGACTCGTACGAATTAATTACGTTTATTATGGAGTTTTATAGTTTTGTACGGTGATGTAAGGTGTTCTTAGGAGTGGTAACGCGTCCTACATTATTCTAACATGCTTTTCATGTTACTGATGTGGCATAAAGAGTCGTAAGATGTGCTAAGTTGTCGTACAATGTTCAAAGGACTCGTACGAATTAATTAGGTTTATATGGAGTTTTAAAGTTTTGTACGGTGATGTAAGGTGTTCTTAGGAGTTGTAACGCGTCCTACATTATTCTAACGTGCTTTTCATGTTGCTAATGTGGCATAAAGAGTCGTAAGATGTCCTAAGTTGTCGTACGATGTTCAAAGGACTCGTACGAATTAATTTGGTTTATTATGGAGTTTTAAAGTTTTGTACGGTGATGTAAGGTGTTCTTAGGAGTTGTAACGCGTCCTACATTATTCTAACGTGCTTTTCATGTTGCTAATGTGGCATAAAGAGTCGTAAGATGTCCTAAGTTGTCGTACGATGTTCAAAGGACTAGTACGAATTAATTTGGTTTATTATGGAATTTTAAAGTTTTGTACGGTGATGTAAGGTGTTCTTAGGAGTTGTAACGCGTCCTACATTATTCTAACGTGCTTTTCATGTTGCTAATGATGTATACTGAGCTGTAACATCTCCTGAGTTGTCGTACGATGTTCAAAGGACTCGGACGAATTCATTAGGTTTATTATGGAGTTTTAATGTTTCGTATGGTGGTGTAAGGTGTTCTTAGGAGCTGTAAGGCGTCCTACATTATACTAATGTTCTTTACGAGTTGTCGATGTGGCATAAAGAGTCGTAAGATGTCCTAAGTTGTCGTACGATGTTCAAAGGACTCCTACGAATTAATTACGTTTATTATGGAGTTTTAAAGTTTTGTGCGATGATGTATGGTGTTCTTAGGAGTTGTAACGCGTCCTACATTATTCTAACGTGCTTTTCATGTTGCTAATGTGGCATAAAGAGTCGTAAGATGTCCTAAGTTGTCGTACGATGTTCAAAGGACTCGTACGAATTAATTTGGTTTATTATGGAATTTTAAAGTTTTGTACGGTGATGTAAGGTGTTCTTAGGAGTTGTAACGCGTCCTACATTATTCTAACGTGCTTTTCATGTTGCTAATGATGTATACTGAGCTGTAACATCTCCTGAGTTGTCGTACGATGTTCAAAGGACTCGGACGAATTCATTAGGTTTATTATGGAGTTTTAATGTTTCGTATGGTGGTGTAAGGTGTTCTTAGGAGCTGTAAGGCGTCCTACATTATACTAATGTTCTTTTCGAGTTGCCGATGTGGCATAAAGAGTCGTAAGATGTCCTAAGTTGTCGTACGATGTTCAAAGGACTCGTACGAATTAATTACGTTTATTATGGAGTTATAAAGTTTTGTACGGTGATGTAAGGTATTCTTAGGAGTTGTAACGCGTCCTACATTATTCTAACGTGCTTTTCATGTTGCTAATGTGGCATAAAGAGTCGTAAGATGTCCTAAGTTGCCGTACGATGTTCAAAGGACTCGTACGAATTAATTTGGTTTATTATGGAATTTTAAAGTTTTGTACGGTGATCTAAGGTGTTCTTAGGAGTTGTAACGCGTCCTACATTATTCTAACGTGCTTTTCATGTTGCTAATGATGTATACTGAGCTGTAACATCTCCTGAGTTGTCGTACGATGTTCAAAGGACTCGGACGAATTCATTAGGTTTATTATGGAGTTTTAATGTTTCGTATGGTGGTGTAAGGTGTTCTTAGGAGCTGTAAGGCGTCCTACATTATACTAATGTTCTTTTCGAGTTGCCGATGTGGCATAAAGAGTCGTAAGATGTCCTAAGTTTTCGTACGATGTTCAAAGGACTCGTACGAATTAATTACGTTTATTATGGGGTTATAAAGTTTTGTACGGTGATGTAAGGTGTTCTTAGGAGTTGTAACGCGTCCTACATTATTCTAACGTGCTTTTCATGTTGCTAATGTGGCATAAAGAGTCGTAAGACGTCCTAAGTTGTCGTACGATGTTCAAAGGACTCGTACGAATTAATTTGGTTTATTATGGAATTTTAAAGTTTTGTACGGTGATCTAAGGTGTTCTTAGGAGTTGTAACGCGTCCTACATTATTCTAACGTGCTTTTCATGTTGCTAATGATGTATACTGAGCTGTAACATCTCCTGAGTTGTCGTACGATGTTCAAAGGACTCGGACGAATTCATTAGGTTTATTATGGAGTTTTAATGTTTCGTATGGTGGTGTAAGGTGTTCTTAGGAGCTGTAAGGCGTCCTACATTATACTAATGTTCTTTTCGAGTTGCCGATGTGGCATAAAGAGTCGTAAGATGTCCTAAGTTTTCGTACGATGTTCAAAGGACTCGTACGAATTAATTACGTTTATTATGGGGTTATAAAGTTTTGTACGGTGATGTAAGGTGTTCTTAGGAGTTGTAACGCGTCCTACATTATTCTAACGTGCTTTTCATGTTGCTAATGTGGCATAAAGAGTCGTAAGATGTCCTAAGTTGTCGTACGATGTTCAAAGGACTCGTACGAATTAATTTGGTTTATTATGGAATTTTAAAGTTTTGAACGGTGATGTAAGGTGTTCTTAGGAGTTGTAACGCGTCCTACATTATTCTAACGTGCTTTTCATGTTGCTAATGATGTATACTGAGCTGTAACATCTCCTGAGTTGTCGTACGATGTTCAAAGGACTCGGACGAATTCATTAGGTTTATTATGGAGTTTTAATGTTTCGTATGGTGGTGTAAGGTGTTCTTAGGAGCTGTAAGGCGTCCTACATTATACAAATGTTCTTTTCGAGTTGCCGATGTGGCATAAAGAGTCGTAAGATGTCCTAAGTTGTCGTACGATGTTCAAAGGACTCGTACGAATTAATTACGTTTATTATGGGGTTATAAAGTTTTGTACGGTGATGTAAGGTGTTCTTAGGAGTTGTAACGCGTCCTACATTATTCTAACGTGCTTTTCATGTTGCTAATGTGGTATAAAGAGTCGTAAGATGTCCTAAGTTGTCGTACGATGTTCAAAGGACTCGTACGAATTAATTTGGTTTATTATGGAATTTTAAAGTTTTGTACGGTGATGTAAGGTGTTCTTAGGAGTTGTAACGCGTCCTACATTATTCTAACGTGCTTCTCATGTTGCTAATGATGTATACTGAGCTGTAACATCTCCTGAGTTGTCGTACGATGTTCAAAGGACTCGGACGAATTCATTAGGTTTATTATGGAGTTTTAATGTTTCGTATGGTGGTGTAAGGTGTTCTTAGGAGCTGTAAGGCGTCCTACATTATACTAATGTTCTTTTCGAGTTGTCGATGTGGCATAAAGAGTCGTAAGATGTCCTAAGTTGTCGTACGATGTTCAAAAGACTCGTACGAATTAATTACGTTTATTATGGAGTTTTAAAGTTTTGTGCGGTGATGTATGGTGTTCTTAGGAGTTGTAACGCGTCCTACATTATTCTAACGTGCTTTTCATGTTGCTAATGTGGCATAAAGAGTCGTAAGATGTCCTAAGTTGTCGTACGATGTTCAAAGGACTCGTACGAATTAATTTGGTTTATTATGGAATTTTAAAGTTTTGTACGGTGATGTAAGGTGTTCTTAGTAGTTGTAACGCGTCCTACATTATTCTAACGTGCTTTTCATGTTGCTAATGATGTATACTGAGCTGTAACATCTCTTGAGTTGTCGTACGATCTTCAAAGGACTCGGACGAATTCATTAGGTTTATTATGGAGTTTTAATGTTTCGTATGGTGGTGTAAGGTGTTCTTAGGAGCTGTAAGGCGTCCTACATTATACTAATGTTCTTTTCGAGTTGCCGATGTGGCATAAAGAGTCGTAAGATGTCCTAAGTTGTCGTACGATGTTCAAAGGACTCGTACGAATTAATTACGTTTATTATGGAGTTTTATAGTTTTGTACGGTGATGTAAGGTGTTCTTAGGAGTGGTAACGCGTCCTACATTATTCTAACATGCTTTTCATGTTACTGATGTGGCATAAAGAGTCGTAAGATGTGCTAAGTTGTCGTACAATGTTCAAAGGACTCGTACGAATTAATTAGGTTTATATGGAGTTTTAAAGTTTTGTACGGTGATGTAAGGTGTTCTTAGGAGTTGTAACGCGTCCTACATTATTCTAACGTGCTTTTCATGTTGCTAATGTGGCATAAAGAGTCGTAAGATGTCCTAAGTTGTCGTACGATGTTCAAAGGACTCGTACGAATTAATTTGGTTTATTATGGAGTTTTAAAGTTTTGTACGGTGATGTAAGGTGTTCTTAGGAGTTGTAACGCGTCCTACATTATTCTAACGTGCTTTTCATGTTGCTAATGATGTATACTGAGCTGTAACATCTCTTGAGTTGTCGTACGATCTTCAAAGGACTCGGACGAATTCATTAGGTTTATTATGGAGTTTTAATGTTTCGTATGGTGGTGTAAGGTGTTCTTAGGAGCTGTAAGGCGTCCTACATTATACTAATGTTCTTTTCGAGTTGTCGATGTGGCATAAAGAGTCGTAAGATGTCCTAAGTTGTCGTACGATGTTCAAAAGACTCGTACGAATTAATTACGTTTATTATGGAGTTTTAAAGTTTTGTGCGGTGATGTATGGTGTTCTTAGGAGTTGTAACGCGTCCTACATTATTCTAACGTGCTTTTCATGTTGCTAATGTGGCATAAAGAGTCGTAAGATGTCCTAAGTTGTCGTACGATGTTCAAAGGACTCGTACGAATTAATTTGGTTTATTATGGAATTTTAAAGTTTTGTACGGTGATGTAAGGTGTTCTTAGGAGTTGTAACGCGTCCTACATTATTCTAACGTGCTTTTCATGTTGCTAATGATGTATACTGAGCTGTAACATCTCTTGAGTTGTCGTACGATCTTCAAAGGACTCGGACGAATTCATTAGGTTTATTATGGAGTTTTAATGTTTCGTATGGTGGTGTAAGGTGTTCTTAGGAGCTGTAAGGCGTCCTACATTATACTAATGTTCTTTTCGAGTTGCCGATGTGGCATAAAGAGTCGTAAGATGTCCTAAGTTGTCGTACGATGTTCAAAGGACTCGTACGAATTAATTACGTTTATTATGGAGTTTTATAGTTTTGTACGGTGATGTAAGGTGTTCTTAGGAGTGGTAACGCGTCCTACATTATTCTAACATGCTTTTCATGTTACTGATGTGGCATAAAGAGTCGTAAGATGTGCTAAGTTGTCGTACAATGTTCAAAGGACTCGTACGAATTAATTAGGTTTATATGGAGTTTTAAAGTTTTGTACGGTGATGTAAGGTGTTCTTAGGAGTTGTAACGCGTCCTACATTATTCTAACGTGCTTTTCATGTTGCTAATGTGGCATAAAGAGTCGTAAGATGTCCTAAGTTGTCGTACGATGTTCAAAGGACTCGTACGAATTAATTTGGTTTATTATGGAGTTTTAAAGTTTTGTACGGTGATGTAAGGTGTTCTTAGGAGTTGTAACGCGTCCTACATTATTCTAACGTGCTTTTCATGTTGCTAATGTGGCATAAAGAGTCGTAAGATGTCCTAAGTTGTCGTACGATGTTCAAAGGACTAGTACGAATTAATTTGGTTTATTATGGAATTTTAAAGTTTTGTACGGTGATGTAAGGTGTTCTTAGGAGTTGTAACGCGTCCTACATTATTCTAACGTGCTTTTCATGTTGCTAATGATGTATACTGAGCTGTAACATCTCCTGAGTTGTCGTACGATGTTCAAAGGACTCGGACGAATTCATTAGGTTTATTATGGAGTTTTAATGTTTCGTATGGTGGTGTAAGGTGTTCTTAGGAGCTGTAAGGCGTCCTACATTATACTAATGTTCTTTACGAGTTGTCGATGTGGCATAAAGAGTCGTAAGATGTCCTAAGTTGTCGTACGATGTTCAAAGGACTCGTACGAATTAATTACGTTTATTATGGAGTTTTAAAGTTTTGTGCGATGATGTATGGTGTTCTTAGGAGTTGTAACGCGTCCTACATTATTCTAACGTGCTTTTCATGTTGCTAATGTGGCATAAAGAGTCGTAAGATGTCCTAAGTTGTCGTACGATGTTCAAAGGACTCGTACGAATTAATTTGGTTTATTATGGAATTTTAAAGTTTTGTACGGTGATGTAAGGTGTTCTTAGGAGTTGTAACGCGTCCTACATTATTCTAACGTGCTTTTCATGTTGCTAATTATGTATACTGAGCTGTAACATCTCCTGAGTTGTCGTACGATGTTCAAAGGACTCGGACGAATTCATTAGGTTTATTATGGAGTTTTAATGTTTCGTATGGTGGTGTAAGGTGTTCTTAGGAGCTGTAAGGCGTCCTACATTATACTAATGTTCTTTTCGAGTTGCCGATGTGGCATAAAGAGTCGTAAGATGTCCTAAGTTGTCGTACGATGTTCAAAGGACTCGTACGAATTAATTACGTTTATTATGGAGTTATAAAGTTTTGTACGGTGATGTAAGGTATTCTTAGGAGTTGTAACGCGTCCTACATTATTCTAACGTGCTTTTCATGTTGCTAATGTGGCATAAAGAGTCGTAAGATGTCCTAAGTTGTCGTACGATGTTCAAAGGACTCGTACGAATTAATTTGGTTTATTATGGAATTTTAAAGTTTTGTACGGTGATCTAAGGTGTTCTTAGGAGTTGTAACGCGTCCTACATTATTCTAACGTGCTTTTCATGTTGCTAATGATGTATACTGAGCTGTAACATCTCCTGAGTTGTCGTACGATGTTCAAAGGACTCGGACGAATTCATTAGGTTTATTATGGAGTTTTAATGTTTCGTATGGTGGTGTAAGGTGTTCTTAGGAGCTGTAAGGCGTCCTACATTATACTAATGTTCTTTTCGAGTTGCCGATGTGGCATAAAGAGTCGTAAGATGTCCTAAGCTGTCGTACGATGTTCAAAGGACTCGTACGAATTAATTACGTTTATTATGGGGTTATAAAGTTTTGTACGGTGATGTAAGGTGTTCTTAGGAGTTGTAACGCGTCCTACATTATTCTAACGTGCTTTTCATGTTGCTAATGTGGCATAAAGAGTCGTAAGATGTCCTAAGTTGTCGTACGATGTTCAAAGGACTCGTACGAATTAATTTGGTTTATTATGGAATTTTAAAGTTTTGAACGGTGATGTAAGGTGTTCTTAGGAGTTGTAACGCGTCCTACATTATTCTAACGTGCTTTTCATGTTGCTAATGATGTATACTGAGCTGTAACATCTCCTGAGTTGTCGTACGATGTTCAAAGGACTCGGACGAATTCATTAGGTTTATTATGGAGTTTTAATGTTTCGTATGGTGGTGTAAGGTGTTCTTAGGAGCTGTAAGGCGTCCTACATTATACAAATGTTCTTTTCGAGTTGCCGATGTGGCATAAAGAGTCGTAAGATGTCCTAAGTTGTCGTACGATGTTCAAAGGACTCGTACGAATTAATTACGTTTATTATGGGGTTATAAAGTTTTGTACGGTGATGTAAGGTGTTCTTAGGAGTTGTAACGCGTCCTACATTATTCTAACGTGCTTTTCATGTTGCTAATGTGGTATAAAGAGTCGTAAGATGTCCTAAGTTGTCGTACGATGTTCAAAGGACTCGTACGAATTAATTTGGTTTATTATGGAATTTTAAAGTTTTGTACGGTGATGTAAGGTGTTCTTAGGAGTTGTAACGCGTCCTACATTATTCTAACGTGCTTTTCATGTTGCTAATGATGTATACTGAGCTGTAACATCTCCTGAGTTGTCGTACGATGTTCAAAGGACTCGGACGAATTCATTAGGTTTATTATGGAGTTTTAATGTTTCGTATGGTGGTGTAAGGTGTTCTTAGGAGCTGTAAGGCGTCCTACATTATACTAATGTTCTTTTCGAGTTGTCGATGTGGCATAAAGAGTCGTAAGATGTCCTAAGTTGTCGTACGATGTTCAAAAGACTCGTACGAATTAATTACGTTTATTATGGAGTTTTAAAGTTTTGTGCGGTGATGTATGGTGTTCTTAGGAGTTGTAACGCGTCCTACATTATTCTAACGTGCTTTTCATGTTGCTAATGTGGCATAAAGAGTCGTAAGATGTCCTAAGTTGTCGTACGATGTTCAAAGGACTCGTACGAATTAATTTGGTTTATTATGGAATTTTAAAGTTTTGTACGGTGATGTAAGGTGTTCTTAGGAGTTGTAACGCGTCCTACATTATTCTAACGTGCTTTTCATGTTGCTAATGATGTATACTGAGCTGTAACATCTCCTGAGTTGTCGTACGATGTTCAAAGGACTCGGACGAATTCATTAGGTTTATTATGGAGTTTTAATGTTTCGTATGGTGGTGTAAGGTGTTCTTAGGAGCTGTAAGGCGTCCTACATTATACTAATGTTCTTTTCGAGTTGCCGATGTGGCATAAAGAGTCGTAAGATGTCCTAAGTTGTCGTACGATGTTCAAAGGACTCGTACGAATTAATTACGTTTATTATGGAGTTTTATAGTTTTGTACGGTGATGTAAGGTGTTCTTAGGAGTTGTAACGCGTCCTACATTATTCTAACATGCTTTTCATGTTACTGATGTGGTATAAAGAGTCGTAAGATGTGCTAAGTTGTCGTACAATGTTCAAAGGACTCGTACGAATTAATTAGGTTTATATGGAGTTTTAAAGTTTTGTACGGTGATGTAAGGTGTTCTTAGGAGTTGTAACGCGTCCTACATTATTCTAACGTGCTTTTCATGTTGCTAATGTGGCATAAAGAGTCGTAAGATGTCCTAAGTTGTCGTACGATGTTCAAAGGACTCGTACGAATTAATTTGGTTTATTATGGAATTTTAAAGTTTTGTACGGTGATGTAAGGTGTTCTTAGGAGTTGTAACGCGTCCTACATTATTCTAACGTGCTTTTCATGTTGCTAATGATGTATACTGAGCTGTAACATCTCCTGAGTTGTCGTACGATGTTCAAAGGAATCGGACGAATTCATTAGGTTTATTATGGAGTTTTAATGTTTCGTATGGTGGTGTAAGGTGTTCTTAGGAGCTGTAAGGCGTCCTACATTATACTAACGTACTTTTCGAGTTGCTAATGTGGCATAAAGAGTCGTAAGATGTCCTAAGTTGTCGTACGATGTTCAAAGGACTCGTACAAATTCATTAAGTTTATTATGGAGTTTTAAATTTTATACGGTGATGTAAGGTGTTCTTAGGAGTTGTAACGCGTCCTACATTATTCTAACATGCTTTTCATGTTGCTGATGTGGCATAAAGAGTCGTAAGATGTGCTAAGTTGTCGTACAATGTTCAAAGGACTCGTACGAATTAATTAGGTTTATATGGAGTTTTAAAGTTTTGTACGGTGATGTAAGGTGTTCTTAGGAGTTGTAACGCGTCCTACATTATTCTAACGTGCTTTTCATGTTGCTAGTGCCGTATACTGAGCCGTAACATCTCCTGAGTTGTCGTACGATGTTCAAAGGACTCGGACGAATACATTAGGTTTATTATGGAATTTTAATGTTTCGTACGGTGGTGTAAGGTATTCTTTGGAGCTGTAAGGCGTCCTACATCATACTAACGTTCTTTTCGACTTGCTAATGTGGCATAAAGATTCTTAAAATGTCCTAAGTTGTCGTATGATGTTCAAAGGACTCGGACGAATTCATTAGGTTTACTATGGAGTTTTAATGTTTCGTACGGTGGTGTAAGGTGTTCTTAGGAGCTGTAAGGCGTCCTACATCATGCTAACGTTCTTTTCGTGTTGCTAATGTGGCATAAAGAATCTTAAGATGTCCTAAGTTGTCGTACGATGTTCAAAGGACTCGGACGAATTCATTAGGTTTATTATGGAGTTTTAACGTTTCGTACGGTGGTGTAAGGTGTTCTTAGTAGCTGTAAGGCGTACTACATTATACGAATGTTCATTTCGAGTTGCTAATGTGGCATAAAGAGTCGTAAGATGTCCTTAGTTGTCGTACGATGTTCAAAGGACTCGTACAAATTCATTAGGTTTATTATGGAGTTTTATAGTTTTGTACGGTGATGTAAGGTGTTCTTAGGAGTTGTAACGCGTCCTACATTATTCTAACATGCTTTTCATGTTGCTGATGTGGCATAAAGAGTCGTAAGATGTGCTAAGTTGTCGTACAATGTTCAAAGGACTCGTACGAATTAATTAGGTTTATACGGAGTTTTAAAGTTTTATACGGTGATGTAAGGTGTTCTTAGGAGTTGTAACGCGTCCTACATTATTCTAACGTGCTTTTCATGTTGCTAATGTGGCATAAAGAGTCGTAAGATGTCCTAAGTTGTCGTACGATGTTCAAAGGACTCGTACGAATTAATTTGGTTTATTATGGAATTTTAAAGTTTTGTACGGTGATGTAAGGTGTTCTTAGGAGTTGTAACGCGTCCTACATTATTCTAACGTGCTTTTCATGTTGCTAATGATGTATACTAAGCTGTAACATCTCCTGAGTTGTCGTACGATGTTCAAAGGACTCGGACGAATTCATTAGGTTTATTATGGAGTTTTAATGTTTCGTACGGTGGTGTAAGGTGTTCTTAGGAGCTGTAAGGCATCCTACATTATACTAACGTACTTTTCGAGTGGCTAATGTGGCATAAAGAGTCGTAAGATGTCCTAAGTTGTCGTACGATGTTCAAAGGACTCGTACAAATTCATTAGGTTTATTATGGAGTTTAAAAGTTTTTACGGTGATGTAAGGTGTTCTAGAAGTTGTAAGGCGTCCTACATTATTCTAACGTGCTTTTCATGTTGCTAATGTGGCATAAAGAGTCGTAAGATGTCCTAAGTTGTCGTACGATGTTCAAAGGACTCGTACAAATTCATTAGGTTTATTATGGAGTTTAAAAGTTTTTACGGTGATGTAAGGTGTTCTAGAAGTTGTAAGGCGTCCTACATTATTCTAACGTGCTTTTCATGTTGCTAATGTGGCATAAAGAGTCGTAAGATGTCCTAAGTTGTCGTACGATGTTCAAAGGACTCGTACAAATTCATTAGGTTTATTATGGAGTTTAAAAGTTTTTACGGTGATGTAAGGTGTTCTTAGAAGTTGTAACGCGTCCTACATTATTCTAACGTGCTTTACATGTTGCTAATGTGGCATAAAGAGTCGTAAGATGTCCTAAGTTGTCGTACGATGTTCAAAGGACTCGTACGAATTAATTAGGTTTATTATGGAGTTTTAAAGTTTTGTACGATGATGTAAGGTGTTCTTAGGAGTTGTAACGCGTCCTACATTATTCTAACGTGCTTTTCATGTTGCTAATGTGGCATAAAGAGTCGTAAGATGTCCTAAGTTGTCGTACGATGTTCAAAGGACTCGTACGAATTAATTTGGTTTATTATGGAATTTTAAAGTTTTGTACGGTGATGTAAGGTGTTCTTAGGAGTTGTAACGCGTCCTACATTATTCTAACGTGCTTTTCATGTTGCTAATGATGTATACTAAGCTGTAACATCTCCTGAGTTGTCGTACGATGTTCAAAGGACTCGGACGAATTCATTAGGTTTATTATGGAGTTTTAATGTTTCGTACGGTGGTGTAAGGTGTTCTTAGGAGCTGTAAGGCATCCTACATTATACTAACGTACTTTTCGAGTGGCTAATGTGGCATAAAGAGTCGTAAGATGTCCTAAGTTGTCGTACGATGTTCAAAGGACTCGTACAAATTCATTAGGTTTATTATGGAGTTTAAAAGTTTTTACGGTGATGTAAGGTGTTCTAGAAGTTGTAAGGCGTCCTACATTATTCTAACGTGCTTTTCATGTTGCTAATGTGGCATAAAGAGTCGTAAGATGTCCTAAGTTGTCGTACGATGTTCAAAGGACTCGTACAAATTCATTAGGTTTATTATGGAGTTTAAAAGTTTTTACGGTGATGTAAGGTGTTCTAGAAGTTGTAAGGCGTCCTACATTATTCTAACGTGCTTTTCATGTTGCTAATGTGGCATAAAGAGTCGTAAGATGTCCTAAGTTGTCGTACGATGTTCAAAGGACTCGTACAAATTCATTAGGTTTATTATGGAGTTTAAAAGTTTTTACGGTGATGTAAGGTGTTCTTAGAAGTTGTAACGCGTCCTACATTATTCTAACGTGCTTTACATGTTGCTAATGTGGCATAAAGAGTCGTAAGATGTCCTAAGTTGTCGTACGATGTTCAAAGGACTCAGACGAATTCATTAGGTTTATTATGGAATTTTAATGTTTCGTACGGTGGTGTAAGGTGTTCTTAGGAGCTGTAAGGCGTCTTACATCATACTAACGTTCTTTTCGACTTGCTAATGTGGCATAAAGATTCTTAAGATGTCCTAAGTTGTCGTATGATGTTCAAAGGACTCGGACGAATTCATTAGGTTTACTATGGAGTTTTAATGTTTCGTACGGTGGTGTAAGGTGTTCTTATGAGCTGTAAGGCGTCCTACATCATACTAACGTACTTTTCGTGTTGCTAATGTGGCATAAAGAGTCTTAAGATGTCCTAAGTTATCGTACGATGTTCAAAGGACTCGGACGAATTCATTAGGTTTACTATGGAGTTTTAATGTTTCGTACGGTGGTGTAAGGTGTTCTTATGAGCTGTAAGGCGTCCTACATCATACTAACGTACTTTTCAAGTTGATAATGTGGCATAAAGAGTCTTAAGATGTCCTAAGTTGTCGTACGATGTTCAAAGGACTCGGACGAATTCATTAGGTTTATTATGGAGTTTTAACGTTTCGTACGGTGGTGTAAGGTGTTCTTAGGAGCTGTAAGGCGTACTACATTATACTAATGTTCATTTCGAGTTGCTAATGTGGCATAAAGAGTCGTAAGATGTCCTAAGTTGTCGTACGATGTTCAAAGGACTCGTACAAATTCATTAGGTTTATTATGGAGTTTTATAGTTTTGTACGGTGATGTAAGGTGTTCTTAGGAGTTGTAACGCGTCCTACATTATTCTAACATGCTTTTCATGTTGCTAATGTGGCATAAAGTGTCGTAAGATGTCCTAAGTTGTCGTACGATGTTCAAAGGACTCGTACGAATTAATTAGGTTTATTATGGAGTTTTAAAGTTTTGTACGGTGATGTAAGGTGTTCTTAGGAGTTGTAACGCGTCCTACATTATTCTAACGTGCTTTTCATGTTGCTAATGATGTATACTGAGCTGTAACATCTCCTGAGTTGTCGTACGATGTTCAAAGGACTCGGACGAATTCATTAGGTTTATTATGGAGTTTTAATGTTTCGTACGGTGGTGTAAGGTGTTCTTAGGAGCTGTAAGGCATCCTACGTTATACTAACGTACTTTTCGAGTTGCTAATGTGGCATAAAGAGTCGTAAGATGTCCTAAGTTGTCGTACGATGTTCAAAGGACTCGTACGAATTAATTAGGTTTATTATGGAGTTTTAAAGTTTTGTACGATGATGTAAGTTGTTCTTAGGAGTTGTAACGCGTCCTACATTATTCTAACGTGCTTTTCATGTTGCTAATGCCGTATAATGAGTCGTAGCATCTCCTGAGTTGTCGTACGATGTTCAAAGGACTCAGACGAATTCATTAGGTTTATTATGGAATTTTAATGTTTCGTACGGTGGTGTAAGGTGTTCTTAGGAGCTGTAAGGCGTCTTACATCATACTAACGTTCTTTTCGACTTGCTAATGTGGCATAAAGATTCTTAAGATGTCCTAAGTTGTCGTATGATGTTCAAAGGACTCGGACGAATTCATTAGGTTTACTATGGAGTTTTAATGTTTCGTACGGTGGTGTAAGGTGTTCTTATGAGCTGTAAGGCGTCCTACATCATACTAACGTACTTTTCGTGTTGCTAATGTGGCATAAAGAGTCTTAAGATGTCCTAAGTTATCGTACGATGTTCAAAGGACTCGGACGAATTCATTAGGTTTACTATGGAGTTTTAATGTTTCGTACGGTGGTGTAAGGTGTTCTTATGAGCTGTAAGGCGTCCTACATCATACTAACGTACTTTTCAAGTTGATAATGTGGCATAAAGAGTCTTAAGATGTCCTAAGTTGTCGTACGATGTTCAAAGGACTCGGACGAATTCATTAGGTTTATTATGGAGTTTTAACGTTTCGTACGGTGGTGTAAGGTGTTCTTAGGAGCTGTAAGGCGTACTACATTATACTAATGTTCATTTCGAGTTGCTAATGTGGCATAAAGAGTCGTAAGATGTCCTAAGTTGTCGTACGATGTTCAAAGGACTCGTACAAATTCATTAGGTTTATTATGGAGTTTTATAGTTTTGTACGGTGATGTAAGGTGTTCTTAGGAGTTGTAACGCGTCCTACATTATTCTAACATGCTTTTCATGTTGCTAATGTGGCATAAAGAGTCGTAAGATGTCCTAAGTTGTCGTACGATGTTCAAAGGACTCGTACGAATTAATTAGGTTTATTATGGAGTTTTAAAGTTTTGTACGGTGATGTAAGGTGTTCTTAGGAGTTGTAACGCGTCCTACATTATTCTAACGTGCTTTTCATGTTGCTAATGATGTATACTGAGCTGTAACATCTCCTGAGTTGTCGTACGATGTTCAAAGGACTCGGACGAATTCATTAGGTTTATTATGGAGTTTTAATGTTTCGTACGGTGGTGTAAGGTGTTCTTAGGAGCTGTAAGGCATCCTACGTTATACTAACGTACTTTTCGAGTTGCTAATGTGGCATAAAGAGTCGTAAGATGTCCTAAGTTGTCGTACGATGTTCAAAGGACTCGTACAAATTCATTAGGTTTATTATGGAGTTTAAAAGTTTTTACGGTGATGTAAGGTGTTCTAGAAGTTGTAAGGCGTCCTACATTATTCTAACGTGCTTTTCATGTTGCTAATGTGGCATAAAGAGTCGTAAGATGTCCTAAGTTGTCGTACGATGTTCAAAGGACTCGTACAAATTCATTAGGTTTATTATGGAGTTTAAAAGTTTTTACGGTGATGTAAGGTGTTCTTGGAAGTTGTAACGCGTCCTACATTATTCTAACGTGCTTTACATGTTGCTAATGTGGCATAAAGAGTCGTAAGATGTCCTAAGTTGTCGTACGATGTTCAAAGGACTCGTACGAATTAATTAGGTTTATTATGGAGTTTTAAAGTTTTGTACGATGATGTAAGTTGTTCTTAGGAGTTGTAACGCGTCCTACATTATTCTAACGTGCTTTTCATGTTGCTAATGACGTATAATGAGTCGTAGCATCTCCTGAGTTGTCGTACGATGTTCAAAGGACTCAGACGAATTCATTAGGTTTATTATGGAATTTTAATGTTTCGTACGGTGGTGTAAGGTGTTCTTAGGAGCTGTAAGGCGTCCTACATCATACTAACGTTCTTTTCGACTTGCTAATGTGGCATAAAGATTCTTAAGATGTCCTAAGTTGTCGTATGATGTTCAAAGGACTCGGACGAATTCATTAGGTTTACTATGGAGTTTTAATGTTTCGTACAGTGGTGTAAGGTGTTCTTATGAGCTGTAAGGCGTCCTACATCATACTAACGTACTTTTCGTGTTGCTAATGTGGCATAAAGAGTCTTAAGATGTCCTAAGTTGTCGTACGATGTTCAAAGGACTCGGACGAATTCATTAGGTTTATTATGGAGTTTTAACGTTTCGTACGGTGGTGTAAGGTGTTCTTAGGAGCTGTAAGGCGTACTACATTATACTAATGTTCATTTCGAGTTGCTAATGTGGCATAAAGAGTCGTAAGATGTCCTAAGTTGTCGTACGATGTTCAAAGGACTCGTACAAATTCATTAGGTTTATTATGGAGTTTTATAGTTTTGTACGGTGATGTAAGGTGTTCTTAGGAGTTGTAACGCGTCCTACATTATTCTAACATGCTTTTCATGTTGCTAATGTGGCATAAAGAGTCGTAAGATGTCCTAAGTTGTCGTACGATGTTCAAAGGACTCGTACGAATTAATTAGGTTTATTATGGAGTTTTAAAGTTTTGTACGGTGATGTAAGGTGTTCTTAGGAGTTGTAACGCGTCCTACATTATTCTAACGTGCTTTTCATGTTGCTAATGCTGTATATTGAGCTGTAACATCTCATGAGTTGTCGTACGATATTCAAAGGACTCGGACGAATTCAATAGGTTTATTATGGAGTTTTAATGTTTCGTACGGTGGTGTAAGGTGTTCTTAGGAGCTGTAAGGCGTCCTACATTATTCTAATGTTCTTTTCGAGTTGCTGATGTGGCATAAAGAGTCGTAAGATGTGCTAAGTTGTTGTACAATGTTCATAGGACTCGTCCGAATTAATTAGGTTTATTATGGAGTTTAAAAGTTTTTACGGTGATGTAAGGTGTTCTTAGAAGTTGTAACGCGTCCTACATTATTCTAACGTGCTTTTCATGTTGCTAATGTGGCATAAAGAGTCGTAAGATGTCCTAAGTTGTCGTACGATGTTCAAAGGACTCGTACGAATTAATTAGGTTTATTATGGAGTTTTAAAGTTTTGTACGATGATGTAAGTTGTTCTTAGGAGTTGTAACGCGTCCTACATTATTCTAACGTGCTTTTCATGTTGCTAATGCCGTATAATGAGTCGTAGCATCTCCTGAGTTGTCGTACGATGTTCAAAGGACTCAGACGAATTCATTAGGTTTATTATGGAATTTTAATGTTTCGTACGGTGGTGTAAGGTGTTCTTAGGAGCTGTAAGGCGTCCTACATCATACTAACGTTCTTTTCGACTTGCTAATGTGGCATAAAGATTCTTAAGATGTCCTAAGTTGTCGTATGATGTTCAAAGGACTCGGACGAATTCATTAGGTTTACTATGGAGTTTTAATGTTTCGTACGGTGGTGTAAGGTGTTCTTATGAGCTGTAAGGCGTCCTACATCATACTAACATACTTTTCGTGTTGCTAATGTGGCATAAAGAGTCTTAAGATGTCCTAAGTTGTCGTACGATGTTCAAAGGACTCGGACGAATTCATTAGGTTTATTATGGAGTTTTAACGTTTCGTACGGTGGTGTAAGGTGTTCTTAGGAGCTGTAAGGCGTACTACATTATACTAATGTTCATTTCGAGTTGCTAATGTGGCATAAAGAGTCGTAAGATGTCCTAAGTTGTCGTACGATGTTCAAAGGACTCGTACAAATTCATTAGGTTTATTATGGAGTTTTATAGTTTTGTACGGTGATGTAAGGTGTTCTTAGGAGTTGTAACGCGTCCTACATTATTCTAACATGCTTTTCATGTTGCTAATGTGGCATAAAGAGTCGTAAGATGTCCTAAGTTGTCGTACGATGTTCAAAGGACTCGTACGAATTAATTAGGTTTATTATGGAGTTTTAAAGTTTTGTACGGTGATGTAAGGTGTTCTTAGGAGTTGTAACGCGTCCTACATTATTCTAACGTGCTTTTCATGTTGCTAATGCTGTATATTGAGCTGTAACATCTCCTGAGTTGTCGTACGATATTCAAAGGACTCGGACGAATTCAATAGGTTTATTATGGAGTTTTAATGTTTCGTACGGTGGTGTAAGGTGTTCTTAGGAGCTGTAAGGCGTCCTACATTATACTAATGTTCTTTTCGAGTTGCTGATGTGGCATAAAGAGTCGTAAGATGTGCTAAGTTGTTGTACAATGTTCATAGGACTCGTCCGAATTAATTAGGTTTATTATGGAGTTTAAAAGTTTTTACGGTGATGTAAGGTGTTCTTAGAAGTTGTAACGCGTCCTACATTATTCTAACGTGCTTTTCATGTTGCTAATGTGGCATAAAGAGTCGTAAGATGTCCTAAGTTGTCGTACGATGTTCAAAGGACTCGTACGAATTAATTAGGTTTATTATGGAGTTTTAAAGTTTTGTACGGTGATGTAAGGTGTTCTTAGGAGTTGTAACGCGTCCTACATTATTCTAACGTGCTTTTCATGTTGCTAATGCTGTATATTGAGCTGTAACATCTCCTGAGTTGTCGTACGATATTCAAAGGACTCGGACGAATTCATTAGGTTTATTATGGAGTTTTAATGTTTCGTACGGTGGTGTAAGGTGTTCTCAGGAGCTGTAAGGCGTCCTACATTATACTAATGTTCTTTTCGAGTTGCTGATGTGGCATAAAGAGTCGTAAGATGTGCTAAGTTGTTGTACAATGTTCATAGGACTCGTCCGAATTAATTAGGTTTATTATGGAGTTTAAAAGTTTTTACGGTGATGTAAAGTGTTCTTAGAAGTTGTAACGCGTCCTACATTCTTCTAACGTGCTTTTCATGTTGCTAATGTGGCATAAAGAGTCGTAAGATGTCCTAAGTTGTCGTACGATGTTCAAAGGACTCGTACGAATTAATTAGGTTTATTATGGAGTTTTAAAGTTTTGTACGATGATGTAAGTTGTTCTTAGGAGTTGTAACGCGTCCTACATTATTCTAACGTGCTTTTCATGTTGCTAATGCCGTATAATGAGTCGTAGCATCTCCTGAGTTGTCGTACGATGTTCAAAGGACTCAGACGAATTCATTAGGTTTATTATGGAATTTTAATGTTTCGTACGGTGGTGTAAGGTGTTCTTAGGAGCTGTAAGGCGTTCTACATCATACTAACGTTCTTTTCGACTTGCTAATGTGGCATAAAGATTCTTAAGATGTCCTAAGTTGTCGTATGATGTTCAAAGGACTCGGACGAATTCATTAGGTTTACTATGGAGTTTTAATGTTTCGTACGGTGGTGTAAGGTGTTCTTATGAGCTGTAAGGCGTCCTACATCATACTAACGTACTTTTCGTGTTGCTAATGTGGCATAAAGAGTCTTAAGATGTCCTAAGTTGTCGTACGATGTTCAAAGGACTCGGACGAATTCATTAGGTTTATTATGGAGTTTTAACGTTTCGTACGGTGGTGTAAGGTGTTCTTAGGAGCTGTAAGGCGTACTACATTATACTAATGTTCATTTCGAGTTGCTAATGTGGCATAAAGAGTCGTAAGATGTCCTAAGTTGTCGTACGATGTTCAAAGGACTCGTACAAATTCATTAGGTTTATTATGGAGTTTTATAGTTTTGTACGGTGATGTAAGGTGTTCTTAGGAGTTGTAACGCGTCCTACATTATTCTAACGTGCTTTTCATGTTGCTAATGCCGTATAATGAGTTGTAGCATCTCCTGAGTTGTCGTACGATGTTCAAAGGACTCAGACGAATTCATTAGGTTTATTATGGAATTTTAATGTTTCGTACGGTGGTGTAAGGTGTTCTTAGGAGCTGTAAGGCGTCCTACATCATACTAACGTTCTTTTCGACTTGCTAATGTGGCATAAAGATTCTTAAGATGTCCTAAGTTGTCGTATGATGTTCAAAGGACTCGGACGAATTCATTAGGTTTACTATGGAGTTTTAATGTTTCGTACGGTGGTGTAAGGTGTTCTTATGAGCTGTAAGGCGTCCTACATCATACTAACGTACTTTTCGTGTTGCTAATGTGGCATAAAGAGTCTTAAGATGTCCTAAGTTGTCGTACGATGTTCAAAGGACTCGGACGAATTCATTAGGTTTATTATGGAGTTTTAACGTTTCGTACGGTGGTGTAAGGTGTTCTTAGGAGCTGTAAGGCGTACTACATTATACTAATGTTCATTTCGAGTTGCTAATGTGGCATAAAGAGTCGTAAGATGTCCTAAGTTGTCGTACGATGTTCAAAGGACTCGTACAAATTCATTAGGTTTATTATGGAGTTTTATAGTTTTGTACGGTGATGTAAGGTGTTCTTAGGAGTTGTAACGCGTCCTACATTATTCTAACATGCTTTTCATGTTGCTAATGTGGCATAAAGAGTCGTAAGATGTCCTAAGTTGTCGTACGATGTTCTAAGGACTCGTACGAATTAATTAGGTTTATTATGGAGTTTTAAGGTTTTGTACGGTGATGTAAGGTGTTCTTAGGAGTTGTAACGCGTCCTACATTATTCTAACGTGCTTTTCATGTTGCTAATGCTGTATATTGAGCTGTAACATCTCCTGAGTTGTCGTACGATATTCAAAGGACTCGGACGAATTCATTAGGTTTATTATGGAGTTTTAATGTTTCGTACGGTGGTGTAAGGTGTTCTTAGGAGCTGTAAGGCGTCCTACATTATACTAATGTTCTTTTCGAGTTGCTGATGTGGCATAAAGAGTCGTAAGATGTCCTAAGTTGTCGTACGATGTTCAAAGGACTCGTACGAATTAATTAGGTTTATTATGGAGTTTAAAAGTTTTTACGGTGATGTAAGGTGTTATTAGAAGTTGTAACGCGTCCTACATTATTCTAACGTGCTTTTCATGTTGCTAATGTGGCATAAAGAGTCGTAAGATGTCCTAAGTTGTCGTACGATGTTCAAAGGACTCGTACGAATTAATTAGGTTTATTATGGAGTTTTAAAGTTTTGTACGATGATGTAAGTTGTTCTTAGGAGTTGTAACGCATCCTACATTATTCTAACGTGCTTTTCATGTTGCTAATGCCGTATAATGAGTCGTAGCATCTCCTGAGTTGTCGTACGATGTTCAAAGGACTCAGACGAATTCATTAGGTTTATTATGGAATTTTAATGTTTCGTACGGTGGTGTAAGGTGTTCTTAGGAGCTGTAAGGCGTCCTACATCATACTAACGTTCTTTTCGACTTGCTAATGTGGCATAAAGATTCTTAAGATGTCCTAAGTTGTCGTATGATGTTCAAAGGACTCGGACGAATTCATTAGGTTTACTATGGAGTTTTAATGTTTCGTACGGTGGTGTAAGGTGTTCTTATGAGCTGTAAGGCGTCCTACATCATACTAACGTACTTTTCGTGTTGCTAATGTGGCATAAAGAGTCTTAAGATGTCCTAAGTTGTCGTACGATGTTCAAAGGACTCGGACGAATTCATTAGGTTTATTATGGAGTTTTAACGTTTCGTACGGTGGTGTAAGGTGTTCTTAGGAGCTGTAAGGCGTACTACATTATACTAATGTTCATTTCGAGTTGCTAATGTGGCATAAAGAGTCGTAAGATGTCCTAAGTTGTCGTACGATGTTCAAAGGACTCGTACAAATTCATTAGGTTTATTATGGAGTTTTATAGTTTTGTACGGTGATGTAAGGTGTTCTTAGGAGTTGTAACGCGTCCTACATTATTCTAACATGCTTTTCATGTTGCTAATGTGGCATAAAGAGTCGTAAGATGTCCTAAGTTGTCGTACGATGTTCAAAGGACTCGTACGAATTAATTAGGTTTATTATGGAGTTTTAAAGTTTTGTACGGTGATGTAAGGTGTTCTTAGGAGTTGTAACGCGTCCTACATTATTCTAACGTGCTTTTCATGTTGCTAATGCTGTATATTGAGCTGTAACATCTCCTGAGTTGTCGTACGATATTCAAAGGACTCGGACGAATTCATTAGGTTTATTATGGAGTTTTAATGTTTCGTACGGTGGTGTAAGGTGTTCTTAGGAGCTGTAAGGCGTCCTACATTATACTAATGTTCTTTTCGAGTTGCTGATGTGGCATAAAGAGTCGTAAGATGTGCTAAGTTGTTGTACAATGTTCATAGGACTCGTCCGAATTAATTAGGTTTATTATGGAGTTTAAAAGTTTTTACGGTGATGTAAGGTGTTCTTAGAAGTTGTAACGCGTCCTACATTATTCTAACGTGCTTTTCATGTTGCTAATGTGGCATAAAGAGTCGTAAGATGTCCTAAGTTGTCGTACGATGTTCAAAGGACTCGTACGAATTAATTAGGTTTATTACGGAGTTTTAAAGTTTTGTACGGTGATGTAAGGTGTTCTTAGGAGTTGTAACGCGTCCTACATTATTCTAACGTGCTTTTCATGTTGCTAATGCTGTATATTGAGCTGTAACATCTCCTGAGTTGTCGTACGATATTCAAAGGACTCGGACGAATTCATTAGGTTTATTATGGAGTTTTAATGTTTCGTACGGTGGTGTAAGGTGTTCTTAGGAGCTGTAAGGCGTCCTACATTATACTAATGTTCTTTTCGAGTTGCTGATGTGGCATAAAGAGTCGTAAGATGCGCTAAGTTGTTGTACAATGTTCATAGGACTCGTCCGAATTAATTAGGTTTATTATGGAGTTTAAAAGTTTTTACGGTGATGTAAAGTGTTCTTAGAAGTTGTAACGCGTCCTACATTATTCTAACGTGCTTTTCATGTTGCTAATGTGGCATAAAGAGTCGTAAGATGTCCTAAGTTGTCGTACGATGTTCAAAGGACTCGTACGAATTAATTAGGTTTATTATGGAGTTTTAAAGTTTTGTACGATGATGTAAGTTGTTCTTAGGAGTTGTAACGCGTCCTACATTATTCTAACGTGCTTTTCATGTTGCTAATGCCGTATAATGAGTCGTAGCATCTCCTGAGTTGTCGTACGATGTTCAAACGACTCAGACGAATTCATTAGGTTTATTATGGAATTTTAATGTTTCGTACGGTGGTGTAAGGTGTTCTTAGGAGCTGTAAGGCGTCCTACATCATACTAACGTTCTTTTCGACTTGCTAATGTGGCATAAAGATTCTTAAGATGTCCTAAGTTGTCGTATGATGTTCAAAGGACTCGGACGAATTCATTAGGTTTACTATGGAGTTTTAATGTTTCGTACGGTGGTGTAAGGTGTTCTTATGAGCTGTAAGGCGTCCTACATCATACTAACGTACTTTTCGTGTTGCTAATGTGGCATAAAGAGTCTTAAGATGTCCTAAGTTGTCGTACGATGTTCAAAGGACTCGGACGAATTCATTAGGTTTATTATGGAGTTTTAACGTTTCGTACGGTGGTGTAAGGTGTTCTTAGGAGCTGTAAGGCGTACTACATTATACTAATATTCATTTCGAGTTGCTAATGTGGCATAAAGAGTCGTAAGATGTCCTAAGTTGTCGTACGATGTTCAAAGGACTCGTACAAATTCATTAGGTTTATTATGGAGTTTTATAGTTTTGTACGGTGATGTAAGGTGTTCTTAGGAGTTGTAACGCGTCCTACATTATTCTAACATGCTTTTCATGTTGCTAATGTGGCATAAAGAGTCGTAAGATGTCCTAAGTTGTCGTACGATGTTCAAAGGACTCGTACGAATTAATTAGGTTTATTATGGAGTTTTAAAGTTTTGTACGGTGATGTAAGGTGTTCTTAGGAGTTGTAACGCGTCCTACATTATTCTAACGTGCTTTTCATGTTGCTAATGTGGCATAAAGAGTCGTAAGATGTCCTAAGTTGTCGTACGATGTTCAAAGGACTCGTACAAATTCATTAGGTTTATTATGGAGTTTTATAGTTTTGTACGGTGATGTAAGGTGTTCTTAGGAGTTGTAACGCGTCCTACATTATTCTAACGTGCTTTTCATGTTGCTAATGCCGTATAATGAGTTGTAGCATCTCCTGAGTTGTCGTACGATGTTCAAAGGACTCAGACGAATTCATTAGGTTTATTATGGAATTTTAATGTTTCGTACGGTGGTGTAAGGTGTTCTTAGGAGCTGTAAGGCGTCCTACATCATACTAACGTTCTTTTCGACTTGCTAATGTGGCATAAAGATTCTTAAGATGTCCTAAGTTGTCGTATGATGTTCAAAGGACTCGGACGAATTCATTAGGTTTACTATGGAGTTTTAATGTTTCGTACGGTGGTGTAAGGTGTTCTTATGAGCTGTAAGGCGTCCTACATCATACTAACGTACTTTTCGTGTTGCTAATGTGGCATAAAGAGTCTTAAGATGTCCTAAGTTGTCGTACGATGTTCAAAGGACTCGGACGAATTCATTAGGTTTATTATGGAGTTTTAACGTTTCGTACGGTGGTGTAAGGTGTTCTTAGGAGCTGTAAGGCGTACTACATTATACTAATGTTCATTTCGAGTTGCTAATGTGGCATAAAGAGTCGTAAGATGTCCTAAGTTGTCGTACGATGTTCAAAGGACTCGTACAAATTCATTAGGTTTATTATGGAGTTTTATAGTTTTGTACGGTGATGTAAGGTGTTCTTAGGAGTTGTAACGCGTCCTACATTATTCTAACATGCTTTTCATGTTGCTAATGTGGCATAAAGAGTCGTAAGATGTCCTAAGTTGTCGTACGATGTTCTAAGGACTCGTACGAATTAATTAGGTTTATTATGGAGTTTTAAGGTTTTGTACGGTGATGTAAGGTGTTCTTAGGAGTTGTAACGCGTCCTACATTATTCTAACGTGCTTTTCATGTTGCTAATGCTGTATATTGAGCTGTAACATCTCCTGAGTTGTCGTACGATATTCAAAGGACTCGGACGAATTCATTAGGTTTATTATGGAGTTTTAATGTTTCGTACGGTGGTGTAAGGTGTTCTTAGGAGCTGTAAGGCGTCCTACATTATACTAATGTTCTTTTCGAGTTGCTGATGTGGCATAAAGAGTCGTAAGATGTCCTAAGTTGTCGTACGATGTTCAAAGGACTCGTACGAATTAATTAGGTTTATTATGGAGTTTAAAAGTTTTTACGGTGATGTAAGGTGTTATTAGAAGTTGTAACGCGTCCTACATTATTCTAACGTGCTTTTCATGTTGCTAATGTGGCATAAAGAGTCGTAAGATGTCCTAAGTTGTCGTACGATGTTCAAAGGACTCGTACGAATTAATTAGGTTTATTATGGAGTTTTAAAGTTTTGTACGATGATGTAAGTTGTTCTTAGGAGTTGTAACGCATCCTACATTATTCTAACGTGCTTTTCATGTTGCTAATGCCGTATAATGAGTCGTAGCATCTCCTGAGTTGTCGTACGATGTTCAAAGGACTCAGACGAATTCATTAGGTTTATTATGGAATTTTAATGTTTCGTACGGTGGTGTAAGGTGTTCTTAGGAGCTGTAAGGCGTCCTACATCATACTAACGTTCTTTTCGACTTGCTAATGTGGCATAAAGATTCTTAAGATGTCCTAAGTTGTCGTATGATGTTCAAAGGACTCGGACGAATTCATTAGGTTTACTATGGAGTTTTAATGTTTCGTACGGTGGTGTAAGGTGTTCTTATGAGCTGTAAGGCGTCCTACATCATACTAACGTACTTTTCGTGTTGCTAATGTGGCATAAAGAGTCTTAAGATGTCCTAAGTTGTCGTACGATGTTCAAAGGACTCGGACGAATTCAGTAGGTTTATTATGGAGTTTTAACGTTTCGTACGGTGGTGTAAGGTGTTCTTAGGAGCTGTAAGGCGTACTACATTATACTAATGTTCATTTCGAGTTGCTAATGTGGCATAAAGAGTCGTAAGATGTCCTAAGTTGTCGTACGATGTTCAAAGGACTCGTACAAATTCATTAGGTTTATTATGGAGTTTTATAGT
The DNA here is from genome assembly GCA_030867185.1 of Tagetes erecta. Lineage (NCBI taxonomy): Eukaryota > Viridiplantae > Streptophyta > Magnoliopsida > Asterales > Asteraceae > Tagetes > Tagetes erecta. The sequence continues at coordinate 39,652,443 of CM061487.1, read as the reverse complement.
TTTGTACGGTGATGTAAGGTGTTCTTAGGAGTTGTAACGCGTCCTACATTATTCTAACATGCTTTTCATGTTGCTAATGTGGCATAAAGAGTCGTAAGATGTCCTAAGTTGTCGTACGATGTTCAAAGGACTCGTACGAATTAATTAGGTTTATTATGGAGTTTTAAAGTTTTGTACGGTGATGTAAGGTGTTCTTAGGAGTTGTAACGCGTCCTACATTATTCTAACGTGCTTTTCATGTTGCTAATGCTGTATATTGAGCTGTAACATCTCCTGAGTTGTCGTACGATATTCAAAGGACTCGGACGAATTCATTAGGTTTATTATGGAGTTTTAATGTTTCGTACGGTGGTGTAAGGTGTTCTTAGGAGCTGTAAGGCGTCCTACATTATACTAATGTTCTTTTCGAGTTGCTGATGTGGCATAAAGAGTCGTAAAATGTGCTAAGTTGTTGTACAATGTTCATAGGACTCGTCCGAATTAATTAGGTTTATTATGGAGTTTAAAAGTTTTTACGGTGATGTAAGGTGTTCTTAGAAGTTGTAACGCGTCCTACATTATTCTAACGTGCTTTTCATGTTGCTAATGTGGCATAAAGAGTCGTAAGATGTCCTAAGTTGTCGTACGATGTTCAAAGGACTCGTACGAATTAATTAGGTTTATTACGGAGTTTTAAAGTTTTGTACGGTGATGTAAGGTGTTCTTAGGAGTTGTAACGCGTCCTACATTATTCTAACGTGCTTTTCATGTTGCTAATGCTGTATATTGAGCTGTAACATCTCCTGAGTTGTCGTACGATATTCAAAGGACTCGGACGAATTCATTAGGTTTATTATGGAGTTTTAATGTTTCGTACGGTGGTGTAAGGTGTTCTTAGGAGCTGTAAGGCGTCCTACATTATACTAATGTTCTTTTCGAGTTGCTGATGTGGCATAAAGAGTCGTAAGATGTGCTAAGTTGTTGTACAATGTTCATAGGACTCGTCCGAATTAATTAGGTTTATTATGGAGTTTAAAAGTTTTTACGGTGATGTAAAGTGTTCTTAGAAGTTGTAACGCGTCCTACATTATTCTAACGTGCTTTTCATGTTGCTAATGTGGCATAAAGAGTCGTAAGATGTCCTAAGTTGTCGTACGATGTTCAAAGGACTCGTACGAATTAATTAGGTTTATTATGGAGTTTTAAAGTTTTGTACGATGATGTAAGTTGTTCTTAGGAGTTGTAACGCGTCCTACATTATTCTAACGTGCTTTTCATGTTGCTAATGCCGTATAATGAGTCGTAGCATCTCCTGAGTTGTCGTACGATGTTCAAACGACTCAGACGAATTCATTAGGTTTATTATGGAATTTTAATGTTTCGTACGGTGGTGTAAGGTGTTCTTAGGAGCTGTAAGGCGTCCTACATCATACTAACGTTCTTTTCGACTTGCTAATGTGGCATAAAGATTCTTAAGATGTCCTAAGTTGTCGTATGATGTTCAAAGGACTCGGACGAATTGTTGGTCCATAATGATCGTGATTTCAGTGCTTTGTTGACTTGTTTAACACCAATATGTCAAATACTTGAAGAACAAAGTGAATAAAGTCCAAATAACCCAATATCAAGATCTAACACATAATCGAGGTTAATAAGCTACAATGATGAAAGATATAAGCTCCTAGCACCTCAATTGAACGATTACACAACACAAAATGGTAAGAATTCGTCTGAGTAAAAGATGTGCAAAAGTTCTATAAAGTTGTAGATAAGGTTACAATATATAGTGATGTTAGGTTCGCTGATAGATTCGCTCTAGCGAATCTATCCAGCGAACCAACACAGGTTCGCTGGGCACATAGGTTCGCCCAGTCGATACCTAATACAAAAGACACTGATGGCCTGCGGGCGAATCAATAGATTCGCCCGTAGGTTCGCTAGTACCAACAACATAACAAGTTTAACTATTACATACAAAAGTAACACCGACAAGCCGGTGGGTCCAACCTATACATAGTAGACTATCAATACTCCCCCTAGGTTGGACCTCACCTGGGGAAGTCTTCAGATTAGCTCCTGTCTTGTTGGCTTCAAAGTTGTTCAATAAAAGCTCCTGCCCGTTCTTTGATCCCGGCCTTTGGATTTGTATAGTCTTCAATTCCGGCCTCATCTTCACTCAGATTTAACATAGAATCCACAAACTCTGTTTCTGCGACCTCTGTATCAGGCTCAGAATGAACTGTCGTTTCCGCCTGAATATCAGCTGTTGGCTCCTCGCTTTCAACTTCCAAGTCTACAACTTCAACAGGTTTCTCAAACCTCTGCTCAATTGATCGATCTAGCTGTCGAGTTAGATCGTCCATTTCCAGTTGCAGATCATCTGACCTTCTCAACCTCTCATTCACTGCCTTCAGTTCTGCACGAATCCCTCGGGCTTTGTTAGCAACCTTCACAAACAGGTTTGCTTCAGCAGCAGTGTCATCACCAGCCCCGTGCTTAATTCTGTGCTCACATAGCACCTTCAAGTCCTCATCACAGAAGGAGAAGACCTCCATCGGATCAAACAATCGAATTTCTGGACGGTCATCTCCACTTAGTCTAATAATGGCCTCCCCAGTGCTATTATCATAGAACCACTTGTTGAAATCCTGCAATCTGGGTGGCTGAGTATCTGGGACCCTGACCCTCGTCATCACTTTCGGAGCAGCAATTTTCAAAACAATTTTGCCCTTCCACGATACCCAATGTTTATCCCTTTTCTGCCTCATCCTTCTAGGCTTTTGGTATCCGAATTCAACAAAGTTTGACTTAGCGGCCTCCCTGATCGCAGCTTCAAATGCACATGCCCTACCGCTATCCTCTTTCCCTAAAAGCGGCAGCTCTGCCAGTCTCCTCAAGTCCCATCGAGGAAAGGTGGCAAAGTGCTTTCGGTTCTTCACGTATGTAATGTCGCCACCCCTCCTTTTGATCATATAAGCTTCCACCAAACAGTTATATTTCCATGCTATAATCTGTCTATCTTGCTGTTTGGTGGTGGGTTCGTCTAGATTTTGGAATATCGGTACCTCGGGCACCACTGCTTCCTCTTTCCTGAACCATTCGGATTTGTCTAACTCAGCGTGTTCAAACTGGTAGCTCATTCCCTTTTCCTCCACTTTGTATACCTCAGGCTCATCCTCAATGTCCTCCTCACTTTCAGCATCAAAATCAGTGTCAGGTTCATCCACCAAAGTATAATCAACCCCAGATCCACCAACAACTTCCTCTCCTTCAAACGCATCCAAATTTATCCCCATCTCTTCATCAAACTCTTCCTCTACGGCCTTTCCCTTTCCTTTATTATCAAAATCAACATCCATTAACGGATATCTTGTAATATCCGTTAAGGAGTTCAGTTCCGCCTCAGTCATCGCCGGTTCTGTCCCAACATTCTTCTTCAAATCATTCAGCTCTTTGAAGATCCTTACAATTAAACATTGCTGGTCTTTCATCATCCGTCCCATCTCATATATGACCGTTGATTTTTCCGCATCCTGCTTTTCCAATTCTTCATGCTTACCTTTGAGTTCAACCAAATCAGCCTTCAATCTCTCAACTTCATCCTTCAACTCATTCCCAAACCCAGTAGATGTACCCCCTACATCATGCTTTGCCTTCTTTGACCCCTCAGCATGTGTATCAGCCCTCTTCTTTGTCCTCAGTTCTCTGCCCGCATCTATCTCAGCTTGTATCTCATCCACCTCCCGTTCAAATGAATAATTTTTATCCTTGGCATAGGCTTTCCTTTTTCTAATCTTCTTCTCAATCACTTCTATATTCTCGCCTCCCCGTTTTCTTTCCGACTCTATCAACCTCTGAATTTGCACCCATCTTTCAGCCGGGTACATGTTCTCCCACAAAAACGACGTTCTACCAACACAGTCTGCCCGCACGGATTTACAGTCCTTGAAGATTCTTGGATGCATATCCCAGATTTCCAATTCTGCACCTTCAACCAACAGATTTGGCAGCTTATCATTCAGAATCATCTGAATGAATCTGGGATACATTAGCCATTTCGCCCCCTTGCTGGCGTGAATGTTCTCGAGCATGTAGTTGTAAATCAACTTAGCAAGATTTGCTTTTTGCCCCCGGCAAAATAGCATCATAGCTCTAGCCCAATCTAGGTTCAACCCGTCCGTACCCCCCTTTCGGTGATCCAGGCACATAATAAACACATGTGCGATATATCTCCATTCCTGGATCAGGTACGACTTTACAAATTCCATCTTCTTTTCACCGGGCATCGGTCCCTCATACCCCGCTGTCCGGAATGCCCCGTAAACTTCTTCAGCAGACATATGTACCTCCTCACCCATATCATCTTCTAATCTGAGAATCCTTGCCAGATCGGCTTCAGTAAACGCGAGGTCTTGGCCACAGACATTGGCACATATTCGTGACGGCTGCACCGACACATTCATGACCGCAGTTCGCCAGAAATCCCGAACGTGCGTCTCGTATATGGTGGGTGAGTGAGAGATGGCATGATAAATGTGTGACGATTTCAGCCATATGATAGCGTCTCTATAGCTGCTGGCCTTTTCGAAGTTTTCATCGAGTAAAGCACACATATTGTGCTTCTTCTCGAAGAATAAAGTCGACATTTTGCCTGAAAAATAAACGGAGATTGATCAGAAATAAAGTTTTGAAAATCAGAAAATAGATTCGCTGGAAATTAGGTTCGCTGGTATAGCGAACCTGAGATTTTGGCACAAGAACCTATAGATTCGCTGACAGAAAAAATCAGTCATTGTTGTCGAGCGAATGTATAGGTTCGCTAGAAACAGTCGGGCGAATCTATGTTGTTGCGCGGGCAGCATAACGACATAGATTCGCTCGAAGACTTGAACTTTCGTTCAGATTCGCCAGACGAACACTTAGGTTCGCTGGAAACCCTAGCTTTTGAAAAACGGCCGAAATCACATACAGTTCATCATTTTCAGGCATTAAAGGCAACAAACAGGTAGAAGAAACACTAAACAAGGCTATTATGAAGTAAAACCCTAACATCTAACAAACAATCAGCTTTTTAAACACTACATAATCAAGATTCGACAGTTCTAACAGGTCAAATGAACGATTAAGGGTATAAAACACAGATTAAGATGAAAGCGATGACATACCAAACACTAAGAAGTTGTTTAATGTATGAAAAAGCCGTAAATAGGTGAGAATCGAACGTTGGTGGAAGTTTTAAAAAGCGTCTGCTACAGTACAGTGGGTAAGCGAATAAGTGAGAAAAATTCGCTGTCACTAGTATATAAACAGACATAGGTTCGCTAGCAGTCAGTCCAGCGAACTTTAGGTTCGCTGGAAGACCAACAGACAAAACAACCGACTAGTTCGCTAACAGGTTCGCTGACACAAAAACAAGCATGTTTCATGTCAGCGAAACAAAGAGAGTCCGGGCGAACCTTAGAGGCCGAGCGAATCAGTAGGTTCGCCACAGATTCGCTAGACAAAAGAAAGAAAAAAATATTTTTGGATTTTCTTAAAATTTTAAAATCTTTGTAAATCCGTGAAAACGTCCCACGATATCATCGTCCCAAAAATAAACATGTATACATATAATCCTAAAAATTAAAATTTAAAATTAAAAATTAAAATAAAATAAAATAAAATAAAATAAAATAAAATAAATATAACAAGAGACGGTTTTAAACGCTAGAAAGGATATTTATTCTTCATGATGTTTTGAGTAGAATCCGGAGAATCATCGATTGGCGGGATTGCAGATATGTTTGTCCATTTAAACCCATGCCTTAGTCCTTTCAACAAGAGATCATCAGCTTCTTTTATCATGTTTTCGGTTTGATTGAAGAAACTCAGACAACTCGGTCCCCACAAACGTCTAGGTAAAAAGAACAAGTTCTGTTATCAGGGTATATCTGAGCAATACGATTTACTTTGCTTGAGTTTCATATAACAACTTTTGAATGTTGTCTTTTGACACATGTGCAATTTTTGCATCTTTTCTTTTGTGAGTGGAGCTTTGTCAGCAATTGATTCATTTTGAATACAATGCGACTTATTATTTGGGAAACTCAAATAGTCTAGAGCTCCAGGTCTATACTGACGTATAACAGAGGAGATAAACATTTGAGCATGCTCGGTGAATCTTCAGGTCAATACTTCCGTATAGCAGAGAAGATCCACCAACTCCAGGTCAATACTTTCGTATAGCAGAGGAGTTAAGCACTTGACTCAAAACGTTCTGAGGAGTTAACGAGTAACTCACTCAGAGGCTTTTCCGAAGAGCATCCCTAGCAGCTTTTTATTTTTATTTGTTTTGCATACTAGAAACTCGATTCGGGGATAGGGCGAGGGTGATTTGGGATGTTTGGGGAAATCAAGGCAAAGATTTGACGCTCTCAACCCATTTTTGACAGAACCATAATCTTTGTGCAATCCAATCACGTCAAGGAGATAATCCTTGCTGTCGAGATCTTGAGCGTTATGTTTGGCTGCATAATCACTAGTTTACTTCGTTTTCGGGCTGAGCCTATCTGACATATCCCAAACGCAATGCTTCTGACCTCCTTCAACGACTTTTCAACATCAATCAAAACGGAGATCCTGAAATAGCAAAATTTGAAAAACTATAAATAGTTTATCTTTTATATATCTCCCCCAAAATTTCTATATAATAGCCGTCTAATTAAGAAATTTTTGTTTTTCAGATTTTCTAAATATATATATATACAGAATTTAAAAGAAAAAGAAAAGAAGATGAAATAAAATAAAGAAACGGAGCAAAGAATCGAGTGACCCACGGATTTTTCAAAGAAGATAAAGACCCGATTATTTACGAAGAACAGATTATTTACATATTTACAAAAGGATTCTCACAGAAAAAGGTTTTCAAAAAGATATAAGTCCAAGCATGGAGATCAATTCATAAAAACGTGGTTTGTCAAAGGTTTTCGTGAAAAGATCCGCTTTTTGCTTTCTAGTTTCGATAGGAATAATATCAATAAACCCCTTTTCCTGTGCATCCCTGATAGCATGAATTCTCGTTTCAATGTGCTTGGTTCGTGTGTGATGAATAGGATTCTTGGCGATTCCAACTGCAGCTTCATTGTCACAAAAGAGTGGCGTGTGAAGAAAGTTGATGCCATAATCCATCATCTGATGTTGAATCCACAGCACTTGGCAGCAGCAACTTGAAGCAGCAATGTATTCTGCTTCTCCTGTGGACAGAGAGACTGTTGTTTGCTTCTTGCTTTGCCACGAAACAAGACATTCTCCAAGGTATTGACATCCACCGGTGACTGATTTCCTGTTGATCCTGCAACCAGCATGATCACTATCAGAAAAGGCATGTAAATCAAAGTTCCCACCTTTTGGGTACCAAAGTCCCAAACGAGAGGAACCCTTAAGGTAACGAAAAATTCGTTTAACAGCTTTTTCATGCGATTCTTTTGGATTTGCTTGGAAGCGAGCACAGTAACACACGGCAAATGTAATATCCGGACGACTTGCAGTCAGATACATGAGAGATCCGATCATCGAGCGGTACCGATGAGCATCCACAGGATTCCCATTATCATCGGAAGTAAGGCATGTTTGAGCAGTAAAAGGAATCAATTCTGGAGAAGAGTCATCCATGCCAAACTTCGTGAGGATTTCTTTGATGTATTTCTCTTGGTGGATTAAAATTCCATCAGGCTTTTGCTCCACTTGCAGCCCCAAGAAGAAACACATCTCCCCCATTATTGTCATCTCAAAACGATCCATCATCACCTTTTCAAATTCTCTACACAACCCTTCATTAGTCGAACCAAAAATGATATCATCAACGTACACTTGAACGATCAGCAGCTCGCCATCCACCTCCTTCTTGAATAATGTCATATCTATAGCCCCACGTGAGAAACCTTTACTGAGGAGATACTGCGTCAGCGTTTCATACCAGATCCTTGGAGCTTGATGCAACCCATACAACGATTTGTCAAGCTTGTAAACCTTTGACGGGAAATCAGGATCCTCGAAGCCTGGTGGTTGGCACACGTAGATCTCCTCATCGATGTCTCCGTATAGAAATGCACATTTCACATCCATCTGATAAACCTTAAAGTTTTTGTTCGCGGCATGTGCAAGAAAGATTCTGATGGCTTCCAGGCGAGCGACTGGAGCAAAAACTTCGGTATAGTCAATTCCCTCCTCCTGAGCAAATCCCTGAACAACCAGTCTCGCTTTATTTCTAATTACCACACCACGATCATCTGGCTTGTTCCGAAAAACCCATTTAGTGCCGATTGGACACTTGTTAGGAGGAAGATCAACTAGTTCCCAAACTTTGAGCTTCCTGAATTGTTGCAGTTCCATCTGCATGGCATCCACCCAACTCGGATCTTCAAGTGCCTGTTTGTAATTCTTTGGAACGACTTGTGACAGAAAGGCAGCATAAAGACATTCATTTATCAAGCCGCTCTGACTCCGGGTCCGCACACCATCGGTAATAGATCCAATGATATAATCGTGAGGGTGGTTTTTCAGGGTTTTGAAGTCGGTGTTGAGTAGTAAAGGATTTTGATCGGTTGTGGGTGGTTGATTTGATGGTTGTGGAGGTGTAGGTGTAGGTGATGGAATGGTGTTGGATGTGGATGGAATATCTGTTGTGGAAGTTTGAACAGTTTGTGGTGATGGAATATTTGGTGGAGGTGATGGGATGTCAAATGATGTGGGAGGTAGTTGTGTAGCTGATGTGGAAGGTTGTGATTGTGATGGTATAGGTGTATGATTGAAAATAGAAACCGATGAGTGTGGAATGATGTCGTCATCGTCAGAGTCAGGAAGATTAAATGATTTGAAAATGGTGGTGGCATCATAAAACCAAGCTGGTTCACTACCGATACTGGTAGTGTTTGATTCTTGCCAATCAACATAGTAGGACTCTTGCACGATCCGCGTTCGCTTGTTGTAAACGCGATACGCCTTTTGCGTGTTAGAGTATCCCACAAAGAAGCATTCATCAGAGACAGCCCCAAACTTCGTCTTCTGGTCTTGAGTATTCAGAAGAGTGCAAGAACATCCAAAGGGGCGTAGAAAGTCAATCAGCGGCTTAATCCCTCGAAACAGTTGATATGAAGTCTTCATCTTTTCTTTGACTATCAGTACCCTGTTAAGAACATAAGCTGCACAATTAACCGCTTCAGCCCAGAAAATAATTGGAAGTTTTGACTCGATCAGCATAGTTCTAGCGGCCTCAACAAGAGTTCGGTTCTTTCTTTCAGCAACACCATTTTGTTGTGGTGTTCGGGCAGCGCTAAACTGTCTGAGAATACCCCGTTGTTCACAGAAGGAGTTGAAGATGTGGTTTCTGAATTCAGTTCCGTTATCGCTTCTGATGGCTTGAACCTTCTTCTTTCCAAGAACCTCTATTAGAGGTATCAGCTTCATCAATTCTTCTGCTGTCTCACTCTTGTTTGCCATGAATCTCACCCAGGTGTACCTAGAGTAATCATCTGTGACAACCAAGCAATAAGACTTTTTAGCAATTGATTTGACACTTATTGGTCCGAATAAATCAGTATGTAACAATTCGAGGGGTTCTGAGATAGTATTTGTAATTTTGAGTTTATGTGGCTTTTTGTGCTGTTTTCCTTTAGCACAAGCCATGCATTTCTCCACCACAGAAAAATCCTTTTGTGGTAAACCCCTGACCAAATTGTTCTTAACTAATTTATTCAGAATTTTAAAATTGATGTGTCCTAAACGTTTATGCCACAAAAATGATTCAAAGGATGATGCTTTAGACAGGAGACATGTCACGGTGGAATTTGATTCCTTTGAACCCATATTCAACATATAGGTGTCATTTCGTCTCGGAGCACGCATGATCACCATATTTTCTGGAATAGTAAACTCTGGCTTCAAGAACAGGCATTCATTTTGAAGGAACAGCACAGGAATATTCTTATCACAGATTTGTGATACACTCAGAAGGTTGAACGCCAGTTCAGGAACATAGTTGACATCTTCCAAAGTAAGTGAGCCATTTGAGACTTCTCCTTGACCTATCATCTTCCCGCCTTTCTTATCTCCCGCAAAAGCAACATAGCCTCCATTTATGATCCTATAGTTAGTAAGAAGATCCTTCAATCCAGTCATATGTCTGGAACATCCGCTGTCAATATGCCAATGACTATTTACAACGGCATTTGAATGTTCCTGACATTTATTAAACACAAAGAAAAGTTAGACCTTTGCAATAGGCACCCAAGTCTTTGTGTACCTGGGTGGTGAAGCAGATGAAGTATTACAAAAGAATTTATTTACAAAAGTGTTTAATCTTTTTCCCAAAGATTTTTGCTTTGTGCTATTTTGGATTAACTTGGGGCATTGCTTGACAGTGTGACCAGTATTTCCACATTTAAAACAGTGAGACTTCAAACCGGTTTTGGGAATTCTGTTGACAGGAATTTTATCCATTACAATTTCTTCATCACATTCAGACAGTTGTGAGTCACAGTCACTATAAGTGTCATAGAGTTCTTTTAACTTACTTGTTGTGACTTTAACTGTATCAGATTCAGGTTTTGGTTTAAGGATGTATGAAAAAGATGATTCCTTCCCTTTTGGTTTTGAAATTCTCACTGGTGTGAAAGATGGAATTTGGTGAGTGAAGAACTTTTGGAAACAGTTTGTTTTGGTTTGACTTTCAGAGATGTGACCTGAAAGTTTGTATTTGTCATTCACACACACATTTTCAGTCAAAACAGCATCATTAAACACATTAGGGCTTGAAGTGGAACACCCTAAATTACTATTGAACATGGAATTGTCTGAATATGTCACATTACTACAAACAGAATTATCTAAACAAATGTCTTCAAAAGACTTCTTGGAATCAGAACTACTGCAATCACTACTGCCAGAACACCCGAGCCCAACACTCGCACCATATGCGTACTCCTCTCTAACTTCCTTAAGGTTTACTTCACTTAAACCTGCAATGGAACTGTCAGTATCTTTCTGCATAATCTCTTGAATTAACTCATTTGAGGGATGAGGAATAGGTGTAGGAGAATAACAGAAAGTACTGGGTGGAGGATATGCATATGTTTCATTTTTACTAAAACCCAAACCTGTCTTGACCCTGGCCCCCCTTTGATTCTTGCAAAGTTCCTCCCTTTTCATACCAGATATGGTCCACTGCTGCAATTTGTTTTTGAGTTTTCTTGCTTCAAACTCAGCAAGTGTAACTTGCTCAGTCAAGTAATTAATCTCACAGTTCTTTTCTAAAAGAGTCCTTTTTAAGTGTTCATTTTCTTTTAAAGCTTCTCTTAACTTAACAAAGTATTTTGATTCACTTAATTTAAGCTCTTTGATGGTCCTTTTTAATTCGTTTTCGTTTGACATTAACAATTTGTTTGCTTTGTATATGCCAATTAAACGAATTTTACAAGCAGATGAACACATATCTTCTATAACATCATAAGGAAGACCAATTACCAGTTTTTCAGCGGCCAGAGCACGATCACATTGACAGTAGGGAGTGCTTCTTTTGAATTCATCAACTGCATCCAGCCTTGCTTTTTCAATCATTTCTTCCAAGCTAGCCTTTGACTCTTCCTCATGCTTCACTTCATTAACAGTGGCTTCACAAACTAACCCAGAATGATTCAGATGTCCTTGAGCAATAACATCTGATTGAACTTTGTCAACATTTTCCACCTTCTCCTCCTCTTCTTTTCCATAAAACTCTTTGAAGGGGTCAAAGAGATTTATATCATTGTCATCAAACTCAGTAATTTCAGCAATAAGAGCATGGTTGATCTCCTCCTTGGTTTCTTCAATTTCAGCGCTCCAGTCAAAGTTGGTAAGCAGTGCAGTTTCATTCTTTGACTTAGCTTCTTCAACCTTTTCTTGAATTGGAGCAGGTCTTGGAGTTGCAGAGTTAACTGGCTCAGTAACGATTGGTAATGGGCATTCTCTCTTGAAGTGGCCCAGTTGCTTGCAGTTATAGCATCGTAACTTACCCTTGTCATATCCCAACTTAGCATTCTGTCCTTGATTTCCAAAGTTTCTTCTACCAGTCCTTTCCATGAATCGTCTGGCACGAAGAGTGAGCATAGCCATCTGCCATTGAATATCTGTTTCCTCCAGATCATCAGGATCCACCTGATACATGTCTTCCACTGTCATACCCTTCCCTTTTAACTCACCTGCAACAAGAGCTTCGTAACTGTGAACAAACATTCCAAATAATGCCATAGTGTCTGACGGAATCTGTGTGGTGACAGATGCATTTGAGCTTGAACCAGCGTTTGAAGATGCACCAGCAGACTTAGCAGATACATGACCTGAAGATCCTCTAGATGCTGCACTGTAAACATAAGAGTTTGCAGCGGATGAGATAAGTGCAGCATTTTGAGACGGAATGTTTGGAACCATCATTGACTGATTATACTCTCTTCTTTTCACGTCAAGGTCAAAAGACTTCAGCTTGTTGATGACGTCCATCAATTTGTAATCAGGAAAATTCCTTTCTTGTTTCAGTAGCTTGATTTGAAGGCTCCATTGTGGTGGAAGTGAATCTAACAATTTTGCTACTTGTTCGTGATTGCCCAGCTTTTCATCATATTTCTTCAGATTGCTTGACACAGATAGGAATCGATTTGTGATATCAGTCAAGTTTTCTTGTGAATATCCCACAAAAGAGTTGAATTCCTTTTCAGCCTGAGCTTTTCTATCCAGTTTCAGATCTTCATTGCCATCATAAAATTCACACAATGCATCATACAGACTCTTTGCAGTTGTGTGTTCTGCAAACCGGTTAAAGATGTCCTGATGTAAGCAAAGTATCAGTGCCCCTAATGCCTTCTTGTCACGATCCAGTAGCTTGATATCAGTTTCAGTAAAAGTAGTTGGATCTGTGTTTACTGAAGTGACAGTTCCTTCAACAGTTGTTGGCACGTGCGGGCCATTCACTATAGATTCCCATTGGTTGTAGTCGGTGTAGTAGAAGAATGCCTTCAAACATCTTTTCCAGTCTTCAAAGTTTTCACCACTAACAAGCCTCGGTGGCCTGTTAGGTTGAACGCTGTCTAGATCATTCATATTAAGTGTTGAAGAAGTCATAACTTTTAACAGACAACAGATTCGCTGAAAAATGACAGATTCGCTGGCTAGTTTCGCTAGAAGAACACAGCAGATTCGCTGGAAATTTCGCTGGTGACAGATTCGCTAGTCAGTCAAACAGATTCGCTGACGAGCAAGCACAGATTCGCTGGCCTGATTTTGGCAGCAGTTTCGCTTGCACAATCAGTCAAATAGATGAACTTTCGTTCGATGATATGCTAGATTCGCTGGCCACAACACAACCCAAACAGGACAAAATTTTGAATTTAGATTCGCTGGAAGAACTGCAGATTCGCTGGTTGAACACACAGTTTCGCTGGTAGCTCAACCACTCTGAAATAGTACGGAAACAGCTCGAAAACCCTCAAAACTTGACCATTTGCCTTCAGGTTTGTTTTAAAAGCTTTCTACGTCCAAATAACACAAAACCAGAGCAAAATACGACTCCAAAACACAACAAACAAGCTTCAAACAGAATCGAAAGAGTTTTGACCCAAAAACTTCAAAAATCAACACAAAAATCACTTGAATCAAACAATCAAGAGCACTAAGGCTCTGATACCATATTGTTGGTCCATAATGATCGTGATTTCAGTGCTTTGTTGACTTGTTTAACACCAATATGTCAAATACTTGAAGAACAAAGTGAATAAAGTCCAAATAACCCAATATCAAGATCTAACACATAATCGAGGTTAATAAGCTACAATGATGAAAGATATAAGCTCCTAGCACCTCAATTGAACGATTACACAACACAAAATGGTAAGAATTCGTCTGAGTAAAAGATGTGCAAAAGTTCTATAAAGTTGTAGATAAGGTTACAATATATAGTGATGTTAGGTTCGCTGATAGATTCGCTCTAGCGAATCTATCCAGCGAACCAACACAGGTTCGCTGGGCACATAGGTTCGCCCAGTCGATACCTAATACAAAAGACACTGATGGCCTGCGGGCGAATCAATAGATTCGCCCGTAGGTTCGCTAGTACCAACAACATAACAAGTTTAACTATTACATACAAAAGTAACACCGACAAGCCGGTGGGTCCAACCTATACATAGTAGACTATCACGAATTCATTAGGTTTACTATGGAGTTTTAATGTTTCGTACGGTGGTGTAAGGTGTTCTTATGAGCTGTAAGGCGTCCTACATCATACTAACGTACTTTTCGTGTTGCTAATGTGGCATAAAGAGTCTTAAGATGTCCTAAGTTGTCGTACGATGTTCAAAGGACTCGGACGAATTCATTAGGTTTATTATGGAGTTTTAACGTTTCGTACGGTGGTGTAAGGTGTTCTTAGGAGCTGTAAGGCGTACTACATTATACTAATATTCATTTCGAGTTGCTAATGTGGCATAAAGAGTCGTAAGATGTCCTAAGTTGTCGTACGATGTTCAAAGGACTCGTACAAATTCATTAGGTTTATTATGGAGTTTTATAGTTTTGTACGGTGATGTAAGGTGTTCTTAGGAGTTGTAACGCGTCCTACATTATTCTAACATGCTTTTCATGTTGCTAATGTGGCATAAAGAGTCGTAAGATGTCCTAAGTTGTCGTACGATGTTCAAAGGACTCGTACGAATTAATTAGGTTTATTATGGAGTTTTAAAGTTTTGTACGGTGATGTAAGGTGTTCTTAGGAGTTGTAACGCGTCCTACATTATTCTAACGTGCTTTTCATGTTGCTAATGCTGTATATTGAGCTGTAACATCTCCTGAGTTGTCGTACGATATTCAAAGGACTCGGACGAATTCATTAGGTTTATTATGGAGTTTTAATGTTTCGTACGGTGGTGTAAGGTGTTCTTAGGAGCTGTAAGGCGTCCTACATTATACTAATGTTCTTTTCGAGTTGCTGATGTGGCATAAAGAGTCGTAAGATGTGCTAAGTTGTTGTACAATGTTCATAGGACTCGTCCGAATTAATTAGGTTTATTATGGAGTTTAAAAGTTTTTACGGTGATGTAAGGTGTTCTTAGAAGTTGTAACGCGTCCTACATTATTCTAACGTGCTTTTCATGTTGCTAATGTGGCATAAAGAGTCGTAAGATGTCCTAAGTTGTCGTACGATGTTCAAAGGACTCGTACGAATTAATTAGATTTATTATGGAGTTTTAAAGTTTTGTACGGTGATGTAAGGTGTTCTTAGGAGTTGTAACGCGTCCTACATTATTCTAACGTGCTTTTCATGTTGCTAATGCTGTATATTGAGCTGTAACATCTCCTAAGTTGTCGTACGATATTCAAAGGACTCGGACGAATTCATTAGGTTTATTATGGAGTTTTAATGTTTCGTACGGTGGTGTAAGGTGTTCTTAGGAGCTGTAAGGCGTCCTACATTATACTAATGTTCTTTTCGAGTTGCTGATGTGGCATAAAGAGTCGTAAGATGTGCTAAGTTGTTGTACAATGTTCATAGGACTCGTCCGAATTAATTAGGTTTATTATGGAGTTTAAAAGTTTTTACGGTGATGTAAAGTGTTCTTAGAAGTTGTAACGCGTCCTACATTATTCTAACGTGCTTTTCATGTTGCTAATGTGGCATAAAGAGTCGTAAGATGTCCTAAGTTGTCGTACGATGTTCAAAGGACTCGTACGAATTAATTAGGTTTATTATGGAGTTTTAAAGTTTTGTACGATGATGTAAGTTGTTCTTAGGAGTTGTAACGCGTCCTACATTATTCTAACGTGCTTTTCATGTTGCTAATGCCGTATAATGAGTCGTAGCATCTCCTGAGTTGTCGTACGATGTTCAAAGGACTCAGACGAATTCATTAGGTTTATTATGGAATTTTAATGTTTCGTACGGTGGTGTAAGGTGTTCTTAGGAGCTGTAAGGCGTCCTACATCATACTAACGTTCTTTTCGACTTGCTAATGTGGCATAAAGATTCTTAAGATGTCCTAAGTTGTCGTATGATGTTCAAAGGACTCGGACGAATTCATTAGGTTTACTATGGAGTTTTAATGTTTCGTACGGTGGTGTAAGGTGTTCTTATGAGCTGTAAGGCGTCCTACATCATACTAACGTACTTTTCGTGTTGCTAATGTGGCATAAAGAGTCTTAAGATGTCCTAAGTTGTCGTACGATGTTCAAAGGACTCGGACGAATTCATTAGGTTTATTATGGAGTTTTAACGTTTCGTACGGTGGTGTAAGGTGTTCTTAGGAGCTGTAAGGCGTACTACATTATACTAATGTTCATTTCGAGTTGCTAATGTGGCATAAAGAGTCGTAAGATGTCCTAAGTTGTCGTACGATGTTCAAAGGACTCGTACAAATTCATTAGGTTTATTATGGAGTTTTATAGTTTTGTACGGTGATGTAAGGTGTTCTTAGGAGTTGTAACGCGTCCTACATTATTCTAACATGCTTTTCATGTTGCTAATGTGGCATAAAGAGTCGTAAGATGTCCTAAGTTGTCGTACGATGTTCTAAGGACTCGTACGAATTAATTAGGTTTATTATGGAGTTTTAAGGTTTTGTACGGTGATGTAAGGTGTTCTTAGGAGTTGTAACGCGTCCTACATTATTCTAACGTGCTTTTCATGTTGCTAATGCTGTATATTGAGCTGTAACATCTCCTGAGTTGTCGTACGATATTCAAAGGACTCGGACGAATTCATTAGGTTTATTATGGAGTTTTAATGTTTCGTACGGTGGTGTAAGGTGTTCTTAGGAGCTGTAAGGCGTCCTACATTATACTAATGTTCTTTTCGAGTTGCTGATGTGGCATAAAGAGTCGTAAGATGTGCTAAGTTGTTGTACAATGTTCATAGGACTCGTCCGAATTAATTAGGTTTATTATGGAGTTTAAAAGTTTTTACGGTGATGTAAGGTGTTCTTAGAAGTTGTAACGCGTCCTACATTATTCTAACGTGCTTTTCATGTTGCTAATGTGGCATAAAGAGTCGTAAGATGTCCTAAGTTGTCGTACGATGTTCAAAGGACTCGTACGAATTAATTAGGTTTATTATGGAGTTTTAAAGTTTTGTACGATGATGTAAGTTGTTCTTAGGAGTTGTAACGCCTCCTACATTATTCTAACGTGGTTTTCATGTTGCTAATGCCGTATAATGAGTCGTAGCATCTCCTGAGTTGTCGTACGATGTTCAAAGGACTCAGACGAATTCATTAGGTTTATTATGGAATTTTAATGTTTCGTACGGTGGTGTAAGGTGTTCTTAGGAGCTGTAAGGCGTCCTACATCATACTAACGTTCTTTTCGACTTGCTAATGTGGCATAAAGATTCTTAAGATGTCCTAAGTTGTCGTATGATGTTCAAAGGACTCGGACGAATTCATTAGGTTTACTATGGAGTTTTAATGTTTCGTACGGTGGTGTAAGGTGTTCTTATGAGCTGTAAGGCGTCCTACATCATACTAACGTACTTTTCGTGTTGCTAATGTGGCATAAAGAGTCTTAAGATGTCCTAAGTTGTCGTACGATGTTCAAAGGACTCGGACGAATTCATTAGGTTTATTATGGAGTTTTAACGTTTCGTACGGTGGTGTAAGGTGTTCTTTGGAGCTGTAAGGCGTACTACATTATACTAATGTTCATTTCGAGTTGCTAATGTGGCATAAAGAGTCGTAAGATGTCCTAAGTTGTCGTACGATGTTCAAAGGACTCGTACAAATTCATTAGGTTTATTATGGAGTTTTATAGTTTTGTACGGTGATGTAAGGTGTTCTTAGGAGTTGTAACGCGTCCTACATTATTCTAACATGCTTTTCATGTTGCTAATGTGGCATAAAGAGTCGTAAGATGTCCTAAGTTGTCGTACGATGTTCAAAGGACTCGTACGAATTAATTAGGTTTATTATGGAGTTTTAAGGTTTTGTACGGTGATGTAAGGTGTTCTTAGGAGTTGTAACGCGTCCTACATTATTCTAACGTGCTTTTCATGTTGCTAATGCTGTATATTGAGCTGTAACATCTCCTGAGTTGTCGTACGATATTCAAAGGACTCGGACGAATTCATTAGGTTTATTATGGAGTTTTAATGTTTCGTACGGTGGTGTAAGGTGTTCTTAGGAGCTGTAAGGCGTCCTACATTATACTAATGTTCTTTTCGAGTTGCTGATGTGGCATAAAGAGTCGTAAGATGTGCTAAGTTGTTGTACAATGTTCATAGGACTCGTCCGAATTAATTAGGTTTATTATGGAGTTTAAAAGTTTTTACGGTGATGTAAGGTGTTCTTAGAAGTTGTAACGCGTCCTACATTATTCTAACGTGCTTTTCATGTTGCTAATGTGGCATAAAGAGTCGTAAGATGTCCTAAGTTGTCGTACGATGTTCAAAGGACTCGTACGAATTAATTAGGTTTATTATGGAGTTTTAAAGTTTTGTACGATGATGTAAGTTGTTCTTAGGAGTTGTAACGCATCCTACATTATTCTAACGTGGTTTTCATGTTGCTAATGCCGTATAATGAGTCGTAGCATCTCCTGAGTTGTCGTACGATGTTCAAAGGACTCAGACGAATTCATTAGGTTTATTATGGAATTTTAATGTTTCGTACGGTGGTGTAAGGTGTTCTTAGGAGCTGTAAGGCGTCCTACATCATACTAACGTTCTTTTCGACTTGCTAATGTGGCATAAAGATTCTTAAGATGTCCTAAGTTGTCGTATGATGTTCAAAGGACTCGGACGAATTCATTAGGTTTACTATGGAGTTTTAATGTTTCGTACGGTGGTGTAAGGTGTTCTTATGAGCTGTAAGGCGTCCTACATCATACTAACGTACTTTTCGTGTTGCTAATGTGGCATAAAGAGTCTTAAGATGTCCTAAGTTGTCGTACGATGTTCAAAGGACTCGGACGAATTCATTAGGTTTATTATGGAGTTTTAACGTTTCGTACGGTGGTGTAAGGTGTTCTTTGGAGCTGTAAGGCGTACTACATTATACTAATGTTCATTTCGAGTTGCTAATGTGGCATAAAGAGTCGTAAGATGTCCTAAGTTGTCGTACGATGTTCAAAGGACTCGTACAAATTCATTAGGTTTATTATGGAGTTTTATAGTTTTGTACGGTGATGTAAGGTGTTCTTAGGAGTTGTAACGCGTCCTACATTATTCTAACATGCTTTTCATGTTGCTAATGTGGCATAAAGAGTCGTAAGATGTCCTAAGTTGTCGTACGATGTTCAAAGGACTCGTACGAATTAATTAGGTTTATTATGGAGTTTTAAAGTTTTGTACAGTGATGTAAGGTGTTCTTAGGAGTTGTAACGCGTCCTACATTATTCTAACGTGCTTTTCATGTTGCTAATGCTGTATATTGAGCTGTAACATCTCCTGAGTTGTCGTACGATATTCAAAGGACTCGGACGAATTCATTAGGTTTATTATGGAGTTTTAATGTTTCGTACGGTGGTGTAAGGTGTTCTTAGGAGCTGTAAGGCGTCCTACATTATACTAATGTTCTTTTCGAGTTGCTGATGTGGCATAAAGAGTCGTAAGATGTGCTAAGTTGTTGTACAATGTTCATAGGACTCGTCCGAATTAATTAGGTTTATTATGGAGTTTAAAAGTTTTTACGGTGATGTAAGGTGTTCTTAGAAGTTGTAACGCGTCCTACATTATTCTAACGTGCTTTTCATGTTGCTAATGTGGCATAAAGAGTCGTAAGATGTCCTAAGTTGTCGTACGATGTTCAAAGGACTCGTACGAATTAATTAGGTTTATTATGGAGTTTTAAAGTTTTGTACGGTGATGTAAGGTGTTCTTAGGAGTTGTAACGCGTCCTACATTATTCTAACGTGCTTTTCATGTTGCTAATGCTGTATATTGAGCTGTAACATCTCCTGAGTTGTCGTACGATATTCAAAGGACTCGGACGAATTCATTAGGTTTATTATGGAGTTTTAATGTTTCGTACGGTGGTGTAAGGTGTTCTTAGGAGCTGTAAGGCGTCCTACATTATACTAATGTTCTTTTCGAGTTGCTGATGTGGCATAAAGAGTCGTAAGATGTGCTAAGTTGTTGTACAATGTTCATAGGACTCGTCCGAATTAATTAGGTTTATTATGGAGTTTAAAAGTTTTTACGGTGATGTAAGGTGTTCTTAGAAGTTGTAACGCGTCCTACATTATTCTAACGTGCTTTTCATGTTGCTAATGTGGCATAAAGAGTCGTAAGATGTCCTAAGTTGTCGTACGATGTTCAAAGGACTCGTACGAATTAATTAGGTTTATTATGGAGTTTTAAAGTTTTGTACGATGATGTAAGTTGTTCTTAGGAGTTGTAACGCATCCTACATTATTCTAACGTGCTTTTCATGTTGCTAATGCCGTATAATGAGTCGTAGCATCTCCTGAGTTGTCGTACGATGTTCAAAGGACTCAGACGAATTCATTAGGTTTATTATGGAATTTTAATGTTTCGTACGGTGGTGTAAGGTGTTCTTAGGAGCTGTAAGGCGTCCTACATCATACTAACGTTCTTTTCGACTTGCTAATGTGGCATAAAGATTCTTAAGATGTCCTAAGTTGTCGTATGATGTTCAAAGGACTCGGACGAATTCATTAGGTTTACTATGGAGTTTTAATGTTTCGTACGGTGGTGTAAGGTGTTCTTATGAGCTGTAAGGCGTCCTACATCATACTAACGTACTTTTCGTGTTGCTAATGTGGCATAAAGAGTCTTAAGATGTCCTAAGTTGTCGTACGATGTTCAAAGGACTCGGACGAATTCATTAGGTTTATTATGGAGTTTTAACGTTTCGTACGGTGGTGTAAGGTGTTCTTAGGAGCTGTAAGGCGTACTACATTATACTAATGTTCATTTCGAGTTGCTAATGTGGCATAAAGAGTCGTAAGATGTCCTAAGTTGTCGTACGATGTTCAAAGGACTCGTACAAATTCATTAGGTTTATTATGGAGTTTTATAGTTTTGTACGGTGATGTAAGGTGTTCTTAGGAGTTGTAACGCGTCCTACATTATTCTAACATGCTTTTCATGTTGCTAATGTGGCATAAAGAGTCGTAAGATGTCCTAAGTTGTCGTACGATGTTCAAAGGACTCGTACGAATTAATTAGGTTTATTATGGAGTTTTAAAGTTTTGTACAGTGATGTAAGGTGTTCTTAGGAGTTGTAACGCGTCCTACATTATTCTAACGTGCTTTTCATGTTGCTAATGCTGTATATTGAGCTGTAACATCTCCTGAGTTGTCGTACGATATTCAAAGGACTCGGACGAATTCATTAGGTTTATTATGGAGTTTTAATGTTTCGTACGGTGGTGTAAGGTGTTCTTAGGAGCTGTAAGGCGTCCTACATTATACTAATGTTCTTTTCGAGTTGCTGATGTGGCATAAAGAGTCGTAAGATGTGCTAAGTTGTTGTACAATGTTCATAGGACTCGTCCGAATTAATTAGGTTTATTATGGAGTTTAAAAGTTTTTACGGTGATGTAAGGTGTTCTTAGAAGTTGTAACGCGTCCTACATTATTCTAACGTGCTTTTCATGTTGCTAATGTGGCATAAAGAGTCGTAAGATGTCCTAAGTTGTCGTACGATGTTCAAAGGACTCGTACGAATTAATTAGGTTTATTATGGAGTTTTAAAGTTTTGTACGGTGATGTAAGGTGTTCTTAGGAGTTGTAACGCGTCCTACATTATTCTAACGTGCTTTTCATGTTGCTAATGCTGTATATTGAGCTGTAACATCTCCTGAGTTGTCGTACGATATTCAAAGGACTCGGACGAATTCATTAGGTTTATTATGGAGTTTTAATGTTTCGTACGGTGGTGTAAGGTGTTCTTAGGAGCTGTAAGGCGTCCTACATTATACTAATGTTCTTTTCGAGTTGCTGATGTGGCATAAAGAGTCGTAAGATGTGCTAAGTTGTTGTACAATGTTCATAGGACTCGT
Source organism: Tagetes erecta (assembly GCA_030867185.1). Classification (NCBI taxonomy): domain Eukaryota; kingdom Viridiplantae; phylum Streptophyta; class Magnoliopsida; order Asterales; family Asteraceae; genus Tagetes; species Tagetes erecta. Next base: position 39,630,450 of record CM061487.1, on the reverse strand, counting down.
CCGAATTAATTAGGTTTATTATGGAGTTTAAAAGTTTTTACGGTGATGTAAGGTGTTCTTAGAAGTTGTAACGCGTCCTACATTATTCTAACGTGCTTTTCATGTTGCTAATGTGGCATAAAGAGTCGTAAGATGTCCTAAGTTGTCGTACGATGTTCAAAGGACTCGTACGAATTAATTAGGTTTATTATGGAGTTTTAAAGTTTTGTACGATGATGTAAGTTGTTCTTAGGAGTTGTAACGCATCCTACATTATTCTAACGTGCTTTTCATGTTGCTAATGCCGTATAATGAGTCGTAGCATCTCCTGAGTTGTCGTACGATGTTCAAAGGACTCAGACGAATTCATTAGGTTTATTATGGAATTTTAATGTTTCGTACGGTGGTGTAAGGTGTTCTTATGAGCTGTAAGGCGTCCTACATCATACTAACGTTCTTTTCGACTTGCTAATGTGGCATAAAGATTCTTAAGATGTCCTAAGTTGTCGTATGATGTTCAAAGGACTCGGACGAATTCATTAGGTTTACTATGGAGTTTTAATGTTTCGTACGGTGGTGTAAGGTGTTCTTATGAGCTGTAAGGCGTCCTACATCATACTAACGTACTTTTCGTGTTGCTAATGTGGCATAAAGAGTCTTAAGATGTCCTAAGTTGTCGTACGATGTTCAAAGGACTCGGACGAATTCATTAGGTTTATTATGGAGTTTTAACGTTTCGTACGGTGGTGTAAGGTGTTCTTAGGAGCTGTAAGGCGTACTACATTATACTAATGTTCATTTCGAGTTGCTAATGTGGCATAAAGAGTCGTAAGATGTCCTAAGTTGTCGTACGATGTTCAAAGGACTCGTACAAATTCATTAGGTTTATTATGGAGTTTTATAGTTTTGTACGGTGATGTAAGGTGTTCTTAGGAGTTGTAACGCGTCCTACATTATTCTAACATGCTTTTCATGTTGCTAATGTGGCATAAAGAGTCGTAAGATGTCCTAAGTTGTCGTACGATGTTCAAAGGACTCGTACGAATTAATTAGGTTTATTATGGAGTTTTAAAGTTTTGTACGGTGATGTAAGGTGTTCTTAGGAGTTGTAACGCGTCCTACATTATTCTAACGTGCTTTTCATGTTGCTAATGCTGTATATTGAGCTGTAACATCTCCTGAGTTGTCGTACGATATTCAAAGGACTCGGACGAATTCATTAGGTTTATTATGGAGTTTTAATGTTTCGTACGGTGGTGTAAGGTGTTCTTAGGAGCTGTAAGGCGTCCTACATTATACTAATGTTCTTTTCGAGTTGCTGATGTGGCATAAAGAGTCGTAAGATGTGCTAAGTTGTTGTACAATGTTCATAGGACTCGTCCGAATTAATTAGGTTTATTATGGAGTTTAAAAGTTTTTACGGTGATGTAAGGTGTTCTTAGAAGTTGTAACGCGTCCTACATTATTCTAACGTGCTTTTCATGTTGCTAATGTGGCATAAAGAGTCGTAAGATGTCCTAAGTTGTCGTACGATGTTCAAAGGACTCGTACGAATTAATTAGGTTTATTATGGAGTTTTAAAGTTTTGTACGGTGATGTAAGGTGTTCTTAGGAGTTGTAACGCGTCCTACATTATTCTAACGTGCTTTTCATGTTGCTAATGCTGTATATTGAGCTGTAACATCTCCTGAGTTGTCGTACGATATTCAAAGGACTCGGACGAATTCATTAGGTTTATTATGGAGTTTTAATGTTTCGTACGGTGGTGTAAGGTGTTCTTAGGAGCTGTAAGGCGTCCTACATTATACTAATGTTCTTTTCGAGTTGCTGATGTGGCATAAAGAGTCGTAAGATGTGCTAAGTTGTTGTACAATGTTCATAGGACTCGTCCGAATTAATTAGGTTTATTATGGAGTTTAAAAGTTTTTACGGTGATGTAAGGTGTTCTTAGAAGTTGTAACGCGTCCTACATTATTCTAACGTGCTTTTCATGTTGCTAATGTGGCATAAAGAGTCGTAAGATGTCCTAAGTTGTCGTACGATGTTCAAAGGACTCGTACGAATTAATTAGGTTTATTATGGAGTTTTAAAGTTTTGTACGATGATGTAAGTTGTTCTTAGGAGTTGTAACGCATCCTACATTATTCTAACGTGCTTTTCATGTTGCTAATGCCGTATAATGAGTCGTAGCATCTCCTGAGTTGTCGTACGATGTTCAAAGGACTCAGACGAATTCATTAGGTTTATTATGGAATTTTAATGTTTCGTACGGTGGTGTAAGGTGTTCTTAGGAGCTGTAAGGCGTCCTACATCATACTAACGTTCTTTTCGACTTGCTAATGTGGCATAAAGATTCTTAAGATGTCCTAAGTTGTCGTATGATGTTCAAAGGACTCGGACGAATTCATTAGGTTTACTATGGAGTTTTAATGTTTCGTACGGTGGTGTAAGGTGTTCTTATGAGCTGTAAGGCGTCCTACATCATACTAACGTACTTTTCGTGTTGCTAATGTGGCAAAAAGAGTCTTAAGATGTCCTAAGTTGTCGTACGATGTTCAAAGGACTCGGACGAATTCATTAGGTTTATTATGGAGTTTTAACGTTTCGTACGGTGGTGTAAGGTGTTCTTAGGAGCTGTAAGGCGTACTACATCATACTAACGTTCTTTTCGACTTGCTAATGTGGCATAAAGATTCTTAAGATGTCCTAAGTTGTCGTATGATGTTCAAAGGACTCGTACAAATTCATTAGGTTTATTATGGAGTTTTATAGTTTTGTACGGTGATGTAAGGTGTTCTTAGGAGTTGTAACGCGTCCTACATTATTCTAACATGCTTTTCATGTTGCTAATGTGGCATAAAGAGTCGTAAGATGTCCTAAGTTGTCGTACGATGTTCAAAGGACTCGTACGAATTAATTAGGTTTATTATGGAGTTTTAAAGTTTTGTACGGTGATGTAAGGTGTTCTTAGGAGTTGTAACGCGTCCTACATTATTCTAACGTGCTTTTCATGTTGCTAATGCTGTATATTGAGCTGTAACATCTCCTGAGTTGTCGTACGATATTCAAAGGACTCGGACGAATTAATTAGGTTTATTATGGAGTTTTAATGTTTCGTACGGTGGTGTAAGGTGTTCTTAGGAGCTGTAAGGCGTCCTACATTATACTAATGTTCTTTTCGAGTTGCTGATGTGGCATAAAGAGTCGTAAGATGTGCTAAGTTGTTGTACAATGTTCATAGGACTCGTCCGAATTAATTAGGTTTATTATGGAGTTTAAAAGTTTTTACTGTGATGTAAGGTGTTCTTAGAAGTTGTAACGCGTCCTACATTATTCTAACGTGCTTTTCATGTTGCTAATGTGGCATAAAGAGTCGTAAGATGTCCTAAGTTGTCGTATGATGTTCAAAGGACTCGTACGAATTAATAAGGTTTATTATGGAGTTTTAAAGTTTTGTACGGTGATGTAAGGTGTTCTTAGGAGTTGTAACGCGTCCTACATTATTCTAACGTGCTTTTCATGTTGCTAATGCTGTATATTGAGCTGTAACATCTCCTGAGTTGTCGTACGATATTCAAAGGACTCGGACGAATTCATTAGGTTTATTATGGAGTTTTAATGTTTCGTACGGTGGTGTAAGGTGTTCTTAGGAGCTGTAAGGCGTCCTACATTATACTAATGTTCTTTTCGAGTTGCTGATGTGGCATAAAGAGTCGTAAGATGTGCTAAGTTGTTGTACAATGTTCATAGGACTCGTCCGAATTAATTAGGTTTATTATGGAGTTTAAAAGTTTTTACGGTGATGTAAGGTGTTCTTAGAAGTTGTAACGCGTCCTACATTATTCTAACGTGCTTTTCATGTTGCTAATGTGGCATAAAGAGTCGTAAGATGTCCTAAGTTGTCGTACGATGTTCAAAGGACTCGTACGAATTAATTAGGTTTATTATGGAGTTTTAAAGTTTTGTACGGTGATGTAAGGTGTTCTTAGGAGTTGTAACGCGTCCTACATTATTCTAACGTGCTTTTCATGTTGCTAATGCTGTATATTGAGCTGTAACATCTCCTGAGTTGTCGTACGATATTCAAAGGACTCGGACGAATTCATTAGGTTTATTATGGAGTTTTAATGTTTCGTACGGTGGTGTAAGGTGTTCTTAGGAGCTGTAAGGCGTCCTACATTATACTAATGTTCTTTTCGAGTTGCTGATGTGGCATAAAGAGTCGTAAGATGTGCTAAGTTGTTGTACAATGTTCATAGGACTCGTCCGAATTAATTAGGTTTATTATGGAGTTTAAAAGTTTTTACGGTGATGTAAGGTGTTCTTAGAAGTTGTAACGCGTCCTACATTATTCTAACGTGCTTTTCATGTTGCTAATGTGGCATAAAGAGTCGTAAGATGTCCTAAGTTGTCGTACGATGTTCAAAGGACTCGTACGAATTAATTAGGTTTATTATGGAGTTTTAAAGTTTTGTACGATGATGTAAGTTGTTCTTAGGAGTTGTAACGCGTCCTACATTATTCTAACGTGCTTTTCATGTTGCTAATGCCGTATAATGAGTCGTAGCATCTCCTGAGTTGTCGTACGATGTTCAAAGGACTCAGACGAATTCATTAGGTTTATTTTGGAATTTTAATGTTTCGTACGGTGGTGTAAGGTGTTCTTAGGAGCTGTAAGGCGTCCTACATCATACTAACGTTCTTTTCGACTTGCTAATGTGGCATAAAGATTCTTAAGATGTCCTAAGTTGTCGTATGATGTTCAAAGGACTCGGACGAATTCATTAGGTTTGCTATGGAGTTTTAATGTTTCGTACGGTGGTGTAAGGTGTTCTTAGGAGCTGTAAGGCGTCCTACATCTTACTAACGTACTTTTCGTGTTGCTAATGTGGCATAAAGAGTCTTAAGATGTCCTAAGTTGTCGTACGATGTTCAAAGGACTCGGACGAATTCATTAGGTTTATTATGGAGTTTTAACGTTTCGTACGGTGGTGTAAGGTGTTCTTAGGAGCTGTAAGGCGTACTACATTATACTAATGTTCATTTCGAGTTGCTAATATGGCATAAAGAGTCGTAAGATGTCCTAAGTTGTCGTACGATGTTCAAAGGACTCGTACAAATTCATTAGGTTTATTATGGAGTTTTATAGTTTTGTACGGTGATGTAAGGTGTTCTTAGGAGTTGTAACGCGTCCTACATTATTCTAACATGCTTTTCATGTTGCTAATGTGGCATAAAGAGTCGTAAGATGTCCTAAGTTGTCGTACGATGTTCAAAGGACTCGTACGAATTAATTAGGTTTATTATGGAGTTTTAAAGTTTTGTACGGTGATGTAAGGTGTTCTTAGGAGTTGTAACGCGTCCTACATTATTCTAACGTGCTTTTCATGTTGCTAATGCTGTATATTGAGCTGTAACATCTCCTGAGTTGTCGTACGATATTCAAAGGACTCGGACGAATTCATTAGGTTTATTATGGAGTTTTAATGTTTCGTACGGTGGTGTAAGGTGTTCTTAGGAGCTGTAAGGCGTCCTACATTATACTAATGTTCTTTTCGAGTTGCTGATGTGGCATAAAGAGTCGTAAGATGTGCTAAGTTGTTGTACAATGTTCATAGGACTCGTCCGAATTAATTAGGTTTATTATGGAGTTTAAAAGTTTTTACGGTGATGTAAGGTGTTCTTAGAAGTTGTAACGCGTCCTACATTATTCTAACGTGCTTTTCATGTTGCTAATGTGGCATAAAGAGTCGTAAGATGTCCTAAGTTGTCGTACGATGTTCAAAGGACTCGTACGAATTAATTAGGTTTATTATGGAGTTTTAAAGTTTTGTACGATGATGTAAGTTGTTCTTAGGAGTTGTAACGCGTCCTACATTATTCTAACGTGCTTTTCATGTTGCTAATGCCGTATAATGAGTCGTAGCATCTCCTGAGTTGTCGTACGATGTTCAAAGGACTCAGACGAATTCATTAGGTTTATTATGGAATTTTAATGTTTCGTACGGTGGTGTAAGGTGTTCTTAGGAGCTGTAAGGCGTCCTACATCATACTAACGTTCTTTTCGACTTGCTAATGTGGCATAAAGATTCTTAAGATGTCCTAAGTTGTCGTATGATGTTCAAAGGACTCGGACGAATTCATTAGGTTTACTATGGAGTTTTAATGTTTCGTACGGTGGTGTAAGGTGTTCTTAGGAGCTGTAAGGCGTCCTACATCTTACTAACGTACTTTTCGTGTTGCTAATGTGGCATAAAGAGTCTTAAGATGTCCTAAGTTGTCGTACGATGTTCAAAGGACTCGGACGAATTCATTAGGTTTATTATGGAGTTTTAACGTTTCGTACGGTGGTGTAAGGTGTTCTTAGGAGCTGTAAGGCGTACTACATTATACTAATGTTCATTTCGAGTTGCTAATGTGGCATAAAGAGTCGTAAGATGTCCTAAGTTGTCGTACGATGTTCAAAGGACTCGTACAAATTCATTAGGTTTATTATGGAGTTTTATAGTTTTGTACGGTGATGTAAGGTGTTCTTAGGAGTTGTAACGCGTCCTACATTATTCTAACATGCTTTTCATGTTGCTAATGTGGCATAAAGAGTCGTAAGATGTCCTAAGTTGTCGTACGATGTTCAAAGGACTCGTACGAATTAATTAGGTTTATTATGGAGTTTTAAAGTTTTGTACGGTGATGTAAGGTGTTCTTAGGAGTTGTAACGCGTCCTACATTATTCTAACGTGCTTTTCATGTTGCTAATGCTGTATATTGAGCTGTAACATCTCCTGAGTTGTCGTACGATATTCAAAGGACTCGGACGAATTCATTAGGTTTATTATGGAGTTTTAATGTTTCGTACGGTGGTGTAAGGTGTTCTTAGGAGCTGTAAGGCGTCCTACATTATACTAATGTTCTTTTCGAGTTGCTGATGTGGCATAAAGAGTCGTAAGATGTGCTAAGTTATTGTACAATGTTCATAGGACTCGTCCGAATTAATTAGGTTTATTATGGAGTTTAAAAGTTTTTACGGTGATGTAAGGTGTTCTTAGAAGTTGTAACGCGTCCTACATTATTCTAACGTGCTTTTCATGTTGCTAATGTGGCATAAAGAGTCGTAAGATGTCCTAAGTTGTCGTACGATGTTCAAAGGACTCGTACGAATTAATTAGGTTTATTATGGAGTTTTAAAGTTTTGTACGATGATGTAAGTTGTTCTTAGGAGTTGTAACGCGTCCTACATTATTCTAACGTGCTTTTCATGTTGCTAATGCCGTATAATGAGTCGTAGCATCTCCTGAGTTGTCGTACGATGTTCAAAGGATTCAGACGTATTCATTAGGTTTATTATGGAATTTTAATGTTTCGTACGGTGGTGTAAGGTGTTCTTAGGAGCTGTAAGGCGTCCTACATCATACTAACGTTCTTTTCGACTTGCTAATGTGGCATAAAGATTCTTAAGATGTCCTAAGTTGTCGTATGATGTTCAAAGGACTCGGACGAATTCATTAGGTTTACTATGGAGTTTTAATGTTTCGTACGGTGGTGTAAGGTGTTCTTAGGAGCTGTAAGGCGTCCTACATCTTACTAACGTACTTTTCGTGTTGCTAATGTGGCATAAAGAGTCTTAAGATGTCCTAAGTTGTCGTACGATGTTCAAAGGACTCGGACGAATTCATTAGGTTTATTATGGAGTTTTAACGTTTCGTACGGTGGTGTAAGGTGTTCTTAGGAGCTGTAAGGCGTACTACATTATACTAATGTTCATTTCGAGTTGCTAATGTGGCATAAAGAGTCGTAAGATGTCCTAAGTTGTCGTACGATGTTCAAAGGACTCGTACAAATTCATTAGGTTTATTATGGAGTTTTATAGTTTTGTACGGTGATGTAAGGTGTTCTTAGGAGTTGTAACGCGTCCTACATTATTCTAACATGCTTTTCATGTTGCTAATGTGGCATAAAGAGTCGTAAGATGTCCTAAGTTGTCGTACGATGTTCAAAGGACTCGTACGAATTAATTAGGTTTATTATGGAGTTTTAAAGTTTTGTACGGTGATGTAAGGTGTTCTTAGGAGTTGTAACGCGTCCTACATTATTCTAACGTGCTTTTCATGTTGCTAATGCTGTATATTGAGCTGTAACATCTCCTGAGTTGTCGTACGATATTCAAAGGACTCGGACGAATTCATTAGGTTTATTATGGAGTTTTAATGTTTCGTACGGTGGTGTAAGGTGTTCTTAGGAGCTGTAAGGCGTCCTACATTATACTAATGTTCTTTTCGAGTTGCTGATGTGGCATAAAGAGTCGTAAGATGTGCTAAGTTGTTGTACAATGTTCATAGGACTCGTCCGAATTAATTAGGTTTATTATGGAGTTTAAAAGTTTTTACGGTGATGTAAGGTGTTCTTAGAAGTTGTAACGCGTCTTACATTATTCTAACGTGCTTTTCATGTTGCTAATGTGGCATAAAGAGTCGTAAGATGTCCTAAGTTGTCGTACGATGTTCAAAGGACTCGTACGAATTAATTAGGTTTATTATGGAGTTTTAAAGTTTTGTACGATGATGTAAGTTGTTCTTAGGAGTTGTAACGCGTCCTACATTATTCTAACGTGCTTTTCATGTTGCTAATGCCGTATAATGAGTCGTAGCATCTCCTGAGTTGTCGTACGATGTTCAAAGGATTCAGACGAATTCATTAGGTTTATTATGGAATTTTAATGTTTCGTACGGTGGTGTAAGGTGTTCTTAGGAGCTGTAAGGCGTCCTACATCATACTAACGTTCTTTTCGACTTGCTAATGTGGCATAAAGATTCTTAAGATGTCCTAAGTTGTCGTATGATGTTCAAAGGACTCGGACGAATTCATTAGGTTTACTATGGAGTTTTAATGTTTCGTACGGTGGTGTAAGGTGTTCTTAGGAGCTGTAAGGCGTCCTACATCTTACTAACGTACTTTTCGTGTTGCTAATGTGGCATAAAGAGTCTTAAGATGTCCTAAGTTGTCGTACGATGTTCAAAGGACTCGGACGAATTCATTAGGTTTATTATGGAGTTTTAACGTTTCGTACGGTGGTGTAAGGTGTTCTTAGGAGCTGTAAGGCGTACTACATTATACTAATGTTCATTTCGAGTGGCTAATGTGGCATAAAGAGTCGTAAGATGTCCTAAGTTGTCGTACGATGTTCAAAGGACTCGTAAAAATTCATTAGGTTTATTATGGAGTTTTATAGTTTTGTACGGTGATGTAAGGTGTTCTTAGGAGTTGTAACGCGTCCTACATTATTCTAACATGCTTTTCATGTTGCTAATGTGGCATAAAGAGTCGTAAGATGTCCTAAGTTGTCGTACGATGTTCAAAGGACTCGTACAAATTAATTAGGTTTATTATGGAGTTTTAAAGTTTTGTACGGTGATGTAAGGTGTTCTTAGGAGTTGTAACGCGTCCTACATTATTCTAACGTGCTTTTCATGTTGCTAATGCTGTATATTGAGCTGTAACATCTCCTGAGTTGTCGTACGATATTCAAAGGACTCGGACGAATTCATTAGGTTTATTATGGAGTTTTAATGTTTCGTACGGTGGTGTAAGGTGTTCTTAGGAGCTGTAAGGCGTCCTACATTATACTAATGTTCTTTCCGAGTTGCTGATGTGGCATAAAGAGTCGTAAGATGTGCTAAGTTGTTGTACAATGTTCATAGGACTCGTCCGAATTAATTAGGTTTATTATGGAGTTTAAAAGTTTTTACGGTGATGTAAGGTGTTCTTAGAAGTTGTAACGCGTCCTACATTATTCTAACGTGCTTTTCATGTTGCTAATGTGGCATAAAGAGTCGTAAGATGTCCTAAGTTGTCGTACGATGTTCAAAGGACTCGTACGAATTAATTAGGTTTATTATGGAGTTTTAAAGTTTTGTACGATGATGTAAGTTGTTCTTAGGAGTTGTAACGCGTCCTACATTATTCTAACGTGCTTTTCATGTTGCTAATGCCGTATAATGAGTCGTAGCATCTCCTGAGTTGTCGTACGATGTTCAAAGGACTCAGACGAATTCATTAGGTTTATTATGGAATTTTAATGTTTCGTACGGTGGTGTAAGGTGTTCTTAGGAGCTGTAAGGCGTCCTACATCATACTAACGTTCTTTTCGACTTGCTAATGTGGCATAAAGATTCTTAAGATGTCCTAAGTTGTCGTATGATGTTCAAAGGACTCGGACGAATTCATTAGGTTTACTATGGAGTTTTAATGTTTCGTACGGTGGTGTAAGGTGTTCTTAGGAGCTGTAAGGCGTCCTACATCATACTAACGTACTTTTCGTGTTGCTAATGTGGCATAAAGAGTCTTAAGATGTCCTAAGTTGTCGTACGATGTTCAAAGGACTCGGACGAATTCATTAGGTTTATTATGGAGTTTTAACGTTTCGTACGGTGGTGTAAGGTGTTCTTAGGAGCTGTAAGGCGTACTACATTATACTAATGTTCATTTCGAGTTGCTAATGTGGCATAAAGAGTCGTAAGATGTCCTAAGTTGTCGTACGATGTTCAAAGGACTCGTACAAATTCATTAGGTTTATTATGGAGTTTTATAGTTTTGTACGGTGATGTAAGGTGTTCTTAGGAGTTGTAACGCGTCCTACATTATTCTAACATGCTTTTCATGTTGCTAATGTGGCATAAAGAGTCGTAAGATGTCCTAAGTTGTCGTACGATGTTCAAAGGACTCGTACGAATTAATTAGGTTTATTATAGAGTTTTAAAGTTTTGTACGGTGATGTAAGGTGTTCTTAGGAGTTGTAACGCGTCCTACATTATTCTAACGTGCTTTTCATGTTGCTAATGCTGTATATTGAGCTGTAACATCTCCTGAGTTGTCGTACGATATTCAAAGGACTCGGACGAATTCATTAGGTTTATTATGGAGTTTTAATGTTTCGTACGGTGGTGTAAGGTGTTCTTAGGAGCTGTAAGGCGTCCTGCATTATACTAATGTTCTTTTCGAGTTGCTGATGTGGCATAAAGAGTCGTAAGATGTGCTAAGTTGTTGTACAATGTTCATAGGACTCGTCCGAATTAATTAGGTTTATTATGGAGTTTAAAAGTTTTTATGGTGATGTAAGGTGTTCTTAGAAGTTGTAACGCGTCCTACATTATTCTAACGTGCTTTTCATGTTGCTAATGTGGCATAAAGAGTCGTAAGATGTCCTAAGTTGTCGTACGATGTTCAAAGGACTCGTACGAATTAATTAGGTTTATTATGGAGTTTTAAAGTTTTGTACGATGATGTAAGTTGTTCTTAGGAGTTGTAACGCGTCCTACATTATTCTAACGTGCTTTTCATGTTGCTAATGCCGTATAATGAGTCGTAGCATCTCCTGAGTTGTCGTACGATGTTCAAAGGACTCAGACGAATTCATTAGGTTTATTATGGAATTTTAATGTTTCGTACGGTGGTGTAAGGTGTTCTTAGGAGCTGTAAGGCGTCCTACATCATACTAACGTTCTTTTCGACTTGCTAATGTGGCATAAAGATTCTTAAGATGTCCTAAGTTGTCGTATGATGTTCAAAGGACTCGGGCGAATTCATTAGGTTTACTATGGAGTTTTAATGTTTCGTACGGTGGTGTAAGGTGTTCTTAGGAGCTGTAAGGCGTCCTACATCATACTAACGTACTTTTCGTGTTGCTAATGTGGCATAAAGAGTCTTAAGATGTCCTAAGTTGTCGTACGATGTTCAAAGGACTCGGACGAATTCATTAGGTTTATTATGGAGTTTTAACGTTTCGTACGGTGGTGTAAGGTGTTCTTAGGAGCTGTAAGGCGTACTACATTATACTAATGTTCATTTCGAGTTGCTAATGTGGCATAAAGAGTCGTAAGATGTCCTAAGTTGTCGTACGATGTTCAAAGGACTCGTACAAATTCATTAGGTTTATTATGGAGTTTTATAGTTTTGTACGGTGATGTAAGGTGTTCTTAGGAGTTGTAACGCGTCCTACATTATTCTAACATGCTTTTCATGTTGCTAATGTGGCATAAAGAGTCGTAAGATGTCCTAAGTTGTCGTACGATGTTCAAAGGACTCGTACGAATTAATTAGGTTTATTATGGAGTTTTAAAGTTTTGTACGGTGATGTAAGGTGTTCTTAGGAGTTGTAACGCGTCCTACATTATTCTAACGTGCTTTTCATGTTGCTAATGCTGTATATTGAGCTGTAACATCTCCTGAGTTGTCGTACGATATTCAAAGGACTCGGACGAATTCATTAGGTTTATTATGGAGTTTTAATGTTTCGTACGGTGGTGTAAGGTGTTCTTAGGAGCTGTAAGGCGTCCTGCATTATACTAATGTTCTTTTCGAGTTGCTGATGTGGCATAAAGAGTCGTAAGATGTGCTAAGTTGTTGTACAATGTTCATAGGACTCGTCCGAATTAATTAGGTTTATTATGGAGTTTAAAAGTTTTTACGGTGATGTAAGGTGTTCTTAGAAGTTGTAACGCGTCCTACATTATTCTAACGTGCTTTTCATGTTGCTAATGTGGCATAAAGAGTCGTAAGATGTCCTAAGTTGTCGTACGATGTTCAAAGGACTCGTACGAATTAATTAGGTTTATTATGGAGTTTTAAAGTTTTGTACGATGATGTAAGTTGTTCTTAGGAGTTGTAACGCGTCCTACATTATTCTAACGTGCTTTTCATGTTGCTAATGCCGTATAATGAGTCGTAGCATCTCCTGAGTTGTCGTACGATGTTCAAAGGACTCAGACGAATTCATTAGGTTTATTATGGAATTTTAATGTTTCGTACGGTGGTGTAAGGTGTTCTTAGGAGCTGTAAGGCGTCCTACATCATACTAACGTTCTTTTCGACTTGCTAATGTGGCATAAAGATTCTTAAGATGTCCTAAGTTGTCGTATGATGTTCAAAGGACTCGGGCGAATTCATTAGGTTTACTATGGAGTTTTAATGTTTCGTACGGTGGTGTAAGGTGTTCTTAGGAGCTGTAAGGCGTCCTACATCATACTAACGTACTTTTCGTGTTGCTAATGTGGCATAAAGAGTCTTAAGATGTCCTAAGTTGTCGTACGATGTTCAAAGGACTCGGACGAATTCATTAGGTTTATTATGGAGTTTTAACGTTTCGTACGGTGGTGTAAGGTGTTCTTAGGAGCTGTAAGGCGTACTACATTATACTAATGTTCATTTCGAGTTGCTAATGTGGCATAAAGAGTCGTAAGATGTCCTAAGTTGTCGTACGATGTTCAAAGGACTCGTACAAATTCATTAGGTTTATTATGGAGTTTTATAGTTTTGTACGGTGATGTAAGGTGTTCTTAGGAGTTGTAACGCGTCCTACATTATTCTAACATGCTTTTCATGTTGCTAATGTGGCATAAAGAGTCGTAAGATGTTCTAAGTTGTCGTACGATGTTCAAAGGACTCGTACGAATTAATTAGGTTTATTATGGAGTTTTAAAGTTTTGTACGGTGATGTAAGGTGTTCTTAGGAGTTGTAACGCGTCCTACATTATTCTAACGTGCTTTTCATGTTGCTAATGCTGTATATTGAGCTGTAACATCTCCTGAGTTGTCGTACGATATTCAAAGGACTCGGACGAATTCATTAGGTTTATTATGGAGTTTTAATGTTTCGTACGGTGGTGTAAGGTGTTCTTAGGAGCTGTAAGGCGTCCTGCATTATACTAATGTTCTTTTCGAGTTGCTGATGTGGCATAAAGAGTCGTAAGATGTGCTAAGTTGTTGTACAATGTTCATAGGACTCGTCCGAATTAATTAGGTTTATTATGGAGTTTAAAAGTTTTTACGGTGATGTAAGGTGTTCTTAGAAGTTGTAACGCGTCCTACATTATTCTAACGTGCTTTTCATGTTGCTAATGTGGCATAAAGAGTCGTAAGATGTCCTAAGTTGTCGTACGATGTTCAAAGGACTCGTACGAATTAATTAGGTTTATTATGGAGTTTTAAAGTTTTGTACGATGATGTAAGTTGTTCTTAGGAGTTGTAACGCGTCCTACATTGTTCTAACGTGCTTTTCATGTTGCTAATGCCGTATAATGAGTCGTAGCATCTCCTGAGTTGTCGTACGATGTTCAAAGGACTCAGACGAATTCATTAGGTTTATTATGGAATTTTAATGTTTCGTACGGTGGTGTAAGGTGTTCTTCGGAGCTGTAAGGCGTCCTACATCATACTAACGTTCTTTTCGACTTGCTAATGTGGCATAAAGATTCTTAAGATGTCCTAAGTTGTCGTATGATGTTCAAAGGACTCGGACGAATTCATTAGGTTTACTATGGAGTTTTAATGTTTCGTACGGTGGTGTAAGGTGTTCTTAGGAGCTGTAAGGCGTCCTACATCATACTAACGTACTTTTCGTGTTGCTAATGTGGCATAAAGAGTCTTAAGATGTCCTAAGTTGTCGTACGATGTTCAAAGGACTCGGACGAATTCATTAGGTTTATTATGGAGTTTTAACGTTTCGTACGGTGGTGTAAGGTGTTCTTAGGAGCTGTAAGGCGTACTACATTATACTAATGCTCATTTCGAGTTGCTAATGTGGCATAAAGAGTCGTAAGATGTCCTAAGTTGTCGTACGATGTTCAAAGGACTCGTACAAATTCATTAGGTTTATTATGGAGTTTTATAGTTTTGTACGGTGATGTAAGGTGTTCTTAGGAGTTGTAACGCGTCCTACATTATTCTAACATGCTTTTCATGTTGTTAATGTGGCATAAAGAGTCGTAAGATGTCCTAAGTTGTCGTACGATGTTCAAAGGACTCGTACGAATTAATTAGGTTTATTATGGAGTTTTAAAGTTTTGTACGGTGATGTAAGGTGTTCTTAGGAGTTGTAACGCGTCCTACATTATTCTAACGTGCTTTTCATGTTGCTAATGCTGTATATTGAGCTGTAACATCTCCTGAGTTGTAGTATGATATTCAAAGGACTCGGACGAATTCATTAGGTTTATTATGGAGTTTTAATGTTTCGTACGGTGGTGTAAGGTGTTCTTAGGAGCTGTAAGGCGTCCTGCATTATACTAATGTTCTTTTCGAGTTGCTGATGTGGCATAAAGAGTCGTAAGATGTGCTAAGTTGTTGTACAATGTTCAAAGGACTCGTCCGAATTAATTAGGTTTATTATGGAGTTTAAAAGTTTTTACGGTGATGTAAGGTGTTCTTAGAAGTTGTAACGCGTCCTACATTATTCTAACGTGCTTTTCATGTTGCTAATGTGGCATAAAGAGTCGTAAGATGTCCTAAGTTGTCGTACGATGTTCAAAGGACTCGTACGAATTAATTAGGTTTATTATGGAGTTTTAAAGTTTTGTACGATGATGTAAGTTGTTCTTAGGAGTTGTAACGCGTCCTACATTGTTCTAACGTGCTTTTCATGTTGCTAATGCCGTATAATGAGTCGTAGCATCTCCTGAGTTGTCGTACGATGTTCAAAGGACTCAGACGAATTCATTAGGTTTATTATGGAATTTTAATGTTTCGTACGGTGGTGTAAGGTGTTCTTAGGAGCTGTAAGGTGTCCTACATCATACTAACGTTCTTTTCGACTTGCTAATGTGGCATAAAGATTCTTAAGATGTCCTAAGTTGTCGTATGATGTTCAAAGGACTCGGACGAATTCATTAGGTTTACTATGGAGTTTTAATGTTTCGTACGGTGGTGTAAGGTGTTCTTAGGAGCTGTAAGGCGTCCTACATCATACTAACGTACTTTTCGTGTTGCTAATGTGGCATAAAGAGTCTTAAGATGTCCTAAGTTGTCGTACGATGTTCAAAGGACTCGGACGAATTCATTAGGTTTATTATGGAGTTTTAACGTTTCGTACGGTGGTGTAAGGTGTTCTTAGGAGCTGTAAGGCGTACTACATTATACTAATGTTCATTTTGAGTTGCTAATATGGCATAAAGAGTCGTAAGATGTCCTAAGTTGTCGTACGATGTTCAAAGGACTCGTACAAATTCATTAGGTTTATTATGGAGTTTTATAGTTTTGTACGGTGATGTAAGGTGTTCTTAGGAGTTGTAACGCGTCCTACATTATTCTAACATGCTTTTCATGTTGCTAATGTGGCATAAAGAGTCGTAAGATGTCCTAAGTTGTCGTACGATGTTCAAAGGACTCGTACGAAATAATTAGGTTTATTATGGAGTTTTAAAGTTTTGTACGGTGATGTAAGGTGTTCTTAGGAGTTGTAACGCGTCCTAAATTATTCTAACGTGCTTTTCATGTTGCTAATGCTGTATATTGAGCTGTAACATCTCCTGAGTTGTCGTACGATATTCAAAGGACTCGGACGAATTCATTAGGTTTATTATGGAGTTTTAATGTTTCGTACGGTGGTGTAAGGTGTTCTTAGGAGCTGTAAGGCGTCCTGCATTATACTAATGTTCTTTTCGAGTTGCTGATGTGGCATAAAGAGTCGTAAGATGTGCTAAGTTGTTGTACAATGTTCAAAGGACTCGTCCGAATTAATTAGGTTTATTATGGAGTTTAAAAGTTTTTACGGTGATGTAAGGTGTTCTTAGAAGTTGTAACGCGTCCTACATTATTCTAACGTGCTTTTCATGTTGCTAATGTGGCATAAAGAGTCGTAAGATGTCCTAAGTTGTCGTACGATGTTCAAAGGACTCGTACGAATTAATTAGGTTTATTATGGAGTTTTAAAGTTTTGTACGATGATGTAAGTTGTTCTTAGGAGTTGTAACGCGTCCTACATTGTTCTAACGTGCTTTTCATGTTGCTAATGCCGTATAATGAGTCGTAGCATCTCCTGAGTTGTCGTACGATGTTCAAAGGACTCAGACGAATTCATTAGGTTTATTATGGAATTTTAATGTTTCGTACGGTGGTGTAAGGTGTTCTTAGGAGCTGTAAGGCGTCCTACATCATACTAACGTTCTTTTCGACTTGCTAATGTGGCATAAAGATTCTTAAGATGTCCTAAGTTGTCGTATGATGTTCAAAGGACTCGGACGAATTCATTAGGTTTACTATGGAGTTTTAATGTTTCGTACGGTGGTGTAAGGTGTTCTTAGGAGCTGTAAGGCGTCCTACATCATACTAACGTACTTTTCGTGTTGCTAATGTGGCATAAAGAGTCTTAAGATGTCCTAAGTTGTCGTACTATGTTCAAAGGACTCGGACGAATTCATTAGGTTTATTATGGAGTTTTAACGTTTCGTACGGTGGTGTAAGGTGTTCTTAGGAGCTGTAAGGCGTACTACATTATACTAATGTTCATTTCGAGTTGCTAATGTGGCATAAAGAGTCGTAAGATGTCCTAAGTTGTCGTACGATGTTCAAAGGACTCGTACAAATTCATTAGGTTTATTATGGAGTTTTATAGTTTTGTACGGTGATGTAAGGTGTTCTTAGGAGTTGTAACGCGTCCTACATTATTCTAACATGCTTTTCATGTTGCTAATGTGGCATAAAGAGTCGTAAGATGTCCTAAGTTGTCGTACGATGTTCAAAGGACTCGTACGAAATAATTAGGTTTATTATGGAGTTTTAAAGTTTTGTACGGTGATGTAAGGTGTTCTTAGGAGTTGTAACGCGTCCTACATTATTCTAACGTGCTTTTCATGTTGCTAATGCTGTATATTGAGCTGTAACATCTCCTGAGTTGTCGTACGATATTCAAAGGACTCGGACGAATTCATTAGGTTTATTATGGAGTTTTAATGTTTCGTACGGTGGTGTAAGGTGTTCTTAGGAGCTGTAAGGCGTCCTGCATTATACTAATGTTCTTTTCGAGTTGCTGATGTGGCATAAAGAGTCGTAAGATGTGCTAAGTTGTTGTACAATGTTCAAAGGACTCGTCCGAATTAATTAGGTTTATTATGGAGTTTAAAAGTTTTTACGGTGATGTAAGGTGTTCTTAGAAGTTGTAACGCGTCCTACATTATTCTAACGTGCTTTTCATGTTGCTAATGTGGCATAAAGAGTCGTAAGATGTCCTAAGTTGTCGTACGATGTTCAAAGGACTCGTACGAATTAATTAGGTTTATTATGGAGTTTTAAAGTTTTGTACGATGATGTAAGTTGTTCTTAGGAGTTGTAACGCGTCCTACATTGTTCTAACGTGCTTTTCATGTTGCTAATGCCGTATAATGAGTCGTAGCATCTCCTGAGTTGGCGTACGATGTTCAAAGGACTCAGACGAATTCATTAGGTTTATTATGGAATTTTAATGTTTCGTACGGTGGTGTAAGGTGTTCTTAGGAGCTGTAAGGCGTCCTACATCATACTAACGTTCTTTTCGACTTGCTAATGTGGCATAAAGATTCTTAAGATGTCCTAAGTTGTCGTATGATGTTCAAAGGACTCGGACGAATTCATTAGGTTTACTATGGAGTTTTAATGTTTCGTACGGTGGTGTAAGGTGTTCTTAGGAGCTGTAAGGCGTCCTACATCATACTAACGTACTTTTCGTGTTGCTAATGTGGCATAAAGAGTCTTAAGATGTCCTAAGTTGTCGTACGATGTTCAAAGGACTCGGACGAATTCATTAGGTTTATTATGGAGTTTTAACGTTTCGTACGGTGGTGTAAGGTGTTCTTAGGAGCTGTAAGGCGTACTACATTATACTAATGTTCATTTCGAGTTGCTAATGTGGCATAAAGAGTCGTAAGATGTCCTAAGTTGTCGTACGATGTTCAAAGGACTCGTACAAATTCATTAGGTTTATTATGGAGTTTTATAGTTTTGTACGGTGATGTAAGGTGTTCTTAGGAGTTGTAACGCGTCCTACATTATTCTAACATGCTTTTCATGTTGCTAATGTGGCATAAAGAGTCGTAAGATGTCCTAAGTTGTCGTACGATGTTCAAAGGACTCGTACGAAATAATTAGGTTTATTATGGAGTTTTAAAGTTTTGTACGGTGATGTAAGGTGTTCTTAGGAGTTGTAACGCGTCCTACATTATTCTAACGTGCTTTTCATGTTGCTAATGCTGTATATTGAGCTGTAACATCTCCTGAGTTGTCGTACGATATTCAAAGGACTCGGACGAATTCATTAGGTTTATTATGGAGTTTTAATGTTTCGTACGGTGGTGTAAGGTGTTCTTAGGAGCTGTAAGGCGTCCTGCATTATACTAATGTTCTTTTCGAGTTGCTGATGTGGCATAAAGAGTCGTAAGATGTGCTAAGTTGTTGTACAATGTTCAAAGGACTCGTCCGAATTAATTAGGTTTATTATGGAGTTTAAAAGTTTTTACGGTGATGTAAGGTGTTCTTAGAAGTTGTAACGCGTCCTACATTATTCTAACGTGCTTTTCATGTTGCTAATGTGGCATAAAGAGTCGTAAGATGTCCTAAGTTGTCGTACGATGTACAAAGGACTCGTACGAATTAATTAGGTTTATTATGGAGTTTTAAAGTTTTGTACGATGATGTAAGTTGTTCTTAGGAGTTGTAACGCGTCCTACATTGTTCTAACGTGCTTTTCATGTTGCTAATGCCGTATAATGAGTCGTAGCATCTCCTGAGTTGTCGTACGATGTTCAAAGGACTCAGACGAATTCATTAGGTTTATTATGGAATTTTAATGTTTCGTACGGTGGTGTAAGGTGTTCTTAGGAGCTGTAAGGCGTCCTACATCATACTAACGTTCTTTTCGACTTGCTAATGTGGCATAAAGATTCTTAAGATGTCCTAAGTTGTCGTATGATGTTCAAAGGACTCGGACGAATTCATTAGGTTTACTATGGAGTTTTAATGTTTCGTACGGTGGTGTAAGGTGTTCTTAGGAGCTGTAAGGCGTCCTACATCATACTAACGTACTTTTCGTGTTGCTAATGTGGCATAAAGAGTCTTAAGATGTCCTAAGTTGTCGTACGATGTTCAAAGGACTCGGACGAATTCATTAGGTTTATTATGGAGTTTTAACGTTTCGTACGGTGGTGTAAGGTGTTCTTAGGAGCTGTAAGGCGTACTACATTATACTAATGTTCATTTCGAGTTGCTAATGTGGCATAAAGAGTCGTAAGATGTCCTAAGTTGTCGTACGATGTTCAAAGGACTCGTACAAATTCATTAGGTTTATTATGGAGTTTTATAGTTTTGTACGGTGATGTAAGGTGTTCTTAGGAGCTGTAACGCGTCCTACATTATTCTAACATGCTTTTCATGTTGCTAATGTGGCATAAAGAGTCGTAAGATGTCCTAAGTTGTCGTACGATGTTCAAAGGACTCGTACGAAATAATTAGGGTTATTATGGAGTTTTAAAGTTTTGTACGGTGATGTAAGGTGTTCTTAGGAGTTGTAACGCGTCCTACATTATTCTAACGTGCTTTTCATGTTGCTAATGCTGTATATTGAGCTGTAACATCTCCTGAGTTGTCGTACGATATTCAAAGGACTCGGACGAATTCATTAGGTTTATTATGGAGTTTTAATGTTTCGTACGGTGGTGTAAGGTGTTCTTAGGAGCTGTAAGGCGTCCTGCATTATACTAATGTTCTTTTCGAGTTGCTGATGTGGCATAAAGAGTCGTAAGATGTGCTAAGTTGTTGTACAATGTTCAAAGGACTCGTCCGAATTAATTAGGTTTATTATGGAGTTTAAAAGTTTTTACGGTGATGTAAGGTGTTCTTAGAAGTTGTAACGCGTCCTACATTATTCTAACGTGCTTTTCATGTTGCTAATGTGGCATAAAGAGTCGTAAGATGTCCTAAGTTGTCGTACGATGTTCAAAGGACTCGTACGAATTAATTAGGTTTATTATGGAGTTTTAAAGTTTTGTACGATGATGTAAGTTGTTCTTAGGAGTTGTAACGCGTCCTACATTGTTCTAACGTGCTTTTCATGTTGCTAATGCCGTATAATGAGTCGTAGCATCTCCTGAGTTGTCGTACGATGTTCAAAGGACTCAGACGAATTCATTAGGTTTATTATGGAATTTTAATGTTTCGTACGGTGGTGTAAGGTGTTCTTCGGAGCTGTAAGGCGTCCTACATCATACTAACGTTCTTTTCGACTTGCTAATGTGGCATAAAGATTCTTAAGATGTCCTA
Source organism: Tagetes erecta (assembly GCA_030867185.1). Classification (NCBI taxonomy): domain Eukaryota; kingdom Viridiplantae; phylum Streptophyta; class Magnoliopsida; order Asterales; family Asteraceae; genus Tagetes; species Tagetes erecta. The sequence continues at coordinate 39,609,417 of CM061487.1, read as the reverse complement.
AGTTGTCGTATGATGTTCAAAGGACTCGGACGAATTCATTAGGTTTACTATGGAGTTTTAATGTTTCGTACGGTGGTGTAAGGTGTTCTTAGGAGCTGTAAGGCGTCCTACATCATACTAACGTACTTTTCGTGTTGCTAATGTGGCTTAAAGAGTCTTAAGATGTCCTAAGTTGTCGTACGATGTTCAAAGGAGTCGGACGAATTCATTAGGTTTATTATGGAGTTTTAACGTTTCGTACGGTGGTGTAAGGTGTTCTTAGGAGCTGTAAGGCGTACTACATTATACTAATGTTCATTTCGAGTTGCTAATGTGGCATAAAGAGTCGTAAGATGTCCTAAGTTGTCGTACGATGTTCAAAGGACTCGTACAAATTCATTAGGTTTATTATGGAGTTTTAAAGTTTTGTACGGTGATGTAAGGTGTTCTTAGGAGTTGTAACGCGTCCTACATTATTCTAACGTGCTTTTCATGTTGCTAATGCTGTATATTGAGCTGTAACATCTCCTGAGTTGTCGTATGATATTCAAAGGACTCGGACGAATTCATTAGGTTTATTATGGAGTTTTAATGTTTCGTACGGTGGTGTAACGTGTTCTTAGGAGCTGTAAGGCGTCCTACATCATACTAACGTACTTTTCGTGTTGCTAATGTGGCATAAAGAGTCTTAAGATGTCCTAAGTTGTCGTACGATGTTCAAAGGAGTCGGACGAATTCATTAGGTTTATTATGGAGTTTTAACGTTTCGTACGGTGGTGTAAGGTGTTCTTAGGAGCTGTAAGGCGTACTACATTATACTAATGTTCATTTCGAGTTGCTAATGTGGCATAAAGAGTCGTAAGATGTCCTAAGTTGTCGTACGATGTTCAAAGGACTCGTACAAATTCATTAGGTTTATTATGGAGTTTTAAAGTTTTGTACGGTGATGTAAGGTGTTCTTAGGAGTTGTAACGCGTCCTACATTATTCTAACGTGCTTTTCATGTTGCTAATGCTGTATATTGAGCTGTAACATCTCCTGAGTTGTCGTATGATATTCAAAGGACTCGGACGAATTCATTAGGTTTATTATGGAGTTTTAATGTTTCGTACGGTGGTGTAAGGTGTTCTTAGGAGCTGTAAGGCGTCCTGCATTATACTAATGTTCTTTTCGAGTTGCTGATGTGGCATAAAGAGTCGTAAGATGTGCTAAGTTGTTGTACAATGTTCAAAGGACTCGTCCGAATTAATTAGGTTTATTATGGAGTTTAAAAGTTTTTACGGTGATGTAAGGTGTTCTTAGAAGTTGTAACGCGTCCTACATTATTCTAACGTGCTTTTCATGTTGCTAATGTGGCATAAAGAGTCGTAAGATGTCCTAAGTTGTCGTACGATGTTCAAAGGACTCGTACGAATTAATTAGGTTTATTATGGAGTTTTAAAGTTTTGTACGATGATGTAAGTTGTTTTTAGGAGTTGTAACGCGTCCTACATTGTTCTAACGTGCTTTTCATGTTGCTAATGCCGTATAATGAGTCGTAGCATCTCCTGAGTTGTCGTACGATGTTCAAAGGACTCAGACGAATTCATTAGGTTTATTATGGAATTTTAATGTTTCGTACGGTGGTGTAAGGTGTTCTTCGGAGCTGTAAGGCGTCCTACATCATACTAACGTTCTTTTCGACTTGCTAATGTGGCATAAAGATTCTTAAGATGTCCTAAGTTGTCGTATGATGTTCAAAGGACTCGGACGAATTCATTAGGTTTACTATGGAGTTTTAATGTTTCGTACGGTGGTGTAAGGTGTTCTTAGGAGCTGTAAGGCGTCCTACATCATACTAACGTACTTTTCGTGTTGCTAATGTGGCATAAAGAGTCGTAAGATGTCCTAAGTTGTTGTACGATGTTCAAAGGACTCATACGAATTAATTAGGTTTATTATGGAGTTTTAAAGTTTTGTACGATGATGTAAGTTGTTCTTAGGAGTTGTAACGCGTCCTACATTATTCTAACGTGCTTTTCATGTTGCTAATGCCGTATAATGAGTCGTAGCATCTCCTGAGTTGTCGTACGATGTTCAAAGGACTCAGACGAATTCATTAGGTTTATTATGGAATTTTAATGTTTCGTACGGTGGTGTAAGGTGTTCTTAGGAGCTGTAAGGCGTCCTACATCATACTAACGTTCTTTTCGACTTGCTAATGTGGCATAAAGATTCTTAAGATGTCCTAAGTTGTCGTATGATGTTCAAAGGACTCGGACGAATTCATTAGGTTTACTATGGAGTTTTAATGTTTCGTACGGTGGTGTAAGGTGTTCTTAGGAGCTGTAAGGCGTCCTACATCATACTAACGTTCTTTTCGTGTTGCTAATGTGGCATAAAGAGTCTTAAGATGTCCTAAGTTGTCGCACGATGTTCAAAGGACTCGGACGAATTCATTAGGTTTTTTATGGAGTTTTAACGTTTCGTACGGTGGTGTAAGGTGTTCTTAGGAGCTGTAAGGCATACTACATTATACTAATGTTCATTTCGAGTTGCTAATGTGGCATAAAGAGTCGTAAGATGTCCTAAGTTGTCGTTCGATGTTCAAAGGACTCGTACAAATTCATTAGGTTTATTATGGAGTTTTATAGTTTTGTACGGTGATGTAAGGTGTTCTTAGGAGTTGTAACGCGTCCTACATTATTCTAACATGCTTTTCATGTTGCTAATGTGGCATAAAGAGTCGTAAGATGTCCTAAGTTGTCGTACGATGTTCAAAGGACTCGTACGAATTAATTAGGTTTATTATGGAGTTTTAAAGTTTTGTACGGTGATGTAAGGTGTTCTTAGGAGTTGTAACGCGTCCTACATTATTCTAACATGCTTTTCATGTTGCTAATGTGGCATAAAGAGTCGTAAGATGTCCTAAGTTGTCGTACGATGTTCAAAGGACTCGTACGAATTAATTAGGTTTATTATGGAGTTTTAAATTTTGTACGGTGATGTAAGGTGTTCTTAGGAGTTGTAATGCGTCCTACATTATTCTAACGTGCTTTTCATGTTGCTAATGCTGTATATTGAGCTGTAACATCTCCTGAGTTGTCGTACGATATTCAAAGGACTCGGACGAATTCATTAGGTTTATTATGGAGTTTTAATGTTCCGTACGGTGGTGTAAGGTGTTCTTAGGAGCTGTAAGGCGTCCTACATCATACTAACGTTCTTTTCGACTTGATAATGTGGCATAAAGATTCTTAAGATGTCCTAAGTTGTCGTATGATGTTCAAAGGACTCGGACGAATTCATTAGGTTTACTATGGAGTTTTAATGTTTCGTACGGTGGTGTAAGGTGTTCTTAGGAGCTGTAAGGCGTCCTACATCATACTAACGTTCTTTTCGTGTTGCTAATGTGGCATAAAGAGTCTTAAGATGTTCTAAGTTGTCGTACGATGTTCAAAGGATTCAGACGAATTCTTTAGGTTTATTATGGAGTTTTAACGTTTCGTACGGTGGTGTAAGGTGTTCTTAGGAGCTGTAAGGCGTACTACATTATACTAATGTTCATTTCGAGTTGCTAATGTGGCATAAAGAGTCGTAAGATGTCCTAAGTTGTCGTTCGATGTTCAAACGACTCAGACGAATTCATTAGGTTTATTATGGAGTTTTAAAGTTTTGTACGGTGATGTAAGGTGTTCTTAGGAGTTGTAACGCGTCCTACATTATTCTAACATGCTTTTCATGTTGCTAATGTGGCATAAAGAGTCGTAAGATGTCCTAAGTTGTCGTACGATGTTCAAAGGACTCGTACGAATTAATTAGGTTTATTATGGAGTTTTAAAGTTTTGTACGGTGATGTAAGGTGTTCTTAGGAGTTGTAACGCGTCCTACATTATTCTAACATGCTTTTCATGTTGCTAATGTGGCATAAAGAGTCGTAAGATGTCCTAAGTTGTCGTACGATGTTCAAAGGACTCGTACGAATTAATTAGGTTTATTATGGAGTTTTAAAGTTTTGTATGGTGATGTAAGGTGTTCTTAGGAGTTGTAACGCGTCCTACATTATTCTAACGTGCTTTTCATGTTGCTAATGCTGTATATTGAGCTGTAACATCTCCTGAGTTGTCGTACGATATTCAAAGAACTCGGACGAATTCATTAGGTTTATTATGGAGTTTTAATGTTTCGTACGGTGGTGTAAGGTGTTCTTAGGAGCTGTAAGGCATCCTACATTATTCTAATGTTCTTTTCGAGTTGCTGATGTGGCATAAAGAGTCGTAAGATGTGCTAAGTTGTTGTACAATGTTCAAAGGACTCGTCCGAATTAATTAGGTTTATTATGGAGTTTAAAAGTTTTTATGGTGATGTAAGGTGTTCTTAGAAGTTGTAACGCGTCCTACATTATTCTAACGTGCTTTTCATGTTGCTAATGTGGCATAAAGAGTCGTAAGATGTCCTAAGTTGTCGTACGATGTTCAAAGGACTCGTACGAATTAATTAGGTTTATTATGGAGTTTTAAAGTTTTGTACGATGATGTAAGTTGTTCTTAGGAGTTGTAACGCGTCCTACATTATTCTAACGTGCTTTTCATGTTGCTCATGCCGTATAATGAGTCGTAGCATCTCCTGAGTTGTCGTACAATGTTCAAAGGACTCAGACGAATTCATTAGGTTTATTATGGAATTTTAATGTTTCGTACGGTGGTGTAAGGTGTTCTTAGGAGCTGTAAGGCGTCCTACATCATACTAACGTTCTTTTCGACTTGCTAATGTGGCATAAAGATTCTTAAGATGTCCTAAGTTGTCGTATGATGTTCAAAGGACTCGGACGAATTCATTAGGTTTACTATGGAGTTTTAATGTTTCGTACGGTGGTGTAAGGTGTTCTTAAGAGCTGTAAGGCGTCCTACATCATACTAACGTTTTTTTCGTGTTGCTAATGTGGCATAAAGAGTCTTAAGATGTCGTAAGTTTTCGTACGATGTTCAAAGGACTCGGACGAATTCATTAGGTTTATTATGGAGTTTTAACGTTTCGTACGGTGGTGTAAGGTGTTCTTAGGAGCTGTAAGGCGTACTACATTATACTAATGTTCATTTCGAGTTGCTAATGTGGCATAAAGAGTCGTAAGATGTCGTAAGTTGTCGTACGATGTTCAAAGGACTCGTACAAATTCATTAGGTTTATTATGGAGTTTTATAGTTTTGTACGGTGATGTAAGGTGTTCTTATGAGTTGTAACGCGTCCTACATTATTCTAACATGCTTTTCATGTTGCTAATGTGGCATAAAGAGTCGTAAGATGCGCTAAGTTGTCGTACAATGTTCAAAGGACTCGTACGAATTAATTAGGTTTATATGGAGTTTTAAAGTTTTGTACGGTGATGTAAGGTGTTCTTAGGAGTTGTAACGCGTCCTACATTATTCTAACGTGCTTTTCATGTTGCTAGTGCCGTATACTGAGCCGTAACATCTCCTGAGTTGTCGTACGATGTTCAAAGGACTCGGACGAATTCATTAGGTTTACTATGGAGTTTTAACGTTTCGTACGGTGGTGTAAGGTGTTCTTAGGAGCTGTAAGGCGTCCTACATCATACTAACGTTCTTTTCGTGTTGCTAATGTGGCATAAAGAGTCTTAAGATGTCCTAAGTTGTCGTACGATGTTCAAAGGACTCGGACGAATTCATTAGGTTTATTATGGAGTTTTAACGTTTCGTACGGTGGTGTAAGGTGTTCTTAGGAGCTGTAAGGCGTACTACATTATACTAATGTTCATTTCGAGTTGCTAATGTGGCATAAAGAGTCGTAAGATGTCCTAAGTTGTCGTTCGATGTTCAAACGACTCAGACGAATTCATTAGGTTTATTATGGATTTTTAAAGTTTTGTACGGTGATGTAAGGTGTTCTTAGGAGTTGTAACGCGTCCTACATTATTCGAACATGCTTTTCATGTTGCTAATGTGGCATAAAGAGTCGTAAGATGTCCTAAGTTGTCGTACGAATTAATTAGGTTTATTATGGAGTTTTAAAGTTTTGTACGGTGATGTAAGGTGTTCTTAGGAGTTGTAACGCGTCCTACATTAATCTAACATGCTTTTCATGTTGCTAATGTGGCATAAAGAGTCGTAAGATGTCCTAAGTTGTCGTACGATGTTCAAAGGACTCGTACGAATTAATTAGGTTTATTATGGAGTTTTAAAGTTTTGTACGGTGATGAAAGGTGTTCTTAGGAGTTGTAACGCGTCCTACATTATTCTAACGTGCTTTTCATGTTGCTAATGCTGTATATTGTGCTGTAACATCTCCTGAGTTGTCGTACGATATTCAAAGGACTCGGACGAATTCATTAGGTTTATTATGGAGTTTTAATGTTTCGTACGGTGGTGTAAGGTGTTCTTAGGAGCTGTAAGGCGTCCTACATTATACTAATGTTCTTTTCGAGTTGCTGATGTGGCATAAAGAGTCGTAAGATGTGCTAAGTTGTTGTACAATGTTCAAAGGACTCGTCCGAATTAATTAGGTTTATTATGGAGTTTAAAAGTTTTTACGGTGATGTAAGGTGTTCTTAGAAGTTGTAACGCGTCCTACATTATTCTAACGTGTTTTTCATGTTGCTAATGTGGCATAAAGAGTCGTAAGATGTCCTAAGTTGTCGTACGATGTTCAAAGGACTCGTACGAATTAATTAGTTTTATTACGGAGTTTTAAAGTTTTGTACGATGATGTAAGGTGTTCTTAGGAGTTGTAACGCGTCCTACATTATTCTAACGTGCTTTTCATGTTGCTAATGCCGTATAATGAGTCGGAGCATCTCCTGAGTTGTCGTACGATGTTCAAAGGACTCAGACGAATTTATTAGGTTTATTATGGAGTTTTAACGTTTCGTACGGTGGTGTAAGGTGTTCTTAGGAGCTGTAAGGCGTACTACATTATACTAATGTTCATTTCTAGTTGCTAATGTGGCATTAAGAGTCTTAAGATGTGCTAAGTTGACATACGATGTTCAAAGGACTCGGACGAATTCATTAGGGTTATTATGGAGTTTTAATGTTTCGTACTGTGGTGTAAGGTGTTCTTAGGAGCTGTAAGGCGTCCTACATCATACTAACGTTCTTTTCGAGAAGCTAATGTGGCATATAGAGTCTTAAGATGTCCTAAGTTGTCGTACAATGTTCAAAGGACTCAGACGAATACATTAGGTTTATTATGGAGTTTTAATGTTTCGTACGGTGGTGTAAGGTGTTCCTAGGAGCTGTAAGGCGTCCTACATTATACTAATGTTCTTTTCGAGTTGCTGATGTGGCATAAAGAGTCGTAAGATGTCTTAAGTTGTCGTACGATGTTCAAAGGACTCGTACGAATTAATTACGTTTATTATGGAGTTTCAAAGTTTTGTACGGTGATGTAAGGTGTTCTTAGGAGTTGTAACGCGTCCTACATTATTCTAATGTGCTTTTCATGTTGCTAATGTGGCATAAAGAGTCGTAAGATGTCCTAAGTTGTCGTACGATGTTCAAAGGACTCGTACGAATTAATTAGGTTTATTATGGAGTTTTAAAGTTTTGTACGGTGATGTAAGGTGTTCTTAGCAGTTGTAACGCGTCCTACATTATTCTAACGTGCTTTTCATGTTGCTAATGCTGTATATTGAGCTGTAACATCTCCTGAGTTGTCGTACGATATTCAAAGGACTCGGACGAATTCATTAGGTTTATTATGGAGTTTTAATGTTTCGTACGGTGGTGTAAGGTGTTCTTAGGAGCTGTAAGGCGTCCTACATTATACTAATGTTCTTTTCGAGTTGCTGATGTGGCATAAAGAGTCGTAAGATGTGCTAAGTTGTTGTACAATGTTCAAAGGACTCGTCCGAATTAATTAGGTTTATTATGGAGTTTAAAAGTTTTTACGGTGATGTAAGGTGTTCTTAGAAGTTGTAACGCGTCCTACATTATTCTAACGTGTTTTTCATGTTGCTAATGTGGCATAAAGAGTCGTAAGATGTCCTAAGTTGTCGTACGATGTTCAAAGGACTCGTACGAATTAATTAGTTTTATTACGGAGTTTTAAAGTTTTGTACGATGATGTAAGGTGTTCTTAGGAGTTGTAACGCGTCCTACATTATTCTAACGTGCTTTTCATGTTGCTAATGCCGTATAATGAGTCGGAGCATCTCCTGAGTTGTCGTACGATGTTCAAAGGACTCAGACGAATTTATTAGGTTTATTATGGAGTTTTAACGTTTCGTACGGTGGTGTAAGGTGTTCTTAGGAGCTGTAAGGCGTACTACATTATACTAATGTTCATTTCTAGTTGCTAATGTGGCATTAAGAGTCTTAAGATGTGCTAAGTTGACATACGATGTTCAAAGGACTCGGACGAATTCATTAGGGTTATTATGGAGTTTTAATGTTTCGTACTGTGGTGTAAGGTGTTCTTAGGAGCTGTAAGGCGTCCTACATCATACTAACGTTCTTTTCGAGAAGCTAATGTGGCATATAGAGTCTTAAGATGTCCTAAGTTGTCGTACAATGTTCAAAGGACTCAGACGAATACATTAGGTTTATTATGGAGTTTTAATGTTTCGTACGGTGGTGTAAGGTGTTCCTAGGAGCTGTAAGGCGTCCTACATTATACTAATGTTCTTTTCGAGTTGCTGATGTGGCATAAAGAGTCGTAAGATGTCTTAAGTTGTCGTACGACGTTCAAAGGACTCGTACGAATTAATTACGTTTATTATGGAGTTTCAAAGTTTTGTACGGTGATGTAAGGTGTTCTTAGGAGTTGTAACGCGTCCTACATTATTCTAATGTGCTTTTCATGTTGCTAATGTGGCATAAAGAGTCGTAAGATGTCCTAAGTTGTCGTACGATGTTCAAAGGACTCGTACGAATTAATTAGGTTTATTATGGAGTTTTAAAGTTTTGTACGGTGATGTAAGGTGTTCTTAGCAGTTGTAACGCGTCCTACATTATTCTAACGTGCTTTTCATGTTGCTAATGCTGTATATTGAGCTGTAACATCTCCTGAGTTGTCGTACGATATTCAAAGGACTCGGACGAATTCATTAGGTTTATTATGGAGTTTTAATGTTTCGTACGGTGGTGTAAGGTGTTCTTAGGAGCTGTAAGGCGTCCTACATTATACTAATGTTCTTTTCGAGTTGCTGATGTGGCATAAAGAGTCGTAAGATGTGCTAAGTTGTTGTACAATGTTCAAAGGACTCGTCCGAATTAATTAGGTTTATTATGGAGTTTAAAAGTTTTTACGGTGATTTAAGGTGTTCTTAGGAGTTGTAACGCGTCCTACATTATTCTAAAGTGCTTTTCATGTTGCTAATGTGGCATAAAGAGTCGTAAGATGTCCTAAGTTGTCGTACGATGTTCAAAGGACTCGTACGAATTAATTAGGTTTATTATGGAGTTTTAAAGTTTTGTACGATGATGTAAGGTGTTCTTAGGAGTTGTAACGCGTCCTACATTATTCTAACGTGCTTTTCATGTTGCTAATGCGGTATAATGAGTCGTAGCATCTCCTGAGTTGTCGTACGATGTTCAAAGGACTCAGACGAATTCATTAGGTTTATTATGGAGTTTTAACGTTTCGTACGGTGGTGTAAGGTGTTCTTAGGAGCTGTAAGGCGTACTACATTATACTAATGTTCATTTCGAGTTGCTAATGTGGCATAAAGAGTTGTAAGATGTCCTAAGTTTTCGTTCGATGTTCAAACGACTCAGACGAATTCATTAGGTTTATTATGGAGTTTTAATGTTTCATACGGTGGTGTAAGGTGTTCTTAGGAGCTGTAAGGCGTCCTACATTATACTAACGTACTTTTCGAGTTGCTAATGTGGCATAAAGAGTCGTAAGATGTCCTAAGTTGTCGTACGATGTTCAAAGAACTCGTACGAATTAATTACGTTTATTATGGAGTTTCAAAGTTTTGTACGGTGATGTAAGGTGTTCTTAGGAGTTGTAACGCGTCCTACATTATTCTAACGTGCTTTTCATGTTGCTAATGCCGTATAATGAGTCGTAGCATCTCCTGAGTTGTCGTACGATGTTCAAAGGACTCGGACGAATTCATTAGGTTTATTATGGAGTTTTAATGTTTCGTACGGCGGTGTAAGGTGTTCTTAGGAGCTGTAAGGCGTCCTACATCATACAAACGTTCTTTTCGACTTGCTAATGTGGCATAAAGAGTCTTAAGATGTCCTAAGTTGTCGTATGATGTTCAAAGGACTCGGACGAATTCATTAGGTTTATTATGGAGTTTTAATGTTTCGTACGGTGGTGTATGGTGTTCTTAGGAGCTGTAAGGGGTCCTACATCATACTAACATTCTTTTCGTGTTGCTAATGTGGCATAAAGAGTTTTAAGATGTCCTAAGTTGTCGTACGATGCTCAAAGGACTCGGACGAATTCATTAGGTTTATTATGGAGTTTTAACGTTTCGTACGGTGGTGTAAGGTGTTCTTAGGAGTTGTAAGGCGTACTACATTATACTAATGTTCATTTCGAGTTGCTAATGTGGCATAAAGAGTTGTAAGATGTCCTAAGTTGTCGTTCGATGTTCAAACGACTCAGACGAATTCATTAAGTTTATTATGGAGTTTTAATGTTTCGTACGGTGGTGTAAGGTGTTCTTAGGAGCTGTAAGGCGTCCTACATTATACTAACGTACGTTTCGAGTTGCTAATGTGGCATAAAGAGTCGTAAGATGTCCTAAGTTGTCGTACGATGTTCAAAGGACTCGTACAAATTCATTAGGTTTATTATGGAGTTTTAAAGTTTTGTACGGTGATGTAAGGTGTTCTTAGGAGTTGTAACGCGTCCTACATTATTCTAACATGCTTTTCATGTTGCTAATGTGGCATAAAGAGTCGTAAGATGTCCTAAGTTGTCGTACGATGTTCAAAGGACTCGTACAAATTCATTAGGTTTATTATGGAGTTTTAAAGTTTTGTACGGTGATGTAAGGTGTTCTTAGGAGTTGTAACGCGTCCTACATTATTCTAACGTGCTTTTCATGTTGCTCGTGCCGTATACTGAGCCGTAACATCTCCTGAGTTGTCGTACGATGTTCAAAGGACTCGGACGAATTCATTAGGTTTATTATGGAGTTTTAATGTTTCGTACGGTCGTGTAAGGTGTTCTTAGGAGCTGTAAGGCGTCCTACATTATACTAATGTTCATTTCGAGTTGCTAATGTGGCATAAAGAGTCGTAAGATGTCCTAAGTTGTCGTTCGATGTTCAAACGACTCAGACGAATTCATTAGGTTTATTATGGAGTTTTAATGTTTCGTACGGTGGTGTAAGGTGTTCTTAGGAGCTGTAAGGCGTCCTACATTATACTAACATACTTTTCGAGTTGCTAATGTGGCATAAAGAGTCGTAAGATGTCCTAAGTTGTCGTACGATGTTCAAAGGACTCGTACAAATTCATTAGGTTTATTATGGAGTTTTAAAGTTTTGTACGGTGATGTAAGGTGTTCTTAGGAGTTGTAACGCGTCCTACATTATTCTAACATGCTTTTCATGTTGCTAATGTGGCATAAAGAGTCGTAAGATGTCCTAAGTTGTCGTAAGATGTTCAAAGGACTCGTACGAATTCATTAGGTTTATTATGGAGTTTTAAAGTTTTGTACGGTGATGTAAGGTGTTCTTAGGAGTTGTAACGCGTCCTACATTATTCTAACATGCTTTTCATGTTGCTAATGTGGCATAAAGAGTCGTAAGATGTCCTAAGTTGTCGTAAGATGTTCAAAGGACTTGTACGAATTAATTAGGTTTATTATGGAGTTTTAAAGTTTTGTATGGTGATGTAAGGTGTTCTTAGGAGTTGTAACGCGTCCTACATTATTCTAACGTGCTTTTCATGTTGCTAATGCTGTATATTGAGCTGTAACATCTCCTGAGTTGTCGTACGATATTCAAACGACTCGGACGAATTCATTAGGTTTATTATGGAGTTTTAATGTTTCGTACGGTGGTGTAAGGTGTTCTTAGGAGCTGTAAGGCGTCCTACATTATACTAATGTTCTTTTCGAGTTGCTGATGTGGCATAAAGAGTCGTAAGATGTGCTAAGTTGTTGTACAATGTTCAAAGGACTCGTCCGAATTAATTAGGTTTATTATGGAGTTTAAAAGTTTTTACGGTGATGTAAGGTGTTCTTAGAAGTTGTAACGTGTCCTACATTATTCTAACGTGCTTTTCATGTTGCTAATGTGGCATAAAGAGTCGTAAGATGTCCTAAGTTGTCGTACGATGTTCAAAGGACTCGTACAAATTCATTAGGTTTATTATGGAGTTTTAAAGTTTTGTACGGTGATGTAAGGTGTTCTTAGGAGTTGTAACGCGTCCTACATTATTCTAACGTGCTTTTCATGTTGCTCGTGCCGTATACTGAGCCGTAACATCTCCTGAGTTGTCGTACGATGTTCAAAGGACTCGGACGAATTCATTAGGTTTATTATGGAGTTTTAATGTTTCGTACGGTGGTGTAAGGTGTTCTTAGGAGCTGTAAGGCGTCCTACATCATACAAACGTTCTTTTCGTGTTGCTAATGTGGCATAAAGAGTCTTAAGATGTCGTAAGTTGTCGTACGATGTTCAAAGGACTCGGACGAATTCATTAGGTTTATTATGGAGTTTTAACGTTTCGTACGGTGGTGTAAGGTGTTCTTAGGAGCTGTAAGGCGTACTACATTATACTAATGTTCATTTCGAGTTGCTAATGTGGCATAAAGAGTCGTAAGATGTCCTAAGTTGTCGTTCGATGTTCAAACGACTCAGACGAATTCATTAGGTTTATTATGGAGTTCTAATGTTTCGTACGGTGGTGTAAGGTGTTCTTAGGAGCTGTAAGGCGTCCTACATTATACTAACGTACCTTTCGAGTTGCTAATGTGGCATAAAGAGTCGTAAGATGTCCTAAGTTGTCGTACGATGTTCAAAGGACTCGTACAAATTCATTAGGTTTATTATGGAGTTTTAAAGTTTTGTACGGTGATGTAAGGTGTTCTTAGGAGTTGTAACGCGTCCTACATTATTCTAACATGCTTTTCATGTTGCTAATGTGGCATAAAGAGTCGTAAGATGTCCTAAGTTGTCGTAAGATGTTCAAAGGACTTGTACGAATTAATTAGGTTTATTATGGAGTTTTAAAGTTTTGTACGGTGATGTAAGGTGTTCTTAGGAGTTGTAACGCGTCCTACATTATTCTAACGTGCTTTTCATGTTGCTAATGCTGTATATTGAGCTGTAACATCTCCTGAGTTGTCGTACGATATTCAAAGGACTCGGACGAATTCATTAGGTTTATTATGGAGTTTTAATGTTTCGTACGGTGGTGTAAGGTGTTCTTAGGAGCTGTAAGGCGTCCTACATTATACTAATGTTCTTTTCGAGTTGCTGATGTGGCATAAAGAGTCGTAAGATGTGCTTAGTTGTTGTACAATGTTCAAAGGACTCGTCCGAATTAATTAGGTTTATTATGGAGTTTAAAAGTTTTTACGGTGATGTAAGGTGTTCTTAGAAGTTGTAACGCGTCCTACATTATTCTAACGTGCTTTTCATGTTGCTAATGTGGCATAAAGAGTCGTAAGATGTCCTAAGTTGTCGTACGATGTTCAAAGGACTCGTACGAATTAATTAGGTTTATTATGGAGTTTTAAAGTTTTGTACGATGATGTAAGGTGTTCTTAGGAGTTGTAACGCGTCCTACATTATTCTAACGTGCTTTTCGTGTTGCTAATGCCGTATAATGAGTCGTAGCATCTCCTGAGTTGTCGTACGATGTTCAAAGGACTCAGACGAATTCATTAGGTTTATTATGGAGTTTTAACGTTTCGTACGGTGGTGTAAGGTGTTCTTAGGAGCTGTAAGCCGTACTACATTATACTAATGTTCATTTCGAGTTGCTAATGTGGCATTAAGAGTCTTAAGATGTGCTAAGTTGACGTACGATGTTCAAAGGACTCGGACGAATTCATTAGGGTTATTATGGAGTTTTAATGTTTCGTACTGTGGTGTAAGGTGTTCTTAGGAGTTGTAACGCGTCCTACATTATACTAATGTTCTTTTCGAGTTGCTGATGTGGCATAAAGAGTCGTAAGATGTCCTAAGTTGTCGTACGATGTTCAAAGGACTCGTACGAATTAATTAGGTTTATTATGTAGTTTTAAAGTTTTGTACGGTGATGTAAGGTGTTCTAAGGAGTTGTAACGCGTCCTACATTATTCTAACATGCTTTTCATGTTGCTAATGTGGCATAAATAGTCGTAAGATGTCCTAAGTTGTCGTACGATGTTCAAAGGACTCGTACAAATTCATTAGGTTTATTATGGAGTTTTAAAGTTTTGTACGGTGATGTAAGGTGTTCTTAGGAGTTGTAACGCGTCCTACATTATTCTAACGTGCTTTTCATGTTGCTCGTGCCGTATACTGAGCCGTAACATCTCCTGAGTTGTCGTACGATGTTCAAAGGACTCGGACGAATTCATTAGGTTTATTATGGAGTTCTAATGTTTCGTACGGTGGTGTAAGGTGTTCTTAGGAGCTGTAAGGCGTCCTACATTATACTAACGTACCTTTCGAGTTGCTAATGTGGCATAAAGAGTCGTAAGATGTCCTAAGTTGTCGTACGATGTTCAAAGGACTCGTACAAATTCATTAGGTTTATTATGGAGTTTTAAAGTTTTGTACGGTGATGTAAGGTGTTCTTAGGAGTTGTAACGCGTCCTACATTATTCTAACATGCTTTTCATGTTGCTAATGTGGCATAAAGAGTCGTAAGATGTCCTAAGTTGTCGTAAGATGTTCAAAGGACTTGTACGAATTAATTAGGTTTATTATGGAGTTTTAAAGTTTTGTACGGTGATGTAAGGTGTTCTTAGGAGTTGTAACGCGTCCTACATTATTCTAACGTGCTTTTCATGTTGCTAATGCTGTATATTGAGCTGTAACATCTCCTGAGTTGTCGTACGATATTCAAAGGACTCGGACGAATTCATTAGGTTTATTATGGAGTTTTAATGTTTCGTACGGTGGTGTAAGGTGTTCTTAGGAGCTGTAAGGCGTCCTACATTATACTAATGTTCTTTTCGAGTTGCTGATGTGGCATAAAGAGTCGTAAGATGTGCTTAGTTGTTGTACAATGTTCAAAGGACTCGTCCGAATTAATTAGGTTTATTATGGAGTTTAAAAGTTTTTACGGTGATGTAAGGTGTTCTTAGGAGTTGTAACGCGTCCTACATTATTCTAACGTGCTTTTCATGTTGCTAATGTGGCATAAAGAGTCGTAAGATGTCCTAAGTTGTCGTACGATGTTCAAAGGACTCGTACGAATTAATTAGGTTTATTATGGAGTTTTAAAGTTTTGTACGATGATGTAAGGTGTTCTTAGGAGTTGTAACGCGTCCTACATTATTCTAACGTGCTTTTCATGTTGCTAATGCCGTATAATGAGTCGTAGCATCTCCTGAGTTGTCGTACGATGTTCAAAGGACTCAGACGAATTCATTAGGTTTATTATGGAGTTTTAACGTTTCGTACGGTGGTGTAAGGTGTTCTTAGGAGCTGTAAGCCGTACTACATTATACTAATGTTCATTTCGAGTTGCTAATGTGGCATTAAGAGTCTTAAGATGTGCTAAGTTGACGTACGATGTTCAAAGGACTCGGACGAATTCATTAGGGTTATTATGGAGTTTTAATGTTTCGTACTGTGGTGTAAGGTGTTCTTAGGAGTTGTAACGCGTCCTACATTATACTAATGTTCTTTTCGAGTTGCTGATGTGGCATAAAGAGTCGTAAGATGTCCTAAGTTGTCGTACGATGTTCAAAGGACTCGTACGAATTAATTAGGTTTATTATGTAGTTTTAAAGTTTTGTACGGTGATGTAAGGTGTTCTAAGGAGTTGTAACGCGTCCTACATTATTCTAACATGCTTTTCATGTTGCTAATGTGGCATAAATAGTCGTAAGATGTCCTAAGTTGTCGTACGATGTTCAAAGGACTCGTACAAATTCATTAGGTTTATTATGGAGTTTTAAAGTTTTGTACGGTGATGTAAGGTGTTCTTAGGAGTTGTAACGCGTCCTACATTATTCTAACGTGCTTTTCATGTTGCTCGTGCCGTATACTGAGCCGTAACATCTCCTGAGTTGTCGTACGATGTTCAAAGGACTCGGACGAATTCATTAGGTTTGTTATGGAGTTTTAATGTTTCGTACGGTGGTGTAAGGTGTTCTTAGGAGCTGTAAGGCGTCCTACATCATACAAACGTTCTTTTCGTGTTGCTAATGTGGCATAAAGAGTCTTATGATGTCCTAAGTTGTCGTACGATGTTCAAAGGACTCGGACGAATTCATTAGGTTTATTATGGAGTTTTAACGTTTCGTACGGTGGTGTAAGGTGTTCTTAGGAGCTGTAAGGCGTACTACATTATACTAATGTTCATTTCGAGTTGCTAATGTGGCATAAAGAGTCGTAAGATGTCCTAAGTTGTCGTTCGATGTTCAAACGACTCAGACCAATTCATTAGGTTTATTATGGAGTTTTAATGTTTCGTACGGTGGTGTAAGGTGTTCTTAGGAGCTGTAAGGCGTCCTACATTATACTAACGTACCTTTCGAGTTGCTAATGTGGCATAAAGAGTCGTAAGATGTCCTAAGTTGTCGTACGATGTTCAAAGGACTCGTACAAATTCATTAGGTTTATTATGGAGTTTTAAAGTTTTGTACTGTGATGTAAGGTGTTCTTAGGAGTTGTAACGCGTCCTACATTATTCTAACATGCTTTTCATGTTGCTAATGTGGCATAAAGAGTCGTAAGATGTCCTAAGTTGTCGTAAGATGTTCAAAGGACTTGTACGAATTAATTAGGTTTATTATGGAGTTTTAAAGTTTTGTACGGTGATGTAAGGTGTTCTTAGGAGTTGTAACGCGTCCTACATTATTCTAACGTGCTTTTCATGTTGCTAATGCTGTATATTGAGCTGTAACATCTCCTGAGTTGTCGTACGATATTCAAAGGACTCGGACGAATTCATTAGGTGTATTATGGAGTTTTAATGTTTCGTACGGTGGTGTAAGGTGTTCTTAGGAGCTGTAAGGCGTCCTACATTATACTAATGTTCTTTTCGAGTTGCTGATGTGGCATAAAGAGTCGTAAGATGTGCTAAGTTGTTGTACAATGTTCAAAGGACTCGTCCGAATTAATTAGGTTTATTATGGAGTTTAAAAGTTTTTACGGTGATTTAAGGTGTTCTTAGGAGTTGTAACGCGACCTACATTATTCTAAAGTGCTTTTCATGTTGCTAATGTGGCATAAAGAGTCATAAGATGTCCTAAGTTGTCGTACGATGTTCAAAGGACTCGTACGAATTAATTAGGTTTATTATGGAGTTTTAAAGTTTTGTACGGTGATGTAAGGTGTTCTTAGGAGTTGTAACGCGTCCTACATTATTCTAATGTGCTTTTCATGTTGCTAATGCCGTATAATGAGTCGTAGCATCTCCTGAGTTGTCGTACGATGTTCAAAGGACTCGGACGAATTCATTAGGTTTATTATGGAGTTTTAATGTTTCGTACGGTGGTGTAAGGTGTTCTTAGGAGCTGTAAGGCGTCCTACATCATACTAACGTTCTTTTCGACTTGCTAATGTGGCATAAAGAGTCTTAAGATGTCCTAAGTTGTCGTATGATGTTCAAAGGACTCGGACAAATTCATTAGGTTTATTATGGAGTTTTAATGTTTCGTACGGTGGTGTAAGGTGTTCTTAGGAGCTATAAGGCGTCCTACATCATACTAACGTTTTTTCGTGTTGCTAATGTGGCATAAAGAGTTTTAAGATGTCCTAAGTTGTCGTACGATGTTCAAAGGACTCGGACGAATTCATTAGGTTTATTATGGAGTTTTAACGTTTCGTACGTTGGTAAAAAGTGTTCTTAGGAGCTGTAAGGCGTACTACATTATACTAATGTTCATTTCAAGTTGCTAATGTGGCATAAAGAGTTGTAAGATGTCCTAAGTTGTCGTTCGATGTTCAAACGACTCAGACGAATTCATTAGGTTTATTATGGAGTTTTAATCTTTCGTACGGTGGTGTAAGGTGTTCTTAGGAGCTGTAAGGCGTCCTACATTATACTAACGTACTTTTCGAGTTGCTAATGTGGCATAAAGAGTCGTAAGATGTCCTAAGTTGTCGTACGATGTTCAAAAGACTCGTACAAATTCATTAGGTTTATTATGGAGTTTTAAAGTTTTGTACGGTGATGTAAGGTGTTCTTAGGAGTTGTAACGCGTCCTACATTATTCTAACATGCTTTTCATGTTGCTAATGTGGCATAAAGAGTCGTAAGATGTCCTAAGTTGTCGTAAGATGTTCAAAGGACTTGTACGAATTAATTAGGTTTATTATGGAGTTTTAAAGTTTTGTACGGTGATGTAAGGTGTTCTTAGGAGTTGTAACGCGTCCTACATTATTCTAACGTGCTTTTCATGTTGCTAGTGTCGTATACTGAGCCGTAACATCTCCTGAGTTGTCGTACGATGTTCAAAGGACTCGGACGAATTCATTAGGTTTATTATGGAGTTTTAATGTTTCGTACGGTGGTGTAAGGTGTTCTTAGGAGCTGTAAGGCGTCCTACATCATACTAACGTTCTTTTCGTGTTGCTAATGTGGCATAAAGAGTCTTAAGATGTCCTAAGTTGTCGTACGATGTTCAAAGGACTCGGACGAATTCATTAGGTTTATTATGGAGTTTTAATTTTTCGTACGGTGGTGTAAGGTGTTCTTAGGAGTTGTAAGGCGTACTACATTATACTAATGTTCATTTCGAGTTGCTAATGTGGCATAAAGACTCGTAAGATGTCCTAAGTTGTCGTTCGATGTTCAAACGACTCAGACGAATTCATTAGGTTTATTATGGAGTTTTAATGTTTCGTACGGTGGTGTAAGGTGTTCGTAGGAGCTGTAAGGCGTCCTACATTATACTAACGTACTTTTCGAGTTGCTAATGTGGCATAAAGAGTCGTAAAATGTCCCAAGTTGTCGTACGATGTTCAAAGGACTCGTACAAATTCATTAGGTTTATTATGGAGTTTTAAAGTTTTATACGGTGATGTAAGTTGTTCTTAGGAGTTGTAACGCGTCCTACATTATTCTAACATGCTTTTCATGTTGCTAATGTGGCATAAAGAGTCGTAAGATGTCCTAAGTTGTCGTACGATGTTCAAAGGTCTTGTACGAATTAATTAGGTTTATTATGGAGTTTTAAAGTTTTGTACGGTGATGTAAGGTGTTCTTAGGAGTTGTAACGCGTCCTACATTATTCTAACTTGCTTTTCATGTTGCTAGTGCCGTATACTGAGCCCTTACATCTCTTGAGTTGTCGTACGATGTTCAAAGGACTCGGACGAATTCATTAGGTTTATTATGGAGTTTTAATGTTTCGTACGGTGGGGTAAGGTGTTTTTAGGAGCTGTAAGGCGTCCTACATCATACTAACGTTCTTTTCGTGTTGCTAATGTGGCATAAAGAGTCTTAAGATGTCGTAAGTTGTCGTACGATGTTCAAAGGACTCGGACGAATTCATTAGGTTTATTATGGAGTTTTAACGTTTCGTACGGTGGTGTAAGGTGTTCTTAGGAGCTGTAAGGCGTACTACATTATACTAATGTTCATTTCGAGTTGCTAATGTGGCATAAAGAGTCGTAAGATGTCCTAAGTTGTCGTTCGATGTTCAAACGACTCAGACGAATTCATTAGGTTTATTATGGAGTTTTAATGTTTCGTACGGTGGTGTAAGGTGTTCTTAGGAGCTGTAAGGCGTCCTACATTATACTAACGTACTTTTCGAGTTGCTAATGTGGCATAAAGAGTCGTAAGATGTCCTAAGTTGTCGTACGATGTTCAAAGGACTCGTACAAATTCATTAGGTTTATTATGGAGTTTTAAAGTTTTGTACGGTGATGTAAGGTGTTCTTAGGAGTTGTAACGCGTCCTACATTATTCTAACATGCTTTTCATGTTTCTAATGTGGCATAAAGAGTCGTAAGATGTCCTACGTTGTCGTAAGATGTTCAAAGGACTTGTACGAATTAATTAGGTTTATTATGGAGTTTTAAAGTTTTGTACGGTGATGTAAGGTGTTCTTAGGAGTTGTAACGCGTCCTACATTATTCTAACGTGCTTTTCATGTTGCTAGTGTCGTATACTGAGCCGTAACATCTCCTGAGTTGTCGTACGATGTTCAAAGGACTCGGACGAATTCATTAGGTTTATTATGGAGTTTTAATGTTTCGTACAGTGGTGTAAGGTGTTCTTAGGAGCTGTAAGGCGTCCTACATCATACTAACGTTCTTTTCGTGTTGCTAATGTGGCATAAAGAGTCTTAAGATGTCCTAAGTTGTCGTACGATGTTCAAAGGACTCGGACGAATTCATTAGGTTTATTATGGAGTTTTAATTTTTCGTACGGTGGTGTAAGGTGTTCTTAGGAGCTGTAAGGCGTCCTAAATTATACTAACGTACTTTTCGAGTTGCTAATGTGGCATAAAGAGTCGTAAAATGTCCCAAGTTGTCGTACGATGTTCAAAGGACTCGTACAAATTCATTAGGTTTATTATGGAGGTTTAAAGTTTTATACGGTGATGTAAGTTGTTCTTAGGAGTTGTAACGCGTCCTACATTATTCTAACATGCTTTTCATGTTGCTAATGTGGCATAAAGAGTCGTAAGATGTCCTAAGTTGTCGTACGATGTTCAAAGGTCTTGTACGAATTAATTAGGTTTATTATGGAGTTTTAAAGTTTTGTACGGTGATGTAAGGTGTTGTTAGGAGTTGTAACGCGTCCTACATTATTCTAACTTGCTTTTCATGTTGCTAGTGCCGTATACTGAGCCCTAACATCTCCTGAGTTGTCGTACGATGTTCAAAGGACTCGGACGAATTCATTAGGTTTATTATGGAATTTTAATGTTTCGTATGGTGGTGTAAGGTGTTCTTAGGAGCTGTAAGGCGTCCTACATCATACTAATGTTCTTTTCGAGTTGCTAATATGGCATAAAGAGTCTTAAGATGTCCTAAGTTGTCGTATGATGTTCAAAGGACTCAGACGAATTCATTAGGTTTATTATGGAGTTTTAACGTTTCGTACGGTGGTGTAAGGTGTTCTTAGGAGCTGTAAGGCGTACTACATTATACTAATGTTCATTTCGAGTTGCTAATGTCGCATTAAGAGTCGTAAGATGTCCTAAGTTGTCGTACGATGTTCAAAGGACTCAGACGAATTAATCAGGTTTATTATGGAGTTTTAACGTTTCGTACGGTGGTGTAAGGTGTTCTTAGGAGCTGTAAGGCGTACTACATTATACTAATGTTCATTTCGAGTTGCTAATGTGGCATTAAGAGTCGTAAGATGTGCTAAGTTGACGTACGATTTTCAAAGGACTCGGACGAATTCATTAGGGTTATTATGGAGTTTTAATGTTTCGTACTGTGGTGTAAGGTGTTCTTAGTAGCTGTAAGGCGTCCTACATCATACTAACGTTCTTTTCGAGTTGCTAATGTGGGATAAAGAGTCTTAAGATGTCCTAAGTTGTCGTACGATGTTCAAAGGACTCAGACAAATTCATTAGGTTTATTATGGAGTTTTAAAGTTTTATACGTTGATGTAAGGTGTTCTTAGGAGTTGTAACGCGTCCTACATTATTCTAACATGCTTTTCATGTTGCTAATGTAGCATAAAGAGTCGTAAGATGTCCTAAGTTGTTGTACGATGTTCAAAGGACTTGTACGAATTAATTAGGTTTATTATGGAGTTTTAAAGTTTTGTACGGTGATGTAAGGTGTTCTTAGGAGTTGTAACGCGTCCTACACTATTCTAACGTGCTTTTCATGTTGCTAGTGCCGTATACTGAGCCGTAACATCTCCTGAGTTGTCGTACGATGTTCAAAGGACTCGGACGAATTCATTAGGTTTATTATGGAATTTTAATGTTTCGTACGGTGGTGTAAGTTGTTCTTAGGAGCTGTAAGGCGTCCTACATCTTACTAACGTTCTTTTCGAGTTGCTAATGTGGCATAAAGAGTCTTAAGATGTCCTAAGTTGTCGTATGATGTTCAAAGGACTCAGACGAACTCATTAGGTTTATTATGGAGTTTTAACGTTTCGTACGGTGGTGTAAGGTGTTCTTAGGAGCTGTAAGGCGTACTACATTATACTAATGTTCATTTCGAGTTGCTAATGTGGCATTAAGAGTCGTAAGATGTCCTAAGTTGTCGTACGATGTTCAAAGGACTCAGACGAATGCATTAGGTTTATTATGGAGTTTTAACGTTTCGTACGGTGGTGTAAGGTGTTCTTAGGAGCTGTAAGGCGTACTACATTATACTAATGTTCATTTCGAGTTGCTAATGTGGCATTAAGAGTCGTAAGATGTGCTAAGTTGACATACGATGTTCAAAGGACTCGGACGAATTCATTAGGGTTATTATGGAGTTTTAATGTTTCGTACTGTGGTGTAAGGTGTTCTTAGGAGCTGTAAGGCGTCCTGCATCAGACTAACGTTCTTTTCGAGTTGCTAATGTGGCATAAAGAGTCTTAAGATGTCCTAAGTTGTCGTACGATGTTCAAAGGACTCAGACAAATTCATTAGGTTTATTATGAAGTTTTAATGTTTCGTACGGTGGTGTAAGGTGTTCTTAGGAGCTGTAAGGCGTCCTACATTATACTAATGTTCTTTTCGAGTTGCTGATGTGGCATAAAGAGTCGTAAGATGTCTTAAGTTGTCGTACGATGTTCAAAGGACTCGTACGAATTAATTACGTTTGATAGGTTCAATTGGATCGTTAATATCACTCACAATGATCAGAATAATGCGCACAAACAAACAGTTCAATCACAAACACAATTCATACTAATAATTCTCTTTGTATATTGATGATCAAAGCAATTCGTAGTACAAGTGCAGGAGAAACAAAATCACACACAGTTAATTCTCTCTCTAACGTGTAAAAGTGATCTAGCCTCCCTCCTAACACTCTCTCACTACATGCTTATAGCAACAATTACAAGTTTAAGGAATATAACAAAATAGACCCTAAACTATTTACAAACATATAAACAAGATACAAAGTAAATCTTAACTAGGAAATAACCCTAACAGTACTCCCCCTAAGATTTATCTTTGAATCTTCAGCAAAATCTTCTATCTTTTTCTTCTTAGTTCAGCATCAATCTCTATCTACCAATCTTCTGGCTCATCTTTAACGTTCAACAGTTCTTTTCCTTTGTACTCTTCTTGTTCCTTCAGAGCTTCTTCTATACAAGACTTGAATTTTTCAGCGATTTTGGCTTGTCTCGGCTTGGACTGATTTGTCAGAATTGGGCAGGCATTCATGCGTCTAAGTGAATCCAGATTTAAACCTGCAAAGTCAATATTAGCATAAAATTCAAATGGCATCTCCTGTCCTTTGACTTGCACCTCCAAAGTTCCTTTTCTGGATATTCTCATATACTCTATCTCTGGTAGATCAACCCTCACGAGATTAGAGTTCAGCAATGCCTTTCTCACACGTATCTTTTCAGTTGCAGCAGCTATTACTTCAATCATTACCACAAACAACTTCCTATCAGCTTCAGCAAGTGCATCTTTACACTTCTCCATTCTGTAGCTCCTCAAAAAGTCTATATAGGACGGATGTAACAGCTTCAACTCAAAAGTACTGAAAAGAGTAATCATGTCTTTGTCCCAATCTTCCAAGTTTCTAACAAGCTTCAATTCAAAAGTTTCTTGATTATAAAACACTCTGAGTATAGGCTTTGTCATTTGCGAACCACCTATCACCTTCAATCCAGGATTTGTCACTTTGTCAAAGTACTCATCCGAAAACTCTTCCAAATACATATCTTCAGTTACAACCAAACGCTTCTTCTTTCTTTCTTTCTTTGCTTGCACATACGCAGTATCTTCCTGTTGGCCTCTAAAATCAAGATACTTTGGTGGTCTAGCAATCCCGGCATCTAACAGCATAACACATTTATCACCACGCTCAGCATGCGTGTGATTTATCAACCTGAGTTTGTGGAGCTCCTTTAAATCCTGAACTTCCAACTTAAAAATGCTCGAGGAGTAATGATATACATCACATAAACCATTTACTCTCTTAATCATGAAAGCATCAAATACTTCATCGTATTTCCATGCGATTATCTTCACCTTCTTATTCTTCTCTGGCACAATCATAGAATCAAGCAATTCGGCAATCGACTGCCCCTTGCTCAGCAGTGACCTCACCACGTCACCCGCTGTGGCTGACTTATGCCATGATTCCCGAACATCCATTGGTATGTTGTACGATTTAACTTCGCTTGGAAACATATCCATCAATTCGTGCCTCTTTTTGTGAGCATCTTCAGGTAACGCCATCACTGGAAGTTCTTTTGGTCCAAGGACTTTATATCTCTTTGTTAGCTCAAAATATTGTGGATTGTTATAGTCCAAATAAAACATTCTGTTGTACATTTTCTCCGTCTTCATAAAACTGACCACAATCTTCCTCAGTGAGTCAGACTTCAACCTCTTCAAAGTCTTGTACGGATAGTTTCTCGAACTCAACCAACTACGCATATCTGAAGCTGACATTTCTTCTAGGTTTTGGTGATACAGTTCAGTCGGAGGCAAATCTTCTATATTTAGACTTTCTTGCATTGGAGTCCATTCTCCCATCTCAGTAACAAACTCGTTTTCATCCGCAGCAGCTTTATCTTGAGCAATCATACACTTTTCATACTCTTCATTTATCTGGCTCACAGTTAATCCATTCAAAAACACTGAATTATATTTCATCCTTTCAAGATATGCAAATCTTTGATCCAAATCATCCGGTATCTCTTCAACAACATTGGTTTCTGGCCCAGCTTCATCTTCAGATTCAGTGAAGTCTATGTCGTCCAAATCATCCAACGCTTCAATCATAGGTGCATTGTCAGTTTGAATCGGCTCAAACTGACTTGCAACTTCAGGTACATTTTCAGGCATATCCACAGCTTCAGATTGAATCGGCTCAACCTGAACTGTTTCTTCAGAACCAACTTCTTTCTCACTATATGTGGCCTCAAAAACTTCAGTCTCAGCTACAGATTCAGATTGAATCGGCTCAACCTGAACTGTTTTAGCAATTTCAGCTTCAGTCACATCAACTTCCTTATCCATTTCAACTACAGCTACAGATTGAATCGGCTCAATCTGCATTGTCTCATCAATTTTAGCCTTCTTCGAACATTCTTCATCACCCAATATTTCAGGAACAGCATCTAGCTTCCTCTTTCCCTCAGCTTTGTCAGAGATGACAGTTTCAGCAACAGCTTCATCGGGAATGATGATTGGAGATTCCACCATAATACCAGCGTTTGTAGTACCTCGTGCTCTAGTCAAATAAACTTTTTGTACTTGAGATTCAGTCACTTCGACTACTTCATCTGAAAAATCTTTATCCGAAGTCGAACCAGATTTCTTCGGTTTAGTTTCCTCCAGCCATTTTTCTAACATTTCTTTCTCAGCCTCCAATGTATTGCATTCAGCTTTCAGTTCAGTATAGTCATACTTCAGGTTATCATGTTCCTCCTTCAGTTTATCATATTTCTCCTTCAGTTCATCATGCTCAATCTTCAGTTTGAGATGATCTGCATCCAACTCCTTGAAGGTTTTCAAATTCTGATTGTGAATATCCCAATATTCATCAAATCTTTTCTTTTTCCGTTCATTCGAAGCTTTCAACAATTCATTAGCTTCTATCAACTTTGTCACCATTTCCTCCAACTCAGCAATTCTTTTCTCTTTTTCTGTTTCATCAACACTTGACACAAAATTTGGTGAAGACTCCAAATCTTGTTCAATGTTTTCAGCAATTTGGGATGACGTGGTGGGAATATCAACAATAGTAGGATTAGCAACGCCAGCATCAGCTTCTTCAACTATCTGTGCCATAGTTTCAGCTTCGGCCATTGCCTCCTGAGCAATCTGAAGTACATCTATCTCTTCAGGCTCTACAATCACAGGCTCTTTTACTGATTTCGATCTCTTTCTTCTGACATATTGAACAGTAACATCCTTTGGGATTTCAGCAACTACTTCTTCAACCACAGAAGCAACCTCAACAGGTTCTTCTATCACCATCGGCTCAATTACTTCAACATTCTCAGCCTCCTCTGAATTAGATTCAGATTCAGCATCATCATTTCCACCATCATCATGTTCATCTTCTTCTTCATCTTCTGGATGACGAGCAAAGAACTCGTCATCATCTAATAAATTATCAGGCACCTCATCCACTAGGTCCTGTGGATCAACAATCTCACCCTGAGAAATATGATAATACACTCCTTCAATATCTTCTTCATTGTTGGCTATATCTCTCATATAGTCAAACAACTCCACATTAGGCACATTCCCGATACTCATCTTTCTGTAAGATAGATCGTTCATGTCCTCAGTGTATAAAATACCTCCAGAATATCCTTCATTTCTGATGATAGGATAGGTAATGTTGATCATCAGTTGTAACAATCTCGGGTACATGAGAAACTTAAACCTCTTGCCCTTCACCAAGTTAAAAACAAAGCCATTCATGATCCATCTCGACATATTAAATGGCTTATTCTCTGCTATGGCAACAATCGGGAATGCAATGTCAGATGGGAAGTTGTCAAATCCTGCACTCCTCCTTGACATGCATTGTTGTACAACATAACACAACAATTTATACTTCTTTCCCAACTTCGCCCGATAGAATTGTGATTTTGGAAACACAGGTGGATGACCCATATTAACAAAACATGATTTGCATTCGTCCATCGTCAACTCATCATTCATACCAACCTCATCTTCATCTATTCTCAGAGCATGTCTAATGACTTCTTCTGAAACAGTCAACACCCTTTCTCTTGTAATATTCCCTCTTACAACAGCAACACCATGATCATCTCTAATGACTTCTGCTGTTCTCCAAAAGCTCTTAATCAGCCTTGCATATATGACCGGTTTGGCACACATAGCATACACATATTTGGTCCTCTTGATAAACTTGATCATATCTCTGTAACCATCTGTTTCAGGGATAGATTCATCTAGAACTGCTACCAAATTGTGTTTAGGCTCAAACTTGAGATTCTCCATCTGTTAAACACAAACAAACACAAATCAAGACAAATGTGTTAGATTCTTCATTAAAACATATCAAAATTTTCATAAGTGTTTGAATAAAAGTTAGAAAATAAAACATTCACATAATCATTTTAAATTCTAAATGTTCTAATAACCTGATTTTCATCATTTTAATCAAACAACTTTGAATTTTAAAGATTATACTTCATGTTTCAATTTTAACAGTTAATCACTTAAGACATAAATTTTGACATTTTGATGATGAAATTGTTTATCATGTTTTGGTTCAGTTTTAACAAGTATTAATCACTTTTAAACAGGTATTTCATCATTTTGATGTTTAACATTTAAGAGCTTCAAAGTTCATCAATGGCGATTTTAACAGTTGTGAACATTTTGGGTGATTCAGTTGATTTTAAGGTGTTTTGATGCAAATGATTGATTGAATGTTGATGATCGACAGATTTTAACCTTGAAACAACATTCGATTTAAGTTTTAACACACAAAATCAAAGTGTCGATTCAAAGTCCAAAACACTGTTCATCATCGTTTTTCTTTTTAACGGTTGATTTGCAGGTTTATCAAGAACAAATCACAAGGACAATACCTTATTCAGTCGATTAAACTTGTTACAGAACAATGACTGAATATGATAATCAGAAACGATTTGAGTTCAGGGGATTTGTTTTGAAAGTGAATGTGAAAAATGATAAGTGTGTGTGAAGAGGCGGTTTTTATATCGTCAAAAATTAGGTCAAACTTGAGGTGCCGGGTCAACAAAAGGTACGGGTAAATAAAATAGGCCCAATAAGCCTTGACGGGTCAAGTACTGTAGTGACGGGTCATGTACTGTAGTGACGGGTCAAGTACATAAGTCAAGTCACAAACATGCGCAAAACACTTGACGGGTCAAACACTGTAGAGACGGGTAAGTCACTGTAGTGACGGGTAAAGGTTAAGGAACAACTACACCTGATGGGTTTTATACATCACCCGGCAGAATAGTAGTCTTCAAAACATCACCCGGCAATCTTTCTTCATCACCCGGCATGCATTCTTCTTCATTACACGGCAACACAGTGTCATACCTTTACACGGCAAAAAGATTTCTCTTTTACCCGGCTGTATAGTAAACACTTGTCACCCGGCTTGATATCTATGACCTTCACCCGGCTGTATTTGACATGATCTTTGCCCAGCTGTACAGTGGTCATAATATCTTCACCTTTTCTCAATCACCCGGCTGTATCAACACACAACATTACCCGGCTAAACAGTCCATTACCCGGCAGAATAGTTGCATCTGATATCTTTGCCCGGCTATAACACTTTGCGATTTTTCTTCACTTTTCTCGTCTGTTGACTTTTTTCAACGTCATTTATTGCACCTGCAAACATTCTCCGACATATTAATTAGACAAGATATCCTTAAAAAGAATTTTGTCACATTAATAATCAACATTTTTTAGGGCAACAAATTTAACACAATTTAAATTCATTTTCCTTTTTCTTTTTCAAAAATGTTTTTGCACAACCAATTTTTCTATATCCCGAAGCAATTTCTTAAAAACAATTCACAAGACCTTGGGTTTGTTTTTAACACATATCCAATACCTTTGCTTTTCATACCACATAATCTTGTTCATTCAAAACACACTTATTCAAAAATATTTTTGGATTTTTGTAGATATTTTTCTTCAATTTATTCTCCCCCTAAACTTGAAATTTCTTGAAATTTTTAAGTTTAACAAGGATGTCGATGTGTCAATATTGATTCCATATGCCTGCACACACAAAGCACACACATTAAAATAAAGACATATGCAATGCAATGAATCATAATATCGCAGTGAGATCATACCACACATTATCTGAACATGTTTTGCAAGTTTTGAATAGACATTTGACTTATGCTTGATTGAGTGCTGATATGAAAAGATACCAATTAGCTCGAGTTGACACACTTACTTTTTCAGTATCATGATGATATTTAAGGTTCGATTAGAATGACTTATGTGACCCACATGTATACATATGTCAACATATTTCCTTATCAATCACTACCTGAATGCATATTGTACAAAAACCTGGTCACTTACAGTCATACACAGTGTGGAATCTGGGTTCTATTCGGATTTGGTCCACTTTGGGACTTCTTTTTAATTCCATCTTTGGGAATTTTTCTTTCCTATCGTTCCCCTTGGGAATCTTCTGAATTCCTTTTTGGAATTTTTGTTTGGTGTTGGTCCACATTTGGGACTCTTTTTGTTCCATTTTGGAATCTTTTGCTGCACCTTGAAGCTCAAAAGAGACTTCATGTGAGACTTCAGGTCTGTGGGTACCACAACAAAGAAGCTCACGATGCGGTTCATCACACTGAATAGACTGCATCGTTACCCTATCATGCACAACTATCATCACAAGCAATGTATCAAAAGATATATATCTAGACATGTATAACAATGGAACTTAACACAAAGATCATTAAGGTTATGTTTGTCAACAATGAAACTTACTTTTTCAGTCTAATTGCCTGAGCTGTCTAGCACATCAATTAACATTCATCAGTCTTTATTAAAAATGATGTAACAAATAATGTCTAGTGTAACTATCATTTCTCACTATTTGCAATATAGATTCTTATGACATGATATTTTCTTTTCTTTTTGATTTTATATTTTGTTTTTGATTTTCTTTTTCATGCACACACACAATGCAAAACATAAAATAAAAGACAAAGGAATCAATACTTGACATCAACTTATTTTATTTTTGGCTTTTATATTTTTCTTTGATTTTTCTTTTTGTTTTTGAAAAATAGAATCAATCATGATTGATTAATCCTATGGATTGAATTAAAAATTCAAACCGTCCTGACAAAAATGATTTTGTGAAAAGATCTGCCAGTTGTTTGTCGGTATGAACTTTAATCAAAATTATTAAACCTTTTTCAGAGTTGTCTCTTAAAAAGTGATATCGAATTTCGATATGTTTGGTTTTTGAGTGTTGAACAGGATTAGCAGTAATGAACATAGCAGCAGTATTGTCTATGTAAATAGGAGTTTTGAGAAAGTTAAACCCGTAGTCAAGCAATTGGTTTTGTAACCACAAAACTTGAGAACATCCTGCAGATGCAGCGATATACTCTGCTTCAGCAGTGGATACAGAAACGTTGGTCTGCTTCTTGCATTGCCAAGAAACAAGTCTAGGACCCAGAAATTGACATCCACCAGTTGTCGATTTCCTGTCAAGAGCACATCCACCAAAATCACTGTCAGAATAACTATATAATTCAAAATTTCCTTCATAAGGATACCATAACCCAAGATTCGGTTTTCCCTTAAGGTATCTGAAAATACGTTTAACAGCAACAAGGTGTGACTCCTTTGGATCAGACTGATATCTTGCGCACACACATACAGCATACATGATATCTGGTCTTGATGCAGTAAGATACATCAGTGAACCGATCATTGATCTGTATAGTGTTTGATCCACGGATTTGCCTTTCGGATCCGGTTGTATCTTGCAGTTTACATCCGATGGAGTTCGAATAGTCTGACAATCTTGCATCTTGAACTTCTTCAACAATTTCTCAACAAATTTTGATTGATTGATGAAAATTCCGTCAGCTGATTGTTTCACTTGTAAACCAAGAAAGAAGTTAATCTCCCCCATAGAACTCATCTGGAATCTGCACTTCATAATTTCCTCAAATTCTTTGCACATTGACTCACTAGTTGATCCGAAGATAATATCGTCCACATAAACTTGAACACATAAGAGATCGTCATTCTCCCTCTTCATAAACAAAGTTGGATCAATCTGTCCTCTTGTGAATCCATGTTCTAGTAAATGCTTAGATAATGTCTCATACCAGATTCTAGGAGCTTGATGTAGACCGTATAGAGCTTTACTCAACTTGTATACACGATGAGGATATTCAGGATCTTCAAAACCCGGAGGCTGTCTGACATAAACATCATCTGTAATAGGTCCATACAGAAAAGCACCTTTAACGTCCATTTGGAATACTTTAAACTTCATGAAGGAAGCATATGCAAGAAAAACGCGTATGGCTTCAAGTCTTGCTACCGGAGCAAACACCTCTTCATAATCAATGCCTTCTTCCTGAGTGTATCCTTGTGCAATGAGTCTTGCTTTGTTTCTCACAACAATGCCACGTTCGTCTGACTTGTTTTTGTACAACCATCTTGTACCAATCGCATTCTCTCCTTCAGGTAAGTCCACTAATTTCCAAACCTCTTGTTTGCGAAATTGTAGTAACTCCTCTTGCATTGCTTCTATCCAACTATTATCTTGCAACGCTTCTGAAATATTCTTTGGCACCACTTGAGACAGAAAGCACGAGTAAAGACAAACATTTGCTTGCTCTGTCTGACTTCTTGTAGTTCTCTGATTCAAAGGCCCAATAATCTGAGAGACAGGATGTTTCTTGTGAATTCGATGAATTGGTATGTCACCTCCTTGCACTTGACTCTCCAGATTAGAAGTATTCAGATTTGGTAGATCTTGTAGTATGGTAGAAGTATGTGGAGTGAAATTCGGGACTTGATCCGGTGAATTGATGAAGTAATCAAATGATTCTGGAATAACTTCAACATTCGGATCTGATGATGGTTGATTTTGAACAGATCCACCATCATTAGGAGAAATTTGCGGATTCACATCATCTTCGAGATTGTTTGATTCTTGATTTTCTTGAGAACCAGAAGGACCCGGATCTTGACTAGATTTGACATGATCAGGATTATGAAATGACATGAACGGATATTCTGAGTTGAGATTTCCATCCTCGTCATTATCAGAATCGTCACTAAAGCATCCTAAGTCACCTGATTCTTTTCTTGCTTTTCCTGAAAAATCAAACAAGTTAGAATTGAAAGATTTTGATAATGAATCTAAATCAAATAACCATTCGGGACCATGCGCCACTGACGGAAACGAATTTTCTAAAAACTTTACGTTAATAGTTTCAATAACAGTATTTGTTTTGCTATTAAAAACCCGATAAGCTTTAGAAACAGACGAATAACCTAGGAAAAATCCATCGTCAGATTTTGACTCAAATTTCCCGAAATGATCATTTAAATTTAGAACCGTTACGGGACAACCAAATGCTTTCAAATAAGAAATATTCGGCTTTCTTCCAAATACCAACTCATAAGATGTTTTCTGTTTGTCTTGCACTAATAATGTCCTGTTTTGTACAAAACACGCAGTAGCAATAGCTTCGTCCCAGAATGTGATAGGGATTTTGGCATCTGCGAGCATGGATCTTGCTGCTTCAATTAGTGTCCGGTTTTTCCGTTCCGCAACCCCATTCTGTTGAGGCGTTCTTGGAGCACTAAATTGTTTAGCAATTCCTTTTTCTGCACAAAACAAATCAACATTAGCGTTTTTGAATTCAGTTCCATTATCACTTCTTAAAAATTTCACTTTTCAATCCAACTGGTTTTCAACTTTGATGATAAATTCTTTTAATAACTCCGCAGTTTCAGATTTAGCATGCAAGAAATAAACCCAAGAAAATCTAGTGAAATCGTCAATGATGACAAAACAATAAGACTTCTTTCCGATGCTTTGCACATTTGTTGGTCCGAAAAGATCCATATGTAGCATCTGCAAGGGTTTTGAAATGGAGTTTTCGAGCTTGGACTTAAAAGACATTCGGTGCTGTTTTCCTTTCAAACATGCTGGACAGAGATCAGTTGTAGAGAATTTCTTCGATGGGATTCCCACAGCGTGATTTCCAGTAACCAGTCGATTCATGTTTCTGAAGTTTGAATGGCCCAGCCGTCTATGCCAAAGCTGACTCTCATCATTTGAAGCATGTGCAATGAGACAAGTTGTTTCGGTTTCGGCATCAATCTGCGACATATCCAATTTGTATACATCACGATCTCTTGGAGCTTTAACCACTACCCACTCATTGTCAATCTTGAAACCTGGTTTAAGAATATAACAGAAAGAATCATCAAAAAGAGTTGAATAAGATTTATCACAGATTTGAGATACACTTAGTAAGTTAAAGTTCAACTGTGCACAGTAGTTGACTTTATCAAAACTAATGACCCCATTCGAAACAGTTCCTTCTCCTGTTATCTTTCCACCCGCATCACCTCCAAATGCAACATGTGTACCATTTTTCAGCTTAAAATCCTGAAGCAAGGCATGGTTGCCTGTCATATGCCGGCTAAACCCACTATCAACGAACCATGAGTTGATAGGTCTTCTTGGGCGTACCTGCATTTCAACAATCACTTAGTTAGTTTGGTCAACCCAGGCCCACACGGTCTTGGGTTTTCCGAATCTATCTGCAATAGTAACTTGTTGATATTGAACATTTTGAAAATTTGTTTCATTTAAGAGATTTTGATGCTGATAACTGTTGTTTCGCCCATTGGCGGTCATTGATTGCTTTCTCCTCAAAGCACTAAACCTTTCCTCTAGCTTAGGATCAAGGTTATTTTCAAACTTTTGGTTTCTTACCATTAAAGCTCTTGGTTTAAAATTGTTAACCTGCACATTTCTTGAAAAGTTAGAAACAGAATTGTTTCGATTGAAATTTCTCAAAACTGGAGAATGACTTTGACTCATATTTTGAAAACCAAAAGAGTTATTTCTTTGAAAATTTGAATATGGAGTCATTTCTCTTGTTGAGTTTGATCGAAAGAAACAATCCTTTGTGTCATGGTTTCTTCTTTCACAGATATCACAAAACTTGTTATAAAAACATTCTTCTGAAGAATGATTTCTTTTGTTACAGAAACTGCAGTACCTGTTAAAGAAACATTCAGCAGTAGTATGGTTATAACGATCACAGTTCTCACAGTGTTTCTTGCTAATCCTAAAGAGCCGATTGTTAACTTTTGATGTTGAACCAAAACGTGATTCATTATCTTGGTTGTTCGGTTTTAGATTAACGTTCTTTTGTGGAGATATTGTTTGTGATTTTGATTGCATGGGACTTTGGTTCGATTTTAAACTGTTCTGTTTGGTTACCTTTTTGTTTTCAATTCTCTTATCATTGACAGCGGAAGACTTAGGACCTGAACCTGTTTTCAGACCAGAGTTAGATTTGATTCGAGCATTGATTTGGTTACCATAAGAACCGTTCATGTCGAAAGTACCTGCAGACACAAACTTGATTGTCTTGCCTTTTGACACTTTCTTGACAGATTTAACTTTGTCAGTTTTAACACTTTGAACTTTGGTGTTATCATTTGATTTCAAGACACTTTTGCCTTTTGACTGTTTCTTTTCAGATTGATTGTTCATTATTTTCGATTTCTGCTTCTTTGCAGTTGAAACTTCAGTCTTTTTCACTTCTTGCTTCTTGATCAACTGATCAGCAACTTGCGCCTTTTGTTCTTTCTTCCACCTGATGTATTCAGGATCATTGTATCCTGAAAATTCACCTTCTTCTTTCACCGTTTCTGGTTTCGGATTCAGTTCCGGATACTCAACAAGTTGAATCAGAACATGCTCTGATTTTGTTGCTAGCTTCATCATCAGCTTCAGTTGTCACACCATCTTCTTCTTTCAAACTCTCCATCAAAACTTCAGAACCTTCAGACTCGGATTTGCTTCTTTGAATTTCTTTGAATTTTCTTTCATTTTCAGGTGAATGATCAAATTCATTAAAGTTTTCCGGTAAGGTTTGAGTGATTGAATTTGGCATTGGTTCATGAGTAAAACCCAACCCGGTTTTGTTTTTGTTACCTCTTTCATTAACGAGTTGTTCAACCATTGTTTTACAACTTTTAACTTTCTTTAATTCAACTTGTGTGACAGCATGTTCAACTTTTTCTTGTTCAAAGTTCTTTGTCATTTCTTCAAGTTGTTTGGTCACAAGTTCCAGTTCCTTTAAAGTTTTGTTCCATGATTCAGTTAGTGACAAAATCTTCTCATCAGAAATTTTGTGATCAATTTTAAGTTGTTCATGAATCTTTTCATGTTTGCTTAATTTGTCACCGATTTTAAATGAATGAGTTCCATAATGTTCTACTTGTTGAATGCATTGATCAGAACACAACCTTTCCTTAACATCAGCAGGTAAGGGAACATAGTTAGGGGGTAAGTCAGAACTAACCTTTGGTTGCTCAGTAGATGATGAAGACTCATTGGCAGTAGCCATTAGCGCAATCTCAGATTTTAATTCTTCAACTGGATCAGACTTTGCACTCCAGTCATAATCTTCAGAATCTTCACTCACATCTTCAATCATCTTACCATCCCCTTCTTCTGACCAATCTTCTTCTATTTCACATACTAGTGCCAGACTTGATGTAAGATCAGACGTAAATTGTTCTGCATATGCGCTCCAATCATAACCATCTTTCACACTCACTACCAGTACCTTTGTTTGGTCTTCTGGTTTCTTTCCTTCATCTTTCAATTCAGGCATGGGAAGACTTTGATATGGTTTCTGAAAGAAACGTTGATTTCTGCCTTGATAACTTGAAGACTGTTGATAACTTTGACTTTGACCTTGATTACTTGAACTAGCTTGATCATTGAAATTCTTGGGAGCTTTGCATTCTCTTGAAAAATGACCATACTGGTTACAATTAAAACATCTGGCCTTTGATTTGTCAAATCCAACTGTCTTGTTTGCATGAGGTTTGTAACTTCGGTTAACATATGCATGCTTTTGTGTTCGATATGCAACCATAACCATTTGCCAATTAAGATCCATTTCCTCAACATCAACTGGATCCATCTCAAATAAGTCTTGAAGGACAACGTCCATTTGACTTAAGTGACTTCCTTGATATGCTTGAAAACTTGCCATAAAAGCAGTAAAGGCAGTTTTTGTCTCGTCATCTTGCAACAAAATGTTCATAACATCTTTCACCTTGGCTTGAACATTTGAACTTTGATTTTCTGACTGATTCTTCAAATTCTGACTTGGAACTTGAGCTCTTGGTGGAGATTGAGGTTGAGAATAAGTTGGTGAACTTGGAAAGTATGCTGAATCAGTATAGAAACTGGCACCAACGAATAAATCACCCTCTTCTTCAAACTTCATTGCATCTTGTGCAAGAAATGCATTTTCCACAGTATTGGCAGGATTTACCACATACATATATTGAGCTTGTGAGCTTGATCTATCAGTATTTCTCGATCCTTCATCAATCTCAACTTCTTCAATCTTACCAATAAGCAAATCTAGATCCATTGGAAATTTCTCAGTATGTTTTAACAAAGTAACAGTCTGCTTCCAAGATGATGGCAACGCACATAACAATCGATCATTTAAGTCTTGAAGATCAGTTTTAACTCCGAGGTTTGACATCTCAGTAGTTAAGTGAACAAACCTGTTCATCATCTGATGTACTGTTTCTCCATTAATGTGTTCAAACAATTCCAGTTGTCTTTTCAGCTTAGATTTCTTCAAACTTCTCAATTGCTCTCCTCCTTCACATATAGACTTCAATGCCTTGAAGCATGTATAACCAGTCTGATATGCATCCAATCTAGACAGAACTTGGAGTGGCAACCCCTTGCACATTAAAGAATAGGCCTTGCTATCATTCTTTACCTTCCTCAAATCTTCAGCTGACAAATTATCCTCTGGATAAGGTGTAGTAGAATCTTTAGTATAGGTACTTGCACTATCTGGCGCTGTCTGAGTTGGAATGTGAGGACCCTTTTCAATGGACTTCCATAAGTCATTGTCAATAGAACACAAGTGATGTCTCAACCTGATGGTCCAATTCTTGAAATCTGCACGATTCAAAAGTCTAGGAACACGGTTATCAGAATCATCATTAGGAGCCATTTTTTTTTTAAAAAAATTTTAAGAAAATATTTTTGGTTTTTGTTAATTTTTGAAAAGAAATGATCAAAATACTAAAATTAAGACAAGAAATTAAAGACAAGATAAGAAACAAGTATTAAAAACAACTAAAATGAGTCACACGGCAAAACAGTGAAAATCCTTCTTCAACCTGCTAAACAGTGTCTTTGTTCTTCACCCGGCAGGAAAAAGTCTTTACACGGCCAAACAGTTACCCGGCTCAACAGTTGTAATAATTTTGTTCTTCACCCGGATGAACAGTTACCCGGCAATAAGAAAAAACTTTGACACGGCAATAATCTTTGACCCGGCAGAATCTTGACACGGCAAAAAGCTTTGTCCGGCTGAACAGTACTCGATCACACGGCAGTTGTTAATCACCCGGCTAGACAGTTGATGATTACCCGGCAGAATTTTCTTAATCACCCGGCGTAACAGTGTATTACCCGGCACTACAGTGTTTGATCCGGCTGAACAGTAACGCTTTTTCAAGTCAAATTCTTCACCCGACAAGCACAAAATCCTTTATACGGCAATACAGGACCTAATTTGTTCTCCAATCTAAGTCCAAGGAAATTGTCTAAGTCAAAATAATCACCCGGCAAGTTAATCTTCAACCAAGTTCTTACTGTTCATCATTTTCTTCATGAAAATTTTCTGGGTTTTGTCTAAAACTTGTCCAATTTGTCCAAAATTCACACACAAGCTGTGAAATGTTCCGATTAACAATCCCTTATATTAATCAATCCAAAACATGATCAAATCTGATGAAATTGAGCAAAAATTTGATCGAACAGTAACTTCTTCTATTCTTCTTAATTCCTCAGATCTGATGATAATCTGATGGAATTTGCACAATCGTTGTGAATTAGAAGTGATTGTGATGATAAATCACAACTAAAAACAGCAACAATTCATTCAGATCATGATATTTGAGCAATATTGATGTGTTTTGCTTAAGAACAGCGAAGAACACGATACCGAAAGCTCTGATACCAATTGATAGGTTCAATTGGATC
The DNA here is from genome assembly GCA_030867185.1 of Tagetes erecta. NCBI lineage: Eukaryota > Viridiplantae > Streptophyta > Magnoliopsida > Asterales > Asteraceae > Tagetes > Tagetes erecta. The sequence continues at coordinate 39,571,442 of CM061487.1, read as the reverse complement.
GTTAATATCACTCACAATGATCAGAATAATGCGCACAAACAAACAGTTCAATCACAAACACAATTCATACTAATAATTCTCTTTGTATATTGATGATCAAAGCAATTCGTAGTACAAGTGCAGGAGAAACAAAATCACACACAGTTAATTCTCTCTCTAACGTGTAAAAGTGATCTAGCCTCCCTCCTAACACTCTCTCACTACATGCTTATAGCAACAATTACAAGTTTAAGGAATATAACAAAATAGACCCTAAACTATTTACAAACATATAAACAAGATACAAAGTAAATCTTAACTAGGAAATAACCCTAACAACGTTTATTATGGAGTGTCAAAGTTTTGTACGGTGACGTAAGGTGTTCTTAGGAGTTGTAACGCGTCCTACATTATTCTAATGTGCTTTTCATGTTGCTAATGTGGCATAAAGAGTCGTAAGATGTCCTAAGTTGTCGTACGATGTTCAAAGGACTCGTACGAATTAATTAGGTTTATTATGGAGTTTTAAAGTTTTGTACGGTGATGTAAGGTGTTCTTAGCAGTTGTAACGCGTCCTACATTATTCTAACGTGCTTTTCATGTTGCTAGTGCCGTATACTGAGCCGTAACATCTCCTGAGTTGTCGCACGATGTTCAAAGGACTCGGACGAATTCATTAGGTTTATTATGGAATTTTAATGTTTCGTACGGTGGTGTAAGTTGTTCTTAGGAGCTGTAAGGCGTCCTACATCATACTAACGTTCTTTTCGAGTTGCTAATGTGGCATAAAGAGTCTTAAGATGTCCTAAGTTGTCGTATGATGTTCAAAGGACTCAGACGAATTCATTAGGTTTATTATGGAGTTTTAACGTTTCGTACGGTGGTGTAAGGTGTTCTTAGGAGCTGTAAGGCGTACTACATTATACTAATGTTCATTTCGAGTTGCTAATGTGGCATTAAGAGTCGTAAGATGTCCTAAGTTGTCGTACGATGTTCAAAGGACTCAGACGAATTCATTAGGTTTATTATGGAGTTTTAACGTTTCGTACGGTGGTGTAAGGTGTTCTTAGGAGCTGTAAGGCGTACTACATTATACTAATGTTCATTTCGAGTTGCTAATGTGGCATTAAGAGTCGTAAGATGTCCTAAGTTGTCGTACGATGTTCAAAGGACTCAGACAAATTCATTAGGTTTATTATGGAGTTTTAATGTTTCGTACGGTGGTGTAAGGTGTTCTTAGGAGCTGTAAGGCGTCCTACATTATACTAATGTTCTTTTCGAGTTGCTGATGTGGCATAAAGAGTCGTAAGATGTCTTAAGTTGTCGTACGATGTTCAAAGGACTCGTACGAATTAATTACGTTTATTATGGAGTTTCAAAGTTTTGTACGGTGATGTAAGGTGTTCTTAGGAGTTGTAACGCGTCCTACATTATTCTAATGTGCTTTTCATGTTGCTAATGTGGCATAAAGAGTCGTAAGATGTCCTAAGTTGTCGTATGATGTTCAAAGGACTCGTACGAATTAATTAGGTTTATTAAGGAGTTTTAAAGTTTTGTACGGTGATGTAAGGTGTTCTTACAGTCGTAACGCGTCCTACATTATTCTAACGTGCTTTTCATGTTGCTAATGCTGTATATTGAGCTGTAACATCTCCTGAGTTGTCGTACGATATTCAAAGGACTCGGACGTATTCATTAGGTTTATTATGGAGTTTTAATGTTTCGTACGGTGGTGTAAGGTGTTCTTAATAGTTGTAAGGCGTCCTACATTATACTAATGTTCTTTTCGAGTTGCTGATGTGGCATAAAGAGTCGTAAGATGTGCTAAGTTGTTGTACAATGTTCAAAGGACTCGTCTAAATTAATTAGGTTAATTATAGAGTTTAAAAGTTTTTACGGTGATGTAAGGTGTTCTTAGGAGTTGTAACACGTATACAACTATTATTCTAAAGTGCTTTTCATGTTGCTAATGTGGCATAAAGAGTCGTAAGATGTGCTATGTTGTCGTACGATGTTCAAAGGACTCGTACGAATTAATTAGGTTTATTATGGAGTTTTAAAGTTTTGTACGGTGATGTAAGGTGTTCTTAGGAGTTGTAACGTGTCCTACATTATTCTAACGTGCTTTTCATGTTGCTAATGCCGTATAATGAGTCGTAGCATCTCCTGAGTTGTCGTACGATGTTCAAAGGACTCGGACGAATTCATTAGGTTTGTTATGGAGTTTTAATGTTTCGTACGGTGGTGTAAGGTGTTCTTAGGAGCTGTAAGGCGTCCTACATCATACTAACGTTCTTTTCGACTTGCTAATGTGGCATAAAGAGTCTTAAGATGTCCTAAGTTGTCGTACGAGGTTCAAAGGACTCGGACGAATTCATTAGGTTTATTATGGAGTTTTAACGTTTCGTACGGTGGTGTAAGGTGTTCTTAGGAGCTGTAAGGCGTACTACATTATACTAATGTTCATTTCGAGTTGCTAATGTGGCATAAAGACTCGTAAGATGTCCTAAGTTGTCGTTCGATGTTCAAACGACTCAGACGAATTCATTAGGTTTATTATGGAGTTTTAATGTTTCGTACGGTGGTGTAAGGTGTTCTTAGGAGCTGTAAGGCGTCCTACATTATACTAACGTACTTTTCGAGTTGCTAATGTGGCATAAAGAGTCGTAAGATGTCCTAAGTTGTCGTACGATGTTCAAAGGACTCGTACAAATTCATTAGGTTTATTATGGAGTTTTAAAGTTTTATACAGTGATGTAAGGTGTTCTTAGGAGTTGTAACGCGTCCTACATTATTCTAACATGCTTTTCATGTTGCTAATGTGGCATAAAGAGTCGTAAGATGTCCTAAGTTGTCGTACGATGTTCAAAGGACTCGTACGAATTAATTTGGTTTATTATGGAGTTTTAAAGTTTTGTACGTTGATGTAAGGTGTTCTTAGGAGTTGTAACGCGTCCTACATTATTCTAACGTGCTTTTCATGTTGCTAGTGCCGTATACTGAGCCGTAACATCTCCTGAGTTGTTGTACGATGTTCAAAGGACTCAGACGAATTCATTAGGTTTATTATGGAATTTTAATGTTTCGTACGGTGGTGTAAGGTGTTCTTAGGAGCTGTAAGGCGTACTACATTATACTAATGTTCATTTCGAGTTGCTAATGTGGCATTAAGAGTCGAAAGATGTCCTAAGTTGTCGTACGATGTTCAAAGGACTCAGACGAATTCATTAGGTTTATTATGGAGTTTTAACGTTTCGTACGGTGGTGTAAGGTGTTCTTAGGAGCTGTAAGGCGTACTACATTATACCAATGTTCATTTCGAGTTGCTAATGTGGCATTAAGAGTCGTAAGATGTGCTAAGTTGACGTACGATGTTCAAAGGACTCGGACGAATTCATTAGGGTTATTATGGAGTTTTAATGTTTCGTACTGTGGTGTAAGGTGTTCTTAGGAGCTGTAAGGGGTCCTACATTATACTAATGTTCTTTTCGATTTGCTAATGTGGCATAAAGAGTCTTAAGATGTCCTAAGCTGTCGTACGATGTTCAAAGGACTCGGACGAATTCATTAGGTTTATTATGGAGCTTTAATTTTTCGTACGGTGGTGTAAGGTGTTCTTAGGAGCTGTAACGCGTCCTACATTATTTGTCACACCCCCAAATTCCACTAACGGAGTTTTACCGTTATGAGTGTGACACACCAGGATCTCAGTCATTAGTTACACCAAACGACGTATATGATTTTGAAAAGTAACGTATTGTATTAACTAATAAAAATTAAAATAAAAGTTTTACATTAAATGCGGAAGCGTAAATAGTAAATGAGAATCTTTTAGGTAAAAGTGATTTATAATATTTGAGTTTACAAATGCAAATAAAATAAATAAAGTTGATTTATCAAATCAATGCGACCAGTGAATGAATGTCCTATCCGTGAGTGTGATCTTAATAACCTGAGATAAACATGCTAAAATGTGTCAACATAAAGTTGGTGAGTTCACAGGTTTATAAAACTTGAAAGTAAGTTCCAAAAGCAAACCCAGTAATTCCCTTAGTATATCAAGTAGTTAGCTAGACTACTATGCATGCTACACTAGTGTATGAAAGTGTTTACGACCGAAGCTGATAGCAATGTAAAGAAATGAACGCCTCAAGCCAATGTCTCCCAGACACGGTAAAAGATAGGACAATTAAACACCCGTTCGACCTCAAGTCGTGCTGGCGCGACCAACCCGGATGGGGTTTGTCAGACCTAGTAGTAGTACTCAAAATTTCCCCGCTATGCAATATAATTAACGGTCCAAACGTAAGGCAAAAGTACTGACACTAGGTACGCATGTGATCATACTAAGAAGTAAGATTGTAAAAGAAGTAATTTACAGCATGTTATCTCCCCCAAAAAGAGTAAGTAAAAGTAAAAGGGGCCGTAAAACTCACCTTAGAGTTGCGTAGCTACAAATACCCAATAATCAAGGGCCTTGGTAATCTCACTACCTATTCGTAAACATAAATTAGTTACGAGTGTTTTAAAGAAACTTAGACGGTTTCTCGTTTCGGATTCGGTTTCATACCCAACTGCTCTAATATAAATTGTCATGTAAAAATTGGAGTTTTGACGTGTGTCCCAAACTAAAATGTTTAGACTTATTACTGAAAAATAAAAAAAAATCTGATTATGTCATACAACTCACCACACATAGATACGTTTATATACATATCTCACATAATATACATATTTTGAAATACCATATTTTTCCGCATGCATACATAAAATAAACGTAACATCATGATCGTAAATAAATATTACCTTTTACATGTACATCCTTTACCTAAGACTATCCTATATTAAAACATATATACACAAAGCATACCTTTTCACATGGACATCATCCAACTAAATTCATATATACCTTGCAATTTATCCCTACACATACATACATGAACCCACTTTTTAGCACATGACAATTGTTATCCCTTTTAATATTTATATATGCAAACACAAATCCACTTTAACACATTTGCATACACATATATATAGACTTATTAAATCCTAGCTTTTATACTCATTGTTACAGCATATACCCCCATAAAAACCCACTCTAACCGACTCCCCATACACTATTATATATATGCATGCATACAAAAATCAACTCATGTACATGCATCCTATTACCACACATATATATAACCATGTACACACACCCACTACAATAATAAATACGCACGCAAAACATTAAAATATCTATAAACACAATGCATGCATATCATCATTTTCGAATGTATATATTCATCACAGCAGATACCTACAAACATATATATTAATCACAGTAGATACATACAAACATATATGTATATATTCATCGTAAGTTTATATATACACACTCTGTACGTATATCGCAAACCCACACTGAAAACAACTCCAATCAAATCTCTTCACATATAATGTTATACAACAACCGTAAATATATATACATTCACGGGTTCCTATCGTAACCCAAACCGTAGCCCGAAAAACCAAAACCGTATAGTAACGAATCAACCGAAACTACGAGTTATCGGGTTACATACGTACCAGAATGATCGTCAAGAGTTTTTGCTTCGTCGATGGTCTTGTGTGTACTCATTGCCGACGGAAAAGTGACCGGAGATGTAAAGATGATGGTTGGCGACGACTGAATGTTTGTGCTCTTAACAGCGGTTGGGATGGTGGTAAAGACCACAAACGATGACGTAAATGGTGGTGAACGTTGTAAGTGGCGGAGGTGGTGACGTGAGTAGGTGGCCGGAAAGTGCACGTGATCGGAAAACGGCGGAGGGTTTTTGGTTACGGGTGAGTGACGGGCAAGGATGGAGGGTTGGGCCGGTTTTATATTTCTTTCAAGCTTCTTAATTTGCATACAAGTCCCTTAACTTTATTGTGTTATTTATTTATTTATTTTAACTAAAGTTACTGATACTTATCTTAATAAAACACTAGTCGAATCCCAAACTTATAATATATATATATATATATACATAATATATATATAATTCAAGTAATTCGCCCAAAATTATTATCTCGTAAATTTTAATAACTGTTCGTGAATCTCGTAAATTTTAATAACGGTTCGTGTCTTCTTAACCAGTAATTCCCCAAATTTCTAATAGTCAATTTGCATTGTTTGAGATCCAACTAATTCCTCACATTACCAGAGTGTATTAAATAATATTTAGTTTAATTAATTCCGACTAAGTGTAACACGTATACAACTATTGTTAAATTAATGGAAACTAACAAATTTAAGAGAGTTAAGTTGACGGCGTAAACCTGAAAATGTCAGGTGTCACATTATTCTAACATGCTTTTCAAGTTGCTAATATGGCATAAAGAGTCGTAAGATGTCCTAAGTTGTCGTACGATGTTCAAAGGATTCGTACGAATTAATTTGGTTTATTATGGAGTTTTAAAGATTTGTACGGTGATGTAAGGTGTTCTTAGGAGTTGTAACACGTCCTACATTATTCTAACGTGCTTTTCATGTTGCTAATGTTGTATACTGAGCTGTAACATCTCCTGAGTTGTCGTACGATGTTCAAAGGACTCGGACGAATTCATTAGGTTTATTATGGAGTTTTAATGTTTCGTACGTCGGTGTAAGGTGTTCTTAGGAGCTGTAAGGCGTCCTACATCATACTAACGTCCTTTCGAGTTGCTAATGTGGCATAAAGAGTCTTAAGATGTCCTAAGTTGTCGTACGATGTTCAAAGGACTCAGACAAATTCATTAGGTTTATTAAGGAGTTTTAATGTTTCGTACGGTGGTGTAAGGTGTTCTTAGGAGCTGTAAGGCGTCCTACATTATACTAATGTTCTTTTCGAGTTGCTGATGTGGCATAAAGAGTCGTAAGATGTCCTAAGTTGTCGTACGATATTCAAAGGACTCGTACGATTTAATTAGGTTTATTATGGAGTTTTAAAGTTTTGTACGGTGATGTAAGGTGTTCTTAGGAGTTGTAACGCGTCCTAAATTATTCTAACGTGCTTTTCATGTTGCTAATGCTGTATACTGAGCTGTAACATCTCCTGAGTTGTCGTACGATGTTCAAAGGACTCGGACGAATTCATTACGTTTATTATGGAGTTTTAAAGTTTTGTACGGTGATGTAAGGCGTTCTTAGGAGTTGTAACGCGTCCTACATTATTCTAATGTGCTTTTCATGTTGCTAATGTGGCATAAAGAGTCGTAAGATGTCCTAAGTTGTCGTACGATGTTCAGAGGACTCGTACGAATTAATTAGGTTTTCTATGGAGTTTTAAAGTTTTGTACGGTGATGTAAGGTGTTCTTAGGAGTTGTAACGCGTCCTAAATTATTCTAACGTGCTTTTCATGTTGTTAATGCTATATACTGAGCTGTAAAATCTCATGAGTTGTCGTACGATGTTCAAAGGACTCAGACGAATTCATTAGGTTTATTATGGAGGTTTAATGTTTCGTACGATGGTGTAAGGTGTTCTTAGGAGCTGTAAGGCGTCCTACATCATACTAACGTTCTTTTCGAGTTGCTAATGTGGCATAAAGAGTCTTAAGATGTCCTAAGTTGTAGTACGATGTTCAAAGGACTAGGACGAATTCATTAGGTTTATTATGGAGTTTTAACGTTTCATACGGTGGTGTAAGGTGTTCTTAGGAGCTGTAAGGCGTATTACATTATACTAATGTTCATTTCGAGTTGCTAATGTGGCATAAAGAGTCGTAAGATGTCCTAAGTTGTCGTACGATGTTCAAAGGACTCAGACGAATTCATTAGGTTTATTATGGAGGTTTAATGTTTCGTACGATGGTGTAAGGTGTTCTTAGGAGCTGTAAGGCGTCCTACATTATTCTAACATGCTTTTCATGTTGCTAATGTGGCATAAAGAGTCTTAAGATGTCCTAAGTTGTCGTACGATGTTCAAAGACTCGGACGAATTCATTAGGTTTATTATGGAGTTTTAACGTTTCGTACGTGGTGTAAGGTGTTCTTAGGAGCTGTAAGGCGTACTACATTATACTAATGTTCATTTCGAGTTGCTAATGTGGCATAAAGAGTCGTAAGATGTCCTAAGTTGTCGTACGATGTTCAAAGGACTCGTACGAATTAATTTGGTTTATTAAGGAGTTTTAACGTTTCGTACGTGGTGTAAGGTGTTCTTAGGAGTTGTAAGGCGTCCTACATCATACTAACGTTCTTTTCGAGTTGCTAATGTGGCATAAAGAGTCTTAAGATGTCCTAAGTTGTAGTACGATGTTCAAAGGACTCGGACGAATTCATTAGGTTTATTATGGAGTTTTAACGTTTCATACGGTGGTGTAAGGTGTTCTTAGGAGCTGTAAGGCGTATTACATTATACTAATGTTCATTTCGAGTTGCTAATGTGGCATAAAGAGTCGTAAGATGTCCTAAGTTGTCGTTCGATGTTCAAACGACTCAGACGAATTCATTAGGTTTATTATGGAGTTTTAAAGTTTTGTACGGTGATGTAAGGTGTTCTTAGGAGTTGTAACGCGTCCTAAATTATTCTAACGTGCTTTTCATGTTGCTAATGCTGTATACTGAGCTGTAACATCTCCTGAGTTGTCGTACGATGTTCAAAGGACTCGGACGAATTCATTACGTTTATTATGGAGTTTTAAAGTTTTGTACGGTGATGTAAGGCGTTCTTACGAGTTGTAACGCGTCCTACATTATTCTAATGTGCTTTTCATGTTGCTAATGTGGCATAAAGAGTCGTAAGATGTCCTAAGTTGTCGTACGATGTTCAGAGGACTCGTACGAATTAATTAGGTTTTCTATGGAGTTTTAAAGTTTTGTACGGTGATGTAAGGTGTTCTTAGGAGTTGTAACGCGTCCTAAATTATTCTAACGTGCTTTTCATGTTGTTAATGCTATATACTGAGCTGTAAAATCTCATGAGTTGTCGTACGATGTTCAAAGGACTCAGACGAATTCATTAGGTTTATTATGGAGGTTTAATGTTTCGTACGATGGTGTAAGGTGTTCTTAGGAGCTGTAAGGCGTCCTACATCATACTAACGTTCTTTTCGAGTTGCTAATGTGGCATAAAGAGTCTTAAGATGTCCTAAGTTGTAGTACGATGTTCAAAGGACTAGGACGAATTCATTAGGTTTATTATGGAGTTTTAACGTTTCATACGGTGGTGTAAGGTGTTCTTAGGAGCTGTAAGGCGTATTACATTATACTAATGTTCATTTCGAGTTGCTAATGTGGCATAAAGAGTCGTAAGATGTCCTAAGTTGTCGTACGATGTTCAAAGGACTCAGACGAATTCATTAGGTTTATTATAGAGGTTTAATGTTTCGTACGATGGTGTAAGGTGTTCTTAGGAGCTGTAAGGCGTCCTACATCATACTAACATTCTTTTCGAGTTGCTAATGTGGCATAAAGAGTCTTAAGATGTCCTAAGTTGTAGTACGATGTTCAAAGGACTCGGACGAATTCATTAGGTTTATTATGGAGTTTTAACGTTTCATACGGTGGTGTAAGGTGTTCTTAGGAGCTGTAAGGCGTATTACATTATACTAATGTTCATTTCGAGTTGCTAATGTGGCATAAAGAGTCGTAAGATGTCCTAAGTTGTCGTACGATGTTCAAAGGACTCAGACGAATTCATTAGGTTTATTATGGAGGTTTAATGTTTCGTACGATGGTGTAAGGTGTTCTTAGGAGCTGTAAGGCGTCCTACATCATACTAACATTCTTTTCGAGTTGCTAATGTGGCATAAAGAGTCTTAAGATGTCCTAAGCTGTAGTACGATGTTCAAAGGACTCGGACGAATTCATTAGGTTTATTATGGAGTTTTAACGTTTCATACGGTGGTGTAAGGTGTTCTTAGGAGCTGTAAGGCGTATTACATTATACTAATGTTCATTTCGAGTTGCTAATGTGGCATAAAGAGTCGTAAGATGTCCTAAGTTGTCGTTCGATGTTCAAACGACTCAGACGAATTCATTAGGTTTATTATGGAGTTTTAAAGTTTTGTACGGTGATGTAAGGTGTTCTTAGGAGTTGTAACGCGTCCTACATTATTCTAACATGCTTTTCATGTTGCTAATGTGGCATAAAGAGTCTTAAGATGTCCTAAGTTGTCGTACGATGTTCAAAGACTCGGACGAATTCATTAGGTTTATTATGGAGTTTTAACGTTTCGTACGTGGTGTAAGGTGTTCTTAGGAGCTGTAAGGCGTACTACATTATACTAATGTTCATTTCGAGTTGCTAATGTGGCATAAAGAGTCGTAAGATGTCCTAAGTTGTCGTACGATGTTCAAAGGACTCGTACGAATTAATTTGGTTTATTAAGGAGTTTTAACGTTTCGTACGTGGTGTAAGGTGTTCTTAGGAGTTGTAAGGCGTCCTACATCATACTAACGTTCTTTTCGAGTTGCTAATGTGGCATAAAGAGTCTTAAGATGTCCTAAGTTGTAGTACGATGTTCAAAGGACTCGGACGAATTCATTAGGTTTATTATGGAGTTTTAACGTTTCATACGGTGGTGTAAGGTGTTCTTAGGAGCTGTAAGGCGTATTACATTATACTAATGTTCATTTCGAGTTGCTAATGTGGCATAAAGAGTCGTAAGATGTCCTAAGTTGTCGTACGATGTTCAAAGGACTCAGACGAATTCATTAGGTTTATTATGGAGGTTTAATGTTTCGTACGATGGTGTAAGGTGTTCTTAGGAGCTGTAAGGCGTCCTACATCATACTAACATTCTTTTCGAGTTGCTAATGTGGCATAAAGAGTCTTAAGATGTCCTAAGCTGTAGTACGATGTTCAAAGGACTCGGACGAATTCATTAGGTTTATTATGGAGTTTTAACGTTTCATACGGTGGTGTAAGGTGTTCTTAGGAGCTGTAAGGCGTATTACATTATACTAATGTTCATTTCGAATTGCTAATGTGGCATAAAGAGTCGTAAGATGTCCTAAGTTATCGTTCGATGTTCAAACGACTCAGACGAATTCATTAGGTTTATTATGGAGTTTTAAAGTTTTGTACGGTGATGTAAGGTGTTCTTAGGAGTTGTAACGCGTCCTACATTATTCTAACATGCTTTTCATGTTGCTAATGTGGCATAAAGAGTCTTAAGATGTCCTAAGTTGTCGTACGATGTTCAAAGACTCGGACGAATTCATTAGGTTTATTATGGAGTTTTAACGTTTCGTACGTGGTGTAAGGTGTTCTTAGGAGCTGTAAGGCGTACTACATTATACTAATGTTCATTTCGAGTTGCTAATGTGGCATAAAGAGTCGTAAGATGTCCTAAGTTGTCGTACGATGTTCAAAGGACTCGTACGAATTAATTTGGTTTATTAAGGAGTTTTAACGTTTCGTACGTGGTGTAAGGTGTTCTTAGGAGTTGTAAGGCGTCCTACATCATACTAACGTTCTTTTCGAGTTGCTAATGTGGCATAAAGATTCTTAAGATGTCCTAAGTTGTAGTACGATGTTCAAAGGACTCGGACGAATTCATTAGGTTTATTATGGAGTTTTAACGTTTCATACGGTGGTGTAAGGTGTTCTTAGGAGCTGTAAGGCGTATTACATTATACTAATGTTCATTTCGAGTTGCTAATGTGGCATAAAGAGTCGTAAGATGTCCTAAGTTGTCGTTCGATGTTCAAACGACTCAGACGAATTCATTAGGTTTATTATGGAGTTTTAAAGTTTTGTACGGTGATGTAAGGTGTTCTTAGGAGTTGTAACGCGTCCTACATTATTCTAACATGCTTTTGCTAATGCGGCATAAAGAGTGTTAAGATGTCCTAAGTTGTCGTACGATGTTCAAAGGACTCGGACGAATTCATTAGGTTTATTATGGAGTTTTAACGTTTCGTACGTGGTGTAAGGTGTTCTTAGGAGCTGTAAGGTGTACTACATTATACTAATGTTCATTTCGAGTTGCTAATGTGGCATAAAGAGTCGTAAGATGTCCTAAGTTGTCGTACGATATTCAAAGGACTCGTACGATTTAATTAGGTTTATTATGGAGTTTTAAAGTTTTGTACGGTGATGTAAGGTGTTCTTAGGAGTTGTAACGCGTCCTAAATTATTCTAACGTGCTTTTCATGTTGCTAATGCTGTATACTGAGCTGTAACATCTCCTGAGTTGTCGTACGATGTTCAAAGGACTCGGACGAATTCATTACGTTTATTATGGAGTTTTAAAGTTTTGTACGGTGATGTAAGGCGTTCTTAGGAGTTGTAACGCGTCCTACATTATTCTAATGTGCTTTTCATGTTGCTAATGTGGCATAAAGAGTCGTAAGATGTCCTAAGTTGTCGTACGATGTTCAGAGGACTCGTACGAATTAATTAGGTTTTCTATGGAGTTTTAAAGTTTTGTACGGTGATGTAAGGTGTTCTTAGGAGTTGTAACGCGTCCTAAATTATTCTAACGTGCTTTTCATGTTGTTAATGCTATATACTGAGCTGTAAAATCTCATGAGTTGTCGTACGATGTTCAAAGGACTCAGACGAATTCATTAGGTTTATTATGGAGGTTTAATGTTTCGTACGATGGTGTAAGGTGTTCTTAGGAGCTGTAAGGCGTCCTACATCATACTAACGTTCTTTTCGAGTTGCTAATGTGGCATAAAGAGTCTTAAGATGTCCTAAGTTGTAGTACGATGTTCAAAGGACTCGGACGAATTCATTAGGTTTATTATGGAGTTTTAACGTTTCATACGGTGGTGTAAGGTGTTCTTAGGAGCTGTAAGGCGTATTACATTATACTAATGTTCATTTCGAGTTGCTAATGTGGCATAAAGAGTCGTAAGATGTCCTAAGTTGTCGTACGATGTTCAAAGGACTCAGACGAATTCATTAGGTTTATTATGGAGGTTTAATGTTTCGCACGATGGTGTAAGGTGTTCTTAGGAGCTGTAAGGCGTCCTACATCATACTAACATTCTTTTCGAGTTGCTAATGTGGCATAAAGAGTCTTAAGATGTCCTAAGTTGTAGTACGATGTTCAAAGGACTCGGACGAATTCATTAGGTTTATTATGGAGTTTTAACGTTTCATACGGTGGTGTAAGGTGTTCTTAGGAGCTGTAAGGCGTATTACATTATACTAATGTTCATTTCGAGTTGCTAATGTGGCATAAAGAGTCGTAAGATGTCCTAAGTTGTCGTACGATGTTCAAAGGACTCAGACGAATTCATTAGGTTTATTATGGAGGTTTAATGTTTCGTACGATGGTGTAAGGTGTTCTTAGGAGCTGTAAGGCGTCCTACATCATACTAACATTCTTTTCGAGTTGCTAATGTGGCATAAAGAGTCTTAAGATGTCCTAAGCTGTAGTACGATGTTCAAAGGACTCGGACGAATTCATTAGGTTTATTATGGAGTTTTAACGTTTCATACGGTGGTGTAAGGTGTTCTTAGGAGCTGTAAGGCGTATTACATTATACTAATGTTCATTTCGAGTTGCTAATGTGGCATAAAGAGTCGTAAGATGTCCTAAGTTGTCGTTCGATGTTCAAACGACTCAGACGAATTCATTAGGTTTATTATGGAGTTTTAAAGTTTTGTACGGTGATGTAAGGTGTTCTTAGGAGTTGTAACGCGTCCTACATTATTCTAACATGCTTTTCATGTTGCTAATGTGGCATAAAGAGTCTTAAGATGTCCTAAGTTGTCGTACGATGTTCAAAGACTCGGACGAATTCATTAGGTTTATTATGGAGTTTTAACGTTTCGTACGTGGTGTAAGGTGTTCTTAGGAGCTGTAAGGCGTACTACATTATACTAATGTTCATTTCGAGTTGCTAATGTGGCATAAAGAGTCGTAAGATGTCCTAAGTTGTCGTACGATGTTCAAAGGACTCGTACGAATTAATTTGGTTTATTAAGGAGTTTTAACGTTTCGTACGTGGTGTAAGGTGATCTTAGGAGTTGTAAGGCGTCCTACATCATACTAACGTTCTTTTCGAGTTGCTAATGTGGCATAAAGAGTCTTAAGATGTCCTAAGTTGTAGTACGATGTTCAAAGGACTCGGACGAATTCATTAGGTTTATTATGGAGTTTTAACGTTTCATACGGTGGTGTAAGGTGTTCTTAGGAGCTGTACATATTACATTATACTAATGTTCATTTCGAGTTGCTAATGTGGCATAAAGAGTCGTAAGATGTCCTAAGTTGTCGTTCGATGTTCAAACGACTCAGACGAATTCATTAGGTTTATTATGGAGTTTTAAAGTTTTGTACTGCGATGTAAGGTGTTCTTAGGAGTTGTAACGCGTCCTACATTATTCTAACATGCTTTTGCTAATGCGGCATAAAGAGTGTTAAGATGTCCTAAGTTGTCGTACGATGTTCAAAGGACTCGGACGAATTCATTAGGTTTATTATGGAGTTTTAACGTTTCGTACGTGGTGTAAGGTGTTCTTAGGAGCTGTAAGGTGTACTACGTTATACTAATGTTCATTTCGAGTTGCTAATGTGGCATAAAGAGTCGTAAGATGTCCTAAGTTGTCGTACGATGTTCAAAGGACTCAGACGAATTCATTAGGTTTATTATGGAGGTTTAATGTTTCGTACGATGGTGTAAGGTGTTCTTAGGAGCTGTAAGGCGTCCTACATCATACTAACGTTCTTTTCGAGTTGCTAATGTGGCATAAAGAGTCTTAAGATGTCCTAAGTTGTAGTACGATGTTCAAAGGACTCGGACGAATTCATTAGGTTTATTATGGAGTTTTAACGTTTCATACGGTGGTGTAAGGTGTTCTTAGGAGCTGTAAGGCGTATTACATTATACTAATGTTCATTTCGAGTTGCTAATGTGGCATAAAGAGTCGTAAGATGTCCTAAGTTGTCGTTCGATGTTCAAACGACTCAGACGAATTCATTAGGTTTATTATGGAGTTTTAAAGTTTTGTACGGTGATGTAAGGTGTTCTTAGGAGTTGTAACGCGTCCTACATTATTCTAACATGCTTTTCATGTTGCTAATGTGGCATAAAGAGTCTTAAGATGTCCTAAGTTGTCGTACGATGTTCAAAGACTCGGACGAATTCATTAGGTTTATTATGGTGTTTTAACGTTTCGTACGTGGTGTAAGGTGTTCTTAGGAGCTGTAAGGTGTACTACATTATACTAATGTTCATTTCGAGTTGCTAATGTGGCATAAAGAGTCGTAAGATGTCCTAAGTTGTCGTACGATGTTCAAAGGACTCAGACGAATTCATTAGGTTTATTATGGAGGTTTAATGTTTCGTACGATGGTGTAAGGTGTTCTTAGGAGCTGTAAGGCGTCCTACATCATACTAACGTTCTTTTCGAGTTGCTAATGTGGCATAAAGAGTCTTAAGATGTCCTAAGTTGTAGTACGATGTTCAAAGGACTCGGACGAATTCATTAGGTTTATTATGGAGTTTTAACGTTTCATACGGTGGTGTAAGGTGTTCTTAGGAGCTGTAAGGCGTATTACATTATACTAATGTTCATTTCGAGTTGCTAATGTGGCATAAAGAGTCGTAAGATGTCCTAAGTTGTCGTTCGATGTTCAAACGACTCAGACGAATTCATTAGGTTTATTATGGAGTTTTAAAGTTTTGTACGGTGATGTAAGGTGTTCTTAGGAGTTGTAACGCGTCCTACATTATTCTAACATGCTTTTCATGTTGCTAATGTGGCATAAAGAGTCTTAAGATGTCCTAAGTTGTCGTACGATGTTCAAAGACTCGGACGAATTCATTAGGTTTATTATGGTGTTTTAACGTTTCGTACGTGGTGTAAGGTGTTCTTAGGAGCTGTAAGGCGTACTACATTATACTAATGTTCATTTCGAGTTGCTAATGTGGCATAAAGAGTCGTAAGATGTCCTAAGTTGTCGTACGATGTTCAAAGGACTCGTACGAATTAATTTGGTTTATTAAGGAGTTTTAACGTTTCGTACGTGGTGTAAGGTGTTCTTAGGAGTTGTAAGGCGTCCTACATCATACTAACGTTCTTT
The DNA here is from genome assembly GCA_030867185.1 of Tagetes erecta. Taxonomy (NCBI): domain Eukaryota; kingdom Viridiplantae; phylum Streptophyta; class Magnoliopsida; order Asterales; family Asteraceae; genus Tagetes; species Tagetes erecta. The sequence continues at coordinate 39,555,464 of CM061487.1, read as the reverse complement.
TCGAGTTGCTAATGTGGCATAAAGAGTCTTAAGATGTCCTAAGTTGTAGTACAATGTTCAAAGGACTCGGACGAATTCATTAGGTTTATTATGGAGTTTTAACGTTTCATACGGTGGTGTAAGGTGTTCTTAGGAGCTGTAAGGCGTATTACATTATACTAATGTTCATTTCGAGTTGCTAATGTGGCATAAAGAGTCGTAAGATGTCCTAAGTTGTCGTTCGATGTTCAAACGACTCAGACGAATTCATTAGGTTTATTATGGAGTTTTAAAGTTTTGTACGGTGATGTAAGGTGTTCTTAGGAGTTGTAACGCGTCCTACATTATTCTAACATGCTTTTGCTAATGCGGCATAAAGAGTGTTAAGATGTCCTAAGTTGTCGTACGATGTTCAAAGGACTCGGACGAATTCATTAGGTTTATTATGGAGTTTTAACGTTTCGTACGTGGTGTAAGGTGTTCTTAGGAGCTGTAAGGTGTACTACATTATACTAATGTTCATTTCGAGTTGCTAATGTGGCATAAAGAGTCGTAAGATGTCCTAAGTTGTCGTACGATGTTCAAAGGACTCGGACGAATTCATTAGGTTTATTATGGAGTTTTAACGTTTCGTACGGTGGTGTAAGGTGTTCTTAGGAGCTGTAAGGCGTACTACATCATACTAATGTTCATTTCGAGTTGCTAATGTGGCATAAAGAGTCGTAAGATGTCCTAAGTTGTCGTACGATGTTCAAAGGACTCGGACGAATTAATTTGGTTTATTATGGAGTTTTAAAGTTTTGTACGTTGATGTAAGGTGTTCTTAGGAGTTGTAACGCGTCCTTGATAGGTTCAATTGGATCGTGAATATCGCTCAATGATCAGAACGAAACATACACAAACACAGTTCAATCATTAACACAATTCATACTAATAATTCTCTTTGTATATTGATGATCAAAGCAGTATTGTAATACAAGTGCAGGAGAAAATAAATCACACACACTAAGTTCTCTCTCTTACGTGAAATTGTGATCTAGCCTCTCTCCTCACACTCTCTCACTACATGCTTTAAAGCAACAATTACAAGTTTAAGGAATATAACAAAATAGACCCTAAACTATACATAAACATATAAACAAAATACAAAGTAAATCTTAATCTAGGAAATAGCCCTAACAGTACACCCCCTAAGATTTATCTTTGAATCTTCAGCAAAATCTTCAAATCTTTTTCTTCTTTGTTCAGTATCAATCTCGTTCACCAATCTTCTGGTTCTTCTTTGATATCCAGCAGCTCTTTTCCTTTAAACTCTTCTTGTTCCTTCAGTGCTACTTCTATGCAAGACTTGAACTTTTCTGCAATCTTGGCTTGCCTTGGCTTGGACTCGTTAGTCAGAATTGGGCAGGCATTCATGCGTCTCAGAGAATCCAGATTTAAACCTGCAAAGTTAATGTTAGCATAAAATTCAAAAGGCATCTCCTGTCCTTTGACTTGCACCTCCAAAGTACCCTTTGCACTAATCCTCATAAATTCTATCTCTGGTATGTCAACCCTCACGAGATTAGAATTGAGCAATGCCTTCCGTACTCGAATCTTTTCAGACGCAGCAGCTATCACTTCTATCATCACCACAAACAATTTTATATCAGCTTCATCCAGTTTATCTTTACATTTTTCCATTCTACAACTTCTTAGAAAATCGATATATGATGGATGCAACAATTTCAGCTCAAAGGTACTAAATAAAGTAATCATGTCTTTATCCCAATCTTCCAGATTTCGAACAAGCTTCAACTCAAAAGTTTCTTGGTTGTAGAAAACTCTAAGTATTGGCTTTGTCATTTGAGATCCATCAATCACTTTCAATCCTGGATTGGTCACCTTATCAAAATACTCATCCGAAAATTCTTCCAAGTACATATCCTCACTAACAACCAACCTCTTTTTCTTTTTTTCTTTCTTCGCTTGCACATACGCACTATCTTCTTGTTGACCTCTGAAATCAAGATATTTTGGTGATCTGGCAATCCCGGCATCAAGTAGCATTGCACATTTATCACCACGCTCAGCATGCGTGTGATTTATCAGCCTGAGTTTGTGCAGGTCTTTCAAATCTTGAACTTCCAATTTAAAAATGCTAGAGTAATAATGGTATACGTCACGTAAACCATTAACTCTTTTTATCATAAAAGCATCAAACACCTCATCGTATTTCCATGCAATAATCTTTACCTTCTTGTTCTTTTCTGGCACAATCATTGAATCAAGCAGTTCAGCATTCGACTGACCCTTACTCAGCAGTGACCTCACAACGTCACCTGCTGTGGCTGATTTATGCCATGATTCACGTACGTCCATCGGTATGTTATATGACTTCACTTCACTAGGAAACATGTCCATTAATTTGTGCCTTTTCTTGTGAGCATTTTCAGGTAAAGCCATCACCGATATCTCCTTCGGTCCAAGAACTTTGTATCTCTTTGTCAGCTCGAAGTATTGAGGATTGTTGTGGTCCAAGTAAAACATACGATTGTACATTTTCTCCGTCTTCATGAAACTAACAACAATTTTCCTCAAAGACTCAGATTTCAATCTCTTCAGAGTCCTATACGGATAATGCCTTGAGCTTAACCAATCACGCATTTCTCTACTTGACATTTCTTCAGGATTCTGATGATAAAGTTCAGTTGGAGGCAAGTCTTCTATATTCAAACTTTCTTGCAACGGTGTCCATTCTCCCATCTCAATGACAAACTCTTTTTCATCAGCAGCAGCTTTGTCTTGAGCTATCAGACACTTTTCATACTCTTCATTTATCTGGCTCACAGTCAACCCATTCAGAAAAACTGCGTTGTACTTCATCTTTTCTAGATAAGCAAATCTTTGATCTAAATCATCTGGAATCTCTTGATCAACATTAGTTTCTGGCTCAGCTTCTGGTTCAGACTCTGTGAAATCAATATCATCCAAATCATCTAAAGCTTCAATCATCGGTGCATTGTCAGTTTGAACCGGCTCAAACTGACTTGCATCTTCTGGAACAACTTCAGGCACATTCTCAAGAATTTCAGCAGTTTTAGGCATTTCTTCAACAACAGCAGCTTCAGATTGAATCGGCTCAATCTGAACTGATTTAGCAATTTCAGCTTCAGTCATAGTCACATCAACTATCTCAGTTTCAACTACAGCTACAGATTGAATCGGCTCAATCTGCACTGTTTCATCCAGTTTTGCCTTCTTACTTCAACCTTCATCACCTGTGATTTCTGGAACTGCATCTAACTTCCTTTTTCCCTCAGCTTTGTCCGTATTGACAATTTCAGCAACAGCTTCATCGGGAATGATGATTGGAGAATCCACCCTTATACCAACATTTGTAGTCCCTCGTGCTCTAGTCAGATAAACTTTTGATACTTGAGTCGCTTCAGTCATTTCAACCACTTCATCTGAAAAATCTTTATCAGATGTTGAACCAGATTTCTTCGGTTTAGTTTCTTCCAGCCATTTCTCCAACATCTCTTTTTCATCTTCCAGGGTATTACATTCAGCTTTCAATTCAGTATAATCATACTTTAGATTCTCATACTCCTCTTTTAAACTTTCATGATCATCCTTCAATTTCGCATGCTCAGCAGCCAACTTAACATGATCATCATCCAATTCTTTGAAAGTTTTCAGGTTTTGATTGTGAATGGTCCAAAACTCTTCAAGCCTTTTCTTCATCCTCTCATTCGAAGCTTTCAACATTTCATTTGCCTCTACCAACTTGGTCACCATTTCCTCTAACTCAGCAATCTTTTTCTCATTCTCTGTCTCATCAATACTTGATACAACTTTTGGTGAAGACTCCAAAACTTGTTCAATCTTTTCTGCAACTTGGGATGATGTGGTGGGTATATCAACAGGGATAGGATCAGTAACGCCAGCATCAACTTCATCAACTATCTGTGCAATAGTCTCAGCTTCGGCCATTACTTCCTGAGCAATCTGAACTATATCTATCTCTTCAGGCTCACTCATTACTTTCTCCACAACAGATTTAGATCTTCGAGATCTAACATACTGTTTAGTGATAGGTTTAGCAACTTCAACTGCTACCTCCTTCTCAACAGACACAACCTCAACAGGTTCTTCTATCACCACTTGTTCAATAACTTCAACATTCTCAGTCGCCAATTCCATCGGTTCAACTGCTTCAACAATCTCTGCCTCCTCTGAATCAGATTCAGATTCAGCATCATCATTAACATCATCTCCATTATCATTATCTTGACCATCATCACTGTCACTGTCACCATCATCACCGTTATCATCCTCAGATTCATTCTCTTCATCTTCTGCATGACGAGCATTATACTCATCATCATCCAATAAATTGTCAGGCACCTCATCAATCAGGTCCTGTGGATTCACTATCTCACCGTGAGAAATATGATGATAAGTACCTTCAACGTCTTCTTCATTATTGGCTATATTTCTCATATAGTCAAATAATTCCACACTAGGCACATTCCCGATACTCATCTTTCTGTAAGATAGATCGTTCATGTCCTCTGTGTACAAAATTCCCCCAGAATAACCTTCAGTTCTAATGATAGGATAGGCCACATTTATCATTAATTGTAAGAATCTCGGATACATGAGAAACTTAAATCTTTTACCCTTCACCAGATTAAACACTAACCCATTCATGATCCACCTTGACATATTGAATGGTTTGTTTTCAGCTATAGCAACAATTGGAGATGCTATATCTGATGGGAAGTTGTCAAAACCTGCACTCCTCCTAGACATGCACTGTTGGACAACATAGCATAACAGCTTAAACTTCTTTTCCAACTTTGCTCTATAAAACTGTGACTTTGGAAATACAGGTGGATGCCCCATATTAACAAAACACGATTGACACTCAGCCATGGTCAACTCATCATTCATTCCTACTTCATCTTCATCAATCCTTAAGGCATTTCTGATTGCTTCTTCAGAAACTGTCAACACCATATCTCTAGAAATATTTCCTCTAACAACAGCAACACCATTATCATCTCTGATCACTTCTGCTGTTCTCCAAAAGCTCTTTATCAATCTTGCATATATGACCGGTTTGGCACACATAGCATACACATACTTTGTCCTTTTTATAAACTTGATCATATCTCTGTAACCATCAGTTTCAGGGATAGATTCATCTAGACATGCCACCAAAGTTAGATATTTCATCAATAAACTTCAAATTTTCATAAGTGTTTAAACAAAAGTTAAGAAGAGAAACATTCACATAATCATTTTTTTGTTCCTAAATTGCTCTAACAAACTGATTTTCATCATTTTGATCAACCAATTTTGAATTTTTTAATGATTATACAACATTTATCAATTTTAACAGTTTAACACTTAATACCATAAATTTGAAAGTTATAAGATGAAGTTGTTTAACATGTTTTAGTTCTGTTTTAACAAGAATTTGTCACTTTTAGCACACATTTCATCATTTTGAAGTTTAACATTTAAGAGCTTTAAAAGTTCATCAATGGCGATTTTAACAGTTATGACAATTTTGATTGATTCAGTTGGTTTTAAGGTGTTTTGGTGCAAATGAGTGATTGATTGTTGATGATCGACAGATTTTATACTTAAAACAACATTCGATTTAGGTTTAAAAACACACAATCAAAGTGTCGATTCAGTGATCGAAAACACTGTTCATCATCGTTTTTCATTTTATCGGTCGATTTGCAGGTTTATCAAGAACAAATCACAAGGACAATACCTTATTCAATCGATTATACTTGTTACAGAATCAACGACTGAATATGATAATCAAAGCGATTTAAGTACAGGGGATTTGTTTGAAAGTGAATGTGAAAAATGATAAGTGTTTGTGAAGAGGCGGGTTTTTATATCGTTAAAAATTAGGTCAAACTTTGAGGTGCCGGGTCAACAAACGGGACGGGTAAGCATAAAAAGGCCCAATAAGTCTTGACGGGTCAAGTACTGTAGTGACGGGTCATGCACTGTTGTGACGGGTCAAGTACTTGGAACAAGTCACAAAGTGTGACGGGTCAACACAAAACATGTAAAAACACTTGACAGGTGAAACACTGTAGAGACGGGTAAGTCACTGTAGTGACGGGTAAAGGTTAGGAACAACTACACCTGATGGGTTTTATTCATCACCCGGCAGCATAGTAATATTCAAAACATCATCCGGCAACCTTTCTTCATCACCCGGCAACACAGTTGCTTTTCTTTCACCCGGCATGCTTTCTTCATCACACGGCAACACAGTTGTATCACCCGGCATGCTTTCTTCTTTACACGACAACACAGTTGTTTCCACTATTACCCGGCAACATAGTGTTATACACTTACACGGCAAGATAAGATTTCTTTTACCCGGCTGTATAATGACAACATATCTTCACCCGGCTGTATAGTAACAACTTGTCATCCGGCAGATATTTATGACCTTCACCCGGCTGTATTTGACATGATCATTGCCCGGCTGTACAGTAGTCATAATATCTTCACCCGGCTTCACATTTTCTCAATCACCCGGCTTGTATCAAACTTACAACTTTACCCGGCTGAACAGTGTGTTCATTACCCGGCCGCACAGTTTTGTCTGATATCTTTGCCCGGCTATAACTCTTTGAGCAATTTTCTTCACTTTTCTCGTCTGTTGACTTTTTGAACTGCATTTATTGCACCTGCAAACATTCTCGACACATTAATTAGACAAGATATCCTTAAAAAGAATTTGTCACATTAATTATCAACAACATTAAACAAGTCAATAATATCAATTCTAATTAAATTCATTTTTCTTTTTCTTTTTCAAAAATGTTTTTGCACAACCAATATTTCTATATCCCGAAGCAATTTCATAAAAACAATTCACAAGACCTTGGGTTTGTTTTTAACACATCCAATACTTTTACTTTTCATACCACATAATCTTGTTCATTCAAAACACACTTATTCAAAAAATATTTTTGGATTTTTGTAGATATTTTTCTTCAAATTATTCTCCCCCTAAACTTGAAATTTCTTAAAATTTTTTAAGTTTAACAAGGATGTCGATGTGTCAATAAAGATTCCATATGCCTGCACACACAAAGCACACACATTAAAATAAAGACATATGCAATGCAATGAATCAAAATATCGCAGCGAGATCATACCACACATTATCTGAACATGTTTTGCAAGTTTTGAATAGACATTTGACTTATGTTTGATTGAGTGATGATATGAAAACATACCAATTAGCTCGAGTTGACACACTTACTTTTTTAGTATCATGATGATCATTAAGGTTCGATTGAAATGACTTATGTGACCCACATGTATACATATGTCAACTTATTTCCTTATCAATCACTACCTGAATGCATATTGCACAACAACCTGGTCACTTACAATCATAAACAGTGTGGAATTTGGGTTCTATTCGGATTTGGTCCACTTTGGGACTTCTTTTTAATTCCATCTTTGGGAATTTTTCTTTCCTATCGTTCCCCTTGGGAATCTTCTGAATTCCTTTTGGAATTTTTGTTTGGTGATGGTCCACATTTGAGACCCTTTTTGTTCCATCTTTGGGAATCTTTTGCTGCACCTTGAAGCTCAAAAGAGACTTCGTGTGAGACTTCAGGTCTGTGGATACCACAACAAAGAAGCTCACGATGCGGTTCATCACACTGAATAGACTGCATCGTTACCCGATCATGTACAACTATCATCACAAGCAATGCATCAAAAGATATATATCTAGACATGTATAACAATGGAACTTAACACAAAGATCATTAAGTTTATGTTTGTCAACAATCAACTTACTTTTTCAGTCTAATTGTCTGAGCTGTCTAGCACATCAATTAACATTCATCAGTCTTTATTAAAAATGATGTAACAAATAATGTCTAGTGTAACTATCATTTCTCACTTTATGCAATATAGATTCTTATGACATGATATTTTCTTTTCTTTTTGCTTTCATATTTTGTTTTTCTTTTCTTTTTCATGCACACACAATGCAAAACATAAAATAAAAGACAAAGGAATCAATACTTGACATCAACTTATTATATTTTTGGCTTTTATATTTTCTGATTTTTGTTTTGTTTTTGAAAAGTAGAATCAATCATGATTGATTAATCCTATGGATTGAATTAAGAACTCAAACCGGCCTGACAAAAAAGATTTTGTGAAAAGATCTGCCAGTTGTTTGTCGGTATGAACTTTAATCAAAATTATTAAACCTTTTTCAGAGTTGTCTCTTAAAAAGTGATATCGAATTTCGATATGTTTGGTTTTTGAGTGTTGAACAGGATTAGCAGTAATGAACATAGCAGCAGTATTGTCTATGTAAATAGGAGTTTTTAGAAAGTTAAACCCGTAGTCCAGCAATTGATTTTGTAACCACAAAACTTGAGAACATCCTGCAGATGCAGCGATATACTCTGCTTCAGCTGTGGATACAGAAACGTTGGTCTGCTTCTTGCATTGCCAAGAGACAAGTCTAGGACCCAGAAATTGACATCCACCAGTTGTCGATTTCCTGTCAAGAGCACACCCACCAAAGTCACTATCAGAATAACTATATAATTCAAAATTGCCTTCATAAGGATACCATAACCCAAGATTCGGTTTCCCTTTAATGTATCTGAAAATACGTTTAACAGCAACAAGGTGCGACTCTTTTGGATCAGACTGATATCTTGCGCACACACATACAGAAATTGACATCCACCAGTTTGGATCCGGCTGTATCTTGCAGTTCACATCAGATGGAGTTCGAATAGTCTGACAATCTTGCATCTTGAATTTCTTCAACAACTTCTCAACAAATTTTGATTGATTGATGAAAATTCCGTCAGCTGATTGTTTCACTTGTAATCCAAGAAAGAAGTTAATCTCCCCTATAGAACTCATATGGAATCTGCACTTCATGATTTCCTCAAATTCTTTGCACATTGACTCACTGGTTGATCCGAAGATAATATCGTCCACATAAACTTGAACACATAAGAGATCATCATTCTCCCTCTTCATAAACAAAGTTGGATCAATCTGTCCTCTTGTGAATCCATGTTCTAGTAAATGCTTAGATAATGTCTCATACCAGATTCTCGGAGCTTGGTGTAGACCATAAAGAGCTTTACTCAACTTGTATACACGATGAGGATAGTCAGGATCTTCAAAACCCGGAGGTTGTCTGACATATACATCATCTGTAATCGGTCCATACAGAAAAGCGCCTTTGACGTCCATTTGGAATACCTTAAACTTCATGAAGGAAGCATATGCAAGAAAAAACGCGTATGGCTTCAAGTCTTGCGACCGGAGCGAACACGTCTTCATAATCAATGCCTTCTTCCTGAGTATATCCCTGTGCAATGAGTCTTGCTTTGTTTCTCACAACAATGTCACGTTCGTCTGGCTTGTTTTTGTACAACCATCTTGTACCAATCGCATTCTCTCCTTCAGGTAAGTCCACTAATTTCCAAACCTCTTGTTTGCGAAATTGAAGTAACTCCTCTTGCATGGCTTCAATCCAACTATTATCTTGCAACGCTTCTGAAATGTTCTTCGGCACTACTTGAGAAAGAAAACATGAATAAAGACAAACGTTTGCGTGCTCAGTTTGACTTCTTGTAGTTCTCTGATTCAACGGCCCAATAATCTGAGAGACATGATGTTTCTTGTGAATTCGATGAATTGGTATCTCATCTCCTTGCACTTGACTCTCCAGATTAGAATGATTCAGATTCGGTAGATCTGGTAGAATGGTAGAAGTATGCAGAGTGAAATTCGGGACTTGATCCGGTGAATTAATGAAGTAATCAAATGATTCTGGAATAACTTCAACATTCGGATCTGATGATGGTTGATTTTGAACAGATCCACCATCATTAGGAGAACTTTACGGATTCACATCATCTTCAAGATTGTTTGATTCTTGATCTTCTTGAGAACCAGAAGGACCCGGAGCTTGACTGGATTTGACATGATCAGGATTATGAAATGACATGAACGGATACTCAGAATTGAAATTGCCATCCTCGTCATTATCAGAATCGTCACTAAAGCATCCCAAGTCACCTGATTCTGTCCTTGCTTTTCCTGAAAAATCAAATAAGTTAGAACTGAAAGATTTTGATAACGAATCTAAATCAAATAACCCGAGATGATCATTTAAATTTAGAATCGTTACAAGACAACCAAATGCTTTCAAGTATGAAATATTCGGTTTTCTTCCAAATAACAACTCATAAGATGTTTTCTGTTTATCCTGAACCAATAATGTCCTGTTTTGTACAAAACACGCAGTAGCAATAGCTTCGTCCCAGAATGTGATAGGGATTTTAGCATCTGCGAGCATGGATCTTGCTGCTTCAATCAGTGTCCGATTTTTCCGTTCCGCAACCCCATTTTGTTGAGGCGTTCTTGGAGCACTAAATTGTCTAGCAATTCCTTTTTCTGCACAAAACAAATCAACATTAGCGTTCTTAAATTCTGTACCATTATCACTTCGTAAAATTTTCACTTTACAATCCAACTGATTTTCAACTTTGATGATAAATTCTTTTAATAACTCCGCAGTTTCAGATTTAACATGCAAAAAAATAAACCCAAGAAAATCTAGTGAAATCGTGAATAATGACAAAACAATAAGACTTCTTTCCGATGCTTTGCACATTTGTTGGTCCGAAAAGATCCATATGTAGCATCTGCAAGGGTTTTGAAATGGAGTTTTCTTGCTTGGACTTAAGAGACATTCGGTGCTGTTTTCCTTTCAAACATGCTGGACAGAGATCAGTTGTAGAGAATTTCTTTGACGGTATTCCTACAGCGTGATTTCCAGACACTAAACGGTTCATGTTTCTGAAGTTTGAATGGCCCAGCCGTCTATGCCAAAGCTGACTCTCATCTTTTGAAGCATGTGTAATGAGACAAGTAGTTTCGGTTTCTTCATCAATCTGTGACATATCCAGCTTGTATACATCACGATCTCTTGGAGCTTTAACCACCACCCATTCATTGTCAATCTTGAAACCTGGTTTGAGTATATAACAGAAAGAATCATCAAATAAAGTTGAATAAGATTTATCACAAATTTGAGATATACTTAGTAAGTTAAAGTTCAACTGTGCACAGTAGTTGACTTTATCAAAACTAATGACCCCATTGGATACGGTTCCTTCTCCTGTTATTTTACCACCTGCATCACCTCCAAATGCAACGTGTGTACCATTTTTCAGCTTGAAATCCTGAAGCAAGGCATGGTTTCCTGTCATATGCCGGCTACACCCACTATCAACAAACCACGAGTTGATAGGTCTTCTTGGGCGTACCTGCATTTCAACAATCACTTAGTTAGTTTGGTCAACCCAGGCCCACACGGTCTTGGGTTTTCCGAATCTATCTACAATAGTAACTTGTTGATATTGAACATTTTGAAAATTTGTTTCATTTAAGAGATTTTGATGCTGAAAACTGTTGTTTCGCCCATTGGCGTTCATTGACTGCTTTCTCCTCAAAGCACTAAACCTTTCCTCTAGCTTAGGATCAAGGTTATTTTCAAACTTTTGGTTTCTTACCATTAAAGCTCTTGGTTTAAAATTATTAACCTGCACATTTCTTGAAAAGTTAGAAACAGAATTGTTTCGATTGAAATTTCTCAAAACCGGAGAATGACTTTGATTCATATTTTGAAAACCAAATGACTGATTTCTTTGAAAATTTGAAAATGGTGTCATTTCTCTTGTTGAGTTTGATCGAAAGAAACAATCCTTTGTGTCATGGTTTCTTCTTTCACAAATATCACAAAATTTGTTATATTAACATTCTTCTGAAGAATGATTTCTTTTGTCACAGTAACTGCAGTACCTGTTAAAGAAACATTCAGCAGTTGCATGGTTATAACGATCACAAATCTCACAATGTTTCTTGCTAATCCTAAAGAGCCGATTGTTAACCTTTGATGAAGAACCAACTCGTGATTCATTATCAGTTTTGTTCGGTTTTAGATTAACTTGATTCTTTTGTGGAGACTTTGTTTGTGATTTTGATTGCATGGGACTTTGGTTCGATTTTAAACTGTTCTGTTTGGTTACCTTTTTGGATTCAATTCTCTTATCATTGCAGCGGAAGACTTAGGACCTGAACCTGTTTTCAGACCAGAGTTAGATTTGATTGGAGAATTGATTGGTTTACCATAAGATTCGTTCAAATCAAATGTTCCTGCAGACACAAACTTGATTATCTTTCCTTTTGACACTTTCTTGACAGGTTTAACTTTGTCAGTTTTAACACTTTGAGCTTTGGAGTTTTCATTTGATTTTAAGACACTTTTGCCTTTTGACTGTTTTGTTTCAGATTGATTGATTTTTGATTTTAATTTCTGAACTTTTGCATTCGAAACTTCAGTCTTTTTCACTTCCTGCTTCTTGATCAACTGATCAGCAACTTGCGCCTTTTGTTCCTTCTTCCACTTGATGTATTCAGGATCATTGTATCCTGAAAATTCACCTTCATCCTTCACTGTTTCTGACTTCGGATTCAGTTCCGGATACTCAACAAGTTGAATTAGAACAGGCTCTGATTTGTTGCTAGCTTCATCATCGGCTTCAGTTGTCACACCATCTTCTTCTTTCAAACTTTCCATCAAAACTTCAGATCCTTCAGACTCGGATTTACTTCTTTGAATTTCTTTGAATTTTCTTTCATTTTCAGGTGAATGATCAAATTCATTAAAGTTTTCTGGTAAGGTTTGAGTGATTGAATTTGGCATTGGTTCATGAGTAAAACCCAACCCGGTTTTGGTTTTGTTACCTCTTTCACTTACAAGTTGTTGCACCATTGTTTTACAACTTTTAACTTTTGACAATTCAACTTGAGTGACAGCATGTGCAACTTTTTCTTGTTCAAAGTTCTTTGTCATTTCTTCAAGTTGTTTGGTAACAAGTTCCAGTTCTTTTAAAGTTTTGTTCCATGATTCGGTTAGTGACAAAATCTTCTCATCAGAAATTTTGTGATCAATTTTAAGTTGTTCATGAATTTTCTCATGTTTGCTTAATTTGTCACCAATTTTAAATGAATGAGTTCGATAATGTTCTACTTGTTGAATGCATTGTTCAGAACACAACCTTTCTTTAACATCAGCAGGTAATGGAACATAGTTAGGGGGTAAGTTAATACTAACCTTTGGTTGTTCGGTAGATGATGAAGACTCACTGGCAGTAGCCATCAGCGCAATTTCAGACTCAGATTCTTCAACAGGATCAGATTTTGCACTCCAGTCATATTCCTCTGAATCTTCACTCACAGTATCTTCAATCATTTTACCATCCCCTTCTTCAGACCAGTCTTCTTCGATTTCACATACCAGTGCCAGATTTAATGTAAGATCAGATGTAAATTGTTCTGCATAAGCACTCCAATCATATCCGTCTTTCACACTAACTACCAGTGCCTTTGTTTGGTCTTCTGGTTTCTTTCCTTCATCCTTCAATTCCGGCATAGGAAGACTTTGGTATGGCTTCTGAAAGTAACGTTGATTTCTTTGTTGATAACTTGAGCTTTGACCTTGACCTTGACCTTGATTACTTGAACTAGCTTGATCATTGAAATTCTGATTCTTAGGAGCTTTGCATTCCCTTGAAAAAGAACCATACTGGTTACAATTGAAACATCTGGCCTTTGATTTGTCAAAACCAACAGTTTTGTTTGCATGAGGCTTGTAGCTTCGGTTAACATATGCATGCTTTTGCGTCCTATATGCAACCATGACCATTTGCCAATTCAAATCCATTTCCTCAACATCATCAGGATCCATCTCGAATAAATCTTGAAGGACCACGTCCATTTGACTTAAATGACTTCCTTGGTATGCTTGAAAACTTGCCATAAAAGCAGTAAAGGCAGTTTTAGTCTCGTCATCTTGCAACAGAATGTTCATTACATCCTTCACCTTGGCTTGAACATTTGAACTTTGATTTTCTGATTGATTCTTCAGATTCTGACTTTGAACTTGAGCTCTTGGTGGAGATTGAGGTTAGAATAAGTTGGCGAACTTGGAAAATATGACGAATCAGTATAAAAACTTGCGCCCACAAATAAATCACCCTCTTCTTCAAACTTTTTTGCATCTTGTGCAAGAAAAGCATTCTCCACAGTGTTAGCAGGATTCACAAAAAATTTGTATTGTGCATGTGAACCAGTTCTGTCATTGTTTCTAGATCCTTCATCAATCTCTACTTCCTCTATCTTTGCAATAAGCAAATCTAGATCCATCGGAAACTTCTCAGTATGTTTCAGTAAAGTCACAGTCTGTTTCCATGATGAGGGAAGTGCACATAACAATCTGTCATTCAGATCTTGGAGATCTGTCTTTGCACCTGCATTTGTCATTTCAGTAGTCAGATGAACAAACCTATTCATCATCTGGTGCACTGATTCTCCAGCAACATGTTCAAATAACTCCAACTGTCTCTTTAACTTTTGTTTCTTGAGACTCCTGAGTTGTTCACCTCCTTCACAAATAGACTTCAAAGCCTTGAACAATGTATAACCTGTTTGATAGGTATCCAACCTTGACAGAACTTGTAGAGGCAATCCCTTACACGTCAAAGAATAAGCTTTGCAGTCATTCTTCACTTTCTTCAGATCTTCTCCTGACAAATTATCCTCTGGATAAGGTTCAGTAGAGTCTTTGGTGTAGGTACTTGCACTATCTGGAGCTGTCTGAGTAGGTATGTGAGGACCCTTTTCAATTGATTTCCACAGATCATTGTCTATTGAGCAAAGATGATGCTTCAGTCTAAGTGTCCAATTTTTGAAATCTGCACGATTAACAAGTCTAGGAACACGGTTATCAGAATCATCATTAGGAGCCATTTTAACAATTTTTAAAGAAAATATTTTTGGTTTTTGTTAATTTTTGAAAAGAAATAATTGAAATACTAAATTAAAGACAAGTAATTAAAGACAAGATAAGAAACAAGTATTAAAAACAACTAAAAATGAGTCACACGGCTGAACAGTGAAAATCCTTCTTCACCCGGCTAAACAGTGTCTTTGTTCTTCACCCGGCAGAGAATAAGTCTTAACACGGCTAAACAGTCACACGGCTCAACAGTTGTAATACTTTTGTTCTTGACCCGACAGAACAGTTACCCGGCAACAAGAAATAACTTCACACGGCAATGAAACTTGACCCGGCAGAATCTTGACACGGCAAAAAGCTTTACCCAGCTGAACAGTACTCGATCACACGGCAGAGTTGTTAATCACCCGGCTACAAAGTTGTTGATCACCCGGCTGAAATTGTTAATCACCCGGCACAACAGTTGTTGATCCGGCTGAACAGTAACACTTTTTCTTCGTCAAATTCTTTACCCGTCTAGCACAAAATCCTTTACACGGCTGCACAGGACCTAATTGTTCTTCAATCTAAGTCCAAAGGAAATTTTCTAAGTCAAATTTTATCACCCGGCAAGTTAATCTTCAACCAAGTTCATACTGTTCATCATCTTCATCATGAAAATTTTCTGGGTTTTGTCAAAAAACTTGTTCAATTCGTTCAAAATTCACACACAAGCTGTGAAATGGTCCGATTATCAATCCCTTATATCAATCAATCCAAAACATGATCAAATTTTGATGAATTTGAGCAAAATTCGATCGAACAGTAACTTTTTCAATCTTCTTAATTCCTCAGATCTGATGATAATCTGATGGAATTTGCACAATCGTTGTGAATTAGGAGTGATTGCGATGATAAATCACAACTAAAAACAGCAACAATTCATTCAGATCATGATATTTGAGCAATATTGTAGTGTTTTGCTTAAGAACAGCGAAGAACACAATACCGAAAGCTCTGATACCAATTGATAGGTTCAATTGGATCGTGAATATCGCTCAATGATCAGAACGAAACATACACAAACACAGTTCAATCATTAACACAATTCATACTAATAATTCTCTTTGTATATTGATGATCAAAGCAGTATTGTAATACAAGTGCAGGAGAAAATAAATCACACACACTAAGTTCTCTCTCTTACGTGAAATTGTGATCTAGCCTCTCTCCTCACACTCTCTCACTACATGCTTTAAAGCAACAATTACAAGTTTAAGGAATATAACAAAATAGACCCTAAACTATACATAAACATATAAACAAAATACAAAGTAAATCTTAATCTAGGAAATAGCCCTAACAGTCCTACATTATTCTAACGTGCTTTTCATGTTGCTAGTGCCGTATACTGAGCCGTAACATCTCCTGAGTTGTCGTACGATGTTCAAAGGACTCGGACGAATTCATTAGGTTTATTATGGAATTTTAATGTTTCGTACGGTGGTGTAAGGTGTTCTTAGGAGCTGTAAGGCGTCCTACATCATACTAACGTTCTTTTCGAGTTGCTAATGTGGCATAAAGAGTCTTAAGATGTCCTAAGTTGTCGTACGATGTTCAAAGGACTCAGACAAATTCATTAGATTTATTAAGGAGTTTTAATGTTTCGTACGGTGGTGTAAGGTGTTCTTAGGAGCTGTAAGGCGTCCTACATTATACTAATGTTGTTTCGAGTTGCTGATGTGGCATAAAGAGTCGTAAGATGTCCTAAGTTGTCGTACGATGTTCAAAGGACTCGTACGATTTAATTAGGTTTATTATGGAGTTTTAAAGTTTTGTACGGTGATGTAAGGTGTTCTTACGAGTTGTAACGCGTCCTAAATTATTCTAACGTGCTTTTCATGTTGCTAATGCTGTATACTGAGCTGTAACATCTCCTGAGTTGTCGTACGATGTTCAAAGGACTCGGACGAATTCATTACGTTTATTATGGAGTTTTAAAGTTTTGTATGGTGATGTAAGGCGTTCTTAGGAGTTGTAACGCGTCCTACATTATTCTGATGTGCTTTTCATGTTGCTAATGTGGCATAAAGAGTCGTAAGATGTCCTAAGTTGTCGTACGATGTTCAAAGGACTCGGACGAATTCATTAGGTTTATTATGGAGTTTTAACGTTTCGTACGGTGGCGTAAGGTGTTCTTAGGAGCTGTAAAGCGTACTACATTATACTAATGTTCATTTCGAGTTGCTAATGTGGCATAAACGGTCGTAAGATGTCCTAAGTTGTCGTTCGATGTTCAAACGACTCAGACGAATTCATTAGGTTTATTATGGAGTTTTAAAGTTTTGTACGGTGATGTAAGGTGTTCTTAGGAGTTGTAACGCGTCCTACATTATTCTAACATGCTTTTCATGTTGCTAATGTGGCATAAAGTGTCTTAAGATGTCCTAAGTTGTCGTACGATGTTCAAAGACTCGGACGAATTCATTAGGTATATTATGGAGTTTTAACGTTTCATACGTGGTGTAAGGTGTTCTTAGGAGCTGTAAGGCGTACTACATTATACTAATGTTCATTTCGAGTTGCTAATGTGGCATAAAGAGTCGTAAGATGTCCTAAGTTTTCGTACGATGTTCAAAGGACTCGTACGAATTAATTTGGTTTATTAAGGAGTTTTAACGTTTTGTACGTGGTGTAAGGTGTTCTTAGGAGCTGTAAGGCGTCCTACATCATACTAACGTTCTTTTCGAGTTGCTAATGTGGCATAAAGAGTCTTAATATGTCCTAAGTTGTAGTACGATGTTCAAAGGACTCGGACGAATTCATTAGGTTTATTATGGAATTTTAACGTTTCATACGGTGGTGTAAGGTGTTCTTAGGAGCTGTAAGGCGTATTACATTATACTAATGCTCATTTCGAGTTGCTAATGTGGCATAAAGAGTCGTAAGATGTCCTAAGTTGTCGTTCGATGTTCAAACGACTCAGACGAATTCATTAGGTTTATTATGGAGTTTTAAAGTTTTGTACGATGATATAAGGTGTTCTTAGGAGTTGTAACGCGTCCTACATTATTCTAACATGCTTTTCATGTTGCTTATGCGGCATAAAGAGTGTTAAGATGTCCTAAGTTGTCGTACGATGTTCAAAGGACTCGGACGAATTCATTAGGTTTAGTATGGAGTTTTAACGTTTCGTACGTGGTGTAAGGTGTTCTTAGGAGCTGTAAGGCGTACTACATTATACTAATGTTCATTTCGAGTTGCTAATGTGGCATAAAGAGTCGTAAGATGTCCTAAGTTGTCGTACGATGTTCAAAGGACTCGGACGAATTCATTAGGTTTATTATGGAGTTTTAACCTTTCGTACGGTGGTGTAAGGTTTTCTTAGGAGCTGTAAGGCGTACTACATTATACTAATGTTCATTTCGAGTTGCTAATGTGGCATAAAGAGTCGTAAGATGTCCTAAGTTGTCGTACGATGTTCAAAGGACTCGTACGATTTAATTAGGTTTATTATGGAGTTTTAAAGTTTGTACGGTGATGTAAGGTGTTCTTAGGAGTTGTAACGCGTCCTAAATTATTCTAACGTTCTTTTCATGTTGCTAATGCTGTATACTGAGCTGTAACATCTCCTGAGTTGTCGTACGATGTTCAAAGGACTCGGACGAATTCATTACGTTTATTATGGAGTTTTAAAGTTTTGTACGGTGATGTAAGGCGTTCTTAGGAGTTGTAACGCGTCCTACATTATTCTGATGTGCTTTTCATGTTGCTAATGTGGCATAAAGAGTCGTAAGATGTCCTAAGTTGTCGTACGATGTTCAGAGGACTCGTACGAATTAATTAGGTTTATTATGGAGTTTTAAAGTTTTGTACGTTGATGTAAGGTGTTCTTAGGAGTTGTAACGCGTCCTACATTATTCTAACGTCCTTTTCATGTTGCTAGTGCCGTATACTGAGGCGTAACATCTCCTGAGTTGTCGTACGATGTTCAAAGGACTCGGACGAATTCATTAGGTTTATTATGGAATTTTAATGTTTCGTATGGTGGTGTAAGGTGTTCTTAGGAGCTGTAAGGCGTCCTACATCATACTAACGTTCTTTTCGAGTTGCTAATGTGGCATAAAGAGTCTTAAGATGTCCTATGTTGTCGTACGATGTTCAAAGACTCGGACGAATTCATTAGGTTTAGTATGGAGTTTTAACGTTTCGTACGTGGTGTAAGGTGTTCTTAGGAGCTGTAAGGCGTACTACATTATACTAATGTTCATTTCGAGTTGCTAATGTGGCATAAAGAGTCGTAAGATGTCCTAAGTTGTCGTACGATGTTCAAAGGACTCGGACGAATTCATTAGGTTTATTATGGAGTTTTAACCTTTCGTACGGTGGTGTAAGGTTTTCTTAGGAGCTGTAAGGCGTACTACATTATACTAATGTTCATTTCGAGTTGCTAATGTGGCATAAAGAGTCGTAAGATGTCCTAAGTTGTCGTACGATGTTCAAAGGACTCGTACGATTTAATTAGGTTTATTATGGAGTTTTAAAGTTTGTACGGTGATGTAAGGTGTTCTTAGGAGTTGTAACGCGTCCTAAATTATTCTAACGTTCTTTTCATGTTGCTAATGCTGTATACTGAGCTGTAACATCTCCTGAGTTGTCGTACGATGTTCAAAGGACTCGGACGAATTCATTACGTTTATTATGGAGTTTTAAAGTTTTGTACGGTGATGTAAGGCGTTCTTAGGAGTTGTAACGCGTCCTACATTATTCTGATGTGCTTTTCATGTTGCTAATGTGGCATAAAGAGTCGTAAGATGTCCTAAGTTGTCGTACGATGTTCAGAGGACTCGTACGAATTAATTAGGTTTATTATGGAGTTTTAAAGTTTTGTACGTTGATGTAAGGTGTTCTTAGGAGTTGTAACGCGTCCTACATTATTCTAACGTCCTTTTCATGTTGCTAGTGCCGTATACTGAGGCGTAACATCTCCTGAGTTGTCGTACGATGTTCAAAGGACTCGGACGAATTCATTAGGTTTATTATGGAATTTTAATGTTTCGTATGGTGGTGTAAGGTGTTCTTAGGAGCTGTAAGGCGTCCTACATCATACTAACGTTCTTTTCGAGTTGCTAATGTGGCATAAAGAGTCTTAAGATGTCCTATGTTGTCGTACGATGTTCAAAGGACTCAGACATATTCATTAGATTTATTAAGGAGTCTTAATGTTTCGTACGGTGGTGTAAGGTGTTCTTAGGAGCTGTAAGGCGTCCTACATTATACTAATGTTCTTTTCGAGTTGCTGATGTGGCATAAAGAGTCGTAAGATGTCCTAAGTTGTCGTACGATGTTCAAAGGACTCGTACGATTTAATTAGGTTTATTATGGAGTTTTAAAGTTTTGTACGGTGATGTAAGGTGTTCTTAGGAGTTGTAACGCGTCCTAAATTATTCTAACGTGCTTTTCATGTTGCTAATGCTGTATACTGAGCTGTAACATCTCCTGAGTTGTCGTACGATGTTCAAAGGACTCGGACGAATTCATTACGTTTATTATGGAGTTTTAAAGTTTTGTACGGTGATGTAAGGCGTTCTTAGGAGTTGTAACGCGTCCTACATTATTCTGATGTGCTTTTCATGTTGCTAATGTGGCATAAAGAGTCGTAAGATGTCCTAAGTTGTCGTACGATGTTCAGAGGACTCGTACGAATTAATTAGGTTTATTATGGAGTTTTAAAGTTTTGTACGTTGATGTAAGGTGTTCTTAGGAGTTGTAACGCGTCCTACATTATTCTAACGTGCTTTTCATGCTGCTAGTGCCGTATACTGAGCCGTAACATCTCCTGAGTTGTCGTACGATGTTCAAAGGACTCGGACGAATTCATTAGGTTTATTATGGAATTTTAATGTTTCGTATGGTGGTGTAAGGTGTTCTTAGGAGCTGTAAGGCGTCCTACATCATACTAACGTTCTTTTCGAGTTGCTAATGTGGCATAAAGAGTCTTAAGATGTCCTAAGTTGTCGTACGATTTTCAAAGGACTCAGACAAATTCATTAGATTTATTAAGGAGTCTTAATGTTTCGTACGGTGGTGTAAGGTGTTCTTAGGAGCTGTAAGGCGTCCTACATTATACTAATGTTCTTTTCGAGTTGCTGATGTGGCATAAAGAGTCGTAAGATGTCCTAAGTTGTCGTACGATGTTCAAAGGACTCGTACGATTTAATTAGGTTTATTATGGAGTTTTAAAGTTTGTACGGTGATGTAAGGTGTTCTTAGGAGTTGTAACGCGTCCTAAATTATTCTAACGTGCTTTTCATGTTGCTAATGCTGTATACTGAGCTGTAACATCTCCTGAGTTGTCGTACGATGTTCAAAGGACTCGGACGAATTCATTACGTTTATTATGGAGTTTTAAAGTTTTGTACGGTGATGTAAGGCGTTCTTAGGAGTTGTAACGCGTCCTACATTATTCTGATGTGCTTTTCATGTTGCTAATGTGGCATAAAGAGTCGTAAGATGTCCTAAGTTGTCGTACGATGTTCAGAGGACTCGTACGAATTAATTAGGTTTATTATGGAGTTTTAAAGTTTTGTACGTTGATGTAAGGTGTTCTTAGGAGTTGTAACGCGTCCTACATTACTCTAACGTGCTTTTCATGCTGCTAGTGCCGTATACTGAGCCGTAACATCTCCTGAGTTGTCGTACGATGTTCAAAGGACTCGGACGAATTCATTAGGTTTATTATGGAATTTTAATGTTTCGTATGGTGGTGTAAGGTGTTCTTAGGAGCTGTAAGGCGTCCTACATCATACTAACGTTCTTTTCGAGTTGCTAATGTGGCATAAAGAGTCTTAAGATGTTCTAAGTTGTCGTACGATTTTCAAAGGACTCAGACAAATTCATTAGATTTATTAAGGAGTCTTAATGTTTCGTACGGTGGTGTAAGGTGTTCTTAGGAGCTGTAAGGCGTCCTACATTATACTAATGTTCTTTTCGAGTTGCTGATGTGGCATAAAGAGTCGTAAGATGTCCTAAGTTGTCGTACGATGTTCAAAGGACTCGTACGATTTAATTAGGTTTATTATGGAGTTTTAAAGTTTTGTACGGTGATGTAAGGTGTTCTTAGGAGTTGTAACGCGTCCTAAATTATTCTAACGTGCTTTTCATGTTGCTAATGCTGTATACTGAGCTGTAACATCTCCTGAGTTGTCGTACGATGTTCAAAGGACTCGGACGAATTCATTACGTTTATTATGGAGTTTTAAAGTTTTGTACGGTGATGTAAGGCGTTCTTAGGAGTTGTAACGCGTCCTACATTATTCTGATGTGCTTTTCATGTTGCTAATGTGGCATAAAGAGTCGTAAGATGTCCTAAGTTGTCGTACGATGTTCAGAGGACTCGTACGAATTAATTAGGTTTATTATGGAGTTTTAAAGTTTTGTACGTTGATGTAAGGTGTTCTTAGGAGTTGTAACGCGTCCTACATTATTCTAACGTGCTTTTCATGTTGTTAGTGCCGTATACTGAGCCGTAACATCTCCTGAGTTGTCGTACGATGTTCAAAGGACTCGGACGAATTCATTAGGTTTATTATGGAATTTTAATGTTTCGTATGGTGGTGTAAGGTGTTCTTAGGAGCTGTAAGGCGTCCTACATCATACTAACGTTCTTTTCGAGTTGCTAATGTGGCATAAAGAGTCTTAAGATGTCCTAAGTTGTCGTACGATTTTCAAAGGACTCAGACAAATTCATTAGATTTATTAAGGAGTCTTAATGTTTCGTACGGTGGTGTAAGGTGTTCTTAGGAGCTGTAAGGCGTCCTACATTATACTAATGTTCTTTTCGAGTTGCTGATGTGGCATAAAGAGTCGTAAGATGTCCTAAGTTGTCGTACGATGTTCAAAGGACTCGTACGATTTAATTAGGTTTATTATGGAGTTTTAAAGTTTTGTACGGTGATGTAAGGTGTTCTTAGGAGTTGTAACGCGTCCTAAATTATTCTAACGTGCTTTTCATGTTGCTAATGCTGTATACTGAGCTGTAACATCTCCTGAGTTGTCGTACGATGTTCAAAGGACTCGGACGAATTCATTACGTTTATTATGGAGTTTTAAAGTTTTGTACGGTGATGTAAGGCGTTCTTAGGAGTTGTAACGCGTCCTACATTATTCTGATGTGCTTTTCATGTTGCTAATGTGGCATAAAGAGTCGTAAGATGTCCTAAGTTGTCGTACGATGTTCAGAGGACTCGTACGAATTAATTAGGTTTATTATGGAGTTTTAAAGTTTTGTACGTTGATGTAAGGTGTTCTTAGGAGTTGTAACGCGTCCTACATTATTCTAACGTGCTTTTCATGTTGTTAGTGCCGTATACTGAGCCGTAACATCTCCTGAGTTGTCGTACGATGTTCAAAGGACTCGGACGAATTCATTAGGTTTATTATGGAATTTTAATGTTTCGTATGGTGGTGTAAGGTGTTCTTAGGAGCTGTAAGGCGTCCTACATCATACTAACGTTCTTTTCGAGTTGCTAATGTGGCATAAAGAGTCTTAAGATGTCCTAAGTTGTCGTACGATTTTCAAAGGACTCAGACAATATCATTAGATTTATTAAGGAGTCTTAATGTTTCGTACGGTGGTGTAAGGTGTTCTTAGGAGCTGTAAGGCGTCCTACATTATACTAATGTTCTTTTCGAGTTGCTGATGTGGCATAAAGAGTCGTAAGATGTCCTAAGTTGTCGTACGATGTTCAAAGGACTTGTACGATTTAATTAGGTTTATTATGGAGTTTTAAAGTTTTGTACGGTGATGTAAGGTGTTCTTAGGAGTTGTAACGCGTCCTAAATTATTCTAACGTGCTTTTCATGTTGCTAATGCTGTATACTGAGCTGTAACATCTCCTGAGTTGTCGTACGATGTTCAAAGGACTCGGACGAATTCATTACGTTTATTATGGAGTTTTAAAGTTTTGTACGGTGATGTAAGGCGTTCTTAGGACTTGTAACGCGTCCTACATTATTCTGATGTGCTTTTCATGTTGCTAATGTGGCATAAAGAGTCGTAAGATGTCCTAAGTTGTCGTACGATGTTCAGAGGACTCGTACGAATTAATTAGGTTTATTATGGAGTTTTAAAGTTTTGTACGTTGATGTAAGGTGTTCTTAGGAGTTGTAACGCGTCCTACATTATTCTAACGTGCTTTTCATGTTGTTAGTGCCGTATACTGAGCCGTAACATCTCCTGAGTTGTCGTACGATGTTCAAAGGACTCGGACGAATTCATTAGGTTTATTATGGAATTTTAATGTTTCGTATGGTGGTGTAAGGTGTTCTTAGGAGCTGTAAGGCGTCCTACATCATACTAACGTTCTTTTCGAGTTGCTAATGTGGCATAAAGAGTCTTAAGATGTCCTAAGTTGTCGTACGATTTTCAAAGGACTCAGACAAATTCATTAGATTTATTAAGGAGTCTTAATGTTTCGTACGGTGGTGTAAGGTGTTCTTAGGAGCTGTAAGGCGTCCTACATTATACTAATGTTCTTTTCGAGTTGCTGATGTGGCATAAAGAGTCGTAAGATGTCCTAAGTTGTCGTACGATGTTCAAAGGACTTGTACGATTTAATTAGGTTTATTATGGAGTTTTAAAGTTTTGTACGGTGATGTAAGGTGTTCTTAGGAGTTGTAACGCGTCCTAAATTATTCTAACGTGCTTTTCATGTTGCTAATGCTGTATACTGAGCTGTAACATCTCCTGAGTTGTCGTACGATGTTCAAAGGACTCGGACGAATTCATTACGTTTATTATGGAGTTTTAAAGTTTTGTACGGTGATGTAAGGCGTTCTTAGGACTTGTAACGCGTCCTACATTATTCTGATGTGCTTTTCATGTTGCTAATGTGGCATAAAGAGTCGTAAGATGTCCTAAGTTGTCGTACGATGTTCAGAGGACTCGTACGAATTAATTAGGTTTATTATGGAGTTTTAAAGTTTTGTACGTTGATGTAAGGTGTTCTTAGGAGTTGTAACGCGTCCTACATTATTCTAACGTGCTTTTCATGTTGTTAGTGCCGTATACTGAGCCGTAACATCTCCTGAGTTGTCGTACGATGTTCAAAGGACTCGGACGAATTCATTAGGTTTATTATGGAATTTTAATGTTTCGTATGGTGGTGTAAGGTGTTCTTAGGAGCTGTAAGGCGTCCTACATCATACTAACGTTCTTTTCGAGTTGCTAATGTGGCATAAAGAGTCTTAAGATGTCCTAAGTTGTCGTACGATTTTCAAAGGACTCAGACAAATTCATTAGATTTATTAAGGAGTCTTAATGTTTCGTACGGTGGTGTAAGGTGTTCTTAGGAGCTGTAAGGCGTCCTACATTATACTAATGTTCTTTTCGAGTTGCTGATGTGGCATAAAGAGTCGTAAGATGTCCTAAGTTGTCGTACGATGTTCAAAGGACTCGTACGATTTAATTAGGTTTATTATGGAGTTTTAAAGTTTTGTACGGTGATGTAAGGTGTTCTTAGGAGTTGTAACGCGTCCTAAATTATTCTAACGTGCTTTTCATGTTGCTAATGCTGTATACTGAGCTGTAACATCTCCTGAGTTGTCGTACGATGTTCAAAGGACTCGGACGAATTCATTACGTTTATTATGGACTTTTAAAGTTTTGTACGGTGATGTAAGGCGTTCTTAGGAGTTGTAACGCGTCCTACATTATTCTGATGTGCTTTTCATGTTGCTAATGTGGCATAAAGAGTCGTAAGATGTCCTAAGTTGTCGTACGATGTTCAGAGGACTCGTACGAATTAATTAGGTTTATTATGGAGTTTTAAAGTTTTGTACGTTGATGTAAGGTGTTCTTAGGAGTTGTAACGCGTCCTACATTATTCTAACGTGCTTTTCATGTTGTTAGTGCCGTATACTGAGCCGTAACATCTCCTGAGTTGTCGTACGATGTTCAAAGGACTCGGACGAATTCATTAGGTTTATTATGGAATTTTAATGTTTCGTATGGTGGTGTAAGGTGTTCTTAGGAGCTGTAAGGCGTCCTACATCATACTAACGTTCTTTTCGAGTTGCTAATGTGGCATAAAGAGTCTTAAGATGTCCTAAGTTGTCGTACGATTTTCAAAGGATTCAGACAAATTCATTAGATTTATTAAGGAGTCTTAATGTTTCGTACGGTGGTGTAAGGTGTTCTTAGGAGCTGTAAGGCGTCCTACATTATACTAATGTTCTTTTCGAGTTGCTGATGTGGCATAAAGAGTCGTAAGATGTCCTAAGTTGTCGTACGATGTTCAAAGGACTCGTACGATTTAATTAGGTTTATTATGGAGTTTTAAAGTTTTGTACGGTGATGTAAGGTGTTCTTAGGAGTTGTAACGCGTCCTAAATTATTCTAACGTGCTTTTCATGTTGCTAATGCTGTATACTGAGCTGTAACATCTCCTGAGTTGTCGTACGATGTTCAAAGGACTCGGACGAATTCATTACGTTTATTATGGAGTTTTAAAGTTTTGTACGGTGATGTAAGGCGTTCTTAGGAGTTGTAACGCGTCCTACATTATTCTGATGTGCTTTTCATGTTGCTAATGTGGCATAAAGAGTCGTAAGATGTCCTAAGTTTTCGTACGATGTTCAGAGGACTCGTACGAATTAATTAGGTTTATTATGGAGTTTTAAAGTTTTGTACGTTGATGTAAGGTGTTCTTAGGAGTTGTAACGCGTCCTACATTATTCTAACGTGCTTTTCATGTTGTTAGTGCCGTATACTGAGCCGTAACATCTCCTGAGTTGTCGTACGATGTTCAAAGGACTCGGACGAATTCATTAGGTTTATTATGGAATTTTAATGTTTCGTATGGTGGTGTAAGGTGTTCTTAGGAGCTGTAAGGCGTCCTACATCATACTAACGTTCTTTTCGAGTTGCTAATGTGGCATAAAGAGTCTTAAGATGTCCTAAGTTGTCGTACGATTTTCAAAGGACTCAGACAAATTCATTAGATTTATTAAGGAGTCTTAATGTTTCGTACGGTGGTGTAAGGTGTTCTTAGGAGCTGTAAGGCGTCCTACATTATACTAATGTTCTTTTTGAGTTGCTGATGTGGCATAAAGAGTCGTAAGATGTCCTAAGTTGTCGTACGATGTTCAAAGGACTCGTACGATTTAATTAGGTTTATTATGGAGTTTTAAAGTTTTGTACGGTGATGTAAGGTGTTCTTAGGAGTTGTAACGCGTCCTAAATTATTCTAACGTGCTTTTCATGTTGCTAATGCTGTATACTGAGCTGTAACATCTCCTGAGTTGTCGTACGATGTTCAAAGGACTCGGACGAATTCATTACGTTTATTATGGAGTTTTAAAGTTTTGTACGGTGATGTAAGGCGTTCTTAGGAGTTGTAACGCGTCCTACATTATTCTGATGTGCTTTTCATGTTGCTAATGTGGCATAAAGAGTCGTAAGATGTCCTAAGTTTTCGTACGATGTTCAGAGGACTCGTACGAATTAATTAGGTTTATTATGGAGTTTTAAAGTTTTGTACGTTGATGTAAGGTGTTCTTAGGAGTTGTAACGCGTCCTACATTATTCTAACGTGCTTTTCATGTTGCTAGTGCCGTATACTGAGCCGTAACATCTCCTGAGTTGTCGTACGATGTTCAAAGAACTCGGACGAATTCATTAGGTTTATTATGGAATTTTAATGTTTCGTATGGTGGTGTAAGGTGTTGTTAGGAGCTGTAAGGCGTCCTACATCATACTAACGTTCTTTTCGAGTTGCTAATGTGGCATAAAGAGTCTTAAGATGTCCTAAGTTGTCGTACGATTTTCAAAGGACTCAGACAAATTCATTAGATTTATTAAGGTGTCTTAATGTTTCGTACGGTGGTGTTAGGTGTTCTTAGGAGCTGTAAGGCGTCCTACATTATACTAATGTTCTTTTCGAGTTGCTGATGTGGCATAAAGAGTCGTAAGATGTCCTAAGTTGTCGTACGATGTTCAGAGGACTCGTACGAATTAATTAGGTTTATTATGGAGTTTTAAAGTTTTGTACGTTGATGTAAGGTGTTCTTAGGAGTTGTAACGCGTCCTACATTATTCTAACGTGCTTTTCATGTTGCTAGTGCCGTATACTGAGGCCGTAACATCTCCTGAGTTGTCGTACGATGTTCAAAGGACTCGGACGAATTCATTAGGTTTATTATGGAATTTTAATGTTTCGTACGGTGGTGTAAGGTGTTCTTAGGAGCTGTAAGGCGTCCTACATCATACTAACGTTCTTTTCGAGTTGCTAATGTGGCATAAAGAGTCTTAAGATGTCCTAAGTTGTCGTACGATGTTCAAAGGACTCAGACAAATTCATTAGATTTATTAAGGAGTCTTAATGTTTCGTACGGTGGTGTAAGGTGTTCTTAGGAGCTGTAAGGCGTCCTACATTATACTAATGTTCTTTTAGAGTTGCTGATGTGGCATAAAGAGTCGTAAGATGTCCTAAGTTGTCGTACGATGTTCAAAGGACTCGTACGATTTAATTAGGTTTATTATGGAGTTTTAAAGTTTTGTACGGTGATGTAAGGTGTTCTTATGAGTTGTAACGCGTCCTAAATTATTCTAACGTGCTTTTCATGTTTCTAATGCTATATACTGAGCTGTAACATCTCCTGAGTTGTCGTACGATGTTCAAAGGACTCGGACGAATTCATTACGTTTATTATGGAGGTTTAAAGTTTTGTACGGTGATGTAAGGCGTTCTTAGGAGTTGTAACGCGTCCTACATTATTCTGATGTGCTTTTCATGTTGCTAATGTGGCATAAAGAGTCGTAAGATGTCCTAAGTTTTCGTACGATGTTCAGAGGACTCGTACGAATTAATTAGGTTTATTATGGAGTTTTAAAGTTTTGTACGTTGATGTAAGGTGTTCTTAGGAGTTGTAACGCGTCCTACATTATTCTAACGTGCTTTTCATGTTGCTAGTGCCGTATACTGAGCCGTAACATCTCCTGAGTTGTCGTACGATGTTCAAAGAACTCGGACGAATTCATTAGGTTTATTATGGAATTTTAATGTTTCGTATGGTGGTGTAAGGTGTTGTTAGGAGCTGTAAGGCGTCCTACATCATACTAACGTTCTTTTCGAGTTGCTAATGTGGCATAAAGAGTCTTAAGATGTCCTAAGTTGTCGTACGATTTTCAAAGGACTCAGACAAATTCATTAGATTTATTAAGGAGTCTTAATGTTTCGTACGGTGGTGTAAGGTGTTCTTAGGAGCTGTAAGGCGTCCTACATTATACTAATGTTCTTTTCGAGTTGCTGATGTGGCATAAAGAGTCGTAAGATGTCCTAAGTTGTCGTACGATGTTCAGAGGACTCGTACGAATTAATTAGGTTTATTATGGAGTTTTAAAGTTTTGTACGTTGATGTAAGGTGTTCTTAGGAGTTGTAACGCGTCCTACATTATTCTAACGTGCTTTTCATGTTGCTAGTGCCGTATACTGAGCCGTAACATCTCCTGAGTTGTCGTACGATGTTCAACGGACTCGGACGAATTCATTAGGTTTATTATGGAATTTTAATGTTTCGTACGGTGGTGTAAGGTGTTCTTAGGAGCTGTAAGGCGTCCTACATCATACTAACGTTCTTTTCGAGTTGCTAATGTGGCATAAAGAGTCTTAAGATGTCCTAAGTTGTCGTACGATGTTCAAAGGACTCAGACAAATTCATTAGATTTATTAAGGGACTTAATGTTTTGTACGGTGGTGTAAGGTGTTCTTAGGAGCTGTAAGGCGTCCTACATTATACTAATGTTCTTTTAGAGTTGCTGATGTGGCATAAAGAGTCGTAAGATGTCCTAAGTTGTCGTACGATGTTCAAAGGACTCGTACGATTTAATTAGGTTTATTATGGAGTTTTAAAGTTTTGTACGGTGATGTAAGGTGTTCTTAGGAGTTGTAACGCGTCCTAAATTATTCTAACGTGCTTTTCATGTTGCTAATGCTGTATACTGAGCTGTAACATCTCCTGAGTTGTGGTACGATGTTCAAAGGACTCGGACGAATTCATTACGTTTATTATGGAGTTTTAAAGTTTTGTACGGTGATGTAAGGCGTTCTTAGGAGTTGTAACGCGTCCTACATTATTCTGATGTGCTTTTCATGTTGCTAATGTGGCATAAAGAGTCGTAAGATGTCCTAAGTTGTCGTACGATGTTCAGAGGACTCGTACGAATTAATTAGGTTTATTATGGAGTTTTAAAATTTTGTACGGTTATGTAAGGTGTTCTTAGGAGTTGTAACGCTTCCTACATTATTCTAACGTGCTTTTCATGTTGCTAGTGCCGTATACTGAGCCGTAACATCTCCTGAGTTGTCGTACGATGTTCAAAGGACTCGGACGAATTCATTAGGTTTATTATGGAATTTTAATGTTTCGTACGGTGGTGTAAGGTGTTCTTAGGAGCTGTAAGGCGTCCTACATCATACTAACGTTTTTTCGAGTTGCTAATGTTGCATAAAGAGTCTTAAGATGTCCTAAGTTGTCGTACGATGTTCAAAGGACTCAGACAAATTCATTAGATTTATTAAGGAGTCTTAATGTTTCGTACGGTGGTGTAAGGTGTTCTTAGGAGCTGTAAGGCGTCCTACATTATACTAATGTTCTTTTCGAGTTGCTGATGTGGCATAAAGAGTCGTAAGATGTCCTAAGTTGTCGTACGATGTTCAAAGGACTCGTACGATTTAATTAGGTTTATTATGGAGTTTTAAAGTTTTGTACGGTGATGTAAGGTGTTCTTAGGAGTTGTAACGCGTCCTAAATTATTCTAACGTGCTTTTCATGTTGCTAATGTTGTATACTGAGCTGTAACATCTCCTGAGTTGTCGTACGATGTTCAAAGGACTCGGACGAATTCATTACGTTTATTATGGAGTTTTAAAGTTTTGTACGGTGATGTAATGCGTTCTTAGGAGTTGTAACGCGTCCTACATTATTCTGATGTGCTTTTCATGTTGCTAATGTGGCATAAAGAGTCGTAAGATGTCCTAAGTTGTCGTACGATGTTCAGAGGACTCGTACGAATTAATTAGGTTTATTATGGAGTTTTAAAGTTTTGTACGGTGATGTAA
The DNA here is from genome assembly GCA_030867185.1 of Tagetes erecta. Classification (NCBI taxonomy): domain Eukaryota; kingdom Viridiplantae; phylum Streptophyta; class Magnoliopsida; order Asterales; family Asteraceae; genus Tagetes; species Tagetes erecta. The sequence continues at coordinate 39,524,492 of CM061487.1, read as the reverse complement.
GGTGTTCTTAGGAGTTGTAACGCGTCCTAAATTATTCTAACGTGCTTTTCATGTTGCTAATGCTGTATACTGAGCTGTAACATCTCCTGAGTTGTCGTACGATGTTCAAAGGACTCAGACGAATTCATTAGGTTTATTATGGAGTTTTAACGTTTCGTACGTGGTGTAAGGTGTTCTTAGGAGCTGTAAGGCGTACTACATTATACTAATGTTTATTTCGAGTTGCTAATGTGGCATAAAGAGTCGTAAGATGTCCTAAGTTGTCGTTCGATGTTCAAACGACTCAGACGAATTCATTAGGTTTATTATGGAGTTTTAAAGTTTTGTACGGTGATGTAAGGTGTTCTTAGGAGTTGTAACGCGTCCTACATTATTCTAACATGCTTTTCATGTTGCTAATGTGGCATAAAGAGTCTTAAGATGTCCTAAGTTGTCGTACGATGTTCAAAGACTCGGACGAATTCATTAGGTTTATTATGGAGTTTTAACGTTTCGTACGTGGTGTAAGGTGTTCTTAGGAGCTGTAAGGCGTACTACATTATACTAATGTTCATTTCGAGTTGCTAATGTGGAATAAAGAGTCGTAAGATGTCCTAAGTTGTCGTACGATGTTCAAAGGACTCGTACGAATTAATTTGGTTTATTAAGGAGTTTTAACGTTTCGTACGTGGTGTAAGGTGTTCTTAGGAGCTGTAAGGCGTCCTACATCATTCTAACGTTCTTTTCGAGTTGCTAATGTGGCATAAAGAGTCTTAAGATGTCCTAAGTTGTAGTACGATGTTCAAAGGACTCGGACGAATTCATTAGGTTTATTATGGAGTTTTAACGTTTCATACGGTGGTGTAAGGTGTTCTTAGGAGCTGTAAGGCGTATTACATTATACTAATGTTCATTTCGAGTTGCTAATGTGGCATAAAGAGTCGTAAGATATCCTAAGTTGTCGTTCGATGTTCAAACGACTCAGACGAATTCATTAGGTTTATTATGGAGTTTTAAAGTTTTGTACGGTGATGTAAGGTGTTCTTAGGAGTTGTAACGCGTCCTACATTATTCTAACATGCTTTTCATGTTGCTAATGCGGCATAAAGAGTGTTAAGATGTCCTAAGTTGTCGTACGATGTTCAAAGGACTCGGACGAATTCATTAGGTTTATTATGGAGTTTTAACGTTTCGTACGTGGTGTAAGGTGTTCTTAGGAGCTGTAAGGCGTACTACATTATACTAATGTTCATTTCGAGTTGCTAATGTGGCATAAAGAGTCGTAAGATGTCCTAAGTTGTCGTACGATGTTCAAAGGACTCGGACGAATTCATTAGGTTTATTATGGAGTTTTAACGTTTCGTACGGTGGTGTAAGGTGTTCTTAGGAGCTGTAAGGCGTACTACATTATACTAATGTTCATTTCGAGTTGCTAATGTGGCATAAAGAGTCGTAAGATGTCCTAAGTTGTCGTATGATGTTCAAAGGACTCGGACGAATTAATTTGGTTTATTATGGAGTTTTAAAGTTTTGTACATTGATGTAAGGTGTTCTTAGGAGTTGTAACGCGTCCTACATTATTCTAACGTGCTTTTCATGTTGCTAGTGCCGTATACTGAGCCGTAACATCTCCTGAGTTGTCGTACGATGTTCAAAGGACTCGGACGAATTCATTAGGTTTATTATGGAATTGTAATGTTTCGTACGGTGGTGTAAGGTGTTCTTAGGAGCTGTAAGGCGTCCTACATCATACTAACGTTCTTTTCGAGTTGCTAATGTGGCATAAAGAGTCTTAAGATGTCCTAAGTTGTCGTACGATGTTCAAAGGAATCAGACAAATTCATTAGATTTATTAAGGAGTCTTAATGTTTCGTACGGTGGTGTAAGGTGTTCTTAGGAGCTGTAAGGCGTCCTACATTATACTAATGTTCTTTTCGAGTTGCTGATGTGGCATAAAGAGTCGTAAGATGTCCTAAGTTGTCGTACGATGTTCAAAGGACTCGTACGATATAATTAGGTTTATTATGGAGTTTTAAAGTTTTGTACGGTGATGTAAGGTGTTCTTAGGAGTTGTAATGAGTCCTACATTATTCTAATGTGCTTTTCATGTTGCTAATGTCGATACCGAGCCGTAACGTCTCCTGAGTTACCGTACGATGTTCAAAGGACTTCGACGAAATCGTTAGGTATATTAACGAGTTTTAAGGTTTCACATGGTGTTTTTATAAGTTGTAAGGTGTCCATCATTATACAAACGTGCTTGTCAAGATGCTAATATGGCATACAGAGTCGTAAGATGTCTTATGTTGTCGTACGACGTTCAATGGACTCGGACGAATTCATTACGTTTAGTATGAAGTTTTAATGTTTTTACGGTGATGTAAGGTGTTCTTAGGAATTGTAATGCGTCCTACATTATTCTAACGTGCTTTTCTTGTTGCTAATGTCGATACCGAGCCGTAACATCTCCTGAGTTACCGTACGATGTTCAAAGGACTTCGACGAAATCATTAGGTTTATTAACGAGTTTTAAGGTTTCACATGGTGTTTTTATGAGTTGTAAGGTGTCCAACATTATACTAACGTGCTTGTCAAGATGCTAATATGTCATACAGAGTCGTAAGATGTCTTAAGTTTCCGTACGACGTTCAAAGGACTCGGACGAATTCATTAGGTTTAGTATGGAGTTTTAATGTTTTTACGGTGATGTAAGGTGTTCTTAGGAATTGTAATGAGTCCTACATTATTCTAATGTGCTTTTCATGTTGCTAATGTCGAGACCGAGCCGTAACATCTCCTGAGTTACCGTACGATGTTCAAAGGACTTCGACGAAATCGTTAGGTATATTAACGAGTTTTAAGGTTTCACATGGTGATTTTATAAGTTGTAAGGTGTCCAACATTATACAAACGTGCTTGTCAAGATGCTAATATGGCATATAGAGTCGTAAGATGTCTTATGTTGTCGTATGACGTTCAAAAGACTCGGACGAATTCATTAGGTTTCGTATGGAGTTTTAATGTTTTTACGGTGATGTAAGGTGTTCTTAGGAATTGTAATGAGTCCTACATTATTCTAATGTGCTTTTCATGTTGCTAATGTCGATACCGAGCCGTAACATCTCCTGAGTTACCGTACGATGTTCAAAGGACTTCGACGAAATCGTTAGGTATATTAACGAGTTTTAAGGTTTCACATGGTGTTTTTATAAGTTGTAAGGTGTCCATCATTATACAAACGTGCTTGTCAAGATGCTAATATGGCATACAGAGTCGTAAGATGTCTTATGTTGTCGTACGACGTTCAATGGACTCGGACGAATTCATTAGGTTTAGTATGGAGTTTTAATGTTTTTACGGTGATGTAAGGTGTTCTTAGGAATTGTAATGAGTCCTACATTATTCTAATGTGCTTTTCATGTTGCTAATGTCGATACCGAGCCGTAACATCTCCTGAGTTACCGTACGATGTTCAAAGGACTTCGACGAAATCGTTAGGTATATTAACGAGTTTTAAGGTTTCACATGGTGTTTTTATAAGTTGTAAGGTGTCCATCATTATACAAACGTGCTTGTCAAGATGCTAATATGGCATACAGAGTCGTAAGATGTCTTATGTTGTCGTACGACGTTCAATGGACTCGGACGAATTCATTAGGTTTAGTATGGAGTTTTAATGTTTTTACGGTGATGTAAGGTGTTCTTAGGAATTGTAATGCGTCCTACATTATTCTAACGTGCTTTTCTTGTTGCTAATGTCGATACCGAGCCGTAACATCTCCTGAGTTACCGTACGATGTTCAAAGGACTTCGACGAAATCATTAGGTTTATTAACGAGTTTTAAGGTTTCACATGGTGTTTTTATAAGTTGTAAGGTGTCCATCATTATACAAACGTGCTTGTCAAGATGCTAATATGGCATACAGAGTCGTAAGATGTCTTATGTTGTCGTACGACGTTCAATGGACTTGGACGAATTCATTAGGTTTAGTATGGAGTTTTAATGTTTTTACGGTGATGTAAGGTGTTCTTAGGAATTGTAATGAGTCCTACATTATTCTAATGTGCTTTTCATGTTGCTAATGTCGATACCGAGCCGTAACATCTCCTGAGTTAACGTACGATGTTCAAAGGACTTCGACGAAATCGTTAGGTATATTAACGAGTTTTAAGGTTTCACATGGTGTTTTTATAAGTTGTAAGGTGTCCATCATTATACAAACGTGCTTGTCAAGATGCTAATATGGCATACAGAGTCGTAAGATGTCTTATGTTGTCGTACGACGTTCAATGGACTCGGACGAATTCATTACGTTTAGTATGAAGTTTTAATGTTTTTACGGTGATGTAAGGTGTTCTTAGGAATTGTAATGCGTCCTACATTATTCTAACGTGCTTTTCTTGTTGCTAATGTCGATACCGAGCCGTAACATCTCCTGAGTTACCGTACGATGTTCAAAGGACTTCGACGAAATCATTAGGTTTATTAACGAGTTTTAAGGTTTCACATGGTGTTTTTATGAGTTGTAAGGTGTCCAACATTATACTAACGTGCTTGTCAAGATGCTAATATGTCATACAGAGTCGTAAGATGTCTTAAGTTTCCGTACGACGTTCAAAGGACTCGGACGAATTCATTAGGTTTAGTATGGAGTTTTAATGTTTTTACGGTGATGTAAGGTGTTCTTAGGAATTGTAATGAGTCCTACATTATTCTAATGTGCTTTTCATGTTGCTAATGTCGAGACCGAGACGTAACATCTCCTGAGTTACCGTACGATGTTCAAAGGACTTCGACGAAATCGTTAGGTATATTAACGAGTTTTAAGGTTTCACATGGTGATTTTATAAGTTGTAAGGTGTCCAACATTATACAAACGTGCTTGTCAAGATGCTAATATGGCATACAGAGTCGTAAGATGTCTTATGTTGTCGTATGACGTTCAAAAGACTCGGACGAATTCATTAGGTTTCGTATGGAGTTTTAACGTTTTTACGGTGATGTAAGGTGTTCTTAGGAATTGTAATGAGTCCTACATTATTCTAATGTGCTTTTCATGTTGCTAATGTCGATACCGAGCCGTAACATCTCCTGAGTTACCGTACGATGTTCAAAGGACTTCGACGAAATCGTTAGGTATATTAACGAGTTTTAAGGTTTCACATGGTGTTTTTATAAGTTGTAAGGTGTCCATCATTATACAAACGTGCTTGTCAAGATGCTAATATGGCATACAGAGTCGTAAGATGTCTTATGCTGTCGTACGACGTTCAATGGACTCGGACGAATTCATTAGGTTTAGTATGGAGTTTTAATGTTTTTACGGTGATGTAAGGTGTTCTTAGGAATTGTAATGCGTCCTACATTATTCTAACGTGATTTTCTTGTTGCTAATGTCGAGACCGAGCCGTAACATCTCCTGAGTTACCGTACGATGTTCAAAGGACTTCGACGAAATCATTAGGTTTATTAACGAGTTTTAAGGTTTCACATGGTGTTTTTATGAGTTGTAAGGTGTCCAACATTATACTAACGTGCTTGTCAAGATGCTAATATGTCATACAGAGTCGTAAGATGTCTTAAGTTTCCGTACGACGTTCAAAGGACTCGGACGAATTCATTAGGTTTAGTATGGAGTTTTAATGTTTTTACGGTGATGTAAGGTGTTCTTAGGAATTGTAATGAGTCCTACATTATTCTAATGTGCTTTTCATGTTGCTAATGTCGAGACCGAGCCGTAACATCTCCTGAGTTACCGTACGATGTTCAAAGGACTTCGACGAAATCGTTAGGTATATTAACGAGTTTTAAGGTTTCACATGGTGATTTTATAAGTTGTAAGGTGTCCAACATTATACAAACGTGCTTGTCAAGATGCTAATATGGCATATAGAGTCGTAAGATGTCTTATGTTGTCGTATGACGTTCAAAAGACTCGGACGAATTCATTAGGTTTCGTATGGAGTTTTAATGTTTTTACGGTGATGTAAGGTGTTCTTAGGAATTGTAATGAGTCCTACATTATTCTAATGTGCTTTTCATGTTGCTAATGTCGATACCGAGCCGTAACATCTCCTGAGTTACCGTACGATGTTCAAAGGACTTCGACGAAATCGTTAGGTATATTAACGAGTTTTAAGGTTTCACATGGTGTTTTTATAAGTTGTAAGGTGTCCATCATTATACAAACGTGCTTGTCAAGATGCTAATATGGCATACAGAGTCGTAAGATGTCTTATGTTGTCGTACGACGTTCAATGGACTCGGACGAATTCATTAGGTTTAGTATGGAGTTTTAATGTTTTTACGGTGATGTAAGGTGTTCTTAGGAATTGTAATGCGTCCTACATTATTCTAACGTGCTTTTCTTGTTGCTAATGTCGATACCGAGCTGTAACATCTCCTGAGTTACCGTACGATGTTCAAAGGACTTCGACGAAATCATTAGGTTTATTAACGAGTTTTAAGGTTTCACATGGTGTTTTTATGAGTTGTAAGGTGTCCAACATTATACTAACGTGCTTGTCAAGATGCTAATATGTCATACAGAGTCGTAAGATGTCTTAAGTTTCCGTACGACGTTCAAAGGACTCGGACGAATTCATTAGGTTTAGTATGGAGTTTTAATGTTTTTACGGTGATGTAAGGTGTTCTTAGGAATTGTAATGAGTCCTACATTATTCTAATGTGCTTTTCATGTTGCTAATGTCGAGACCGAGACGTAACATCTCCTGAGTTACCGTACGATGTTCAAAGGACTTCGACGAAATCGTTAGGTATATTAACGAGTTTTAAGGTTTCACATGGTGATTTTATAAGTTGTAAGGTGTCCAACATTATACAAACGTGCTTGTCAAGATGCTAATATGGCATACAGAGTCGTAAGATGTCTTATGTTGTCGTATGACGTTCAAAAGACTCGGACGAATTCATTAGGTTTCGTATGGAGTTTTAATGTTTTTACGGTGATGTAAGGTGTTCTTAGGAATTGTAATGAGTCCTACATTATTCTAATGTGCTTTTCATGTTGCTAATGGCGATACCGAGCCGTAACATCTCCTGAGTTACCGTACGATGTTCAAAGGACTTCGACGAAATCGTTAGGTATATTAACGAGTTTTAAGGTTTCACATGGTGTTTTTATAAGTTGTAAGGTGTCCATCATTATACAAACGTGCTTGTCAAGATGCTAATATGGCATACAGAGTCGTAAGATGTCTTATGTTGTCGTACGACGTTCAATGGACTCGGACGAATTCATTAGGTTTAGTATGGAGTTTTAATGTTTTTACGGTGATGTAAGGTGTTCTTAGGAATTGTAATGCGTCCTACATTATTCTAACGTGCTTTTCTTGTTGCTAATGTCGATACCGAGCCGTAACATCTCCTGAGTTACCGTACGATGTTCAAAGGACTTCGACGAAATCATTAGGTTTATTAACGAGTTTTAAGGTTTCACATGGTGTTTTTATGAGTTGTAAGGTGTCCAACATTATACTAACGTGCTTGTCAAGATGCTAATATGTCATACAGAGTCGTAAGATGTCTTAAGTTTCCGTACGACGTTCAAAGGACTCGGACGAATTCATTAGGTTTAGTATGGAGTTTTAATGTTTTTACGGTGATGTAAGGTGTTCTTAGGAATTGTAATGAGTCCTACATTATTCTAATGTGCTTTTCATGTTGCTAATGTCGAGACCGAGCCGTAACATCTCCTGAGTTACCGTACGATGTTCAAAGGACTTCGACGAAATCGTTAGGTATATTAACGAGTTTTAAGGTTTCACATGGTGATTTTATAAGTTGTAAGGTGTCCAACATTATACAAACGTGCTTGTCAAGATGCTAATATGGCATACAGAGTCGTAAGATGTCTTATGTTGTCGTATGACGTTCAAAAGACTCGGACGAATTCATTAGGTTTCGTATGGAGTTTTAATGTTTTTACGGTGATGTAAGGTGTTCTTAGGAATTGTAATGAGTCCTACATTATTCTAATGTGCTTTTCATGTTGCTAATGTCGATACCGAGCCGTAACATCTCCTGAGTTAACGTACGATGTTCAAAGGACTTCGACGAAATCGTTAGGTATATTAACGAGTTTTAAGGTTTCACATGGCGTTTTTATAAGTTGTAAGGTGTCCATCATTATACAAACGTGCTTGTCAAGATGCTAATATGGCATACAGAGTCGTAAGATGTCTTATGTTGTCGTACGACGTTCAATGGACTCGGACGAATTCATTAGGTTTAGTATGGAGTTTTAATGTTTTTACGGTGATGTAAGGTGTTCCTAGGAATTGTAATGCGTCCTACATTATTCTAACGTGCTTTTCTTGTTGCTAATGTCGATACCGAGCCGTAACATCTCCTGAGTTACCGTACGATGTTCAAAGGACTTCGACGAAATCATTAGGTTTATTAACGAGTTTTAAGGTTTCACATGGTGTTTTTATGAGTTGTAAGGTGTCCAACATTATACTAACGTGCTTGTCAAGATGCTAATATGTCATACAGAGTCGTAAGATGTCTTAAGTTTCCGTACGACGTTCAAAGGACTCGGACGAATTCATTAGGTTTAGTATGGAGTTTTAATGTTTTTACGGTGATGTAAGGTGTTCTTAGGAATTGTAATGAGTCCTACATTATTCTAATGTGCTTTTCATGTTGCTAATGTCGAGACCGAGCCGTAACATCTCCTGAGTTACCGTACGATGTTCAAAGGACTTCGACGAAATCGTTAGGTATATTAACGAGTTTTAAGGTTTCACATGGTGATTTTATAAGTTGTAAGGTGTCCAACATTATACAAACGTGCTTGTCAAGATGCTAATATGGCATACAGAGTCGTAAGATGTCTTATGTTGTCGTATGACGTTCAAAAGACTCGGACGAATTCATTAGGTTTCGTATGGAGTTTTAAAGTTTCCTACGGTGATGTAAGGTGTTCTTAGGAATTGTAATGAGTCCTACCTAGGGGTGTGCATGGGTCGGTTTGGGTCGGTTTTTGACTAAATCCGAACCCAAACCCAAAAAGTCGGTTTTTGTGTTTTTAAAACCCATGGGTTTTGGGTTTTTCGGTTTTGGGTTTTGGGTTTACGGACTGGGTTTGGGTTTGGGTTTGGGTTCGGTTTTTTCGGTTTTTTCAACTTGGCTTTAAATTTATTGTTTTTTAGTAATAAATACAAGTTATAAACATAACTTTTAATGATTCAAGAAAACATGTTATAATACTAAAGTTTAAATTTATGTTTCCATAAGCTTAAACATTAAAAATCAACCACATTTCAAAAGAAAATTTACTCAGGAAACAATAACCATAAACAAAATTTTGAATGTCATTTTGCTTCGACAAAAAACCACCAATAAATCATAGATAAAATGTAATATGATCATATAATAATGTATTACAATATAGGCTTTTACATAACATAGGTCATGGGTCTTACATATATGAAATTTAGCATATACATAAACATTATTGGGTCGGTTCGGTTTTTACGGATCGGTTTTTTAACAAAACCCAACCCAAAAGTTCGGTTTTTTTATAAATTAAACCCAAAACCCACGGTTTCTATTTGGGTTAGGTTTTTTGGGTTTGGGTTTTCGGTTTTTTCGGTTTCGGATCGGTTTTTTCGGTTTCATGCTCACCCCTAGTCCTACCTTATTCTAATGTGCTTTTCATGTTGCTAACGTCGATACCGAGCCGTAACATTTCCTGAGTTACCGTACGATGATCAAAGGATTTCGACGAAATCGTTAGGTATATTAACGAGTTTTAAGGTTTCACATGGTGTTTTTATAAGTTGTAAGGTGTCCAACATTATACAAACGTGCTTGTCAAGATGCTAATATGGCATACAGAGTCGTAAGATGTCTTATGTTGTCGTACGACGTTCAATGGCCTCGGACGAATTCATTAGGTTTATTATGGAGTTTTAATGTTTTTACGGTGATGTAAGGTGTTCTTAGGAATTGTATTGCGTCCTACATTATTCTAATGTGCTTTTCATGTTGCTAATGTCGATACCGAGCCGTAACATCTCCTGAGTTACCGTACGATGTTCAAAGGACTTCGACGAAATCGTTAGGTTTATTAACGAGTTTTAAGGTTTCACATGGTGTTTTTATGAGTTGTAAGGTGTCCAACATTATACTAACGTGCTTGTCAAGATGCTAATATGTCATACAGAGTCGTAAGATGTCTTAAGTTTCCGTACGACGTTCAAAGGACTCGGACGAATTCATTAGGTTTAGTATGGAGTTTTAATGTTTTTACGGTGATGTAAGGTGTTCTTAGGAATTGTAATGAGTCCTACATTATTCTAATGTGCTTTTCATGTTGCTAATGTCGAGACCGAGCCGTAACATCTCCTGAGTTACCGTACGATGTTCAAAGGACTTCGACGAAATCGTTAGGTATATTAACGAGTTTTAAGGTTTCACATGGTGATTTTATAAGTTGTAAGGTGTCCAACATTATACAAACGTGCTTGTCAAGATGCTAATATGGCATACAGAGTCGTAAGATGTCTTATGTTGTCGTATGACGTTCAAAAGACTCGGACGAATTCATTAGGTTTCGTATGGAGTTTTAAAGTTTCCTACGGTGATGTAAGGTGTTCTTAGGAATTGTAACGAGTCCTACATTATTCTAATGTGCTTTTCATGTTGCTAATGTCGATACCGAGCCGTAACATCTCCTGAGTTAACGTACGATGTTCAAAGGACTTCGACGAAATCGTTAGGTATATTAACGAGTTTTAAGGTTTCACATGGTGTTTTTATAAGTTGTAAGGTGTCCATCATTATACAAACGTGCTTGTCAAGATGCTAATATGGCATACAGAGTCGTAAGATGTCTTATGTTGTCGTACGACGTTCAATGGCCTCGGTCGAATTCATTAGGTTTAGTATGGAGTTTTAATGTTTTTACGGTGATGTAAGGTGTTCTTAGGAATTGTAATGCGTCCTACATTATTCTAACGTGCTTTTCTTGTTGCTAATGTCGATACCGAGCCGTAACATCTCCTGAGTTACCGTACGATGTTCAAAGGACTTCGACGAAATCATTAGGTTTATTAACGAGTTTTAAGGTTTCACATGGTGTTTTTATGAGTTGTAAGGTGTCCAACATTATACTAACGTGCTTGTCAAGATGCTAATATGTCATACAGAGTCGTAAGATGTCTTAAGTTTCCGTACGACGTTCAAAGGACTCGGACGAATTCATTAGGTTTAGTATGGAGTTTTAATGTTTTTACGGTGATGTAAGGTGTTCTTAGGAATTGTAATGAGTCCTACATTATTCTAATGTGCTTTTCATGTTGCTAATGTCGAGACCGAGCAGTAACATCTCCTGAGTTACCATACGATGTTCAAAGGACTTCGACGAAATCGTTAGGTATATTAACGAGTTTTAAGGTTTCACATGGTGATTTTATAAGTTGTAAGGTGTCCAACATTATACAAACGTGCTTGTCAAGATGCTAATATGGCATACAGAGTCGTAAGATGTCTTATGTTGTCGTATGACGTTCAAAAGACTCGGACGAATTCATTAGGTTTCGTATGGAGTTTTAATGTTTTTACGGTGATGTAAGGTGTTCTTAGGAATTGTAACGAGTCCTACATTATTCTAATGTGCTTTTCATGTTGCTAATGTCGATACCGAGCCGTAACATCTCCTGAGTTAACGTACGATGTTCAAAGGACTTCGACGAAATCGTTAGGTATATTAACGAGTTTTAAGGTTTCACATGGTGTTTTTATAAGTTGTAAGGTGTCCATCATTATACAAACGTGCTTGTCAAGATGCTAATATGGCATACAGAGTCGTAAGATGTCTTATGTTGTCGTACGACGTTCAATGGCCTCGGACGAATTCATTAGGTTTAGTATGGAGTTTTAATGTTTTTACGGTGATGTAAGGTGTTCTTAGGAATTGTAATGCGTCCTACATTATTCTAACGTGCTTTTCTTGTTGCTAATGTCGATACCGAGCCGTAACATCTCCTGAGTTACCGTACGATGTTCAAAGGACTTCGACGAAATCATTAGGTTTATTAACGAGTTTTAAGGTTTCACATGGTGTTTTTATGAGTTGTAAGGTGTCCAACATTATACTAACGTGCTTGTCAAGATGCTAATATGTCATACAGAGTCGTAAGATGTCTTAAGTTTCCGTACGACGTTCAAAGGACTCGGACGAATTCATTAGGTTTAGTATGGAGTTTTAATGTTTTTACGGTGATGTAAGGTGTTCTTAGGAATTGTAATGAGTCCTACATTATTCTAATGTGCTTTTCATGTTGCTAATGGTGAGACCGAGCCGTAACATCTCCTGAGTTACCGTACGATGTTCAAAGGACTTCGACGAAATCGTTAGGTATATTAACGAGTTTTAAGGTTTCACATGGTGATTTTATAAGTTGTAAGGTGTCCAACATTATACAAACGTGCTTGTCAAGATGCTAATATGGCATACAGAGTCGTAAGATGTCTTATGTTGTCGTATGACGTTCAAAAGACTCGGACGAATTCATTAGGTTTCGTATGGAGTTTTAAAGTTTCCTACGGTGATGTAAGGTGTTCTTAGGAATTGTAACGAGTCCTACATTATTCTAATGTGCTTTTCATGTTGCTAATGTCGATACCGAGCCGTAACATCTCCTGAGTTAACGTACGATGTTCAAAGGACTTCGACGAAATCGTTAGGTATATTAACGAGTTTTAAGGTTTCACATGGTGTTTTTATAAGTTGTAAGGTGTCCATCATTATACAAACGTGCTTGTCAAGATGCTAATATGGCATACAGAGTCGTAAGATGTCTTATGTTGTCGTACGACGTTCAATGGCCTCGGTCGAATTCATTAGGTTTAGTATGGAGTTTTAATGTTTTTACGGTGATGTAAGGTGTTCTTAGGAATTGTAATGCGTCCTACATTATTCTAACGTGCTTTTCTTGTTGCTAATGTCGATACCGAGCCGTAACATCTCCTGAGTTACCGTACGATGTTCAAAGGACTTCGACGAAATCATTAGGTTTATTAACGAGTTTTAAGGTTTCACATGGTGTTTTTATGAGTTGTAAGGTGTCCAACATTATACTAACGTGCTTGTCAAGATGCTAATATGTCATACAGAGTCGTAAGATGTCTTAAGTTTCCGTACGACGTTCAAAGGACTCGGACGAATTCATTAGGTTTAGTATGGAGTTTTAATGTTTTTACGGTGATGTAAGGTGTTCTTAGGAATTGTAATGAGTCCTACATTATTCTAATGTGCTTTTCATGTTGCTAATGTCGAGACCGAGCCGTAACATCTCCTGAGTTACCGTACGATGTTCAAAGGACTTCGACGAAATCGTTAGGTATATTAACGAGTTTTAAGGTTTCACATGGTGATTTTATAAGTTGTAAGGTGTCCAACATTATACAAACGTGCTTGTCAAGATGCTAATATGGCATACAGAGTCGTAAGATGTCTTATGTTGTCGTATGACGTTCAAAAGACTCGGACGAATTCATTAGGTTTCGTATGGAGTTTTAAAGTTTCCTACGGTGATGTAAGGTGTTCTTAGGAATTGTAACGAGTCCTACATTATTCTAATGTGCTTTTCATGTTGCTAATGTCGATACCGAGCCGTAACATCTCCTGAGTTAACGTACGATGTTCAAAGGACTTCGACGAAATCGTTAGGTATATTAACGAGTTTTAAGGTTTCACATGGTGTTTTTATAAGTTGTAAGGTGTCCATCATTATACAAACGTGCTTGTCAAGATGCTAATATGGCATACAGAGTCGTAAGATGTCTTATGTTGTCGTACGACGTTCAATGGCCTCGGTCGAATTCATTAGGTTTAGTATGGAGTTTTAATGTTTTTACGGTGATGTAAGGTGTTCTTAGGAATTGTAATGCGTCCTACATTATTCTAACGTGCTTTTCTTGTTGCTAATGTCGATACCGAGCCGTAACATCTCCTGAGTTACCGTACGATGTTCAAAGGACTTCGACGAAATCATTAGGTTTATTAACGAGTTTTAAGGTTTCACATGGTGTTTTTATGAGTTGTAAGGTGTCCAACATTATACTAACGTGCTTGTCAAGATGCTAATATGTCATACAGAGTCGTAAGATGTCTTAAGTTTCCGTACGACGTTCAAAGGACTCGGACGAATTCATTAGGTTTAGTATGGAGTTTTAATGTTTTTACGGTGATGTAAGGTGTTCTTAGGAATTGTAATGAGTCCTACATTATTCTAATGTGCTTTTCATGTTGCTAATGTCGAGACCGAGCCGTAACATCTCCTGAGTTACCGTACGATGTTCAAAGGACTTCGACGAAATCGTTAGGTATATTAACGAGTTTTAAGGTTTCACATGGTGATTTTATAAGTTGTAAGGTGTCCAACATTATACAAACGTGCTTGTCAAGATGCTAATATGGCATACAGAGTCGTAAGATGTCTTATGTTGTCGTATGACGTTCAAAAGACTCGGACGAATTCATTAGGTTTCGTATGGAGTTTTAAAGTTTCCTACGGTGATGTAAGGTGTTCTTAGGAATTGTAACGAGTCCTACATTATTCTAATGTGCTTTTCATGTTGCTAATGTCGATACCGAGCCGTAACATCTCCTGAGTTAACGTACGATGTTCAAAGGACTTCGACGAAATCGTTAGGTATATTAACGAGTTTTAAGGTTTCACATGGTGTTTTTATAAGTTGTAAGGTGTCCATCATTATACAAACGTGCTTGTCAAGATGCTAATATGGCATACAGAGTCGTAAGATGTCTTATGTTGTCGTACGACGTTCAATGGCCTCGGTCGAATTCATTAGGTTTAGTATGGAGTTTTAATGTTTTTACGGTGATGTAAGGTGTTCTTAGGAATTGTAATGCGTCCTACATTATTCTAACGTGCTTTTCTTGTTGCTAATGTCGATACCGAGCCGTAACATCTCCTGAGTTACCGTACGATGTTCAAAGGACTTCGACGAAATCATTAGGTTTATTAACGAGTTTTAAGGTTTCACATGGTGTTTTTATGAGTTGTAAGGTGTCCAACATTATACTAACGTGCTTGTCAAGATGCTAATATGTCATACAGAGTCGTAAGATGTCTTAAGTTTCCGTACGACGTTCAAAGGACTCGGACGAATTCATTAGGTTTAGTATGGAGTTTTAATGTTTTTACGGTGATGTAAGGTGTTCTTAGGAATTGTAATGAGTCCTACATTATTCTAATGTGCTTTTCATGTTGCTAATGTCGAGACCGAGCCGTAACATCTCCTGAGTTACCGTACGATGTTCAAAGGACTTCGACGAAATCGTTAGGTATATTAACGAGTTTTAAGGTTTCACATGGTGATTTTATAAGTTGTAAGGTGTCCAACATTATACAAACGTGCTTGTCAAGATGCTAATATGGCATACAGAGTCGTAAGATGTCTTATGTTGTCGTATGACGTTCAAAAGACTCGGACGAATTCATTAGGTTTCGTATGGAGTTTTAATGTTTTTACGGTGATGTAAGGTGTTCTTAGGAATTGTAACGAGTCCTACATTATTCTAATGTGCTTTTCATGTTGCTAATGTCGATACCGAGCCGTAACATCTCCTGAGTTAACGTACGATGTTCAAAGGACTTCGACGAAATCGTTAGGTATATTAACGAGTTTTAAGGTTTCACATGGTGTTTTTATAAGTTGTAAGGTGTCCATCATTATACAAACGTGCTTGTCAAGATGCTAATATGGCATACAGAGTCGTAAGATGTCTTATGTTGTCGTACGACGTTCAATGGCCTCGGACGAATTCATTAGGTTTAGTATGGAGTTTTAATGTTTTTACGGTGATGTAAGGTGTTCTTAGGAATTGTAATGCGTCCTACATTATTCTAACGTGCTTTTCTTGTTGCTAATGTCGATACCGAGCCGTAACATCTCCTGAGTTACCGTACGATGTTCAAAGGACTTCGACGAAATCATTAGGTTTATTAACGAGTTTTAAGGTTTCACATGGTGTTTTTATGAGTTGTAAGGTGTCCAACATTATACTAACGTGCTTGTCAAGATGCTAATATGTCATACAGAGTCGTAAGATGTCTTAAGTTTCCGTACGACGTTCAAAGGACTCGGACGAATTCATTAGGTTTAGTATGGAGTTTTAATGTTTTTACGGTGATGTAAGGTGTTCTTAGGAATTGTAATGAGTCCTACATTATTCTAATGTGCTTTTCATGTTGCTAATGTCGAGACCGAGCCGTAACATCTCCTGAGTTACCGTACGATGTTCAAAGGACTTCGACGAAATCGTTAGGTATATTAACGAGTTTTAAGGTTTCACATGGTGATTTTATAAGTTGTAAGGTGTCCAACATTATACAAACGTGCTTGTCAAGATGCTAATATGGCATACAGAGTCGTAAGATGTCTTATGTTGTCGTATGACGTTCAAAAGACTCGGACGAATTCATTAGGTTTCGTATGGAGTTTTAAAGTTTCCTACGGTGATGTAAGGTGTTCTTAGGAATTGTAATGAGTCCTACCTAGGGGTGTGCATGGGTCGGTTTGGGTCGGTTTTTGACTAAATCCGAACCCAAACCCAAAAAGTCGGTTTTTGTGTTTTTAAAACCCATGGGTTTTGGGTTTTTCGGTTTTGGGTTTTGGGTTTACGGACTGGGTTTGGGTTTGGGTTCGGTTTTTTCGGTTTTTTCAACTTGGCTTTAAATTTATTGTTTTTTAGTAATAAATACAAGTTATAAACATAACTCTTAATGATTCAAGAAAACATGTTATAATACTAAAGTTTAAATTTATGTTTCCATAAGCTTAAACATTAAAAATCAACCACATTTCAAAAGAAAATTTACTCAGGAAACAATAACCATAAACAAAATTTTGAATGTCATTTTGCTTCGACAAAAAACCACCAATAAATCATAGATAAAATGTAATATGATCATATAATAATGTATTACAATATAGGCTTTTACATAACATAGGTCATGGGTCTTACATATATGAAATTTAGCATATACATAAACATTATTGGGTCGGTTCGGTTTTTACGGATCGGTTTTTTAACAAAACCCAACCCAAAAGTTCGGTTTTTTTATAAATTAAACCCAAAACCCACGGTTTCTATTTGGGTTCGGTTTTTTGGGTTTTCGGTTTTTTCGGTTTCGGATCGGTTTTTTCGGTTTCATGCTCACCCCTAGTCCTACCTTATTCTAATGTGCTTTTCATGTTGCTAACGTCGATACCGAGCCGTAACATTTCCTGAGTTACCGTACGATGATCAAAGGATTTCGACGAAATCGTTAGGTATATTAACGAGTTTTAAGGTTTCACATGGTGTTTTTATAAGTTGTAAGGTGTCCAACATTATACAAACGTGCTTGTCAAGATGCTAATATGGCATAAAGAGTCGTAAGATGTCTTATGTTGTCGTATGACGTTCAAAAGACTCGGACGAATTCATTAGGTTTAGTATGGAGTTTTAATGTTTTTACGGTGATGTAAGGTGTTCTTAGGAATTGTATTGCGTCCTACATTATTCTAATGTGCTTTTCATGTTGCTAATGTCGATACCGAGCCGTAACATCTCCTGAGTTACCGTACGATGTTCAAAGGACTTCGACGAAATCGTTAGGTTTATTAACGAGTTTTAAGGTTTCACATGGTGTTTTTATGAGTTGTAAGGTGTCCAACATTATACTAACGTGCTTGTCAAGATGCTAATATGTCATACAGAGTCGTAAGATGTCTTAAGTTTCCGTACGACGTTCAAAGGACTCGGACGAATTCATTAGGTTTATTATGGAGTTTTAATGTTTTTACGGTGATGTAAGTTGTTCTTAGGAATTGTAATGAGTCCTACATTATTCTAATGTGCTTTTCATGTTGCTAATGTCGAGATCGAGCCGTAACATCTCCTGAGTTACCGTACGATGTTCAAAGGACTTCGACGAAATCGTTAGGTATATTAACGAGTTTTAAGGTTTCACATGGTGTTTTTATAAGTTGTAAGGTGTCCAACATTACACAAACGTGCTTGTCAAGATGCTTATATGGCATACAGAGTCGTAAGATGTCTTATGTTGTCGTATGACGTTCAAAAGACTCGGACGAATTCATTAGGTTTCGTATGGAGTTTTAATGTTTTTACGGTGATGTAAGGTGTTCTTAGGAATTGTAATGAGTCTTACATTATTCTAATGTGCTTTTCATGTTGCTAATGTCGAGACCGAGCCGTAACATCTCCTGAGTTACCATACGATGTTCAAAGGACTTCGACGAAATCGTTAGGTATATTAACGAGTTTTAAGGTTTCACATGGTGATTTTATAAGTTGTAAGGTGTCCAACATTATACAAACGTGCTTGTCAAGATGCTAATATGGCATACAGAGTCGTAAGATGTCTTATGTTGTCGTATGACGTTCAAAAGACTCGGACGAATTCATTAGGTTTCGTATGGAGTTTTAATGTTTTTACGGTGATGTAAGGTGTTCTTAGGAATTGTAATGCGTCCTACATTATTCTAACGTGCTTTTCTTGTTGCTAATGTCGATACCGAGCCGTAACATCTCCTGAGTTACCGTACGATGTTCAAAGGACTTCGACGAAATCATTAGGTTTATTAACGAGTTTTAAGGTTTCACATGGTGTTTTTATGAGTTGTAAGGTGTCCAACATTATACTAACGTGCTTGTCAAGATGCTAATATGTCATACAGAGTCGTAAGATGTCTTAAGTTTCCGTACGACGTTCAAAGGACTCGGACGAATTCATTAGGTTTAGTATGGAGTTTTAATGTTTTTACGGTGATGTAAGGTGTTCTTAGGAATTGTAATGAGTCCTACATTATTCTAATGTGCTTTTCATGTTGCTAATGTCGAGACCGAGCCGTAACATCTCCTGAGTTACCGTACGATGTTCAAAGGACTTCGACGAAATCGTTAGGTATATTAACGAGTTTTAAGGTTTCACATGGTGATTTTATAAGTTGTAAGGTGTCCAACATTATACAAACGTGCTTGTCAAGATGCTAATATGGCATACAGAGTCGTAAGATGTCTTATGTTGTCGTATGACGTTCAAAAGACTCGGACGAATTCATTAGGTTTCGTATGGAGTTTTAAAGTTTCCTACGGTGATGTAAGGTGTTCTTAGGAATTGTAATGAGTCCTACCTAGGGGTGTGCATGGGTCGGTTTGGGTCGGTTTTTGACTAAATCCGAACCCAAACCCAAAAAGTCGGTTTTTGTGTTTTTAAAACCCATGGGTTTTGGGTTTTTCGGTTTTGGGTTTTGGGTTTACGGACTGGGTTTGGGTTTGGGTTCGGTTTTTTCGGTTTTTTCAACTTGGCTTTAAATTTATTGTTTTTTAGTAATAAATACAAGTTATAAACATAACTCTTAATGATTCAAGAAAACATGTTATAATACTAAAGTTTAAATTTATGTTTCCATAAGCTTAAACATTAAAAATCAACCACATTTCAAAAGAAAATTTACTCAGGAAACAATAACCATAAACAAAATTTTGAATGTCATTTTGCTTCGACAAAAAACCACCAATAAATCATAGATAAAATGTAATATGATCATATAATAATGTATTACAATATAGGCTTTTACATAACATAGGTCATGGGTCTTACATATATGAAATTTAGCATATACATAAACATTATTGGGTCGGTTCGGTTTTTACGGATCGGTTTTTTAACAAAACCCAACCCAAAAGTTCGGTTTTTTTATAAATTAAACCCAAAACCCACGGTTTCTATTTGGGTTCGGTTTTTTGGGTTTTCGGTTTTTTCGGTTTCGGATCGGTTTTTTCGGTTTCATGCTCACCCCTAGTCCTACCTTATTCTAATGTGCTTTTCATGTTGCTAACGTCGATACCGAGCCGTAACATTTCCTGAGTTACCGTACGATGATCAAAGGATTTCGACGAAATCGTTAGGTATATTAACGAGTTTTAAGGTTTCACATGGTGTTTTTATAAGTTGTAAGGTGTCCAACATTATACAAACGTGCTTGTCAAGATGCTAATATGGCATACAGAGTCGTAAGATGTCTTATGTTGTCGTATGACGTTCAAAGGACTCGGACGAATTCATTAGGTTTAGTATGGAGTTTTAATGTTTTTACGGTGATGTAAGGTGTTCTTAGGAATTGTATTGTGTCCTACATTATTCTAATGTGCTTTTCATGTTGCTAATGTCGATACCGAGCCGTAACATCTCCTGAGTTACCGTACGATGTTCAAAGGACTTCGGCGAAATCGTTAGGTTTATTAACGAGTTTTAAGGTTTCACATGGTGTTTTTATGAGTTGTAAGGTGTCCAACATTATACTAACGTGCTTGTCAAGATGCTAATATGTCATACAGAGTCGTAAGATGTCTTAAGTTTCCGTACGACGTTCAAAGGACTCGGACGAATTCATTAGGTTTATTATGGAGTTTTAATGTTTTTACGGTGATGTAAGTTGTTCTTAGGAATTGTAATGAGTCCTACATTATTCTAATGTGCTTTTCATGTTGCTAATGTCGAGATCGAGCCGTAACATCTCCTGAGTTACCGTACGATGTTCAAAGGACTTCGACGAAATCGTTAGGTATATTAACGAGTTTTAAGGTTTCACATGGTGTTTTTATAAGTTGTAAGGTGTCCAACATTACACAAACGTGCTTGTCAAGATGCTTATATGGCATACAGAGTCGTAAGATGTCTTATGTTGTCGTATGACGTTCAAAAGACTCGGACGAATTCATTAGGTTTCGTATGGAGTTTTAAAGTTTCCTACAGTGATGTAAGGTGTTCTTAGGAATTGTAATGCGTCCTACCTTATTCTAATGTGCTTTTCATGTTGCTAATGTCGATACCGAGCCGTAACATCTCCTGAGTTACCGTACGATGATCAAAGGATTTCGACGAAATCGTTAGGTATATTAATGAGTTTTAAGGTTTCACATGGTGTTTTTATAAGTTGTAAGGTGCCCAACATTATACAAACGTGCTTCTCAAGATGCTAATATGGCATAGAGAGTCGTAAGATGTCTTATGTTGTCGTATGACGTTCAAAGGACTCGGACGAATTCATTAGGTTTAGTATGGAGTTTTAATGTTTTTACGGTGATGTAAGGTTTTCTTAGGAATTGTATTACGTCCTACATTATTCTAATGTGCTTTTCATGTTGCTAATGTCGATACCGAGCCGTAACATCTCCTGAGTTACCGTACGATGTTCAAAGGACTTCGACGAAATCGTTAGGTTTATTAACGAGTTTTAAGGTTTCACATGGTGTTTTTATGAGTTGTAAGGTGTCCAAGATTATACTAACGTGCTTGTCAAGATGCTAATATGTCATACAGAGTCGTAAGATGTCTTAAGTTTCCGTACGACGTTCAAAGGACTCGGACGAATTCATTAGGTTTAGTATGGAGTTTTAATGTTTTTACGGTGATGTAAGGTGTTCTTAGGAATTGTAATGAGTCCTACATTATTCTAATGTGCTTTTCATGTTGCTAATGTCGAGATCGAGCCGTAACATCTCCTGAGTTACCGTACGTTGTTCAAAGGACTTCGACGAAATCGTTAGGTATATTAACGAGTTTTAAGGTTTCACATGGTGTTTTTATAAGTTGTAAGGTGTCCAACATTATACAAACGTGCTTCTCAAGATGCTAATATGGCATACAGAGTCGTAAGATGTCTTATGTTGTCGTACGACGTTCAAAGGACTCGGACGAATTCATTAGGTTTAGTATGGAGTTTTAATGTTTTTACGGTGATGTAAGGTGTTCTTAGGAATTGTATTGCGTCCTACATTATTCTAATGTGCTTTTCATGTTGCTAATGTCGATACCGAGCCGTAACATCTCCTGAGTTACCGTACGATGTTCAAAGGACTTCGACGAAATCGTTAGGTTTATTAACGAGTTTTAAGGTTTCACATGGTGTTTTTATGAGTTGTAAGGTGTCCAAGATCATACTAACGTGCTTGTCAAGATGCTAATATGTCATACAGAGTCGTAAGATGTCTTAAGTTTCCGTACGACGTTCAAAGGACTCGGACGAATTCATTAGGTTTAGTATGGAGTTTCAATGTTTTTACGGTGATGTAAGGTGTTCTTAGGAATTGTAATGAGTCCTACATTATTCTAATGTGCTTTTCATGTTGCTAATGTCGAGATCGAGCCGTAACATCTCCTGAGTTACCGTACGTTGTTCAAAGGACTTCGACGAAATCGTTAGGTATATTAACGAGTTTTAAGGTTTCACATGGTGTTTTTATAAGTTGTAAGGTGTCCAACATTATACAAACGTGCTTGTCAAGATGCTAATATGGCATATAGAGTCGTAAGATGTCTTATGTCGTCGTATGACGTTCAAAAGACTCGGACGAATTCATTAGGTTTCGTATGGAGTTTTAAAGTTTCCTACGGTGATGTAAGGTGTTCTTAGGAATTGTAATGAGTCCTACCTTATTTTAATGTGCTTTTAATGTTGCTAATGTCGATACCGAGCCGTAACATCTCCTGAGTTACCGTACGATGATCAAAGGATTTCGACGAAATCGTTAGGTATATTAACGAGTTTTAAAGTTTAACATGGTGTTTTTATAAGTTGTAAGGTGTCCAACATTATACAAACGTGCTTCTCAAGATGCTAATACGGCATACAGAGTCGTAAGATGTCTTATGTTGTCGTACGACGTTCAAAGGACTCGGACGAATTCATTAGGTTTAGTATGGAGTTTTAATGTTTTTACGGTGATGTAAGGTTTTCTTAGGAATTGTATTACGTCCTACATTATTCTAATGTGCTTTTCATGTTGCTAATGTCGATACCGAGCCGTAACATCTCCTGAGTTACCGTACGATGTTCAAAGGACTTCGACGAAATCGTTAGGTTTATTAACGAGTTTTAAGGTTTCACATGGTGTTTTTATGAGTTGTAAGGTGTCCAAGATTATACTAACGTGCTTGTCAAGATGCTAATATGTCATACAGAGTCGTAAGATGTCTTAAGTTTCCGTACGACGTTCAAAGGACTCGGACGAATTCATTAGGTTTAGTATGGAGTTTTAATGTTTTTACGGTGATGTAAGGTGTTCTTAGGAATTGTAATGAGCCCTACATTATTCTAATGTGCTTTTCATGTGGCTAATGTCGAGATCGAGCCGTAACATCTCCTGAGTTACCGTACGATGTTCAAAGGACTTCGACGAAATCGTTAGGTATATTAACGAGTTTTAAGGTTTCACATGGTGTTTTTATAAGTTGTAAGGTGTCCAACATTATACAAACGTGCTTGTCAAGATGCTAATATGGCATATAGAGTCGTAAGATATCTTATGTCGTCGTATGACGTTCAAAAGACTCGGACGAATTCATTAGGTTTCGTATGGAGTTTTAAAGTTTCCTACGGTGATGTAAGGTGTTCTTAGGAATTGTAATGAGTCCTACCTTATTCTAATGTGGTTTTAATGTTGCTAATGTCGATACCGAGCCGTAACATCTCCTGAGTTACCGTACGATGATCAAAGGATTTCGACGAAATCGTTAGGTATATTAACGAGTTTTAAAGTTTCACATGGTGTTTTTATAAGTTGTAAGGTGTCCAACATTATACAAACGTGCTTCTCAAGATGCTAATATGGCATACAGAGTCGTAAGATGTCTTATGTTGTCGTACAACGTTCAATGGACTCGGACGAATTCATTAGGTTTAGTGTGGAGTTTTAATGTTTTTACGGTGATGTAAGGTGTTCTTAGGAATTGTATTGCGTCATATGTTATTCTAATGTGCTTTTCATGTTGCTAATGTCGATACCGAGCCGTAACATCTCCTGAGTTACCGTACGATGTTCAAAGGACTTCGACGAAATCGTTAGGTTTATTAACGAGTTTTAAGGTTTCACATGGTGTTTTTATGAGTTGTAAGGTGTCCAAGATTATACTAACGTGCTTGTCAAGATGCTAATATGTCATACAGAGTCGTAAGATGTCTTAAGTTTCCGTACGACGTTCAAAGGACTCGGACGAATTCATTAGGTTTAGTATGGAGTTTTAATGTTTTTACGGTGATGTAAGGTGTTCTTAGGAATTGTAATGAGCCCTACATTATTCTAATGTGCTTTTCATGTGGCTAATGTCGAGATCGAGCCGTAACATCTCCTGAGTTACCGTACGATGTTCAAAGGACTTCGACGAAATCGTTAGGTATATTAACGAGTTTTAAGGTTTCACATGGTGTTTTTATAAGTTGTAAGGTGTCCAACATTATACAAACGTGCTTGTCAAGATGCTAATATGGCATATAGAGTCGTAAGATATCTTATGTCGTCGTATGACGTTCAAAAGACTCGGACGAATTCATTAGGTTTCGTATGGAGTTTTAAAGTTTCCTACGGTGATGTAAGGTGTTCTTAGGAATTGTAATGAGTCCTACCTTATTCTAATGTGGTTTTAATGTTGCTAATGTCGATACCGAGCCGTAACATCTCCTGAGTTACCGTACGATGATCAAAGGATTTCGACGAAATCGTTAGGTATATTAACGAGTTTTAAAGTTTCACATGGTGTTTTTATAAGTTGTAAGGTGTCCAACATTATACAAACGTGCTTCTCAAGATGCTAATATGGCATACAGAGTCGTAAGATGTCTTATGTTGTCGTACGACGTTCAATGGACTCGGACGAATTCATTAGGTTTAGTATGGAGTTTTAATGTCTTTACGGTGATGTAAGGTGTTCTTAGGAATTGTATTGCGTCCTACATTATACTAATGTGCTTTTCATGTTGCTAATGTCGATACCGAGCCGTAACATCTCCTGAGTTACCGTACGATGTTCAAAGGACTTCGACGAAATCGTTAGGTTTATTAACGAGTTTTAAGGTTTCACATGGTGTTTTTATGAGTTGTAAGGTGTCCAACATTATACTAACGTGCTTGTCAAGATGCTAATATGACATACAGAGTCGTAAGATGTCTTAAGTTTCCGTACGACGTTCAAAGGACTCGGACGAATTCATTAGGTTTAGTATGGAGTTTTAATGTTTTTACGGTGATGTAAGGTGTTCTTAGGAATTGTAATGAGTCCTACATTATTCTAATGTGCTTTTCATGTTGCTAATGTCGATACCGAGCCGTAACATCTCCTGAGTTACCGTACGATGTTCAAAGGACTTCGACGAAATCGCTAGGTATATTAACGAGTTTTAAGGTTTCACATGGTGTTTTTATAAGTTGTAAGGGGTCCAACATTATACAAACGTGCTTCTCAAGATGCTAATATGGCATACAGAGTCGTAAGATGTCTTATGTTGTCGTATGACGTTCAAAGGACTCGGACGAATTCATTAGGTTTAGTATGGAGTTTTAATGTTTTTACGGTGAAGTAAGGTGTTCTTAGGAATTGTATTGCGTCCTACATTATTCTAATGTGCTTTTCATGTTGCTAATGTCGATACCGAGCCGTAACATCTCCTGAGTTACCGTACGATGTTCAAAGAACTTCGACGAAATCGTTAGGTTTATTAACGAGTTTTAAGGTTTCACATGGTGTTTTAATGAGTTGTAAGGTGTCCAACATTATACTAACGTGCTTGTCAAGATGCTAATATGTCATACAGAGTCGTAAGATGTCTTAAGTTTCCGTACGACGTTCAAAGGACTCGGACGAATTCATTAGGTTTAGTATGGAGTTTAAATGTTTTTACGGTGATGTAAGGTGTTCTTAGGAATTGTAATGAGTCCTACATTATTCTAATGTGCTTTTCATGTTGCTAATGTCGAGACCGAGTCATAACATCTCCTGAGTTACCGTACGATGTTCAAAGGACTTCGACGAAATCGTTAGGTATATTAACGAGTTTTAAGGTTTCACATGGTGTTTTTATAAGTTGTAAGGTGTCCAACATTATACAAACGTGTTTGTCAAGATGCTAATATGGCATACAGAGTCGTAAGATGTCTTATGTTGTCGTATGACGTTCAAAAGACTCGGACGAATTCATTAGGTTTCGTATGGAGTTTTAAAGTTTCCTACGGTGATGTAAGGTGTTCTTAGGAATTGTAATGCCTCCTACCTTATTCTAATGTGCTTTTCATGTTGCTAATGTCGATACGGAGCCGTAACATCTCCTGAGTTACCGTACGATGATCAAAGGATTTCGACGAAATCGTTAGGCATATTAATGAGTTTTAAGGTTTCACATGGTGTTTTTATAAGTTGTAAGGTGCCCAACATTATACAAACGTGCTTCTCAAGATGCTAATATGGCATACAGAGTCGTAAGATGTCTTATGTTGTCGTATGACGTTCAAAGGACTCGGACGAATTCATTAGGTTTAGTATGGAGTTTTAATGTTTTTACGGTGATGTAAGGTTTTCTTAGGAATTGTATTACGTCCTACATTATTCTAATGTGCTTTTCATGTTGCTAATGTCGATACCGAGCCGTAACATCTCCTGAGTTACCGTACGATGTTCAAAGGACTTCGACGAAATCGTTAGGTTTATTAACGAGTTTTAAGGTTTCACATGGTGTTTTTATGAGTTGTAAGGTGTCCAAGATTATACTAACGTGCTTGTCAAGATGCTAATATGTCATACAGAGTCGTAAGATGTCTTAAGTTTCCGTACGACGTTCAAAGGACTCGGACGAATTCATTAGGTTTAGTATGGAGTTTTAATGTTTTTACGGTGATGTAAGGTGTTCTTAGGAATTGTAATGAGTCCTACATTATTCTAATGTGCTTTTCATGTTGCTAATGTCGAGATCGAGCCGTAACATCTCCTGAGTTACCGTACGTTGTTCAAAGGACTTCGACGAAATCGTTAGGTATATTAACGAGTTTTAAGGTTTCACATGGTGTTTTTATAAGTTGTAAGGTGTCCAACATTATACAAACGTGCTTGTCAAGATGCTAATATGGCATATAGAGTCGTAAGATATCTTATGTCGTCGTATGACGTTCAAAAGACTCGGACGAATTCATTAGGTTTCGTATGGAGTTTTAAAGTTTCCTACGGTGATGTAAGGTGTTCTTAGGAATTGTAATGAGTCCTACCTTATTCTAATGTGCTTTTAATGTTGCTAATGTCGATACTGAGCCGTAACATCTCCTGAGTTACCGTACGATGATCAAAGGATTTCGACGAAATCGTTAGGTATATTAACGAGTTTTAAAGTTTCACATGGTGTTTTTATAAGTTGTAAGGTGTCCAACATTATACAAACGTGCTTCTCAAGATGCTAATATGGCATACAGAGTCGTAAGATGTCTTATGTTGTCGTACGACGTTCAAAGGACTCGGACGAATTCATTAGGTTTAGTATGGAGTTTTAATGTTTTTACGGTGATGTAAGGTGTTCTTAGGAATTGTATTGCGTCCTACATTATTCTAATGTGCTTTTCATGTTGCTAATGTCGATACCGAGCCGTAACATCTCCTGAGTTACCGTACGATGTTCAAAGGACTTCGACGAAATCGTTAGGTTTATTAACGAGTTTTAAGGTTTCACATGGTGTTTTTATGAGTTGTAAGGTGTCCAACATTATACTAACGTGCTTTTCAAGATGCTAATATGTCATACAGAGTCGTAAGATGTCTTAAGTTTCCGTACGACGTTCAAAGGACTCGGACGAATTCATTAGGTTTAGTATGGAGTTTTAATGTTTTTACGGTGATGTAAGGTGTTCTTAGGAATTGTAATGAATCCTACATTATTCTAATGTGCTTTTCATGTGGCTAATGTCGAGATCGAGCTGTAACATCTCCTGAGTTACCGTACGTTGTTCAAAGGACTTCGACGAAATCGTTTGGTATATTAACGAGTTTTAAGGTTTCACATGGTGTTTTTATAAGTTGTAAGGTGTCCAACATTATACAAACGTGCTTGTCAAGATGCTAATATGGCATATAGAGTCGTAAGATTTCTTATGTAGTCGTATGACGTTCAAAAGACTCGGACGAATTCATTAGGTTTCGTATGGAGTTTTAAAGTTTCCTACGGTGATGTAAGGTGTTCTTAGGAATTGTAATGAGTCCTACCTTATTCTAATGTGCTTTTAATGTTGCTAATGTCGATACCGAGCCGTAACATCTCCTGAGTTACCGTACGATGATCAAAGGATTTCGACGAAATCGTTAGGTATATTAACGAGTTTTAAAGTTTCACATGGTGTTTTTATAAGTTGTAAGGTGTCCAACATTATACAAACGTGCTTCTCAAGATGCTAATATGGCATACAGAGTAGTAAGATGTCTTATGTTGTCGTACGACGTTCAAAGGACTCGGACGAATTCATTAGGTTTAGTATGGAGTTTTAATGTTTTTACGGTGATGTAAGGTGTTCTTAGGAATTGTATTGCGTCCTACATTATTCTAATGTGCTTTTCATGTTGCTAATGTCGATACCGAGCCGTAACATCTCCTGAGTTACCGTACGATGTTCAAAGGACTAGGACGAAATCGTTAGGTTTATTAACGAGTTTTAAGGTTTCACATGGTGTTTTTATGAGTTGTAAGGTGTCCAACATTATACTAACGTGCTTGTCAAGATGCTAATATGTCATACAGAGTCGTAAGATGTCTTAAGTTTCCGTACGACGTTCAATGGACTCGGACGAATTCATTAGGTTTTGTATCGAGTTTTAATGTTTTTACGGTGATGTAAGGTGTTCTTAGGAATTGTAATGAGTCCTACATTATTCTAATGTGCTTTTCATGTTGCTAATGTCGATACCGAGCCGTAACATCTCCTGAGTTACCGTACGATGTTCAAAGGACTTCGACGAAATCGCTAGGTATATTAACGAGTTTTAAGGTTTCACATGGTGTTTTTATAAGTTTTAAGGGGTCCAACATTATACAAACGGGCTTCTCAAGATGCTAATATGGCATACAGAGTCGTAAGATGTCTTATGTTGTCATATGACGTTCAAAGGACTCGGACGAATTCATTAGGTTTAGTATGGAGTTTTAATGTTTTTACGGTGATGTAAGGTGTTCTTAGGAATTGTATTGCGTCCTACATTATTCTAATGTGCTTTTCATGTTGCTAATGTCGATACCGAGCCGTAACATCTCCTGAGTTACCGTACGATGTTCAAAGGACTTCGACGAAATCGTTAGGTTTATTAACGAGTTTTAAGGTTTCACATGGTGTTTTTATGAGTTGTAAGGTGTCCAACATTATACTAACGTGCTTGTCAAGATGCTAATATGTCATACAGAGTCGTAAGATGTCTTAAGTTTCCGTACGACGTTCAAAGGACTCGGACGAATTCATTAGGTTTAGTATGGAGTTTTAATGTTTTTACGGTGATGTAAGGTGTTCTTAGGAATTGTAATGAGTCCTACATTATTCTAATGTGCTTTTCATGTTGCTAATGTCGATACCGAGCCGTAACATCTCCTGAGTTACCGTACGATGTTCAAAGGACTTCGACGAAATCGCTAGGTATATTAACGAGTTTTAAGGTTTCACATGGTGTTTTTATAAGTTGTAAGGGGTCCAACATTATACAAACGTGCTTCTCAAGATGCTAATATGGCATACAGAGTCGTAAGATGTCTTATGTTGTCGTATGACGTTCAAAGGACTCGGACGAATTCATTAGGTTTAGTATGGAGTTTTAATGTTTTTACGGTGATGTAAGGTGTTCTTAGGAATTGTATTGCGTCCTACATTATTCTAATGTGCTTTTCATGTTGCAAATGTCGATACCGAGCCGTAACATCTCCTGAGTTACCGTACGATGTTCAAAGGACTTCGACGAAATCGTTAGGTTTATTAACGAGTTTTAAGGTTTCACATGGTGTTTTAATGAGTTGTAAGGTGTCCAACATTATACAAACGTGCTTGTCAAGATGCTAATATGTCATACAGAGTCGTAAGATGTCTTAAGTTTCCGTACGACGTTCAAAGGACTCGGACGAATTCATTAGGTTTAGTATGGAGTTTTAATGTTTTTACGGTGATGTAAGGTGTTCTTAGGAATTGTAATGAGTCTTACATTATTCTAATGTGCTTTTCATTTTGCTAATGTCGATACCGAGCCGTAACATCTCCTGAGTTACCGTACGATGTTCAAAGGACTTCGACGAAATCGCTAGGTATATTAACGAGTTTTAAGGTTTCACATGGTGTTTTTATAAGTTGTAAGGGGTCCAACATTATACAAACGTGCTTGTCAAGATGCTAATATGGCATATAGAGTCGTAAGATATCTTATGTCGTCGTATGACGTTCAAAAGACTCGGACGAATTCATCAGGTTTCGTATGGAGTTTTAAAGTTTCCTACGGTGATGTAAGGTGTTCTTAGGAATTGTAATGAGTCCTACCTTATTCTAATGTGCTTTTAATGTTGCTAATGTCGATACCGAGCCGTAACATCTCCTGAGTTACCGTACGATGATCAAAGGATTTCGACGAAATCGTTAGGTATATTAACGAGTTTTAAAGTTTCACATGGTGTTTTTATAAGTTGTAAGGTGTCCAACATTATACAAACGTGCTTCTCAAGATGCTAATATGGCATACAGAGTCGTAAGATGTCTTATGTTGTCGTACGACGTTCAAAGGACTCGGACGAATTCATTAGGTTTAGTATGGAGTTTTAATGTTTTTACGGTGATGTAAGGTGTTCTTAGGAATTGTATTGCGTCCTACATTATTCTAATGTGCTTTTCATGTTGCTAATGTCGATACCGAGCCGTAACATCTCCTGAGTTACCGTACGATGTTCAAAGGACTTCGACGAAATCGTTAGGTTTATTAACGAGTTTTAAGGTTTCACATGGTGTTTTTATGAGTTGTAAGGTGTCCAACATTATACTAACGTGCTTGTCAAGATGCTAATATGTCATACAGAGTCGTAAGATGTCTTAAGTTTCCGTACGACGTTTTAAGGACTCGGACGAATTCATTAGGTTTAGTATGGAGTTTTAATGTTTTTACGGTGATGTAAGGTGTTCTTAGGAATTGTAATGAGTCCTACATTATTTTAATGTGCTTTTCATGTTGCTAATGTCGATACCGAGCCGTAACATCTCCTGAGTTACCGTACGATGTTCAAAGGACTTCGACGAAATCGCTAGGTATATTAACGAGTTTTAAGGTTTCACATGGTGTTTTTATAAGTTGTAAGGGGTCCAACATTATACAAACGTGCTTCTCAAGATGCTAATATGGCATACAGAGTCGTAAGATGTCTTATGTTGTCGTATGACGTTCAAAGGACTCGGACGAATTCATTAGGTTTAGTATGGAGTTTTAATGTTTTTACGGTGATGTAAGGTGTTCTTAGGAATTGTAATGAGTCTTACATTATTCTAATGTGCTTTTCATGTTGCTAATGTCGATACCGAGCCGTAACATCTCCTGAGTTACCGTACGATGTTCAAACGACTTCGACGAAATCGCTAGGTATATTAACGAGTTTTAAGGTTTCACATGGTGTTTTTATAAGTTGTAAGGGGTCCAACATTATACAAACGTGCTTGTCAAGATGCTAATATGGCATATAGAGTCGTAAGATATCTTATGTCGTCGTATGACGTTCAAAAGACTCGGACGAATTCATCAGGTTTCGTATGGAGTTTTAAAGTTTCCTACGGTGATGTAAGGTGTTCTTAGGAATTGTAATGAGTCCTACCTTATTCTAATGTGCTTTTAATGTTGCTAATGTCGATACCGAGCCGTAACATCTCCTGAGTTACCGTACGATGATCAAAGGATTTCGACGAAATCGTTAGGTATATTAACGAGTTTTAAAGTTTCACATGGTGTTTTTATAAGTTGTAAGGTGTCCAACATTATACAAACGTGCTTCTCAAGATGCTAATATGGCATACAGAGTCGTAAGATGTCTTATGTTGTCGTACGACGTTCAAAGGACTCGGACGAATTCATTAGGTTTAGTATGGAGTTTTAATGTTTTTACGGTGATGTAAGGTGTTCTTAGGAATTGTATTGCGTCCTACATTATTCTAATGTGCTTTTCATGTTGCTAATGTCGATACCGAGCCGTAACATCTCCTGAGTTACCGTACGATGTTCAAAGGACTTCGACGAAATCGTTAGGTTTATTAACGAGTTTTAAGGTTTCACAATGTGTTTTTATGAGTTGTAAGGTGTCCAACATTATACTAACGTGCTTGTCAAGATGCTAATATGTCATACAGAGTCGTAAGATGTCTTAAGTTTCCGTACGACGTTCTAAGGACTCGGACGAATTCATTAGGTTTAGTATGGAGTTTTAATGTTTTTACGGTGATGTAAGGTGTTCTTAGGAATTGTAATGAGTCCTACATTATTCTAATGTGCTTTTCATGTTGCTAATGTCGATACCGAGCCGTAACATCTCCTGAGTTACCGTACGATGTTCAAAGGACTTCGACGAAATCGCTAGGTATATTAACGAGTTTTAAGGTTTCACATGGTGTTTTTATAAGTTGTAAGGGGTCCAACATTATACAAATGTGCTTCTCAAGATGCTAATATGGCATACAGAGTCGTAAGATGTCTTATGTTGTCGTATGACGTTCAAAGGACTCGGACGAATTCATTAGGTTTAGTATGGAGTTTTAATGTTTTTACGGTGATGTAAGGTGTTCTTAGGAATTGTAATGAGTCTTACATTATTCTAATGTGCTTTTCATGTTGCTAATGTCGATACCGAGCCGTAACATCTCCTGAGTTACCGTACGATGTTCAAAGGACTTCGACGAAATCGCTAGGTATATTAACGAGTTTTAAGGTTTCACATGGTGTTTTTATAAGTTGTAAGGGGTCCAACATTATACAAACGTGCTTGTCAAGATGCTAATATGGCATATAGAGTCGTAAGATATCTTATGTCGTCGTATGACGTTCAAAAGACTCGGACGAATTCATCAGGTTTCGTATGGAGTTTTAAAGTTTCCTACGGTGATGTAAGGTGTTCTTAGGAATTGTAATGAGTCCTACCTTATTCTAATGTGCTTTTAATGTTGCTAATGTCGATACCGAGCCGTAACATCTCCTGAGTTACCGTACGATGATCAAAGGATTTCGACGAAATCGTTAGGTATATTAACGAGTTTTAAAGTTTCACATGGTGTTTTTATAAGTTGTAAGGTGTCCAACATTATACAAACGTGCTTCTCAAGATGCTAATATGGCATACAGAGTCGTAAGATGTCTTATGTTGTCGTACGACGTTCAAAGGACTCGGACGAATTCATTAGGTTTAGTATGGAGTTTTAATGTTTTTACGGTGATGTAAGGTGTTCTTAGGAATTGTATTGCGTCCTACATTATTCTAATGTGCTTTTCATGTTGCTAATGTCGATACCGAGCCGTAACATCTCCTGAGTTACCGTACGATGTTCAAAGGACTTCGACGAAATCGTTAGGTTTATTAACGAGTTTTAAGGTTTCACAATGTGTTTTTATGAGTTGTAAGGTGTCCAACATTATACTAACGTGCTTGTCAAGATGCTAATATGTCATACAGAGTCGTAAGATGTCTTAAGTTTCCGTACGACGTTCTAAGGACTCGGACGAATTCATTAGGTTTAGTATGGAGTTTTAATGTTTTTACGGTGATGTAAGGTGTTCTTAGGAATTGTAATGAGTCCTACATTATTCTAATGTGCTTTTCATGTTGCTAATGTCGATACCGAGCCGTAACATCTCCTGAGTTACCGTACGATGTTCAAAGGACTTCGACGAAATCGCTAGGTATATTAACGAGTTTTAAGGTTTCACATGGTGTTTTTATAAGTTGTAAGGGGTCCAACATTATACAAATGTGCTTCTCAAGATGCTAATATGGCATACAGAGTCGTAAGATGTCTTATGTTGTCGTATGACGTTCAAAGGACTCGGACGAATTCATTAGGTTTAGTATGGAGTTTTAATGTTTTTACGGTGATGTAAGGTGTTCTTAGGAATTGTAATGAGTCTTACATTATTCTAATGTGCTTTTCATGTTGCTAATGTCGATACCGAGCCGTAACATCTCCTGAGTTACCGTACGATGTTCAAAGGACTTCGACGAAATCGCTAGGTATATTAACGAGTTTTAAGGTTTCACATGGTGTTTTTATAAGTTGTAAGGGGTCCAACATTATACAAACGTGCTTGTCAAGATGCTAATATGGCATATAGAGTCGTAAGATATCTTATGTCGTCGTATGACGTTCAAAAGACTCGGACGAATTCATCAGGTTTCGTATGGAGTTTTAAAGTTTCCTACGGTGATGTAAGGTGTTCTTAGGAATTGTAATGAGTCCTACCTTATTCTAATGTGCTTTTAATGTTGCTAATGTCGATACCGAGCCGTAACATCTCCTGAGTTACCGTACGATGATCAAAGGAGTTCGACGAAATCGTTAGGTATATTAACGAGTTTTAAAGTTTCACATGGTGTTTTTATAAGTTGTAAGGTGTCCAACATTATACAAACGTGCTTCTCAAGATGCTAATATGGCATACAGAGTCGTAAGATGTCTTATGTTGTCGTACGACGTTCAAAGGACTCGGACGAATTCATTAGGTTTAGTATGGAGTTTTAATGTTTTTACGGTGATGTAAGGTGTTCTTAGGAATTGTATTGCGTCCTACATTATTCTAATGTGCTTTTCATGTTGCTAATGTCGATACCGAGCCGTAACATCTCCTGAGTTACCGTACGATGTTCAAAGGACTTCGACGAAATCGCTAGGTATATTAACGAGTTTTAAGGTTTCACATGGTGTTTTTATGAGTTGTAAGGTGTCCAACATTATACTAACGTGCTTGTCAAGATGCTAATATGTCATACAGAGTCGTAAGATGTCTTAAGTTTCCGTACGACGTTCTAAGGACTCGGACGAATTCATTAGGTTTAGTATGGAGTTTTAATGTTTTTACGGTGATGTAAGGTGTTCTTAGGAATTGTAATGAGTCCTACATTATTCTAATGTGCTTTTCATGTTGCTAATGTCGATACCGAGCCGTAACATCTCCTGAGTTACCGTACGATGTTCAAAGGACTTCGACGAAATCGCTAGGTATATTAACGAGTTTTAAGGTTTCACATGGTGTTTTTATAAGTTGTAAGGGGTCCAACATTATACAAATGTGCTTCTCAAGATGCTAATATGGCATACAGAGTCGTAAGATGTCTTATGTTGTCGTATGACGTTCAAAGGACTCGGACGAATTCATTAGGTTTAGTATGGAGTTTTAATGTTTTTACGGTGATGTAAGGTGTTCTTAGGAATTGTAATGAGTCTTACATTATTCTAATGTGCTTTTCATGTTGCTAATGTCGATACCGAGCCGTAACATCTCCTGAGTTACCGTACGATGTTCAAAGGACTTCGACGAAATCGCTAGGTATATTAACGAGTTTTAAGGTTTCACATGGTGTTTTTATAAGTTGTAAGGGGTCCAACATTATACAAACGTGCTTGTCAAGATGCTAATATGGCATATAGAGTCGTAAGATATCTTATGTCGTCGTATGACGTTCAAAAGACTCGGACGAATTCATCAGGTTTCGTATGGAGTTTTAAAGTTTCCTACGGTGATGTAAGGTGTTCTTAGGAATTGTAATGAGTCCTACCTTATTCTAATGTGCTTTTAATGTTGCTAATGTCGATACCGAGCCGTAACATCTCCTGAGTTACCGTACGATGATCAAAGGAGTTCGACGAAATCGTTAGGTATATTAACGAGTTTTAAAGTTTCACATGGTGTTTTTATAAGTTGTAAGGTGTCCAACATTATACAAACGTGCTTCTCAAGATGCTAATATGGCATACAGAGTCGTAAGCTGTCTTATGTTGTCGTACGACGTTCAAAGGACTCGGACGAATTCATTAGGTTTAGTATGGAGTTTTAATGTTTTTACGGTGATGTAAGGTGTTCTTAGGAATTGTATTGCGTCCTACATTATTCTAATGTGCTTTTCATGTTGCTAATGTCGATACCGAGCCGTAACATCTCCTGAGTTACCGTACGATGTTCAAAGGACTTCGACGAAATCGCTAGGTATATTAACGAGTTTTAAGGTTTCACATGGTGTTTTTATGAGTTGTAAGGTGTCCAACATTATACTAACGTGCTTGTCAAGATGCTAATATGTCATACAGAGTCGTAAGATGTCTTAAGTTTCCGTACGACGTTCTAAGGACTCGGACGAATTCATTAGGTTTAGTATGGAGTTTTAATGTTTTTACGGTGATGTAAGGTGTTCTTAGGAATTGTAATGAGTCCTACATTATTCTAATGTGCTTTTCATGTTGCTAATGTCGATACCGAGCCGTAACATCTCCTGAGTTACCGTACGATGTTCAAAGGACTTCGACGAAATCGCTAGGTATATTAACGAGTTTTAAGGTTTCACATGGTGTTTTTATAAGTTGTAAGGGGTCCAACATTATACAAACGTGCTTCTCAAGATGCTAATATGGCATACAAAGTCGTAAGATGTCTTATGTTGTCGTATGACGTTCAAAGGACTCGGACGAATTCATTAGGTTTAGTATGGAGTTTTAATGTTTTTACGGTGATGTAAGGTGTTCTTAGGAATTGTATTGCGTCCTACATTATTCTAATGTGCTTTTCATGTTGCTAATGTCGATACCGAGCCGTAACATCTCCTGAGTTACCGTACGATGTTCAAAGGACTTCGACGAAATCGTTAGGTTTATTAACGAGTTTTAAGGTTTCACATGGTGTTTTAATGAGTTGTAAGGTGTCCAACATTATACTAACGTGCTTGTCAAGATGCTAATATGTCATACAGAGTCGTAAGATGTCTTAAGTTTCCGTACGACGTTCAAAGGACTCGGACGAATTCATTAGGTTTAGTATGGAGTTTTAATGTTTTTACGGTGATGTAAAGTGTTCTTAGGAATTGTAATGAGTCTTACATTATTCTAATGTGCTTTTCATGTTGCTAATGTCGATACCGAGCCGTAACATCTCCTGAGTTACCGTACGATGTTCAAAGGACTTCGACGAAATCGCTAGGTATATTAACGAGTTTTAAGGTTTCACATGGTGTTTTTATAAGTTGTAAGGGGTCCAACATTATACAAACGTGCTTGTCAAGATGCTAATATGGCATATAGAGTCGTAAGATATCTTATGTCGTCGTATGACGTTCAAAAGACTCGGACGAATTCATCAGGTTTCGTATGGAGTTTTAAAGTTTCCTACGGTGATGTAAGGTGTTCTTAGGAATTGTAATGAGTCCTACCTTATTCTAATGTGCTTTTAATGTTGCTAATGTCGATACCGAGCCGTAACATCTCCTGAGTTACCGTACGATGATCAAAGGATTTCGACGAAATCGTTAGGTATATTAACGAGTTTTAAAGTTTCACATGGTGTTTTTATAAGTTGTAAGGTGTCCAACATTATACAAACGTGCTTCTCAAGATGCTAATATGGCATACAGAGTCGTAAGATGTCTTATGTTGTCGTACGACGTTCAAAGGACTCGGACGAATTCATTAGGTTTAGTATGGAGTTTTAATGTTTTTACGGTGATGTAAGGTGTTCTTAGGAATTGTATTGCGTCCTACATTATTCTAATGTGCTTTTCATGTTGCTAATGTCGATACCGAGCCGTAACATCTCCTGAGTTACCGTACGATGTTCAAAGGACTTCGACGAAATCGTTAGGTTTATTAACGAGTTTTAAGGTTTCACATGGTGTTTTTATGAGTTGTAAGGTGTCCAACATTATACTAACGTGCTTGTCAAGATGCTAATATGTCATACAGAGTCGTAAGATGTCTTAAGTTTCCGTACGACGTTCTAAGGACTCGGACGAATTCATTAGGTTTAGTATGGAGTTTTAATGTTTTTACGGTGATGTAAGGTGTTCTTAGGAATTGTAATGAGTCCTACATTATTCTAATGTGCTTTTCATGTTGCTAATGTCGATACCGAGCCGTAACATCTCCTGAGTTACCGTACGATGTTCAAAGGACTTCGACGAAATCGCTAGGTATATTAACGAGTTTTAAGGTTTCACATGGTGTTTTTATAAGTTGTAAGGGGTCCAACATTATACAAACGTGCTTCTCAAGATGCTAATATGGCATACAGAGTCGTAAGATGTCTTATGTTGTCGTATGATGTTCAAAGGACTCGGACGAATTCATTAGGTTTAGTATGGAGTTTTAATGTTTTTACGGTGATGTAAGGTGTTCTTAGGAATTGTATTGCGTCCTACATTATTCTAATGTGCTTTTCATGTTGCTAATGTCGATACCGAGCCGTAACATCTCCTGAGTTACCGTACGATGTTCAAAGGACTTCGACGAAATCGTTAGGTTTATTAACGAGTTTTAAGGTTTCACATGGTGTTTTAATGAGTTGTAAGGTGTCCAACATTATACTAACGTGCTTGTCAAGATGCTAATATGTCATACAGAGTCGTAAGATGTCTTAAGTTTCCGTACGACGTTCAAAGGACTCGGACGAATTCATTAGGTTTAGTATGGAGTTTTAATGTTTTTACGGTGATGTAAGGTGTTCTTAGGAATTGTAATGAGTCTTACATTATTCTAATGTGCTTTTCATGTTGCTAATGTCGATACCGAGCCGTAACATCTCCTGAGTTACCGTACGATGTTCAAAGGACTTCGACGAAATCGCTAGGTATATTAACGAGTTTTAAGGTTTCACATGGTGTTTTTATAAGTTGTAAGGGGTCCAACATTATACAAACGTGCTTGTCAAGATGCTAATATGGCATATAGAGTCGTAAGATATCTTATGTCGTCGTATGACGTTCAAAAGACTCGGACGAATTCATTAGGTTTCGTATGGAGTTTTAAAGTTTCCTACGGTGATGTAAGGTATTCTTAGGAATTGTAATGAGTCCTACCTTATTCTAATGTGCTTTTAATGTTGCTAATGTCGATACCGAGCCGTAACATCTCCTGAGTTACCGTACGATGATCAAAGGATTTCGACGAAATCGTTAGGTATATTAACGAGTTTTAAAGTTTCACATGGTGTTTTTATAAGTTGTAAGGTGTCCAACATTATACAAACGTGCTTCTCAAGATGCTAATATGGCATACAGAGTCGTAAGATGTCTTATGTTGTCGTACGACGTTCAAAGGACTCGGACGAATTCATTAGGTTTAGTATGGAGTTTTAATGTTTTTACGGTGATGTAAGGTGTTCTTAGGAATTGTATTGCGTCCTACATTATTCTAATGTGCTTTTCATGTTGCTAATGTCGGTACCGAGCCGTAACATCTACTGAGTTACCGTACGATGTTCAAAGGACTTCGACGAAATCGTTAGGTTTATTAACGAGTTTTAAGGTTTCACATGGTGTTTTTATGAGTTGTAAGGTGTCCAACATTATACTAACGTGCTTGTCAAGATGCTAATATGTCATACAGAGTCGTAAGATGTCTTAAGTTTCCGTACGACGTTCAAAGGACTCGGACGAATTCATTAGGTTTAGTATGGAGTTTTAATGTTTTTACGGTGATGTAAGGTGTTCTTAGGAATTGTAATGAGTCCTACATTATTCTAATGTGCTTTTCATGTTGCTAATGTCGATACCGAGCCGTAACATCTCCTGAGTTACCGTACGATGTTCAAAGGACTTCGACGAAATCGCTAGGTATATTAACGAGTTTTAAGGTTTCACATGGTGTTTTTATAAGTTGTAAGGGGTCCAACATTATACAAACGTGCTTCTCAAGATGCTAATATGGCATACAGAGTCGTAAGATGTCTTATGTTGTCGTATGACGTTCAAAGGACTCGGACGAATTCATTAGGTTTAGGATGGAGTTTTAATGTTTTTACGGTGATGTAAGGTGTTCTTAGGAATTGTATTGCGTCCTACATTATTCTAATGTGCTTTTCATGTTGCTAATGACGATACCGAGCCGTAACATCTCCTGAGTTACCGTACGATGTTCAAAGGACTTCGACGAAATCGTTAGGTTTATTAACGAGTTTTAAGGTTTCACATGGTGTTTTTATGAGTTGTAAGGTGTCCAACATTATACTAACGTGCTTGTCAAGATGCTAATATGTCATACAGAGTCGTAAGATGTGTTAAGTTTCCGTACGACGTTCAAAGGACTCGGACGAATTTATTAGGTTTAGTATGGAGTTTTAATGTTTTTACGGTGATGTAAGGTGTTCTTAGGAATTGTAATGAGTCCTACATTATTCTAATGTGCTTTTCATGTTGCTAATGTCGATACCGAGCCGTAACATCTCCTGAGTTACCGTACGATGTTCAAAGGACTTCGACGAGATCGCTAGGTATATTAACGAGTTTTAAGGTTTCACATGGTGTTTTTATAAGTTGTAAGGGGTCCAAGATTATACAAACGTGCTTCTCAAGATGCTAATATGGCATACAGAGTCGTAAGATGTCTTATGTTTTCGTATGACGTTCAAAGGACTCGGACGAATTCATTAGGTTTAGTATGGAGTTTTAATGTTTTTACGGTGATGTAAGGTGTTCTTAGGAATTGTATTGCGTCCTACATTATTCTAATGTGCTTTTCATGTTGCTAATGTCGATACCGAGCCGTAACATCTCCTGAGTTACCGTACGATGTTCAAAGAACTTCGACGAAATCGTTAGGTTTATTAACGAGTTTTAAGGTTTCACATGGTATTTTAATGAGTTGTAAGGTGTCCAACATTATACTAACGTGCTTGTCAAGATGCTAATATGTCATACAGAGTCGTAAGATGTCTTAAGTTTCCGTACGACGTTCAAAGGACTCGGACGAATTCATTAGGTTTAGTATGGAGTTTTAATGTTTTTACGGTGATGTAAGGTGTTCTTAGGAATTGTAATGAGTCTTACATTATTCTAATGTGCTTTTCATGTTGCTAATGTCGATACCGAGCCGTAACATCTCCTGAGTTACCGTACGATGTTCAAAGGACTTCGACGAAATCGCTAGGTATATTAACGAGTTTTAAGGTTTCACATGGTGTTTTTATAAGTTGTAAGGGGTCCAACATTATACAAACGTGCTTCTCAAGATGCTAATA
The DNA here is from genome assembly GCA_030867185.1 of Tagetes erecta. NCBI lineage: Eukaryota > Viridiplantae > Streptophyta > Magnoliopsida > Asterales > Asteraceae > Tagetes > Tagetes erecta. The sequence continues at coordinate 39,483,433 of CM061487.1, read as the reverse complement.
TGGCATACAGAGTCGTAAGATGTCTTATGTTGTCGTATGATGTTCAATGGACTCGGACGAATTCATTAGGTTTAGTATGGAGTTTTAATGTTTTTACGGTGATGTAAGGTGTTCTTAGGAATTGTATTGCGTCCTACATTATTCTAATGTGCTTTTCATGTTGCTAATGTCGATACCGAGCCGTAACATCTCCTGAGTTACCGTACGATGTTCAAAGGACTTCGACGAAATCGTTAGGTTTATTAACGAGTTTTAAGGTTTCACATGGTGTTTTTATGAGTTGTAAGGTGTCCAACATTATACTAACGTGCTTGTCAAGATGCTAATATGTCATACAGAGTCGTAAGATGTCTTAAGTTTCCGTACGACGTTCAAAGGACTCGGACGAATTCATTAGGTTTAGTATGGAGTTTTAATGTTTTTACGGTGATGTAAGGTGTTCTTAGGAATTGTAATGAGTCCTACATTATTCTAATGTGCTTTTCATGTTGCTAATGTCGATAACGAGCCGTAACATCTCCTGAGTTACTGTACGAGGTTCAAAGGACTTCGACGAAATCGCTAGGTATATTAACGAGTTTTAAGGTTTCACATGGTGTTTTTATAAGTTGTAAGGGGTCCAACATTATACAAACGTGCTTCTCAAGATGCTAATATGGCATACAGAGTCGTAAGATGTCTTATGTTGTCGTATGACGTTCAAAGGACTCGGACGAATTCATTAGGTTTAGTATGGAGTTTTAATGTTTTTACGGTGATGTAAGGTGTTCTTAGGAATTGTATTGCGTCCTACATTATTCTAATGTGCTTTTCATGTTGCTAATGTCGATACCGAGCCGTAACATCTCCTGAGTTACCGTACGATGTTCAAAGAACTTCGACGAAATCGTTAGCTTTATTAACGAGTTTTAAGGTTTCACATGGTGTTTTAATGAGTGGTAAGGTGTCCAACATTATACTAACGTGCTTGTCAAGATGCTAATATGTCATACAGAGTCGTAAGACGTCTTAAGTTTCCGTACGACGTTCAAAGGACTCGGACGAATTCATTAGGTTTAGTATGGAGTTTTAATGTTTTTACGGTGATGTAAGGTGTTCTTAGGAATTGTAATTAGTCTTACATTATTCTAATGTGCTTTTCATGTTGCTAATGTCGATACCGAGCCGTAACATCTCCTGAGTTACCGTACGATGTTCAAAGGACTTCGACGAAATCGCTAGGTATATTAACGAGTTTTAAGGTTTCACATGGTGTTTTTATAAGTTGTAAGGGGTCCAACATTATACAGACGTGCTTCTCAAGATGCTAATATGCCATACAGAGTCGTAAGATGTCTTATGTTGTCGTATGACCTTCAAAGGACTCGGACGAATTCATTAGGTTTAGTATGGAGTTTTAACGTTTTTACGGTGATGTAAGGTGTTCTTAGGAATTGTATTGCGTCCTACATTATTCTAATGTGCTTTTCATGTTGCTAATGTCGATACCGAGCCGTAACATCTCCTGAGTTACCGTACGATGTTCAAAGAACTTCGACGAAATCGTTAGGTTTATTAACGAGTTTTAAGGTTTCACATGGTGTTTTAATGAGTTGTAAGGTGTCCAACATTATACTAACGTGCTTGTCAAGATGCTAATATGTCATACAGAGTCGTAAGACGTGTTAAGTTTCCGTACGACGTTCAAAGGACTCGGACGAATTCATTAGGTTTAGTATGGAGTTTTAATGTTTTTACGGTGATGTAAGGTGTTCTTAGGAATTGTAATGAGTCTTACATTATTCTAATGTGATTTTCATGTTGCTAATGTCGATACCGAGCCGTAACATCTCCTGAGTTACCGTACGATGTTCAAAGGACTTCGACGAAATCGCTAGGTATATTAACGAGTTTTAAGGTTTCACATGGTGTTTTTATAAGTTGTAAGGGGTCCAACATTATACAAACGTGCTTCTCAAGATGCTAATATGCCATAAAGAGTCGTAAGATGTCTTATGTTGTCGTATGATGTTCAAAGGACTCGGACGAATTCATTAGGTTTAGTATGGAGTTTTAATGTTTTTACGGTGATGTAAGGTGTTCTTAGGAATTGTATTGCATCCTACATTATTCTAATGTGCTTTTCATGTTGCTAATGTCGATACCGAGCCGTAACATCTCCTGAGTTACCGTACGATGTTCAAAGGACTTCGACGAAATCGTTAGGTTTATTAACGAGTTTTAAGGTTTCACATGGTGTTTTTATGAGTTGTAAGGTTTCCAACATTATACTAACGTGCTTGTCAAGATGCTAATATGTCATACAGAGTCGTAAGATGTCTTAAGTTTCCGTACGACGTTCAAAGGACTCAGACGAATTCATTAGGTTTAGTATGGAGTTTAAATGTTTTTACGGTGATGTAAGGTGTTCTTAGGAATTGTAATGAGTCCTACATTATTCTAATGTGCTTTTCATGTTGCTAATGTCGAGACCGAGTCGTAACATCTCCTGAGTTACCGTACGATGTTCAAAGGACTTCGACGAAATCGTTAGGTATATTAACGAGTTTTAAGGTTTCACATGGTGTTTTTATAAGTTGTAAGGTGTCCAACATTATACAAACGTGCTTGTCAAGATGCTAATATGGCATACAGAGTCGTAAGATGTCTTATGTTGTCGTATGACGTTCAAAAGACTCGGACGAATTCATTAGGTTTCGTATGGAGTTTTAAAGTTTCCTACGGTGATGTAAGGTGTTCTTAGGAATTGTAATGAGTCCTACCTTATTCTAATGTGCTTTTCATGTTGCTAATGTCGATACCGAGCCGTAACATCTCCTGAGTTACCGTACGATGATCAAAGGATTTCGACGAAATCGTTAGGTATATTAATGAGTTTTAAGGTTTCACATGGTGTTTTTATAAGTTGTAAGGTGCCCAACATTTTACAAACGTGCTTCTCAAGATGCTAATATGGCATACAGAGTCGTAAGATGTCTTATGTTGTCGTACGACGTTCAAAGGACTCGGACGAATTCATTAGGTTTAGTATGGAGTTTTAATGTTTTTACGGTGATGTAAGGTGTTCTTAGGAATTGTATTACGTCCTACATTATTCTAATGTGCTTTTCATGTTGCTAATGTCGATACCGAGCCGTAACATCTCCTGAGTTACCGTACGATGTTCAAAGGACTTCGACGAAATCGTTAGGTTTATTAACGAGTTTTAAGGTTTCACATGGTGTTTTTATGAGTTGTAAGGTGTCCAACATTATACTAACGTGCTTGTCAAGATGCTAATATGTCATACAGAGTCGTAAGATGTCTTAAGTTTCCGTACGACGTTCAAAGGACTCGGACGAATTCATTAGGTTTAGTATGGAGTTTTAATGTTTTTACGGTGATGTAAGGTGTTCTTAGGAATTGTAATGAGTCCTACATTATTCTAATGTGCTTTTCATGTTGCTAATGTCGAGATCGAGCCGTAACATCTCCTGAGTTACCGTACGTTGTTCAAAGGACTTCGACGAAATCGTTAGGTATATTAACGAGTTTTAAGGTTTCACATGGTGTTTTTATAAGTTGTAAGGTGTCCAACATTATACAAACGCGCTTGTCAAGATGCTAATATGGCATATAGAGTCGTAAGATGTCTTATGTCGTCGTATGACGTTCAAAAGACTCGGACGAATTCATTAGGTTTCGTATGGAGTTTTAAAGTTTCCTACGGTGATGTAAGGTGTTCTTAGGAATTGTAATGAGTCCTACCTTATTCTAATGTGCTTTTCATGTTGCTAATGTCGATATCGAGCCGTAACATCTCCTGAGTTACCGTACGATGATCAAAGGATTTCGACGAAATCGTTAGGTATATTAATGAGTTTTAAGGTTTCACATGGTGTTTTTATAAGTTGTAAGGTGCCCAACATTTTACAAACGTGCTTCTCAAGATGCTAATATGGCATACAGAGTCGTAAGATGTCTTATGTTGTCGTACGACGTTCAAAGGACTCGGACGAATTCATTAGGTTTAGTATGGAGTTTTAATGTTTTTACGGTGATGTAAGGTGTTCTTAGGAATTGTATTACGTCCTACATTATTCTAATGTGCTTTTCATGTTGCTAATGTCGATACCGAGCCGTAACATCTCCTGAGTTACCGTACGATGTTCAAAGGACTTCGACGAAATCGTTAGGTTTATTAACGAGTTTTAAGGTTTCACATGGTGTTTTTATGAGTTGTAAGGTGTCCAACATTATACTAACGTGCTTGTCAAGATGCTAATATGTCATACAGAGTCGTAAGATGTCTTAAGTTTCCGTACGACGTTCAAAGGACTCGGACGAATTCATTAGGTTTAGTATGGAGTTTTAATGTTTTTACGGTGATGTAAGGTGTTCTTAGGAATTGTAATGAGTCCTACATTATTCTAATGTGCTTTTCATGTTGCTAATGTCGAGATCGAGCCGTAACATCTCCTGAGTTACCGTACGTTGTTCAAAGGACTTCGACGAAATCGTTAGGTATATTAACGAGTTTTAAGGTTTCACATGGTGTTTTTATAAGTTGTAAGGTGTCCAACATTATACAAACGCGCTTGTCAAGATGCTAATATGGCATATAGAGTCGTAAGATGTCTTATGTCGTCGTATGACGTTCAAAAGACTCGGACGAATTCATTAGGTTTTGTATGGAGTTTTAAAGTTTCCTACGTTGATGTAAGGTGTTCTTAGGATTTGTAATGAGTCCTACCTTATTCTAATGTGCTTTTAATGTTGCTAATGTCGATATCGAGCCGTAACATCTCCTGAGTTACCGTACGATGATCAAAGGATTTCGACGAAATCGTTAGGTATATTAACGAGTTTTAAAGTTTCACATGGTGTTTTTAAAAGTTGTAAGGTGTCCAACATTATACAAACGTGCTTCTCAAGATGCTAATATGGCATACAGAGTCGTAAGATGTCTTATGTTGTCGTACGACGTTCAAAGGACTCGGACGAATTCATTATGTTTAGTATGGAGTTTTAATGTTTTTACGGTGATGTAAGGTGTTCTTAGGAATTGTATTGCGTCCTACATTATTCTAGTGTGCTTTTTATGTTGCTAATGTCGATACCGAGCCGTAACATCTCCTGAGTTACCGTACGATGTTCAAAGGACTTCGACGAAATCGTTAGGTTAATTAACGAGTTTTAAGGTTTCACATGGTGTTTTTATGAGTTGTAAGGTGTCCAACATTATACTAACGTGCTTGTCAAGATGCTAATATGTCATACAGAGTCGTAAGATGTCTTAAGTTTCCGTACGACGTTCAAAGGACTCGGACGAATTCATTAGGTTTAGTATGGAGTTTAAATGTTTTTACGGTGATGTAAGGTGTTCTTAGGAATTGTAATGAGTCCTACATTATTCTAATGTGCTTTTCATGTTGCTAATGTCGATACCGAGCCGTAACATCTCCTGAGTTACCGTACGATGTTCAAAGGACTTCGACGAAATCGCTAGGTATATTAACGAGTTTTAAGGTTTCACATGGTGTTTTTATAAGTTGTAAGGGGTCCAACATTATACAAACGTGCTTCTCAAGATGCTAATATGGCATACAGAGTCGTAAGATGTCTTATGTTGTCGTATGACGTTCAAAGGACTCGGACGAATTCATTAGGTTTAGTATGGAGTTTTAATGTTTTTACGGTGATGTAAGGTGTTCTTAGGAATTGTATTGCGTCCTACATTATTCTAATGTGCTTTTCATGTTGCTAATGTCGATACCGAGCCGTAACATCTCCTGAGTTACCGTTCGATGTTCAAAGAACTTCGACGAAATCGTTAGGTTTATTAACGAATTTTAAGGTTTCACATGGTGTTTTTATGAGTTGTAAGGTGTCCAACATTAACTAACGTGCTTGTCAAGATGCTAATATGTCATACAGAGTCATAAGATGTCTTAAGTTTCCGTACGACGTTCAAAGGACTCGGACGAATTCATTAGGTTTAGTATGGAGTTTTAATGTTTTTACGGTGATGTAAGGTGTTCTTAGGAATTGTAATGAGTCCTACATTATTCTAATGTGCTTTTCATGTTGCTAATGTCGAGATCGAGCCGTAACATCTCCTGAGTTACCGTACGTTGTTCAAAGGACTTCGACGAAATCGTTAGGTATATTAACAAGTTTTAAGGTTTCACATGGTGTTTTTATAAGTTGTAAGGTGTCCAACATTATACAAACGTGCTTGTCAAGATGCTAATATGGCATATAGAGTCGTAAGATGTCTTATGTCGTCGTATGACGTTCAAAAGACTCGGACGAATTCATTAGGTTTCGTATGGAGTTTTAAAGTTTCCTACGTTGATGTAAGGTGTTCTTAGGATTTGTAATGAGTCCTACCTTATTCTAATGTGCTTTTAATGTTGCTAATGTCGATACCGAGCCGTAACATCTCCTGAGTTACCGTACGATGATCAAAGGATTTCGACGAAATCGTTAGGTATATTAACAAGTTTTAAAGTTTCACATGGTGTTTTTAAAAGTTGTAAGGTGTCCAACATTATACAAACGTGCTTCTCAAGATGCTAATATGGCATGCAGAGTCGTAAGATGTCTTATGTTGTCGTGCGACGTTCAAAGGACTCGGACGAATTCATTATGTTTAGTATGGAGTTTTAATGTTTTTACGGTGATGTAAGGTGTTCTTAGGAATTGTATTGCATCCTACATTATTCTAATGTGCTTTTTATGTTGCTAATGTCGATACCGAGCCGTAACATCTCCTGAGTTACCGTACGATGTTCAAAGGACTTCGACGAAATCGTTAGGTTAATTAACGAGTTTTAAGGTTTCACATGGTGTTTTTATGAGTTGTAAGGTGTCCAACATTATACTAACGTGCTTGTCAAGATGCTAATATGTCATACAGAGTCGTAAGATGTCCTAAGTTTCCGTACGACGTTCAAAGGACTCGGACGAATTCATTAGGTTTAGTATGGAGTTTTAATGTTTTTACGGTGATGTAAGGTGTTCTTAGGAATTGTAATGAGTCCTACATTATTCTAATGTGCTTTTCATGTTGCTAATGTCGATACCGAGCCGTAACATCTCCTGAGTTACCGTACGATGTTCAAAGGACTTCGACGAAATCGCTAGGTATATTAACGAGTTTTAAGGTTTCACATGGTGTTTTTATAAGTTGTAAGGGGTCCAACATTATACAAACGTGCTTCTCAAGATGCTAATATGGCATACAGAGTCGTAAGATGTCTTATATTGTCGTATGACGTTCAAAGGACTCGGACGAATTCATTAGGTTTAGTATGGAGTTTTAATGTTTTTACGGTGATGTAAGGTGTTCTTAGGAATTGTATTGCGTCCTACATTATTCTAATGTGCTTTTCATGTTGCTAATGTCGATACCGAGCCGTAACATCTCCTGAGTTACCGTACGATGTTCAAAGGACTTCGACGAAATCGTTAGGTTAATTAACGAGTTTTAAGGTTTCACATGGTGTTTTTATGAGTTGTAAGGTGTCCAACATTATACTAACGTGCTTGTCAAGATGCTAATATGTCATACAGAGTCGTAAGATGTCTTAAGTTTCCGTACGACGTTCAAAGGACTCGGACGAATTCATTAGGTTTAGTATGGAGTTTAAATGTTTTTACGGTGATGTAAGGTGTTCTTAGGAATTGTAATGAGTCCTACATTATTCTAATGTGCTTTTCATGTTGCTAATGTCGATACCGAGCCGTAACATCTCCTGAGTTACCGTACGATGTTCAAAGGACTTCGACGAAATCGCTAGGTATATTAACGAGTTTTAAGGTTTCACATGGTGTTTTTATAAGTTGTAAGGGGTCCAACATTATACAAACGTGCTTCTCAAGATGCTAATATGGCATACAGAGTCGTAAGATGTCTTATGTTGTCGTATGACGTTCAAAGGACTCGGACGAATTCATTAGGTTTAGTATGGAGTTTTAATGTTTTTACGGTGATGTAAGGTGTTCTTAGGAATTGTATTGCGTCCTACATTATTCTAATGTGCTTTTCATGTTGCTAATGTCGATACCGAGCCGTAACATCTCCTGAGTTACCGTTCGATGTTCAAAGAACTTCGACGAAATCGTTAGGTTTATTAACGAATTTTAAGGTTTCACATGGTGTTTTTATGAGTTGTAAGGTGTCCAACATTATACTAACGTGCTTGTCAAGATGCTAATATGTCATACAGAGTCATAAGATGTCTTAAGTTTCCGTACGACGTTCAAAGGACTCAGACGAATTCATTAGGTTTAGTATGGAGTTTTAATGTTTTTACGGTGATGTAAGGTGTTCTTAGGAATTGTAATGAGTCCTACATTATTCTAATGTGCTTTTCATGTTGCTAATGTCGAGATCGAGCCGTAACATCTCCTGAGTTACCGTACGTTGTTCAAAGGACTTCGACGAAATCGTTAGGTATATTAACAAGTTTTAAGGTTTCACATGGTGTTTTTATAAGTTGTAAGGTGTCCAACATTATACAAACGTGCTTGTCTAGATGCTAATATGGCATATAGAGTCGTAAGATGTCTTATGTCGTCGTATGACGTTCAAAAGACTCGGACGAATTCATTAGGTTTCGTATGGAGTTTTAAAGTTTCCTACGGTGATGTAAGGTGTTCTTAGGATTTGTAATGAGTCCTACCTTATTCTAATGTGCTTTTAATGTTGCTAATGTCGATACCGAGCCGTAATATCTCCTGAGTTATCGTACGATGATCAAAGGATTTCGACGAAATCGTTAGGTATATTAACAAGTTTTAAAGTTTCACATGGTGTTTTTAAAAGTTGTAAGGTGTCCAACATTATACAAACGTGCTTCTCAAGATGCTAATATGGCATGCAGAGTCGTAAGATGTCTTATGTTGTCGTGCGACGTTCAAAGGACTCGGACGAATTCATTATGTTTAGTACGGAGTTTTAATGTTTTTACGGTGATGTAAGGTGTTCTTAGGAATTGTATTGCATCCTACATTATTCTAATGTGCTTTTTATGTTGCTAATGTCGATACCGAGCCGTAACATCTCCTGAGTTACCGTACGATGTTCAAAGGACTTCGACGAAATCGTTAGGTTAATTAACGAGTTTTAAGGTTTCACATGGTGTTTTTATGAGTTGTAAGGTGTCCAACATTATACTAACGTGCTTGTCAAGATGCTAATATGTCATACAGAGTCGTAAGATGTCCTAAGGTTACGTACGACGTTCAAAGGACTCGGACGAATTCATTAGGTTTAGTATGGAGTTTTAATGTTTTTACGGTGATGTAAGGTGTTCTTAGGAATTGTAATGAGTCCTACATTATTCTAATGTGCTTTTCATGTTGCTAATGTCGATACCGAGCCGTAACATCTCCTGAGTTACCGTACGATGTTCAAAGGACTTCGACGAAATCGCTAGGTATATTAACGAGTTTTAAGGTTTCACATGGTGTTTTTATAAGTTGTAAGGGGTCCAACATTATACAAACGTGCTTCTCAAGATGCTAATATGGCATACAGAGTCGTAAGATGTCTTATGTTGTCGTATGACGTTCAAAGGACTCGGACGAATTCATTAGGTTTAGTATGGAGTTTTAATGTTTTTACGGTGATGTAAGGTGTTCTTAGGAATTGTATTGCGTCCTACATTATTCTAATGTGCTTTTCATGTTGCTAATGTCGATACCGAGCCGTAACATCTCCTGAGTTACCGTACGATGTTCAAAGAACTTCGACGAAATCGTTAGGTTTATTAACGAGTTTTAAGGTTTCACATGGTGTTTTTATGAGTTGTAAGGTGTCCAACATTATACTAACGTGCTTGTCAAGATGTTAATATGTCATACAGAGTCATAAGATGTCTTAAGTTTCCGTACGACGTTCAAAGGACTCGGACGAATTCATTAGGTTTAGTATGGAGTTTTAATGTTTTTACGGTGATGTAAGGTGTTCTTAGGAATTGTAATGAGTACTACATTATTCTAATGTGCTTTTCATGTTGCTAATGTCGATACCGAGCCGTAACATCTCCTGAGTTACCGTACGATGTTCAAAGGACTTCGACGAAATCGCTAGGTATATTAACGAGTTTTAAGGTTTCACATGGTGTTTTTATAAGTTGTAAGGTGTCCAACATTATACAAACGTGCTTCTCAAGATGCTAATATGGCATACAGAGTCGTAAGATGTCTTATGTTGTCGTATGGCGTTCAAAGGACTCGGACGAATTCATTAGGTTTAGTATGGAGTTTTAATGTTTTTACGGTGATGTAAGGTGTTCTTAGGAATTGTATTGCGTCCTACATTATTCTAATGTGCTTTTCATGTTGCTAATGTCGATACCGAGCCGTAACATCTCCTGAGTTACCGTACGATGTTCAAAGAACTTCGACGAAATCGTTAGGTTTATTAACGAGTTTTAAGGTTTCACATGGTGTTTTTATGAGTTGTAAGGTGTCCAACATTATACTAACGTGCTTGTCAAGATGCTAATATGTCATACAGAGTCGTAAGATGTCTTAAGTTTCCGAACGACGTTCAAAGGACTCGGACGAATTCATTAGGTTTAGTATGGAGTTTTAATGTTTTTACGGTGATGTAAGGTGTTCTTAGGAATTGTATTGCGTCCTACATTATTCTAATGTGCTTTTCATGTTGCTAATGTCGATACCGAGCCGTAACATCTCCTGAGTTACCGTTCGATGTTCAAAGAACTTCGACGAAATCGTTAGGTTTATTAACGAATTTTAAGGTTTCACATGGTGTTTTTATGAGTTGTAAGGTGTCCAACATTATACTAACGTGCTTGTCAAGATGCTAATATGTCATACAGAGTCATAAGATGTCTTAAGTTTCCGTACGACGTTCAAAGGACTCAGACGAATTCATTAGGTTTAGTATGGAGTTTTAATGTTTTTACGGTGATGTAAGGTGTTCTTAGGAATTGTAATGAGTCCTACATTATTCTAATGTGCTTTTCATGTTGCTAATGTCGAGATCGAGCCGTAACATCTCCTGAGTTACCGTACGTTGTTCAAAGGACTTCGACGAAATCGTTAGGTATATTAACAAGTTTTAAGGTTTCACATGGTGTTTTTATAAGTTGTAAGGTGTCCAACATTATACAAACGTGCTTGTCAAGATGCTAATATGGCATATAGAGTCGTAAGATGTCTTATGTCGTCGTATGACGTTCAAAAGACTCGGACGAATTCATTAGGTTTCGTATGGAGTTTTAAAGTTTCCTACGGTGATGTAAGGTGTTCTTAGGATTTGTAATGAGTCCTACCTTATTCTAATGTGCTTTTAATGTTGCTAATGTCGATACCGAGCCGTAACATCTCCTGAGTTACCGTACGATGATCAAAGGATTTCGACGAAATCGTTAGGTATATTAACAAGTTTTAAAGTTTCACATGGTGTTTTTAAAAGTTGTAAGGTGTCCAACATTATACAAACGTGCTTCTCAAGATGCTAATATGGCATGCAGAGTCGTAAGATGTCTTATGTTGTCGTGCGACGTTCAAAGGACTCGGACGAATTCATTATGTTTAGTATGGAGTTTTAATGTTTTTACGGTGATGTAAGGTGTTCTTAGGAATTGTATTGCATCCTACATTATTCTAATGTGCTTTTTATGTTGCTAATGTCGATACCGAGCCGTAACATCTCCTGAGTTACCGTACGATGTTCAAAGGACTTCGACGAAATCGTTAGGTTAATTAACGAGTTTTAAGGTTTCACATGGTGTTTTTATGAGTTGTAAGGTGTCCAACATTATACTAACGTGCTTGTCAAGATGCTAATATGTCATACAGAGTCGTAAGATGTCCTAAGTTTCCGTACGACGTTCAAAGGACTCGGACGAATTCATTAGGTTTAGTATGGAGTTTTAATGTTTTTACGGTGATGTAAGGTGTTCTTAGGAATTGTAATGAGTCCTACATTATTCTAATGTGCTTTTCATGTTGCTAATGTCGATACCGAGCCGTAACATCTCCTGAGTTACCGTACGATGTTCAAAGGACTTCGACGAAATCGCTAGGTATATTAACGAGTTTTAAGGTTTCACATGGTGTTTTTATAAGTTGTAAGGGGTCCAACATTATACAAACGTGCTTCTCAAGATGCTAATATGGCATACAGAGTCGTAAGATGTCTTATGTTGTCGTATGACGTTCAAAGGACTCGGACGAATTCATTAGGTTTAGTATGGAGTTTTAATGTTTTTACGGTGATGTAAGGTGTTCTTAGGAATTGTATTGCGTCCTACATTATTCTAATGTGCTTTTCATGTTGCTAATGTCGATACCGAGCCGTAACATCTCCTGAGTTACCGTACGATGTTCAAAGAACTTCGACGAAATCGTTAGGTTTATTAACGAGTTTTAAGGTTTCACATGGTGTTTTTATGAGTTGTAAGGTGTCCAACATTATACTAACGTGCTTGTCAAGATGCTAATATGTCATACAGAGTCATAAGATGTCTTAAGTTTCCGTACGACGTTCAAAGGACTCGGACGAATTCATTAGGTTTAGTATGGAGTTTTAATGTTTTTACGGTGATGTAAGGTGTTCTTAGGAATTGTAATGAGTACTACATTATTCTAATGTGCTTTTCATGTTGCTAATGTCGATACCGAGCCGTAACATCTCCTGAGTTACCGTACGATGTTCAAAGGACTTCGACGAAATCGCTAGGTATATTAACGAGTTTTAAGGTTTCACATGGTGTTTTTATAAGTTGTAAGGTGTCCAACATTATACAAACGTGCTTCTCAAGATGCTAATATGGCATACAGAGTCGTAAGATGTCTTATGTTGTCGTATGGCGTTCAAAGGACTCGGACGAATTCATTAGGTTTAGTATGGAGTTTTAATGTTTTTACGGTGATGTAAGGTGTTCTTAGGAATTGTATTGCGTCCTACATTATTCTAATGTGCTTTTCATGTTGCTAATGTCGATACCGAGCCGTAACATCTCCTGAGTTACCGTACGATGTTCAAAGAACTTCGACGAAATCGTTAGGTTTATTAACGAGTTTTAAGGTTTCACATGGTGTTTTTATGAGTTGTAAGGTGTCCAACATTATACTAACGTGCTTGTCAAGATGCTAATATGTCATACAGAGTCGTAAGATGTCTTAAGTTTCCGAACGACGTTCAAAGGACTCGGACGAATTCATTAGGTTTAGTATGGAGTTTTAATGTTTTTACGGTGATGTAAGGTGTTCTTAGGAATTGTAATGAGTCCTACATTATCTAATGTGCTTTTCAAGTTGCTAATGTCGATACCGAGCCGTAACATCTCCTGAGTTACCGTACGATGTTCAAAGGACTTCGACGAAATCGCTAGGTATATTAACGAGTTTTAAGGTTTCACATGGTGTTTTTATAAGTTGTAAGGTGTCCAACATTATACAAACGTGCTTCTCAAGATGCTAATATGGCATACAGAGTCGTAAGATGTCTTATGTTGTCGTATGACGTTCAAAGGACTCGGACGAATTCATTAGGTTTAGTATGGAGTTTTAATGTTTTTACGGTGATGTAAGGAGTTCTTAGGAATTGTATTGCGTCCTACATTATTCTAATGTGCTTTTCATGTTGCTAATGTCGATACCGAGCCGTAACATCTCCTGAGTTACCGTACGATGTTCAAAGAACTTCGACGATATCGTTAGGTTTATTAACGAGTTTTAAGGTTTCACATGGTCTTTTTATGAGTTGTAAGGTGTCCAACATTATACTAACGTGCTTGTCAAGATGCTAATATGTCATACAGAGTCGTAAGATGTCTTAAGTTTCCGTACGACGTTCAAAGGACTCGGACGAATCCATTAGGTTTAGTATGGAGTTTTAATGTTTTTACGGTGATGTAAGGTGTTCTTAGGAATTGTAATGAGTCCTACATTATTCTAATGTGCTTTTCAAGTTGCTAATGTCGATACCGAGCCGTAACATCTCCTGAGTTACCGTACGATGTTCAAAGGACTTCGACGAAATCGTTAGGTATATTAACGAGTTTTAAGGTTTCACATGGTGTTTTTATAAGTTGTAAGGTGTCCAACATTATACAAACGTGCTTGTCAAGATGCTAATATGGCATACAGAGTCGTAAGATGTCTTATGTTGTCGTTTGACGTTCAAAGGACTCAGACGAATTCATTAGGTTTCATATGGAGTTTTAAAGTTTCCTACGGTGATGTAAGGTGTTCTTAGGAGATGTAACGCGTCATATGTTATTCTAACGTGCTTTTCATGTTGCTAATGTCGATACCGAGCCGTAACATCTCCTGAGTTACCGTACGATGTTCAAAGGACTTCGACGAAATCGTTAGGTTTATTAACGAGTTTTAAGGTTTCACATGGTGTTTTTATGAGTTGTAAGGTGTCCAACATTATACTAACGTGCTTGTCAAGATGCTAATATGTCATACAGAGTCATAAGATGTCTTAAGTTTCCGTACGACGTTCAAAGGACTCGGACGAATTCATTAGGTTTAGTATGGAGTTTTAATGTTTTTACGGTGATGTAAGGTGTTCTTAGGAATTGTAATGAGTACTACATTATTCTAATGTGCTTTTCATGTTGCTAATGTCGATACCGAGCCGTAACATCTCCTGAGTTACCGTACGATGTTCAAAGGACTTCGACGAAATCGCTAGGTATATTAACGAGTTTTAAGGTTTCACAGGGTGTTTTTATAAGTTGTAAGGTGTCCAACATTATACAAACGTGCTTCTCAAGATGCTAATATGGCATACAGAGTCGTAAGATGTCTTATGTTGTCGTATGGCGTTCAAAGGACTCGGACGAATTCATTAGGTTTAGTATGGAGTTTTAATGTTTTTACGGTGATGTAAGGTGTTCTTAGGAATTGTATTGCGTCCTACATTATTCTAATGTGCTTTTCATGTTGCTAATGTCGATACCGAGCCGTAACATCTCCTGAGTTACCGTACGATGTTCAAAGAACTTCGACGAAATCGTTAGGTTTATTAACGAGTTTTAAGGTTTCACATGGTGTTTTTATGAGTTGTAAGGTGTCCAACATTATACTAACGTGCTTGTCAAGATGCTAATATGTCATACAGAGTCGTAAGATGTCTTAAGTTTCCGAACGACGTTCAAAGGACTCGGACGAATTCATTAGGTTTAGTATGGAGTTTTAATGTTTTTACGGTGATGTAAGGTGTTCTTAGGAATTGTAATGAGTCCTACATTATCTAATGTGCTTTTCAAGTTGCTAATGTCGATACCGAGCCGTAACATCTCCTGAGTTACCGTACGATGTTCAAAGGACTTCGACGAAATCGCTTGGTATATTAACGAGTTTTAAGGTTTCACATGGTGTTTTTATAAGTTGTAAGGTGTCCAACATTATACAAACGTGCTTCTCAAGATGCTAATATGGCATACAGAGTCGTAAGATGTCTTATGTTGTCGTATGACGTTCAAAGGACTCGGACGAATTCATTAGGTTTAGTATGGAGTTTTAATGTTTTTACGGTGATGTAAGGAGTTCTTAGGAATTGTATTGCGTCCTACATTATTCTAATGTGCTTTTCATGTTGCTAATGTCGATACCGAGCCGTAACATCTCCTGAGTTACCGTACGATGTTCAAAGAACTTCGACGATATCGTTAGGTTTATTAACG
The DNA here is from genome assembly GCA_030867185.1 of Tagetes erecta. NCBI lineage: Eukaryota > Viridiplantae > Streptophyta > Magnoliopsida > Asterales > Asteraceae > Tagetes > Tagetes erecta. Next base: position 39,467,765 of record CM061487.1, on the reverse strand, counting down.
AGTTTTAAGGTTTCACATGGTCTTTTTATGAGTTGTAAGGTGTCCAACATTATACTAACGTGCTTGTCAAGATGCTAATATGTCATACAGAGTCGTAAGATGTCTTAAGTTTCCGTACGACGTTCAAAGGACTCGGACGAATCCATTAGGTTTAGTATGGAGTTTTAATGTTTTTACGGTGATGTAAGGTGTTCTTAGGAATTGTAATGAGTCCTACATTATTCTAATGTGCTTTTCAAGTTGCTAATGTCGATACCGAGCCGTAACATCTCCTGAGTTACCGTACGATGTTCAAAGGACTTCGACGAAATCGTTAGGTATATTAACGAGTTTTAAGGTTTCACATGGTGTTTTTATAAGTTGTAAGGTGTCCAACATTATACAAACGTGCTTGTCAAGATGCTAATATGGCATACAGAGTCGTAAGATGTCTTATGTTGTCGTTTGACGTTCAAAGGACTCAGACGAATTCATTAGGTTTCATATGGAGTTTTAAAGTTTCCTACGGTGATGTAAGGTGTTCTTAGGAGATGTAACGCGTCATATGTTATTCTAACGTGCTTTTCATGTTGCTAATGTCGATACTGAGCCGTAACATCTCCTGAGTTACCGTACGATGTTCAAAGGACTTCGACGAAATCGTTAGGTTTATTAACGAGTTTTAAGGTTTCACATGGTGTTTTTATGAGTTGTAAGGTGTCCAACATTATACTAACGTGCTTGTCAAGATGCTAATATGTCATACAGAGTCGTAAGATGTCCTAAGTTTCCGTACGACGTTCAAAGGACTCGGACAAATTCATTAGGTTTAGTATGGAGTTTTAATGTTTTTACGGTGATGTAAGGTGTTCTTAGGAATTGTAATGAGTCCTACATTATTCTAATGTGCTTTTCATGTTGCTAATGTCGATACCGAGCCGTAACATCTCCTGAGTTACCGTACGATGTTCAAAGGATTTCGACGAAATCGCTAGGTATATTAACGAGTTTTAAGGTTTCACATGGTGTTTTTATAAGTTGTAAGGGGTCCAACATTATACAAACGTGCTTCTCAAGATGCTAATATGGCATACAGAGTCGTAAGATGTCTTATGTTGTCGTATGACGTTCAAAGGACTCGGACGAATTCATTAGGTTTAGTATGGAGTTTTAATGTTTTTACGGTGATGTAAGGTGTTCTTAGGAATTGTATTGCGTCCTACATTATTCTAATGTGCTTTTCATGTTGCTAATGTCGATACCGAGCCGTAACATCTCCTGAGTTACCGTACGATGTTCAAAGAACTTCGACGAAATCGTTAGGTTTATTAACGAGTTTTAAGGTTTCACATGGTGTTTTTATGAGTTGTAAGGTGTCCAACATTATACTAACGTGCTTGTCAAGATGCTAATATGTCATACAGAGTCATAAGATGTCTTAAGTTTCCGTACGGCGTTCAAAGGACTCGGACGAATTCATTAGGTTTAGTATGGAGTTTTAATGTTTTTACGGTGATGTAAGGTGTTCTTAGGAATTGTAATGAGTACTACATTATTCTAATGTGCTTTTCATGTTGCTAATGTCGATACCGAGCCGTAACATCTCCTGAGTTACCGTACGATGTTCAAAGGACTTCGACGAAATCGCTAGGTATATTAACGAGTTTTAAGGTTTCACATGGTGTTTTTATAAGTTGTAAGGTGTCCAACATTATACAAACGTGCTTGTCAAGATGCTAATATGGCATACAGAGTCGTAAGATGTCTTATGTTGTCGTTTGACGTTCAAAGGACTCAGACGAATTCATTAGGTTTCATATGGAGTTTTAAAGTTTCCTACGGTGATGTAAGGTGTTCTTAGGAGATGTAACGCGTCATATGTTATTCTAACGTGCTTTTCATGTTGCTAATGTCGATACCGAGCCGTAACATCTCCTGAGTTACCGTACGATGTTCAAAGGACTTCGACGAAATCGTTAGGTTTATTAACGAGTTTTAAGGTTTCACATGGTGTTTTTATGAGTTGTAAGGTGTCCAACATTATACTAACGTGCTTGTCAAGATGCTAATATGTCATACAGAGTCATAAGATGTCTTAAGTTTCCGTACGACGTTCAAAGGACTCGGACGAATTCATTAGGTTTAGTATGGAGTTTTAATGTTTTTACGGTGATGTAAGGTGTTCTTAGGAATTGTAATGAGTACTACATTATTCTAATGTGCTTTTCATGTTGCTAATGTCGATACCGAGCCGTAACATCTCCTGAGTTACCGTACGATGTTCAAAGGACTTCGACGAAATCGCTAGGTATATTAACGAGTTTTAAGGTTTCACAGGGTGTTTTTATAAGTTGTAAGGTGTCCAACATTATACAAACGTGCTTCTCAAGATGCTAATATGGCATACAGAGTCGTAAGATGTCTTATGTTGTCGTATGGCGTTCAAAGGACTCGGACGAATTCATTAGGTTTAGTATGGAGTTTTAATGTTTTTACGGTGATGTAAGGTGTTCTTAGGAATTGTATTGCGTCCTACATTATTCTAATGTGCTTTTCATGTTGCTAATGTCGATACCGAGCCGTAACATCTCCTGAGTTACCGTACGATGTTCAAAGAACTTCGACGAAATCGTTAGGTTTATTAACGAGTTTTAAGGTTTCACATGGTGTTTTTATGAGTTGTAAGGTGTCCAACATTATACTAACGTGCTTGTCAAGATGCTAATATGTCATACAGAGTCGTAAGATGTCTTAAGTTTCCGAACGACGTTCAAAGGACTCGGACGAATTCATTAGGTTTAGTATGGAGTTTTAATGTTTTTACGGTGATGTAAGGTGTTCTTAGGAATTGTAATGAGTCCTACATTATCTAATGTGCTTTTCAAGTTGCTAATGTCGATACCGAGCCGTAACATCTCCTGAGTTACCGTACGATGTTCAAAGGACTTCGACGAAATCGCTAGGTATATTAACGAGTTTTAAGGTTTCACATGGTGTTTTTATAAGTTGTAAGGTGTCCAACATTATACAAACGTGCTTCTCAAGATGCTAATATGGCATACAGAGTCGTAAGATGTCTTATGTTGTCGTATGACGTTCAAAGGACTCGGACGAATTCATTAGGTTTAGTATGGAGTTTTAATGTTTTTACGGTGATGTAAGGAGTTCTTAGGAATTGTATTGCGTCCTACATTATTCTAATGTGCTTTTCATGTTGCTAATGTCGATACCGAGCCGTAACATCTCCTGAGTTACCGTACGATGTTCAAAGAACTTCGACGATATCGTTAGGTTTATTAACGAGTTTTAAGGTTTCACATGGTCTTTTTATGAGTTGTAAGGTGTCCAACATTATACTAACGTGCTTGTCAAGATGCTAATATGTCATACAGAGTCGTAAGATGTCTTAAGTTTCCGTACGACGTTCAAAGGACTCGGACGAATCCATTAGGTTTAGTATGGAGTTTTAATGTTTTTACGGTGATGTAAGGTGTTCTTAGGAATTGTAATGAGTCCTACATTATTCTAATGTGCTTTTCAAGTTGCTAATGTCGATACCGAGCCGTAACATCTCCTGAGTTACCGTACGATGTTCAAAGGACTTCGACGAAATCGTTAGGTATATTAACGAGTTTTAAGGTTTCACATGGTGTTTTTATAAGTTGTAAGGTGTCCAACATTATACAAACGTGCTTGTCAAGATGCTAATATGGCATACAGAGTCGTAAGATGTCTTATGTTGTCGTTTGACGTTCAAAGGACTCAGACGAATTCATTAGGTTTCATATGGAGTTTTAAAGTTTCCTACGGTGATGTAAGGTGTTCTTAGGAGATGTAACGCGTCATATGTTATTCTAACGTGCTTTTCATGTTGCTAATGTCGATACCGAGCCGTAACATCTCCTGAGTTACCGTACGATGTTCAAAGGACTTCGACGAAATCGTTAGGTTTATTAATGAGTTTTAAGGTTTCACATGGTGTTTTTATGAGTTGTAAGGTGTCCAACATTATACTAACGTGCTTGTCAAGATGCTAATATGTCATACAGAGTCGTAAGATGTCCTAAGTTTCCGTACGACGTTCAAAGGACTCGGACAAATTCATTAGGTTTAGTATGGAGTTTTAATGTTTTTACGGTGATGTAAGGTGTTCTTAGGAATTGTAATGAGTCCTACATTATTCTAATGTGCTTTTCATGTTGCTAATGTCGATACCGAGCCGTAACATCTCCTGAGTTACCGTACGATGTTCAAAGGATTTCGACGAAATCGCTAGGTATATTAACGAGTTTTAAGGTTTCACATGGTGTTTTTATAAGTTGTAAGGGGTCCAACATTATACAAACGTGCTTCTCAAGATGCTAATATGGCATACAGAGTCGTAAGATGTCTTATGTTGTCGTATGACGTTCAAAGGACTCGGACGAATTCATTAGGTTTAGTATGGAGTTTTAATGTTTTTACGGTGATGTAAGGTGTTCTTAGGAATTGTATTGCGTCCTACATTATTCTAATGTGCTTTTCATGTTGCTAATGTCGATACCGAGCCGTAACATCTCCTGAGTTACCGTACGATGTTCAAAGAACTTCGACGAAATCGTTAGGTTTATTAACGGGTTTTAAGGTTTCACATGGTGTTTTTATGAGTTGTAAGGTGTCCAACATTATACTAACGTGCTTGTCAAGATGCTAATATGTCATACAGAGTCATAAGATGTCTTAAGTTTCCGTACGGCGTTCAAAGGACTCGGACGAATTCATTAGGTTTAGTATGGAGTTTTAATGTTTTTACGGTGATGTAAGGTGTTCTTAGGAATTGTAATGAGTACTACATTATTCTAATGTGCTTTTCATGTTGCTAATGTCGATACCGAGCCGTAACATCTCCTGAGTTACCGTACGATGTTCAAAGGACTTCGACGAAATCGCTAGGTATATTAACGAGTTTTAAGGTTTCACATGGTGTTTTTATAAGTTGTAAGGTGTCCAACATTATACAAACGTGCTTCTCAAGATGCTAATATGGCATACAGAGTCGTAAGATGTCTTATGTTGTCGTATGACGTTCAAAGGACTCGGACGAATTCATTAGGTTTAGTATGGAGTTTTAATGTTTTTACGGTGATGTAAGGTGTTCTTAGGAATTGTATTGCGTCCTACATTATTCTAATGTGCTTTTCATGTTGCTAATGTCGATACCGAGCCGTAACATCTCCTGAGTTACCGTACGATGTTCAAAGAACTTCGACGAAATCGTTAGGTTTATTAACGAGTTTTAAGGTTTCACATGGTGTTTTTATGAGTTGTAAGGTGTCCAACATTATACTAACGTGCTTGTCAAGATGCTAATATGTCATACAGAGTCGTAAGATGTCTTAAGTTTCCGTACGACGTTCAAAGGACTCAGACGAATTCATTAGGTTTAGTATGGAGTTTTAATGTTTTTACGGTGATGTAAGGTGTTCTTAGGAATTGTAATGTGTCCTACATTATTCTAATGTGCTTTTCAAGTTGCTAATGTCGATACCGAGCCGTAACATCTCCTGAGTTACCGTACGATGTTCAAAGGACTTCGACGAAATCGCTAGGTATATTAACGAGTTTTAAGGTTTCACATGGTGTTTTTATAAGTTGTAAGGTGTCCAACATTATACAAACGTGCTTCTCAAGATGCTAATATGGCATACAGAGTCGTAAGATGTCTTATGTTGTCGTATGACGTTCAAAGGACTCGGACGAATTCATTAGGTTTAGTATGGAGTTTTAATGTTTTTACGGTGATGTAAGGTGTTCTTAGGAATTGTATTGCGTCCTACATTATTCTAATGTGCTTTTCATGTTGCTAATGTCGATACCGAGCCGTAACATCTCCTGAGTTACCGTACGATGTTCAAAGAACTTCGACGAAATCGTTAGGTTTATTAACGAGTTTTAAGGTTTCACATGGTGTTTTTATGAGTTGTAAGGTGTCCAACATTATACTAACGTGCTTGTCAAGATGCTAATATGTCATACAGAGTCGTAAGATGTCTTAAGTTTCCGTACGACGTTCAAAGGACTCGGACGAATTCATTAGGTTTAGTATGGAGTTTTAATGTTTTTACGGTGATGTAAGGTGTTCTTAGGAATTGTAATGTGTCCTACATTATTCTAATGTGCTTTTCAAGTTGCTAATGTCGATACCGAGCCGTAACATCTCCTGAGTTACCGTACGATGTTCAAAGGACTTCGACGAAATCGCTAGGTATATTAACGAGTTTTAAGGTTTCACATGGTGTTTTTATAAGTTGTAAGGTGTCCAACATTATACAAACGTGCTTCTCAAGATGCTAATATGGCATACAGAGTCGTAAGATGTCTTATGTTGTCGTATGACGTTCAAAGGACTCGGACGAATTCATTAGGTTTAGTATGGAGTTTTAATGTTTTTACGGTGATGTAAGGTGTTCTTAGGAATTGTATTGCGTCCTACATTATTCTAATGTGCTTTTCATGTTGCTAATGTCGATACCGAGCCGTAACATCTCCTGAGTTACCGTACGATGTTCAAAGAACTTCGACGAAATCGTTAGGTTTATTAACGAGTTTTAAGGTTTCACATGGTGTTTTTATGAGTTGTAAGGTGTCCAACATTATACTAACGTGCTTGTGAAGATGCTAATATGTCATACAGAGTCGTAAGATGTCTTAAGTTTCCGTACGACGTTCAAAGGACTCGGACGAATTCATTAGGTTTAGTATGGAGTTTTAATGTTTTTACGCTGATGTAAGGTGTTCTTAGGAATTGTAATGAGTCCTACATTATTCTAATGTGCTTTTCAAGTTGCTAATGTCGATACCGAGCCGTAACATCTCCTGAGTTACCGTACGATGTTCAAAGGACTTCGACGAAATCGTTAGGTATATTAACGAGTTTTAAGGTTTCACATGGTGTTTTTATAAGCTGTAAGGTGTCCAACATTATACAAACGTGCTTGTCAAGATGCTAATATGGCATACAGAGTCGTAAGATGTCTTATGTTGTCGTATGACGTTCAAAGGACTCAGACGAATTCATTAGGTTTCATATGGAGTTTTAAAGTTTCCTACGGTGATGTAAGGTGTTCTTAGGAGATGTAACGCGTCATATGTTATTCTAACGTGCTTTTCATGTTGCTAATGTCGATACCGAGCCGTAACATCTCCTGAGTTACCGTACGATGTTCAAAGGACTTCGACGAAATCGTTAGGTTTATTAACGAGTTTTAAGGTTTTACATGGTGTTTTTATGAGTTGTAAGGTGTCCAACATTATACTAACGTGCTTGTCAAGATGCTAATATGTCATACAGAGTCGTAAGATGTCTTAAGTTTCCGTACGACGTTCAAAGGACTCGGACGAATTCATTAGGTTTAGTATGGCGTTTTAATGTTTTTACGGTGATGTAAGGTGTTCTTAGGAATTGTAATGAGTCCTACATTAGTCTAATGTGCTTTTCATGTTTCTAATGTCGAGACCGAGCCGTAACATCTCCTGAGTTACCGTACGATGTTCAAAGGACTTTGACGAAATCGCTAGGTATATTAACGAGTTTTAAGGTTTCACATGGTGTTTTTATAAGTTGTAAGGTGTCCAACATTATACAAACGTGCTTGTCAAGATGCTAATATGGCATACAGAGTCGTAAGATGTCTTATGTTGTCGTACGACGTTCAAAGGACTCGGACGAATTCATTAGGTTTAGTGTGGAGTTTTAATGTTTTTACGGTGATGTAAGGTGTTCTTAGGAATTGTATTGCGTCATTTGTTATTCTAATGTGCTTTTCATGTTGCTAATGTCGATACCGAGCCGTAACATCTCCTGAGTTACCGTACGATGTTCAAAGGACTTCGACGAAATCGTTTGGTTTATTAACGAGTTTTAAGATTTCATACGGTGTTGTTATGAGTTTTTAGGCGTCCAACATTATACTAACGTGCTTGTCAAGATGCTAATATGTCATACAGAGTCGTAAGATGTCTTAAGTTTCCGTACGACGTTCAAAGGACTCGGACGAATTCATTAGGTTTAGTATGGCGTTTTAATGTTTTTACGGTGATGTAAGGTGTTCTTAGGAATTGTAATGAGTCCTACATTATTCTAATGTGCTTTTCATGTTGCTAATGTCGATACCGAGCCGTAACATCTCCTGAGTTACCGTACGATGTTCAAAGGACTTCGACGAAATCATTAGGTATATTAAAGAGTTTTAAGGTTTCACATGGTGTTTTTATAAGTTGTAAGGTGTCCAACATTATACAAATGTGCTTGTCAAGATGCTAATATGGCATACAGAGTCGTAAGATGTCTTATGTTGTCGTATGACGTTCAAAGGACTCAGACGAATTCATTAGGTTTCATATGGAGTTTTAAAGTTTCCTACGGTGATGTAAGGTGTTCTTAGGAGATGTAACGCGTCATATGTTATTCTAACGTGCTTTTCATGTTGCTAATGTCGATACCGAGCCGTAACATCTCCTGAGTTACCAAACGATGTTCAAAGGACTTCGACGAAATCGCTAGGTATATTAACGAGTTTTAAGGTTTCACATAGTGTTTTTATAAGTTGTAAGGTGTCCAACATTATACAAACGTGCTTCTCAAGATGCTAATATGGCATACAGAGTCGTAAGATGTCTTATGTTGTCGTATGACGTTCAAAGGACTCGGACGAATTCATTAGGTTTAGTATGGAGTTTTAATGTTTTTACGGTGATGTAAGGTGTTCTTAGGAATTGTATTGCGTCCTACATTATTCTAATGTGCTTTTCATGTTGCTAATGTCGATACCGAGCCGTAACATCTCCTGAGTTACCGTACGATGTTCAAAGAACTTCGACGAAATCGTTAGGTTTATTAACGAGTTTTAAGGTTTCACATGGTGTTTTTATGAGTTGTAAGGTGTCCAACATTATACTAACGTGCTTGTCAAGATGCTAATATGTCATACAGAGTCGTAAGATGTCTTAAGTTTCCGTACGACGTTCAAAGGACTCGGACGAATTCATTAGGTTTAGTATGGAGTTTTAATGTTTTTACGGTGATGTAAGGTGTTCTTAGGAATTGTAATGAGTCCTACATTATTCTAATGTGCTTTTCAAGTTGCTAATGTCGATACCGAGCAGTAACATCTCCTGAGTTACCGTACGATGTTCAAAGGACTTCGACGAAATCGTTAGGTATATTAACGAGTTTTAAGGTTTCACATGGTGTTTTTATAAGTTGTAAGGTGTCCAACATTATACAAACGTGCTTCTCAAGATGCTAATATGGCATACAGAGTCGTAAGATGTCTTATGTTGTCGTATGACGTTCAAAGGACTCAGACGAATTCATTAGGTTTCATATGGAGTTTTAAAGTTTCCTACGGTGATGTAAGGTGTTCTTAGGAGATGTAACGCGTCATATGTTATTCTAACGTGCTTTTCATGTTGCTAATGTCGATACCGAGCCGTAACATCTCCTGAGTTACCGTACGATGTTCAAAGGACTTCGACGAAATCGTTAGGTTTATTAACGAGTTTTAAGGTTTTACATGGTGTTTTTATGAGTTGTAAGGTGTCCAACATTATACTAACGTGCTTGTCAAGATGCTAATATGTCATACAGAGTCGTAAGATGTCTTAAGTTTCCGTACGACGTTCAAAGGACTCGGACGAATTCATTAGGTTTAGTATGGCGTTTTAATGTTTTTACGGTGATGTAAGGTGTTCTTAGGAATTGTAATGAGTCCTACATTAGTCTAATGTGCTTTTCATGTTTCTAATGTCGAGACCGAGCCGTAACATCTCCTGAGTTACCGTACGATGTTCAAAGGACTTCGACGAAATCGCTAGGTATATTAACGAGTTTTAAGGTTTCACATGGTGTTTTTATAAGTTGTAAGGTGTCCAACATTATACAAACGTGCTTGTCAAGATGCTAATATGGCATACAGAGTCGTAAGATGTCTTATGTTGTCGTACGACGTTCAAAGGACTCGGACGAATTCATTAGGTTTAGTGTGGAGTTTTAATGTTTTTACGGTGATGTAAGGTGTTCTTAGGAATTGTATTGCGTCATTTGTTATTCTAATGTGCTTTTCATGTTGCTAATGTCGATACCGAGCCGTAACATCTTCTGAGTTACCGTACGATGTTCAAAGGACTTCGACGAAATCGTTTGGTTTATTAACGAGTTTTAAGATTTCATACGGTGTTGTTATGAGTTTTTAGGCGTCCAACATTATACTAACGTGCTTGTCAAGATGCTAATATGTCATACAGAGTCGTAAGATGTCTTAAGTTTCCGTACGACGTTCAAAGGACTCGGACGAATTCATTAGGTTTAGTATGGCGTTTTAATGTTTTTACGGTGATGTAAGGTGTTCTTAGGAATTGTAATGAGTCCTACATTATTCTAATGTGCTTTTCATGTTGCTAATGTCGATACCGAGCCGTAACATCTCCTGAGTTACCGTACGATGTTCAAAGGACTTCGACGAAATCATTAGGTATATTAAAGAGTTTTAAGGTTTCACATGGTGTTTTTATAAGTTGTAAGGTGTCCAACATTATACAAACGTGCTTGTCAAGATGCTAATATGGCATACAGAGTCGTAAGATGTCTTATGTTGTCGTATGACGTTCAAAGGACTCAGACGAATTCATTAGGTTTCATATGGAGTTTTAAAGTTTCCTACGGTGATGTAAGGTGTTCTTAGGAGATGTAACGCGTCATATGTTATTCTAACGTGCTTTTCATGTTGCTAATGTCGATACCGAGCCGTAACATCTCCTGAGTTACCAAACGATGTTCAAAGGACTTCGACGAAATCGCTAGGTATATTAACGAGTTTTAAGGTTTCACATAGTGTTTTTATAAGTTGTAAGGTGTCCAACATTATACAAACGTGCTTCTCAAGATGCTAATATGGCATACAGAGTCGTAAGATGTCTTATGTTGTCGTATGACGTTCAAAGGACTCGGACGAATTCATTAGGTTTAGTATGGAGTTTTAATGTTTTTACGGTGATGTAAGGTGTTCTTAGGAATTGTATTGCGTCCTACATTATTCTAATGTGCTTTTCATGTTGCTAATGTCGATACCGAGCCGTAACATCTCCTGAGTTACCGTACGATGTTCAAAGAACTTCGACGAAATCGTTAGGTTTATTAACGAGTTTTAAGGTTTCACATGGTGTTTTTATGAGTTGTAAGGTGTCCAACATTATACTAACGTGCTTGTCAAGATGCTAATATGTCATACAGAGTCGTAAGATGTCTTAAGTTTCCGTACGACGTTCAAAGGACTCGGACGAATTCATTAGGTTTAGTATGGAGTTTTAATGTTTTTACGGTGATGTAAGGTGTTCTTAGGAATTGTAATGAGTCCTACATTATTCTAATGTGCTTTTCAAGTTGCTAATGTCGATACCGAGCAGTAACATCTCCTGAGTTACCGTACGATGTTCAAAGGACTTCGACGAAATCGTTAGGTATATTAACGAGTTTTAAGGTTTCACATGGTGTTTTTATAAGTTGTAAGGTGTCCAACATTATACAAACGTGCTTCTCAAGATGCTAATATGGCATACAGAGTCGTAAGATGTCTTATGTTGTCGTATGACGTTCAAAGGACTCGGACAAATTCATTAGGTTTAGTATGGAGTTTTAATGTTTTTACGGTGATGTAAGGAGTTCTTAGGAATTGTATTGCGTCCTACATTATTCTAATGTGCTTTTCATGTTGCTAATGTCGATACCGAGCCGTAACATCTCCTGAGTTACCGTACGATGTTCAAAGAACTTCGACGATATCGTTAGGTTTATTAACGAGTTTTAAGGTTTCACATGGTCTTTTTATGAGTTGTAAGGTGTCCAACATTATACAAACGTGCTTCTCAAGATGCTAATATGGCATACAGAGTCGTAAGATGTCTTATGTTGTCGTATGACGTTCAAAGGACTCGGACGAATTCATTAGGTTTAGTATGGAGTTTTAATGTTTTTACGGTGATGTAAGGAGTTCTTAGGAATTGTATTGCGTCCTACATTATTCTAATGTGCTTTTCATGTTGCTAATGTCGATACCGAGCCGTAACATCTCCTGAGTTACCGTACGATGTTCAAAGAACTTCGACGATATCGTTAGGTTTATTAACGAGTTTTAAGGTTTCACATGGTCTTTTTATGAGTTGTAAGGTGTCCAACATTATACTAACGTGCTTGTCAAGATGCTAATATGTCATACAGAGTCGTAAGATGTCTTAAGTTTCCGTACGACGTTCAAAGGACTCGGACGAATCCATTAGGTTTAGTATGGAGTTTTAATGTTTTTACGGTGATGTAAGGTGTTCTTAGGAATTGTAATGAGTCCTACATTATTCTAATGTGCTTTTCATGTTGCTAATGTCGATACCGAGCCGTAACATCTCCTGAGTTACCGTACGATGTTCAAAGGACTTCGACGAAATCATTAGGTATATTAAAGAGTTTTAAGGTTTCACATGGTGTTTTTATAAGTTGTAAGGTGTCCAACATTATACAAACGTGCTTGTCAAGATGCTAATATGGCATACAGAGTCGTAAGATGTCTTATGTTGTCGTATGACGTTCAAAGGACTCAGACGAATTCATTAGGTTTCATATGGAGTTTTAAAGTTTCCTACGGTGATGTAAGGTGTTCTTAGGAGATGTAACGCGTCATATGTTATTCTAACGTGCTTTTCATGTTGCTAATGTCGATACCGAGCCGTAACATCTCCTGAGTTACCATACGATGTTCAAAGGACTTCGACGAAATCGCTAGGTATATTAACGAGTTTTAAGGTTTCACATAGTGTTTTTATAAGTTGTAAGGTGTCCAACATTATACAAACGTGCTTCTCAAGATGCTAATATGGCATACAGAGTCGTAAGATGTCTTATGTTGTCGTATGACGTTCAAAGGACTCGGACGAATTCATTAGGTTTAGTATGGAGTTTTAATGTTTTTACGGTGATGTAAGGTGTTCTTAGGAATTGTATTGCGTCCTACATTATTCTAATGTGCTTTTCATGTTGCTAATGTCGATACCGAGCCGTAACATCTCCTGAGTTACCGTACGATGTTCAAAGAACTTCGACGAAATCGTTAGGTTTATTAACGAGTTTTAAGGTTTCACATGGTGTTTTTATGAGTTGTAAGGTGTCCAACATTATACTAACGTGCTTGTCAAGATGCTAATATGTCATACAGAGTCGTAAGATGTCTTAAGTTTCCGTACGACGTTCAAAGGACTCGGACGAATTCATTAGGTTTAGTATGGAGTTTTAATGTTTTTACGGTGATGTAAGGTGTTCTTAGGAATTGTAATGAGTCCTACATTATTCTAATGTGCTTTTCAAGTTGCTAATGTCGATACCGAGCAGTAACATCTCCTGAGTTACCGTACGATGTTCAAAGGACTTCGACGAAATCGTTAGGTATATTAACGAGTTTTAAGGTTTCACATGGTGTTTTTATAAGTTGTAAGGTGTCCAACATTATACAAACGTGCTTCTCAAGATGCTAATATGGCATACAGAGTCGTAAGATGTCTTATGTTGTCGTATGACGTTCAAAGGACTCGGACGAATTCATTAGGTTTAGTATGGAGTTTTAATGTTTTTACGGTGTTGTAAGGAGTTCTTAGGAATTGTATTGCGTCCTACATTATTCTAATGTGCTTTTCATGTTGCTAATGTCGATACCGAGCCGTAACATCTCCTGAGTTACCGTACGATGTTCAAAGAACTTCGACGATATCGTTAGGTTTATTAACGAGTTTTAAGGTTTCACATGGTCTTTTTATGAGTTGTAAGGTGTCCAACATTATACAAACGTGCTTCTCAAGATGCTAATATGGCATACAGAGTCGTAAGATGTCTTATGTTGTCGTATGACGTTCAAAGGACTCGGACGAATTCATTAGGTTTAGTATGGAGTTTTAATGTTTTTACGGTGATGTAAGGAGTTCTTCGGAATTGTATTGCGTCCTACATTATTCTAATGTGCTTTTCATGTTGCTAATGTCGATACCGAGCCGTAACATCTCCTGAGTTACCGTACGATGTTCAAAGAACTTCGACGATATCGTTAGGTTTATTAACGAGTTTTAAGGTTTCACATGGTCTTTTTATGAGTTGTAAGGTGTCCAACATTATACTAACGTGCTTGTCAAGATGCTAATATGTCATACAGAGTCGTAAGATGTCTTAAGTTTCCGTACGACGTTCAAAGGACTCGGACGAATCCATTAGGTTTAGTATGGAGTTTTAATGTTTTTACTGTGATGTAAGGTGTTCTTAGGAATTGTAATGAGTCCTACATTATTCTAATGTGCTTTTCAAGTTGCTAATGCCGATACCGAGCCGTAACATCTCCTGAGTTACCGTACGATGTTCAAAGGACTTCGACGAAATCGTTAGGTATATTAACGAGTTTTAAGGTTTCACATGGTGTTTTTATAAGTTGTAAGGTGTCCAACATTATACAAACGTGCTTGTCAAGATGCTAATATGGCATACAGAGTCGTAAGATGTCTTATGTTGTCGTATGACGTTCAAAGGACTCAGACGAATTCATTAGGTTTCATATGGAGTTTTAAAGTTTTCTACGGTGATGTAAGGTGTTCTTAGGAGATGTAACGCGTCATATGTTATTCTAACGTGCTTTTCATGTTGCTAATGTCGATACCGAGCCGTAACATCTCCTGAGTTACCGTACGATGTTCAAAGGACTTCGACGAAATCGTTAGGTTTATTTACGAGTTTTAAGGTTTCACATGGTGTTTTTATGAGTTGTAAGGTGTCCAACATTATACTAACGTGCTTGTCAAGATGCTAATATGTCATACAGAGTCGTAAGATGTCTTATGTTGTCGTACGACGTTCAAAGGACTCGGACGAATTCATTAGGTTTAGTGTGGAGTTTTAATGTTTTTACGGTGATGTAAGGTGTTCTTAGGAATTGTATTGCGTCATATGTTATTCTAATGTGCTTTTCATGTTGCTAATGTCGATACCGAGCCGTAACATCTCCTGAGTTACCGTACGATGTTCAAAGGACTTCGACGAAATCGTTAGGTTTATTAACGAGTTTTAAGATTTCATACGGTGTTGTTATGAGTTTTTAGGCGTCCAACATTATACTAACGTGCTTGTCAAGATGCTAATATGTCATACAGAGTCGTAAGATGTCTTAAGTTTCCGTACGACGTTCAAAGGACTCGGACGAATTCATTATGTTTAGTATGGCGTTTTAATGTTTTTACGGTGATGTAAGGTGTTCTTAGGAATTGTAATGAGTCCTACATTATTCTAATGTGCTTTTCATGTTGCTAATGTCGATACCGAGCCGTAACATCTCCTGAGTTACCGTACGATGTTCAAAGGACTTCGACGAAATCATTAGGTATATTAACGAGTTTTAAGGTTTCACATAGTGTTTTTATAAGTTGTAAGGTGTCCAACATTATACAAACGTGCTTCTCAAGATGCTAATATGGCATACAGAGTCGTAAGATGTCTTATGTTGTCGTATGACGTTCAAAGGACTCGGACGAATTCATTAGGTTTAGTATGGAGTTTTAATGTTTTTACGGTGATGTAAGGAGTTCTTAGGAATTGTATTGCGTCCTACATTATTCTAATGTGCTTTTCATGTTGCTAATGTCGATACCGAGCCGTAACATCTCCTGAGTTACCGTACGATGTTCAAAGAACTTCGACGATATCGTTAGGTTTATTAACGAGTTTTAAGGTTTCACATGGTCTTTTTATGAGTTGTAAGGTGTCCAACATTATACAAACGTGCTTCTCAAGATGCTAATATGGCATACAGAGTCGTAAGATGTCTTATGTTGTCGTATGACGTTCAAAGGACTCGGACGAATTCATTAGGTTTAGTATGGAGTTTTAATGTTTTTACGGTGATGTAAGGAGTTCTTAGGAATTGTATTGCGTCCTACATTATTCTAATGTGCTTTTCATGTTGCTAATGTCGATACCGAGCCGTAACATCTCCTGAGTTACCGTACGATGTTCAAAGAACTTCGACGATATCGTTAGGTTTATTAACGAGTTTTAAGGTTTCACATGGTCTTTTTATGAGTTGTAAGGTGTCCAACATTATACTAACGTGCTTGTCAAGATGCTAATATGTCATACAGAGTCGTAAGATGTCTTAAGTTTCCGTACGACGTTCAAAGGACTCGGACGAATCCATTAGGTTTAGTATGGAGTTTTAATGTTTTTACTGTGATGTAAGGTGTTCTTAGGAATTGTAATGAGTCCTACATTATTCTAATGTGCTTTTCAAGTTGCTAATGCCGATACCGAGCCGTAACATCTCCTGAGTTACCGTACGATGTTCAAAGGACTTCGACGAAATCGTTAGGTATATTAACGAGTTTTAAGGTTTCACATGGTGTTTTTATAAGTTGTAAGGTGTCCAACATTATACAAACGTGCTTGTCAAGATGCTAATATGGCATACAGAGTCGTAAGATGTCTTATGTTGTCGTATGACGTTCAAAGGACTCAGACGAATTCATTAGGTTTCATATGGAGTTTTAAAGTTTTCTACGGTGATGTAAGGTGTTCTTAGGAGATGTAACGCGTCATATGTTATTCTAACGTGCTTTTCATGTTGCTAATGTCGATACCGAGCCGTAACATCTCCTGAGTTACCGTACGATGTTCAAAGGACTTCGACGAAATCGTTAGGTTTATTTACGAGTTTTAAGGTTTCACATGGTGTTTTTATGAGTTGTAAGGTGTCCAACATTATACTAACGTGCTTGTCAAGATGCTAATATGTCATACAGAGTCGTAAGATGTCTTATGTTGTCGTACGACGTTCAAAGGACTCGGACGAATTCATTAGGTTTAGTGTGGAGTTTTAATGTTTTTACGGTGATGTAAGGTGTTCTTAGGAATTGTATTGCGTCATATGTTATTCTAATGTGCTTTTCATGTTGCTAATGTCGATACCGAGCCGTAACATCTCCTGAGTTACCGTACGATGTTCAAAGGACTTCGACGAAATCGTTAGGTTTATTAACGAGTTTTAAGATTTCATACAGTGTTGTTATGAGTTTTTAGGCGTCCAACATTATACTAACGTGCTTGTCAAGATGCTAATATGTCATACAGAGTCGTAAGATGTCTTAAGTTTCCGTACGACGTTCAAAGGACTCGGACGAATTCATTAGGTTTAGTATGGCGTTTTAATGTTTTTACGGTGATGTAAGGTGTTCTTAGGAATTGTAATGAGTCCTACATTATTCTAATGTGCTTTTCATGTTGCTAATGTCGATACCGAGCCGTAACATCTCCTGAGTTACCGTACGATGTTCAAAGGACTTCGACGAAATCATTAGGTATATTAACGAGTTTTAAGGTTTCACATGGTGTTTTTATAAGTTGTAAGGTGTCCAACATTATACAAACGTGCTTGTCAAGATGCTAGTATGGCATACAGAGTCGTAAGATGTCTTATGTTGTCGTATGACGTTCAAAGGACTCAGACGAATTCATTAGGTTTCATATGGAGTTTTAAAGTTTCCTACGGTGATGTAAGGTGTTCTTAGGAGATGTAACGCGTCATATGTTATTCTAACGTGCTTTTCATGTTGCTAATGTCGATACCGAGCCGTAACATCTCCTGAGTTACCATACGATGTTCAAAGGACTTCGACGAAATCGCTAGGTATATTAACGAGTTTTAAGGTTTCACATAGTGTTTTTATAAGTTGTAAGGTGTCCAACATTATACAAACGTGCTTCTCAAGATGCTAATATGGCATACAGAGTCGTAAGATGTCTTATGTTGTCGTATGACGTTCAAAGGACTCAGACGAATTCATTAGGTTTAGTATGGAGTTTTAATGTTTTTACGGTGATGTAAGGTGTTCTTAGGAATTGTATTGCGTCCTACATTATTCTAATGTGCTTTTCATGTTGCTAATGTCGATACCGAGCCGTAACATCTCCTGAGTTACCGTACGATGTTCAAAGAACTTCGACGAAATCGTTAGGTTTATTAACGAGTTTTAAGGTTTCACATGGTGTTTTTATGAGTTGTAAGGTGTCCAACATTATACTAACGTGCTTGTCAAGATGCTAATATGTCATACAGAGTCGTAAGATGTCTTAAGTTTCCGTACGACGTTCAAAGGACTCGGACGAATTCATTAGGTTTAGTATGGAGTTTTAATGTTTTTACGGTGATGTAAGGTGTTCTTAGGAATTGTAATGAGTCCTACATTATTCTACTGTGCTTTTCAAGTTGCTAATGTCGATACCGAGCCGTAACATCTCCTGAGTTACCGTACGATGTTCAAAGTACTTCGACGAAATCGTTAGGTATATTAACGAGTTTTAAGGTTTCACATGGTGTTTTTATAAGTTGTAAGGTGTCCAACATTATACAAACGTGCTTGTCAAGATGCTAATATGGCATACAGAGTCGTAAGATGTCTTATGTTGTCGTATGACGTTCAAAGGACTCAGACGAATTCATTAGGTTTCATATGGAGTTTTAAAGTTTCCTACGGTGATGTAAGGTGTTCTTAGGAGATGTAACGCGTCATATGTTCATCTAACGTGCTTTTCATGTTGCTAATGTCGATACCGAGCCGTAACATCTCCTGAGTTACCGTACGATGTTCAAAGGACTTCGACGAAATCGTTAGGTTTATTAACGAGTTTTAAGGTTTCACATGGTGTTTTTATGAGTTGTAACGTGTCCAACATTATACTAACGTGCTTGTCAAGATGCTAATATGTCATACAGAGTCGTAAGATGTCTTAAGTTTCCGTACGACGTTCAAAGGACTCGGACGAATTCATTAGGTTTAGTATGGCGTTTTAATGTTTTTACGGTGATGTAAGGTGTTCTTAGGAATTGTAATGAGTCCTACATTATTCTAATGTGCTTTTCATGTTTCTAATGTCGAGACCGAGCCGTAACATCTCCTGAGTTACCGTACGATGTTCAAAGGACTTCGACGAAATCGCTAGGTATATTAACGAGTTTTAAGGTTTCACATGGTGTTTTTATAAGTTGTAAGGTGTCCAACATTATACAAACGTGCTTGTCAAGATGC
Source organism: Tagetes erecta (assembly GCA_030867185.1). Lineage (NCBI taxonomy): Eukaryota > Viridiplantae > Streptophyta > Magnoliopsida > Asterales > Asteraceae > Tagetes > Tagetes erecta. The sequence goes on along the minus strand of CM061487.1, from coordinate 39,448,655 downwards.
TAATATGGCATACAGAGTCGTAAGATGTCTTATGTTGTCGTACGACGTTCAAAGGACTCGGACGAATTCATTAGGTTTAGTGTGGAGTTTTAATGTTTTTACGGTGATGTAAGGTGTTCTTAGGAATTGTATTGCGTCATATGTTATTCTAATGTGCTTTTCATGTTGCTAATGTCGATACCGAGCCGTAACATCTCCTGAGTTACCGTACGATGTTCAAAGGACTTCGACGAAATCGCTAGGTATATTAACGAGTTTTAAGGTTTCACATGGTGTTTTTATAAGTTGTAAAGTGTCCAACATTATACAAACGTGCTTGTCAAGATGCTAATATGGCATACAGAGTCGTAAGATGTCTTATGTTGTCGTACGACGTTCAAAGGACTCGGACGAATTCATTAGGTTTAGTGTGGAGTTTTAATGTTTTTACGGTGATGTAAGGTGTTCTTAGGAATTGTATTGCGTCATATGTTATTCTAATGTGCTTTTCATGTTGCTAATGTCGATACCGAGCCGTAACATCTACTGAGTTACCGTACGATGTTCAAAGGACTTCGACGAAATCGTTAGGTTTATTAACGAGTTTTAAGATTTCATACGGTGTTGTTATGAGTTTTTAGGCGTCCAACATTATACTAACGTGCTTGTCAAGATGCTAATATGTCATACAGAGTCGTAAGATGTCTTAAGTTTCCGTACGACGTTCAAAGGACTCGGACGAATTCATTAGGTTTAGTATGGCGTTTTAATGTTTTTACGGTGAAGTAAGGTGTTCTTAGGAATTGTAATGAGTCCTACATTATTCTAATGTGCTTTTCATGTTGCTAATGTCGATACCGAGCCGTAACATCTCCTGAGTTACCGTACAATGTTCAAAGGACTTCGACGAAATCATTAGGTATATTAACGAGTTTTAAGGTTTCACATGGTGTTTTTATAAGTTGTAAGGTGTCCAACATTATACAAACGTGCTTGTCAAGATGCTAATATGGCATACAGAGTCGTAAGATGTCTTATGTTGTCGTATGACGTTCAAAGGACTCAGACGAATTCATTAGGTTTCATATGGAGTTTTAAAGTTTCCTACGGTGATGTAAGGTGTTCTTAGGAGATGTAACGCGTCATATGTTATTCTAACGTGATTTTCATGTTGCTAATGTCGATACCGAGCCGTAACATCTCCTGAGTTACCGTACTATGTTCAAAGGACTTCGACGAAATCGTTAGGTTTATTAACGAGTTTTAAGGTTTCACATGGTGTTTTTATGAGTTGTAAGGTGTCCAACATTATACTAACGTGCTTGTCAAGATGCTAATATGTCATACAGAGTCGTAAGATGTCTTAAGTTTCCGTACGACGTTCAAAGGACTCGGACGAATTCATTAGGTTTAGTATGGCGTTTTAATGTTTTTACGGTGATGTAAGGTGTTCTTAGGAATTGTAATGAGTCCTACATTATTCTAATGTGCTTTTCATGTTTCTAATGTCGAGACCGAGCCGTAACATCTCCTGAGTTACCGTACGATGTTCAAAGGACTTCGACGAAATCGCTAGGTATATTAACGAGTTTTAAGGTTTCACATGGTGTTTTTATAAGTTGTAAGGTGTCCAACATTATACAAACGTGCTTGTCAAGATGCTAATATGGCATACAGAGTCGTAAGATGTCTTATGTTGTCGTACGACGTTCAAAGGACTCGGACGAATTCATTAGGTTTAGTGTGGAGTTTTAATGTTTTTACGGTGATGTAAGGTGTTCTTAGGAATTGTATTGCGTCATATGTTATTCTAATGTGCTTTTCATGTTGCTAATGTCGATACCGAGCCTTAACATCTCCTGAGTTACCGTACGATGTTCAAAGGACTTCGACGAAATCGTTAGATTTATTAACGAGTTTTAAGATTTCATACGGTGTTGTTATGAGTTTTTAGGCGTCCAACATTATACTAACGTGCTTGTCAAGATGCTAATATGTCATACAGAGTCGTAAGATGTCTTAAGTTTCCGTACGACGTTCAAAGGACTCGGACGAATTCATTAGGTTTAGTATGGCGTTTTAATGTTTTTACGGTGATGTAAGGTGTTCTTAGGAATTGTAATGAGTCCTACATTATTCTAATGTGCTTTTCATGTTGCTAATGTCGATACCGAGCCGTAACATCTCCTGAGTTACCGTACGATGTTCAAAGGACTTCGACGAAATCATTAGGTATATTAACGAGTTTTAAGGTTTCACATGGTGTTTTTATAAGTTGTAAGGTGTCCAACATTATACAAACGTGCTTGTCAAGATGCTAATATGGCATTCAGAGTCGTAAGATGTCTTATGTTGTCGTATGACGTTCAAAGGACTCAGACGAATTCATTAGGTTTCATATGGAGTTTTAAAGTTTCCTACGGTGATGTAAGGTGTTCTTAGGAGATGTAACGCGTCATATGTTATTCTAACGTGCTTTTCATGTTGCTAATGTCGATACCGAGCCGTAACATCTCCTGAGTTACCGTACGATGTTCAAAGGACTTCGACGAAATCGCTAGGTATATTAACGAGTTTTAAGGTTTCACATGGTGTTTTTATAAGTTGTAAGGTGTCCAACATTATACAAACGTGCTTGTCAAGATGCTAATATGGCATACAGAGTCGTAAGATGTCTTATGTTGTCGTATGACGTTCAAAGGACTCAGACGAATTCATTAGGTTTCATATGGAGTTTAAAAGTTTCCTACGGTGATGTAAGGTGTTCTTAGGAGATGTAACGCGTTATATGTTATTCTAACGTGCTTTTCATGTTGCTAATGACGATACCGAGCCGTAACATCTCCTGAGTTACCGTACGATGTTCAAAGGACTTCGACGAAATCGTTAGGTTTATTAACGAGTTTTAAGGTTTCACATGGTGTTTTTATGAGTTGTAAGGTGTCCAACATTATACTAACGTGCTTGTCAAGATGCTAATATGTCATACAGAGTCGTAAGATGTCTTAAGTTTCCGTACGACGTTCAAAGGACTCGGACGAATTCATTAGGTTTAGTATGGCGTTTTAATGTTTTTACGGTGATGTAAGGTGTTCTTAGGAATTGTAATGAGTCCTACATTATTCTAATGTGCTTTTCATGTTTCTAATGTCGAGACCGAGCCGTAACATCTCCTGAGTTACCGTACGATGTTCAAAGGACTTCGACGAAATCGCTAGGTATATTAACGAGTTTTAAGGTTTCACATGGTGTTTTTATAAGTTGTAAGGTGTCCAACATTATACAAACGTGCTTGTCAAGATGCTAATATGGCATACAGAGTCGTAAGATGTCTTATGTTGTCGTATGACGTTCAAAGGACTCAGACGAATTCATTAGGTTTCATATGGAGTTTTAAAGTTTCCTACGGTGATGTAAGGTGTTCTTAGGAGATGTAACGCGTCATATGTTATTCTAACGTGCTTTTCATGTTGCTAATGTCGATACCGAGCCGTAACATCTCCTGAGTTACAGTACGATGTTCAAAGGACTTCGACGAAATCGTTAGGTTTATTAACGAGTTTTAAGGTTTCACATGGTTTTTTTATGAGTTGTAAGGTGTCCAACATTATACTAACGTGCTTGTCAAGATGCTAATATGTCATACAGAGTCGTAAGATGTCTTAAGTTTCCGTACGACGTTCAAAGGACTCGGACGAATTCATTAGGTTTAGTATGGCGTTTTAATGTTTTTACGGTGATGTAAGTTGTTCTTAGGAATTGTAATGAGTCCTACATTATTCTAATGTGGTTTTCATGTTTCTAATGTCGAGACCGAGCCGTAACATCTCCTGAGTTACCGTACGATGTTCAAAGGACTTCGACGAAATCGCTAGGTATATTAACGAGTTTTAAGGTTTCACATGGTGTTTTTATAAGTTGTAAGGTGTCCAACATTATACAAACGTGCTTGTCAAGATGCTAATATGGCATACAGAGTCGTAAGATGTCTTATGTTGTCGTATGACGTTCAAAGGACTCGGACGAATTCATTAGGTTTAGTATGGAGTTTTAATGTTTTTATGGTGATGTAAGGTGTTCTTAGGAATTGTATTGCGTCCTACATTATTCTAATGTGCTTTTCATGTTGCTAATGTCGATACCGAGCCGTAACATCTCCTGAGTTACCGTACGATGTTCAAAGAACTTCGACGAAATCGTTAGGTTTATTAACGAGTTTTAAGGTTTCACATGGTGTTTTTATGAGTTGTAAGGTGTCCAACATTATACTAACGTGCTTGTCAAGATGCTAATATGTCATACAGAGTCGTAAGATGTCTTAAGTTTCCGTACGACGTTCAAAGGACTCGGACGAATTCATTAGGTTTAGTATGGAGTTCTAATGTTTTTACGGTGATGTAAGGTGTTCTTAGGAATTGTATTGCGTCATATGTTATTCTAATGTGCTTTTCATGTTGCTAATGTCGATACCGAGCCGTAACATCTCCTGAGTTACCGTACGATGTTCAAAGGACTTCGACGAAATCGTTAGGTTTATTAACGAGTTTTAAGATTTCATACGGTGTTGTTATGAGTTTTTAGGCGTCCAACATTATACTAACGTTCTTGTCAAGATGCTAATATGTCATACAGAGTCGTAAGATGTCTTAAGTTTCCATACGACGTTCAAAGGACTCGGACGAATTCATTAGGTTTAGTATGGAGTTTTAATGTTTTTACGGTGATGTAAGGTGTTCTTAGGAATTGTATTGCGTCCTACATTATTCTAATGTGCTTTTCATGTTGCTAATTTCGATACCTAGCCGTAACATCTCCTGAGTTACCGTACTATGTTCAAAGAACTTCGACGAAATCGTTAGGTTTATTAACGAGTTTTAAGGTTTCACATGGTGTTTTTATGAGTTGTAAGGTGTCCAACATTATACTAACGTGCTTGTCAAGATGCTAATATGTCATACAGAGTCGTAAGATGTCTTAAGTTTCCGTACGACGTTCAAAGGACTCGGACGAATTCATTAGGTTTAGTATGGAGTTTTAATGTTTTTACGGTGATGTAAGATGTTCTTAGGAATTGTAATGAGTCCTACATTATTCTAATGTGCTTTTCAAGTTGCTAATGTCGATACCGAGCCGTAACATCTCCTGAGTTACCGTACGATGTTCAAAGTACTTCGACGAAATCGTTAGGTATATTAACGAGTTTTAAGGTTTCACATGGTGTTTTTATAAGTTGTAAGGTGTCCAACATTATACAAACGTGCTTGTCAAGATGCTAATATGGCATACAGAGTCGTAAGATGTCTTATGTTGTCGTATGACGTTCAAAGGACTCAGACGAATTCATTAGGTTTCATATGGAGTTTTAAAGTTTCCTACGGTGATGTAAGGTGTTCTTAGGAGATGTAACGCGTCATATGTTATTCTAACGTGCTTTTCATGTTGCTAATGTCGATACCGAGCCGTAACATCTCCTGAGTTACAGTACGATGTTCAAAGGACTTCGACGAAATCGTTAGGTTTATTAACGAGTTTTAAGGTTTCACATGGTGTTTTTATGAGTTGTAAGGTGTCCAACATTATACTAACGTGCTTGTCAAGATGCTAATATGTCATACAGAGTCGTAAGATGTCTTAAGTTTCCGTACGACGTTCAAAGGACTCGGACGAATTCATTAGGTTTAGTATGGCGTTTTAATGTTTTTACGGTGATGTAAGTTGTTCTTAGGAATTGTAATGAGTCCTACATTATTCTAATGTGCTTTTCATGTTTCTAATGTCGAGACCGAGCCGTAACATCTCCTGAGTTACCGTACGATGTTCAAAGGACTTCGACGAAATCGCTAGGTATATTAACGAGTTTTAAGGTTTCACATGGTGTTTTTATAAGTTGTAAGGTGTCCAACATTATACAAACGTGCTTGTCAAGATGCTAATATGGCATACAGAGTCGTAAGATGTCTTATGTTGTCGTATGACGTTCAAAGGACTCGGACGAATTCATTAGGTTTAGTATGGAGTTTTAATGTTTTTACGGTGATGTAAGGTGTTCTTAGGAATTGTATTGCGTCCTACATTATTCTAATGTGCTTTTCATGTTGCTAATGTCGATACCGAGCCGTAACATCTCCTGAGTTACCGTACGATGTTCAAAGAACTTCGACGAAATCGTTAGGTTTATTAACGAGTTTTAAGGTTTCACATGGTGTTTTTATGAGTTGTAAGGTGTCCAACATTATACTAACGTGCTTGTCAAGATGCTAATATGTCATACAGAGTCGTAAGATGTCTTAAGTTTACGTACGACGTTCAAAGGACTCGGACGAATTCATTAGGTTTAGTATGGCGTTTTAATGTTTTTACGGTGATGTAAGTTGTTCTTAGGAATTGTAATGAGTCCTACATTATTCTAATGTGCTTTTCATGTTTCTAATGTCGAGACCGAGCCGTAACATCTCCTGAGTTACCGTACGATGTTCAAAGGACTTCGACGAAATCGCTAGGTATATTAACGAGTTTTAAGGTTTCACATGGTGTTTTTATAAGTTGTAAGGTGTCCAACATTATACAAACGTGCTTGTCAAGATGCTAATATGGCATACAGAGTCGTAAGATGTCTTATGTTGTCGTATGACGTTCAAAGGACTCGGACGAATTCATTAGGTTTAGTATGGAGTTTTAATGTTTTTACGGTGATGTAAGGTGTTCTTAGGAATTGTATTGCGTCCTACATTATTCTAATGTGCTTTTCATGTTGCTAATGTCGATACCGAGCCGTAACATCTCCTGAGTTACCGTACGATGTTCAAAGAACTTCGACGAAATCGTTAGGTTTATTAACGAGTTTTAAGGTTTCACATGGTGTTTTTATGAGTTGTAAGGTGTCCAACATTATACTAACGTGCTTGTCAAGATGCTAATATGTCATACAGAGTCGTAAGATGTCTTAAGTTTCCGTACGACGTTCAAAGGACTCGGACGAATTCATTAGGTTTAGTATGGAGTTTTAATGTTTTTACAGTGATGTAAGGTGTTCTTAGGAATTGTAATGAGTCCTACATTATTCTAATGTGCTTTTCATATTTCTAATGTCGAGACCGAGCCGTAACATCTCCTGAGTTACCGTACGATGTTGAAAGGACTTCGACGAAATCGCTAGGTATATTAACGAGTTTTAAGGTTTCACATGGTGTTTTTATAAGTTGTAAGGTGTCCAACATTATACAAACGTGCTTGTCAAGATGCTAATATGGCATACAGAGTCGTAAGATGTCTTATGTTGTCGTATGACGTTCAAAGGACTCGGACGAATTCATTAGGTTTAGTATGGAGTTTTAATGTTTTTACGGTGATGTAAGGTGTTCTTAGGAATTGTATTGCGTCCTACATTATTCTAATGTGCTTTTCATGTTGCTAATGTCGATACCGAGCCGTAACATCTCCTGAGTTACCGTACGATGTTCAAAGAACTTCGACGAAATCGTTAGGTTTATTAACGAGTTTTAAGGTTTCACATGGTGTTTTTATGAGTTGTAAGGCGTCCAAATATATACTAACGTGCTTGTCAAGATGCTAATATGTCATACAGAGTCGTAAGATGTCTTAAGTTGCCGTACGACGTTCAAAGGACTCGGACGAATTCATTAGGTTTAGTATGGAGTTTTAATGTTTTTACGGTGATGTAAGGTGTTCTTAGGAATTGTATTGCGTCCTACATTATTCTAATGTGCTTTTCATGTTGCTAATGTCGATACCGAGCCGTAACATCTCCTGAGTTACCGTACGATGTTCAAAGAACTTCGACGAAATCGTTAGGTTTATTAACGAGTTTTAAGGTTTCACATGGTGTTTTTATGAGTTGTAAGGTGTCCAACATTATACTAACGTGCTTGTCAAGATGCTAATATGTCATACAGAGTCGTAAGATGTCTTAAGTTTCCGTACGACGTTCAAAGGACTCGGACGAATTCATTAGGTTTAGTATGGAGTTTTAATGTTTTTACGGTGATGTAAGGTGTTCTTAGGAATTGTAATGAGTCCTACATTATTCTAATGTGCTTTTCATATTTCTAATGTCGAGACCGAGCCGTAACATCTCCTGAGTTACCGTACGATGTTCAAAGGACTTCGACGAAATCGCTAGGTATATTAACGAGTTTTAAGGTTTCACATGGTGTTTTTATAAGTTGTAAGGTGTCCAACATTATACAAACGTGCTTGTCAAGATGCTAATATGGCATACAGAGTCGTAAGATGTCTTATGTTGTCGTATGACGTTCAAAGGACTCGGACGAATTCATTAGGTTTAGTATGGAGTTTTAATGTTTTTACGGTGATGTAAGGTGTTCTTAGGAATTGTATTGCGTCCTACATTATTCTAATGTGCTTTTCATGTTGCTAATGTCGATACCGAGCCGTAACATCTCCTGAGTTACCGTACGATGTTCAAAGAACTTCGACGAAATCGTTAGGTTTATTAACGAGTTTTAAGGTTTCACATGGTGTTTTTATGAGTTGTAAGGCGTCCAAATATATACTAACGTGCTTGTCAAGATGCTAATATGTCATACAGAGTCGTAAGATGTCTTAAGTTGCCGTACGACGTTCAAAGGACTCGGACGAATTCATTAGGTTTAGTATGGAGTTTTAATGTTTTTACGGTGATGTAAGGTGTTCTTAGGAATTGTATTGCGTCCTACATTATTCTAATGTGCTTTTCATGTTGCTAATGTCGATACCGAGCCGTAACATCTCCTGAGTTACCGTACGATGTTCAAAGAACTTCGACGAAATCGTTAGGTTTATTAACGAGTTTTAAGGTTTCACATGGTGTTTTTATGAGTTGTAAGGTGTCCAACATTATACTAACGTGCTTGTCAAGATGCTAATATGTCATACAGAGTCGTAAGATGTCTTAAGTTTCCGTACGACGTTCAAAGGACTCGGACGAATTCATTAGGTTTAGTATGGAGTTTTAATGTTTTTACGGTGATGTAAGGTGTTCTTAGGAATTGTAATGAGTCCTACATTATTCTAATGTGCTTTTCATATTTCTAATGTCGAGACCGAGCCGTAACATCTCCTGAGTTACCGTACGATGTTCAAAGGACTTCGACGAAATCGCTAGGTATATTAACGAGTTTGAAGGTTTCACATGGTGTTTTTATAAGTTGTAAGGTGTCCAACATTATACAAACGTGCTTGTCAAGATGCTAATATGGCATACAGAGTCGTAAGATGTCTTATGTTGTCGTATGACGTTCAAAGGACTCGGACGAATTCATTAGGTTTAGTATGGAGTTTTAATGTTTTTACGGTGATGTAAGGTGTTCTTAGGAATTGTATTGCGTCCTACATTATTCTAATGTGCTTTTCATGTTGCTAATGTCGATACCGAGCCGTAACATCTCCTGAGTTACCGTACGATGTTCAAAGAACTTCGACGAAATCGTTAGGTTTATTAACGAGTTTTAAGGTTTCACATGGTGTTTTTATGAGTTGTAAGGTGTCCAACATTATACTAACGTGCTTGTCAAGATGCTAATATGTCATACAGAGTCGTAAGATGTCTTAAGTTTCCGTACGACGTTCAAAGGACTCGGACGAATTCATTAGGTTTAGTATGGAGTTTTAATGTTTTTACGGTGATGTAAGGTGTTCTTAGGAATTGTATTGCGTCCTACATTATTCTAATGTGCTTTTCATGTTGCTAATGTCGATACCGAGCCGTAACATCTCCTGAGTTACCGTACGATGTTCAAAGAACTTCGACGAAATCGTTAGGTTTATTAACGAGTTTTAAGGTTTCACATGGTGTTTTTATGAGTTGTAAGGTGTCCAACATTATACTAACGTGCTTGTCAAGATGCTAATATGTCATACAGAGTCGTAAGATGTCTTAAGTTTCCGTACGATGTTCAAAGGACTCGGACGAATTCATTAGGTTTAGTATGGAGTTTTAATGTTTTTACGGTGATGTAAGGTGTTCTTAGGAATTGTAATGAGTCCTACATTATTCTAATGTGCTTTTCAAGTTGCTAATGTCGATACCGAGCCGTAACATCTCCTGAGTTACCGTACGATGTTCAAAGGACTTCGACGAAATGTTAGGTATATTAACGAGTTTTAAGGTTTCACATGGTGTTTTTATAAGTTGTAAGGTGTCCAACATTATACAAACGTGCTTGTCAAGATGCTAATATGGCATACAGAGTCGTAAGATGTCTTATGTTGTCGTATGACGTTCAAAGGACTCAGACGAATTCATTAGGTTTCATATGGAGTTTTAAAGTTTCCTACGGTGATGTAAGGTGTTCTTAGGAGATGTAACGCGTCATATGTTATTCTAACGTGCTTTTCATGTTGCTAATGTCGATACCGAGCCGTAACATCTCCTGAGTTACCGTACGATGTTCAAAGGACTTCGACGAAATCGTTAGGTTTATTAACGAGTTTTAAGGTTTCACATGGTGTTTTTATGAGTTGTAAGGTGTCCAACATTATACTAACGTGCTTGTCAAGATGCTAATATGTCATACAGAGTCGTAAGATGTCTTAAGTTTCCGTACGACGTTCAAAGGACTCGGACGAATTCATTAGGTTTAGTATGGCGTTTTAAGGTTTTTACGATGATGTAAGGTGTTCTTAGGAATTGTAATGAGTCCTACATTATTCTAATGTGCTTTTCATGTTTCTAATGTCGAGACCGAGCCGTAACATCTCCTGAGTTACCGTACGATGTTCAAAGGACTTCGACGAAATCGCTAGGTATATTAACGAGTTTTAAGGTTTCACATGGTGTTTTTATAAGTTGTAAGGTGTCCAACATTATACAAACGTGCTTGTCAAGATGCTAATATGGCATACAGAGTCGTAAGATGTCTTATGTTGTCGTACGACGTTCAAAGGACTCGGACGAATTCATTAGGTTTAGTGTGGAGTTTTAATGTTTTTACGGTGATGTAAGGTGTTCTTAGGAATTGTATTGCGTCATATGTTATTCTAATGTGCTTTTCATGTTGCTAATGTCGATACCGAGCCTTAACATCTCCTGAGTTACCGTACGATGTTCAAAGGACTTCGACGAAATCGTTAGGTTTATTAACGAGTTTTAAGATTTCATACGGTGTTGTTATGAGTTTTTAGGCGTCCAACATTATACTAACGTGCTTGTCAAGATGCCAATATGTCATACAGAGTCGTAAGATGTCTTATGTTGTCGTATGACGTTCAAAGGACTCAGACGAATTCATTAGGTTTCATATGGAGTTTTAAAGTTTCCTACGGTGATGTAAGGTGTTCTTAGGAGATGTAACGCGTCATATGTTATTCTAACGTGCTTTTCATGTTGCTAATGTCGATACCGAGCCGTAACATCTCCTGAGTTACCGTACGATGTTCAAAGGACTTCGACGAAATCTTTAGGTTTATTAACGAGTTTTAAGGTTTCACATGGTGTTTTTATGAGTTGTAAGGTGTCCAACATTATACTAACGTGCTGGTCAAGATGCTAATATGTCATACAGAGTCGTAAGATGTCTTAAGTTTCCGTACGACGTTCAAAGGACTCGGACGAATTCATTAGGTTTAGTATGGCGTTTTAATGTTTTTACGGTGATGTAAGGTGTTCTTAGGAATTGTAATGAGTCCTACATTATTCTAATGTGCTTTTCATGTTTCTAATGTCGAGACCGAGCCGTAACATCTCCTGAGTTACCGTACGATGTTCAAAGGACTTCGACGAAATCGCTAGGTATATTAACGAGTTTTAAGGTTTCACATGGTGTTTTTATAAGTTGTAAGGTGTCCAACATTATACAAACGTGCTTGTCAAGATGCTAATATGGCATACAGAGTCGTAAGATGTCTTATGTTGTCGTATGACGTTCAAAGGACTCAGACGAATTCATTAGGTTTCATATGGAGTTTTAAAGTTTCCTACGGTGATGTAAGGTGTTCTTAGGAGATGTAACGCGTCATATGTTATTCTAACGTGCTTTTCATGTTGCTAATGTCGATACCGAGCCGTAACATCTCCTGAGTTACCGTACGATGTTCAAAGGACTTCGACGAAATCGTTAGGTTTATTAACGAGTTTTAAGGTTTCACATGGTGTTTTTATGAGTTGTAAGGTGTCCAACATTATACTAACGTGCTTGTCAAGATGCTAATATGTCATACAGAGTCGTAAGATGTCTTAAGTTTCCGTACGACGTTCAAAGGACTCGGACGAATTCATTAGGTTTAGTATGGCGTTTTAAGGTTTTTACGATGATGTAAGGTGTTCTTAGGAATTGTAATGAGTCCTACATTATTCTAATGTGCTTTTCATGTTTCTAATGTCGAGACCGAGCCGTAACATCTCCTGAGTTACCGTACGATGTTCAAAGGACTTCGACGAAATCGCTAGGTATATTAACGAGTTTTAAGGTTTCACATGGTGTTTTTATAAGTTGTAAGGTGTCCAACATTATACAAACGTGCTTGTCAAGATGCTAATATGGCATACAGAGTCGTAAGATGTCTTATGTTGTCGTACGACGTTCAAAGGACTCGGACGAATTCATTAGGTTTAGTGTGGAGTTTTAATGTTTTTACGGTGATGTAAGGTGTTCTTAGGAATTGTATTGCGTCATATGTTATTCTAATGTGCTTTTCATGTTGCTAATGTCGATACCGAGCCTTAACATCTCCTGAGTTACCGTACGATGTTCAAAGGACTTCGACGAAATCGTTAGGTTTATTAACGAGTTTTAAGATTTCATACGGTGTTGTTATGAGTTTTTAGGCGTCCAACATTATACTAACGTGCTTGTCAAGATGCCAATATGTCATACAGAGTCGTAAGATGTCTTATGTTGTCGTATGACGTTCAAAGGACTCAGACGAATTCATTAGGTTTCATATGGAGTTTTAAAGTTTCCTACGGTGATGTAAGGTGTTCTTAGGAGATGTAACGCGTCATATGTTATTCTAACGTGCTTTTCATGTTGCTAATGTCGATACCGAGCCGTAACATCTCCTGAGTTACCGTACGATGTTCAAAGGACTTCGACGAAATCTTTAGGTTTATTAACGAGTTTTAAGGTTTCACATGGTGTTTTTATGAGTTGTAAGGTGTCCAACATTATACTAACGTGCTGGTCAAGATGCTAATATGTCATACAGAGTCGTAAGATGTCTTAAGTTTCCGTACGACGTTCAAAGGACTCGGACGAATTCATTAGGTTTAGTATGGCGTTTTAATGTTTTTACGGTGATGTAAGGTGTTCTTAGGAATTGTAATGAGTCCTACATTATTCTAATGTGCTTTTCATGTTTCTAATGTCGAGACCGAGCCGTAACATCTCCTGAGTTACCGTACGATGTTCAAAGGACTTCGACGAAATCGCTAGGTATATTAACGAGTTTTAAGGTTTCACATGGTGTTTTTATAAGTTGTAAGGTGTCCAACATTATACAAACGTGCTTGTCAAGATGCTAATATGGCATACAGAGTCGTAAGATGTCTTATGTTGTCGTACGACGTTCAAAGGACTCGGACGAATTCATTAGGTTTAGTATGGAGTTTTAATGTTTTTACGGTGATGTAAGGTGTTCTTAGGAATTGTATTGCGTCCTACATTATTCTAATGTGCTTTTCATGTTGCTAATGTCGATACCGAGCCGTAACATCTCCTGAGTTACCGTACGATGTTCAAAGAACTTCGACGAAATCGTTAGGTTTATTAACGAGTTTTAAGGTTTCACATGGTGTTTTTATGAGTTGTAAGGTGTCCAACATTATACTAACGTGCTTGTCAAGATGCTAATATGTCATACAGAGTCGTAAGATGTCTTAAGTTTCCGTACGATGTTCAAAGGACTCGGACGAATTCATTAGGTTTAGTATGGAGTTTTAATGTTTTTACGGTGATGTAAGGTGTTCTTAGGAATTGTAATGAGTCCTACATTATTCTAATGTGCTTTTCAAGTTGCTAATGTCGATACCGAGCCGTAACATCTCCTGAGTTACCGTACGATGTTCAAAGGACTTCGACGAAATGTTAGGTATATTAACGAGTTTTAAGGTTTCACATGGTGTTTTTATAAGTTGTAAGGTGTCCAACATTATACAAACGTGCTTGTCAAGATGCTAATATGGCATACAGAGTCGTAAGATGTCTTATGTTGTCGTATGACGTTCAAAGGACTCAGACGAATTCATTAGGTTTCATATGGAGTTTTAAAGTTTCCTACGGTGATGTAAGGTGTTCTTAGGAGATGTAACGCGTCATATGTTATTCTAACGTGCTTTTCATGTTGCTAATGTCGATACCGAGCCGTAACATCTCCTGAGTTACCGTACGATGTTCAAAGGACTTCGACGAAATCGTTAGGTTTATTAACGAGTTTTAAGGTTTCACATGGTGTTTTTATGAGTTGTAAGGTGTCCAACATTATACTAACGTGCTTGTCAAGATGCTAATATGTCATACAGAGTCGTAAGATGTCTTAAGTTTCCGTACGACGTTCAAAGGACTCGGACGAATTCATTAGGTTTAGTATGGCGTTTTAAGGTTTTTACGGTGATGTAAGGTGTTCTTAGGAATTGTAATGAGTCCTACATTATTCTAATGTGCTTTTCATGTTTCTAATGTCGAGACCGAGCCGTAACATCTCCTGAGTTACCGTACGATGTTCAAAGGACTTCGACGAAATCGCTAGGTATATTAACGAGTTTTAAGGTTTCACATGGTGTTTTTATAAGTTGTAAGGTGTCCAACATTATACAAACGTGCTTGTCAAGATGCTAATATGGCATACAGAGTCGTAAGATGTCTTATGTCGTCGTACGACGTTCAAAGGACTCGGACGAATTCATTAGGTTTAGTGTGGAGTTTTAATGTTTTTACGGTGATGTAAGGTGTTCTTAGGAATTGTATTGCGTCATATGTTATTCTAATGTGCTTTTCATGTTGCTAATGTCGATACCGAGCCTTAACATCTCCTGAGTTACCGTACGATGTTCAAAGGACTTCGACGAAATCGTTAGGTTTATTAACGAGTTTTAAGATTTCATACGGTGTTGTTATGAGTTTTTAGGCGTCCAACATTATACTAACGTGCTTGTCAAGATGCCAATATGTCATACAGAGTCGTAAGATGTCTTATGTTGTCGTATGACGTTCAAAGGACTCAGACGAATTCATTAGGTTTCATATGGAGTTTTAAAGTTTCCTACGGTGATGTAAGGTGTTCTTAGGAGATGTAACGCGTCATATGTTATTCTAACGTGCTTTTCATGTTGCTAATGTCGATACCGAGCCGTAACATCTCCTGAGTTACCGTACGATGTTCAAAGGACTTCGACGAAATCTTTAGGTTTATTAACGAGTTTTAAGGTTTCACATGGTGTTTTTATGAGTTGTAAGGTGTCCAACATTATACTAACGTGCTTGTCAAGATGCTAATATGTCATACAGAGTCGTAAGATGTCTTAAGTTTCCGTACGACGTTCAAAGGACTCGGACGAATTCATTAGGTTTAGTATGGCGTTTTAATGTTTTTACGGTGATGTAAGGTGTTCTTAGGAATTGTAATGAGTCCTACATTATTCTAATGTGCTTTTCATGTTTCTAATGTCGAGACCGAGCCGTAACATCTCCTGAGTTACCGTACGATGTTCAAAGGACTTCGACGAAATCGCTAGGTATATTAACGAGTTTTAAGGTTTCACATGGTGTTTTTATAAGTTGTAAGGTGTCCAACATTATACAAACGTGCTTGTCAAGATGCTAATATGGCATACAGAGTCGTAAGATGTCTTATGTTGTCGTACGACGTTCAAAGGACTCGGACGAATTCATTAGGTTTAGTGTGGAGTTTTAATGTTTTTACGGTGAAGTAAGGTGTTCTTAGGAATTGTATTGCGTCATATGTTATTCTAATGTGCTTTTCATGTTGCTAATGTCGATACCGAGCCTTAACATCTCCTGAGTTACCGTACGATGTTCAAAGGACTTCGACGAAATCGTTAGGTTTATTAACGAGTTTTAAGATTTCATACGGTGTTGTTATGAGTTTTTAGGCGTCCAACATTATACTAACGTGCTTGTCAAGATGCTAATATGTCATACAGAGTCGTAAGATGTCTTAAGTTTCCGTACGACGTTCAAAGGACTCGGACGAATTCATTAGGTTTAGTATGGCGTTTTAATGTTTTTACGGTGATGTAAGGTGTTCTTAGGAATTGTAATGAGTCCTACATTATTCTAATGTGCTTTTCATGTTGCTAATGTCGATACCGAGCTGTAACATCTCCTGAGTTACCGTACGATGTTCAAAGGACTTCGACGAAATCATTAGGTATATTAACGAGTTTTAAGGTTTCACATTTTGTTTTTATAAGTTGTAAGGTGTCCAACATTATACAAACGTGCTTGTCAAGATGCTAATATGGCATACAGAGTCGTAAGATGTCTTATGTTGTCGTATGACGTTCAAAGGACTCAGACGAATTCATTAGGTTTCATATGGAGTTTTAAAGTTTCCTACGGTGATGTAAGGTGTTCTTAGGAGATGTAACGCGTCATATGTTATTCTAACGTGCTTTTCATGTTGCTAATGTCGATACCGAGCCGTAACATCTCCTGAGTTACCGTACGATGTTCAAAGGACTTCGACGAAATCGCTTGGTATATTAACGAGTTTTAAGGTTTCACATGGTGTTTTTATAAGTTGTAAGGTGTCCAACATTATACAAACGTGCTTGTCAAGATGCTAATATGGCATACAGAGTCGTAAGATGTCTTATGTTGTCGTATGACGTTCAAAGGACTCAGACGAATTCATTAGGTTTCATATGGAGTTTAAAAGTTTCCTACGGTGATGTAAGGTGTTCTTAGGAGATGTAACGCGTTATATGTTATTCTAACGTGCTTTTCATGTTGCTAATGACGATACCGAGCCGTAACATCTCCTGAGTTACCGTACGATATTCAAAGGACTTCGACGAAATCGTTAGGTTTATTAACGAGTTTTAAGGTTTCACATGGTGTTTTTATGAGTTGTAAGGTGTCCAACATTATACTAACGTGCTTGTCAAGATGCTAATATGTCATACAGAGTCGTAAGATGTCTTAAGTTTCCGTACGACGTTCAAAGGACTCAGACGAATTCATTAGGTTTAGTATGGCGTTTTAATGTTTTTACGGTGATGTAAGGTGTTCTTAGGAATTGTAATGAGTCCTACATTATTCTAATGTGCTTTTCATGTTTCTAATGTCGAGACCGAGCCGTAACATCTCCTGAGTTACCGTACGATGTTCAAAGGACTTCGACGAAATCGCTAGGTATATTAACGAGTTTTAAGGTTTCACATGGTGTTTTTATAAGTTGTAAGGTGTCCAACATTATACAAACGTGCTTGTCAAGATGCTAATATGGCATACAGAGTCGTAAGATGTCTTATGTTGTCGTACGACGTTCAAAGGACTCGGACGAATTCATTAGGTTTAGTGTGGAGTTTTAATGTTTTTACGGTGATGTAAGGTGTTCTTAGGAATTGTATTGCGTCATATGTTATTCTAATGTGCTTTTCATGTTGCTAATGTCGATACCGAGCCGTAACATCTCCTGAGTTACCGTACGATGTTCAAAGGACTTCGACGAAATCGTTAGGTTTATTAACGAGTTTTAAGATTTCATACGGTGTTGTTATGAGTTTTTAGGCGTCCAACATTATACTAACGTGCTTGTCAAGATGCTAATATGTCATACAGAGTCGTAAGATGTCTTAAGTTTCCATACGACGTTCAAAGGACTCGGACGAATTCATTAGGTCTAGTATGGAGTTTTAATGTTTTTACGGTTATGTAAGGTGTTCTTAGGAATTGTATTGCGTCCTACATTATTCTAATGTGCTTTTCATGTTGCTAATGTCGATACCGAGCCGTAACATCTCCTGAGTTACCGTACGATGTTCAAAGAACTTCGACGAAATCGTTAGGTTTATTAATGAGTTTTAAGGTTTCACATGGTGTTTTTATGAGTTGTAAGGTGTCCAACATTATACTAAAGTGCTTGTGAAGATGCTAATATGTCATACATAGTCGTAAGATGTCTTAAGTTTCCGTACTACGTTCAAAGGACTCGGACGAATTCATTAGGTTTAGTATGGAGTTTTAATGTTTTTACGGTGATGTAAGATGTTCTTAGGAATTGTAATGAGTCCTACATTATTCTAATGTGCTTTACAAGTTGCTAATGTCGATACCGAGCCGTAACATCTCCTGAGTTACCGTACGATGTTCAAAGGACTTCGACGAAATCGTTAGGTATATTAACGAGTTTTAAGGTTTCACATGGTGTTTTTATAAGTTGTAAGGTGTCCAACATTATACAAACGTGCTTGTCAAGATGCTAATATGGCATACAGAGTCGTAAGATGTCTTATGTTGTCGTATGACGTTCAAAGGACTCAGACGAATTCATTAGGCTTCATATGGAGTTTTAAAGTTTCCTACGGTGATGTAAGGTGTTCTTAGGAGATGTAACGCGTCATATGTTATTCTAACGTGCTTTTCATGTTGCTAATGTCGATACCGAGCCGTAACATCTCCTGAGTTACAGTACGATGTTCAAAGGACTTCGACGAAATCGTTAGGTTTATTAACGAGTTTTAAGGTTTCACATGGTGTTTTTATGAGTTGTAAGGTGTCCAACATTATACTAACGTGCTTGTCAAGATGCTAATATGTCATACAGAGTCGTAAGATGTCTTAAGTTTCCGTACGACGTTCAAAGGACTCGGACGAATTCATTAGGTTTAGTATGGCGTTTTAATGTTTTTACGGTGATGTAACGTGTTCTTAGGAATTGTAATGAGTCCTACATTATTCTAATGTACTTTTCATGTTTCTAATGTCGAGACCGAGCCGTAACATCTCCTGAGTTACCGTACGATGTTCAAAGGACTTCGACGAAATCGCTAGGTATATTAACGAGTTTTAAGGTTTCACATGGTGTTTTTATAAGTTGTAAGGTGTCCAACATTATACAAACGTGCTTGTCAAGATGCTAATATGGCATACAGAGTCGTAAGATGTCTTATGTTGTCGTACGACGTTCAAAGGACTCGGATGAATTCATTAGGTTTAGTGTGGAGTTTTAATGTTTTTACGGTGATGTAAGGTGTTCTTAGGAATTGTATTGCGTCATATGTTATTCTAATGTGCTTTTCATGTTGCTAATGTCGATACCGAGCCGTAACATCTCCTGAGTTACCGTACGATGTT
Source organism: Tagetes erecta (assembly GCA_030867185.1). Lineage (NCBI taxonomy): Eukaryota > Viridiplantae > Streptophyta > Magnoliopsida > Asterales > Asteraceae > Tagetes > Tagetes erecta. Next base: position 39,429,402 of record CM061487.1, on the reverse strand, counting down.
CAAAGGACTTCGACGAAATCGTTAGGTTTATTAACGAGTTTTAAGATTTCATACGGTGTTGTTATGAGTTTTTAGGCGTCCAACATTATACTAACGTGCTTGTCAAGATGCTAATATGTCATACAGAGTCGTAAGATGTCTTAAGTTTCCGTACGACGTTCAAAGGACTCGGACGAATTCATTAGGTTTAGTATGGCGTTTTAATGTTTTTACGGTGATGTAAGGTGTTCTTAGGAATTGTAACGAGTCCTACATTATTCTAATGTGCTTTTCATTTTGCTAATGTCGATACCGAGCCGTAACATCTCCTGAGTTACAGTATGATGTTCAAAGGACTTCGACGAAATCATTAGGTATATTAACGAGTTTTAAGGTTTCGCATGGTGTTTTTATAAGTTGTAAGGTGTCCAACATTATACAAACGTGCTTGTCAAGATGCTAATATGGCATACAGAGTCGTAAGATGTCTTATGTTGTCGTATGACGTTCAAAGGACTCAGACGAATTCATTAGGTTCATATGGAGTTTTAAAGTTTCCTACGGTGATGTAAGGTGTTCTTAGGAGATGTAACGCGTCATATGTTATTCTAACGTGCTTTTCATGTTGCTAATGTCGATACCGAGCCGTAACATCTCCTGAGTTACCGTACGATGTTCAAAGGACTTCGACGAAATCGCTAGGTATATTAACGAGTTTTAAGGTTTCACATGGTGTTTTTATAAGTTGTAAGGTGTCCAACATTATACAAACGTGCTTCTCAAGATGCTAATATGGCATACAGAGTCGTAAGATGTCTTATGTTGTCGTATGACGTTCAAAGGACTCGGACGAATTCATTAGGTTTAGTATGGAGTTTTAATGTTTTTACGGTGATGTAAGGTGTTCTTAGGAATTGTATTGCGTCCTACATTATTCTAATGTGCTTTTCATGTTGCTAATGTCGATACCGAGCCGTAACATCTCCTGAGTTACCGTACGATGTTCAAAGAACTTCGACGAAATCGTTAGGTTTATTAACGAGTTTTAAGGTTTCACATGGTGTTTTTATGAGTTGTAAGGTGTCCAACATTATACTAACATGCTTGTCAAGATGCTAATATGTCATACAGAGTCGTAAGATGTCTTAAGTTTCCGTACGACGTTCAAAGGACTCGGACGAATTCATTAGGTTTAGTATGGAGTTTTAATGTTTTTACGGTGATGTAAGGTGTTCTTAGGAATTGTAATGAGTCCTACATTATTCTAATGTGCTTTTCAAGTTGCTAATGTCGATACCGAGCCGTAACATCTCCTGAGTTACCGTACGATGTTCAAAGGACTTCGACGAAATCGTTAGGTAAATTAACGAGTTTTAAGGTTTCACATGGTGTTTTTATAAGTTGTAAGGTGTCCAACATTATACAAACGTGCTTGTCAAGATGCTAATATGGCATACAGAGTCGTAAGATGTCTTATGTTGTCGTATGACGTTCAAAGGACTCAGACGAATTCATTAGGTTCATATGGAGTTTTAAAGTTTCCTACGGTGATGTAAGGTGTTCTTAGGAGATGTAACGCGTCATATGTTATTCTAACGTGCTTTTCATGTTGCTAATGTCGATACCGAGCCGTAACATCTCCTGAGTTACCGTACGATGTTCAAAGGACTTCGACGAAATCGCTAGGTATATTAACGAGTTTTAAGGTTTCACATGGTGTTTTTATAAGTTGTAAGGTGTCCAACATTATACAAACGTGCTTCTCAAGATGCTAATATGGCATACAGAGTCGTAAGATGTCTTATGTTGTCGTACGACGTTCAAAGGACTCGGACGAATTCATTAGGTTTAGTGTGGAGTTTTAATGTTTTTACGGTGATGTAAGGTGTTCTTAGGAATTGTATTGCGTCATATGTTATTCTAATGTGCTTTTCATGTTGCTAATGTCGATACCGAGCCGTAACATCTCCTGAGTTACCGTACGATGTTCAAAGGACTTCGACGAAATCGTTAGGTTTATTAACGAGTTTTAAGATTTCATACGGTGTTGTTATGAGTTTTTAGGCGTCCAACATTATACTAACGTGCTTGTCAAGATGCTAATATGTCATACAGAGTCGTAAGATGTCTTAAGTTTCCGTACGACGTTCAAAGGACTCGGACGAATTCATTAGGTTTAGTATGGCGTTTTAATGTTTTTACGGTGATGTAAGGTGTTCTTAGGAATTGTAATGAGTCCTACATTATTCTAATGTGCTTTTCATGTTGCTAATGTCGATACCGAGCCGTAACATCTCCTGAGTTACCGTACGATGTTCAAAGGACATCGACGAAATCATTAGGTATATTAACGAGTTTTAAGGTTTCACATGGTGTTTTTATAAGTTGTAAGGTGTCCAACATTATACAAACGTGCTTGTCAAGATGCTAATATGGCATACAGAGTCGTAAGATGTCTTATGTTGTCGTATGACGTTCAAAGGACTCAGACGAATTCATTAGGTTCATATGGAGTTTTAAAGTTTCCTACGGTGATGTAAGGTGTTCTTAGGAGATGTAACGCGTCATATGTTATTCTAACGTGCTTTTCATGTTGCTAATGTCGATACCGAGCCGTAACATCTCCTGAGTTACCGTACGATGTTCAAAGGACTTCGACGAAATCGCTAGGTATATTAACGAGTTTTAAGGTTTCACATGGTGTTTTTATAAGTTGTAAGGTGTCCAACATTATACAAACGTGCTTCTCAAGATGCTAATATGGCATACAGAGTCGTAAGATGTCTTATGTTGTCGTATGACGTTCAAAGGACTCGGACGAATTCATTAGGTTTAGTATGGAGTTTTAATGTTTTTACGGTGATGTAAGGTGTTCTTAGGAATTGTATTGCGTCCTACATTATTCTAATGTGCTTTTCATGTTGCTAATGTCGATACCGAGCCGTAACATCTCCTGAGTTACCGTACGATGTTCAAAGAACTTCGACGAAATCGTTAGGTTTATTAACGAGTTTTAAGGTTTCACATGGTGTTTTTATGAGTTGTAAGGTGTCCAACATTATACTAACGTGCTTGTCAAGATGCTAATATGTCATACAGAGTCGTAAGATGTCTTAAGTTTCCGTACGACGTTCAAAGGACTCGGACGAATTCATTAGGTTTAGTATGGAGTTTTAATGTTTTTACGGTGATGTAAGGTGTTCTTAGGAATTGTAATGAGTCCTACATTATTCTAATGTGCTTTTCAAGTTGCTAATGTCGATACCGAGCCGTAACATCTCCTGAGTTACCGTACGATGTTCAAAGGACTTCGACGAAATCGTTAGGTAAATTAACGAGTTTTAAGGTTTCACATGGTGTTTTTATAAGTTGTAAGGTGTCCAACATTATACAAACGTGCTTGTCAAGATGCTAATATGGCATACAGAGTCGTAAGATGTCTTATGTTGTCGTATGACGTTCAAAGGACTCAGACGAATTCATTAGGTTCATATGGAGTTTTAAAGTTTCCTACGGTGATGTAAGGTGTTCTTAGGAGATGTAACGCGTCATATGTTATTCTAACGTGCTTTTCATGTTGCTAATGTCGATACCGAGCCGTAACATCTCCTGAGTTACCGTACGATGTTCAAAGGACTTCGACGAAATCGCTAGGTATATTAACGAGTTTTAAGGTTTCACATGGTGTTTTTATAAGTTGTAAGGTGTCCAACATTATACAAACGTGCTTCTCAAGATGCTAATATGGCATACAGAGTCGTAAGATGTCTTATGTTGTCGTATGACGTTCAAAGGACTCGGACGAATTCATTAGGTTTAGTATGGAGTTTTAATGTTTTTACGGTGATGTAAGGTGTTCTTAGGAATTGTATTGCGTCCTACATTATTCTAATGTGCTTTTCATGTTGCTAATGTCGATACCGAGCCGTAACATCTCCTGAGTTACCGTACGATGTTCAAAGAACTTCGACGAAATCGTTAGGTTTATTAATGAGTTTTAAGGTTTCACATGGTGTTTTTATGAGTTGTAAGGTGTCCAACATTATACTAACGTGCTTGTCAAGATGCTAATATGTCATACAGAGTCGTAAGATGTCTTAAGTTTCCGTACGACGTTCAAAGGACTCGGACGAATTCATTAGGTTTAGTATGGAGTTTTAATGTTTTTACGGTGATGTAAGGTGTTCTTAGGAATTGTAATGAGTCCTACATTATTCTAATGTGCTTTTCAAGTTGCTAATGTCGATACCGAGCCGTAACATCTCCTGAGTTACCGTACGATGTTCAAAGGACTTCGACGAAATCGTTAGGTAAATTAACGAGTTTTAAGGTTTCACATGGTGTTTTTATAAGTTGTAAGGTGTCCAACATTATACAAACGTGCTTGTCAAGATGCTAATATGGCATACAGAGTCGTAAGATGTCTTATGTTGTCGTATGACGTTCAAAGGACTCAGACGAATTCATTAGGTTTCATATGGAGTTTTAAAGTTTCCTACGGTGATGTAAGGTGATCTTAGGAGATGTAACGCGTCATGTGTTATTCTAACGTGCTTTTCATGTTGCTAATGTCGATACCGAGCCGTAACATCTCCTGAGTTACCGTACGATGTTCAAAGGACTTCGACGAAATCGTTAGGTTTATTAACGAGTTTTAAGGTTTCACATGGTGTTTTTATGAGTTGTAAGGTGTCCAACATTATACTAACGTGCTTGTCAAGATGCTAATATGTCATACAGAGTCGTAAGATGTCTTAAGTTTCCGTACGACGTTCAAAGGACTCGGACGAATTCATTAGGTTTAGTATGGCGTTTTAATGTTTTTACGGTGATGTAAGGTGTTCTTAGGAATTGTAATGAGTCCTACATTATTCTAATGTGCTTTTCATGTTTCTAATGTCGAGACCGAGCCGTAACATCTCCTGAGTTACCGTACGATGTTCAAAGGACTTCGACGAAATCGCTAGGTATATTAACGAGTTTTAAGGTTTCACATGGTGTTTTTTTAAGTTGTAAGGTGTCCAACATTATACAAACGTGCTTGTCAAGATGCTAATATGGCATACAGAGTCGTAAGATGTCTTATGTTGTCGTACGACGTTCAAAGGACTCGGACGAATTCATTAGGTTTAGTGTGGAGTTTTAATGTTTTTACGGTGATGTAAGGTGTTCTTAGGAATTGTATTGCGTCACATGTTATTCTAATGTGCTTTTCATGCTGCTAATGTCGATACCGAGCCGTAACATCTCCTGAGTTACCGTACGATGTTCAAAGGACTTCGACGAAATCGTTAGGTTTATTAACGAGTTTTAAGATTTCATACGGTGTTGTTATGAGTTTTTAGGCGTCCAACATTATACTAACGTGCTTGTCAAGATGCTAATATGTCATACAGAGTCGTAAGATGTCTTAAGTTTCCGTACGACGTTCAAAGGACTCGGACGAATTCATTAGGTTTAGTATGGCGTTTTAATGTTTTTACGGTGATGTAAGGTGTTCTTAGGAATTGTAATGAGTCCTACATTATTCTAATGTGCTTTTCATGTTGCTAATGTCGATACCGAGCCGTAACATCTCCTGAGTTACCGTACGATGTTCAAAGGACTTCGACGAAATCATTAGGTATATTAACGAGTTTTAAGGTTTCACATGGTGTTTTTATAAGTTGTAAGGTGTCCAACATTATACAAACGTGCTTGTCAAGATGCTAATATGGCATACAGAGTCGTAAGATGTCTTATGTTGTCGTATGACGTTCAAAGGACTCAGACGAATTCATTAGGTTTCATATGGAGTTTTAAAGTTTCCTACGGTGATGTAAGGTGTTCTTAGGAGGTGTAACGCCTCATATGTTATTCTAACGTGCTTTTCATGTTGCTAATGTCGATACCGAGCCGTAACATCTCTTGAGTTACCGTACGATGTTCAAAGGACTTCGACGAAATCGTTAGGTTTATTAACGAGTTTTAAGGTTTCACATGGTGTTTTTATGAGTTGTAAGGTGTCCAACATTATACTAACGTGCTTGTCAAGATGCTAATATGTCATACAGAGTCGTAAGATGTCTTAAGTTTCCGTACGACGTTCAAAGGACTCGGACGAATTCATTAGGTTTAGTATGGAGTTTTAATGTTTTTACGGTGATGTAAGGTGTTCTTAGGAATTGTAATGAGTCCTACATTATTCTAATGTGCTTTTCATGTTGCTAATGTCGATACCGAGCCGTAACATCTCCTGAGTTACCGTACGATGTTCAAAGGACTTCGACGAAATCATTAGGTATATTAACGAGTTTTAAGGTTTCATATGGTTTTTTTATAAGTTGTAAGGTGTCCAACATTATACAAACGTGCTTGTCAAGATGCTAATATGGCATACAGGGTCGTAAGATGTCTTATGTTGTCGTATGACGTTCAAAGGACTCAGACGAATTCATTAGGTTTCATATGGAGTTTTAAAGTTTCCTACGGTGATGTAAGGTGTTCTTAGGAGATGTAACGCGTCATATGTTATTCTAACGTGCTTTTCATGCTGCTAATGTCGATACCGAGCCGTAACATCTCCTGAGTTACCGTACGATGTTCAAAGGACTTCGACGAAATCGTTAGGTTTATTAACGAGTTTTAAGGTTTCACATGGTGTTTTTATGAGTTGTAAGGTGTCCAACATTATACTAACGTGCTTGTCAAGATGCTAATATGTCATACAGAGTCGTAAGATGTCTTAAGTTTCCGTACGACGTTCAAAGGACTCGGACGAATTCATTAGGTTTAGTATGGAGTTTTAATGTTTTTACGGTGATGTAAGGTGTTCTTAGGAATTGTAATGAGTCCTACATTATTCTAATGTGCTTTTCAAGTTGCTAATGTCGATACCGAGCCGTAACATCCCCTGAGTTACCGTACGATGTTCAAAGGACTTCGACGAAATCGTTAGGTATATTAACGAGTTTTAAGGTTTCATATGGTTTTTTTATAAGTTGTAAGGTGTCCAACATTATACAAACGTGCTTGTCAAGATGCTAATATGGCATACAGGGTCGTAAGATGTCTTATGTTGTCGTATGACGTTCAAAGGACTCAGACGAATTCATTAGGTTTCATATGGAGTTTTAAAGTTTCCTACGGTGATGTAAGGTGTTCTTAGGAGATGTAACGCGTCATATGTTATTCTAACGTGCTTTTCATGCTGCTAATGTCGATACCGAGCCGTAACATCTCCTGAGTTACCGTACGATGTTCAAAGGACTTCGACGAAATCGTTAGGTTTATTAACGAGTTTTAAGGTTTCACATGGTGTTTTTATGAGTTGTAAGGTGTCCAACATTATACTAACGTGCTTGTCAAGATGCTAATATGTCATACAGAGTCGTAAGATGTCTTAAGTTTCCGTACGACGTTCAAAGGACTCGGACGAATTCATTAGGTTTAGTATGGCGTTTTAATGTTTTTACGGTGATGTAAGGTGTTCTTAGGAATTGTAATGAGTCCTACATTATTCTAATGTGCTTTTCATGTTTCTAATGTCGAGACCGAGCCGTAACATCTCCTGAGTTACCGTACGATGTTCAAAGGACTTCGACGAAATCGCTAGGTATATTAACGAGTTTTAAGGTTTCACATGGTGTTTTTATAAGTTGTAAGGTGTCCAACATTATACAAACGTGCTTGTCAAGATGCTAATATGGCATACAGAGTCGTAAGATGTCTTATGTTGTCGTACGACGTTCAAAGGACTCGGACGAATTCATTAGGTTTAGTGTGGAGTTTTAATGTTTTTACGGTGATGTAAGGTGTTCTTAGGAATTGTATTGCGTCATATGTTATTCTAATGTGCTTTTCATGTTGCTGATGTCGATACCGAGCCGTAACATCTCCTGAGTTACCGTACGATGTTCAAAGGACTTCGACGAAATCGTTAGGTTTATTAACGAGTTTTAAGATTTCATACGGTGTTGTTATGAGTTTTTAGGCGTCCAACATTATACTAATGTGCTTGTCAAGATGCTAATATGTCATACAGAGTCGTAAGATGTCTTAAGTTTCCATACGACGTTCAAAGGACTCGGACGAATTCATTAGGTTTAGTATGGTGTTTTAATGTTTTTACGGTGATGTAAGGTGTTCTTAGGAATTGTAATGAGTCCTACATTATTCTAATGTGCTTTTCATGTTGCTAATGTCGATACCGAGCCGTAACATCTCCTGAGTTACCGTACGATGTTCAAAGGACTTCGACGAAATCATTAGGTATATTAACGAGTTTTAAGGTTTCACATGGTGTTTTTATAAGTTGTAAGGTGTCCAACATTATTCAAACGTGCTTGTCAAGATGCTAATATGGCATACAGAGTCGTAAGATGTCTTATGTTGTCGTATGACGTTCAAAGGACTCAGACGAATTCATTAGGTTTCATATGGAGTTTTAAAGTTTCCTACGGTGATGTAAGGTGTTCTTAGGAGATGTAACGCCTCATATGTTATTCTAACGTGCTTTTCATGTTGCTAATGTCGATACCGAGCCGTAACATCTCCTAAGTTACCGTACGATGTTCAAAGGACTTCGACGAAATCGTTAGGTTTAATAACGAGTTTTAAGGTTTCACATGGTGTTTTTATGAGTTGTAAGGTGTCCAACATTATACTAACGTGCTTGTCAAGATGCTAATATGTCATACAGAGTCGTAAGATGTCTTAAGTTTCCGTACGACGTTCAAAGGACTCGGACGAATTCATTAGGTTTAGTATGGCGTTTTAATGTTTTTACGGTGATGTAAGGTGTTCTTAGGAATTGTAATGAGTCCTACATTTTTCTAATGTGCTTTTCATGTTTCTAATGTCGAGACCGAGCCGTAACATCTCCTGAGTTACCGTACGATGTTCAAAGGACTTCGATGAAATCGCTAGGTATATTAACGAGTTTTAAGGTTTCACATGGTGTTTTTATACGTTGTAAGGTGTCCAACATTATACAAACATGCTTGTCAAGATGCTAATATGGCATACAGAGTCGTAAGATGTCTTATGTTGTCGTACGACGTTCAAAGGACTCGGACGAATTCATTAGGTTTGGTGTGGAGTTTTAATGTTTTTACGGTGATGTAAGGTGTTCTTAGGAATTGTATTGCGTCATATGTTATTCTAATGTGCTTTTCATGTTGCTAATGTCATACCGAGCCGTAACATCTCCTGAGTTACCGTACGATGTTCAAAGGACTTCGACGAAATCGTTAGGTTTATTAACGAGTTTTAAGATTTCATACGGTGTTGTTATGAGTTTTTAGGCGTCCAACATTATACTAACGTGCTTCTCAAGATGCTAATATGTCATACAGAGTCGTAAGATGTCTTAAGTTTCCGTACGACGTTCAAAGGACTCAGACGAATTCATTAGGTTTAGTATGAAGTTTTAATGTTTTTACGGTGTTGTAAGGTGTTCTTAGGAATTATAATGAGTCCTACATTATTCTAATGTGCTTTTCATGTTGCTAATGTCGAGACCGAGCCGTAACATCTCCTGAGTTACCGTACGATGTTCAAAGGACTTCGACGAAATCGTTAGGTATATTAACGAGTTTTAAGGTTTCACATGGTATTTTTATAAGTTGTAAGGGGTCCAACATTATACAAACGTGCTTGTCAAGATGCTAATATGTCATACAGAGTCGTAAGATGTCTTAAGTTTCCGTACGACGTTCAAAGGACTCGGACGAATTCATTAGGTTTAGTATGGCGTTTTAATGTTTTTACGGTGATGTAAGGTGTTCTTAGGAATTGTAATGAGTCCTACATTTTTCTAATGTGCTTTTCATGTTTCTAATGTCGAGACCGAGCCGTAACATCTCCTGAGTTACCGTACGATGTTCAAAGGACTTCGATGAAATCGCTAGGTATATTAACGAGTTTTAAGGTTTCACATGGTGTTTTTATAAGTTGTAAGGTGTCCAACATTATACAAACATGCTTGTCAAGATGCTAATATGGCATACAGAGTCGTAAGATGTCTTATGTTGTCGTACGACGTTCAAAGGACTCGGACGAATTCATTAGGTTTGGTGTGGAGTTTTAATGTTTTTACGGTGATGTAAGGTGTTCTTAGGAATTGTATTGCGTCATATGTTATTCTAATGTGCTTTTCATGTTGCTAATGTCATACCGAGCCGTAACATCTCCTGAGTTACCGTACGATGTTCAAAGGACTTCGACGAAATCGTTAGGTTTATTAACGAGTTTTAAGATTTCATACGGTGTTGTTATGAGTTTTTAGGCGTCCAACATTATACTAACGTGCTTCTCAAGATGCTAATATGTCATACAGAGTCGTAAGATGTCTTAAGTTTCCGTACGACGTTCAAAGGACTCAGACGAATTCATTAGGTTTAGTATGAAGTTTTAATGTTTTTACGGTGTTGTAAGGTGTTCTTAGGAATTATAATGAGTCCTACATTATTCTAATGTGCTTTTCATGTTGCTAATGCCGAGACCGAGCCGTAACATCTCCTGAGTTACCGTACGATGTTCAAAGGACTTCGACGAAATCGTTAGGTATATTAACGAGTTTTAAGGTTTCACATGGTATTTTTATAAGTTGTAAGGGGTCCAACATTATACAAACGTGCTTGTCAAGATGCTAATATGTCATACAGAGTCGTAAGATGTCTTAAGTTTCCGTACGACGTTCAAAGGACTCGGACGAATTCATTAGGTTTAGTATGGCGTTTTAATGTTTTTACGGTGATGTAAGGTGTTCTTAGGAATTGTAATGAGTCCTACATTTTTCTAATGTGCTTTTCATGTTTCTAATGTCGAGACCGAGCCGTAACATCTCCTGAGTTACCGTACGATGTTCAAAGGACTTCGATGAAATCGCTAGGTATATTAACGAGTTTTAAGGTTTCACATGGTGTTTTTATAAGTTGTAAGGTGTCCAACATTATACAAACATGCTTGTCAAGATGCTAATATGGCATACAGAGTCGTAAGATGTCTTATGTTGTCGTACGACGTTCAAAGGACTCGGACGAATTCATTAGGTTTGGTGTGGAGTTTTAATGTTTTTACGGTGATGTAAGGTGTTCTTAGGAATTGTATTGCGTCATATGTTATTCTAATGTGCTTTTCATGTTGCTAATGTCATACCGAGCCGTAACATCTCCTGAGTTACCGTACGATGTTCAAAGGACTTCGACGAAATCGTTAGGTTTATTAACGAGTTTTAAGATTTCATACGGTGTTGTTATGAGTTTTTAGGCGTCCAACATTATACTAACGTGCTTCTCAAGATGCTAATATATCATACAGAGTCGTAAGATGTCTTAAGTTTCCGTACGACGTTCAAAGGACTCAGACGAATTCATTAGGTTTAGTATGGAGTTTTAATGTTTTTACGGTGTTGTAAGGTGTTCTTAGGAATTATAATGAGTCCTACATTATTCTAATGTGCTTTTCATGTTGCTAATGTCGAGACCGAGCCGTAACATCTCCTGAGTTACCGTACGATGTTCAAAGGACTTCGACGAAATCGTTAGGTTTCTTAACGAGTTTTAAGATTTCATACGGTGTTGTTATGAGTTTTTAGGCGTCCAACATTATACTAACGTGCTTCTCAAGATGCTAATATGTCATACAGAGTCGTAAGATGTCTTAAGTTTCCGTACGACGTTCAAAGGACTCGGACGAATTCATTAGGTTTAGTATGGAGTTTTAATGTTTTTACGGTGATGTAAGGTGTTCTTAGGAATTGTAATGAGTCCTACATTATTCTAATGTGCTTTTCATGTTGCTAATGGCGATACCGAGCCGTAACATCTCCTGAGTTACCGTACGATGTTCAAAGGACTTCGACGAAATCGTTAGGTATATTAACGAGTTTTAAGGTTTCATATGGTGTTTTTATAAGTTGTAAGGTGTCCAACATTATACAAACGTGCTTGTCAAGATGCTAATATGGCATACAGAGTCGTAAGATGTCTTATGTTGTCGTACGACGTTCAAAGGACTCGGACGAATTCATTAGGTTTGGTGTGGAGTTTTAATGTTTTTACGGTGATGTAAGGTGTTCTTAGGAATTGTATTGCGTCATATGTTATTCTAATGTGCTTTTCATGTTGCTAATGTCATACCGAGCCGTAACATCTCCTGAGTTACCGTACGATGTTCAAAGGACTTCGACGAAATCGTTAGGTTTCTTAACGAGTTTTAAGATTTCATACGGTGTTGTTATGAGTTTTTAGGCGTCCAACATTATACTAACGTGCTTCTCAAGATGCTAATATGTCATACAGAGTCGTAAGATGTCTTAAGTTTCCGTACGACGTTCAAAGGACTCGGACGAATTCATTAGGTTTAGTATGGCGTTTTAATGTTTTTACGGTGATGTAAGGTGTTCTTAGGAATTGTAATGAGTCCTACATTATTCTAATGTGCTTTTCATGTTGCTAATGTCGATACCGAGCCGTAACATCTCCTGAGTTACCGTACGATGTTCAAAGGACTTCGACGAAATCATTAGGTATATTAACGAGTTTTAAGGTTTCACATGGTGTTTTTATAAGTTGTAAGGTGTCCAACATTATACAAACGTGCTTGTCAAGATGCTAATATGGCATACAGAGTCGTAAGATGTCTTATGTTGTCGTATGACGTTCAAAGGACTCAGACGAATTCATTAGGTTTCATATGGAGTTTTAAAGTTTCCTACGGTGATGTAAGGTGTTCTTAGGAGATGTAACGCCTCATATGTTATTCTAGCGTGCTTTTCATGTTGCTAATGTCGATACCGAGCCGTAACATCTCCTGAGTTACCGTACGATGTTCAAAGGACTTCGACGAAATCGTTAGGTTTATTAACGAGTTTTAAGGTTTCACATGGTGTTTTTATGAGTTGTAAGGTGTCCAACATTATACTAACGTGCTTGTCAAGATGCTAATATGTCATACAGAGTCGTAAGATGTCTTAAGTTTCCGTACGACGTTCAAAGGACTCGGACGAATTCATTAGGTTTAGTATGGAGTTTTAATGTTTTTACGGTGATGTAAGGTGTTCTTAGGAATTGTAATGAGTCCTACATTATTCTAATGTGCTTTTCAAGTTGCTAATGTCGATACCGAGCCGTAACATCTCCTGAGTTACCGTACGATGTTCAAAGGACTTCGACGAAATCGTTAGGTATATTAACGAGTTTTAAGGTTTCATATGGTGTTTTTATAAGTTGTAAGGTGTCCAACATTATACAAACGTGCTTGTCAAGATGCTAATATGGCATACAGAGTCGTAAGATGTCTTATGTTGTCGTATGACGTTCAAAGGACTCAGACGAATTCATTAGGTTTCATATGGAGTTTTAAAGTTTCCTACGGTGATGTAAGGTGTTCTTAGGAGATGTAACGCCTCATATGTTATTCTAACGTGCTTTTCATGTTGCTAATGTCGATACCGAGCCGTAACATCTCCTGAGTTACCGTACGATGTTCAAAGGACTTCGACGAAATCGTTAGGTTTATTAACGAGTTTTAAGGTTTCACATGGTGTTTTTATAAGTTGTAAGGTGTCCAACATTATACAAACGTGCTTGTCAAGATGCTAATATGGCATACAGAGTCGTAAGATGTCTTATGTTGTCGTATGACGTTCAAAGGACTCAGACGAATTCATTAGGTTTCATATGGAGTTTTAAAGTTTCCTACGGTGATGTAAGGTGTTCTTAGGAGATGTAACGCCTCATATGTTATTCTAACGTGCTTTTCATGTTGCTAATGTCGATACCGAGCCGTAACATCTCCTGAGTTACCGTACGATGTTCAAAGGACTTCGACGAAATCGTTAGGTTTATTAACGAGTTTTAAGGTTTCACATGGTGTTTTTATGAGTTGTAAGGTGTCCAACATTATACTAACGTGCTTGTCAAGATGCTAATATGTCATACAGAGTCGTAAGATGTCTTAAGTTTCCGTACGACGTTCAAAGGACTCGGACGAATTCATTAGGTTTAGTATGGAGTTTTAATGTTTTTACGGTGATGTAAGGTGTTCTTAGGAATTGTAATGAGTCCTACATTATTCTAATGTGCTTTTCAAGTTGCTAATGTCGATACCGAGCCGTAACATCTCCTGAGTTACCGTACGATGTTCAAAGGACTTCGACGAAATCGTTAGGTATATTAACGATTTTTAAGGTTTCATATGGTGTTTTTATAAGTTGTAAGGTGTCCAACATTATACAAACGTGCTTGTCAAGATGCTAATATGGCATACAGAGTCGTAAGATGTCTTATGTTGTCGTATGACGTTCAAAGGACTCAGACGAATTCATTAGGTTTCATATGGAGTTTTAAAGTTTCCTACGGTGATGTAAGGTGTTCTTAGGAGATGTAACGCGTCATATGTTATTCTAACGTGCTTTTCATGTTGCTAATGTCGATACCGAGCCGTAACATCTCCTGAGTTACCCTACGATGTTCAAAGGACTTCGACGAAATCGTTAGGTTTATTAACGAGTTTTAAGGTTTCACATGGTGTTTTTATGAGTTGTAAGGTGTCCAACATTATACTAACGTGCTTGTCAAGATGCTAATATGTCATACAGAGTCGTAAGATGTCTTAAGTTTCCGTACGACGTTCAAAGGACTCGGACGAATTCATTAGGTTTAGTATGGCGTTTTAATGTTTTTACGGTGATGTAAGGTGTTCTTAGGAATTGTAATGAGTCCTACATTTTTCTAATGTGCTTTTCATGTTTCTAATGTCGAGACCGAGCCGTAACATCTCCTGAGTTACCGTACGATGTTAAAAGGACTTCGATGAAATCGCTAGGTATATTAACGAGTTTTAAGGTTTCACATGGTGTTTTTATAAGTTGTAAGGTGTCCAACATTATACAAACGTGCTTGTCAAGATGCTAATATGGCATACAGAGTCGTAAGATGTCTTATGTTGTCGTACGACGTTCAAAGGACTCGGACGAATTCATTAGGTTTGGTGTGGAGTTTTAATGTTTTTACGGTGATGTAAGGTGTTCTTAGGAATTGTATTGCGTCATATGTTATTCTAATGTGCTTTTCATGTTGCTAATGTCATACCGAGCCGTAACATCTCCTGAGTTACCGTACGATGTTCAAAGGACTTCGACGAAATCGTTAGGTTTATTAACGAGTTTTAAGATTTCATACGGTGTTGTTATGAGTTTTTAGGCGTCCAACATTATACTAACGTGCTTCTCAAGATGCTAATATGTCATACAGAGTCGTAAGATGTCTTAAGTTTCCGTACGACGTTCAAAGGACTCAGACGAATTCATTAGGTTTAGTATGGAGTTTTAATGTTTTTACGGTGATATAAGGTGTTCTTAGGAATTATAATGAGTCCTACATTATTCTAATGTGCTTTTCATGTTGCTAATGTCGAGACCGAGCCGTAACATCTCCTGAGTTACCGTACGATGTTCAAAGGACTTCGAAGAAATCGTTAGGTATATTAACGAGTTTTAAGGTTTCACATGGTATTTTTATAAGTTGTAAGGGGTCCAACATTATACAAACGTGCTTGTCAAGATGCTAATATGTCATACAGAATCGTAAGATGTCCTAAGTTGCCGTACGACGTTCAAAGGACTCGGACGAATTCATTAGGTTTAGTATGGAGTTTTAATGTTTTTACGGTGATGTAAGGTGTTCTTAGGAATTGTAATGAGTCCTACATTATTCTAATGTGCTTTTCATGTTGCTAATGGCGATACCGAGCCGTAACATCTCCTGACTTACCGTACGATGTTCAAAGGACTTCGACGAAATCGTTAGGTATATTAACGAGTTTTAAGGTTTCATATGGTGTTTTTATAAGTTGTAAGGTGTCCAACATTATACAAACGTGCTTGTCAAGATGCTAATATGGCATACAGAGTCGTAAGATGTCTTATGTTGTCGTACGACGTTCAAAGGACTCGGACGAATTCATTAGGTTTCGTATGGAGTTTTAAAGTTTCCTACGGTGATGTAAGGTGTTCTTAGGAATTGTAATGCGTCCTACATTATTCTAATGTGCTTTTCATGTTGCTAATGTCGATACCGAGCCGTAACATCTCCTGAGTTACCGTACGATGTTCAAAGGACTTCGACGAAATTGTTAGGTTTATTAACGAGTTTTAAGGTTTCATACGGTGTTGTTAGGAGTTTTTAGGCGTCCAAATATATACTAACGTGCTTGTCAAGATGCTAATATGTCATACAGAGTCGTAAGATGTCTTAAGTTTCCGTACGACGTTCAAAGGACTCGGACGAATTCATTAGGTTTAGTATGGCGTTTTAATGTTTTTACGGTGATGTAAGGTGTTCTTAGGAATTGTAATGAGTCCTACATTATTCTAATGTGCTTTTCATGTTGCTAATGTCGATACCGAGCCGTAACATCTCCTGAGTTACCGTACGATGTTCAAAGGACTTCGACGAAATCATTAGGTATATTAACGAGTTTTAAGGTTTCACATGGTGTTTTTATAAGTTGTAAGGTGTCCAACATTATACAAACGTGCTTGTCAAGATGCTAATATGGCATACAGAGTCGTAAGATGTCTTATGTTGTCGTATGACGTTCAAAGGACTCAGACGAATTCATTAGGTTTCATATGGAGTTTTAAAGTTTCCTACGGTGATGTAAGGTGTTCTTAGGAGATGTAACGCCTCATATGTTATTCTAACGTGCTTTTCATGTTGCTAATGTCGATACCGAGCCGTAACATCTCCTGAGTTACCGTACGATGTTCAAAGGACTTCGACGAAATCGTTAGGTTTATTAACGAGTTTTAAGGTTTCACATGGTGTTTTTATGAGTTGTAAGGTGTCCAACATTATACTAACGTGCTTGTCAAGATGCTAATATGTCATACAGAGTCGTAAGATGTCTTAAGTTTCCGTACGACGTTCAAAGGACTCGGACGAATTCATTAGGTTTAGTATGGAGTTTTAATGTTTTTACGGTGATGTAAGGTGTTCTTAGGAATTGTAATGAGTCCTACATTATTCTAATGTGCTTTTCAAGTTGCTAATGTCGATACCGAGCCGTAACATCTCCTGAGTTACCGTACGATGTTCAAAGGACTTCGACGAAATCGTTAGGTATATTAACGAGTTTTAAGGTTTCATATGGTGTTTTTATAAGTTGTAAGGTGTCCAACATTATACAAACGTGCTTGTCAAGATGCTAATATGGCATACAGAGTCGTAAGATGTCTTATGTTGTCGTATGACGTTCAAAGGACTCAGACGAATTCATTAGGTTTCATATGGAGTTTTAAAGTTTCCTACGGTGATGTAAGGTGTTCTTAGGAGATGTAAGGTGTCCAACATTATACTAACGTGCTTGTCAAGATGCTAATATGTCATACAGAGTCGTAAGATGTCTTAAGTTTCCGTACGACGTTCAAAGGACTCGGACAAATTCATTAGGTTTAGTATGGCGTTTTAATGTTTTTACGGTGATGTAAGGTGTTCTTAGGAATTGTAATGAGTCCTACATTTTTCTAATGTGCTTTTCATGTTTCTAATGTCGAGACCGAGCCGTAACATCTCCTGAGTTACCGTACGATGTTCAAAGGACTTCGATGAAATCGCTAGGTATATTAACGAGTTTTAAGGTTTCACATGGTGTTTTTATAAGTTGTAAGGGGTCCAACATTATACAAACGTGCTTGTCAAGATGCTAATATGTCATACAGAATCGTAAGATGTCCTAAGTTGCCGTACGACGTTCAAAGGACTCGGACGAATTCATTAGGTTTAGTATGGAGTTTTAATGTTTTTACGGTGATGTAAGGTGTTCTTAGGAATTGTAATGAGTCCTACATTATTCTAATGTGCTTTTCATGTTGCTAATGGCGATACCGAGCCGTAACATCTCCTGACTTACCGTACGATGTTCAAAGGACTTCGACGAAATCGTTAGGTATATTAACGAGTTTTAAGGTTTCATATGGTGTTTTTATAAGTTGTAAGGTGTCCAACATTATACAAACGTGCTTGTCAAGATGCTAATATGGCATACAGAGTCGTAAGATGTCTTATGTTGTCGTACGACGTTCAAAGGACTCGGACGAATTCATTAGGTTTCGTATGGAGTTTTAAAGTTTCCTACGGTGATGTAAGGTGTTCTTAGGAATTGTAATGCGTCCTACATTATTCTAATGTGCTTTTCATGTTGCTAATGTCGATACCGAGCCGTAACATCTCCTGAGTTACCGTACGATGTTCAAAGGACTTCGACGAAATTGTTAGGTTTATTAACGAGTTTTAAGGTTTCATACGGTGTTGTTAGGAGTTTTTAGGCGTCCAAATATATACTAACGTGCTTGTCAAGATGCTAATATGTCATACAGAGTCGTAAGATGTCTTAAGTTTCCGTACGACGTTCAAAGGACTCGGACGAATTCATTAGGTTTAGTATGGCGTTTTAATGTTTTTACGGTGATGTAAGGTGTTCTTAGGAATTGTAATGAGTCCTACATTATTCTAATGTGCTTTTCATGTTGCTAATGTCGATACCGAGCCGTAACATCTCCTGAGTTACCGTACGATGTTCAAAGGACTTCGACGAAATCATTAGGTATATTAACGAGTTTTAAGGTTTCACATGGTGTTTTTATAAGTTGTAAGGTGTCCAACATTATACAAACGTGCTTGTCAAGATGCTAATATGGCATACAGAGTCGTAAGATGTCTTATGTTGTCGTATGACGTTCAAAGGACTCAGACGAATTCATTAGGTTTCATATGGAGTTTTAAAGTTTCCTACGGTGATGTAAGGTGTTCTTAGGAGATGTAACGCCTCATATGTTATTCTAACGTGCTTTTCATGTTGCTAATGTCGATACCGAGCCGTAACATCTCCTGAGTTACCGTACGATGTTCAAAGGACTTCGACGAAATCGTTAGGTTTATTAACGAGTTTTAAGGTTTCACATGGTGTTTTTATGAGTTGTAAGGTGTCCAACATTATACTAACGTGCTTGTCAAGATGCTAATATGTCATACAGAGTCGTAAGATGTCTTAAGTTTCCGTACGACGTTCAAAGGACTCGGACGAATTCATTAGGTTTAGTATGGAGTTTTAATGTTTTTACGGTGATGTAAGGTGTTCTTAGGAATTGTAATGAGTCCTACATTATTCTAATGTGCTTTTCAAGTTGCTAATGTCGATACCGAGCCGTAACATCTCCTGAGTTACCGTACGATGTTCAAAGGACTTCGACGAAATCGTTAGGTATATTAACGAGTTTTAAGGTTTCATATGGTGTTTTTATAAGTTGTAAGGTGTCCAACATTATACAAACGTGCTTGTCAAGATGCTAATATGGCATACAGAGTCGTAAGATGTCTTATGTTGTCGTATGACGTTCAAAGGACTCAGACGAATTCATTAGGTTTCATATGGAGTTTTAAAGTTTCCTACGGTGATGTAAGGTGTTCTTAGGAGATGTAAGGTGTCCAACATTATACTAACGTGCTTGTCAAGATGCTAATATGTCATACAGAGTCGTAAGATGTCTTAAGTTTCCGTACGACGTTCAAAGGACTCGGACAAATTCATTAGGTTTAGTATGGCGTTTTAATGTTTTTACGGTGATGTAAGGTGTTCTTAGGAATTGTAATGAGTCCTACATTTTTCTAATGTGCTTTTCATGTTTCTAATGTCGAGACCGAGCCGTAACATCTCCTGAGTTACCGTACGATGTTCAAAGGACTTCGATGAAATCGCTAGGTATATTAACGAGTTTTAAGGTTTCACATGGTGTTTTTATAAGTTGTAAGGTGTCCAACATTATACAAACGTGCTTGTCAAGATGCTAATATGGCATACAGAGTCGTAAGATGTCTTATGTTGTCGTACGACGTTCAAAGGACTCGGACGAATTCATTAGGTTTGGTGTGGAGTTTTAATGTTTTTACGGTGATGTAAGGTGTTCTTAGGAATTGTATTGCGTCATATGTTATTCTAATGTGCTTTTCATGTTGCTAATGTCATACCGAGCCGTAACATCTCCTGAGTTACCGTACGATGTTCAAAGGACTTCGACGAAATCGTTAGGTTTATTAACGAGTTTTAAGATTTCATACGGTGTTTTTATGAGTTTTTAGGCGTCCAACATTATACTAACGTGCTTCTCAAGATGCTAATATGTCATACAGAGTCGTAAGATGTCTTAAGTTTCCGTACGACGTTCAAAGGACTCAGACGAATTCATTAGGTTTAGTATGGAGTTTTAATGTTTTTACGGTGATGTAAGGTGTTCTTAGGAATTATAATGAGTCCTACATTATTCTAATGTGCTTTTCATGTTGCTAATGTCGAGACCGAGCCGTAACATCTCCTGAGTTACCGTACGATGTTCAAAGGACTTCGACGAAATCGTTAGGTATATTAACGAGTTTTAAGGTTTCACATGGTATTTTTATAAGTTGTAAGGGGTCCAACATTATACAAACGTGCTTGTCAAGATGCTAATATGTCATACAGAATCGTAAGATGTCCTAAGTTGCCGTACGACGTTCAAAGGACTCGGACGAATTCATTAGGTTTAGTATGGAGTTTTAATGTTTTTACGGTGATGTAAGGTGTTCTTAGGAATTGTAATGAGTCCTACATTATTCTAATGTGCTTTTCATGTTGCTAATGGCGATACCGAGCCGTAACATCTCCTGAGTTACCGTACGATGTTCAAAGGACTTCGACGAAATCGTTAGGTATATTAACGAGTTTTAAGGTTTCATATGGTGTTTTTATAAGTTGTAAGGTGTCCAACATTATACAAACGTGCTTGTCAAGATGCTAATATGGCATACAGAGTCGTAAGATGTCTTATGTTGTCGTATGACGTTCAAAGGACTCAGACGAATTCATTAGGTTTCATATGGAGTTTTAAAGTTTCCTACGGTGATGTAAGGTGTTCTTAGGAGATGTAAGGTGTCCAACATTATACTAACGTGCTTGTCAAGATGCTAATATGTCATACAGAGTCGTAAGATGTCTTAAGTTTCCGTACGACGTTCAAAGGACTCGGACAAATTCATTAGGTTTAGTATGGCGTTTTAATGTTTTTACGGTGATGTAAGGTGTTCTTAGGAATTGTAATGAGTCCTACATTTTTCTAATGTGCTTTTCATGTTTCTAATGTCGAGACCGAGCCGTAACATCTCCTGAGTTACCGTACGATGTTCAAAGGACTTCGATGAAATCGCTAGGTATATTAACGAGTTTTAAGGTTTCACATGGTGTTTTTATAAGTTGTAAGGTGTCCAACATTATACAAACGTGCTTGTCAAGATGCTAATATGGCATACAGAGTCGTAAGATGTCTTATGTTGTCGTACGACGTTCAAAGGACTCGGACGAATTCATTAGGTTTGGTGTGGAGTTTTAATGTTTTTACGGTGATGTAAGGTGTTCTTAGGAATTGTATTGCGTCATATGTTATTCTAATGTGCTTTTCATGTTGCTAATGTCATACCGAGCCGTAACATCTCCTGAGTTACCGTACGATGTTCAAAGGACTTCGACGAAATCGTTAGGTTTATTAACGAGTTTTAAGATTTCATACGGTGTTTTTATGAGTTTTTAGGCGTCCAACATTATACTAACGTGCTTCTCAAGATGCTAATATGTCATACAGAGTCGTAAGATGTCTTAAGTTTCCGTACGACGTTCAAAGGACTCAGACGAATTCATTAGGTTTAGTATGGAGTTTTAATGTTTTTACGGTGATGTAAGGTGTTCTTAGGAATTATAATGAGTCCTACATTATTCTAATGTGCTTTTCATGTTGCTAATGTCGAGACCGAGCCGTAACATCTCCTGAGTTACCGTACGATGTTCAAAGGACTTCGACGAAATCGTTAGGTATATTAACGAGTTTTAAGGTTTCACATGGTATTTTTATAAGTTGTAAGGGGTCCAACATTATACAAACGTGCTTGTCAAGATGCTAATATGTCATACAGAATCGTAAGATGTCCTAAGTTGCCGTACGACGTTCAAAGGACTCGGACGAATTCATTAGGTTTAGTATGGAGTTTTAATGTTTTTACGGTGATGTAAGGTGTTCTTAGGAATTGTAATGAGTCCTACATTATTCTAATGTGCTTTTCATGTTGCTAATGGCGATACCGAGCCGTAACATCTCCTGACTTACCGTACGATGTTCAAAGGACTTCGACGAAATCGTTAGGTATATTAACGAGTTTTAAGGTTTCATATGGTGTTTTTATAAGTTGTAAGGTGTCCAACATTATACAAACGTGCTTGTCAAGATGCTAATATGGCATACAGAGTCGTAAGATGTCTTATGTTGTCGTACGACGTTCAAAGGACTCGGACGAATTCATTAGGTTTCGTATGGAGTTTTAAAGTTTCCTACGGTGATGTAAGGTGTTCTTAGGAATTGTAATGCGTCCTACATTATTCTAATGTGCTTTTCATGTTGCTAATGTCGATACCGAGCCGTAACATCTCCTGAGTTACCGTACGATGTTCAAAGGACTTCGACGAAATTGTTAGGTTTATTAACGAGTTTTAAGGTTTCATACGGTGTTGTTAGGAGTTTTTAGGCGTCCAAATATATACTAACGTGCTTGTCAAGATGCTAATATGTCATACAGAGTCGTAAGATGTCTTAAGTTGCCGTACGACGTTCAAAGGACTCGGACGAATTCATTAGGTTTAGTATGGAGTTTTAATGTTTTTACGGTGATGTAAGGTGTTCTTAGGAGTTGTAATGAGTCCTACATTATTCTAATGTGATTTTCATGTTGCTAATGTCGATACCGAGCTGTAACATCTCCTGAGTTACCGTACGATGTTCAAAGGACTTCGACGAAATCGTTAGGTATATTAACGAGTTTTAAGGTTTCACATGGTGTTTTTACAAGTTGTAAGGTGTCCAACATTATACAAACGTGCTTGTCAAGATGCTAATATGGCATACAGAGTCGTAAGATGTCTTATGTTGTCGTACGACGTTCAAAGGACTCGGACGAATTCATTAGGTTTCGTATGGAGTTTTATAGTTTCCTACGGTGATGTAAGGTGTTCTTAGGAATTGTAATGCGTCCTACTATATTCTAATGTGCTTTTCATGTTGCTAATGTCGCATACTAAGCCGTAACAACTCTTAAGTTACCGTACGATGTTCAAAGGATTTCGACAAAATCATTAGGTTTATTAAGTAGTTTTAAGATTTCATATGGTGTTGTTAGGACTTTTTAGGCGTCCAACATTATACTAACATGCTTGTCAAGATGCTAATATGTCATACAGAGTCGTAAGATGTCTTAAGTTGCCGTACGACGTTCAAAGGACTCGGACGAATTCATTAGGTTTAGTATGGAGTTTTAATGTTTTTACAGTGATGTTAGGTGTTCTTAGGAATTGCAATGAGTCCTACATTATTCTAATGTGCTTTTCATGTTGCTAATGTCGATACCGAGCCGTAACATCTCCTAAGTTATCGTACGATGTTCAAAGGATTTCCACGAAATCATTAGGTTTATTAACGAGTTTTAAGGTTTCATACGGTGTTGTTAGGAATTTTTAGGCGTCCAACATTATACTAACGGGCTTGTCAAGATGCTAATATGTCATACAGAGTCGTAAGATGTCTTAAGTTGCCGTACGACGTTCAAAGCCGTAACATCTCCTGAGTTACCGTACGAAGTTCAAAGGACTTCGAAGAAATCGTTAGGTTTATTAACGAGTTTTAAGGTTTCACATGGTGTGTTTATGAGTTGTAAGGTGTCCAACATTATACTAACGTGCTTGTCAAGATGCTAATATGTCATACAGAGTCGTAAGATGTCTTAAGTTGCCGTATGACGTTCAAAGGACTCGGACGAATTTATTAGGTTTAGTATGGAGTTTTAATGTTTTTACGGTGATGTAAGGTGTTCTTATGAATTGTAATGAGTCCTACATTATTCTAATGTGCTTTTCATGTTGCTAATGTCGATACCGAGCCGTAACATCTCCTGAGTTACCGTACGATGTTCAAAGGACTTCGACGAAATCGTTAGGTATATTAACGAGTTTTAAGGTTTCACATGGTGTTTTTATAAGTTGTAAGGTGTCCAACATTATACAAACGTGCTTGTCAAGTTGCTAATATGGCATACAGAGTCGTAAGATGTCTTATGTTGTCGTACGACGTTCAAAGGACTCGGACGAATTCATTAGGTTTCGTATGGAGTTTTAAAGTTTCCTACGGTGATGTAAGGTGTTCTTAGGAATTGTAATGCGTCCTACATTATTCTAATGTACTTTTCATGTTGCTAATGTCGCATACAAAGCCGTAACAACTCTTAAGTTACCGTACGATGTTCAAAGGATTTTGACGAAATCATTAGGTTTATTAAGGAGTTTTAAGGTTTCATACGGTGTTGTTAGAAGTTTTTAGGCGTCCAACATTATACTAACGTGCTTGTCAAGATGCTAATATGTCATACAGAGTCGTAAGATGTCTTAAGTTGCCGTACGACGTTCAAAGGACTCGGACGAATTCATTAGGTTTAGTATGGAGTTTTAATGTTTTTACGGTGATGTAATGTGTTCTTAGGAATTGTAATGAGTCCTACATTATTCTAATGTGCTTTTCCTGTTGCTAATGTCGATACCGAGCCGTAACAACTCTTAAGTTATCGTACGATGTTCAAAGGATTTCGACGAAATCATTAGGTTTATTAACGAGTTTTAAGGTTTCATACGGTGTTGTTAGGAGTTTTTAGGCGTCCAACATTATACTAACGGGCTTGTCAAGATGCTAATATGTCATACAGAGTCGTAAGATGTCTTAAGTTGTCGTACGATGTTCAAAGGACTTCGACGAAATCGTTAGGTTTATTAACGAGTTTTAAGGTTTCACATGGTGTTTTTATGAGTTGTAAGGCGTCCAACATTATACTAACGTGCTTGTCAAGATGCTAATATGTCATACAGAGTCGTAAGATGTCTTAAGTTGCCGTACGACGTTCAAAGGACTCGGACGAATTCATTAGGTTTAGTATGGAGTTTTAATGTTTTTACGGTGATGTAAGGTGTTCTTAGGAATTGTAATGAGTCGTACATTATTCTAATGTGCTTTTCATGTTGCTAATGTCGATACCGAGCCGTAACATCTCCTGAGTTACCGTACGATGTTCAAAGGACTTCGACGAAATCGTTAGGTATATTAACGAGTTTTAAGGTTTCACATGGTTTTTTTATAAGTTGTAAGGTGTCCAACATTATACAAACGTGCTTGTCAAGATGCTAGTATGGCATACAAAGTCGTAAGATATCTTATGTTGTCGTACGACGTTCAAAGGACTCGGACGAATTCATTAGGTTTCGTATGGAGTTTTAAAGTTTCCTACGGTGATGTAAGGTGTTCTTAGGAATTGTAATGCGTCCTACATTATTCTAATGTGCTTTTCATGTTGCTAATGTCGCATACTAAGCCGTAACAACTCTTAAGTTATCGTACGATGTTCAAAGGATTTCGACGAAATCATTAGGTTTATTAAGGAGTTTTAAGGTTTCATACAGTGTTGTTAGGATTTTTAGGCGTCCAACATTATACTAACTTGCTTGTCAAGATGCTAATATGTCATACAGAGTCGTAAGATGTCTTAAGTTGCCGTACGACGTTCAAAGGACTCGGACGAATTCATTAGGTTTAGTATGGAGTTTTAATGTTTTTACGGTGATGTAAGGTGTTCTTAGGAATTGTAATGAGTCATACATTATTCTAATGTGCTTTTCCTGTTGCTAATGTCGATACCGAGCCGTAACAACTCTTAAGTTATCGTACGATGTTCAAAGGATTTCGAAGAAATCATTAGGTTTATTAACGAGTTTTAAGGTTTCATACGGTGTTGTTAGGAGTTTTTAGGCGTCCAACATTATACTAACGGGCTTGTCAAGATGCTAATATGTCATACAGAGTCGTAAGATGTCTTATGTTGCGGTACGATGTTCAAAGGACTTCGACGAAATCGTTAGGTTTATTAACGAGTTTTAAGGTTTCACATGGTGTTTTTATGAGTTGTAAGGTGTCCAACATTATACTAACGTGCTTGTCAAGATGCTAATATGTCATACAGAGTCGTAAGATGTCTTAAGTTGTCGTACGACGTTCAAAGGACTCGGACGAATTCATTAGGTTTAGTATGGAGTTTTAATGTTTTAACGGTGATGTAAGGTGTTCTTAGGAATTGTAATGAGTCCTACATTATTCTAATGTGCTTTTCATGTTGCTAATGTCGATACCGAGCCGTAACATCTCCTGAGTTACCGTACGATGTTCAAAGGACTTCGACGAAATCGTTAGGTATATTAACGAGTTTTAAGGTTTCACTTGGTGTTTTTATAAGTTTTAAGATGTCCAACATTATACAAACGTGCTTGTCAAGATGCTAATATGGCATACAGAGTCGTAAGATGTCTTATGTTGTCGTACGACGTTCAAAGGACTCGGACGAATTCATTAGGTTTCGTATGGAGTTTTAAAGTTTCCTACGGTGATTTAAGGTGTTCTTAGGAATTGTAATGCGTCCTACATTATTCTAATGTACTTTTCATGTTGCTACTGTCGCATACTAAGTCGTAACAACTCTTAAGTTACCGTACGATGTTCAAAGGATTTCGACGAAATCATTAGGTTTATTAAGGAGTTTTAAGGTTTCATACGGTGTTGTTAAGAGTTTTTAGGCGTCCAACATTATACTAACGTGCTTGTCAAGATGCTAATATGTCATACAGAGTCGTAAGATGTCTTAAGTTGCCGTACGATGTTCAAAGGACTTCGACGAAATCGTTAGGTTTATTAACGAGTTTTAAGGTTTCACATGGTGTTTTTATGAGTTGTAAGGTGTCCAACATTATACTAACGTGCTTGTCAAGATGCTAATATGTCATACAGAGTCGTAAGATGTCTTAAGTTGTCGTACGACGTTCAAAGGACTCGGACGAATTCATTAGGTTTAGTATGGAGTTTTAATGTTTTAACGGTGATGTAAGGTGTTCATAGGAATTGTAATGAGTCCTACATTATTCTAATGTGCTTTTCATGTTGCTAATGTCGATACCGAGCCGTAACATCTCCTGAGTTACCATACGATGTTCAAAGGACTTCGACGAAATCGTTAGGTATATTAACGAGTTTTAAGGTTTCACATGGTGTTTTTATAAGTTTTAAGATGTCCAACATTATACAAACGTGCTTGTCAAGATGCTAATATGGCATACAGAGTCGTAAGATGTCTTATGTTGTCGTACGACGTTCAAAGGACTCGGACGAATTCATTAGGTTTCGTATGGAGTTTTAAAGTTTCCTACGGTGATGTAAGGTGTTCTTAGGAATTGTAATGAGTCATACATTATTCTAATGTGCTTTTCCTGTTGCTAATGTCGATACCGAGCCGTAACAACTCTTAAGTTATCGTACGATGTTCAAAGGATTTCGAAGAAATCATTAGGTTTATTAACGAGTTTTAAGGTTTCATACGGTGTTGTTAGGAGTTTTTAGGCATCCAACATTATACTAACGGGCTTGTCAAGATGCTAATATGTCATACAGAGTCGTAAGATGTCTTAAGTTGCGGTACGATGTTCAAAGGACTTCGACGAAATCGTTAGGTTTATTAACAAGTTTTAAGGTTTCACATGGTGTTTTTATGAGTTGTAAGGTGTCCAACATTATACTAACGTGCTTGTCAAGATGCTAATATGTCATACAGAGTCGTAAGATGTCTTAAGTTGTCGTACGACGTTCAAAGGACTCGGACGAATTCATTAGGTTTAGTATGGAGTTTTAATGTTTTAACGGTGATGTAAGGTGTTCTTAGGAATTGTAATGAGTCCTACATTATTCTAATGTGCTTTTCATGTTGCTAATGTCGATACCGAGCCGTAACATCTCCTGAGTTACCGTACGATGTTCAAAGGACTTCGACGAAATCGTTAGGTATATTAACGAGTTTTAAGGTTTCACATGGTGTTTTTATAAGTTTTAAGATGTCCAACATTATACAAACGTGCTTGTCAAGATGCTAATATGGCATACAGAGTCGTAAGATGTCTTATGTTGTCGTACGACGTTCAAAGGACTCGGACGAATTCATTAGGTTTCGTATGGAGTTTTAAAGTTTCCTACGGTGATGTAAGGTGTTCTTAGGAATTGTAATGCGTCCTACATTATTCTAATGTACTTTTCATGTTGCTACTGTCGCATACTAAGTCGTAACAACTCTTAAGTTACCGTACGATGTTCAAAGGATTTCGACGAAATCATTAGGTTTATTAAGGAGTTTTAAGGTTTCATACGGTGTTGTTAAGAGTTTTTAGGCGTCCAACATTATACTAACGTGCTTGTCAAGATGCTAATATGTCATACAGAGTCGTAAGATGTCTTAAGTTGCCATACGACGTTCAAAGGACTCGGACGAATTCATTAGGTTTAGTATGGAGTGATAGTCACTATGTATAGGTTGGACTCACCGGCTTGTCGGTGTTACTTTTGTTTGTAATTGTTAAACTTGTATTTGTATTAGTGCTAGCGAACCTACGGGCGAATCTATAGATTCGCCCGCAGGTCATCATGTCTTTTGTATTTAGGTGTCGACTGGGCGAACCTATGTGCCCAGCGAACCTGTGTTGGTTCGCTAGATAGATTCGCTAGAGCGAATCTATCAGCGAACCTAACACTACTATATATTGTAACCTTATCTTCACTTTATACAACTTTTGCACATCTTTTACCAAGACTATAATTCACTGATCTGTGTTGTGTAATCGTTCTAATGAGGTGCTAGGAGCATATATCTTTCATCTTTGTAGCTTATTTACCTCATTTGTGTGTTGGATCTTGTTATTGGGTTGTTTGGATATTATAGACTTTGTTCTTCAAGTCTTTGACATATTTGTGTTAAAACAAGTCAACAAAGCACTGAAATCACAATCATTATGGACCAACATGGAGTTTTAATGTTTTTACGGTGATGTAAGGTGTTCTTAGGAATTGTAATGAGTCGTACATTATTCTAATGTGCTTTTCATGTTGCTAATGTCGATACCGAGCCGTAACATCTCCTGAGTTACCGTACGATGTTCAAAGGACTTCGACGAAATCGTTAGGTATATTAACGAGTTTTAAGGTTTCACATGGTGTTTTTATAAGTTGTAAGGTGTCCACCATTATACAAACGTGCTTGTCAAGATACTAGTATGGCATACAGAGTCGTAAGATATCTTATGTTGTCGTACGACGTTCAAAGGACTCGGACGAATTCATTGTGGTATTTGGTCATAGAAAGCTTTTAAAACAAACGTGTATGCAAATGGTCAAGTTTTGAGGGTTTTCGAGCTGTTTCCGTACTGTTTCAGGGTGGTTGAGCTACCAGCGAATCTATTTGTTCAATCAGCGAAACTGTCTGTTCTTCCAGCGAACCTAATTCAAATTTTTGTCCTGATTGGTTTGTGTTCTGGCCAGCGAATCTAACATATCACCGAACGAAAGTTCACTTGTTTGGCTGACTGTGCAAGCGAAACTGCTGCCAAAATTAGGCCAGCGAACCTGTGCTTGTCTGTCAGCGAAACTGTTGCTCGCCCAGCGAATTTGTTCCCAGCGAATCTGCCAGCGAATCTATTGTGTTCTTTGAGCGAATCTAGCCAGCGAATCTGCTTGTATTCAGCGAATCTACAATGTGTTCAAAGTCATGACTTCATCAACACTTAATATGAATGATCTGGACAGCGTTCAACCTAACAGGCCACCGAGGCTTGTTAGTGGTGAAAACTTTGAAGACTGGAAAAGATGTTTGAAAACCTTCTTCTACTACACGGACTACAACCAATGGGAATCTATAGTAAATGGCCCGCACGTGCCAACAACTGTTGAAGGAACCGTCACCTCAGTAAACACAGTCCCAACTACTTTTACTGAAACAGATATCAAGTTACTGGATCGTGACAAGAAGGCATTAGGGGCACTGATACTTTGCTTACATCAGGACATCTTCAACCGGTTTGCAGAACATACAACTGCAAAAAGCCTGTATGATGCATTGTGTGAATTTTATGATGGCAATGAGGATCTGAAACTGGATAGAAAAGCTCAGGCTGAAAAGGAATTCAACTCTTTTGTGGGATACTCACAAGAGAACTTGACTGATATTACAAATAGATTCCTATCTGTGTCAAGTAATCTGAAGAAATATGATGAAAAGCTGGGCAATCACGAACAAGTAGCAAAATTGTTAGATTCTCTTCCTCCTCAATGGAGCCTACAAATCAAGCTGTTAAAACAAGAGAGAAACTTTCCTGACTACAAACTGATGGACGTCATCAACAAGCTGAAGTCTTTCGACCTTGATGTAAAAAGAAGAGAATATAATCAGTCAATGATGGTTCCAAACATCCCCTCTCAAAATGCTGCACTTATCTCATCCGCTGCAAACTCTTACGTTTACAGTGCTGCATCTAGAGGATCATCAGGTCATGTGTCTGCTAAATCTGCCGGTGCATCTACAAACGCTGGTTCAAGCTCAAATGCGTCTGTCACCACTCAAATTCCGTCTGACACCATGGCTTTATTTGGAATGTTTGTTCACAGTTATGAAGCTCTTGTTGCAGGTGAGTTGAAAGGGAAGGGTATGACAGTAGAAGATATGTATCAGGTGGACCCTGATGATCTGGAGGAAACAGATATCCAATGGTAGATGGCTATGCTCACTCTTCGTGCCAGACGATTCATGGAAAGAACTGGCAGAAGAAACTTTGGAAATCAGGGACAGAATGCTAAGCTGGGATATGACAAGGGAATGTTACGATGCTATAACTGCAAACAACTGGGCCACTTCAAGAGAGAATGCCCATTACCAATCGTTACTGAGCCAGTTAACTCTGCAAATCCAAGATCTGCTCCAATTCAAGAAAAGGTTGAGGAAGCAAAGTCAAAGAATGAAACTGCACTACTCACCAA
Organism: Tagetes erecta; assembly: GCA_030867185.1. Lineage (NCBI taxonomy): Eukaryota > Viridiplantae > Streptophyta > Magnoliopsida > Asterales > Asteraceae > Tagetes > Tagetes erecta. Next base: position 39,398,432 of record CM061487.1, on the reverse strand, counting down.
CTTTGACTGGAGTGCAGAAATTGAAGAAACCAAGGAGGAGATTAACCATGCCCTTGTTGCTGAAATTGCTGAGTTTAATGACTATGATATAAATCTCTTTGATCCGTTCAAAGAATTTTATGGACAGGAAGAGGAAGAGAAAGTGGAGAATGTTGTTAAAGTTCAATCAGATGTTATTGCTCAAGGACATCTGAATCATTCATGGTTAGTTTGTGAAGCTGCTGTTAATGAAGTGAAGCATGAGGAGGAGTCTAAGGCTAGCTTGGAAGAAATGATTGAAAAGGCAAGGCTGGATGCAGTTGATGAATTCAAAAGAAGCACTCCCTACTGTCAATGTGATCGTGCTCTGGCCGCCGAAAAACTGGTAATCGGTCTTCCTTACGATGTTATTGAAGATATGTGTTCATCTGCTTGCAAAATTCGTTTAATTGGCATATACAAAGCAAATAAATTGTTAATGTCAAACGAAAACGAATTAAAAAGAACCATCAAAGAGCTTAAATTAAGTGAATCAAAATATTTTGTTAAGTTAAGAGAAGCTTTAAAGGAAAATGAACACTTAAAAAGAACTCTTTTAGAAAAGAACTGTGAAATTAACTACTTGACTGAGCAAGTTACACTTGCTGAATTTGAAGCAAGAAAACTTAAAAACAAACTGCAGCAGTGGACTATATCTGGTATGAAAAGGGAGGAACTGTGCAAGAAACAAAGGGGGGCCAGAGTTAAGACAGGGTTGGGTCTTAGTAACAATGAAACATATGCCTATCCTCCACCGAGTACTTTCTGTTATTCTCCTACACCTATTCCTCATCCCTCAAATGAGTTAATTCAAGAGATTATGCAGAACGATACTGACAGTTCCATTGCAGGTTTAAGTGAAGTAAACCTTAAGGAAGTTAGAGAGGAGTACGCATATGGTGAGAGTGTTGGGCTCGGTTGTTCTGGCAGTAGTGATTGCAGTAGTTCTGATTCCAAGAAGTCTTTTGAAGACATTTGTTTAGATAATCCTGTTTGTAGTAATGTGTCATATTCAGACAATTTCATGTTTAATAGTAATTTAGGGTGCTCCACTTCAAACCCTAATGTGGTGAATGATGATGATTTGATTAATAATGTGTGTGTGAATGACAAAGACAAACTTTCAGGTCAAGTCTCTGAAAGTCAAACCAAAACAAACTGCTTTCAAAAGTTCTTCACTCACCAAATTCCAACTTTCACACCTGTGAGAATTTCAAAACCAAAAGAGAAGGAATCATCTTTTTCATACATTCTTAAACCAAAACCTGAATCTGATACTGGTAAAGTCACAACAGGTAAGTTAAAAGAACTCTATGACACTTACAGTGACTGCAACTCACAACTGTCTGAATGTGATGAGGAGATTGAAATGGATAAAATTCCTGTTAACAGAGTTCCCAAAGCTGGTTTTAAATCTCACTGTTTTAAATGTGGAAATACTGGTCACACTGTCAAGCAATGCCCTAAGTTAATCCAAAATAGCTCAAAGCAAAAATCTTTCGGAAAAAGATTAAACTCTTTTGTAAATAATTTCTTTTGTAATTCTTCATCTGCTCCACCACCCAAGTACACAAAGACTTGGGTGCCTATTTCAAAGGTCTAATTTTTCTTTTCTTTTAATAAATGTCAGGAACATTCAAATGCCGTTGTAAATAGTCATTGGCATATTGACAGCGGATGTTCCAGACATATGACAGGATTGAAGGATCTTCTTACTAACTATAGGATCATAAATGGCGGTTATGTCGCTTTTGCGGGAGACAAGAAAGGTGGGAAGATGATCGGTCAAGGAGAAGTCTCAAATGGCTCACTCACTTTGGAAGACGTCAACTATGTTCCTGAACTGGCATTCAATCTTCTGAGTGTATCACAAATCTGTGATAAGAATATTCCTGTGTTGTTTCTTCCTAATGAATGCCTGTTCTTGAAGCCAGAGTTTACCATTCCTGAAGATATGGTGATCATGCGAGCTCCAAGACGAAATGATACCTATATGCTGAATATGGGATCAACAGAATCAAACTCCACCGTGACATGTCTACTGTCTAAAGCATCATCCTTTGAATCATTTTTGTGGCATAAACGTTTAGGACACATCAATTTTAAAATTCTGAATAAATTGGTTAAGAACAATTTGGTTAGGGGTTTACCACTCAAAGACTTTTCAGTGTTTGAGAAGTGTATGGCTTGTGCTAAAGGAAAACAGCACAAAAAGCCACATAAACTCAAAATTACAAATACTATCTCAGAACCCCTCGAATTGTTACATACTGATTTATTTGGTCCAATAAGTGTCAAATCAATTGCTAAAAAGTCTTATTGCTTGGTTGTCACAGATGATTACTCTAGGTACACCTGGGTAAGATTCATGGCGAACAAGAGTGAGACTGCAGAAGAATTGATGAAGCTGATTCCTCTAATAGAGGTTCTTGGAAAGAAGAAGGTTCAAGCCATCAGAAGCGATAACGGAACTGAATTCAGAAACCACATCTTCAACTCCTTCTGTGAACAACGGGGTATTCTCAGACAGTTTAGCGCTGCCCGAACACCACAACAAAATGGTGTTGCTGAAAGAAAGAATCGAACTCTTGTGGAGGCCGCTAGAACTATGCTGATCGAGTCAAAACTTCCAATTATTTTCTGGGCTGAAGCGGTTAATTGTGCAGCTTATGTTCTTAACAGGGTACTGATTGTCAAGGAAAAGATGAAGACTTCATACCAACTGTTTCGAGGGATTAAGCCGCTGATTGATTTTCTACGCCCCTTTGGATGTTCTTGCACTCTTTTGAATACTCAAGATCAGAAGACGAAGTTTGGTGCTGTCTCTGATGAATGCTTCTTTGTGGGATACTCGACCACACAAAAGGCGTATCGTGTTTACAATAAGCGAACGCGGATTGTGCAAGAGTCCTACTATGTTGATTGGCAAGAATCAAACACTACCAGTATTGGTAGCGAACCAGCTTGGTTTTATGATTCCACCACCATTTTCAAATCATTTAATCTTCCTGACTCTGACGATGACGATATCATTCCACACACATCGGTTTCTATTTTCAATCATACACCTACACCATCACAATCACAACCTTCAACATCAGCTACACAACTACCTCCCACTTCATTTGACATCCCATCACCTCCACGGCTCCACCACCTCAAACTGTTCAAACTTCCACATCAGATATTCCATCCACATCCAACACCATTCCATCACCTACACCTACACCTCCACAACCATCAAATCAAACACCCTCAACCGACCAAAATCCTTTACTACTCAACACTGACTTCAAAACCCTGAAAAACCACCCTCACGATTATATCATTGGATCTATTACTGATGGTGTGCGAACCCGGAGTCAGAGCGGTTTGATTAATGAATGTCTTTATGCTGCCTTTCTGTCTCAAGTCGTTCCAAAGAATTATAAACAGGCACTTGAAGATCCGAGTTGGGTGGATGCCATGCAGATGGAACTGCAGCAATTCAGGAAGCTCAAAGTTTGGGAACTGGTTGATCTTCCTCCTAACAAGTGTCCAATCGGCACTAAATGGGTTTTTCGGAACAAGCCAGATGATCGTGGTGTGGTAATTAGAAATAAAGCGAGACTGGTTGTTCAAGGATTTGCTCAAGAGGAGGGGATCGACTACACCGAAGTTTTTGCTCCAGTCGCTCGCCTGGAAGCCATCAGAATCTTTCTTGCACATGCTGCGAACAAAAACTTTAAGGTTTATCAGATGGATGTGAAATGTGCATTTCTATATGGAGATATCGATGAGGAGATCTATGTCTGTCAACCACCAGGTTTCGAGGATCCCGATTTCCCGTCAAAGGTTTACAAGCTTGATAAATCCTTGTATGGGTTGCATCAAGCTCCACGGATCTGGTATGAAACTCTGACACAGTATCTTCTCAGCAAGGGTTTCTCTCGTGGGAGTATAGACATGACATTGTTCAAGAAGGAGGTGGATGGCGAGCTGCTGATCGTTCAAGTGTATGTTGATGATATCATTTTTGGTTCGACTAATGAAGGGCTGTGCAGAGAATTTGAGAAGGTGATGATGGATCGTTTTGAGATGACAATAATGGGGGAGATGTGTTTCTTCTTGGGGCTGCAAGTGGAGCAAAAGCCTGATGGAATTCTAATCCACCAAGAGAAATATATCAAGGAAATCCTCACAAAGTTTGGCATGGATGACTCGTCTCCTGAATTGATTCCTTTTACAGCTCAAACATGCCTTACTTCCGATGATAATGGGAATCCTGTGGATGCTCATCGGTACCGCTCGATGATCGGATCTCTCATGTATCTGACTGCAAGTCGTCCAGATATTACATTTGCCGTGTGTTACTGTGCTCGTTTCCAAGCCAATCCAAAAGAATCACATGAAAAAGCTGTCAAACGAATTTTCCGTTATCTTAAGGGTTCCTCTCGTTTGGGACTTTGGTACCCAAAAGGTGGGAACTTTGATTTACATGCTTTTTCTGATAGTGATCATGCTGGTTGCAGGATTAACAGGAAATCAGTCACTGGTGGATGTCAATATCTTGGAGAATGTCTTGTTTCATGGCAAAGCAAGAAGCAAACAACCGTCTCTCTGTCCACAGGAGAAGCAGAATACATTGCCGCTTCAAGTTGCTGTTGCCAAGTGCTGTGGATTCAACATCAGATGATGGATTATGGCATCAACTTTCTTCACACGCCACTCTTTTGTGACAATGAAGCTGCTGTTGGAATCGCCAAGAATCCTATTCATCACACTCGAACCAAGCACATTGAAACAAGAATTCATGCAATCAGGGATGCACAGGAAAAGGGTTTTATTGATATTATTCTTATCGAAACTAGAAAGCAAAAAGCTGATCTTTTCACAAAAACTTTTGACAAACCACGTTTTTATGAACTGATCTCCATGCTTGGACTTATATCTTTTTGAAAAACCTTTTTTCTGTGAGAATCCTTTTGTAAATATGTAAATAATCTTTTCTTTATCTTCTTTGAAAAATCCGTGGGTCACTCGATTCATTGCTCAGTTACTTTAATTTTATTTTATCTTCCTTTATTTTTCTTTTAATTTTGTATATTTATATATTAAGAAAATCTGAAAAACAAAAATTTCTTATTAGACGGCTATTATATAGAAATTTTGGGGGAGATATAAAAGATTAACTATTTATAGTTTTTCAATTTTTGCTATTTCAGGATCTCCGTTTTGATTGATGTTGAAAAGTCGTTGAAGGAGGTCAGAAGCATTGCGTTTGGGATATGTCAGATAGGCTCAGCCCGAAAACGAAGTAAACAGTGATTGTGCAGCCAAACATAACGCTCAAGATCTCGACAACAAGGATTATCTCCTTGACGTGATTGGATTGCACAAAGATAATGGTTCTGTCAAAAATGGGTTGAGAGCGTCAAATCTTTGTCTTGATTTCCCCAAACATCCCAAATCACCCTCGCCCTATCCCCGAATCGAGTTTCTAGTATGCAAAACAAATAAAATATAAAAAAAAGCTGCTAGTGATGCTCTTCGGAAAAGCCTCTGAGTGAGTTACTAGTTAACTCCTCAGAACGTCTTGAGTCAAGTGCTTAACTCCTCTGCTATACGGAAGTATTGACCTGGAGTTGGTGGATCTTCTCTGCTATACGGAAGTATTGACCTGAAGATTCACCGAGCATGCTCAAATGTTTATCTCCTCTGTTATACGTCAGTATAGACCTGGAGCTCTAGACTATTTGAGTTTCCCAAATAATAAGTCGCATTGTATTCAAAAGAATCAATTGCTGACAAGCTCCACACACAAAGAAAAGATGCAAAAATTGCACAAGTGTCAAAAGAAGCTAATGCATCGGTCAACATTCAAAAGTTGATCATTGAAATTCAAGCAAAGTCAATAGTATTGCTCAAATATACCCTGATGACAGAACTTGTTCTTTTTACCTAGACGTCTGTGGGGACCAAGTTGTCAGAGACTCTTCAATCAAACCGAAAACATGATAAAAGAAGCTGCTGATCTCTTGTTGAAAGGACTAAGGCATGGGTTTAAATGGACAAACATATCTGCAATCCCGCCAATCGATGATTCTCCGAATTCTACTCAAAACATCATGATGAATATATATCCTTATTAACGTTTAAAACTTTGTTAATTTATTTTATTTTATTTTATTTTATTTTTTTAATTTTAACTTCTATCTCGTTTTTACAAGTATTTTTTAGGATTTTTTTGTGTATATGTTTATTTTTGGAGCGTTGATATCGTGGGACGTTTTCACGGATTTGCAAAGATTTTAAAATTTAAGAAAATCCAAAAATATTCTATTTTGTGTGCGAGCGAACCTGCTAGCGAACCTACAGGTTCGCCCAAATCTCAGGTTCGCCCGCAACCACTTTTGCACCGCCGCCGCAAAATTGTTTTTGACTCTTGGTCTTCTGGCGAACCTAAAAGTTCGCTGTACATAAGTTCGCTGGCATATATTAAGTTCGCTAGACTGTCTGCCAGCGAACCTATGTGTGTATATATATATACAGTGACAGCGAAACATCTCGCATATTCGCTGTCCAACTGTACTGTAGCACGACTTTCAAAATCTCACGCCAAAGTTCGATTCTCACTCCAACCGGTCTTTTTCACACATTAAACATCATTTAATTGTCTGGTATGTGATCGATTACACTCTAATCTCAGTCTAAACCCTTAATCGCACCATTACCATGTTTTTAACTGTCGGACCTTGATTATGTGTTGATTGAATGACTGATTTTGTGTTACATGTTAGGGTTTTACTTCATTATAGCCCCGTTTAATGTTTAGTTTGACTGTCTGCTGCTTTATATGCTTAATAATGGTTGATTGATTGTGATTCTGGCCGTTTTTCAAAATCTAGGGTTTCCAGCGAACCTATGTGTTCGTCTGGCGAATCTGAACGAAAGTTCAAAACTTCGAGCGAACCTATGTCGTTATGCTGCCCGCGCGACAACATAGATTCGCCCGACTGTTTCTAGCGAACCTATACATTCGCTCGACCATAATGACTGATTTTTCACGTCAGCGAATCTATAGGTTCTGGTGCCAAAATCTCAGGTTCGCTATACCAGCGAACCTAATTTCCAGCGAATCTATTTTCTGTTTTTCAAATCTTCATTTCTGATCAATCTCCGTTTATTTTTCAGGCAAAATGTCGACTTTATTCTTTGAGAAAAAGCACAACATGTGTGCTTTACTTGATGAAAACCATGAAAAGGCCGTGAGCTATAGAGATGCAATCAAATGGCTGAAATCGTCTCATATACATTATGCCATCTCTCACTCTCCTACTATATATGAGACGTATGTTCGGGATTTTTGGCGAACTGCTATCATGAACGTGTCGGTACAGCCGTCACGTATCTGTGCTAAAGTCGGTGGACATGACCTGGAGTTCACAGAGGCTGATCTAGCCAGGATTCTAAGGCTAGAAGAGGATGTAGGAGAGGAAGTAAGTATGACTCCTGAGGAAGTGTACGGGGCACTCCGGACTGCTGGGTATGAGGGTCCGATGCCCGGCGAAAAGAAGATGGAGTTTGTCAAGTCCTACTTGATCCAGGAGTGGAGGTACATCGCTCATGTGTTTATCATGTGCCTGGATCATAGGAAGGGGGGTACGGACGGGCTGAACCTTGACTGGGCGAGGGCTATGGTGCTATTTTGCCGGGGGCAAAAGGCCAATCTCGCGAAGTTAATATTCAATTATCTTCTCGAGAACATTCACGCTACCAAAGGCATCAAGTGGTTAATGTATCCCAGGTTCATTCAGATGGTACTGAATGACAAATTGCCGGATCTGCCGGTTGTTGGCGCTGAGCTGAAGGTATGGGATATGCATTCCAGGATCTTCAAAGATTGTAAATCGGTGAGGTCAGACTGTGTGGGAAGGACTGCTTATTTGTGGGAGAACATGTACAGTGCTGAAAGGTGGGTTTATATACGGAGGCTGATGGAAACGGAAAGGAAACGGGGTGGAGAAAATATAGAGGTGGTTGAAAAGAAGATCAGGAAACGGAAAGCCTATGCCAAAGAGAAAGATTATTCATTTGATAGGGAGGTTGATGAAATCCAAGCCGAGATTGATGCTGGCAGGGAACTACGAACAAAGAAAAGGTCTGATACAAACGCTGAAGGGTCAAAGAAAGCTAGGCATGATACCGGGGGTACATCGGGTGGATCAGCTGATGAATTAAAGGGTGTTGTTGAGAGACTGGAAGCAGAATTGGTTGAACTAAAAAGTAAACATGAAGAACTTGAAAAGCAGGATGCAGAGAAATCGACGGTGATATACGAGATGGGAAGAATGATGAGGGACCAGCAGTGTCTGATCGTGAGGATCTTCAAAGAATTGAATAGTTTGAAGGAGAATGCTGGATCTGAACCGGCAATGACAGAGGCGGAACTGAACTCCTTAACGGATATTGCAAAGTATCCGTTAATGGATGTTGATTTTGGAGACAGAAGAAAGGGAGAAGCTGAGGAGGTATTTGATGAGGAAATGGGGATTAATTTAGATGTGTTTGAGGGAGAAGAAGTGGTCGGTGGATCTGGTGTGGATTATACTTTGGTAGATGAACCTGAAACTGATGTTGATGCTGACAGTGAAGAAGATTTAGATGACGAGCCTGAAATGTATAAAGTTGAGGAAAAGGGTATGAGCTATCAGTTCGAGCATGCTGATTTAGACAAGTCCGAATGGTTCAAGAAGGAAGAAGCTGTGGTTCCTGAAGTACCGATATTCCAGCACTTAGATGAACCCAACACCAAACAGCTTGATAGGCAGGTCATAGCATGGAAGTACAATAGTTTGGTGGATGCCTATATGATTAAAAGAAGGGGGGGTGACATCTCATACATCAAGAACCGGAAGCATTTTGCCACCTTGCCTCGGTGGGATTTGCGAAGGCTGGCTGATCTTCCTTTGTTGGGGAAAGAAGAAAGTGGTAGGGCGTGTGCGTTTGAAGCCACCATCCGAGAGGCTGCGAAGACTGATTTTGTTAACTTTGGTTACCAAAAGCCTAGGAGGATGAGACAGAAGCGGGATAGACATTGGGTTTCGTGGAAGGGTAAAGTAGTTCTGAAGATCGAAGCGCCAAAGATAATGACAAGAGTCAGGGTCCCGGAAACACAGCCGCCCAGATTGCAGGATTTCTACAAATGGTTTTATGATAACAGCACTGGGGAGGCCATCATCAGACTTCAAGGGGAAGACCGTCCTGAAATACGTTTGTTTGATCCTATGGAGGTCTTCTCCTTCTGTGACGAAGATTTGAAGGTTTTGTGTGAGAACAGGATTAAGCACGGGGCTGGAGATGACACTGTTGCTGAAGCGAACCTGTTTGTAAAGGTCGCAAATAAAGCCCGGGGGATTCGTGCTGAACTTAAAGCTGTGAATGAAAGATTGAGGAGGTCGGATGACCAGCGTATGGATATGGATGACCTGACAAGACAACTTGATCGAACTATCGAACAGAGGTTTGAGAAACCAGTGGAGGTGATTGATTTGGAGGTGGTAAGCGAGGAGCCAACTGCAGAGAAACAGGCGGAAACGACAGTTCAACTTGAGCCTGATACAGAGGTCGCAGATACTGAGTTCGTAGACTCAATGCTGAATTTGAGTGAAGATGAGGCCGGTTCTGAAGACATTACAAACCCGATGGCCGGAATTAAAGGAAGGGCAGGAGCATATATCGAACATCTTTGAAGCCATCAAGACGGAGCTTATCAGAAGACTTCCCCAGGTGAGGTCCAACCTAGGGGGAGTATTGATAGTCACTATGTATAGGTTGGACTCACCGGCTTGTCGGTGTTACTTTTGTTTGTAATTGTTAAACTTGTATTTGTATTAGTGCTAGCGAACCTACGGGCGAATCTATAGATTCGCCCGCAGGTCATCATGTCTTTTGTATTTAGGTGTCGACTGGGCGAACCTATGTGCCCAGCGAACCTGTGTTGGTTCGCTAGATAGATTCGCTAGAGCGAATCTATCAGCGAACCTAACACTACTATATATTGTAACCTTATCTTCACTTTATACAACTTTTGCACATCTTTTACCAAGACTATAATTCACTGATCTGTGTTGTGTAATCGTTCTAATGAGGTGCTAGGAGCATATATCTTTCATCTTTGTAGCTTATTTACCTCATTTGTGTGTTGGATCTTGTTATTGGGTTGTTTGGATATTATAGACTTTGTTCTTCAAGTCTTTGACATATTTGTGTTAAAACAAGTCAACAAAGCACTGAAATCACGATCATTATGGACCAACATGGAGTTTTAATGTTTTTACGGTGATGTAAGGTGTTCTTAGGAATTGTAATGAGTCGTACATTATTCTAATGTGCTTTTCATGTTGCTAATGTCGATACCGAGCCGTAACATCTCCTGAGTTACCGTACGATGTTCAAAGGACTTCGACGAAATCGTTAGGTATATTAACGAGTTTTAAGGTTTCACATGGTGTTTTTATAAGTTGTAAGGTGTCCAACATTATACAAACGTGCTTGTCAAGATACTAGTATGGCATACAGAGTCGTAAGATATCTTATGTTGTCGTACGACGTTCAAAGGACTCGGACGAATTCATTAGGTTTCGTATGGAGTTTTAAAGTTTCCTACGGTGATGTAAGGTGTTCTTAGGAATTGTAATGCGTCCTACATTATTCTAATGTGCTTTTCATGTTGCTAATGTCGCATACTAAGCCGTAACAACTCTTAAGTTATCGTACGATGTTCAAAGGATTTCGACGAAATCATTAGGTTTATTAAGGAGTTTTAAGGTTTCATACGGTGTTGTTAGGATTTTTAGGCGTCCAACATTATACTAACGTGCTTGTCAAGATGCTAATATGTCATACAGAGTCGTAAGATGTCTTAAGTTGCCGTACGACGTTCAAAGGACTCGGACGAATTCATTAGGTTTAGTATGGAGTTTTAATGTTTTTACGGTGATGTAAGGTGTTCTTAGGAATTGTAATGAGTCATACATTATTCTAATGTGCTTTTCCTGTTGCTAATGTCGATATCGAGCCGTAACAACTCTTAAGTTATCGTACGATGTTCAAAGGATTTCGACGAAATCATTAGGTTTATTAACGAGTTTTAAGGTTTCATACGGTGTTGTTAGGAGTTTTTAGGCGTCCAACATTATACTAACGGGCTTGTCAAGATGCTAATATGTCATACAGAGTCGTAAGATGTCTTAAGTTGCCGTACGATGTTCAAAGGACTTCGACGAAATCGTTAGGTTTATTAACGAGTTTTAAGGTTTCACATGGTGTTTTTATGAGTTGTAAGGTGTCCAACATTATACTAACGTGCTTGTCAAGATGCTAATATGTCATACAGAGTCGTAAGATGTCTTAAGTTGTCGTACGACGTTCAAAGGACTCGGACGAATTCATTAGGTTTAGTATGGAGTTTTAATGTTTTAACGGTGATGTAAGGTGTTCATAGGAATTGTAATGAGTCCTACATTATTCTAATGTGCTTTTCATGTTGCTAATGTCGATACCGAGCCGTAACATCTCCTGAGTTACCGTACGATGTTCAAAGGACTTCGACGAAATCGTTAGGTATATTAACGAGTTTTAAGGTTTCACATGGTGTTTTTATAAGTTTTAAGATGTCCAACATTATACAAACGTGCTTGTCAAGATGCTAATATGGCATACAGAGTCGTAAGATGTCTTATGTTGTCGTACGACGTTCAAAGGACTCGGACGAATTCATTAGGTTTCGTATGGAGTTTTAAAGTTTCCTACGGTGATGTAAGGTGTTCTTAGGAATTGTAATGGGTCCTACATTATTCTAATGTGCTTTTCATGTTGCTACTGTCGCATACTAAGTCGTAACAACTCTTAAGTTACCGTACGATGTTCAAAGGATTTCGACGAAATCATTAGGTTTATTAAGGAGTTTTAAGGTTTCATACGGTGTTGTTAAGAGTTTTTAGGCGTCCAACATTATACTAACGTGCTTGTCAAGATGCTAATATGTCATACAGAGTCGTAAGATGTCTTAAGTTGCCATACGACGTTCAAAGGACTCGGACGAATTCATTAGGTTTAGTATGGAGTTTTAATGTTTTTACGGTGATGTAAGGTGTTCTTACGAATTGTAATGAGTCGTACATTATTCTAATGTGCTTTTCATGTTGCTAATGTCGATACCGAGCCGTAACATCTCCTGAGTTACCGTACGATGTTCAAAGGACTTCGACGAAATCGTTAGGTATATTAACGAGTTTTAAGGTTTCACATGGTGTTTTTATAAGTTGTAAGGTGTCCAACATTATACAAACGTGCTTGTCAAGATGCTAGTATGGCATACAGAGTCGTAAGATATCTTATGTTGTCGTACGACGTTCAAAGGACTCGGACGAATTCATTAGGTTTCGTATGGAGTTTTAAAGTTTCCTACGGTGATGTAAGGTGTTCTTAGGAATTGTAATGCGTCCTACATTATTCTAATGTGCTTTTCATGTTGCTAATGTCGCATACTAAGCCGTAACAACTCTTAAGTTATCGTACGATGTTCAAAGGATTTCGACGAAATCATTAGGTTTATTAAGGAGTTTTAAGGTTTCATACGGTGTTGTTAGGATTTTTAGGCGTCCAACATTATACTAACGTGCTTGTCAAGATGCTAATATGTCATACAGAGTCGTAAGATGTCTTAAGTTGCCGTACGATGTTCAAAGGACTCAGACGAATTCATTAGGTTTAGTATGGAGTTTTAATGTTTTTACGGTGATGTAAGGTGTTCTTAAGAATTGTAATGAGTCATACATTATTCTAATGTGCTTTTCCTGTTGCTAATGTCGATACCGAGCCGTAACAACTCTTAAGTTATCGTACGATGTTCAAAGGATTTCGACGAAATCATTAGGTTTATTAACGAGTTTTAAGGTTTCATACGGTGTTGTTAGGAGTTTTTAGGCGTCCAACATTATACTAACGGGCTTGTCAAGATGCTAATATGTCATACAGAGTCGTAAGATGTCTTAAGTTGCCGTACGATGTTCAAAGGACTTCGACGAAATCGTTAGGTTTATTAACGAGTTTTAAGGTTTCACATGGTGTTTTTATGAGTTGTAAGGTGTCCAACATTATACTAACGTGCTTGTCAAGATGCTAATATGTCATACAGAGTCGTAAGATGTCTTAAGTTGCCGTACGACGTTCAAAGGACTCGGACGAATTCATTAGGTTTAGTATGGAGTTTTAATGTTTTAACGGTGATGTAAGGTGTTCTTAGGAATTGTAATGAGTCCTACATTATTCTAATGTGCTTTTCATGTTGCTAATGTCGATACCGAGCCGTAACATCTCCTGAGTTACCGTACGATGTTCAAAGGACTTCGACGAAATCGTTAGGTATATTAACGAGTTTTAAGGTTTCACATGGTGTTTTTATAAGTTGTAAGATGTCCAACATTATACAAACGTGCTTGTCAAGATGCTAATATGGCATACAGAGTCGTAAGATGTCTTATGTTGTCGTACGACGTTCAAAGGACTCGGACGAATTCATTAGGTTTCGTATGGAGTTTTAAAGTTTCCTACGGTGATGTAAGGTGCATGTTCTTAGGAATTGTAATGCGTCCTACATTATTCTAATGTGCTTTTCATGTTGCTACTGTCGCATACTAAGCCGTAACAACTCTTAAGTTACCGTACGATGTTCAAAGGATTTCGACGAAATCATTAGGTTTATTAAGGAGTTTTAAGGTTTCATACGGTGTTGTTAAGAGTTTTTAGGCGTCCAACATTATACTAACGTGCTTGTCAAGATGCTAATATGTCATACAGAGTCGTAAGATGTCTTAAGTTGCCATACGACGTTCAAAGGACTCGGACGAATTCATTAGGTTTAGTATGGAGTTTTAATGTTTTTAAGGTGATGTAAGGTGTTCTTAGGAATTGTAATGAGTCCTACATTATTCTAATGTGCTATTCATGTTGCTAATGTCGATACCGAGCCGTAACAACTCTTAAGTTATCGTACGATGTTCAAAGGATTTCGACGAAATCATTAGGTTTATTAACGAGTTTTAAGGTTTCATACGGTGTTGTTAGGAGTTTTTAGGCGTCCAACATTATACTAACGGGCTTGTCAAGATGCTAATATGGCATACAGAGTCGTAAGATGTCTTATGTTGTCGTACGACGTTCAAAGGACTCGGACGAATTCATTAGGTTTCGTATGGAGTTTTAAAGTTTCCTATGGTGATGTAAGGTGTTCTTAGGAATTGTAATGCGTCCTACATTATTCTAATGTGCTTTTCATGTTGCTACTGTCGCATACTAAGCCGTAACATCTCTTAAGTTACCGTACGATGTTCAAAGGATTTCGACGAAATCATTAGGTTTATTAAGGAGTTTTAAGGTTTCATACGGTGTTGTTAAGAGTTTTTAGGCGTCCAACATTATACTAACGTGCTTGTCAAGACGCTAATATGTCATACAGAGTCGTAAGATGTCTTAAGTTGCCATACGACGTTCAAAGGACTCGGACGTATTCATTAGGTTTAGTATGGAGTTTTAATGTTTTTACGGTGATGTAAGGTGTTCTTAGGAATTGAAATGAGTCCTACATTATTCTAATGTGCTTTTCCTGTTGCTAATGTCAATACCGAGCCGTAACAACTCTTAAGTTATCGTACGATGTTCAAAGGATTTCGACGAAATCATTAGGTTTATTAACGAGTTTTAAGGTTTCATACGGTGTTGTTAGGAGTTTTTAGGCGTCCAACATTATACTAACGGGCTTGTCAAGATGCTAATATGTCATACAGAGTCGTAAGATGTCTTAAGTTGCCGTACGATGTTCAAAGGACTTCGACGAAATCGTTAGGTTTATTAACGAGTTTTAAGGTTTCACATGGTGTTTTTATGAGTTGTAAGGTGTCCAACATTATACTAACGTGCTTGTCAAGATGCTAATATGTCATACAGAGTCGTAAGATGTCTTAAGTTGCCGTACGACGTTCAAAGGACTCGGACGAATTCATTAGGTTTAGTATGGAGTTTTAATGTTTTAACGGTGATGTAAGGTGTTCTTAGGAATTGTAATGAGTCCTACATTATTCTAATGTGCTTTTCATGTTGCTAATGTCGATACCGAGCCGTAACATCTCCTGAGTTACCGTACGATGTTCAAAGGACTTCGACGAAATCGTTAGGTATATTAACGAGTTTTAAGGTTTCACATGGTGTTTTTATAAGTTGTAAGATGTCCAACATTATACAAACGTGCTTGTCAAGATGCTAATATGGCATACAGAGTCGTAAGATGTCTTATGTTGTCGTACGACGTTCAAAGGACTCGGACGAATTCATTAGGTTTCGTATGGAGTTTTAAAGTTTCCTACGGTGATGTAAGGTGCATGTTCTTAGGAATTGTAATGCGTCCTACATTATTCTAATGTGCTTTTCATGTTGCTACTGTCGCATACTAAGCCGTAACAACTCTTAAGTTACCGTACGATGTTCAAAGGATTTCGACGAAATCATTAGGTTTATTAAGGAGTTTTAAGGTTTCATACGGTGTTGTTAAGAGTTTTTAGGCGTCCAACATTATACTAACGTGCTTGTCAAGATGCTAATATGTCATACAGAGTCGTAAGATGTCTTAAGTTGCCATACGACGTTCAAAGGACTCGGACGAATTCATTAGGTTTAGTATGGAGTTTTAATGTTTTTAAGGTGATGTAAGGTGTTCTTAGGAATTGTAATGAGTCCTACATTATTCTAATGTGCTATTCATGTTGCTAATGTCGATACCGAGCCGTAACAACTCTTAAGTTATCGTACGATGTTCAAAGGATTTCGACGAAATCATTAGGTTTATTAACGAGTTTTAAGGTTTCATACGGTGTTGTTAGGAGTTTTTAGGCGTCCAACATTATACTAACGGGCTTGTCAAGATGCTAATATGGCATACAGAGTCGTAAGATGTCTTATGTTGTCGTACGACGTTCAAAGGACTCGGACGAATTCATTAGGTTTCGTATGGAGTTTTAAAGTTTCCTATGGTGATGTAAGGTGTTCTTAGGAATTGTAATGCGTCCTACATTATTCTAATGTGCTTTTCATGTTGCTACTGTCGCATACTAAGCCGTAACATCTCTTAAGTTACCGTACGATGTTCAAAGGATTTCGACGAAATCATTAGGTTTATTAAGGAGTTTTAAGGTTTCATACGGTGTTGTTAAGAGTTTTTAGGCGTCCAACATTATACTAACGTGCTTGTCAAGACGCTAATATGTCATACAGATTCGTAAGATGTCTTAAGTTGCCATACGACGTTCAAAGGACTCGGACGTATTCATTAGGTTTAGTATGGAGTTTTAATGTTTTTACGGTGATGTAAGGTGTTCTTAGGAATTGTAATGAGTCCTACATTATTCTAATGTGCTTTTCCTGTTGCTAATGTCAATACCGAGCCGTAACAACTCTTAAGTAATCGTACGATGTTCAAAGGATTTCGACGAAATCATTAGGTTTATTAACGAGTTTTAAGGTTTCATACGGTGTTGTTAGGAGTTTTTAGGCGTCCAACATTATACTAACGGGCTTGTCAAGAGGCTAATATGTCATACAGAGTCGTAAGATGTCTTAAGTTGCCGTACGACGTTCAAAGCCGTAACATCTCCTGAGTTACCGTACGATGTTCAAAGGACTTCGACGAAATCGTTAGGTTTATTAACGAGTTTTAAGGTTTCACATGGTGTTTTTATGAGTTGTAAGGTGTCCAACATTATACAAACGTGCTTTTCAAGATGCTAATATGTCATACAGAGTCGTAAGATGTTTTAAGTTGCCGTACGACGTTCAAAGGACTCGGACGAATTCATTAGGTTTAGTATGGAGTTTTAATGTTTTTACGGTGATGTAAGGTGTTCTTAGGAATTGTAATGAGTCCTACATTATTCTAATGTGCTTTTCATGTTGCTAATGTCGATACCGAGCCGTAATATCTCCTGAGTTACTGTACGATGTTCAAAGGACTTCGACGAAATCGTTAGGTATATTAACGAGTTTTAAGGTTTCACATGGTGTTTTTATAAGTTGTAAGGTGTCCAACATTATACAAACGTGCTTGTCAAGATGCTAATATGGCATACAGAGTCGTAAGATGTCTTATGTTGTCGTATGACGTTCAAAGGACTCAGACGAATTCATTAGGTTTCATATGGAGTTTTAAAGTTTCCTACGGTGATGTAAGGTGTTCTTAGGAGATGTAACGCGTCATATGTTATTCTAACGTGCTTTTCATGTTGCTAATGTCGATACCGAGCCGTAACATCTCCTGAGTTACCGTACGATGTTCAAAGGACTTCGACGAAATCGCTTGGTATATTAACGAGTTTTAAGGTTTCACATGGTGTTTTTATAAGTTGTAAGGTGTCCAACATTATACAAACGTGCTTCTCAAGATGCTAATATGGCATACAGAGTCGTAATATGTCTTATGTTGTCGTATGACGTTCAAAGGACTCGGACGAATTCATTAGGTTTAGTATGGAGTTTTAATGTTTTTACGGTGATGTAAGGTGTTCTTAGGAATTGTATTGCGTCCTACATTATTCTAATGTGCTTTTCATGTTGCTAATGTCAATACCGAGCCGTAACATCTCCTGAGTTACCGTACGATGTTCAAAGGACTTCGACGAAATCGTTAGGTATATTAACGAGTTTTAAGGTTTCACATGGTGTTTTTATAAGTTGTAAGGTGTCCAACATTATACAAACGTGCTTGTCAAGATGCTAATATGGCATACAGAGTCGTAAGATGTCTTATGTTGTCGTATGACGTTCAAAGGACTCAGACGAATTCATTAGGTTTCATATGGAGTTTAAAAGTTTCCTACGGTGATGTAAGGTGTTCTTAGGAGATGTAACGCGTTATATGTTATTCTAACGTGCTTTTCATGTTGCTAATGACGATACCGAGCCGTAACATCTCCTGAGTTACCGTACGATATTCAAAGGACTTCGACGAAATCGTTAGGTTTATTAACGAGTTTTAAGGTTTCACATGGTGTTTTTATGAGTTGTAAGGTGTCCAACATTATACTAACGTGCTTGTCAAGATGCTAATATGTCATACAGAGTCGTAAGATGTCTTAAGTTTCCGTACGACGTTCAAAGGACTCAGACGAATTCATTAGGTTTAGTATGGCGTTTTAATGTTTTTACGGTGATGTAAGGTGTTCTTAGGAATTGTAATGAGTCCTACATTATTCTAATGTGCTTTTCATGTTTCTAATGTCGAGACCGAGCCGTAACATCTCCTGAGTTACCGTACGATGTTCAAAGGACTTCGACGAAATCGCTAGGTATATTAACGAGTTTTAAGGTTTCACATGGTGTTTTTATAAGTTGTAAGGTGTCCAACATTATACAAACGTGCTTGTCAAGATGCTAATATGGCATACAGAGTCGTAAGATGTCTTATGTTGTCGTACGACGTTCAAAGGACTCGGACGAATTCATTAGGTTTAGTGTGGAGTTTTAATGTTTTTACGGTGATGTAAGGTGTTCTTAGGAATTGTATTGCGTCATATGTTATTCTAATGTGCTTTTCATGTTGCTAATGTCGATACCGAGCCGTAACATCTCCTGAGTTACCGTACGATGTTCAAAGGACTTCGACGAAATCGTTAGGTTTATTAACGAGTTTTAAGATTTCATACGGTGTTGTTATGAGTTTTTAGGCGTCCAACATTATACTAACGTGCTTGTCAAGATGCTAATATGTCATACAGAGTCGTAAGATGTCTTAAGTTTCCATACGACGTTCAAAGGACTCGGACGAATTCATTAGGTCTAGTATGGAGTTTTAATGTTTTTACGGTTATGTAAGGTGTTCTTAGGAATTGTATTGCGTCCTACATTATTCTAATGTGCTTTTCATGTTGCTAATGTCGATACCGAGCCGTAACATCTCCTGAGTTACCGTACGATGCTCAAAGAACTTCGACGAAATCGTTAGGTTTATTAATGAGTTTTAAGGTTTCACATGGTGTTTTTATGAGTTGTAAGGTGTCCAACATTATACTAAAGTGCTTGTGAAGATGCTAATATGTCATACATAGTCGTAAGATGTCTTAAGTTTCCGTACTACGTTCAAAGGACTCGGACGAATTCATTAGGTTTAGTATGGAGTTTTAATGTTTTTACGGTGATGTAAGATGTTCTTAGGAATTGTAATGAGTCCTACATTATTCTAATGTGCTTTACAAGTTGCTAATGTCGATACCGAGCCGTAACATCTCCTGAGTTACCGTACGATGTTCAAAGGACTTCGACGAAATCGTTAGGTATATTAACGAGTTTTAAGGTTTCACATGGTGTTTTTATAAGTTGTAAGGTGTCCAACATTATACAAACGTGCTTGTCAAGATGCTAATATGGCATACAGAGTCGTAAGATGTCTTATGTTGTCGTATGACGTTCAAAGGACTCAGACGAATTCATTAGGCTTCATATGGAGTTTTAAAGTTTCCTACGGTGATGTAAGGTGTTCTTAGGAGATGTAACGCGTCATATGTTATTCTAACGTGCTTTTCATGTTGCTAATGTCGATACCGAGCCGTAACATCTCCTGAGTTACAGTACGATGTTCAAAGGACTTCGACGAAATCGTTAGGTTTATTAACGAGTTTTAAGGTTTCACATGGTGTTTTTATGAGTTGTAAGGTGTCCAACATTATACTAACGTGCTTGTCAAGATGCTAATATGTCATACAGAGTCGTAAGATGTCTTAAGTTTCCGTACGACGTTCAAAGGACTCGGACGAATTCATTAGGTTTAGTATGGCGTTTTAATGTTTTTACGGTGATGTAACGTGTTCTTAGGAATTGTAATGAGTCCTACATTATTCTAATGTACTTTTCATGTTTCTAATGTCGAGACCGAGCCGTAACATCTCCTGAGTTACCGTACGATGTTCAAAGGACTTCGACGAAATCGCTAGGTATATTAACGAGTTTTAAGGTTTCACATGGTGTTTTTATAAGTTGTAAGGTGTCCAACATTATACAAACGTGCTTGTCAAGATGCTAATATGGCATACAGAGTCGTAAGATGTCTTATGTTGTCGTACGACGTTCAAAGGACTCGGACGAATTCATTAGGTTTAGTGTGGAGTTTTAATGTTTTTACGGTGATGTAAGGTGTTCTTAGGAATTGTATTGCGTCATATGTTATTCTAATGTGCTTTTCATGTTGCTAATGTCGATACCGAGCCGTAACATCTCCTGAGTTACCGTACGATGTTCAAAGGACTTCGACGAAATCGTTAGGTTTATTAACGAGTTTTAAGATTTCATACGGTGTTGTTATGAGTTTTTAGGCGTCCAACATTATACTAACGTGCTTGTCAAGATGCTAATATGTCATACAGAGTCGTAAGATGTCTTAAGTTTCCGTACGACGTTCAAAGGACTCGGACGAATTCATTAGGTTTAGTATGGCGTTTTAATGTTTTTACGGTGATGTAAGGTGTTCTTAGGAATTGTAATGAGTCCTACATTATTCTAATGTGCTTTTCATTTTGCTAATGTCGATACCGAGCCGTAACATCTCCTGAGTTACCGTATGATGTTCAAAGGACTTCGACGAAATCATTAGGTATATTAACGAGTTTTAAGGTTTCGCATGGTGTTTTTATAAGTTGTAAGGTGTCCAACATTATACAAACGTGCTTGTCAAGATGCTAATATGGCATACAGAGTCGTAAGATGTCTTATGTTGTCGTATGACGTTCAAAGGACTCAGACGAATTCATTAGGTTCATATGGAGTTTTAAAGTTTCCTACGGTGATGTAAGGTGTTCTTAGGAGATGTAACGCGTCATATGTTATTCTAACGTGCTTTTCATGTTGCTAATGTCGATACCGAGCCGTAACATCTCCTGAGTTACCGTACGATGTTCAAAGGACTTCGACGAAATCGCTAGGTATATTAACGAGTTTTAAGGTTTCACATGGTGTTTTTATAAGTTGTAAGGTGTCCAACATTATACAAACGTGCTTCTCAAGATGCTAATATGGCATACAGAGTCGTAAGATGTCTTATGTTGTCGTATGACGTTCAAAGGACTCGGACGAATTCATTAGGTTTAGTATGGAGTTTTAATGTTTTTACGGTGATGTAAGGTGTTCTTAGGAATTGTATTGCGTCCTACATTATTCTAATGTGCTTTTCATGTTGCTAATGTCGATACCGAGCCGTAACATCTCCTGAGTTACCGTACGATGTTCAAAGAACTTCGACGAAATCGTTAGGTTTATTAACGAGTTTTAAGGTTTCACATGGTGTTTTTATGAGTTGTAAGGTGTCCAACATTATACTAACGTGCTTGTCAAGATGCTAATATGTCATACAGAGTCGTAAGATGTCTTAAGTTTCCGTACGACGTTCAAAGGACTCGGACGAATTCATTAGGTTTAGTATGGAGTTTTAATGTTTTTACGGTGATGTAAGGTGTTCTTAGGAATTGTAATGAGTCCTACATTATTCTAATGTGCTTTTCAAGTTGCTAATGTCGATACCGAGCCGTAACATCTCCTGAGTTACCGTACGATGTTCAAAGGACTTCGACGAAATCGTTAGGTAAATTAACGAGTTTTAAGGTTTCACATGGTGTTTTTATAAGTTGTAAGGTGTCCAACATTATACAAACGTGCTTGTCAAGATGCTAATATGGCATACAGAGTCGTAAGATGTCTTATGTTGTCGTATGACGTTCAAAGGACTCAGACGAATTCATTAGGTTCATATGGAGTTTTAAAGTTTCCTACGGTGATGTAAGGTGTTCTTAGGAGATGTAACGCGTCATATGTTATTCTAACGTGCTTTTCATGTTGCTAATGTCGATACCGAGCCGTAACATCTCCTGAGTTACCGTACGATGTTCAAAGGACTTCGACGAAATCGCTAGGTATATTAACGAGTTTTAAGGTTTCACATGGTGTTTTTATAAGTTGTAAGGTGTCCAACATTATACAAACGTGCTTCTCAAGATGCTAATATGGCATACAGAGTCGTAAGATGTCTTATGTTGTCGTACGACGTTCAAAGGACTCGGACGAATTCATTAGGTTTAGTGTGGAGTTTTAATGTTTTTACGGTGATGTAAGGTGTTCTTAGGAATTGTATTGCGTCATATGTTATTCTAATGTGCTTTTCATGTTGCTAATGTCGATACCGAGCCGTAACATCTCCTGAGTTACCGTACGATGTTCAAAGGACTTCGACGAAATCGTTAGGTTTATTAACGAGTTTTAAGATTTCATACGGTGTTGTTATGAGTTTTTAGGCGTCCAACATTATACTAACGTGCTTGTCAAGATGCTAATATGTCATACAGAGTCGTAAGATGTCTTAAGTTTCCGTACGACGTTCAAAGGACTCGGACGAATTCATTAGGTTTAGTATGGCGTTTTAATGTTTTTACGGTGATGTAAGGTGTTCTTAGGAATTGTAATGAGTCCTACATTATTCTAATGTGCTTTTCATGTTGCTAATGTCGATACCGAGCCGTAACATCTCCTGAGTTACCGTACGATGTTCAAAGGACTTCGACGAAATCATTAGGTATATTAACGAGTTTTAAGGTTTCACATGGTGTTTTTATAAGTTGTAAGGTGTCCAACATTATACAAACGTGCTTGTCAAGATGCTAATATGGCATACAGAGTCGTAAGATGTCTTATGTTGTCGTATGACGTTCAAAGGACTCAGACGAATTCATTAGGTTCATATGGAGTTTTAAAGTTTCCTACGGTGATGTAAGGTGTTCTTAGGAGATGTAACGCGTCATATGTTATTCTAACGTGCTTTTCATGTTGCTAATGTCGATACCGAGCCGTAACATCTCCTGAGTTACCGTACGATGTTCAAAGGACTTCGACGAAATCGCTAGGTATATTAACGAGTTTTAAGGTTTCACATGGTGTTTTTATAAGTTGTAAGGTGTCCAACATTATACAAACGTGCTTCTCAAGATGCTAATATGGCATACAGAGTCGTAAGATGTCTTATGTTGTCGTATGACGTTCAAAGGACTCGGACGAATTCATTAGGTTTAGTATGGAGTTTTAATGTTTTTACGGTGATGTAAGGTGTTCTTAGGAATTGTATTGCGTCCTACATTATTCTAATGTGCTTTTCATGTTGCTAATGTCGATACCGAGCCGTAACATCTCCTGAGTTACCGTACGATGTTCAAAGAACTTCGAAGAAATCGTTAGGTTTATTAACGAGTTTTAAGGTTTCACATGGTGTTTTTATGAGTTGTAAGGTGTCCAACATTATACTAACGTGCTTGTCAAGATGCTAATATGTCATACAGAGTCGTAAGATGTCTTAAGTTTCCGTACGACGTTCAAAGGACTCGGACGAATTCATTAGGTTTAGTATGGAGTTTTAATGTTTTTACGGTGATGTAAGGTGTTCTTAGGAATTGTAATGAGTCCTACATTATTCTAATGTGCTTTTCAAGTTGCTAATGTCGATACCGAGCCGTAACATCTCCTGAGTTACCGTACGATGTTCAAAGGACTTCGACGAAATCGTTAGGTAAATTAACGAGTTTTAAGGTTTCACATGGTGTTTTTATAAGTTGTAAGGTGTCCAACATTATACAAACGTGCTTGTCAAGATGCTAATATGGCATACAGAGTCGTAAGATGTCTTATGTTGTCGTATGACGTTCAAAGGACTCAGACGAATTCATTAGGTTCATATGGAGTTTTAAAGTTTCCTACGGTGATGTAAGGTGTTCTTAGGAGATGTAACGCGTCATATGTTATTCTAACGTGCTTTTCATGTTGCTAATGTCGATACCGAGCCGTAACATCTCCTGAGTTACCGTACGATGTTCAAAGGACTTCGACGAAATCGCTAGGTATATTAACGAGTTTTAAGGTTTCACATGGTGTTTTTATAAGTTGTAAGGTGTCCAACATTATACAAACGTGCTTCTCAAGATGCTAATATGGCATACAGAGTCGTAAGATGTCTTATGTTGTCGTATGACGTTCAAAGGACTCGGACGAATTCATTAGGTTTAGTATGGAGTTTTAATGTTTTTACGGTGATGTAAGGTGTTCTTAGGAATTGTATTGCGTCCTACATTATTCTAATGTGCTTTTCATGTTGCTAATGTCGATACCGAGCCGTAACATCTCCTGAGTTACCGTACGATGTTCAAAGAACTTCGACGAAATCGTTAGGTTTATTAATGAGTTTTAAGGTTTCACATGGTGTTTTTATGAGTTGTAAGGTGTCCAACATTATACTAACGTGCTTGTCAAGATGCTAATATGTCATACAGAGTCGTAAGATGTCTTAAGTTTCCGTACGACGTTCAAAGGACTCGGACGAATTCATTAGGTTTAGTATGGAGTTTTAATGTTTTTACGGTGATGTAAGGTGTTCTTAGGAATTGTAATGAGTCCTACATTATTCTAATGTGCTTTTCAAGTTGCTAATGTCGATACCGAGCCGTAACATCTCCTGAGTTACCGTACGATGTTCAAAGGACTTCGACGAAATCGTTAGGTAAATTAACGAGTTTTAAGGTTTCACATGGTGTTTTTATAAGTTGTAAGGTGTCCAACATTATACAAACGTGCTTGTCAAGATGCTAATATGGCATACAGAGTCGTAAGATGTCTTATGTTGTCGTATGACGTTCAAAGGACTCAGACGAATTCATTAGGTTTCATATGGAGTTTTAAAGTTTCCTACGGTGATGTAAGGTGATCTTAGGAGATGTAACGCGTCATGTGTTATTCTAACGTGCTTTTCATGTTGCTAATGTCGATACCGAGCCGTAACATCTCCTGAGTTACCGTACGATGTTCAAAGGACTTCGACGAAATCGTTAGGTTTATTAACGAGTTTTAAGGTTTCACATGGTGTTTTTATGAGTTGTAAGGTGTCCAACATTATACTAACGTGCTTGTCAAGATGCTAATATGTCATACAGAGTCGTAAGATGTCTTAAGTTTCCGTACGACGTTCAAAGGACTCGGACGAATTCATTAGGTTTAGTATGGCGTTTTAATGTTTTTACGGTGATGTAAGGTGTTCTTAGGAATTGTAATGAGTCCTACATTATTCTAATGTGCTTTTCATGTTTCTAATGTCGAGACCGAGCCGTAACATCTCCTGAGTTACCGTACGATGTTCAAAGGACTTCGACGAAATCGCTAGGTAAATTAACGAGTTTTAAGGTTTCACATGGTGTTTTTTTAAGTTGTAAGGTGTCCAACATTATACAAACGTGCTTGTCAAGATGCTAATATGGCATACAGAGTCGTAAGATGTCTTATGTTGTCGTACGACGTTCAAAGGACTCGGACGAATTCATTAGGTTTAGTGTGGAGTTTTAATGTTTTTACGGTGATGTAAGGTGTTCTTAGGAATTGTATTGCGTCACATGTTATTCTAATGTGCTTTTCATGCTGCTAATGTCGATACCGAGCCGTAACATCTCCTGAGTTACCGTACGATGTTCAAAGGACTTCGACGAAATCGTTAGGTTTATTAACGAGTTTTAAGATTTCATACGGTGTTGTTATGAGTTTTTAGGCGTCCAACATTATACTAACGTGCTTGTCAAGATGCTAATATGTCATACAGAGTCGTAAGATGTCTTAAGTTTCCGTACGACGTTCAAAGGACTCGGACGAATTCATTAGGTTTAGTATGGCGTTTTAATGTTTTTACGGTGATGTAAGGTGTTCTTAGGAATTGTAATGAGTCCTACATTATTCTAATGTGCTTTTCATGTTGCTAATGTCGATACCGAGCCGTAACATCTCCTGAGTTACCGTACGATGTTCAAAGGACTTCGACGAAATCATTAGGTATATTAACGAGTTTTAAGGTTTCACATGGTGTTTTTATAAGTTGTAAGGTGTCCAACATTATACAAACGTGCTTGTCAAGATGCTAATATGGCATACAGAGTCGTAAGATGTCTTATGTTGTCGTATGACGTTCAAAGGACTCGGACGAATTCATTAGGTTTAGTATGGAGTTTTAATGTTTTTACGGTGATGTAAGGTGTTCTTAGGAATTGTATTGCGTCCTACATTATTCTAATGTGCTTTTCATGTTGCTAATGTCGATACCGAGCCGTAACATCTCCTGAGTTACCGTACGATGTTCAAAGAACTTCGACGAAATCGTTAGGTTTATTAATGAGTTTTAAGGTTTCACATGGTGTTTTTATGAGTTGTAAGGTGTCCAACATTATACTAACGTGCTTGTCAAGATGCTAATATGTCATACAGAGTCGTAAGATGTCTTAAGTTTCCGTACGACGTTCAAAGGACTCGGACGAATTCATTAGGTTTAGTATGGAGTTTTAATGTTTTTACGGTGATGTAAGGTGTTCTTAGGAATTGTAATGAGTCCTACATTATTCTAATGTGCTTTTCAAGTTGCTAATGTCGATACCGAGCCGTAACATCTCCTGAGTTACCGTACGATGTTCAAAGGACTTCGACGAAATCGTTAGGTAAATTAACGAGTTTTAAGGTTTCACATGGTGTTTTTATAAGTTGTAAGGTGTCCAACATTATACAAACGTGCTTGTCAAGATGCTAATATGGCATACAGAGTCGTAAGATGTCTTATGTTGTCGTATGACGTTCAAAGGACTCAGACGAATTCATTAGGTTTCATATGGAGTTTTAAAGTTTCCTACGGTGATGTAAGGTGATCTTAGGAGATGTAACGCGTCATGTGTTATTCTAACGTGCTTTTCATGTTGCTAATGTCGATACCGAGCCGTAACATCTCCTGAGTTACCGTACGATGTTCAAAGGACTTCGACGAAATCGTTAGGTTTATTAACGAGTTTTAAGGTTTCACATGGTGTTTTTATGAGTTGTAAGGTGTCCAACATTATACTAACGTGCTTGTCAAGATGCTAATATGTCATACAGAGTCGTAAGATGTCTTAAGTTTCCGTACGACGTTCAAAGGACTCGGACGAATTCATTAGGTTTAGTATGGCGTTTTAATGTTTTTACGGTGATGTAAGGTGTTCTTAGGAATTGTAATGAGTCCTACATTATTCTAATGTGCTTTTCATGTTTCTAATGTCGAGACCGAGCCGTAACATCTCCTGAGTTACCGTACGATGTTCAAAGGACTTCGACGAAATCGCTAGGTATATTAACGAGTTTTAAGGTTTCACATGGTGTTTTTTTAAGTTGTAAGGTGTCCAACATTATACAAACGTGCTTGTCAAGATGCTAATATGGCATACAGAGTCGTAAGATGTCTTATGTTGTCGTACGACGTTCAAAGGACTCGGACGAATTCATTAGGTTTAGTGTGGAGTTTTAATGTTTTTACGGTGATGTAAGGTGTTCTTAGGAATTGTATTGCGTCACATGTTATTCTAATGTGCTTTTCATGCTGCTAATGTCGATACCGAGCCGTAACATCTCCTGAGTTACCGTACGATGTTCAAAGGACTTCGACGAAATCGTTAGGTTTATTAACGAGTTTTAAGATTTCATACGGTGTTGTTATGAGTTTTTAGGCGTCCAACATTATACTAACGTGCTTGTCAAGATGCTAATATGTCATACAGAGTCGTAAGATGTCTTAAGTTTCCGTACGACGTTCAAAGGACTCGGACGAATTCATTAGGTTTAGTATGGCGTTTTAATGTTTTTACGGTGATGTAAGGTGTTCTTAGGAATTGTAATGAGTCCTACATTATTCTAATGTGCTTTTCATGTTGCTAATGTCGATACCGAGCCGTAACATCTCCTGAGTTACCGTACGATGTTCAAAGGACTTCGACGAAATCATTAGGTATATTAACGAGTTTTAAGGTTTCACATGGTGTTTTTATAAGTTGTAAGGTGTCCAACATTATACAAACGTGCTTGTCAAGATGCTAATATGGCATACAGAGTCGTAAGATGTCTTATGTTGTCGTATGACGTTCAAAGGACTCAGACGAATTCATTAGGTTTCATATGGAGTTTTAAAGTTTCCTACGGTGATGTAAGGTGTTCTTAGGAGGTGTAACGCCTCATATGTTATTCTAACGTGCTTTTGATGTTGCTAATGTCGATACCGAGCCGTAACATCTCCTGAGTTACCGTACGATGTTCAAAGGACTTCGACGAAATCGTTAGGTTTATTAACGAGTTTTAAGGTTTCACATGGTGTTTTTATGAGTTGTAAGGTGTCCAACATTATACTAACGTGCTTGTCAAGATGCTAATATGTCATACAGAGTCGTAAGATGTCTTAAGTTTCCGTACGACGTTCAAAGGACTCGGACGAATTCATTAGGTTTAGTATGGAGTTTTAATGTTTTTACGGTGATGTAAGGTGTTCTTAGGAATTGTAATGAGTCCTACATTATTCTAATGTGCTTTTCATGTTGCTAATGTCGATACCGAGCCGTAACATCTCCTGAGTTACCGTACGATGTTCAAAGGACTTCGACGAAATCATTAGGTATATTAACGAGTTTTAAGGTTTCATATGGTTTTTTTATAAGTTGTAAGGTGTCCAACATTATACAAACGTGCTTGTCAAGATGCTAATATGGCATACAGGGTCGTAAGATGTCTTATGTTGTCGTATGACGTTCAAAGGACTCAGACGAATTCATTAGGTTTCATATGGAGTTTTAAAGTTTCCTACGGTGATGTAAGGTGTTCTTAGGAGATGTAACGCGTCATATGTTATTCTAACGTGCTTTTCATGCTGCTAATGTCGATACCGAGCCGTAACATCTCCTGAGTTACCGTACGATGTTCAAAGGACTTCGACGAAATCGTTAGGTTTATTAACGAGTTTTAAGGTTTCACATGGTGTTTTTATAAGTTGTAAGGTGTCCAACATTATACTAACGTGCTTGTCAAGATGCTAATATGTCATACAGAGTCGTAAGATGTCTTAAGTTTCCGTACGACGTTCAAAGGACTCGGACGAATTCATTAGGTTTAGTATGGAGTTTTAATGTTTTTACGGTGATGTAAGGTGTTCTTAGGAATTGTAATGAGTCCTACATTATTCTAATGTGCTTTTCAAGTTGCTAATGTCGATACCGAGCCGTAACATCCCCTGAGTTACCGTACGATGTTCAAAGGACTTCGACGAAATCGTTAGGTATATTAACGAGTTTTAAGGTTTCATATGGTTTTTTTATAAGTTGTAAGGTGTCCAACATTATACAAACGTGCTTGTCAAGATGCTAATATGGCATACAGGGTCGTAAGATGTCTTATGTTGTCGTATGACGTTCAAAGGACTCAGACGAATTCATTAGGTTTCATATGGAGTTTTAAAGTTTCCTACGGTGATGTAAGGTGTTCTTAGGAGATGTAACGCGTCATATGTTATTCTAACGTGCTTTTCATGCTGCTAATGTCGATACCGAGCCGTAACATCTCCTGAGTTACCGTACGATGTTCAAAGGACTTCGACGAAATCGTTAGGTTTATTAACGAGTTTTAAGGTTTCACATGGTGTTTTTATGAGTTGTAAGGTGTCCAACATTATACTAACGTGCTTGTCAAGATGCTAATATGTCATACAGAGTCGTAAGATGTCTTAAGTTTCCGTACGACGTTCAAAGGACTCGGACGAATTCATTAGGTTTAGTATGGCGTTTTAATGTTTTTACGGTGATGTAAGGTGTTCTTAGGAATTGTAATGAGTCCTACATTATTCTAATGTGCTTTTCATGTTTCTAATGTCGAGACCGAGCCGTAACATCTCCTGAGTTACCGTACGATGTTCAAAGGACTTCGACGAAATCGCTAGGTATATTAACGAGTTTTAAGGTTTCACATGGTGTTTTTATAAGTTGTAAGGTGTCCAACATTATACAAACGTGCTTGTCAAGATGCTAATATGGCATACAGAGTCGTAAGATGTCTTATGTTGTCGTACGACGTTCAAAGGACTCGGACGAATTCATTAGGTTTAGTGTGGAGTTTTAATGTTTTTACGGTGATGTAAGGTGTTCTTAGGAATTGTATTGCGTCATATGTTATTCTAATGTGCTTTTCATGTTGCTGATGTCGATACCGAGCCGTAACATCTCCTGAGTTACCGTACGATGTTCAAAGGACTTCGACGAAATCGTTAGGTTTATTAACGAGTTTTAAGATTTCATACGGTGTTGTTATGAGTTTTTAGGCGTCCAACATTATACTAATGTGCTTGTCAAGATGCTAATATGTCATACAGAGTCGTAAGATGTCTTAAGTTTCCATACGACGTTCAAAGGACTCGGACGAATTCATTAGGTTTAGTATGGTGTTTTAATGTTTTTACGGTGATGTAAGGTGTTCTTAGGAATTGTAATGAGTCCTACATTATTCTAATGTGCTTTTCATGTTGCTAATGTCGATACCGAGCCGTAACATCTCCTGAGTTACCGTACGATGTTCAAAGGACTTCGATGAAATCGCTAGGTATATTAACGAGTTTTAAGGTTTCACATGGTGTTTTTATAAGTTGTAAGGTGTCCAACATTATACAAACATGCTTGTCAAGATGCTAATATGGCATACAGAGTCGTAAGATGTCTTATGTTGTCGTACGACGTTCAAAGGACTCGGACGAATTCATTAGGTTTGGTGTGGAGTTTTAATGTTTTTACGGTGATGTAAGGTGTTCTTAGGAATTGTATTGCGTCATATGTTATTCTAATGTGCTTTTCATGTTGCTAATGTCATACCGAGCTGTAACATCTCCTGAGTTACCGTACGATGTTCAAAGGACTTCGACGAAATCGTTAGGTTTATTAACGAGTTTTAAGGTTTCACATGGTGTTTTTATGAGTTGTAAGGTGTCCAACATTATACTAACGTGCTTGTCAAGATGCTAATATGTCATACAAAGTCGTAAGATGTCTTAAGTTTCCGTACGACGTTCAAAGGACTCGGACGAATTCATTAGGTTTAGTATGGCGTTTTAATGTTTTTACGGTGATGTAAGGTGTTCTTAGGAATTGTAATGAGTCCTACATTTTTCTAATGTGCTTTTCATGTTTCTAATGTCGAGACCGAGCCGTAACATCTCCTGAGTTACCGTACGATGTTCAAAGGACTTCGATGAAATCGCTAGGTATATTAACGAGTTTTAAGGTTTCACATGGTGTTTTTATACGTTGTAAGGTGTCCAACATTATACAAACATGCTTGTCAAGATGCTAATATGGCATACAGAGTCGTAAGATGTCTTATGTTGTCGTACGACGTTCAAAGGACTCGGACGAATTCATTAGGTTTGGTGTGGAGTTTTAATGTTTTTACGGTGATGTAAGGTGTTCTTAGGAATTGTATTGCGTCATATGTTATTCTAATGTGCTTTTCATGTTGCTAATGTCATACCGAGCCGTAACATCTCCTGAGTTACCGTACGATGTTCAAAGGACTTCGACGAAATCGTTAGGTTTATTAACGAGTTTTAAGATTTCATACGGTGTTGTTATGAGTTTTTAGGCGTCCAACATTATACTAACGTGCTTCTCAAGATGCTAATATGTCATACAGAGTCGTAAGATGTCTTAAGTTTCCGTACGACGTTCAAAGGACTCAGACGAATTCATTAGGTTTAGTATGAAGTTTTAATGTTTTTACGGTGTTGTAAGGTGTTCTTAGGAATTATAATGAGTCCTACATTATTCTAATGTGCTTTTCATGTTGCTAATGTCGAGACCGAGCCGTAACATCTCCTGAGTTACCGTACGATGTTCAAAGGACTTCGACGAAATCGTTAGGTATATTAACGAGTTTTAAGGTTTCACATGGTATTTTTATAAGTTGTAAGGGGTCCAACATTATACAAACGTGCTTGTCAAGATGCTAATATGTCATACAGAGTCGTAAGATGTCTTAAGTTTCCGTACGACGTTCAAAGGACTCGGACGAATTCATTAGGTTTAGTATGGCGTTTTAATGTTTTTACGGTGATGTAAGGTGTTCTTAGGAATTGTAATGAGTCCTACATTTTTCTAATGTGCTTTTCATGTTTCTAATGTCGAGACCGAGCCGTAACATCTCCTGAGTTACCGTACGATGTTCAAAGGACTTCGATGAAATCGCTAGGTATATTAACGAGTTTTAAGGTTTCACATGGTGTTTTTATAAGTTGTAAGGTGTCCAACATTATACAAACATGCTTGTCAAGATGCTAATATGGCATACAGAGTCGTAAGATGTCTTATGTTGTCGTACGACGTTCAAAGGACTCGGACGAATTCATTAGGTTTGGTGTGGAGTTTTAATGTTTTTACGGTGATGTAAGGTGTTCTTAGGAATTGTATTGCGTCATATGTTATTCTAATGTGCTTTTCATGTTGCTAATGTCATACCGAGCCGTAACATCTCCTGAGTTACCGTACGATGTTCAAAGGACTTCGACGAAATCGTTAGGTTTATTAACGAGTTTTAAGATTTCATACGGTGTTGTTATGAGTTTTTAGGCGTCCAACATTATACTAACGTGCTTCTCAAGATGCTAATATGTCATACAGAGTCGTAAGATGTCTTAAGTTTCCGTACGACGTTCAAAGGACTCAGACGAATTCATTAGGTTTAGTATGAAGTTTTAATGTTTTTACGGTGTTGTAAGGTGTTCTTAGGAATTATAATGAGTCCTACATTATTCTAATGTGCTTTTCATGTTGCTAATGTCGAGACCGAGCCGTAACATCTCCTGAGTTACCGTACGATGTTCAAAGGACTTCGACGAAATCGTTAGGTATATTAACGAGTTTTAAGGTTTCACATGGTATTTTTATAAGTTGTAAGGGGTCCAACGTTATACAAACGTGCTTGTCAAGATGCTAATATGTCATACAGAGTCGTAAGATGTCTTAAGTTTCCGTACGACGTTCAAAGGACTCGGACGAATTCATTAGGTTTAGTATGGCGTTTTAATGTTTTTACGGTGATGTAAGGTGTTCTTAGGAATTGTAATGAGTCCTACATTTTTCTAATGTGCTTTTCATGTTTCTAATGTCGAGACCGAGCCGTAACATCTCCTGAGTTACCGTACGATGTTCAAAGGACTTCGATGAAATCGCTAGGTATATTAACGAGTTTTAAGGTTTCACATGGTGTTTTTATAAGTTGTAAGGTGTCCAACATTATACAAACATGCTTGTCAAGATGCTAATATGGCATACAGAGTCGTAAGATGTCTTATGTTGTCGTACGACGTTCAAAGGACTCGGACGAATTCATTAGGTTTGGTGTGGAGTTTTAATGTTTTTACGGTGATGTAAGGTGTTCTTAGGAATTGTATTGCGTCATATGTTATTCTAATGTGCTTTTCATGTTGCTAATGTCATACCGAGCTGTAACATCTCCTGAGTTACCGTACGATGTTCAAAGGACTTCGACGAAATCGTTAGGTTTATTAACGAGTTTTAAGATTTCATACGGTGTTGTTATGAGTTTTTAGGCGTCCAACATTATACTAACGTGCTTCTCAAGATGCTAATATATCATACAGAGTCGTAAGATGTCTTAAGTTTCCGTACGACGTTCAAAGGACTCAGACGAATTCATTAGGTTTAGTATGGAGTTTTAATGTTTTTACGGTGTTGTAAGGTGTTCTTAGGAATTATAATGAGTCCTACATTATTCTAATGTGCTTTTCATGTTGCTAATGTCGAGACCGAGCCGTAACATCTCCTGAGTTACCGTACGATGTTCAAAGGACTTCGACGAAATCGTTAGGTTTCTTAACGAGTTTTAAGATTTCATACGGTGTTGTTATGAGTTTTTAGGCGTCCAACATTATACTAACGTGCTTCTCAAGATGCTAATATGTCATACAGAGTCGTAAGATGTCTTAAGTTTCCGTACGACGTTCAAAGGACTCGGACGAATTCATTAGGTTTAGTATGGAGTTTTAATGTTTTTACGCTGATGTAAGGTGTTCTTAGGAATTGTAATGAGTCCTACATTATTCTAATGTGCTTTTCATGTTGCTAATGGCGATACCGAGCCGTAACATCTCCTGAGTTACCGTACGATGTTCAAAGGACTTCGACGAAATCGTTAGGTATATTAACGAGTTTTAAGGTTTCATATGGTGTTTTTATAAGTTGTAAGGTGTCCAACATTATACAAACGTGCTTGTCAAGATGCTAATATGGCATACAGAGTCGTAAGATGTCTTATGTTGTCGTACGACGTTCAAAGGACTCGGACGAATTCATTAGGTTTGGTGTGGAGTTTTAATGTTTTTACGGTGATGTAAGGTGTTCTTAGGAATTGTATTGCGTCATATGTTATTCTAATGTGCTTTTCATGTTGCTAATGTCATACCGAGCCGTAACATCTCCTGAGTTACCGTACGATGTTCAAAGGACTTCGACGAAATCGTTAGGTTTCTTAACGAGTTTTAAGATTTCATACGGTGTTGTTATGAGTTTTTAGGCGTCCAACATTATACTAACGTGCTTCTCAAGATGCTAATATGTCATACAGAGTCGTAAGATGTCTTAAGTTTCCGTACGACGTTCAAAGGACTCGGACGAATTCATTAGGTTTAGTATGGCGTTTTAATGTTTTTACGGTGATGTAAGGTGTTCTTAGGAATTGTAATGAGTCCTACATTATTCTAATGTGCTTTTCATGTTGCTAATGTCGATACCGAGCCGTAACATCTCCTGAGTTACCGTACGATGTTCAAAGGACTTCGACGAAATCATTAGGTATATTAACGAGTTTTAAGGTTTCACATGGTGTTTTTATAAGTTGTAAGGTGTCCAACATTATACAAACGTGCTTGTCAAGATGCTAATATGGCATACAGAGTCGTAAGATGTCTTATGTTGTCGTATGACGTTCAAAGGACTCAGACGAATTCATTAGGTTTCATATGGAGTTTTAAAGTTTCCTACGGTGATGTAAGGTGTTCTTAGGAGATGTAACGCCTCATATGTTATTCTAACGTGCTTTTCATGTTGCTAATGTCGATACCGAGCCGTAACATCTCCTGAGTTACCGTACGATGTTCAAAGGACTTCGACGAAATCGTTAGGTTTATTAACGAGTTTTAAGGTTTCACATGGTGTTTTTATGAGTTGTAAGGTGTCCAACATTATACTAACGTGCTTGTCAAGATGCTAATATGTCATACAGAGTCGTAAGATGTCTTAAGTTTCCGTACGACGTTCAAAGGACTCGGACGAATTCATTAGGTTTAGTATGGAGTTTTAATGTTTTTACGGTGATGTAAGGTGTTCTTAGGAATTGTAATGAGTCCTACATTATTCTAATGTGCTTTTCAAGTTGCTAATGTCGATACCGAGCCGTAACATCTCCTGAGTTACCGTACGATGTTCAAAGGACTTCGACGAAATCGTTAGGTATATTAACGAGTTTTAAGGTTTCATATGGTGTTTTTATAAGTTGTAAGGTGTCCAACATTATACAAACGTGCTTGTCAAGATGCTAATATGGCATACAGAGTCGTAAGATGTCTTATGTTGTCGTATGACGTTCAAAGGACTCAGACGAATTCATTAGGTTTCATATGGAGTTTTAAAGTTTCCTACGGTGATGTAAGGTGTTCTTAGGAGATGTAACGCCTCATATGTTATTCTAACGTGCTTTTCATGTTGCTAATGTCGATACCGAGCCGTAACATCTCCTGAGTTACCGTACGATGTTCAAAGGACTTCGACGAAATCGTTAGGTTTATTAACGAGTTTTAAGGTTTCACATGGTGTTTTTATAAGTTGTAAGGTGTCCAACATTATACAAACGTGCTTGTCAAGATGCTAATATGGCATACAGAGTCGTAAGATGTCTTATGTTGTCGTATGACGTTCAAAGGACTCAGACGAATTCATTAGGTTTCATATGGAGTTTTAAAGTTTCCTACGGTGATGTAAGGTGTTCTTAGGAGATGTAACGCCTCATATGTTATTCTAACGTGCTTTTCATGTTGCTAATGTCGATACCGAGCCGTAACATCTC
Organism: Tagetes erecta; assembly: GCA_030867185.1. Taxonomy (NCBI): domain Eukaryota; kingdom Viridiplantae; phylum Streptophyta; class Magnoliopsida; order Asterales; family Asteraceae; genus Tagetes; species Tagetes erecta. Next base: position 39,362,369 of record CM061487.1, on the reverse strand, counting down.
CTGAGTTACCGTACGATGTTCAAAGGACTTCGACGAAATCGTTAGGTTTATTAACGAGTTTTAAGGTTTCACATGGTGTTTTTATGAGTTGTAAGGTGTCCAACATTATACTAACGTGCTTGTCAAGATGCTAATATGTCATACAGAGTCGTAAGATGTCTTAAGTTTCCGTACGACGTTCAAAGGACTCGGACGAATTCATTAGGTTTAGTATGGAGTTTTAATGTTTTTACGGTGATGTAAGGTGTTCTTAGGAATTGTAATGAGTCCTACATTATTCTAATGTGCTTTTCAAGTTGCTAATGTCGATACCGAGCCGTAACATCTCCTGAGTTACCGTACGATGTTCAAAGGACTTCGACGAAATCGTTAGGTATATTAACGAGTTTTAAGGTTTCATATGGTGTTTTTATAAGTTGTAAGGTGTCCAACATTATACAAACGTGCTTGTCAAGATGCTAATATGGCATACAGAGTCGTAAGATGTCTTATGTTGTCGTACGACGTTCAAAGGACTCGGACGAATTCATTAGGTTTGGTGTGGAGTTTTAATGTTTTTACGGTGATGTAAGGTGTTCTTAGGAATTGTATTGCGTCATATGTTATTCTAATGTGCTTTTCATGTTGCTAATGTCATACCGAGCCGTAACATCTCCTGAGTTACCGTACGATGTTCAAAGGACTTCGACGAAATCGTTAGGTTTCTTAACGAGTTTTAAGATTTCATACGGTGTTGTTATGAGTTTTTAGGCGTCCAACATTATACTAACGTGCTTCTCAAGATGCTAATATGTCATACAGAGTCGTAAGATGTCTTAAGTTTCCGTACGACGTTCAAAGGACTCGGACGAATTCATTAGGTTTAGTATGGCGTTTTAATGTTTTTACGGTGATGTAAGGTGTTCTTAGGAATTGTAATGAGTCCTACATTATTCTAATGTGCTTTTCATGTTGCTAATGTCGATACCGAGCCGTAACATCTCCTGAGTTACCGTACGATGTTCAAAGGACTTCGACGAAATCATTAGGTATATTAACGAGTTTTAAGGTTTCACATGGTGTTTTTATAAGTTGTAAGGTGTCCAACATTATACAAACGTGCTTGTCAAGATGCTAATATGGCATACAGAGTCGTAAGATGTCTTATGTTGTCGTATGACGTTCAAAGGACTCAGACGAATTCATTAGGTTTCATATGGAGTTTTAAAGTTTCCTACGGTGATGTAAGGTGTTCTTAGGAGATGTAACGCCTCATATGTTATTCTAACGTGCTTTTCATGTTGCTAATGTCGATACCGAGCCGTAACATCTCCTGAGTTACCGTACGATGTTCAAAGGACTTCGACGAAATCGTTAGGTTTATTAACGAGTTTTAAGGTTTCACATGGTGTTTTTATGAGTTGTAAGGTGTCCAACATTATACTAACGTGCTTGTCAAGATGCTAATATGTCATACAGAGTCGTAAGATGTCTTAAGTTTCCGTACGACGTTCAAAGGACTCGGACGAATTCATTAGGTTTAGTATGGAGTTTTAATGTTTTTACGGTGATGTAAGGTGTTCTTAGGAATTGTAATGAGTCCTACATTATTCTAATGTGCTTTTCAAGTTGCTAATGTCGATACCGAGCCGTAACATCTCCTGAGTTACCGTACGATGTTCAAAGGACTTCGACGAAATCGTTAGGTATATTAACGAGTTTTAAGGTTTCATATGGTGTTTTTATAAGTTGTAAGGTGTCCAACATTATACAAACGTGCTTGTCAAGATGCTAATATGGCATACAGAGTCGTAAGATGTCTTATGTTGTCGTATGACGTTCAAAGGACTCAGACGAATTCATTAGGTTTCATATGGAGTTTTAAAGTTTCCTACGGTGATGTAAGGTGTTCTTAGGAGATGTAAGGTGTCCAACATTATACTAACGTGCTTGTCAAGATGCTAATATGTCATACAGAGTCGTAAGATGTCTTAAGTTTCCGTACGACGTTCAAAGGACTCGGACAAATTCATTAGGTTTAGTATGGCGTTTTAATGTTTTTACGGTGATGTAAGGTGTTCTTAGGAATTGTAATGAGTCCTACATTTTTCTAATGTGCTTTTCATGTTTCTAATGTCGAGACCGAGCCGTAACATCTCCTGAGTTACCGTACGATGTTCAAAGGACTTCGATGAAATCGCTAGGTATATTAACGAGTTTTAAGGTTTCACATGGTGTTTTTATAAGTTGTAAGGGGTCCAACATTATACAAACGTGCTTGTCAAGATGCTAATATGTCATACAGAATCGTAAGATGTCCTAAGTTGCCGTACGACGTTCAAAGGACTCGGACGAATTCATTAGGTTTAGTATGGAGTTTTAATGTTTTTACGGTGATGTAAGGTGTTCTTAGGAATTGTAATGAGTCCTACATTATTCTAATGTGCTTTTCATGTTGCTAATGGCGATACCGAGCCGTAACATCTCCTGACTTACCGTACGATGTTCAAAGGACTTCGACGAAATCGTTAGGTATATTAACGAGTTTTAAGGTTTCATATGGTGTTTTTATAAGTTGTAAGGTGTCCAACATTATACAAACGTGCTTGTCAAGATGCTAATATGGCATACAGAGTCGTAAGATGTCTTATGTTGTCGTACGACGTTCAAAGGACTCGGACGAATTCATTAGGTTTCGTATGGAGTTTTAAAGTTTCCTACGGTGATGTAAGGTGTTCTTAGGAATTGTAATGCGTCCTACATTATTCTAATGTGCTTTTCATGTTGCTAATGGCGATACCGAGCCGTAACATCTCCTGACTTACCGTACGATGTTCAAAGGACTTCGACGAAATCGTTAGGTATATTAACGAGTTTTAAGGTTTCATATGGTGTTTTTATAAGTTGTAAGGTGTCCAACATTATACAAACGTGCTTGTCAAGATGCTAATATGGCATACAGAGTCGTAAGATGTCTTATGTTGTCGTACGACGTTCAAAGGACTCGGACGAATTCATTAGGTTTCGTATGGAGTTTTAAAGTTTCCTACGGTGATGTAAGGTGTTCTTAGGAATTGTAATGCGTCCTACATTATTCTAATGTGCTTTTCATGTTGCTAATGTCGATACCGAGCCGTAACATCTCCTGAGTTACCGTACGATGTTCAAAGGACTTCGACGAAATTGTTAGGTTTATTAACGAGTTTTAAGGTTTCATACGGTGTTGTTAGGAGTTTTTAGGCGTCCAAATATATACTAACGTGCTTGTCAAGATGCTAATATGTCATACAGAGTCGTAAGATGTCTTAAGTTTCCGTACGACGTTCAAAGGACTCGGACGAATTCATTAGGTTTAGTATGGCGTTTTAATGTTTTTACGGTGATGTAAGGTGTTCTTAGGAATTGTAATGAGTCCTACATTATTCTAATGTGCTTTTCATGTTGCTAATGTCGATACCGAGCCGTAACATCTCCTGAGTTACCGTACGATGTTCAAAGGACTTCGACGAAATCATTAGGTATATTAACGAGTTTTAAGGTTTCACATGGTGTTTTTATAAGTTGTAAGGTGTCCAACATTATACAAACGTGCTTGTCAAGATGCTAATATGGCATACAGAGTCGTAAGATGTCTTATGTTGTCGTATGACGTTCAAAGGACTCAGACGAATTCATTAGGTTTCATATGGAGTTTTAAAGTTTCCTACGGTGATGTAAGGTGTTCTTAGGAGATGTAACGCCTCATATGTTATTCTAACGTGCTTTTCATGTTGCTAATGTCGATACCGAGCCGTAACATCTCCTGAGTTACCGTACGATGTTCAAAGGACTTCGACGAAATCGTTAGGTTTATTAACGAGTTTTAAGGTTTCACATGGTGTTTTTATGAGTTGTAAGGTGTCCAACATTATACTAACGTGCTTGTCAAGATGCTAATATGTCATACAGAGTCGTAAGATGTCTTAAGTTTCCGTACGACGTTCAAAGGACTCGGACGAATTCATTAGGTTTAGTATGGAGTTTTAATGTTTTTACGGTGATGTAAGGTGTTCTTAGGAATTGTAATGAGTCCTACATTATTCTAATGTGCTTTTCAAGTTGCTAATGTCGATACCGAGCCGTAACATCTCCTGAGTTACCGTACGATGTTCAAAGGACTTCGACGAAATCGTTAGGTATATTAACGAGTTTTAAGGTTTCATATGGTGTTTTTATAAGTTGTAAGGTGTCCAACATTATACAAACGTGCTTGTCAAGATGCTAATATGGCATACAGAGTCGTAAGATGTCTTATGTTGTCGTATGACGTTCAAAGGACTCAGACGAATTCATTAGGTTTCATATGGAGTTTTAAAGTTTCCTACGGTGATGTAAGGTGTTCTTAGGAGATGTAAGGTGTCCAACATTATACTAACGTGCTTGTCAAGATGCTAATATGTCATACAGAGTCGTAAGATGTCTTAAGTTTCCGTACGACGTTCAAAGGACTCGGACAAATTCATTAGGTTTAGTATGGCGTTTTAATGTTTTTACGGTGATGTAAGGTGTTCTTAGGAATTGTAATGAGTCCTACATTTTTCTAATGTGCTTTTCATGTTTCTAATGTCGAGACCGAGCCGTAACATCTCCTGAGTTACCGTACGATGTTCAAAGGACTTCGATGAAATCGCTAGGTATATTAACGAGTTTTAAGGTTTCACATGGTGTTTTTATAAGTTGTAAGGGGTCCAACATTATACAAACGTGCTTGTCAAGATGCTAATATGTCATACAGAATCGTAAGATGTCCTAAGTTGCCGTACGACGTTCAAAGGACTCGGACGAATTCATTAGGTTTAGTATGGAGTTTTAATGTTTTTACGGTGATGTAAGGTGTTCTTAGGAATTGTAATGAGTCCAACATTATTCTAATGTGCTTTTCATGTTGCTAATGGCGATACCGAGCCGTAACATCTCCTGACTTACCGTACGATGTTCAAAGGACTTCGACGAAATCGTTAGGTATATTAACGAGTTTTAAGGTTTCATATGGTGTTTTTATAAGTTGTAAGGTGTCCAACATTATACAAACGTGCTTGTCAAGATGCTAATATGGCATACAGAGTCGTAAGATGTCTTATGTTGTCGTACGACGTTCAAAGGACTCGGACGAATTCATTAGGTTTCGTATGGAGTTTTAAAGTTTCCTACGGTGATGTAAGGTGTTCTTAGGAATTGTAATGCGTCCTACATTATTCTAATGTGCTTTTCATGTTGCTAATGTCGATACCGAGCCGTAACATCTCCTGAGTTACCGTACGATGTTCAAAGGACTTCGACGAAATTGTTAGGTTTATTAACGAGTTTTAAGGTTTCATACGGTGTTGTTAGGAGTTTTTAGGCGTCCAAATATATACTAACGTGCTTGTCAAGATGCTAATATGTCATACAGAGTCGTAAGATGTCTTAAGTTTCCGTACGACGTTCAAAGGACTCGGACGAATTCATTAGGTTTAGTATGGCGTTTTAATGTTTTTACGGTGATGTAAGGTGTTCTTAGGAATTGTAATGAGTCCTACATTATTCTAATGTGCTTTTCATGTTGCTAATGTCGATACCGAGCCGTAACATCTCCTGAGTTACCGTACGATGTTCAAAGGACTTCGACGAAATCATTAGGTATATTAACGAGTTTTAAGGTTTCACATGGTGTTTTTATAAGTTGTAAGGTGTCCAACATTATACAAACGTGCTTGTCAAGATGCTAATATGGCATACAGAGTCGTAAGATGTCTTATGTTGTCGTATGACGTTCGAAGGACTCAGACGAATTCATTAGGTTTCATATGGAGTTTTAAAGTTTCCTACGGTGATGTAAGGTGTTCTTAGGAGATGTAACGCCTCATATGTTATTCTAACGTGCTTTTCATGTTGCTAATGTCGATACCGAGCCGTAACATCTCCTGAGTTACCGTACGATGTTCAAAGGACTTCGACGAAATCGTTAGGTTTATTAACGAGTTTTAAGGTTTCACATGGTGTTTTTATGAGTTGTAAGGTGTCCAACATTATACTAACGTGCTTGTCAAGATGCTAATATGTCATACAGAGTCGTAAGATGTCTTAAGTTTCCGTACGACGTTCAAAGGACTCGGACGAATTCATTAGGTTTAGTATGGAGTTTTAATGTTTTTACGGTGATGTAAGGTGTTCTTAGGAATTGTAATGAGTCCTACATTATTCTAATGTGCTTTTCAAGTTGCTAATGTCGATACCGAGCCGTAACATCTCCTGAGTTACCGTACGATGTTCAAAGGACTTCGACGAAATCGTTAGGTATATTAACGAGTTTTAAGGTTTCATATGGTGTTTTTATAAGTTGTAAGGTGTCCAACATTATACAAACGTGCTTGTCAAGATGCTAATATGGCATACAGAGTCGTAAGATGTCTTATGTTGTCGTATGACGTTCAAAGGACTCAGACGAATTCATTAGGTTTCATATGGAGTTTTAAAGTTTCCTACGGTGATGTAAGGTGTTCTTAGGAGATGTAAGGTGTCCAACATTATACTAACGTGCTTGTCAAGATGCTAATATGTCATACAGAGTCGTAAGATGTCTTAAGTTTCCGTACGACGTTCAAAGGACTCGGACAAATTCATTAGGTTTAGTATGGCGTTTTAATGTTTTTACGGTGATGTAAGGTGTTCTTAGGAATTGTAATGAGTCCTACATTTTTCTAATGTGCTTTTCATGTTTCTAATGTCGAGACCGAGCCGTAACATCTCCTGAGTTACCGTACGATGTTCAAAGGACTTCGATGAAATCGCTAGGTATATTAACGAGTTTTAAGGTTTCACATGGTGTTTTTATAAGTTGTAAGGGGTCCAACATTATACAAACGTGCTTGTCAAGATGCTAATATGTCATACAGAATCGTAAGATGTCCTAAGTTGCCGTACGACGTTCAAAGGACTCGGACGAATTCATTAGGTTTAGTATGGAGTTTTAATGTTTTTACGGTGATGTAAGGTGTTCTTAGGAATTGTAATGAGTCCTACATTATTCTAATGTGCTTTTCATGTTGCTAATGGCGATACCGAGCCGTAACATCTCCTGACTTACCGTACGATGTTCAAAGGACTTCGACGAAATCGTTAGGTATATTAACGAGTTTTAAGGTTTCATATGGTGTTTTTATAAGTTGTAAGGTGTCCAACATTATACAAACGTGCTTGTCAAGATGCTAATATGGCATACAGAGTCGTAAGATGTCTTATGTTGTCGTACGACGTTCAAAGGACTCGGACGAATTCATTAGGTTTCGTATGGAGTTTTAAAGTTTCCTACGGTGATGTAAGGTGTTCTTAGGAATTGTAATGCGTCCTACATTATTCTAATGTGCTTTTCATGTTGCTAATGTCGATACCGAGCCGTAACATCTCCTGAGTTACCGTACGATGTTCAAAGGACTTCGACGAAATTGTTAGGTTTATTAACGAGTTTTAAGGTTTCATACGGTGTTGTTAGGAGTTTTTAGGCGTCCAAATATATACTAACGTGCTTGTCAAGATGCTAATATGTCATACAGAGTCGTAAGATGTCTTAAGTTTCCGTACGACGTTCAAAGGACTCGGACGAATTCATTAGGTTTAGTATGGCGTTTTAATGTTTTTACGGTGATGTAAGGTGTTCTTAGGAATTGTAATGAGTCCTACATTATTCTAATGTGCTTTTCATGTTGCTAATGTCGATACCGAGCCGTAACATCTCCTGAGTTACCGTACGATGTTCAAAGGACTTCGACGAAATCATTAGGTATATTAACGAGTTTTAAGGTTTCACATGGTGTTTTTATAAGTTGTAAGGTGTCCAACATTATACAAACGTGCTTGTCAAGATGCTAATATGGCATACAGAGTCGTAAGATGTCTTATGTTGTCGTATGACGTTCGAAGGACTCAGACGAATTCATTAGGTTTCATATGGAGTTTTAAAGTTTCCTACGGTGATGTAAGGTGTTCTTAGGAGATGTAACGCCTCATATGTTATTCTAACGTGCTTTTCATGTTGCTAATGTCGATACCGAGCCGTAACATCTCCTGAGTTACCGTACGATGTTCAAAGGACTTCGACGAAATCGTTAGGTTTATTAACGAGTTTTAAGGTTTCACATGGTGTTTTTATGAGTTGTAAGGTGTCCAACATTATACTAACGTGCTTGTCAAGATGCTAATATGTCATACAGAGTCGTAAGATGTCTTAAGTTTCCGTACGACGTTCAAAGGACTCGGACGAATTCATTAGGTTTAGTATGGAGTTTTAATGTTTTTACGGTGATGTAAGGTGTTCTTAGGAATTGTAATGAGTCCTACATTATTCTAATGTGCTTTTCAAGTTGCTAATGTCGATACCGAGCCGTAACATCTCCTGAGTTACCGTACGATGTTCAAAGGACTTCGACGAAATCGTTAGGTATATTAACGAGTTTTAAGGTTTCATATGGTGTTTTTATAAGTTGTAAGGTGTCCAACATTATACAAACGTGCTTGTCAAGATGCTAATATGGCATACAGAGTCGTAAGATGTCTTATGTTGTCGTATGACGTTCAAAGGACTCAGACGAATTCATTAGGTTTCATATGGAGTTTTAAAGTTTCCTACGGTGATGTAAGGTGTTCTTAGGAGATGTAAGGTGTCCAACATTATACTAACGTGCTTGTCAAGATGCTAATATGTCATACAGAGTCGTAAGATGTCTTAAGTTTCCGTACGACGTTCAAAGGACTCGGACAAATTCATTAGGTTTAGTATGGCGTTTTAATGTTTTTACGGTGATGTAAGGTGTTCTTAGGAATTGTAATGAGTCCTACATTTTTCTAATGTGCTTTTCATGTTTCTAATGTCGAGACCGAGCCGTAACATCTCCTGAGTTACCGTACGATGTTCAAAGGACTTCGATGAAATCGCTAGGTATATTAACGAGTTTTAAGGTTTCACATGGTGTTTTTATAAGTTGTAAGGTGTCCAACATTATACAAACGTGCTTGTCAAGATGCTAATATGGCATACAGAGTCGTAAGATGTCTTATGTTGTCGTACGACGTTCAAAGGACTCGGACGAATTCATTAGGTTTGGTGTGGAGTTTTAATGTTTTTACAATGATGTAAGGTGTTCTTAGGAATTGTATTGCGTCATATGTTATTCTAATGTGCTTTTCATGTTGCTAATGTCATACCGAGCCGTAACATCTCCTGAGTTACCGTACGATGTTCAAAGGACTTCGACGAAATCGTTAGGTTTATTAACGAGTTTTAAGATTTCATACGGTGTTTTTATGAGTTTTTAGGCGTCCAACATTATACTAACGTGCTTCTCAAGATGCTAATATGTCATACAGAGTCGTAAGATGTCTTAAGTTTCCGTACGACGTTCAAAGGACTCAGACGAATTCATTAGGTTTAGTATGGAGTTTTAATGTTTTTACGGTGATGTAAGGTGTTCTTAGGAATTATAATGAGTCCTACATTATTCTAATGTGCTTTTCATGTTGCTAATGTCGAGACCGAGCCGTAACATCTCCTGAGTTACCGTACGATGTTCAAAGGACTTCGACGAAATCGTTAGGTATATTAACGAGTTTTAAGGTTTCACATGGTATTTTTATAAGTTGTAAGGGGTCCAACATTATACAAACGTGCTTGTCAAGATGCTAATATGTCATACAGAATCGTAAGATGTCCTAAGTTGCCGTACGACGTTCAAAGGACTCGGACGAATTCATTAGGTTTAGTATGGAGTTTTAATGTTTTTACGGTGATGTAAGGTGTTCTTAGGAATTGTAATGAGTCCTACATTATTCTAATGTGCTTTTCATGTTGCTAATGGCGATACCGAGCCGTAACATCTCCTGACTTACCGTACGATGTTCAAAGGACTTCGACGAAATCGTTAGGTATATTAACGAGTTTTAAGGTTTCATATGGTGTTTTTATAAGTTGTAAGGTGTCCAACATTATACAAACGTGCTTGTCAAGATGCTAATATGGCATACAGAGTCGTAAGATGTCTTATGTTGTCGTACGACGTTCAAAGGACTCGGACGAATTCATTAGGTTTCGTATGGAGTTTTAAAGTTTCCTACGGTGATGTAAGGTGTTCTTAGGAATTGTAATGCGTCCTACATTATTCTAATGTGCTTTTCATGTTGCTAATGTCGATACCGAGCCGTAACATCTCCTGAGTTACCGTACGATGTTCAAAGGACTTCGACGAAATTGTTAGGTTTATTAACGAGTTTTAAGGTTTCATACGGTGTTGTTAGGAGTTTTTAGGCGTCCAAATATATACTAACGTGCTTGTCAAGATGCTAATATGTCATACAGAGTCGTAAGATGTCTTAAGTTGCCGTACGACGTTCAAAGGACTAGGACGAATTCATTAGGTTTAGTATGGAGTTTTAATGTTTTTACGGTGATGTAAGGTGTTCTTAGGAGTTGTAATGAGTCCTACATTATTCTAATGTGATTTTCATGTTGCTAATGTCGATACCGAGCTGTAACATCTCCTGAGTTACCGTACGATGTTCAAAGGACTTCGACGAAATCGTTAGGTATATTAACGAGTTTTAAGGTTTCACATGGTGTTTTTACAAGTTGTAAGGTGTCCAACATTATACAAACGTGCTTGTCAAGATGCTAATATGGCATACAGAGTCGTAAGATGTCTTATGTTGTCGTACGACGTTCAAAGGACTCGGACGAATTCATTAGGTTTCGTATGGAGTTTTATAGTTTCCTACGGTGATGTAAGGTGTTCTTAGGAATTGTAATGCGTCCTACTATATTCTAATGTGCTTTTCATGTTGCTAATGTCGCATACTAAGCCGTAACAACTCTTAAGTTACCGTACGATGTTCAAAGGATTTCGACAAAATCATTAGGTTTATTAAGTAGTTTTAAGATTTCATATGGTGTTGTTAGGACTTTTTAGGCGTCCAACATTATACTAACATGCTTGTCAAGATGCTAATATGTCATACAGAGTCGTAAGATGTCTTAAGTTGCCGTACGACGTTCAAAGGACTCGGACGAATTCATTAGGTTTAGTATGGAGTTTTAATGTTTTTACAGTGATGTTAGGTGTTCTTAGGAATTGTAATGAGTCCTACATTATTCTAATGTGCTTTTCATGTTGCTAATGTCGATACCGAGCCGTAACATCTCCTAAGTTATCGTACGATGTTCAAAGGATTTCCACGAAATCATTAGGTTTATTAACGAGTTTTAAGGTTTCATACGGTGTTGTTAGGAATTTTTAGGCGTCCAACATTATACTAACGGGCTTGTCAAGATGCTAATATGTCATACAGAGTCGTAAGATGTCTTAAGTTGCCGTACGACGTTCAAAGCCGTAACATCTCCTGAGTTACCGTACGAAGTTCAAAGGACTTCGAAGAAATCGTTAGGTTTATTAACGAGTTTTAAGGTTTCACATGGTGTGTTTATGAGTTGTAAGGTGTCCAACATTATACTAACGTGCTTGTCAAGATGCTAATATGTCATACAGAGTCGTAAGATGTCTTAAGTTGCCGTATGACGTTCAAAGGACTCGGACGAATTTATTAGGTTTAGTATGGAGTTTTAATGTTTTTACGGTGATGTAAGGTGTTCTTATGAATTGTAATGAGTCCTACATTATTCTAATGTGCTTTTCATGTTGCTAATGTCGATACCGAGCCGTAACATCTCCTGAGTTACCGTACGATGTTCAAAGGACTTCGACGAAATCGTTAGGTATATTAACGAGTTTTAAGGTTTCACATGGTGTTTTTATAAGTTGTAAGGTGTCCAACATTATACAAACGTGCTTGTCAAGTTGCTAATATGGCATACAGAGTCGTAAGATGTCTTATGTTGTCGTACGACGTTCAAAGGACTCGGACGAATTCATTAGGTTTCGTATGGAGTTTTAAAGTTTCCTACGGTGATGTAAGGTGTTCTTAGGAATTGTAATGCGTCCTACATTATTCTAATGTACTTTTCAAGTTGCTAATGTCGTATACAAAGCCGTAACAACTCTTAAGTTACCGTACGATGTTCAAAGGATTTTGACGAAATCATTAGGTTTATTAAGGAGTTTTAAGGTTTCATACGGTGTTGTTAGAAGTTTTTAGGCGTCCAACATTATACTAACGTGCTTGTCAAGATGCTAATATGTCATACAGAGTCGTAAGATGTCTTAAGTTGCCGTACGACGTTCAAAGGACTCGGACGAATTCATTAGGTTTAGTATGGAGTTTTAATGTTTTTACGGTGATGTAATGTGTTCTTAGGAATTGTAATGAGTCCTACATTATTCTAATGTGCTTTTCCTGTTGCTAATGTCGATACCGAGCCGTAACAACTCTTAAGTTATCGTACGATGTTCAAAGGATTTCGACGAAATCATTAGGTTTATTAACGAGTTTTAAGGTTTCATACGGTGTTGTTAGGAGTTTTTAGGCGTCCAACATTATACTAACGGGCTTGTCAAGATGCTAATATGTCATACAGAGTCGTAAGATGTCTTAAGTTGTCGTACGATGTTCAAAGGACTTCGACGAAATCGTTAGGTTTATTAACGAGTTTTAAGGTTTCACATGGTGTTTTTATGAGTTGTAAGGCGTCCAACATTATACTAACGAGCTTGTCAAGATGCTAATATGTCATACAGAGTCGTAAGATGTCTTAAGTTGCCGTACGACGTTCAAAGGACTCGGACGAATTCATTAGGTTTAGTATGGAGTTTTAATGTTTTTACGGTGATGTAAGGTGTTCTTAGGAATTGTAATGAGTCGTACATTATTCTAATGTGCTTTTCATGTTGCTAATGTCGATACCGAGCCGTAACATCTCCTGAGTTACCGTACGATGTTCAAAGGACTTCGACGAAATCGTTAGGTATATTAACGAGTTTTAAGGTTTCACATGGTTTTTTTATAAGTTGTAAGGTGTCCAACATTATACAAACGTGCTTGTCAAGATGCTAGTATGGCATACAAAGTCGTAAGATATCTTATGTTGTCGTACGACGTTCAAAGGACTCGGACGAATTCATTAGGTTTCGTATGGAGTTTTAAAGTTTCCTACGGTGATGTAAGGTGTTCTTAGGAATTGTAATGCGTCCTACATTATTCTAATGTGCTTTTCATGTTGCTAATGTCGCATACTAAGCCGTAACAACTCTTAAGTTATCGTACGATGTTCAAAGGATTTCGACGAAATCATTAGGTTTATTAAGGAGTTTTAAGGTTTCATACAGTGTTGTTAGGATTTTTAGGCGTCCAACATTATACTAACTTGCTTGTCAAGATGCTAATATGTCATACAGAGTCGTAAGATGTCTTAAGTTGCCGTACGACGTTCAAAGGACTCGGACGAATTCATTAGGTTTAGTATGGAGTTTTAATGTTTTTACGGTGATGTAAGGTGTTCTTAGGAATTGTAATGAGTCATACATTATTCTAATGTGCTTTTCCTGTTGCTAATGTCGATACCGAGCCGTAACAACTCTTAAGTTATCGTACGATGTTCAAAGGATTTCGAAGAAATCATTAGGTTTATTAACGAGTTTTAAGGTTTCATACGGTGTTGTTAGGAGTTTTTAGGCGTCCAACATTATACTAACGGGCTTGTCAAGATGCTAATATGTCATACAGAGTCGTAAGATGTCTTATGTTGCGGTACGATGTTCAAAGGACTTCGACGAAATCGTTAGGTTTATTAACGAGTTTTAAGGTTTCACATGGTGTTTTTATGAGTTGTAAGGTGTCCAACATTATACTAACGTGCTTGTCAAGATGCTAATATGTCATACAGAGTCGTAAGATGTCTTAAGTTGTCGTACGACGTTCAAAGGACTCGGACGAATTCATTAGGTTTAGTATGGAGTTTTAATGTTTTAACGGTGATGTAAGGTGTTCTTAGGAATTGTAATGAGTCCTACATTATTCTAATGTGCTTTTCATGTTGCTAATGTCGATACCGAGCCGTAACATCTCCTGAGTTACCGTACGATGTTCAAAGGACTTCGACGAAATCGTTAGGTATATTAACGAGTTTTAAGGTTTCACTTGGTGTTTTTATAAGTTTTAAGATGTCCAACATTATACAAACGTGCTTGTCAAGATGCTAATATGGCATACAGAGTCGTAAGATGTCTTATGTTGTCGTACGACGTTCAAAGGACTCGGACGAATTCATTAGGTTTCGTATGGAGTTTTAAAGTTTCCTACGGTGATTTAAGGTGTTCTTAGGAATTGTAATGCGTCCTACATTATTCTAATGTACTTTTCATGTTGCTACTGTCGCATACTAAGTCGTAACAACTCTTAAGTTACCGTACGATGTTCAAAGGATTTCGACAAAATCATTAGGTTTATTAAGGAGTTTTAAGGTTTCATACGGTGTTGTTAAGAGTTTTTAGGCGTCCAACATTATACTAACGTGCTTGTCAAGATGCTAATATGTCATACAGAGTCGTAAGATGTCTTAAGTTGCCGTACGATGTTCAAAGGACTTCGACGAAATCGTTAGGTTTATTAACGAGTTTTAAGGTTTCACATGGTGTTTTTATGAGTTGTAAGGTGTCCAACATTATACTAACGTGCTTGTCAAGATGCTAATATGTCATACAGAGTCGTAAGATGTCTTAAGTTGTCGTACGACGTTCAAAGGACTCGGACGAATTCATTAGGTTTAGTATGGAGTTTTAATGTTTTAACGGTGATGTAAGGTGTTCATAGGAATTGTAATGAGTCCTACATTATTCTAATGTGCTTTTCATGTTGCTAATGTCGATACCGAGCCGTAACATCTCCTGAGTTACCATACGATGTTCAAAGGACTTCGACGAAATCGTTAGGTATATTAACGAGTTTTAAGGTTTCACATGGTGTTTTTATAAGTTTTAAGATGTCCAACATTATACAAACGTGCTTGTCAAGATGCTAATATGGCATACAGAGTCGTAAGATGTCTTATGTTGTCGTACGACGTTCAAAGGACTCGGACGAATTCATTAGGTTTCGTATGGAGTTTTAAAGTTTCCTACGGTGATGTAAGGTGTTCTTAGGAATTGTAATGAATCATACATTATTCTAATGTGCTTTTCCTGTTGCTAATGTCGATACCGAGCCGTAACAACTCTTAAGTTATCGTACGATGTTCAAAGGATTTCGAAGAAATCATTAGGTTTATTAACGAGTTTTAAGGTTTCATACGGTGTTGTTAGGAGTTTTTAGGCATCCAACATTATACTAACGGGCTTGTCAAGATGCTAATATGTCATACAGAGTCGTAAGATGTCTTAAGTTGCGGTACGATGTTCAAAGGACTTCGACGAAATCGTTAGGTTTATTAACAAGTTTTAAGGTTTCACATGGTGTTTTTATGAGTTGTAAGGTGTCCAACATTATACTAACGTGCTTGTCAAGATGCTAATATGTCATACAGAGTCGTAAGATGTCTTAAGTTGTCGTACGACGTTCAAAGGACTCGGACGAATTCATTAGGTTTAGTATGGAGTTTTAATGTTTTAACGGTGATGTAAGGTGTTCTTAGGAATTGTAATGAGTCCTACATTATTCTAATGTGCTTTTCATGTTGCTAATGTCGATACCGAGCCGTAACATCTCCTGAGTTACCGTACGATGTTCAAAGGACTTCGACGAAATCGTTAGGTATATTAACGAGTTTTAAGGTTTCACATGGTGTTTTTATAAGTTTTAAGATGTCCAACATTATACAAACGTGCTTGTCAAGATGCTAATATGGCATACAGAGTCGTAAGATGTCTTATGTTGTCGTACGACGTTCAAAGGACTCGGACGAATTCATTAGGTTTCGTATGGAGTTTTAAAGTTTCCTACGGTGATGTAAGGTGTTCTTAGGAATTGTAATGCGTCCTACATTATTCTAATGTACTTTTCATGTTGCTACTGTCGCATACTAAGTCGTAACAACTCTTAAGTTACCGTACGATGTTCAAAGGATTTCGACGAAATCATTAGGTTTATTAAGGAGTTTTAAGGTTTCATACGGTGTTGTTAAGAGTTTTTAGGCGTCCAACATTATACTAACGTGCTTGTCAAGATGCTAATATGTCATACAGAGTCGTAAGATGTCTTAAGTTGCCATACGACGTTCAAAGGACTCGGACGAATTCATTAGGTTTAGTATGGAGTGATAGTCACTATGTATAGGTTGGACTCACCGGCTTGTCGGTGTTACTTTTGTTTGTAATTGTTAAACTTGTATTTGTATTAGTGCTAGCGAACCTACGGGCGAATCTATAGATTCGCCCGCAGGTCATCATGTCTTTTGTATTTAGGTGTCGACTGGGCGAACCTATGTGCCCAGCGAACCTGTGTTGGTTCGCTAGATAGATTCGCTAGAGCGAATCTATCAGCGAACCTAACACTACTATATATTGTAACCTTATCTTCACTTTATACAACTTTTGCACATCTTTTACCAAGACTATAATTCACTGATCTGTGTTGTGTAATCGTTCTAATGAGGTGCTAGGAGCATATATCTTTCATCTTTGTAGCTTATTTACCTCATTTGTGTGTTGGATCTTGTTATTGGGTTGTTTGGATATTATAGACTTTGTTCTTCAAGTCTTTGACATATTTGTGTTAAAACAAGTCAACAAAGCACTGAAATCACAATCATTATGGACCAACATGGAGTTTTAATGTTTTTACGGTGATGTAAGGTGTTCTTAGGAATTGTAATGAGTCGTACATTATTCTAATGTGCTTTTCATGTTGCTAATGTCGATACCGAGCCGTAACATCTCCTGAGTTACCGTACGATGTTCAAAGGACTTCGACGAAATCGTTAGGTATATTAACGAGTTTTAAGGTTTCACATGGTGTTTTTATAAGTTGTAAGGTGTCCACCATTATACAAACGTGCTTGTCAAGATACTAGTATGGCATACAGAGTCGTAAGATATCTTATGTTGTCGTACGACGTTCAAAGGACTCGGACGAATTCATTGTGGTATTTGGTCATAGAAAGCTTTTAAAACAAACGTGTATGCAAATGGTCAAGTTTTGAGGGTTTTCGAGCTGTTTCCGTACTGTTTCAGGGTGGTTGAGCTACCAGCGAATCTATTTGTTCAATCAGCGAAACTGTCTGTTCTTCCAGCGAACCTAATTCAAATTTTTGTCCTGATTGGTTTGTGTTCTGGCCAGCGAATCTAACATATCACCGAACGAAAGTTCACTTGTTTGGCTGACTGTGCAAGCGAAACTGCTGCCAAAATTAGGCCAGCGAACCTGTGCTTGTCTGTCAGCGAAACTGTTGCTCGCCCAGCGAATTTGTTCCCAGCGAATCTGCCAGCGAATCTATTGTGTTCTTTGAGCGAATCTAGCCAGCGAATCTGCTTGTATTCAGCGAATCTACAATGTGTTCAAAGTCATGACTTCATCAACACTTAATATGAATGATCTGGACAGCGTTCAACCTAACAGGCCACCGAGGCTTGTTAGTGGTGAAAACTTTGAAGACTGGAAAAGATGTTTGAAAACCTTCTTCTACTACACGGACTACAACCAATGGGAATCTATAGTAAATGGCCCGCACGTGCCAACAACTGTTGAAGGAACCGTCACCTCAGTAAACACAGTCCCAACTACTTTTACTGAAACAGATATCAAGTTACTGGATCGTGACAAGAAGGCATTAGGGGCACTGATACTTTGCTTACATCAGGACATCTTCAACCGGTTTGCAGAACATACAACTGCAAAAAGCCTGTATGATGCATTGTGTGAATTTTATGATGGCAATGAGGATCTGAAACTGGATAGAAAAGCTCAGGCTGAAAAGGAATTCAACTCTTTTGTGGGATACTCACAAGAGAACTTGACTGATATTACAAATAGATTCCTATCTGTGTCAAGTAATCTGAAGAAATATGATGAAAAGCTGGGCAATCACGAACAAGTAGCAAAATTGTTAGATTCTCTTCCTCCTCAATGGAGCCTACAAATCAAGCTGTTAAAACAAGAGAGAAACTTTCCTGACTACAAACTGATGGACGTCATCAACAAGCTGAAGTCTTTCGACCTTGATGTAAAAAGAAGAGAATATAATCAGTCAATGATGGTTCCAAACATCCCCTCTCAAAATGCTGCACTTATCTCATCCGCTGCAAACTCTTACGTTTACAGTGCTGCATCTAGAGGATCATCAGGTCATGTGTCTGCTAAATCTGCCGGTGCATCTACAAACGCTGGTTCAAGCTCAAATGCGTCTGTCACCACTCAAATTCCGTCTGACACCATGGCTTTATTTGGAATGTTTGTTCACAGTTATGAAGCTCTTGTTGCAGGTGAGTTGAAAGGGAAGGGTATGACAGTAGAAGATATGTATCAGGTGGACCCTGATGATCTGGAGGAAACAGATATCCAATGGTAGATGGCTATGCTCACTCTTCGTGCCAGACGATTCATGGAAAGAACTGGCAGAAGAAACTTTGGAAATCAGGGACAGAATGCTAAGCTGGGATATGACAAGGGAATGTTACGATGCTATAACTGCAAACAACTGGGCCACTTCAAGAGAGAATGCCCATTACCAATCGTTACTGAGCCAGTTAACTCTGCAAATCCAAGATCTGCTCCAATTCAAGAAAAGGTTGAGGAAGCAAAGTCAAAGAATGAAACTGCACTACTCACCAACTTTGACTGGAGTGCAGAAATTGAAGAAACCAAGGAGGAGATTAACCATGCCCTTGTTGCTGAAATTGCTGAGTTTAATGACTATGATATAAATCTCTTTGATCCGTTCAAAGAATTTTATGGACAGGAAGAGGAAGAGAAAGTGGAGAATGTTGTTAAAGTTCAATCAGATGTTATTGCTCAAGGACATCTGAATCATTCATGGTTAGTTTGTGAAGCTGCTGTTAATGAAGTGAAGCATGAGGAGGAGTCTAAGGCTAGCTTGGAAGAAATGATTGAAAAGGCAAGGCTGGATGCAGTTGATGAATTCAAAAGAAGCACTCCCTACTGTCAATGTGATCGTGCTCTGGCCGCCGAAAAACTGGTAATCGGTCTTCCTTACGATGTTATTGAAGATATGTGTTCATCTGCTTGCAAAATTCGTTTAATTGGCATATACAAAGCAAATAAATTGTTAATGTCAAACGAAAACGAATTAAAAAGAACCATCAAAGAGCTTAAATTAAGTGAATCAAAATATTTTGTTAAGTTAAGAGAAGCTTTAAAGGAAAATGAACACTTAAAAAGAACTCTTTTAGAAAAGAACTGTGAAATTAACTACTTGACTGAGCAAGTTACACTTGCTGAATTTGAAGCAAGAAAACTTAAAAACAAACTGCAGCAGTGGACTATATCTGGTATGAAAAGGGAGGAACTGTGCAAGAAACAAAGGGGGGCCAGAGTTAAGACAGGGTTGGGTCTTAGTAACAATGAAACATATGCCTATCCTCCACCGAGTACTTTCTGTTATTCTCCTACACCTATTCCTCATCCCTCAAATGAGTTAATTCAAGAGATTATGCAGAACGATACTGACAGTTCCATTGCAGGTTTAAGTGAAGTAAACCTTAAGGAAGTTAGAGAGGAGTACGCATATGGTGAGAGTGTTGGGCTCGGTTGTTCTGGCAGTAGTGATTGCAGTAGTTCTGATTCCAAGAAGTCTTTTGAAGACATTTGTTTAGATAATCCTGTTTGTAGTAATGTGTCATATTCAGACAATTTCATGTTTAATAGTAATTTAGGGTGCTCCACTTCAAACCCTAATGTGGTGAATGATGATGATTTGATTAATAATGTGTGTGTGAATGACAAAGACAAACTTTCAGGTCAAGTCTCTGAAAGTCAAACCAAAACAAACTGCTTTCAAAAGTTCTTCACTCACCAAATTCCAACTTTCACACCTGTGAGAATTTCAAAACCAAAAGAGAAGGAATCATCTTTTTCATACATTCTTAAACCAAACCTGAATCTGATACTGGTAAAGTCACAACAGGTAAGTTAAAAGAACTCTATGACACTTACAGTGACTGCAACTCACAACTGTCTGAATGTGATGAGGAGATTGAAATGGATAAAATTCCTGTTAACAGAGTTCCCAAAGCTGGTTTTAAATCTCACTGTTTTAAATGTGGAAATACTGGTCACACTGTCAAGCAATGCCCTAAGTTAATCCAAAATAGCTCAAAGCAAAAATCTTTCGGAAAAAGATTAAACTCTTTTGTAAATAATTTCTTTTGTAATTCTTCATCTGCTCCACCACCCAAGTACACAAAGACTTGGGTGCCTATTTCAAAGGTCTAATTTTTCTTTTCTTTTAATAAATGTCAGGAACATTCAAATGCCGTTGTAAATAGTCATTGGCATATTGACAGCGGATGTTCCAGACATATGACAGGATTGAAGGATCTTCTTACTAACTATAGGATCATAAATGGCGGTTATGTCGCTTTTGCGGGAGACAAGAAAGGTGGGAAGATGATCGGTCAAGGAGAAGTCTCAAATGGCTCACTCACTTTGGAAGACGTCAACTATGTTCCTGAACTGGCATTCAATCTTCTGAGTGTATCACAAATCTGTGATAAGAATATTCCTGTGTTGTTTCTTCCTAATGAATGCCTGTTCTTGAAGCCAGAGTTTACCATTCCTGAAGATATGGTGATCATGCGAGCTCCAAGACGAAATGATACCTATATGCTGAATATGGGATCAACAGAATCAAACTCCACCGTGACATGTCTACTGTCTAAAGCATCATCCTTTGAATCATTTTTGTGGCATAAACGTTTAGGACACATCAATTTTAAAATTCTGAATAAATTGGTTAAGAACAATTTGGTTAGGGGTTTACCACTCAAAGACTTTTCAGTGTTTGAGAAGTGTATGGCTTGTGCTAAAGGAAAACAGCACAAAAAGCCACATAAACTCAAAATTACAAATACTATCTCAGAACCCCTCGAATTGTTACATACTGATTTATTTGGTCCAATAAGTGTCAAATCAATTGCTAAAAAGTCTTATTGCTTGGTTGTCACAGATGATTACTCTAGGTACACCTGGGTAAGATTCATGGCGAACAAGAGTGAGACTGCAGAAGAATTGATGAAGCTGATTCCTCTAATAGAGGTTCTTGGAAAGAAGAAGGTTCAAGCCATCAGAAGCGATAACGGAACTGAATTCAGAAACCACATCTTCAACTCCTTCTGTGAACAACGGGGTATTCTCAGACAGTTTAGCGCTGCCCGAACACCACAACAAAATGGTGTTGCTGAAAGAAAGAATCGAACTCTTGTGGAGGCCGCTAGAACTATGCTGATCGAGTCAAAACTTCCAATTATTTTCTGGGCTGAAGCGGTTAATTGTGCAGCTTATGTTCTTAACAGGGTACTGATTGTCAAGGAAAAGATGAAGACTTCATACCAACTGTTTCGAGGGATTAAGCCGCTGATTGATTTTCTACGCCCCTTTGGATGTTCTTGCACTCTTTTGAATACTCAAGATCAGAAGACGAAGTTTGGTGCTGTCTCTGATGAATGCTTCTTTGTGGGATACTCGACCACACAAAAGGCGTATCGTGTTTACAATAAGCGAACGCGGATTGTGCAAGAGTCCTACTATGTTGATTGGCAAGAATCAAACACTACCAGTATTGGTAGCGAACCAGCTTGGTTTTATGATTCCACCACCATTTTCAAATCATTTAATCTTCCTGACTCTGACGATGACGACATCATTCCACACACATCGGTTTCTATTTTCAATCATACACCTACACCATCACAATCACAACCTTCAACATCAGCTACACAACTACCTCCCACTTCATTTGACATCCCATCACCTCCACGGCTCCACCACCTCAAACTGTTCAAACTTCCACATCAGATATTCCATCCACATCCAACACCATTCCATCACCTACACCTACACCTCCACAACCATCAAATCAAACACCCTCAACCGACCAAAATCCTTTACTACTCAACACTGACTTCAAAACCCTGAAAAACCACCCTCACGATTATATCATTGGATCTATTACTGATGGTGTGCGAACCCGGAGTCAGAGCGGTTTGATTAATGAATGTCTTTATGCTGCCTTTCTGTCTCAAGTCGTTCCAAAGAATTATAAACAGGCACTTGAAGATCCGAGTTGGGTGGATGCCATGCAGATGGAACTGCAGCAATTCAGGAAGCTCAAAGTTTGGGAACTGGTTGATCTTCCTCCTAACAAGTGTCCAATCGGCACTAAATGGGTTTTTCGGAACAAGCCAGATGATCGTGGTGTGGTAATTAGAAATAAAGCGAGACTGGTTGTTCAAGGATTTGCTCAAGAGGAGGGGATCGACTACACCGAAGTTTTTGCTCCAGTCGCTCGCCTGGAAGCCATCAGAATCTTTCTTGCACATGCTGCGAACAAAAACTTTAAGGTTTATCAGATGGATGTGAAATGTGCATTTCTATATGGAGATATCGATGAGGAGATCTATGTCTGTCAACCACCAGGTTTCGAGGATCCCGATTTCCCGTCAAAGGTTTACAAGCTTGATAAATCCTTGTATGGGTTGCATCAAGCTCCACGGATCTGGTATGAAACTCTGACACAGTATCTTCTCAGCAAGGGTTTCTCTCGTGGGAGTATAGACATGACATTGTTCAAGAAGGAGGTGGATGGCGAGCTGCTGATCGTTCAAGTGTATGTTGATGATATCATTTTTGGTTCGACTAATGAAGGGCTGTGCAGAGAATTTGAGAAGGTGATGATGGATCGTTTTGAGATGACAATAATGGGGGAGATGTGTTTCTTCTTGGGGCTGCAAGTGGAGCAAAAGCCTGATGGAATTCTAATCCACCAAGAGAAATATATCAAGGAAATCCTCACAAAGTTTGGCATGGATGACTCGTCTCCTGAATTGATTCCTTTTACAGCTCAAACATGCCTTACTTCCGATGATAATGGGAATCCTGTGGATGCTCATCGGTACCGCTCGATGATCGGATCTCTCATGTATCTGACTGCAAGTCGTCCAGATATTACATTTGCCGTGTGTTACTGTGCTCGTTTCCAAGCCAATCCAAAAGAATCACATGAAAAAGCTGTCAAACGAATTTTCCGTTATCTTAAGGGTTCCTCTCGTTTGGGACTTTGGTACCCAAAAGGTGGGAACTTTGATTTACATGCTTTTTCTGATAGTGATCATGCTGGTTGCAGGATTAACAGGAAATCAGTCACTGGTGGATGTCAATATCTTGGAGAATGTCTTGTTTCATGGCAAAGCAAGAAGCAAACAACCGTCTCTCTGTCCACAGGAGAAGCAGAATACATTGCCGCTTCAAGTTGCTGTTGCCAAGTGCTGTGGATTCAACATCAGATGATGGATTATGGCATCAACTTTCTTCACACGCCACTCTTTTGTGACAATGAAGCTGCTGTTGGAATCGCCAAGAATCCTATTCATCACACTCGAACCAAGCACATTGAAACAAGAATTCATGCAATCAGGGATGCACAGGAAAAGGGTTTTATTGATATTATTCTTATCGAAACTAGAAAGCAAAAAGCTGATCTTTTCACAAAAACTTTTGACAAACCACGTTTTTATGAACTGATCTCCATGCTTGGACTTATATCTTTTTGAAAAACCTTTTTTCTGTGAGAATCCTTTTGTAAATATGTAAATAATCTTTTCTTTATCTTCTTTGAAAAATCCGTGGGTCACTCGATTCATTGCTCAGTTACTTTAATTTTATTTTATCTTCCTTTATTTTTCTTTTAATTTTGTATATTTATATATTAAGAAAATCTGAAAAACAAAAATTTCTTATTAGACGGCTATTATATAGAAATTTTGGGGGAGATATAAAAGATTAACTATTTATAGTTTTTCAATTTTTGCTATTTCAGGATCTCCGTTTTGATTGATGTTGAAAAGTCGTTGAAGGAGGTCAGAAGCATTGCGTTTGGGATATGTCAGATAGGCTCAGCCCGAAAACGAAGTAAACAGTGATTGTGCAGCCAAACATAACGCTCAAGATCTCGACAACAAGGATTATCTCCTTGACGTGATTGGATTGCACAAAGATAATGGTTCTGTCAAAAATGGGTTGAGAGCGTCAAATCTTTGTCTTGATTTCCCCAAACATCCCAAATCACCCTCGCCCTATCCCCGAATCGAGTTTCTAGTATGCAAAACAAATAAAATATAAAAAAAAGCTGCTAGTGATGCTCTTCGGAAAAGCCTCTGAGTGAGTTACTAGTTAACTCCTCAGAACGTCTTGAGTCAAGTGCTTAACTCCTCTGCTATACGGAAGTATTGACCTGGAGTTGGTGGATCTTCTCTGCTATACGGAAGTATTGACCTGAAGATTCACCGAGCATGCTCAAATGTTTATCTCCTCTGTTATACGTCAGTATAGACCTGGAGCTCTAGACTATTTGAGTTTCCCAAATAATAAGTCGCATTGTATTCAAAAGAATCAATTGCTGACAAGCTCCACACACAAAGAAAAGATGCAAAAATTGCACAAGTGTCAAAAGAAGCTAATGCATCGGTCAACATTCAAAAGTTGATCATTGAAATTCAAGCAAAGTCAATAGTATTGCTCAAATATACCCTGATGACAGAACTTGTTCTTTTTACCTAGACGTCTGTGGGGACCAAGTTGTCAGAGACTCTTCAATCAAACCGAAAACATGATAAAAGAAGCTGCTGATCTCTTGTTGAAAGGACTAAGGCATGGGTTTAAATGGACAAACATATCTGCAATCCCGCCAATCGATGATTCTCCGAATTCTACTCAAAACATCATGATGAATATATATCCTTATTAACGTTTAAAACTTTGTTAATTTATTTTATTTTATTTTATTTTATTTTTTTAATTTTAACTTCTATCTCGTTTTTACAAGTATTTTTTAGGATTTTTTTGTGTATATGTTTATTTTTGGAGCGTTGATATCGTGGGACGTTTTCACGGATTTGCAAAGATTTTAAAATTTAAGAAAATCCAAAAATATTCTATTTTGTGTGCGAGCGAACCTGCTAGCGAACCTACAGGTTCGCCCAAATCTCAGGTTCGCCCGCAACCACTTTTGCACCGCCGCCGCAAAATTGTTTTTGACTCTTGGTCTTCTGGCGAACCTAAAAGTTCGCTGTACATAAGTTCGCTGGCATATATTAAGTTCGCTAGACTGTCTGCCAGCGAACCTATGTGTGTATATATATATACAGTGACAGCGAAACATCTCGCATATTCGCTGTCCAACTGTACTGTAGCACGACTTTCAAAATCTCACGCCAAAGTTCGATTCTCACTCCAACCGGTCTTTTTCACACATTAAACATCATTTAAGTGTCTGGTATGTGATCGATTACACTCTAATCTCAGTCTAAACCCTTAATCGCACCATTACCATGTTTTTAACTGTCGGACCTTGATTATGTGTTGATTGAATGACTGATTTTGTGTTACATGTTAGGGTTTTACTTCATTATAGCCCCGTTTAATGTTTAGTTTGACTGTCTGCTGCTTTATATGCTTAATAATGGTTGATTGATTGTGATTCTGGCCGTTTTTCAAAATCTAGGGTTTCCAGCGAACCTATGTGTTCGTCTGGCGAATCTGAACGAAAGTTCAAAACTTCGAGCGAACCTATGTCGTTATGCTGCCCGCGCGACAACATAGATTCGCCCGACTGTTTCTAGCGAACCTATACATTCGCTCGACCATAATGACTGATTTTTCACGTCAGCGAATCTATAGGTTCTGGTGCCAAAATCTCAGGTTCGCTATACCAGCGAACCTAATTTCCAGCGAATCTATTTTCTGTTTTTCAAATCTTCATTTCTGATCAATCTCCGTTTATTTTTCAGGCAAAATGTCGACTTTATTCTTTGAGAAAAAGCACAACATGTGTGCTTTACTTGATGAAAACCATGAAAAGGCCGTGAGCTATAGAGATGCAATCAAATGGCTGAAATCGTCTCATATACATTATGCCATCTCTCACTCTCCTACTATATATGAGACGTATGTTCGGGATTTTTGGCGAACTGCTATCATGAACGTGTCGGTACAGCCGTCACGTATCTGTGCTAAAGTCGGTGGACATGACCTGGAGTTCACAGAGGCTGATCTAGCCAGGATTCTAAGGCTAGAAGAGGATGTAGGAGAGGAAGTAAGTATGACTCCTGAGGAAGTGTACGGGGCACTCCGGACTGCTGGGTATGAGGGTCCGATGCCCGGCGAAAAGAAGATGGAGTTTGTCAAGTCCTACTTGATCCAGGAGTGGAGGTACATCGCTCATGTGTTTATCATGTGCCTGGATCATAGGAAGGGGGGTACGGACGGGCTGAACCTTGACTGGGCGAGGGCTATGGTGCTATTTTGCCGGGGGCAAAAGGCCAATCTCGCGAAGTTAATATTCAATTATCTTCTCGAGAACATTCACGCTACCAAAGGCATCAAGTGGTTAATGTATCCCAGGTTCATTCAGATGGTACTGAATGACAAATTGCCGGATCTGCCGGTTGTTGGCGCTGAGCTGAAGGTATGGGATATGCATTCCAGGATCTTCAAAGATTGTAAATCGGTGAGGTCAGACTGTGTGGGAAGGACTGCTTATTTGTGGGAGAACATGTACAGTGCTGAAAGGTGGGTTTATATACGGAGGCTGATGGAAACGGAAAGGAAACGGGGTGGAGAAAATATAGAGGTGGTTGAAAAGAAGATCAGGAAACGGAAAGCCTATGCCAAAGAGAAAGATTATTCATTTGATAGGGAGGTTGATGAAATCCAAGCCGAGATTGATGCTGGCAGGGAACTACGAACAAAGAAAAGGTCTGATACAAACGCTGAAGGGTCAAAGAAAGCTAGGCATGATACCGGGGGTACATCGGGTGGATCAGCTGATGAATTAAAGGGTGTTGTTGAGAGACTGGAAGCAGAATTGGTTGAACTAAAAAGTAAACATGAAGAACTTGAAAAGCAGGATGCAGAGAAATCGACGGTGATATACGAGATGGGAAGAATGATGAGGGACCAGCAGTGTCTGATCGTGAGGATCTTCAAAGAATTGAATAGTTTGAAGGAGAATGCTGGATCTGAACCGGCAATGACAGAGGCGGAACTGAACTCCTTAACGGATATTGCAAAGTATCCGTTAATGGATGTTGATTTTGGAGACAGAAGAAAGGGAGAAGCTGAGGAGGTATTTGATGAGGAAATGGGGATTAATTTAGATGTGTTTGAGGGAGAAGAAGTGGTCGGTGGATCTGGTGTGGATTATACTTTGGTAGATGAACCTGAAACTGATGTTGATGCTGACAGTGAAGAAGATTTAGATGACGAGCCTGAAATGTATAAAGTTGAGGAAAAGGGTATGAGCTATCAGTTCGAGCATGCTGATTTAGACAAGTCCGAATGGTTCAAGAAGGAAGAAGCTGTGGTTCCTGAAGTACCGATATTCCAGCACTTAGATGAACCCAACACCAAACAGCTTGATAGGCAGGTCATAGCATGGAAGTACAATAGTTTGGTGGATGCCTATATGATTAAAAGAAGGGGGGGTGACATCTCATACATCAAGAACCGGAAGCATTTTGCCACCTTGCCTCGGTGGGATTTGCGAAGGCTGGCTGATCTTCCTTTGTTGGGGAAAGAAGAAAGTGGTAGGGCGTGTGCGTTTGAAGCCACCATCCGAGAGGCTGCGAAGACTGATTTTGTTAACTTTGGTTACCAAAAGCCTAGGAGGATGAGACAGAAGCGGGATAGACATTGGGTTTCGTGGAAGGGTAAAGTAGTTCTGAAGATCGAAGCGCCAAAGATAATGACAAGAGTCAGGGTCCCGGAAACACAGCCGCCCAGATTGCAGGATTTCTACAAATGGTTTTATGATAACAGCACTGGGGAGGCCATCATCAGACTTCAAGGGGAAGACCGTCCTGAAATACGTTTGTTTGATCCTATGGAGGTCTTCTCCTTCTGTGACGAAGATTTGAAGGTTTTGTGTGAGAACAGGATTAAGCACGGGGCTGGAGATGACACTGTTGCTGAAGCGAACCTGTTTGTAAAGGTCGCAAATAAAGCCCGGGGGATTCGTGCTGAACTTAAAGCTGTGAATGAAAGATTGAGGAGGTCGGATGACCAGCGTATGGATATGGATGACCTGACAAGACAACTTGATCGAACTATCGAACAGAGGTTTGAGAAACCAGTGGAGGTGATTGATTTGGAGGTGGTAAGCGAGGAGCCAACTGCAGAGAAACAGGCGGAAACGACAGTTCAACTTGAGCCTGATACAGAGGTCGCAGATACTGAGTTCGTAGACTCAATGCTGAATTTGAGTGAAGATGAGGCCGGTTCTGAAGACATTACAAACCCGATGGCCGGAATTAAAGGAAGGGCAGGAGCATATATCGAACATCTTTGAAGCCATCAAGACGGAGCTTATCAGAAGACTTCCCCAGGTGAGGTCCAACCTAGGGGGAGTATTGATAGTCACTATGTATAGGTTGGACTCACCGGCTTGTCGGTGTTACTTTTGTTTGTAATTGTTAAACTTGTATTTGTATTAGTGCTAGCGAACCTACGGGCGAATCTATAGATTCGCCCGCAGGTCATCATGTCTTTTGTATTTAGGTGTCGACTGGGCGAACCTATGTGCCCAGCGAACCTGTGTTGGTTCGCTAGATAGATTCGCTAGAGCGAATCTATCAGCGAACCTAACACTACTATATATTGTAACCTTATCTTCACTTTATACAACTTTTGCACATCTTTTACCAAGACTATAATTCACTGATCTGTGTTGTGTAATCGTTCTAATGAGGTGCTAGGAGCATATATCTTTCATCTTTGTAGCTTATTTACCTCATTTGTGTGTTGGATCTTGTTATTGGGTTGTTTGGATATTATAGACTTTGTTCTTCAAGTCTTTGACATATTTGTGTTAAAACAAGTCAACAAAGCACTGAAATCACGATCATTATGGACCAACATGGAGTTTTAATGTTTTTACGGTGATGTAAGGTGTTCTTAGGAATTGTAATGAGTCGTACATTATTCTAATGTGCTTTTCATGTTGCTAATGTCGATACCGAGCCGTAACATCTCCTGAGTTACCGTACGATGTTCAAAGGACTTCGACGAAATCGTTAGGTATATTAACGAGTTTTAAGGTTTCACATGGTGTTTTTATAAGTTGTAAGGTGTCCAACATTATACAAACGTGCTTGTCAAGATACTAGTATGGCATACAGAGTCGTAAGATATCTTATGTTGTCGTACGACGTTCAAAGGACTCGGACGAATTCATTAGGTTTCGTATGGAGTTTTAAAGTTTCCTACGGTGATGTAAGGTGTTCTTAGGAATTGTAATGCGTCCTACATTATTCTAATGTGCTTTTCATGTTGCTAATGTCGCATACTAAGCCGTAACAACTCTTAAGTTATCGTACGATGTTCAAAGGATTTCGACGAAATCATTAGGTTTATTAAGGAGTTTTAAGGTTTCATACGGTGTTGTTAGGATTTTTAGGCGTCCAACATTATACTAACGTGCTTGTCAAGATGCTAATATGTCATACAGAGTCGTAAGATGTCTTAAGTTGCCGTACGACGTTCAAAGGACTCGGACGAATTCATTAGGTTTAGTATGGAGTTTTAATGTTTTTACGGTGATGTAAGGTGTTCTTAGGAATTGTAATGAGTCATACATTATTCTAATGTGCTTTTCCTGTTGCTAATGTCGATATCGAGCCGTAACAACTCTTAAGTTATCGTACGATGTTCAAAGGATTTCGACGAAATCATTAGGTTTATTAACGAGTTTTAAGGTTTCATACGGTGTTGTTAGGAGTTTTTAGGCGTCCAACATTATACTAACGGGCTTGTCAAGATGCTAATATGTCATACAGAGTCGTAAGATGTCTTAAGTTGCCGTACGATGTTCAAAGGACTTCGACGAAATCGTTAGGTTTATTAACGAGTTTTAAGGTTTCACATGGTGTTTTTATGAGTTGTAAGGTGTCCAACATTATACTAACGTGCTTGTCAAGATGCTAATATGTCATACAGAGTCGTAAGATGTCTTAAGTTGTCGTACGACGTTCAAAGGACTCGGACGAATTCATTAGGTTTAGTATGGAGTTTTAATGTTTTAACGGTGATGTAAGGTGTTCATAGGAATTGTAATGAGTCCTACATTATTCTAATGTGCTTTTCATGTTGCTAATGTCGATACCGAGCCGTAACATCTCCTGAGTTACCGTACGATGTTCAAAGGACTTCGACGAAATCGTTAGGTATATTAACGAGTTTTAAGGTTTCACATGGTGTTTTTATAAGTTTTAAGATGTCCAACATTATACAAACGTGCTTGTCAAGATGCTAATATGGCATACAGAGTCGTAAGATGTCTTATGTTGTCGTACGACGTTCAAAGGACTCGGACGAATTCATTAGGTTTCGTATGGAGTTTTAAAGTTTCCTACGGTGATGTAAGGTGTTCTTAGGAATTGTAATGGGTCCTACATTATTCTAATGTGCTTTTCATGTTGCTACTGTCGCATACTAAGTCGTAACAACTCTTAAGTTACCGTACGATGTTCAAAGGATTTCGACGAAATCATTAGGTTTATTAAGGAGTTTTAAGGTTTCATACGGTGTTGTTAAGAGTTTTTAGGCGTCCAACATTATACTAACGTGCTTGTCAAGATGCTAATATGTCATACAGAGTCGTAAGATGTCTTAAGTTGCCATACGACGTTCAAAGGACTCGGACGAATTCATTAGGTTTAGTATGGAGTTTTAATGTTTTTACGGTGATGTAAGGTGTTCTTACGAATTGTAATGAGTCGTACATTATTCTAATGTGCTTTTCATGTTGCTAATGTCGATACCGAGCCGTAACATCTCCTGAGTTACCGTACGATGTTCAAAGGACTTCGACGAAATCGTTAGGTATATTAACGAGTTTTAAGGTTTCACATGGTGTTTTTATAAGTTGTAAGGTGTCCAACATTATACAAACGTGCTTGTCAAGATGCTAGTATGGCATACAGAGTCGTAAGATATCTTATGTTGTCGTACGACGTTCAAAGGACTCGGACGAATTCATTAGGTTTCGTATGGAGTTTTAAAGTTTCCTACGGTGATGTAAGGTGTTCTTAGGAATTGTAATGCGTCCTACATTATTCTAATGTGCTTTTCATGTTGCTAATGTCGCATACTAAGCCGTAACAACTCTTAAGTTATCGTACGATGTTCAAAGGATTTCGACGAAATCATTAGGTTTATTAAGGAGTTTTAAGGTTTCATACGGTGTTGTTAGGATTTTTAGGCGTCCAACATTATACTAACGTGCTTGTCAAGATGCTAATATGTCATACAGAGTCGTAAGATGTCTTAAGTTGCCGTACGATGTTCAAAGGACTCAGACGAATTCATTAGGTTTAGTATGGAGTTTTAATGTTTTTACGGTGATGTAAGGTGTTCTTAAGAATTGTAATGAGTCATACATTATTCTAATGTGCTTTTCCTGTTGCTAATGTCGATACCGAGCCGTAACAACTCTTAAGTTATCGTACGATGTTCAAAGGATTTCGACGAAATCATTAGGTTTATTAACGAGTTTTAAGGTTTCATACGGTGTTGTTAGGAGTTTTTAGGCGTCCAACATTATACTAACGGGCTTGTCAAGATGCTAATATGTCATACAGAGTCGTAAGATGTCTTAAGTTGCCGTACGATGTTCAAAGGACTCGGACGAATTCATTAGGTTTAGTATGGAGTTTTAATGTTTTAACGGTGATGTAAGGTGTTCTTAGGAATTGTAATGAGTCCTACATTATTCTAATGTGCTTTTCATGTTGCTAATGTCGATACCGAGCCGTAACATCTCCTGAGTTACCGTACGATGTTCAAAGGATTTCGACGAAATCGTTAGGTATATTAACGAGTTTTAAGGTTTCACATGGTGTTTTTATAAGTTGTAAGGTGTCCAACATTATACAAACGTGCTTGTCAAGATGCTAGTATGGCATACAGAGTCGTAAGATATCTTATGTTGTCGTACGACGTTCAAAGGACTCGGACGAATTCATTAGGTTTCGTATGGAGTTTTAAAGTTTCCTACGGTGATGTAAGGTGTTCTTAGGAATTGTAATGCGTCCTACATTATTCTAATGTGCTTTTCATGTTGCTAATGTCGCATACTAAGCCGTAACAACTCTTAAGTTATCGTACGATGTTCAAAGGATTTCGACGAAATCATTAGGTTTATTAAGGAGTTTTAAGGTTTCATACGGTGTTGTTAGGATTTTTAGGCGTCCAACATTATACTAACGTGCTTGTCAAGATGCTAATATGTCATACAGAGTCGTAAGATGTCTTAAGTTGCCGTACGATGTTCAAAGGACTCAGACGAATTCATTAGGTTTAGTATGGAGTTTTAATGTTTTTACGGTGATGTAAGGTGTTCTTAAGAATTGTAATGAGTCATACATTATTCTAATGTGCTTTTCCTGTTGCTAATGTCGATACCGAGCCGTAACAACTCTTAAGTTATCGTACGATGTTCAAAGGATTTCGACGAAATCATTAGGTTTATTAACGAGTTTTAAGGTTTCATACGGTGTTGTTAGGAGTTTTTAGGCGTCCAACATTATACTAACGGGCTTGTCAAGATGCTAATATGTCATACAGAGTCGTAAGATGTCTTAAGTTGCCGTACGATGTTCAAAGGACTTCGACGAAATCGTTAGGTTTATTAACGAGTTTTAAGGTTTCACATGGTGTTTTTATGAGTTGTAAGGTGTCCAACATTATACTAACGTGCTTGTCAAGATGCTAATATGTCATACAGAGTCGTAAGATGTCTTAAGTTGCCGTACGACGTTCAAAGGACTCGGACGAATTCATTAGGTTTAGTATGGAGTTTTAATGTTTTAACGGTGATGTAAGGTGTTCTTAGGAATTGTAATGAGTCCTACATTATTCTAATGTGCTTTTCATGTTGCTAATGTCGATACCGAGCCGTAACATCTCCTGAGTTACCGTACGATGTTCAAAGGACTTCGACGAAATCGTTAGGTATATTAACGAGTTTTAAGGTTTCACATGGTGTTTTTATAAGTTGTAAGATGTCCAACATTATACAAACGTGCTTGTCAAGATGCTAATATGGCATACAGAGTCGTAAGATGTCTTATGTTGTCGTACGACGTTCAAAGGACTCGGACGAATTCATTAGGTTTCGTATGGAGTTTTAAAGTTTCCTACGGTGATGTAAGGTGCATGTTCTTAGGAATTGTAATGCGTCCTACATTATTCTAATGTGCTTTTCATGTTGCTACTGTCGCATACTAAGCCGTAACAACTCTTAAGTTACCGTACGATGTTCAAAGGATTTCGACGAAATCATTAGGTTTATTAAGGAGTTTTAAGGTTTCATACGGTGTTGTTAAGAGTTTTTAGGCGTCCAACATTATACTAACGTGCTTGTCAAGATGCTAATATGTCATACAGAGTCGTAAGATGTCTTAAGTTGCCATACGACGTTCAAAGGACTCGGACGAATTCATTAGGTTTAGTATGGAGTTTTAATGTTTTTAAGGTGATGTAAGGTGTTCTTAGGAATTGTAATGAGTCCTACATTATTCTAATGTGCTATTCATGTTGCTAATGTCGATACCGAGCCGTAACAACTCTTAAGTTATCGTACGATGTTCAAAGGATTTCGACGAAATCATTAGGTTTATTAACGAGTTTTAAGGTTTCATACGGTGTTGTTAGGAGTTTTTAGGCGTCCAACATTATACTAACGGGCTTGTCAAGATGCTAATATGGCATACAGAGTCGTAAGATGTCTTATGTTGTCGTACGACGTTCAAAGGACTCGGACGAATTCATTAGGTTTCGTATGGAGTTTTAAAGTTTCCTATGGTGATGTAAGGTGTTCTTAGGAATTGTAATGCGTCCTACATTATTCTAATGTGCTTTTCATGTTGCTACTGTCGCATACTAAGCCGTAACATCTCTTAAGTTACCGTACGATGTTCAAAGGATTTCGACGAAATCATTAGGTTTATTAAGGAGTTTTAAGGTTTCATACGGTGTTGTTAAGAGTTTTTAGGCGTCCAACATTATACTAACGTGCTTGTCAAGACGCTAATATGTCATACAGAGTCGTAAGATGTCTTAAGTTGCCATACGACGTTCAAAGGACTCGGACGTATTCATTAGGTTTAGTATGGAGTTTTAATGTTTTTACGGTGATGTAAGGTGTTCTAAGGAATTGAAATGAGTCCTACATTATTCTAATGTGCTTTTCCTGTTGCTAATGTCAATACCGAGCCGTAACAACTCTTAAGTTATCGTACGATGTTCAAAGGATTTCGACGAAATCATTAGGTTTATTAACGAGTTTTAAGGTTTCATACGGTGTTGTTAGGAGTTTTTAGGCGTCCAACATTATACTAACGGGCTTGTCAAGATGCTAATATGTCATACAGAGTCGTAAGATGTCTTAAGTTGCCGTACGATGTTCAAAGGACTTCGACGAAATCGTTAGGTTTATTAACGAGTTTTAAGGTTTCACATGGTGTTTTTATGAGTTGTAAGGTGTCCAACATTATACTAACGTGCTTGTCAAGATGCTAATATGTCATACAGAGTCGTAAGATGTCTTAAGTTGCCGTACGACGTTCAAAGGACTCGGACGAATTCATTAGGTTTAGTATGGAGTTTTAATGTTTTAACGGTGATGTAAGGTGTTCTTAGGAATTGTAATGAGTCCTACATTATTCTAATGTGCTTTTCATGTTGCTAATGTCGATACCGAGCCGTAACATCTCCTGAGTTACCGTACGATGTTCAAAGGACTTCGACGAAATCGTTAGGTATATTAACGAGTTTTAAGGTTTCACATGGTGTTTTTATAAGTTGTAAGATGTCCAACATTATACAAACGTGCTTGTCAAGATGCTAATATGGCATACAGAGTCGTAAGATGTCTTATGTTGTCGTACGACGTTCAAAGGACTCAGACGAATTCATTAGGTTTCGTATGGAGTTTTAAAGTTTCCTACGGTGATGTAAGGTGCATGTTCTTAGGAATTGTAATGCGTCCTACATTATTCTAATGTGCTTTTCATGTTGCTACTGTCGCATACTAAGCCGTAACAACTCTTAAGTTACCGTACGATGTTCAAAGGATTTCGACGAAATCATTAGGTTTATTAAGGAGTTTTAAGGTTTCATACGGTGTTGTTAAGAGTTTTTAGGCGTCCAACATTATACTAACGTGCTTGTCAAGATGCTAATATGTCATACAGAGTCGTAAGATGTCTTAAGTTGCCATACGACGTTCAAAGGACTCGGACGAATTCATTAGGTTTAGTATGGAGTTTTAATGTTTTTAAGGTGATGTAAGGTGTTCTTAGGAATTGTAATGAGTCCTACATTATTCTAATGTGCTATTCATGTTGCTAATGTCGATACCGAGCCGTAACAACTCTTAAGTTATCGTACGATGTTCAAAGGATTTCAACGAAATCATTAGGTTTATTAACGAGTTTTAAGGTTTCATACGGTGTTGTTAGGAGTTTTTAGGCGTCCAACATTATACTAACGGGCTTGTCAAGATGCTAATATGGCATACAGAGTCGTAAGATGTCTTATGTTGTCGTACGACGTTCAAAGGACACGGACGAATTCATTAGGTTTCGTATGGAGTTTTAAAGTTTCCTATGGTGATGTAAGGTGTTCTTAGGAATTGTAATGCGTCCTACATTATTCTAATGTGCTTTTCATGTTGCTACTGTCGCATACTAAGCCGTAACATCTCTTAAGTTACCGTACGATGTTCAAAGGATTTCGACGAAATCATTAGGTTTATTAAGGAGTTTTAAGGTTTCATACGGTGTTGTTAAGAGTTTTTAGGCGTCCAACATTATACTAACGTGCTTGTCAAGACGCTAATATGTCATACAGATTCGTAAGATGTCTTAAGTTGCCATACGACGTTCAAAGGACTCAGACGTATTCATTAGGTTTAGTATGGAGTTTTAATGTTTTTACGGTGATGTAAGGTGTTCTTAGGAATTGTAATGAGTCCTACATTATTCTAATGTGCTTTTCCTGTTGCTAATGTCAATACCGAGCCGTAACAACTCTTAAGTTATCGTACGATGTTCAAAGGATTTCGACGAAATCATTAGGTTTATTAACGAGTTTTAAGGTTTCATACGGTGTTGTTAGGAGTTTTTAGGCGTCCAACATTATACTAACGGGCTTGTCAAGAGGCTAATATGTCATACAGAGTCGTAAGATATCTTATGTTGTCGTACGACGTTCAAAGGACTCGGACGAATTCATTAGGTTTCGTATGGAGTTTTAAAGTTTCCTACGGTGATGTAAGGTGTTCTTAGGAATTGTAATGCGTCCTACATTATTCTAATGTGCTTTTCATGTTGCTAATGTCGCATACTAAGCCGTAACAACTCTTAAGTTATCGTACGATGTTCAAAGGATTTCGACGAAATCATTAGGTTTATTAAGGAGTTTTAAGGTTTCATACGGTGTTGTTAGGATTTTTAGGCGTCCAACATTATACTAACGTGCTTGTCAAGATGCTAATATGTCATACAGAGTCGTAAGATGTCTTAAGTTGCCGTACGATGTTCAAAGGACTCAGACGAATTCATTAGGTTTAGTATGGAGTTTTAATGTTTTTACGGTGATGTAAGGTGTTCTTAAGAATTGTAATGAGTCATACATTATTCTAATGTGCTTTTCCTGTTGCTAATGTCGATACCGAGCCGTAACAACTCTTAAGTTATCGTACGATGTTCAAAGGATTTCGACGAAATCATTAGGTTTATTAACGAGTTTTAAGGTTTCATACGGTGTTGTTAGGAGTTTTTAGGCGTCCAACATTATACTAACGGGCTTGTCAAGATGCTAATATGTCATACAGAGTCGTAAGATGTCTTAAGTTGCCGTACGATGTTCAAAGGACTTCGACGAAATCGTTAGGTTTATTAACGAGTTTTAAGGTTTCACATGGTGTTTTTATGAGTTGTAAGGTGTCCAACATTATACTAACGTGCTTGTCAAGATGCTAATATGTCATACAGAGTCGTAAGATGTCTTAAGTTGCCGTACGACGTTCAAAGGACTCGGACGAATTCATTAGGTTTAGTATGGAGTTTTAATGTTTTAACGGTGATGTAAGGTGTTCTTAGGAATTGTAATGAGTCCTACATTATTCTAATGTGCTTTTCATGTTGCTAATGTCGATACCGAGCCGTAACATCTCCTGAGTTACCGTACGATGTTCAAAGGACTTCGACGAAATCGTTAGGTATATTAACGAGTTTTAAGGTTTCACATGGTGTTTTTATAAGTTGTAAGATGTCCAACATTATACAAACGTGCTTGTCAAGATGCTAATATGGCATACAGAGTCGTAAGATGTCTTATGTTGTCGTACGACGTTCAAAGGACTCGGACGAATTCATTAGGTTTCGTATGGAGTTTTAAAGTTTCCTACGGTGATGTAAGGTGCATGTTCTTAGGAATTGTAATGCGTCCTACATTATTCTAATGTGCTTTTCATGTTGCTACTGTCGCATACTAAGCCGTAACAACTCTTAAGTTACCGTACGATGTTCAAAGGATTTCGACGAAATCATTAGGTTTATTAAGGAGTTTTAAGGTTTCATACGGTGTTGTTAAGAGTTTTTAGGCGTCCAACATTATACTAACGTGCTTGTCAAGATGCTAATATGTCATACAGAGTCGTAAGATGTCTTAAGTTGCCATACGACGTTCAAAGGACTCGGACGAATTCATTAGGTTTAGTATGGAGTTTTAATGTTTTTAAGGTGATGTAAGGTGTTCTTAGGAATTGTAATGAGTCCTACATTATTCTAATGTGCTATTCATGTTGCTAATGTCGATACCGAGCCGTAACAACTCTTAAGTTATCGTACGATGTTCAAAGGATTTCGACGAAATCATTAGGTTTATTAACGAGTTTTAAGGTTTCATACGGTGTTGTTAGGAGTTTTTAGGCGTCCAACATTATACTAACGGGCTTGTCAAGATGCTAATATGGCATACAGAGTCGTAAGATGTCTTATGTTGTCGTACGACGTTCAAAGGACTCGGACGAATTCATTAGGTTTCGTATGGAGTTTTAAAGTTTCCTATGGTGATGTAAGGTGTTCTTAGGAATTGTAATGCGTCCTACATTATTCTAATGTGCTTTTCATGTTGCTACTGTCGCATACTAAGCCGTAACATCTCTTAAGTTACCGTACGATGTTCAAAGGATTTCGACGAAATCATTAGGTTTATTAAGGAGTTTTAAGGTTTCATACGGTGTTGTTAAGAGTTTTTAGGCGTCCAACATTATACTAACGTGCTTGTCAAGACGCTAATATGTCATACAGAGTCGTAAGATGTCTTAAGTTGCCATACGACGTTCAAAGGACTCGGACGTATTCATTAGGTTTAGTATGGAGTTTTAATGTTTTTACGGTGATGTAAGGTGTTCTGAGGAATTGAAATGAGTCCTACATTATTCTAATGTGCTTTTCCTGTTGCTAATGTCAATACCGAGCCGTAACAACTCTTAAGTTATCGTACGATGTTCAAAGGATTTCGACGAAATCATTAGGTTTATTAACGAGTTTTAAGGTTTCATACGGTGTTGTTAGGAGTTTTTAGGCGTCCAACATTATACTAACGGGCTTGTCAAGATGCTAATATGTCATACAGAGTCGTAAGATGTCTTAAGTTGCCGTACGATGTTCAAAGGACTTCGACGAAATCGTTAGGTTTATTAACGAGTTTTAAGGTTTCACATGGTGTTTTTATGAGTTGTAAGGTGTCCAACATTATACTAACGTGCTTGTCAAGATGCTAATATGTCATACAGAGTCGTAAGATGTCTTAAGTTGCCGTACGACGTTCAAAGGACTCGGACGAATTCATTAGGTTTAGTATGGAGTTTTAATGTTTTAACGGTGATGTAAGGTGTTCTTAGGAATTGTAATGAGTCCTACATTATTCTAATGTGCTTTTCATGTTGCTAATGTCGATACCGAGCCGTAACATCTCCTGAGTTACCGTACGATGTTCAAAGGACTTCGACGAAATCGTTAGGTATATTAACGAGTTTTAAGGTTTCACATGGTGTTTTTATAAGTTGTAAGATGTCCAACATTATACAAACGTGCTTGTCAAGATGCTAATATGGCATACAGAGTCGTAAGATGTCTTATGTTGTCGTACGACGTTCAAAGGACTCAGACGAATTCATTAGGTTTCGTATGGAGTTTTAAAGTTTCCTACGGTGATGTAAGGTGCATGTTCTTAGGAATTGTAATGCGTCCTACATTATTCTAATGTGCTTTTCATGTTGCTACTGTCGCATACTAAGCCGTAACAACTCTTAAGTTACCGTACGATGTTCAAAGGATTTCGACGAAATCATTAGGTTTATTAAGGAGTTTTAAGGTTTCATACGGTGTTGTTAAGAGTTTTTAGGCGTCCAACATTATACTAACGTGCTTGTCAAGATGCTAATATGTCATACAGAGTCGTAAGATGTCTTAAGTTGCCATACGACGTTCAAAGGACTCGGACGAATTCATTAGGTTTAGTATGGAGTTTTAATGTTTTTAAGGTGATGTAAGGTGTTCTTAGGAATTGTAATGAGTCCTACATTATTCTAATGTGCTATTCATGTTGCTAATGTCGATACCGAGCCGTAACAACTCTTAAGTTATCGTACGATGTTCAAAGGATTTCGACGAAATCATTAGGTTTATTAACGAGTTTTAAGGTTTCATACGGTGTTGTTAGGAGTTTTTAGGCGTCCAACATTATACTAACGGGCTTGTCAAGATGCTAATATGGCATACAGAGTCGTAAGATGTCTTATGTTGTCGTACGACGTTCAAAGGACTCGGACGAATTCATTAGGTTTCGTATGGAGTTTTAAAGTTTCCTATGGTGATGTAAGGTGTTCTTAGGAATTGTAATGCGTCCTACATTATTCTAATGTGCTTTTCATGTTGCTACTGTCGCATACTAAGCCGTAACATCTCTTAAGTTACCGTACGATGTTCAAAGGATTTCGACGAAATCATTAGGTTTATTAAGGAGTTTTAAGGTTTCATACGGTGTTGTTAAGAGTTTTTAGGCGTCCAACATTATACTAACGTGCTTGTCAAGACGCTAATATGTCATACAGATTCGTAAGATGTCTTAAGTTGCCATACGACGTTCAAAGGACTCGGACGTATTCATTAGGTTTAGTATGGAGTTTTAATGTTTTTACGGTGATGTAAGGTGTTCTTAGGAATTGTAATGAGTCCTACATTATTCTAATGTGCTTTTCCTGTTGCTAATGTCAATACCGAGCCGTAACAACTCTTAAGTTATCGTACGATGTTCAAAGGATTTCGACGAAATCATTAGGTTTATTAACGAGTTTTAAGGTTTCATACGGTGTTGTTAGGAGTTTTTAGGCGTCCAACATTATACTAACGGGCTTGTCAAGAGGCTAATATGTCATACAGAGTCGTAAGATGTCTTAAGTTGCCGTACGACGTTCAAAGCCGTAACATCTCCTGAGTTACCGTACGATGTTCAAAGGACTTCGACGAAATCGTTAGGTTTATTAACGAGTTTTAAGGTTTCACATGGTGTTTTTATGAGTTGTAAGGTGTCCAACATTATACAAACGTGCTTTTCAAGATGCTAATATGTCATACAGAGTCGTAAGATGTTTTAAGTTGCCGTACGACGTTCAAAGGACTCGGACGAATTCATTAGGTTTAGTATGGAGTTTTAATGTTTTTACGGTGATGTAAGGTGTTCTTAGGAATTGTAATGAGTCCTACATTATTCTAATGTGCTTTTCATGTTGCTAATGTCGATACCGAGCCGTAATATCTCCTGAGTTACTGTACGATGTTCAAAGGACTTCGACGAAATCGTTAGGTATATTAACGAGTTTTAAGGTTTCACATGGTGTTTTTATAAGTTGTAAGGTGTCCAACATTATACAAACGTGCTTGTCAAGATGCTAATATGGCATACAGAGTCGTAAGATGTCTTATGTTGTCGTACGACGTTCAAAGGACTAGGACGAATTCATTAGGTTTCGTATGGAGTTTTAAAGTTTCCTACGGTGATGTAAGGTGTTCTTAGGAATTGTAATGCGTCCTACATTATTCTAATGTGCTTTTCAGGTTGCTAATGTCGCATACTAAGCCGTAACAACTCTTAAGTTACCGTACGATGTTCAAAGGATTTCGACGAAATCATTAGGTTTATTAAGGAGTTTTAAGGTTTCATACGGTGTTCTTATAAGTTGTAAGGTGTCCAACATTATACAAACGTCCTTGTCAAGATGCTAATATGGCATACAGAGTCGTAAGATGTTTTATGTTGTCGTACGACGTTCAAAGGACTCGGACGAATTCATTAGGTTTAGTATGGAGTTTTAAAGTTTCCTACGGTGATGTAAGGTGTTCTTAGGAATTGTAATGCGTCCTACATTATTCTAATGTGCTTTTCATGTTGCTACTGTCGCATACTAAGCCGTAACATCTCTTAAGTTACCGTACGATGTTCAAAGGATTTCGACGAAATCATTAGGTTTATTAAGGAGTTTTAAGGTTTCATACGGTGTTGTTAAGAGTTTTTAGGCGTCCAACATTATACTAACGTGCTTGTCAAGATGCTAATATGTCATACAGAGTCGTAAGATGTCTTAAGTTGCCATACGACGTTCAAAGGACTCGGACGTATTCATTAGGTTTAGTATGGAGTTTTAATGTTTTTACGGTGATGTAAGGTGTTCTTAGGAATTGTAATGAGTCCTACATTATTCTAATGTGCTTTTCCTGTTGCTAATGTCAATACCGAGCCGTAACAACTCTTAAGTTATCGTACGATGTTCAAAGGATTTCGACGAAATCATTATGTTTATTAACGAGTTTTAAGGTTTCATACGGTGTTGTTAGGAGTTTTTAGGCGTCCAACATTATACTAACGGGC
Source organism: Tagetes erecta (assembly GCA_030867185.1). Classification (NCBI taxonomy): domain Eukaryota; kingdom Viridiplantae; phylum Streptophyta; class Magnoliopsida; order Asterales; family Asteraceae; genus Tagetes; species Tagetes erecta. The sequence continues at coordinate 39,320,276 of CM061487.1, read as the reverse complement.
TTGTCAAGATGCTAATATGTCATACAGAGTCGTAAGATGTCTTAAGTTGCCGTACGACGTTCAAAGCCGTAACATCTCCTGAGTTACCGTACGATGTTCAAAGGACTTCGACGAAATCGTAAGGTTTATTAACGAGTTTTAAGGTTTCACATGGTGTTTTTATGAGTTGTAAGGTGTCCAACATTATACAAACGTGCTTTTCAAGATGCTAATATGTCATACAGAGTCGTAAGATGTTTTAAGTTGCCGTACGACGTTCAAAGGACTCGGACGAATTCATTAGGTTTAGTATGGAGTTTTAATGTTTTTACGGTGATGTAAGGTGTTCTTAGGAATTGTAATGAGTCCTACATTATTCTAATGTGCTTTTCATGTTGCTAATGTCGATACCGAGCCGTAATATCTCCTGAGTTACTGTACGATGTTCAAAGGACTTCGACGAAATCGTTAGGTATATTAACGAGTTTTAAGGTTTCACATGGTGTTTTTATAAGTTGTAAGGTGTCCAACATTATACAAACGTGCTTGTCAAGATGCTAATATGGCATACAGAGTCGTAAGATGTCTTATGTTGTCGTACGACGTTCAAAGGACTCGGACGAATTCATTAGGTTTCGTATGGAGTTTTAAAGTTTCCTACGGTGATGTAAGGTGTTCTTAGGAATTGTAATGCGTCGTACATTATTCTAATGTGCTTTTCAGGTTGCTAATGTCGCATACTAAGCCGTAACAACTCTTAAGTTACCGTACGATGTTCAAAGGATTTCGACGAAATCATTAGGTTTATTAAGGAGTTTTAAGGTTTCATACGGTGTTCTTATAAGTTGTAAGGTGTCCAACATTATACAAACGTCCTTGTCAAGATGCTAATATGGCATACAGAGTCGTAAGATGTTTTATGTTGTCGTACGACGTTCAAAGGACTCGGACGAATTCATTAGGTTTCGTATGGAGTTTTAAAGTTTCCTATGGTGATGTAAGGTGTTCTTAGGAATTGTAATGCGTCCTACATTATTCTAATGTGCTTTTCATGTTGCTACTGTCGCATACTAAGCCGTAACATCTCTTAAGTTACCGTACGATGTTCAAAGGATTTCGACGAAATCATTAGGTTTATTAAGGAGTTTTAAGGTTTCATACGGTGTTGTTAAGAGTTTTTAGGCGTCCAACATTATACTAACGTGCTTGTCAAGATGCTAATATGTCATACAGAGTCGTAAGATGTCTTAAGTTGCCATACGACGTTCAAAGGACTCGGACGTATTCATTAGGTTTAGTATGGAGTTTTAATGTTTTTACGGTGATGTAAGGTGTTCTTAGGAATTGTAATGAGTCCTACATTATTCTAATGTGCTTTTCCTGTTGCTAATGTCAATACCGAGCCGTAACAACTCTTAAGTTATCGTACGATGTTCAAAGGATTTCGACGAAATCATTAGGTTTATTAACGAGTTTTAAGGTTTCATACGGTGTTGTTAGGAGTTTTTAGGCGTCCAACATTATACTAACGGGCTTGTCAAGAGGCTAATATGTCATACAGAGTCGTAAGATGTCTTAAGTTGCCGTACGACGTTCAAAGCCGTAACATCTCCTGAGTTACCGTACGATGTTCAAAGGACTTCGACGAAATCGTTAGGTTTATTAACGAGTTTTAAGGTTTCACATGGTGTTTTTATGAGTTGTAAGGTGTCCAACATTATACAAACGTGCTTTTCAAGATGCTAATATGTCATACAGAGTCGTAAGATGTTTTAAGTTGCCGTACGACGTTCAAAGGACTCGGACGAATTCATTAGGTTTAGTATGGAGTTTTAATGTTTTTACGGTGATGTAAGGTGTTCTTAGGAATTGTAATGAGTCCTACATTATTCTAATGTGCTTTTCATGTTGCTAATGTCGATACCGAGCCGTAATATCTCCTGAGTTACTGTACGATGTTCAAAGGACTTCGACGAAATCGTTAGGTATATTAACGAGTTTTAAGGTTTCACATGGTGTTTTTATAAGTTGTAAGGTGTCCAACATTATACAAACGTGCTTGTCAAGATGCTAATATGGCATACAGAGTCGTAAGATGTCTTATGTTGTCGTACGAAGTTCAAAGGACTAGGACGAATTCATTAGGTTTCGTATGGAGTTTTAAAGTTTCCTACGGTGATGTAAGGTGTTCTTAGGAATTGTAATGCGTCCTACATTATTCTAATGTGCTTTTCAGGTTGCTAATGTCGCATACTAAGCCGTAACAACTCTTAAGTTACCGTACGATGTTCAAAGGATTTCGACGAAATCATTAGGTTTATTAAGGAGTTTTAAGGTTTCATACGGTGTTCTTATAAGTTGTAAGGTGTCCAACATTATACAAACGTCCTTGTCAAGATGCTAATATGGCATACAGAGTCGTAAGATGTTTTATGTTGTCGTACGACGTTCAAAGGACTCGGACGAATTCATTAGGTTTAGTATGGAGTTTTAAAGTTTCCTACGGTGATGTAAGGTGTTCTTAGGAATTGTAATGCGTCCTACATTATTCTAATGTGCTTTTCATGTTGCTACTGTCGCATACTAAGCCGTAACATCTCTTAAGTTACCGTACGATGTTCAAAGGATTTCGACGAAATCATTAGGTTTATTAAGGAGTTTTAAGGTTTCATACGGTGTTGTTAAGAGTTTTTAGGCGTCCAACATTATACTAACGTGCTTGTCAAGATGCTAATATGTCATACAGAGTCGTAAGATGTCCTAAGTTGCCATACGACGTTCAAAGGACTCGGACGTATTCATTAGGTTTAGTATGGAGTTTTAATGTTTTTACGGTGATGTAAGGTGTTCTTAGGAATTGTAATGAGTCCTACATTATTCTAATGTGCTTTTCCTGTTGCTAATGTCAATACCGAGCCGTAACAACTCTTAAGTTATCGTACGATGTTCAAAGGATTTCGACGAAATCATTAGGTTTATTAACGAGTTTTAAGGTTTCATACGGTGTTGTTAGGAGTTTTTAGGCGTCCAACATTATACTAACGGGCTTGTCAAGATGCTAATATGTCATACAGAGTCGTAAGATGTCTTAAGTTGCCGTACGACGTTCAAAGCCGTAACATCTCCTGAGTTACCGTACGATGTTCAAAGGACTTCGACGAAATCGTTAGGTTTATTAACGAGTTTTAAGGTTTTACATGGTGTTTTTATGAGTTGTAAGGTGTCCAACATTATACAAACGTGCTTTTCAAGATGCTAATATGTCATACAGAGTCGTAAGATGTTTTAAGTTGCCGTACGACGTTCAAAGGACTCGGACGAATTCATTAGGTTTAGTATGGAGTTTTAATGTTTTTACGGTGATGTAAGGTGTTCTTAGGAATTGTAATGAGTCCTACATTATTCTAATGTGCTTTTCATGTTGCTAATGTCGATACCGAGCCGTAATATCTCCTGAGTTACTGTACGATGTTCAAAGGACTTCGACGAAATCGTTAGGTATATTAACGAGTTTTAAGGTTTCACATGGTGTTTTTATAAGTTGTAAGGTGTCCAACATTATACAAACGTGCTTGTCAAGATGCTAATATGGCATACAGAGTCGTAAGATGTCTTATGTTGTCGTACGACGTTCAAAGGACTCGGACGAATTCATTAGGTTTCGTATGGAGTTTTAAAGTTTCCTACGGTGATGTAAGGTGTTCTTAGGAATTGTAATGCGTCGTACATTATTCTAATGTGCTTTTCAGGTTGCTAATGTCGCATACTAAGCCGTAACAACTCTTAAGTTACCGTACGATGTTCAAAGGATTTCGACGAAATCATTAGGTTTATTAAGGAGTTTTAAGGTTTCATACGGTGTTCTTATAAGTTGTAAGGTGTCCAACATTATACAAACGTCCTTGTCAAGATGCTAATATGGCATACAGAGTCGTAAGATGTTTTATGTTTTCGTACGACGTTCAAAGGACTCGGACGAATTCATTAGGTTTCGTATGGAGTTTTAAAGTTTCCTACGGTGATGTAAGGTGTTCTTAGGAATTGTAATGCGTCCTACATTATTCTAATGTGCTTTTCATGTTGCTAATGTCGCATACTAAGCCGTAACAACTCTTAAGTTACCGTACGATGTTCAAAGGATTTCGACGAAATCATTAGGTTTATTAAGGAGTTTTAAGGTTTCATACGGTGTTGTTAGGAGTTTGTAGGCGTCCAACATTATACTAACGTGCTTGTCAAGATGCTAATATGTCATACAGAGTCGTAAGATGTCTTAAGTTGTCGTACGACGTTCAATGGACTCGGATGAATTCATTAGCTTTAGTATGGAGTTTTAAAGTTTCCTACGGTGATGTAAGGTGTTCTTAGGAGATGTAACGCGTCATACGTTATTCTAACGTGCTTTTCATGTTGCTAATGTCGATACCGAGCCGTAACAACTCTTAAGTTATCGTACGATGTTCAAAGGATTTCGACGAAATCATTAGGTTGATTAACGAGTTTTATGTTTTCATACGGTGTTGTTAGGAGTTTTTAGGCGTCCAACATTATACTAACATGCTTGTCAAGATGCTAATATGTCATACAGAGTCGTAAGATGTCTTAATTTGTCGTACGACGTTCAAAGCCGTAACATCTCCTGAGTTACCGTACGATGTTCAAAGGACTTCGACGAAATCGTTAGGTTTATTAACGAGTTTTAAGGTTTCACATGGTGTTTTTATGTGTTGTAAGGTGTCCAACATTATACTAACGTGCTTGTCAAGATGCTATATGTCATACAGAGTCGTAAGATGTCTTAAGATGCCGTACGACGTTCAAAGGACTCGGACGAATACATTAGGTTTAGTATGGAGTTTTAATGTTTTACGGTGATGTAAGGTGTTCTTAGGAATTGTAATGAGTCCTACATTATTCTAATGTGCTTTTCATGTTGCTAATGTCGATACCGAGCCGTAACATCTCCTGAGTTACCGTACGATGTTCAAAGGACTTCGACGAAATCGTTAGGTATATTAACGAGTTTTAAGGTTTCACATGGTGTTTTTATAAGTTGTAAGGTGTCCAACATTACACAAACGTGCTTGTCAAGATGATAATATGGCATACAGAGTCGTAAGATGTCTTATGTTGTCGTATGACGTTCAAAAGACTCGGGCGAATTCATTAGGTTTCGTTTGGAGTTTTAAAGTTTCCTACGGTGATGTAAGGTGTTCTTAGGAATTGTAATGAGTCCTACCTTATTCTAATGTGCTTTTCATGTTGCTAATGTCGATACCGAGCCGTAACATCTCCTGAGTTACCGTACGATGTTCAAAGGACTTCGACGAAATCGTTAGGTATATTAACGAGTTTTAAGGTTTCACATGGTGTTTTTATAAGTTGTAAGGTGCCCAACATTATACAAACGTGCTTCTCAAGATGCTAATATGGCATACAGAGTCGTAAGATGTCTTATGTTGTCGTACGACGTTCAAAGGACTCGGACGAATTCATTAGGTTTAGTATGGAGTTTTAATGTTTTTACGGTGATGTAAGGTGTTCTTAGGAATTGTATTGCGTCCTACATTATTCTAATGTGCTTTTCATGTTGCTACTGTCGCATACCGAGCCGTAACATCTCGTGAGTTACCGTACGATGTTCAAAGGACTTCGACGAAATCGTTAGGTTTATTAACGAGTTTTAAAGTTACACATGGTGTTTTTATGAGTTGTAAGGTGTCCAACATTATACTAACGTGCTTGTCAAGATGCTAATATGTCATACAGAGTCGTAAGATGTCTTATGTTTTCGTACGACGTTCAAAGGACTCGGACAAATTCATTAGGTTTAGTATGGAGTTTTAATGTTTTTACGGTGATGTAAGGTGTTCTTGTAATGAGTCCTACATTATTCTAATGTGCTTTTCATGTTGCTAATGTCGATACCGAGCCGTAACAACTCTTAAGTTATCGTACGATGTTCAAAGGATTTCGACGAAATCATTAGGTTGATTAACGAGTTTTAAGGTTTTATACGGTGTTGTTAGGAGTTTTTAGGCGTCCAACTTTATACTAACGGGCTTGTCAAGATGCTAATATGTCATACAGAGTCGTAAGATGTCTTAAGTTGCCGTACGACGTTCAAAGCTGTTACATCTCCTGAGTTACCGTACGATGTTCAAAGGACTTCGACGAAATTGTTAGGTTTATTAATGAGTTTTAAGGTTTCACATGGTGTTTTTATGTGTTGTAAGGTGTCCAACATTATACTAACGTGCTTGTCAAGATGCTAATATGTCATACAGAGTCGTAAGATGTCTTATGTTGTAGTATGACGTTCAAAAGACTCGGGCGAATTCATTAGGTTTCGTTTGGAGTTTTAAAGTTTCCTACGGTGATGTAAGGTGTTCTTAGGAATTGTAATGAGTCCTACCTTATTCTAATGTGCTTTTCATGTTGCTAATGTCGATACCGAGCCGTAACGTCTCCTGAGTTACCGTACGATGTTCAAAGGACTTCGACGAAATCGTTAGGTATATTAACGAGTTTTAAGGTTTCACATGGTGTTTTTATAAGTTGTAAGGTGCCCAACATTATACAAACGTGCTTCTCAAGATGCTAATATGGCATACAGAGTCGTAAGATGTCTTATGTTGTCGTACGACGTTCAAAGGACTCGGACGAATTCATTAGGTTTAGTATGGAGTTTTAATGTTTTTACGGTGATGTAAGGTGTTCTTAGGAATTGTATTGCGTCCTACATTATTCTAATGTGCTTTTCATGTTGCTAATGTCGATACCGAGCCGTAACATCTCGTGAGTTACTGTACGATGTTCAAAGGACTTCGACGAAATCGTTAGGTTTATTAACGAGTTTTAAGGTTTCACATGGTGTTTTTATGAGTTGTAAGGTGTCCAACATTATAATAACGTGCTTGTCAAGATGCTAATATGTCATACAGAGTCGTAAGATGTCTTATGTTTCCGTACGACGTTCAAAGGACTCGGACGAATTCATTAGGTTTAGTATGGAGTTTTAATGTTTTTACGGTGATGTAAGGTGTTCTTGTAATGAGTCCTACATTATTCTAATGTGCTTTTCATGTTGCTAATGTCGATACCGAGCCGTAACAACTCTTAAGTTATCGTACGATGTTCAAAGGATTTCGACGAAATCATTAGGTTGATTAACGAGTTTTAAGGTTTCATACGGTGTTGTTAGGAGTTTTTAGGCGTCCAACTTTATACTAACGGGCTTGTCAAGATGCTAATATGTCATACAGAGTCGTAAGATGTCTTAAGTTGCCGTACGACGTTCAAAGCCGTAACATCTCCTGAGTTACCGTACGATGTTCAAAGGACTTCGACGAAATTGTTAGGTTTATTAATGAGTTTTAAGGTTTCACATGGTGTTTTTATGTGTTGTAAGGTGTCCAACATTATACTAACGTGCTTGTCAAGATGCTAATATGTCATACAGAGTCGTAAGATGTCTTATGTTGTCGTATGACGTTCAAAAGACTCGGGCGAATTCATTAGGTTTCGTTTGGAGTTTTAAAGTTTCCTACGGTGATGTAAGGTGTTCTTAGGAATTGTAATGAGTCCTACCTTATTCTAATGTGCTTTTCATGTTGCTAATGTCGATACCGAGCCGTAACGTCTCCTGAGTTACCGTACGATGTTCAAAGGACTTCGACGAAATCGTTAGGTATATTAACGAGTTTTAAGGTTTCACATGGAGTTTTTATAAGTTGTAAGGTGCCCAACATTATACAAACGTGCTTCTCAAGATGCTAATATGGCATACAGAGTCGTAAGATGTCTTATGTTGTCGTACGACGTTCACAGGACTCGGACGAATTCATTAGGTTTAGTATGGAGTTTTAATGTTTTTACGGTGATGTAAGGTGTTCTTAGGAATTGTATTGCGTCCTACATTATTCTAATGTGCTTTTCATGTTGCTAATGTCGATACCGAGCCGTAACATCTCGTGAGTTACCGTACGATGTTCAAAGGACTTCGACGAAATCGTTAGGTTTATTAACGAGTTTTAAGGTTTCACATGGTGTTTTTATGAGTTGTAAGGTGTCCAACATTATAATAACGTGCTTGTCAAGATGCTAATATGTCATACAGAGTCGTAAGATGTCTTATGTTTCCGTACGACGTTCAAAGGACTCGGACGAATTCATTAGGTTTAGTATGGAGTTTTAATGTTTTTACGGTGATGTAAGGTGTTCTTGTAATGAGTCCTACATTATTCTAATGTGCTTTTCATGTTGCTAATGTCGATACCGAGCCGTAACAACTCTTAAGTTATCGTACGATGTTCAAAGGATTTCGACGAAATCATTAGGTTGATTAACGAGTTTTAAGGTTTCATACGGTGTTGTTAGGAGTTTTTAGGCGTCCAACTTTATACTAACGGGCTTGTCAAGATGCTAATATGTCATACAGAGTCGTAAGATGTCTTAAGTTGCCGTACGACGTTCAAAGCCGTAACATCTCCTGAGTTACCGTACGATGTTCAAAGGACTTCGACGAAATTGTTAGGTTTATTAATGAGTTTTAAGGTTTCACATGGTGTTTTTATGTGTTGTAAGGTGTCCAACATTATAATAACGTGCTTGTCAAGATGCTAATATGTCATACAGAGTCGTAAGATGTCTTATGTTGTCGTATGACGTTCAAAAGACTCGGGCGAATTCATTAGGTTTCGTTTGGAGTTTTAAAGTTTCCTACGGTGATGTAAGGTGTTCTTAGGAATTGTAATGAGTCCTACCTTATTCTAATGTGCTTTTCATGTTGCTAATGTCGATACCGAGCCGTAACGTCTCCTGAGTTACCGTACGATGTTCAAAGGACTTCGACGAAATCGTTAGGTATATTAACGAGTTTTAAGGTTTCACATGGTGTTTTTATAAGTTGTAAGGTTCCCAACATTATACAAACGTGCTTCTCAAGATGCTAATATGGCATACAGAGTCGTAAGATGTCTTATGTTGTCGTACGACGTTCAAAGGACTCGGACGAATTCATTAGGTTTAGTATGGAGTTTTAATGTTTTTACGGTGATGTAAGGTGTTCTTAGGAATTGTATTGCGTCCTACATTATTCTAATGTGCTTTTCATGTTGCTAATGTCGATACCGAGCCGTAACATCTCGTGAGTTACCGTACGATGTTCAAAGGACTTCGACGAAATCGTTAGGTTTATTAACGAGTTTTAAGGTTTCACATGGTGTTTTTATGAGTTGTAAGGTGTCCAACATTATACTAACGTGCTTGTCAAGATGCTAATATGTCATACAGAGTCGTAAGATGTCTTATGTTTCCGTACGACGTTCAAAGGACTCGGACGAATTCATTAGGTTTAGTATGGAGTTTTAATGTTTTTACGGTGATGTAAGGTGTTCTTGTAATGAGTCCTACATTATTCTAATGTGCTTTTCATGTTGCTAATGTCGATACCGAGCCGTAACAACTCTTAAGTTATCGTACGATGTTCAAAGGATTTCGACGAAATCATTAGGTTGATTAACGAGTTTTAAGGTTTCATACGGTGTTGTTAGGAGTTTTTAGGCGTCCAACTTTATACTAACGGGCTTGTCAAGATGCTAATATGTCATACAGAGTCGTAAGATGTCTTAAGTTGCCGTACGACGTTCAAAGCCGTAACATCTCCTGAGTTACCGTACGATGTTCAAAGGACTTCGACGAAATTGTTAGGTTTATTTATGAGTTTTAAGGTTTCACATGGTGTTTTTATGTGTTGTAAGGTGTCCAACATTATACTAACGTGCTTGTCAAGATGCTAATATGTCATACAGAGTCGTAAGATGTCTTATGTTGTCGTATGACGTTCAAAAGACTCGGGCGAATTCATTAGGTTTCGTTTGGAGTTTTAAAGTTTCCTACGGTGATGTAAGGTGTTCTTAGGAATTGTAATGAGTCCTACCTTATTCTAATGTGCTTTTCATGTTGCTAATGTCGATACCGAGCCGTAACGTCTCCTGAGTTACCGTACGATGTTCAAAGGACTTCGACGAAATCGTTAGGTATATTAACGAGTTTTAAGGTTTCACATGGTGTTTTTATAAGTTGTAAGGTGCCCAACATTATACAAACGTGCTTCTCAAGATGCTAATATGGCATACAGAGTCGTAAGATGTCTTATGTTGTCGTACGACGTTCAAAGGACTCGGACGAATTCATTAGGTTTAGTATGGAGTTTTAATGTTTTTACGGTGATGTAAGGTGTTCTTAGGAATTGTATTGCGTCCTACATTATTCTAATGTGCTTTTCATGTTGCTAATGTCGATACCGAGCCGTAACATCTCGTGAGTTACCGTACGATGTTCAAAGGACTTCGACGAAATCGTTAGGTTTATTAACTAGTTTTAAGGTTTCACATGGTGTTTTTATGAGTTGTAAGGTGTCCAACATTATACTAACGTGCTTGTCAAGATGCTAATATGTCATACAGAGTCGTAAGATGTCTTATGTTTCCGTACGACGTTCAAAGGACTCGGACGAATTCATTAGGTTTAGTATGGAGTTTTAATGTTTTTACGGTGATGTAAGGTGTTCTTGTAATGAGTCCTACATTATTCTAATGTGCTTTTCATGTTGCTAATGTCGATACCGAGCCGTAACAACTCTTAAGTTATCGTACGATGTTCAAAGGATTTCGACGAAATCATTAGGTTGATTAACGAGTTTTAGGGTTTCATACGGTGTTGTTAGGAGTTTTTAGGCGTCCAACTTTATACTAACGGGCTTGTCAAGATGCTAATATGTCATACAGAGTCGTAAGATGTCTTAAGTTGCCGTACGACGTTCAAAGCCGTACATCTCCTGAGTTACCGTACGATGTTCAAAGGACTTCGACGAAATCGTTAGGTTTATTAATGAGTTTTAAGGTTTCACATGGTGTTTTTATGTGTTGTAAGGTGTCCAACATTATACTAACGTGCTTGTCAAGATGCTAATATGTCATACAGAGTCGTAAGATGTCTTAAGTTGCCGTACGACGTTCAAAGGACTCGGAAGAATTCATTAGGTTTAGTATGGAGTTTTGATGTTTTTACGGTGATGTAAGGTGTTCTTAGGAATTGTAATGAGTCCTACATTATTCTAATGTGCTTTTCATGTTGCTAATGTCGATACCGAGCCGTAACATCTCCTGAGTTACCGTACGAAGTTCAAAGGACTTCGACGAAATCGTTAGGTATATTAACGAGTTTTAAGGTTTCACATGGTGTTTTTATAAGTTGTAAGGTGTCCAACATTATACAAACGTGCTTGTCAAGATGCTAATAAGGCATACAGAGTCGTAAGATGTCTTATGTTGTCGTATGACGTTCAAAAGACTCGGACGAATTCATTAGGTTTCGTATGGAGTTTTAAAGTTTACTACGGTGATGTAAGGTGTTCTTAGGAATTGTAATGAGTCCTACCTTATTCTAATGTGCTTTTCATGTTGATAATGTCGATACCGAGCCATAACATCTCCTGAGTTACCGTACGATATTCAAAGGACGTCGACGAAATCGTTAGGTATATTAGCGAGTTTTAAGGTTTCACATGGTGTTTTTATAAGTTGTAAGGTGCCCAACATTATACAAACGTGCTTCTCAAGATGCTAATATGGCATACAGAGTCGTAAGATGTCTTATGTTGTCGTACGAGGTTCAAAGGACTCGGACGAATTCATTAGGTTTAGTATGGAGTTTTAATGTTTTTACGGTGATGTAAGGTGTTCTTAGGAATTGTAATGAGTCCTATATTATTCTAATGTGCTTTTCATGTTGCTAATGTCCATACCAAGCCGTAACAACTCTTAAGTTATCGTACGATGTTCAATGGATTTCGACGAAATCATTAGGTTGATTAACGAGTTTTAAGGTTTCATACGGTGTTGTTAGGAGTTTTTAGGCGTCCAACATTATACTAACGGGCTTGTCAAGATGCTAATATGTCATACAGAGTCGTAAGATGTCTTAAGTTGCCGTACGACGTTCAAAGCCGTAACATCTCCTGAGTTACCGTACGATGTTCAAAGGACTTCGACGAAATCGTTAGGTTTATTAATGAGTTTTAAGGTTTCACATGGTGTTTTTATGTGTTGTAAGGTGTCCAACATTATACTAACGTGCTTGTCAAGATGCTAATATGTCATACAGAGTCGTAAGATGTCTTAAGTTGTCGTACGACGTTCAAAGGACTCGGAAGAATTCATTAGGTTTAGTATGGAGTTTTGATGTTTTTACGGTGATGTAAGGTGTTCTTAGGAATTGTAATGAGTCCTACATTATTCTAATGTGCTTTTCATGTTGCTAATGTCGATACCGAGCCGTAACATCTCCTGAGTTACCGTACGAAGTTCAAAGGACTTCGACGAAATCGTTAGGTATATTAACGAGTTTTAAGGTTTCACATGGTGTTTTTATAAGTTGTAAGGTGTCCAACATTATACAAACGTGCTTGTCAAGATGCTAATAAGGCATACAGAGTCGTAAGATGTCTTATGTTGTCGTATGACGTTCAAAAGACTCGGACGAATTCATTAGGTTTCGTATGGAGTTTTAAAGTTTACTACGGTGATGTAAGGTGTTCTTAGGAATTGTAATGAGTCCTACCTTATTCTAATGTGCTTTTCATGTTGATAATGTCGATACCGAGCCATAACATCTCCTGAGTTACCGTACGATATTCAAAGGACGTCGACGAAATCGTTAGGTATATTAGCGAGTTTTAAGGTTTCACATGGTGTTTTTATAAGTTGTAAGGTGCCCAACATTATACAAACGTGCTTCTCAAGATGCTAATATGGCATACAGAGTCGTAAGATGTCTTATGTTGTCGTACAACGTTCAAAGGACTCGGACGAATTCAATAGGTTTAGTATGGAGTTTTCATGTTTTTACGGTGATGTAAGGTGTTCTTGTAATGAGTCCTACATTATTCTAATGTGCTTTTCATGTTGCTAATGTCGATACCGAGCCGTAACAACTCTTAAGTTATCGTACGATGTTCAAAGGATTTCGACGAAATCATTAGGTTGATTAACGAGTTTTAAGGTTTCATACGGTGTTGTTAGGAGTTTTTAGGCGTCCAACTTTATACTAACGGGCTTGTCAAGATGCTAATATGTCATACAGAGTCGTAAGATGTCTTAAGTTGCCGTACGACGTTCAAAGCCGTAACATCTCCTGAGTTACCGTACGATGTTCAAAGGACTTCGACGAAATCGTTAGGTTTATTAATGAGTTTTAAGGTTTCACATGGTGTTTTTATGTGTTGTAAGGTGTCCAACATTATACTAACGTGCTTGTCAAGATGCTAATATGTCATACAGAGTCGTAAGATGTCTTAAGTTGCCGTACGACGTTCAAAGGACTCGGAAGAATTCATTAGGTTTAGTATGGAGTTTTGATGTTTTTACGGTGATGTAAGGTGTTCTTAGGAATTGTAATGAGTCCTACATTATTCTAATGTGCTTTTCATGTTGCTAATGTCGATACCGAGCCGTAACATCTCCTGAGTTACCGTACGAAGTTCAAAGGTCTTCGACGAAATCGTTAGGTATATTAACGAGTTTTAAGGTTTCACATGGTGTTTTTATAAGTTGTAAGGTGTCCAACATTATACAAACGTGCTTGTCAAGATGCTAATAAGGCATACAGAGTCGTAAGATGTCTTATGTTGTCGTATGACGTTCAAAAGACTCGGACGAATTCATTAGGTTTCGTATGGAGTTTTAAAGTTTACTACGGTGATGTAAGGTGTTCTTAGGAATTGTAATGAGTCCTACCTTATTCTAATGTGCTTTTCATGTTGATAATGTCGATACCGAGCCATAACATCTCCTGAGTTACCGTACGATATTCAAAGGACGTCGACGAAATCGTTAGGTATATTAGCGAGTTTTAAGGTTTCACATGGTGTTTTTATAAGTTGTAAGGTGCCCAACATTATACAAACGTGCTTCTCAAGATGCTAATATGGCATACAGAGTCGTAAGATGTCTTATGTTGTCGTACGAGGTTCAAAGGACTCGGACGAATTCATTAGGTTTAGTATGGAGTTTTAATGTTTTTACGGTGATGTAAGGTGTTCTTAGGAATTGTAATGAGTCCTATATTATTCTAATGTGCTTTTCATGTTGCTAATGTCGATACCAAGCCGTAACAACTCTTAAGTTATTGTACGATGTTCAATGGATTTCGACGAAATCATTAGGTTGATTAACGAGTTTTAAGGTTTCATACGGTGTTGTTAGGAGTTTTTAGGCGTCCAACATTATACTAACGGGCTTGTCAAGATGCTAATATGTCATACAGAGTCGTAAGATGTCTTAAGTTGTCGTACGACGTTCAAAGCCGTAACATCTCCTGAGTTACCGTACGATGTTCAAAGGACTTCGACGAAATCGTTAGGTTTATTAATGAGTTTTAAGGTTTCACATGGTGTTTTTATGTGTTGTAAGGTGTCCAACATTATACTAACGTGCTTGTCAAGATGCTAATATGTCATACAGAGTCGTAAGATGTCTTAAGTTGCCGTACGACGTTCAAAGGACTCGGAAGAATTCATTAGGTTTAGTATGGAGTTTTGATGTTTTTACGGTGATGTAAGGTGTTCTTAGGAATTGTAATGAGTCCTACATTATTCTAATGTGCTTTTCATGTTGCTAATGTCGATACCGAGCCGTAACATCTCCTGAGTTACCGTACGAAGTTCAAAGGTCTTCGACGAAATCGTTAGGTATATTAACGAGTTTTAAGGTTTCACATGGTGTTTTTATAAGTTGTAAGGTGTCCAACATTATACAAACGTGCTTGTCAAGATGCTAATAAGGCATACAGAGTCGTAAGATGTCTTATGTTGTCGTATGACGTTCAAAAGACTCGGACGAATTCATTAGGTTTCGTATGGAGTTTTAAAGTTTACTACGGTGATGTAAGGTGTTCTTAGGAATTGTAATGAGTCCTACCTTATTCTAATGTGCTTTTCATGTTGATAATGTCGATACCGAGCCATAACATCTCCTGAGTTACCGTACGATATTCAAAGGACGTCGACGAAATCGTTAGGTATATTAGCGAGTTTTAAGGTTTCACATGGTGTTTTTATAAGTTGTAAGGTGCCCAACATTATACAAACGTGCTTCTCAAGATGCTAATATGGCATACAGAGTCGTAAGATGTCTTATGTTGTCGTACGAGGTTCAAAGGACTCGGACGAATTCATTAGGTTTAGTATGGAGTTTTAATGTTTTTACGGTGATGTAAGGTGTTCTTAGGAATTGTAATGAGTCCTATATTATTCTAATGTGCTTTTCATGTTGCTAATGTCGATACCAAGCCGTAACAACTCTTAAGTTATCGTACGATGTTCAATGGATTTCGACGAAATCATTAGGTTGATTAACGAGTTTTAAGGTTTCATACGGTGTTGTTAGGAGTTTTTAGGCGTCCAACATTATACTAACGGGCTTGTCAAGATGCTAATATGTCATACAGAGTCGTAAGATGTCTTAAGTTGCCGTACGACGTTCAAAGCCGTAACATCTCCTGAGTTACCGTACGATGTTCAAAGGACTTCGACGAAATCGTTAGGTTTATTAATGAGTTTTAAGGTTTCACATGGTGTTTTTATGTGTTGTAAGGTGTCCAACATTATACTAACGTGCTTGTCAAGATGCTAATATGTCATACAGAGTCGTAAGATGTCTTAAGTTGCCGTACGACGTTCAAAGGACTCGGAAGAATTCATTAGGTTTAGTATGGAGTTTTGATGTTTTTACGGTGATGTAAGGTGTTCTTAGGAATTGTAATGAGTCCTACATTATTCTAATGTGCTTTTCATGTTGCTAATGTCGATACCGAGCCGTAACATCTCCTGAGTTACCGTACGAAGTTCAAAGGACTTCGACGAAATCGTTAGGTATATTAACGAGTTTTAAGGTTTCACATGGTGTTTTTATAAGTTGTAAGGTGTCCAACATTACACAAACGTGCTTGTCAAGATGCTAATAAGGCATACAGAGTCGTAAGATGTCTTATGTTGTCGTATGACGTTCAAAAGACTCGGACGAATTCATTAGGTTTCGTATGGAGTTTTAAAGTTTACTACGGTGATGTAAGGTGTTCTTAGGAATTGTAATGAGTCCTACCTTATTCTAATGTGCTTTTCATGTTGATAATGTCGATACCGAGCCATAACATCTCCTGAGTTACCGTACGATATTCAAAGGACGTCGACGAAATCGTTAGGTATATTAGCGAGTTTTAAGGTTTCACATGGTGTTTTTATAAGTTGTAAGGTGCCCAACATTATACAAACGTGCTTCTCAAGATGCTAATATGGCATACAGAGTCGTAAGATGTCTTATGTTGTCGTACAACGTTCAAAGGACTCGGACGAATTCAATAGGTTTAGTATGGAGTTTTCATGTTTTTACGGTGATGTAAGGTGTTCTTAGGAATTGTAATGAGTCCTACATTATTCTAATGTGCTTTTCATGTTGCTAATGTCGATACCGAGCCGTAACATCTCCTGAGTTACCGTACGAAGTTCAAAGGACTTCGACGAAATCGTTAGGTATATTAACGAGTTTTAAGGTTTCACATGGTGTTTTTATAAGTTGTAAGGTGTCCAACATTATACAAACGTGCTTGTCAAGATGCTAATATGGCATACAGAGTCGTAAGATGTCTTATGTTGTCGTATGACGTTCAAAAGAGTCAGACGAATTCATTAGGTTTCGTATGGAGTTTTAAAGTTTACTACGGTGATGTAAGGTGTTCTTAGGAATTGTAATGAGTCCTACCTTATTCTAATATGCTTTTCATGTTGATAATGTCGATACCGAGCCGTAACATCTCCTGAGTTACCGTACGATGTTCAAAGGACTTCGACGAAATCATTAGGTTTATTAACGAGTTTTAAGGTTTCACATGGTGTTTTTATGAGTTGTAAGGTGTCCAACATTATACTAACGTGCTTGTCAAGATGCTAATATGTCATACAGAGTCGTAAGATGTCTTAAGTTACCGTACGACGTTCAAAGGACTCGGACGAATTCATTAGGTTTAGTATGGAGTTTTAATGTTTTTACGGTGATGTAAGGTGTTCTTAGGAATTGTAATGAGTCCTACATTATTCTAATGTGCTTTTCATGTTGCTAATGTCGATACCGAGCCGTAACAACTCTTAAGTTATCGTACGATGTTCAAAGGATTTCGACGAAATCATTAGGTTGATTAACGAGTTTTAAGGTTTCATACGGTGTTGTTAGGAGTTTTTAGGCGTCCAACATTATACTAACGGGCTTGTCAAGATGCTAATATGTCATACAGAGTCGTAAGATGTCTTAAGTTGCCGTACGACGTTCAAAGCCGTAACATCTCCTGAGTTACCGTACGATGTTCAAAGGACTTCGACGAAATCGTTAGGTTTATTAACGAGTTTTAAGGTTTCACATGGTGTTTTTATGTGTTGTAAGGTGTCCAACATTATACTAACGTGCTTGTCAATATGCTATATGTCATACAGAGTCGTAAGATGTCTTAAGTAGCCGTACGACGTTCAAAGGACTCGGACGAATACATTAGGTTTAGTATGGAGTTTTAATGTTTTTACGGTGATGTAAGGTGTTCTTAGGAATTGTAATGAGTCCTACATTATTCTAATGTGCTTTTCATGTTGCTAATGTCGATACCGAGCCGTAACATCTCCTGAGTTACCGTACGATGTTCAAAGGACTTCGACGAAATTGTTAGGTATATTAACGAGTTTTAAGGTTTCACATGGTGTTTTTATAAGTTGTAAGGTGTCCAACATTATACAAACGTGCTTGTCAAGATGATAATATGGCATACAGAGTCGTAAGATGTCTTATGTTGTCGTATGACGTTCAAAAGACTCGGGCGAATTCATTAGGTTTCGTTTGGAGTTTTAAAGTTTCCTACGGTGATGTAAGGTGTTCTTAGGAATTGTAATGAGTCCTACCTTATTCTAATGTGCTTTTCATGTTGCTAATGTCGATACCGAGACGTAACATCTCCTGAGTTACCGTACGATGTTCAAAGGACTTCGACGAAATCGTTAGGTATATTAACGAGTTTTAAGGTTTCACATGGTGTTTTTATAAGTTGTAAGGTGCCCAACATTATACAAACGTGCTTCTCAAGATACTAATATGGCATACAGAGTCGTAAGATGTCTTATGTTGTCGTACGACGTTCAAAGGACTCGGACGAATTCATTAGGTTTAGTATGGAGTTTTAATGTTTTTACGGTGATGTAAGGTGTTCTTAGGAATTGTATTGCGTCCTACATTATTCTAATGTGCTTTTCATGTTGCTAATGTCGATACCGAGCCGTAACATCTCGTGAGTTACCGTACGATGTTCAAAGGACTTCGACGAAATCGTTAGGTTTATTAACGAGTTTTAAGGTTTCACATGGTGTTTTTATGACTTGTAAGGTGTCCAACATTATACTAACGTGCTTGTCAAGATGCTAATATGTCATACAGAGTCGTAAGATGTCTTAAGTTTCCGTACGACGTTCAAAGGACTCGGACCAATTCATTAGGTTTAGTATGGAGTTTTAATGTTTTTACGGTGATGTAAGGTGTTCTTAGGAATTGTAATGAGTCCTACATTATTCTAATGTGCTTTTCATGTTGCTAATGTCGATACCGAGCCTTAACAACTCTTAAGTTATCGTACGATGTTCAAAGGATTTCGACGAAATCATTAGGTTGATTAACGAGTTTTAAGGTTTCATACGGTGTTGTTAGGAGTTTTTAGGCTTCCAACTTTATACTAACGGGCTTGTCAAGATGCTAATATGTCATACAGAGTCGTAAGATGTCTTAAGTTGCCGTACGACGTTCAAAGCCGTAACATCTCCTGAGTTACCGTACGATGTTCAAAGGACTTCGACGAAATCGTTAGGTTTATTAATGAGTTTTAAGGTTTCACATGGTGTTTTTATGTGTTGTAAGGTGTCCAACATTATACTAACGTGCTTGTCAAGATGCTAACATGTCATACAGAGTCGTAAGATGTCTTAAGTTGTCGTACGACGTTCAAAGGACTCGGACGAATTCATTAGGTTTAGTATGTAGTTTTAATGTTTTTACGGTGATGTAAGGTGTTCTTAGGAATTGTAAGGAGTCCTACATTATTCTAATGTGCTTTTCATGTTGCTAATGTCGATACCGAGCCGTAACATCTCCTGAGTTACCGTACGAAGTTCAAAGGACTTCGACGAAATCGTTAGGTATATTAACGAGTTTTAAGGTTTCACATGGTGTTTTTATAAGTTGTAAGGTGTCCAACATTATACAAACGTGCTTGTCAAGATGCTAATATGGCATACAGAGTCGTAAGATGTCTTATG
The DNA here is from genome assembly GCA_030867185.1 of Tagetes erecta. Classification (NCBI taxonomy): domain Eukaryota; kingdom Viridiplantae; phylum Streptophyta; class Magnoliopsida; order Asterales; family Asteraceae; genus Tagetes; species Tagetes erecta. The sequence goes on along the minus strand of CM061487.1, from coordinate 39,300,895 downwards.
TTGTCGTATGACGTTCAAAAGACTCGGACGAATTCATTAGGTTTCGTATGGAGTTTTAAAGTTTACTACGGTGATGTAAGGTGTTCTTAGGAATTCTAATGAGTCCTACCTTATTCTAATGTGCTTTTCATGTTGCTAATGTCGATACCGAGCCGTAACATCTCCTGAGTTACCGTACGATGTTCAAAGGACGTCGACGAAATCGTTAGGTATATTAGCGAGTTTTAAGGTTTCACATGGTGTTTTTATAAGTTGTAAGGTGCCCAACATTATACAAACGTGCTTCTCAAGATGCTAATATGGCATACAGAGTCGTAAGATGTCTTATGTTGTCGTACAATGTTCAAAGGACTCGGACGAATTCATTAGGTTTAGTATGGAGTTTTAATGTTTTTACGGTGATGTAAGGTGTTCTTAGGAATTGTATTGCGTCCTACATTATTCTAATGTGCTTTTCATGTTGCTAATGTCGATACCGAGCCGTAACATCTCATGAGTTACCGTACGATGTTCAAAGGACTTCGACGAAATCGTTAGGTTTATTAACGAGTTTTAAGGTTTCACATGGTGTTTTTATGAGTTGTAAGGTGTCCAACATTATACTAACGTGCTTGTCAAGATGCTAATATGTCATACAGAGTCGTAAGATGTCTTAAGTTTCCGTACGACGTTCAAAGGACTCGGACGAATTCATTAGGTTTAGTATGGAGTTTTAATGTTTTTACGGTGATGTAAGGTGTTCTTAGGAATTGTAATGAGTCCTACATTATTCTAATGTGCTTTTCATGTTGCTAATGTCGATACCGAGCAGTAACAACTCTTAAGTTATCGTACGATGTTCAAAGGATTTCGACGAAATCATTAGGTTGATTAACGAGTTTTAAGGTTTCATACGGTGTTGTTAGGAGTTTTTAGGCGTCCAACTTTATACTAACGGGCTTGTCAAGATGCTAATATGTCATACAGAGTCGTAAGATGTCTTAAGTTGCCGTACGACGTTCAAAGCCGTAACATCTCCTGAGTTACCGTACGATGTTCAAAGGACTTCGACGAAATCGTTAGGTTTATTAATGAGTTTTAAGGTTTCACAAGGTGTTTTTATGTGTTGTAAGGTGTCCAACATTATACTAACGTGCTTGTCAAGATGCTAACATGTCATACAGAGTCGTAAGATGTCTTAAGTTGTCGTACGACGTTCAAAGGACTCGGACGAATACATTAGGTTTAGTATGGAGTTTTAATGTTTTTACGGTGATGTAAGGTGTTCTTAGGAATTGTAATGAGTCCTACATTATTCTAATGTGCTTTTCATGTTGCTAATGTCGATACCGAGCCGTAACATCTCCTGAGTTACCGTACGATGTTCAAAGGACTTCGACGAAATCGTTAGGTATATTAACGAGTTTTAAGGTTTCACATGGTGTTTTTATAAGTTGTAAGGTGTCCAACATTATACAAACGTGCTTGTCAAGATGATAATATGGCATACAGAGTCGTAAGATGTCTTATGTTGTCGTATGACGTTCAAAAGACTCGGGCGAATTCTTTAGGTTTCGTTTGGAGTTTTAAAGTTTCCTACGGTGATGTAAGGTGTTCTTAGGAATTGTAATGAGTCCTACCTTATTCTAATGTGCTTTTCATGTTGCTAATGTCGATACCGAGACGTAACATCTCCTGAGTTACCGTACGATGTTCAAAGGACTTCGACGAAATCGTTAGGTATATTAACGAGTTTTAAGGTTTCACATGGTGTTTTTATAAGTTGTAAGGTGCCCAACATTATACAAACGTGCTTCTCAAGATACTAATATGGCATACAGAGTCGTAAGATGTCTTATGTTGTCGTACGACGTTCAAAGGACTCGGACGAATTCATTAGGTTTAGTATGGAGTTTTAATGTTTTTACGGTGATGTAAGGTGTTCTTAGGAATTGTATTGCGTCCTACATTATTCTAATGTGCTTTTCATGTTGCTAATGTCGATACCGAGACGTAACATCTCGTGAGTTACCGTACGATGTTCAAAGGACTTCGACGAAATCGTTAGGTTTATTAACGAGTTTTAAGGTTTCACATGGTGTTTTTATGACTTGTAAGATGTCCAACATTATACTAACGTGCTTGTCAAGATGCTAATATGTCATACAGAGTCGTAAGATGTCTTAAGTTTCCGTACGACGTTCAAAGGACTCGGACCAATTCATTAGGTTTAGTATGGAGTTTTAATGTTTTTACGGTGATGTAAGGTGTTCTTAGGAATTGTAATGAGTCCTACATTATTCTAATGTGCTTTTCATGTTGCTAATGTCGATACCGAGCCTTAACAACTCTTAAGTTATCGTACGATGTTCAAAGGATTTCGACGAAATCATTAGGTTGATTAACGAGTTTTAAAGTTTCATACGGTGTTGTTAGGAGTTTTTAGGCTTCCAACTTTATACTAACGGGCTTGTCAAGATGCTAATATGTCATACAGAGTCGTAAGATGTCTTAAGTTGCCGTACGACGTTCAAAGCCGTAACATCTCCTGAGTTACCGTACGATGTTCAAAGGACTTCGACGAAATCGTTAGGTTTATTAATGAGTTTTAAGGTTTCACATGGTGTTTTTATGTGTTGTAAGGTGTCCAACATTATACTAACGTGCTTGTCAAGATGCTAACATGTCATACAGAGTCGTAAGATGTCTTAAGTTGTCGTACGACGTTCAAAGGACTCGGACGAATTCATTAGGTTTAGTATGTAGTTTTAATGTTTTTACGGTGATGTAAGGTGTTCTTAGGAATTGTAAGGAGTCCTACATTATTCTAATGTGCTTTTCATGTTGCTAATGTCGATACCGAGCCGTAACATCTCCTGAGTTACCGTACGAAGTTCAAAGGACTTCGACGAAATCGTTAGGTATATTAACGAGTTTTAAGGTTTCACATGGTGTTTTTATAAGTTGTAAGGTTTCCAACATTATACAAACGTGCTTGTCAAGATGCTAATATGGCATACAGAGTCGTAAGATGTCTTATGTTGTCGTATGACGTTCAAAAGACTCGGACGAATTCATTAGGTTTCGTATGGAGTTTTAAAGTTTACTACGGTGATGTAAGGTGTTCTTAGGAATTCTAATGAGTCCTACCTTATTCTAATGTGCTTTTCATGTTGCTAATGTCGATACCGAGCCGTAACATCTCCTGAGTTACCGTACGATGTTCAAAGGACGTCGACGAAATCGTTAGGTATATTAGCGAGTTTTAAGGTTTCACATGGTGTTTTTATAAGTTGTAAGGTGCCCAACATTATACAAACGTGCTTCTCAAGATGCTAATATGGCATACAGAGTCGTAAGATGTCTTATGTTGTCGTACGACGTTCAAAGGACTCGGACGAATTCATTAGGTTTAGTATGGAGTTTTAATGTTTTTACGGTGATGTAAGGTGTTCTTAGGAATTGTATTGCGTCCTACATTATTCTAATGTGCTTTTCATGTTGCTAATGTCGATACCGAGCCGTAACATCTCATGAGTTACCGTACGATGTTCAAAGTACTTCGACGAAATCGTTAGGTTTATTAACGAGTTTTAAGGTTTCACATGGTGTTTTTATGAGTTGTAAGGTGTCCAACATTATACTAACGTGCTTGTCAAGATGCTAATATGTCATACAGAGTCGTAAGATGTCTTAAGTTTCCGTACGACGTTCAAAGGACTCGGACGAATTCATTAGGTTTAGTATGGAGTTTTAATGTTTTTACGGTGATGTAAGGTGTTCTTAGGAATTGTAATGAGTCCTACATTATTCTAATGTGCTTTTCATGTTGCTAATGTCGATACCGAGCCGTAACAACTCTTAAGTTATCGTACGATGTTCAAAGGATTTCGACGAAATCATTAGGTTGATTAACGAGTTTTAAGGTTTCATACGGTGTTGTTAGGAGTTTTTAGGCGTCCAACTTTATACTAACGGGCTTGTCAAGATGCTAATATGTCATACAGAGTCGTAAGATGTCTTAAGTTGCCGTACGACGTTCAAAGCCGTAACATCTCCTGAGTTACCGTACGATGTTCAAAGGACTTCGACGAAATCGTTAGGTTTATAAATGAGTTTTAAGGTTTCACAAGGTGTTTTTATGTGTTGTAAGGTGTCCAACATTATACTAACGTGCTTGTCAAGATGCTAACATGTCATACAGAGTCGTAAGATGTCTTAAGTTGTCGTACGACGTTCAAAGGACTCGGACGAATTCATTAGGTTTAGTATGTAGTTTTAATGTTTTTACGGTGATGTAAGGTGTTCTTAGGAATTGTAAGGAGTCCTACATTATTCTAATGTGCTTTTCATGTTGCTAATGTCGATACCGAGCCGTAACATCTCCTGAGTTACCGTACGAAGTTCAAAGGACTTCGACGAAATCGTTAGGTATATTACCGAGTTTTAAGGTTTCACATGGTGTTTTTATAAGTTGTAAGGTGTCCAACATTATACAAACGTGCTTGTCAAGATGCTAATATGGCATACAGAGTCGTAAGATGTCTTATGTTGTCGTATGACGTTCAAAAGACTCGGACGAATTCATTAGGTTTCGTATGGAGTTTTAAAGTTTACTACGGTGATGTAAGGTGTTCTTAGGAATTCTAATGAGTCCTACCTTATTCTAATGTGCTTTTCATGTTGCTAATGTCGATACCGAGCCGTAACATCTCCTGAGTTACCGTACGATGTTCAAAGGACGTCGACGAAATCGTTAGGTATATTAGCGAGTTTTAAGGTTTCACATGGTGTTTTTATGACTTGTAAGGTGTCCAACATTATACTAACGTGCTTGTCAAGATGCTAATATGTCATACAGAGTCGTAAGATGTCTTAAGTTTCCGTACGACGTTCAAAGGACTCGGACCAATTCATTAGGTTTAGTATGGAGTTTTAATGTTTTTACGGTGATGTAAGGTGTTCTTAGGAATTGTAATGAGTCCTACATTATTCTAATGTGCTTTTCATGTTGCTAATGTCGATACCGAGCCGTAACAACTCTTAAGTTATCGTACGATGTTCAAAGGATTTCGACGAAATCATTAGGTTGATTAACGAGTTTTAAGGTTTCATACGGTGTTGTTAGGAGTTTTTAGGCGTCCAACTTTATACTAACGGGCTTGTCAAGATGCTAATATGTCATACAGAGTCGTAAGATGTCTTAAGTTGCCGTACGACGTTCAAAGCCGTAACATCTCCTGAGTTACCGTACGATGTTCAAAGGACTTCGACGAAATCGTTAGGTTTATTAATGAGTTTTAAGGTTTCACATGGTGTTTTTATGTGTTGTAAGGTGTCCAACATTATACTAACGTGCTTGTCAAGATGCTAACATGTCATACAGAGTCGTAAGATGTCTTAAGTTGTCGTACGACGTTCAAAGGACTCGGACGAATTCATTAGGTTTAGTATGTAGTTTTAATGTTTTTACGGTGATGTAAGGTGTTCTTAGGAATTGTATTGCGTCCTACATTATTCTAATGTGCTTTTCATGTTGCTAATGTCGATACCGAGCCGTAACATCTCGTGAGTTACCGTACGATGTTCAAAGGACTTCGACGAAATCGTTAGGTTTATTAACGAGTTTTAAGGTTTCACATGGTGTTTTTATGACTTGTAAGGTGTCCAACATTATACTAACGTGCTAGTCAAGATGCTAATATGTCATACAGAGTCGTAAGATGTCTTAAGTTTTCGTACGACGTTCAAAGGACTCGGACCAATTCATTAGGTTTAGTATCGAGTTTTAATGTTTTTACGGTGATGTAAGGTGTTCTTAGGAATTGTAATGAGTCCTACATTATTCTAATGTGCTTTTCATGTTGCTAATGTCGATACCGAGCCGTAACAACTCTTAAGTTATCGTACGATGTTCAAAGGATTTCGACGAAATCATTAGGTTGATTAACGAGTTTTAAGGTTTCATACGGTGTTGTTAGGAGTTTTTAGGCGTCCAACTTTATACTAACGGGCTTGTCAAGATGCTAATATGTCATACAGAGTCGTAAGATGTCTTAAGTTGCGGTACGACGTTCAAAGCCGTAACATCTCCTGAGTTACCGTACGATGTTCAAAGGACTTCGACGAAATCGTTAGGTTTATTAATGAGTTTTAAGGTTTCACATGGTGTTTTTATAAGTTGTAAGGTGCCCAACATTATACAAACGTGCTTCTCAAGATGCTAATTTGGCATACAGAGTCGTAAGATGTCTTATGTTGTCGTACGACGTTCAAAGGACTCGGACGAATTCATTAGGTTTAGTATGGAGTTTTAATGTTTTTACGGTGATGTAAGGTGTTCTTAGGAATTGTATTGCGTCCTACATTATTCTAATGTGCTTTTCATGTTGCTAATGTCGATACCGAGCCGTAACATCTCGTGAGTTACCGTACGATGTTCAAAGGACTTCGACGAAATCGTTAGGTTTATTAACGAGTTTTAAGGTTTCACATGGTGTTTTTATGACTTGTAAGGTGTCCAACATTATACTAACGTGCTTGTCAAGATGCTAATATGTCATACAGAGTCGTAAGATGTCTTAAGTTTCCGTACGACGTTCAAAGGACTCGGACCAATTCATTAGGTTTAGTATGGAGTTTTAATGTTTTTACGGTGATGTAAGGTGTTCTTAGGAATTGTAATGAGTCCTACATTATTCTAATGTGCTTTTCATGTTGCTAATGTCGATACCGAGCCGTAACATCTCCTGAGTTACCGTACGAAGTTCAAAGGACTTCGACGAAATCGTTAGGTATATTAACGAGTTTTAAGGTTTCACATGGTGTTTTTATAAGTTGTAAGGTGTCCAACATTATACAAACGTGCTTGTCAAGATGCTAATATGGCATACAGAGTCGTAAGATGTCTTATGTTGTCGTATGACGTTCAAAAGACTCGGACGAATTCATTAGGTTTCGTATGGAGTTTTAAAGTTTACTACGGTGATGTAAGGTGTTCTTAGGAATTCTAATGAGTCCTACCTTATTCTAATGTGCTTTTCATGTTGCTAATGTCGATACCGAGCCGTAACATCTCCTGAGTTACCGTACGATGTTCAAAGGACGTCGACGAAATCGGTATATTAGCGAGTTTTAAGGTTTCACATGGTGTTTTTATAAGTTGTAAGGTGCCCAACATTATACAAACGTGCTTCTCAAGATGCTAATATGGCATACAGAGTCGTAAGATGTCTTATGTTGTCGTACGACGTTCAAAGGACTCGGACGAATTCATTAGGTTTAGTATGGAGTTTTAATGTTTTTACGGTGATGTAAGGTGTTCTTAGGAATTGTATTGCGTCCTACATTATTCTAATGTGCTTTTCATGTTGCTAATGTCGATACCGAGCCGTAACATCTCATGAGTTACCGTACGATGTTCAAAGGACTTCGACGAAATCGTTAGGTTTATTAACGAGTTTTAAGGTTTCACATGGTGTTTTTATGAGTTGTAAGGTGTCCAACATTATACTAACGTGCTTGTCAAGATGCTAATATGTCATACAGAGTCGTAAGATGTCTTAAGTTTCCGTACGACGTTCAAAGGACTCGGACGAATTCATTAGGTTTAGTATGGAGTTTTAATGTTTTTACGGTGATGTAAGGTGTTCTTAGGAATTGTAATGAGTCCTACATTATTCTAATGTGCTTTTCATGTTGCTAATGTCGATACCGAGCCGTAACAACTCTTAAGTTATCGTACGATGTTCAAAGGATTTCGACGAAATCGTTAGGTTGATTAACGAGTTTTAAGGTCTCATACGGTGTTGTTAGGAGTTTTTAGGCGTCCAACATTATACTAACGGGCTTGTCAAGATGCTAATATGTCATACAGAGTCGTAAGATGTCTTAAGTTGCCGTACGACGTTCAAAGCCGTAACATCTCTTGAGTTACCGTACGATGTTCAAAGGACTTCGACGAAATCGTTAGGTTTATTAATGAGTTTTAAGGTTTCACATGGTGTTTTTATGTGTTGTAAGGTGTCCAACATTATACTAACGTGCTTGTCAAGATGCTAATATGTCATACAGAGTCGTAAGATGTCTTAAGTTGTCGTACGACGTTCAAAGGACTCGGACGAATTCATTAGGTTTCGTATGGAGTTTTAAAGTTTACTACGGTGATGTAAGGTGTTCTTAGGAATTCTAATGAGTCCTACCTTATTCTAATGTGCTTTTCATGTTGCTAATGTCGATACCGAGCCGTAACATCTCCTGAGTTACCGTACGATGTTCAAAGGACGTCGACGAAATCGTTAGGTATATTAGCGAGTTTTAAGGTTTCACATGGTGTTTTTATAAGTTGTAAGGTGCCCAACATTATACAAACGTGCTTCTCAAGATGCTAATATGGCATACAGAGTCGTAAGATGTCTTATGTTGTCGTACGACGTTCAAAGGACTCGGACGAATTCATTAGGTTTAGTATGGAGTTTTAATGTTTTTACGGTGATGTAAGGTGTTCTTAGGAATTGTATTGCGTCCTACATTATTCTAATGTGCTTTTCATGTTGCTAATGTCGATACCGAGCCGTAACATCTCATGAGTTACCGTACGATGTTCAAAGGACTTCGACGAAATCGTTAGGTTTATTAACGAGTTTTAAGGTTTCACATGGTGTTTTTATGAGTTGTAAGGTGTCCAACATTATACTAACGTGCTTGTCAAGATGCTAATATGTCATACAGAGTCGTAAGATGTCTTAAGTTTCCGTACGACGTTCAAAGGACTCGGACGAATTCATTAGGTTTAGTATGGAGTTTTAATGTTTTTACGGTGATGTAAGGTGTTCTTAGGAATTGTAATGAGTCCTACATTATTCTAATGTGCTTTTCATGTTGCTAATGTCGATACCGAGCCGTAACAACTCTTAAGTTATCGTACGATGTTCAAAGGATTTCGACGAAATCGTTAGGTTGATTAACGAGTTTTAAGGTCTCATACGGTGTTGTTAGGAGTTTTTAGGCGTCCAACATTATACTAACGGGCTTGTCAAGATGCTAATATGTCATACAGAGTCGTAAGATGTCTTAAGTTGCCGTACGACGTTCAAAGCCGTAACATCTCTTGAGTTACCGTACGATGTTCAAAGGACTTCGACGAAATCGTTAGGTTTATTAATGAGTTTTAAGGTTTCACATGGTGTTTTTATGTGTTGTAAGGTGTCCAACATTATACTAACGTGCTTGTCAAGATGCTAATATGTCATACAGAGTCGTAAGATGTCTTAAGTTGTCGTACGACGTTCAAAGGACTCGGACGAATTCATTAGGTTTAGTATGGAGTTTTAATGTTTTTACGGTGATGTAAGGTGTTCTTAGGAATTGTAATGAGTCCTACATTATTCTAATGTGCTTTTCATGTTGCTAATGTCGATACCGAGCCGTAACATCTCCTGAGTTACCGTACGATGTTCAAAGGACTTCGACGAAATCGTTAGGTATATTACCGAGTTTTAAGGTTTCACATGTTGTTTTTATAAGTCGTAAGGTGCCCAACATTATACAAACGTGCTTCTCAAGATGCTAATATGGCATACAGAGTCGTAAGATGTCTTATGTTGTCGTACGACGTTCAAAGGACTCGGACGAATTCATTAGGTTTAGTATGGAGTTTTAATGTTTTTACGGTGATGTAAGGTGTTCTTAGAAATTGTATTGCGTCCTACATTATTCTAATGTGCTTTTCATGTTGCTAATGTCGATACCGAGCCGTAACATCTCCTGAGTTACCGTACGATGTTCAAAGGACTTCGACGAAATCGTTAGGTTTATTAACGAGTTTTAAGGTTTCACATGGTGTTTTTATGAGTTGTAAGGTGTCCAACATTATACTAACGTGCTTGTCAAGATGCTAATATGTCATACAGAGTCGTAAGATGTCTTAACTTTCCGTACGACGTTCAAAGGACTCGGACGAATTCGTTAGGTTTCGTATGGAGTTTTAATGTTTTTACGGTGATGTAAGGTGTTCTTAGGAATTGTAATGAGTCCTAGATTATTCTAATGTGCTTTTCATGTTGCTAATGTCGATACCGAGCCGTAACATCTCCTGAGTTACCGTACGATGTTCAAAGGACTTCGACGAAATCGTTAGGTTTATTAACGAGTTTTAAGGTTTCACATGGTGTTTTTATGAGTTGTAAGGTGTCCAACATTATACTAACGTGCTTGTCAAGATGCTAATATGTCATACAGAGTCGTAAGATGTCTTAACTTTCCGTACGACGTTCAAAGGACTCGGACGAATTCGTTAGGTTTCGTATGGAGTTTTAATGTTTTTACGGTGATGTAAGGTGTTCTTAGGAATTGTAATGAGTCCTACATTATTCTAATGTGCTTTTCATGTTGCTAATGTCGAGAACGAGACGTAACATCTCCTGAGTTACCGTACGATGTTCAAAGGACTTCGACGAGATCGTTAGGTATATTAACGAATTTTAAGGTTTCACATGGTGTTTTTATGTGTTGTAAGGTGTCCAACATTATACTAACTTGCTTGTCAAGATGCTAATATGTCATACAGAGTCGTAAGATGTCTTAAGTTGTCGTACGACGTTCAAAGGACTCGGACGAATTCATTAGGTTTAGTATGGAGTTTTAATGTTTTTACGGTGATGTAAGGTGTTCTTAGGAATTGTAATGAGTCCTACATTATTCTAATGTGCTTTTCATGTTGCTAATGTCGATACCGAGCCGTAACATCTCCTGAGTTACCGTACGAAGTTCAAAGGACTTCGACGAAATCGTTAGGTATATTAACGAGTTTTAAGGTTTCACATGGTGTTTTTATAAGTTGTAAGGTGTCCAACATTATACAAACGTGCTTGTCAAGATGCTAATATGGCATACAGAGTCGTAAGATGTCTTATGTTGTCGTACGACGTTCAAAGGACTCGGACGAATTCATTAGGTTTAGTATGGAGTTTTAATGTTTTTACGGTGATGTAAGGTGTTCTTAGGAATTGTAATGAGTCCTACATTATTCTAATGTGCTTTTCATGTTGCTAATGTCGATACCGAGCCGTAACATCTCCTGAGTTACCGTACGAAGTTCAAAGGACTTCGACGAAATCGTTAGGTATATTAACGAGTTTTAAGGTTTCACATGGTGTTTTTATAAGTTGTAAGGTGTCCAACATTATACAAACGTGCTTGTCAAGATGCTAATATGGCATACAGAGTCGTAAGATGTCTTATGTTGTCATATGACGTTCAAAGGACTCGGACGAATTCATTAGGTTTAGTATGGAGTTTTAATGTTTTTACGGTGATGTAAGGTGTTCTTAGGAATTGTAATGAGTCCTACCTTATTCTAATGTGCTTTTCATGTTGCTAATGTCGATACCGAGCCGTAACATCTCCTGAGTTACCGTACGATGTTCAAAGGACTTCGACGAAATCGTTAGGTATATTACCGAGTTTTAAGGTTTCACATGTTGTTTTTATAAGTCGTAAGGTGCCCAACATTATACAAACGTGCTTCTCAAGATGCTAATATGGCATACAGAGTCGTAAGATGTCTTATGTTGTCGTACGACGTTCAAAGAACTCGGACGAATTCATTAGGTTTAGTATGGAGTTTTAATGTTTTTACGGTGATGTAAGGTGTTCTTAGGAATTGTATTGCGTCCTACATTATTCTAATGTGCTTTTCATGTTGCTAATGTCGATACCGAGCCGTAACATCTCCTGAGTTACCGTACGAAGTTCAAAGGACTTCGACGAAATCGTTAGGTATATTAACGAGTTTTAAGGTTTCACATGGTGTTTTTATAAGTTGTAAGGTGTCCAACATTATACAAACGTGCTTGTCAAGATGCTAATATGGCATACAGAGTCGTAAGATGTCTTATGTTGTCGTACGACGTTCAAAGGACTCGGACGAATTCATTAGGTTTAGTATGGAGTTTTAATGTTTTTACGGTGATGTAAGGTGTTCTTAGGAATTGTAATGAGTCCTACATTATTCTAATGTGCTTTTCATGTTGCTAATGTCGATACCGAGCCGTAACATCTCCTGAGTTACCGTACGAAGTTCAAAGGACTTCGACGAAATCGTTAGGTATATTAACGAGTTTTAAGGTTTCACATGGTGTTTTTATAAGTTGTAAGGTGTCCAACATTATACAAACGTGCTTGTCAAGATGCTAATATGGCATACAGAGTCGTAAGATGTCTTATGTTGTCATATGACGTTCAAAGGACTCGGACGAATTCATTAGGTTTAGTATGGAGTTTTAATGTTTTTACGGTGATGTAAGGTGTTCTTAGGAATTGTAATGAGTCCTACCTTATTCTAATGTGCTTTTCATGTTGCTAATGTCGATACCGAGCCGTAACATCTCCTGAGTTACCGTACGATGTTCAAAGGACTTCGACGAAATCGTTAGGTATATTACCGAGTTTTAAGGTTTCACATGTTGTTTTTATAAGTCGTAAGGTGCCCAACATTATACAAACGTGCTTCTCAAGATGCTAATATGGCATACAGAGTCGTAAGATGTCTTATGTTGTCGTACGACGTTCAAAGAACTCGGACGAATTCATTAGGTTTAGTATGGAGTTTTAATGTTTTTACGGTGATGTAAGGTGTTCTTAGGAATTGTATTGCGTCCTACATTATTCTAATGTGCTTTTCATGTTGCTAATGTCGATACCGAGCCGTAACATCTCCTGAGTTACCGTACGATGTTCAAAGGACTTCGACGAAATCGTTAGGTTTATTAATGAGTTTTAAGGTTTCACATGGTGTTTTTATGAGTTGTAAGGTGTCCAACATTATATTAACGTGCTTGTCAAGATGCTAATATGTCATACAGAGTCGTAAGATGTCTTAACTTTCCGTACGACGTTCAAAGGACTCGGACGAATTCGTTAGGTTTCGTATGGAGTTTTAATGTTTTTACGGTGATGTAAGGTGTTCTTAGGAATTGTAATGAGTCCTACATTATTCTAATGTGCTTTTCATGTTGCTAATGTCGAGAACGAGCCGTAACATCTCCTGAGTTACCGTACGATGTTCAAAGGACTTCGACGAAATCGTTAGGTATATTAACGAGTTTTAAGGTTTCACATGGTGTTTTTATGTGTTGTAAGGTGTCCAACATTATACTAACGTGCTTGTCAAGATGCTAATATGTCATACAGAGTCGTAAGATGTCTTAACTTTCCGTACGACGTTCAAAGGACTCGGACGAATTCGTTAGGTTTCGTATGGAGTTTTAATGTTTTTACGGTGATGTAAGGTGTTCTTAGGAATTGTAATGAGTCCTACATTATTCTAATGTGCTTTTCATGTTGCTAATGTCGAGAACGAGACGTAACATCTCCTGAGTTACCGTACGATGTTCAAAGGACTTCGACGAAATCGTTAGGTATATTAACGAGTTTTAAGGTTTCACATGGTGTTTTTATGTGTTGTAAGGTGTCCAACATTATACTAACGTGCTTGTCAAGATGCTAATATGTCATACAGAGTCGTAAGATGTCTTAAGTTGTCGTACGACGTTCAAAGGACTCGGACGAATTCATTAGGTTTAGTATGGAGTTTTAATGTTTTTACGGTGATGTAAGGTGTTCTTAGGAATTGTAATGAGTCCTACATTATTCTAATGTGCTTTTCATGTTGCTAATGTCGATACCGAGCCGTAACATCTCCTGAGTTACCGTACGTAGTTCAAAGGACTTCGACGAAATCGTTAGGTATATTAACGAGTTTTAAGGTTTCACATGGTGTTTTTATAAGTTGTAAGGTGTCCAACATTATACAAACGTGCTTGTCAAGATGCTAATATGGCATACAGAGTCGTAAGATGTCTTATGTTGTCGTACGACGTTCAAAGGACTCGGACGAATTCATTAGGTTTAGTATGGAGTTTTAATGTTTTTACGGTGATGTAAGGTGTTCTTAGGAATTGTAATGAGTCCTACATTATTCTAATGTGCTTTTCATGTTGCTAATGTCGATACCGAGCCGTAACATCTCCTGAGTTACCGTACGAAGTTCAAAGGACTTCGACGAAATCGTTAGGTATATTAACGAGTTTTAAGGTTTCACATGGTGTTTTTATAAGTTGTAAGGTGTCCAACATTATACAAACGTGCTTGTCAAGATGCTAATATGGCATACAGAGTCGTAAGATGTCTTATGTTGTCATATGACGTTCAAAGGACTCGGACGAATTCATTAGGTTTAGTATGGAGTTTTAATGTTTTTACGGTGATGTAAGGTGTTCTTAGGAATTGTAATGAGTCCTACCTTATTCTAATGTGCTTTTCATGTTGCTAATGTCGATACCGAGCCGTAACATCTCCTGAGTTACCGTACGATGTTCAAAGGACTTCGACGAAATCGTTAGGTATATTACCGAGTTTTAAGGTTTCACATGTTGTTTTTATAAGTCGTAAGGTGCCCAACATTATACAAACGTGCTTCTCAAGATGCTAATATGGCATACAGAGTCGTAAGATGTCTTATGTTGTCGTACGACGTTCAAAGAACTCGGACGAATTCATTAGGTTTAGTATGGAGTTTTAATGTTTTTACGGTGATGTAAGGTGTTCTTAGGAATTGTATTGCGTCCTACATTATTCTAATGTGCTTTTCATGTTGCTAATGTCGATACCGAGCCGTAACATCTCCTGAGTTACCGTACGATGTTCAAAGGACTTCGACGAAATCGTTAGGTTTATTAACGAGTTTTAAGGTTTCACATGGTGTTTTTATGAGTTGTAAGGTGTCCAACATTATACTAACGTGCTTGTCAAGATGCTAATATGTCATACAGAGTCGTAAGATGTCTTAACTTTCCGTACGACGTTCAAAGGACTCGGACGAATTCGTTAGGTTTCGTATGGAGTTTTAATGTTTTTACGGTGATGTAAGGTGTTCTTAGGAATTGTAATGAGTCCTACATTATTCTAATGTGCTTTTCATGTTGCTAATGTCGAGAACGAGACGTAACATCTCCTGAGTTACCGTACGATGTTCAAAGGACTTCGACGAAATCGTTAGGTATATTAACGAGTTTTAAGGTTTCACATGGTGTTTTTATGTGTTGTAAGGTGTCCAACATTATACTAACGTGCTTGTCAAGATGCTAATATGTCATACAGAGTCGTAAGATGTCTTAAGTTGTCGTACGACGTTCAAAGGACTCGGACGAATTCATTAGGTTTAGTATGGAGTTTTAATGTTTTTACGGTGATGTAAGGTGTTCTTAGGAATTGTAATGAGTCCTACATTATTCTAATGTGCTTTTCATGTTGCTAATGTCGATACCGAGCCGTAACATCTCCTGAGTTACCGTACGTAGTTCAAAGGACTTCGACGAAATCGTTAGGTATATTAACGAGTTTTAAGGTTTCACATGGTGTTTTTATAAGTTGTAAGGTGTCCAACATTATACAAACGTGCTTGTCAAGATGCTAATATGGCATACAGAGTCGTAAGATGTCTTATGTTGTCGTACGACGTTCAAAGGACTCGGACGAATTCATTAGGTTTAGTATGGAGTTTTAATGTTTTTACGGTGATGTAAGGTGTTCTTAGGAATTGTAATGAGTCCTACATTATTCTAATGTGCTTTTCATGTTGCTAATGTCGATACCGAGCCGTAACATCTCCTGAGTTACCGTACGAAGTTCAAAGGACTTCGACGAAATCGTTAGGTATATTAACGAGTTTTAAGGTTTCACATGGTGTTTTTATAAGTTGTAAGGTGTCCAACATTATACAAACGTGCTTGTCAAGATGCTAATATGGCATACAGAGTCGTAAGATGTCTTATGTTGTCATATGACGTTCAAAGGACTCGGACGAATTCATTAGGTTTAGTATGGAGTTTTAATGTTTTTACGGTGATGTAAGGTGTTCTTAGGAATTGTAATGAGTCCTACCTTATTCTAATGTGCTTTTCATGTTGCTAATGTCGATACCGAGCCGTAACATCTCCTGAGTTACCGTACGATGTTCAAAGGACTTCGACGAAATCGTTAGGTATATTACCGAGTTTTAAGGTTTCACATGTTGTTTTTATAAGTCGTAAGGTGCCCAACATTATACAAACGTGCTTCTCAAGATGCTAATATGGCATACAGAGTCGTAAGATGTCTTATGTTGTCGTACGACGTTCAAAGAACTCGGACGAATTCATTAGGTTTAGTATGGAGTTTTAATGTTTTTACGGTGATGTAAGGTGTTCTTAGGAATTGTATTGCGTCCTACATTATTCTAATGTGCTTTTCATGTTGCTAATGTCGATACCGAGCCGTAACATCTCCTGAGTTACCGTACGATGTTCAAAGGACTTCGACGAAATCGTTAGGTTTATTAACGAGTTTTAAGGTTTCACATGGTGTTTTTATGAGTTGTAAGGTGTCCAACATTATACTAACGTGCTTGTCAAGATGCTAATATGTCATACAGAGTCGTAAGATGTCTTAACTTTCCGTACGACGTTCAAAGGACTCGGACGAATTCGTTAGGTTTCGTATGGAGTTTTAATGTTTTTACGGTGATGTAAGGTGTTCTTAGGAATTGTAATGAGTCCTACATTATTCTAATGTGCTTTTCATGTTGCTAATGTCGAGAACGAGCCGTAACATCTCCTGAGTTACCGTACGATGTTCAAAGGACTTCGACGAAATCGTTAGGTATATTAACGAGTTTTAAGGTTTCACATGGTGTTTTTATGTGTTGTAAGGTGTCCAACATTATACTAACGTGCTTGTCAAGATGCTAATATGTCATACAGAGTCGTAAGATGTCTTAAGTTGTCGTACGACGTTCAAAGGACTCGGACGAATTCATTAGGTTTAGTATGGAGTTTTAATGTTTTTACGGTGATGTAAGGTGTTCTTAGGAATTGTAATGAGTCCTACATTATTCTAATGTGCTTTTCATGTTGCTAATGTCGATACCGAGCCGTAACATCTCCTGAGTTACCGTACGAAGTTCAAAGGACTTCGACGAAATCGTTAGGTATATTAACGAGTTTTAAGGTTTCACATGGTGTTTTTATAAGTTGTAAGGTGTCCAACATTATACAAACGTGCTTGTCAAGATGCTAATATGGCATACAGAGTCGTAAGATGTCTTATGTTGTCGTACGACGTTCAAAGGACTCGGACGAATTCATTAGGTTTAGTATGGAGTTTTAATGTTTTTACGGTGATGTAAGGTGTTCTTAGGAATTGTAATGAGTCCTACATTATTCTAATGTGCTTTTCATGTTGCTAATGTCGATACCGAGCCGTAACATCTCCTGAGTTACCGTACGAAGTTCAAAGGACTTCGACGAAATCGTTAGGTATATTAACGAGTTTTAAGGTTTCACATGGTGTTTTTATAAGTTGTAAGGTGTCCAACATTATACAAACGTGCTTGTCAAGATGCTAATATGGCATACAGAGTCGTAAGATGTCTTATGTTGTCATATGACGTTCAAAGGACTCGGACGAATTCATTAGGTTTAGTATGGAGTTTTAATGTTTTTACGGTGATGTAAGGTGTTCTTAGGAATTGTAATGAGTCCTACCTTATTCTAATGTGCTTTTCATGTTGCTAATGTCGATACCGAGCCGTAACATCTCCTGAGTTACCGTACGATGTTCAAAGGACTTCGACGAAATCGTTAGGTATATTACCGAGTTTTAAGGTTTCACATGTTGTTTTTATAAGTCGTAAGGTGCCCAACATTATACAAACGTGCTTCTCAAGATGCTAATATGGCATACAGAGTCGTAAGATGTCTTATGTTGTCGTACGACGTTCAAAGAACTCGGACGAATTCATTAGGTTTAGTATGGAGTTTTAATGTTTTTACGGTGATGTAAGGTGTTCTTAGGAATTGTATTGCGTCCTACATTATTCTAATGTGCTTTTCATGTTGCTAATGTCGATACCGAGCCGTAACATCTCCTGAGTTACCGTACGATGTTCAAAGGACTTCGACGAAATCGTTAGGTTTATTAACGAGTTTTAAGGTTTCACATGGTGTTTTTATGAGTTGTAAGGTGTCCAACATTATACTAACGTGCTTGTCAAGATGCTAATATGTCATACAGAGTCGTAAGATGTCTTAACTTTCCGTACGACGTTCAAAGGACTCGGACGAATTCGTTAGGTTTCGTATGGAGTTTTAATGTTTTTACGGTGATGTAAGGTGTTCTTAGGAATTGTAATGAGTCCTACATTATTCTAATGTGCTTTTCATGTTGCTAATGTCGAGAACGAGCCGTAACATCTCCTGAGTTACCGTACGATGTTCAAAGGACTTCGACGAAATCGTTAGGTATATTAACGAGTTTTAAGGTTTCACATGGTGTTTTTATGTGTTGTAAGGTGTCCAACATTATACTAACGTGCTTGTCAAGATGCTAATATGTCATACAGAGTCGTAAGATGTCTTAAGTTGTCGTACGACGTTCAAAGGACTCGGACGAATTCATTAGGTTTAGTATGGAGTTTTAATGTTTTTACGGTGATGTAAGGTGTTCTTAGGAATTGTAATGAGTCCTACATTATTCTAATGTGCTTTTCATGTTGCTAATGTCGATACCGAGCCGTAACATCTCCTGAGTTACCGTACGAAGTTCAAAGGACTTCGACGAAATCGTTAGGTATATTAACGAGTTTTAAGGTTTCACATGGTGTTTTTATAAGTTGTAAGGTGTCCAACATTATACAAACGTGCTTGTCAAGATGCTAATATGGCATACAGAGTCGTAAGATGTCTTATGTTGTCGTACGACGTTCAAAGGACTCGGACGAATTCATTAGGTTTAGTATGGAGTTTTAATGTTTTTACGGTGATGTAAGGTGTTCTTAGGAATTGTAATGAGTCCTACATTATTCTAATGTGCTTTTCATGTTGCTAATGTCGATACCGAGCCGTAACATCTCCTGAGTTACCGTACCAAGTTCAAAGGACTTCGACGAAATCGTTAGGTATATTAACGAGTTTTAAGGTTTCACATGGTGTTTTTATAAGTTGTAAGGTGTCCAACATTATACAAACGTGCTTGTCAAGATGCCTATATGGCATACAGAGTCGTAAGATGTCTTATGTTGTCATATGACGTTCAAAAGACTCAGACGAATTCATTAGGTTTCGTATGGAGTTTTAAAGTTTCCTACGGTGATGTAAGGTGTTCTTAGGAATTGTAATGAGTCCTACCTTATTCTAATGTGCTTTTCATGTTGCTAATGTCGATACCGAGCCGTAACATCTCCTGAGTTACCGTACGATGTTCAAAGGACTTCGACGAAATCGTTAGGTTTATTAACGAGTTTTAAGGTTTCACATGGTGTTTTTATGAGTTGTAAGGTGTCCAACATTATACTAACGTGCTTGTCAAGATGCTAATATGTCATACAGAGTCGTAAGATGTCTTAAGTTTCCGTACGACGTTCAAAGGACTCGGACGAATTCATTAGGTTTAGTATGGAGTTTTAATGTTTTTACGGTGATGTAAGGTGTTCTTAGGAGTTGTAATGAGTCCTACATTATTCTAATGTGCTTTTCATGTTGCTAATGTCGATACCGAGCCGTAACATCTCCTGAGTTACCGTACGATGTTCAAAGGACTTCGACGAAATCGTTAGGTATATTAACGAGTTTTAAGGTTTCACATGGTGTTTTTATAAGTTGTAAGGTGTCCAACATTATACAAACGTGCTTGTCAAGATGCTAATATGGCATACAGAGTCGTAAGATGTCTTATGTTGTCGTATGACGTTCAAAGGACTCGGACGAATTAATTAGGTTTCGTATGGAGTTTTAAAGTTTCCTACGGTGATGTAAGGTGTTCTTAGGAGATGTAACGCGTCATATGTTATTCTAACGTGCTTTTCATGTTGCTAATGTCACATACTAAGCCGTAACAACTCTTAAGTTATCGTACGATGTTCAAAGGATTTCGACGAAATCATTAGGTTTATTAAGGAGTTTTAAGATTTCATACGGTGTTGTTAGGAGTTTTTAGGCGTCCAACATTATACTAACGTGCTTGTCAAGATGCTAATATGTCATACAGAGTCGTAAGATGTCTTAAGTTGCCGTACGACGTTCAAAGGACTCGGACGAATTCATTAGGTTTAGTATGGAGTTTTAATGTTTTTACAGTGATGTAAGGTGTTCTTAGGAATTGTAATGAGTCCTACATTATTCTAATGTGCTTTTCATGTTGCTAATGTCGATACCGAGCCGTAACATCTCCTGAGTTACCGTACGAAGTTCAAAGGACTTCGACGAAATCGTTAGGTTTATTAACGAGTTTTAAGGTTTCACATGGTGTTTTTATGAGTTGTAAGGTGTCCAACATTATACTAACGTGCTTGTCAAGATGCTAATATGTCATACAGAGTCGTAAGATGTCTTAACTTTCCGTACGACGTTCAAAGGACTCGGACGAATTCGTTAGGTTTCGTATGGAGTTTTAATGTTTTTACGGTGATGTAAGGTGTTCTTAGGAATTGTAATGAGTCCTACATTATTGTAATGTGCTTTTCATGTTGCTAATGTCGAGAACGAGCCGTAACATCTCCTGAGTTACCGTACGATGTTCAAAGGACTTCGACGAAATCGTTAGGTATATTAACGAGTTTTAAGGTTTCACATGGTGTTTTTATGTGTTGTAAGGTGTCCAACATTATACTAACGTGCTTGTCAAGATGCTAATATGTCATACAGAGTCGTAAGATGTCTTAAGTTGTCGTACGACGTTCAAAGGACTCGGACGAATTCATTAGGTTTAGTATGGAGTTTTAATGTTTTTACGGTGATGTAAGGTGTTCTTAGGACTTGTAATGAGTCCTACATTATTCTAATGTGCTTTTCATGTTGCTAATGTCGATACCGAGCCGTAACATCTCCTGAGTTACCGTACGAAGTTCAAAGGACTTCGACGAAATCGTTAGGTATATTAACGAGTTTTAAGGTTTCACATGGTGTTTTTATAAGTTGTAAGGTGTCCAACATTATACTAACGTGCTTGTCAAGATGCTAATATGTCATACAGAGTCGTAAGATGTCTTAACTTTCCGTACGACGTTCAAAGGACTCGGACGAATTCGTTAGGTTTCGTATGGAGTTTTAATGTTTTTACGGTGATGTAAGGTGTTCTTAGGAATTGTAATGAGTCCTACATTATTGTAATGTGCTTTTCATGTTGCTAATGTCGAGAACGAGCCGTAACATCTCCTGAGTTACCGTACGATGTTCAAAGGACTTCGACGAAATCGTTAGGTATATTAACGAGTTTTAAGGTTTCACATGGTGTTTTTATGTGTTGTAAGGTGTCCAACATTATACTAACGTGCTTGTCAAGATGCTAATATGTCATACAGAGTCGTAAGATGTCTTAAGTTGTCGTACGACGTTCAAAGGACTCGGACGAATTCATTAGGTTTAGTATGGAGTTTTAATGTTTTTACGGTGATGTAAGGTGTTCTTAGGACTTGTAATGAGTCCTACATTATTCTAATGTGCTTTTCATGTTGCTAATGTCGATACCGAGCCGTAACATCTCCTGAGTTACCGTACGAAGTTCAAAG
Organism: Tagetes erecta; assembly: GCA_030867185.1. Taxonomy (NCBI): domain Eukaryota; kingdom Viridiplantae; phylum Streptophyta; class Magnoliopsida; order Asterales; family Asteraceae; genus Tagetes; species Tagetes erecta. Next base: position 39,279,315 of record CM061487.1, on the reverse strand, counting down.
GACTTCGACGAAATCGTTAGGTATATTAACGAGTTTTAAGGTTTCACATGGTGTTTTTATAAGTTGTAAGGTGTCCAACATTATACAAACGTGCTTGTCAAGATGCTAATATGGCATACAGAGTCGTAAGATGTCTTATGTTGTCGTACGACGTTCAAAGGACTCGGACGAATTCATTAGGTTTAGTATGGAGTTTTAATGTTTTTACAGTGATGTAAGGTGTTCTTAGGAATTGTATTGCGTCCTACATTATTCTAATGTGCTTTTCATGTTGCTAATGTCTATACCGAGCCGTAACATCTCCTGAGTTACCGTACGATGTTCAAAGGACTTCGACGAAATCGTTAGGTTTATTAACGAGTTTTAAGGTTTCACATGGTGTTTTTATGAGTTGTAAGGTGTCCAACATTATACTAACGTGCTTGTCAAGATGCTAATATGTCATACAGAGTCGTAAGATGTCTTAAGTTTCCGTACGACGTTCAAAGGACTCGGACGAATTCATTAGGTTTAGTATGGAGTTTTAATGTTTTTACGGTGATGTAAGGTGTTCTTAGGAATTGTAATGAGTCCTACATTATTCTAATGTGCTTTTCATGTTGCTAATGTCGATACGGAGCCGTAACAACTCTTAAGTTATCGTACGATGTTCAAAGGATTTCGACGAAATCATTAGGTTGATTAACAAGTTTTAAGGTCTCATACGGTGTTGTTAGGAGTTTTTGGCGTCCAACATTATACTAACGGGCTTGTCAAGATGCTAATATGTCATACATAGTCGTAAGATGTCTTAAGTTGCCGTACGACGTTCAAAGCCGTAACATCTCCTGAGTTACCGTACGATGTTCAAAGGACTTCGACGAAATCGTTAGGTTTATTAATGAGTTTTAAGGTTTCACATGGTGTTTTTATGTGTTGTAAGGTATCCAACATTATACTAACGTGCTTGTCAAGATGCTAATATGTCATACAGAGTCGTAAGATGTCTTAAGTTGTCGTAGGACGTTCAAAGGACTCGGACGAATTCATTAGGTTTAGTATGGAGTTTTAATGTTTTTACGGTGATGTAAGGTGTTCTTAGGAATTGTAATGAGTCCTACATTATTCTAATGTGCTTTTCATGTTGCTAATGTCGATACCGAGCCGTAACATCTCCTGAGTTACCGTACGAAGTTCAAAGGACTTCGACGAAATCGTTAGGTATATTAACGAGTTTTAAGGTTTCACATGGTGTTTTTATAAGTTGTAAGGTGTCCAACATTATACAAACGTGCTTGTCAAGATGCTAATATGGCATACAGAGTCGTAAGATGTCTTATGTTGTCATATGACGTTCAAAAGACTCGGACGAATTCATTAGGTTTCGTATGGAGTTTTAAAGTTTCCTACGGTGATGTAAGGTGTTCTTAGGAATTGTAATGAGTCCTACCTTATTCTAATGTGCTTTTCATGTTGCTAATGTCGATACCGAGCCGTAACATCTCCTGAGTTACCGTACGATGTTCAAAGGACTTCGACGAAATCGTTAGGTATATTAACGAGTTTTAAGGTTTCACATGTTGTTTTTATAAGTTGTAAGGTGCCCAACATTATACAAACGTGCTTCTCAAGATGCTAATATGGCATACAGAGTCGTAAGATGTCTTATGTTGTCATATGACGTTCAAAGGACTCGGACGAATTCATTAGGTTTAGTATGGAGTTTTAATGTTTTTACGGTGATGTAAGGTGTTCTTAGGAATTGTAATGAGTCCTACCTTATTCTAATGTGCTTTTCATGTTGCTAATGTCGATACCGAGCCGTAACATCTCCTGAGTTACCGTACGATGTTCAAAGGACTTCGACGAAATCGTTAGGTTTATTAACGAGTTTTAAGGTTTCACATGGTGTTTTTATGAGTTGTAAGGTGTCCAACATTATACTAACGTGCTTGTCAAGATGCTAATATGTCATACAGAGTCGTAAGATGTCTTAACTTTCCGTACGTCGTTCAAAGGACTCGGACGAATTCGTTAGGTTTCGTATGGAGTTTTAATGTTTTTACGGTGATGTAAGGTGTTCTTAGGAATTGTAATGAGTCCTACATTATTCTAATGTGCTTTTCATGTTGCTAATGTCGAGAACGAGCCGTAACATCTCCTGAGTTACCGTACGATGTTCAAAGGACTTCGACGAAATCGTTAGGTATATTAACGAGTTTTAAGGTTTCACATGGTGTTTTTATGTGTTGTAAGGTTTCCAACATTATACTAACGTGCTTGTCAAGATGCTAATATGTCATACAGAGTCGTAAGATGTCTTAAATTGTCGTACGACGTTCAAAGGACTCGGACGAATTCATTAGGTTTAGTATGGAGTTTTAATGTTTTTACGGTGATGTAAGGTGTTCTTAGGAATTGTAATGAGTCCTACATTATTCTAATGTGCTTTTCATGTTGCTAATGTCGATACCGAGCCGTAACATCTCCTGAGTTACCGTACGAAGTTCAAAGGACTTCGACGAAATCGTTAGGTATATTAACGAGTTTTAAGGTTTCACATGGTGTTTTTATAAGTTGTAAGGTGTCCAACATTATACAAACGTGCTTGTCAAGATGCTAATATGGCATACAGAGTCGTAAGATGTCTTATGTTGTCGTACGACGTTCAAAGGACTCGGACGAATTCATTAGGTTTAGTATGGAGTTTTAATGTTTTTACAGTGATGTAAGGTGTTCTTAGGAATTGTAATGAGTCCTACATTATTCTAATGTGGTTTTCATGTTGCTAATGTCGATACCGAGCCGTAACATCTCCTGAGTTACCGTACGAAGTTCAAAGGACTTCGACGAAATCGTTAGGTATATTAACGAGTTTTAAGGTTTCACATGGTGTTTTTATAAGTTGTAAGGTGTCCAACATTATACAAACGTGCTTGTCAAGATGCTAATATGGCATACAGAGTCGTAAGATGTCTTATGTTGTCGTACGACGTTCAAAGGACTCGGACGAATTCATTAGGTTTAGTATGGAGTTTTAATGTTTTTACAGTGATGTAAGGTGTTCTTAGGAATCGTATTGCGTCCTACATTATTCTAATGTGCTTTTCATGTTGCTAATGTCTATACCGAGCCGTAACATCTCCTGAGTTACCGTACGATGTTCAAAGGACTTCGACGAAATCGTTAGGTTTATTAACGAGTTTTAAGGTTTCACATGGTGTTTTTATGAGTTGTAAGGTGTCCAACATTATACTAACGTGCTTGTCAAGATGCTAATATATCATACAGAGTCGTAAGATGTCTTAAGTTTCCGTACGACGTTCAAAGGACTCGGACGAATTCATTAGGTTTAGTATGGAGTTTTAATGTTTTTACGGTGATGTAAGGTGTTCTTAGGAATTGTAATGAGTCCTACATTATTCTAATGTGCTTTTCATGTTGCTAATGTCGATACGGAGCCGTAACAACTCTTAAGTTATCGTACGATGTTCAAAGGATTTCGACGAAATCATTAGGTTGATTAACAAGTTTTAAGGTCTCATACGGTGTTGTTAGGAGTTTTTGGCGTCCAACATTATACTAACGGGCTTGTCAAGATGCTAATATGTCATACATAGTCGTAAGATGTCTTAAGTTGCCGTACGACGTTCAAAGCCGTAACATCTCCTGAGTTACCGTACGATGTTCAAAGGACTTCGACGAAATCGTTAGGTTTATTAATGAGTTTTAAGGTTTCACATGGTGTTTTTATGTGTTGTAAGGTATCCAACATTATACTAACGTGCTTGTCAAGATGCTAATATGTCATACAGAGTCGTAAGATGTCTTAAGTTGTCGTAGGACGTTCAAAGGACTCGGACGAATTCATTAGGTTTAGTATGGAGTTTTAATGTTTTTACGGTGATGTAAGGTGTTCTTAGGAATTGTAATGAGTCCTACATTATTCTAATGTGCTTTTCATGTTGCTAATGTCGATACCGAGCCGTAACATCTCCTGAGTTACCGTACGAAGTTCAAAGGACTTCGACGAAATCGTTAGGTATATTAACGAGTTTTAAGGTTTCACATGGTGTTTTTATAAGTTGTAAGGTGTCCAACATTATACAAACGTGCTTGTCAAGACGCTAATATGGCATACAGAGTCGTAAGATGTCTTATGTTGTCATATGACGTTCAAAAGACTCGGACGAATTCATTAGGTTTCGTATGGAGTTTTAAAGTTTCCTACGGTGATGTAAGGTGTTCTTAGGAATTGTAATGAGTCCTACCTTATTCTAATGTGCTTTTCATGTTGCTAATGTCGATACCGAGCCGTAACATCTCCTGAGTTACCGTACGATGTTCAAAGGACTTCGACGAAATCGTTAGGTATATTAACGAGTTTTAAGGTTTCACATGTTGTTTTTATAAGTTGTAAGGTGCCCAACATTATACAAACGTGCTTCTCAAGATGCTAATATGGCATACAGAGTCGTAAGATGTCTTATGTTGTCGTACGACGTTCAAAGGACTCGGACGAATTCATTAGGTTTAGTATGGAGTTTTAATGTTTTTACGGTGATGTAAGGTGTTCTTAGGAATTGTATTGCGTCCTACATTATTCTAATGTGCTTTTCATGTTGCTAATGTCGATACCGAGCCGTAACATCTCCTGAGTTACCGTACGATGTTCAAAGGACTTCGACGAAATCGTTAGGTTTATTAACGAGTTTTAAGGTTTCACATGGTGTTTTTATGAGTTGTAAGGTGTCCAACATTATACTAACGTGCTTGTCAAGATGCTAATATGTCATACAGAGTCGTAAGATGTCTTAAGTTTTCGTACGACGTTCAAAGGACTCGGACGAATTCGTTAGGTTTAGTATGGAGTTTTAATGTTTTTACGGTGATGTAAGGTGTTCTTAGGAATTGTAATGAGTCCTACATTATTCTAATGTGCTTTTCTTGTTGCTAATGTCGAGAACGAGCCGTAACATCTCCTAAGTTACCGTACGATGTTCAAAGGACTTCGACGAAATCGTTAGGTATATTAACGAGTTTTAAGGTTTCACATGGTGTTTTTATGTGTTGTAAGGTGTCCAACATTATACTAACGTGCTTGTCAAGATGCTAATATGTCATACAGAGTCGTAAGATGTCTTAAGTTGTCGTACGACATTCAAAGGACTCGGACGAATTCATTAGGTTTAGTATGGAGTTTTAATGTTTTTACGGTGATGTAAGGTGTTCTTAGGAATTGTAATGAGTCCTACATTATTCTAATGTTCTTTTCATGTTGCTAATGTCGATACCGAGCCGTAACATCTCCTGAGTTACCGTACGAAGTTCAAAGGACTTCGACGAAATCGTTAGGTATATTAACGAGTTTTAAGGTTTCACATGGTGTTTTTATAAGTTGTAAGGTGTCCAACATTATATAAACGTGCTTGTCAAGATGCTAATATGGCATACACAGTCGTAAGATGTCTTATGTTGTCGTATGACGTTCAAAAGACTCGGACGAATTCATTAGGTTTCGTATGGAGTTTTAAAGTTTCCTACGGTGATGTAAGGTGTTCTTAGGAATTGTAATGAGTCCTACCTTATTCTAATGTGCTTTTCATGTTGCTAATGTCGATACCGAGCCGTAACATCTCCTGAGTTACCGTACGATGTTCAAAGGACTTCGACGAAATCGTTAGGTATATTAACAAGTTTTAAGGTTTCACATGTTGTTTTTATAAGTTGTAAGGTGCCCAACATTATACAAACGTGCTTCTCAAGATGCTAATATGGCATACAGAGTCGTAAGATGTCTTATGTTGTCGTACGACGTTCAAAGGACTCGGACGAATTCATTAGGTTTAGTATGGAGTTTTAATGTTTTTACGGTGATGTAAGGTGTTCTTAGGAATTGTATTGCGTCCTACATTATTCTAATGTGCTTTTCATGTTGCTAATGTCGATACCGAGCCGTAACATCTCCTGAGTTACCGTACGATGTTCAAAGGACTTCGACGAAATCGTTAGGTTTATTAACGAGTTTTAAGGTTTCACATGGTGTTTTTATGAGTTGTAAGGTGTCCAACATTATACTAACGTGCTTGTCAAGATGCTAATATGTCATACAGAGTCGTAAGATGTCTTAAGTTTTCGTACGACGTTCAAAGGACTCGGACGAATTCGTTAGGTTTAGTATGGAGTTTTAATGTTTTTACGGTGATGTAAGGTGTTCTTAGGAATTGTAATGAGTCCTACATTATTCTAATGTGCTTTTCATGTTGCTAATGTCGAGAACGAGCCGTAACATCTCCTAAGTTACCGTACGATGTTCAAAGGACTTCGACGAAATCGTTAGGTATATTAACGAGTTTTAAGGTTTCACATGGTGTTTTTATGTGTTGTAGGGTGTCCAACATTATACTAACGTGCTTGTCAAGATGCTAATATGTCATACAGAGTCGTAAGATGTCTTAAGTTGTCGTACGACATTCAAAGGACTCGGACGAATTCATTAGGTTTAGTATGGAGTTTTAATGTTTTTACGGTGATGTAAGGTGTTCTTAGGAATTGTAATGGGTCCTACCTTATTCTAATGTGCTTTTCATGTTGCTAACGTCGATACCGATCCGTAACATCTCCTGAGTTACCGTACGAAGTTCAAAGGACTTCGACGAAATCGTTAGCTATATTAACGAGTTTTAAGGTTTCACATGGTGTTTTTATAAGTTGTAAGGTGTCCAACATTATACAAACGTGCTTGTCAAGATGCTAATATGGCATACAGAGTCGTAAGATGTCTTATGTTGTCGTATGACGTTCAAAAGACTCGGACGAATTCATTAGGTTTCGTATGGAGTTTTAAAGTTTCCTACGGTGATGTAAGGTGTTCTTAGGAATTGTAATGAGTCCTACCTAGGGGTGTGCATGGGTCGGTTTGGGTCGGTTTTTGACTAAATCCGAACCCAAACCCAAAAAGTCGGTTTTTGTGTTTTTAAAACCCATGGCTTTTGGGTTTTTCGGTTTTGGGTTTTGGGTTTACGGACTGGGTTTGGGTTTGGGTTCAGTTTTTTCGGTTTTTTCAACTTGGCTTTAAATTTATTGTTTTTTAGTACTAAATACAAGTTATAAACATAACTCTTAATGATTCAAGAAAACATGTTATAATACTAAAGTTTAAATTTATGTTTCCATAAGCTTAAACATTAAAAATCAACCACATTTCAAAAGAAAATTTACTCAGGAAACAATAACCATAAACAAAATTTTGAATGTCATTTTGCTTCGACAAAAAACCACCAATAAATCATAGATAAAATGTAATATGATCATATAATAATGTATTACAATATAGGCTTTTACATAACATAGGTCATGGGTCTTACATATATGAAATTTAGCATATACATAAACATTATTGGGTCGGTTCGGTTTTTACGGATCGGTTTTTTAACAAAACCCAACCCAAAAGTTCGGTTTTTTTATAAATTAAACCCAAAACCCACGGTTTCTATTTGGGTTCGGTTTTTTGGGTTTGGGTTTTCGGTTTTTTCGGTTTCGGATCGGTTTTTTCGGTTTCATGCTCACCCCTAGTCCTACCTTATTCTAATGTGCTTTTCATGTTGCTAACGTCGATACCGAGCCGTAACATCTCCTGAGTTACCGTACGATGATCAAAGGATTTCGACGAAATCGTTAGGTATATTAATGAGTTTTAAGGTTTCACATGGTGTTTTTATAAGTTGTAAGGTGCCCAACATTATACAAACGTGCTTCTCAAGATGCTAATATGGCATACAGAGTCGTAAGATGTCTTATGTTGTCGTACGACGTTCAAAGGACTCGGACGAATTCATTAGGTTTATTATGGAGTTTTAATGTTTTTACGGTGATGTAAGGTGTTCTTAGGAATTGTATTACGTCCTACATTATTCTAATGTGCTTTTCATGTTGCTAATGTCGATACCCAGCCGTAACATCTCCTGAGTTACCGTACGATGTTCAAAGGACTTCGACGAAATCGTTAGGTTTATTAACAAGTTTTAAGGTTTCACATGGTGTTTTTATAAGTTGTAAGGTGCCCAACATTATACAAACGTGCTTCTCAAGATGCTAATATGGCATACAGAGTCGTAAGATGTCTTATGTTGTCGTACGACGTTCAAAGGACTCGGACGAATTCATTAGGTTTAGTATGGAGTTTTAATGTTTTTACGGTGATGTAAGGTGTTCTTAGGAATTGTAATGCGTCCTACATTATTCTAATGTGCTTTTCATGTTGCTAATGTCGATACCGAGCCGTAACATCTCCTGAGTTACCGTACGATGTTCAAAGGACTTCGACGAAATCGTTAGGTTTATTAACGAGTTTTAAGGTTTCACATGGTGTTTTTATGAGTTGTAAGGTGTCCAACATTATACTAACGTGCTTGTCAAGATGCTAATATGTCATACAGAGTCGTAAGATGTCTTAAGTTTTCGTACGACGTTCAAAGGACACGGACGAATTCGTTAGGTTTAGTATGGAGTTTTAATGTTTTTACGGTGATGTAAGGTGTTCTTAGGAATTGTAATGAGTCCTACATTATTCTAATGTGCTTTTCATGTTGCTAATGTCGAGAACGAGCCGTAACATCTCCTAAGTTACCGTACGATGTTCAAAGGACTTCGACGAAATCGTTAGGTATATTAACGAGTTTTAAGGTTTCACATGGTGTTTTTATGTGTTGTAAGGTGTCCAACATTATACTAACGTGCTTGTCAAGATGCTAATATGTCATACAGAGTCGTAAGATGTCTTAAGTTTCCGTACGACGTTCAAAGGACTCGGACGAATTCATTAGGTTTAGTATGGAGTTTTAATGTTTTTACGGTGATGTAAGGTGTTCTTAGGAATTGTATTACGTCCTACATTATTCTAATGTGCTTTTCATGTTGCTAATGTCGATACCGAGCCGTAACATCTCCTGAGTTACCGTACGATGTTCAAAGGACTTCGACGAAATCGTTAGGTTTATTAACGAGTTTTAAGGTTTCACATGGTGTTTTTATGAGTTGTAAGGTGTCCAACATTATACTAACGTGCTTGTCAAGATGCTAATATGTCATACAGAGTCGTAAGATGTCTTAAGTTTTCGTACGACGTTCAAAGGACTCGGACGAATTCGTTAGGTTTAGTATGGAGTTTTAATGTTTTTACGGTGATGTAAGGTGTTCTTAGGAATTGTAATGAGTCCTACATTATTCTAATGTGCTTTTCATGTTGCTAATGTCGAGAACGAGCCGTAACATCTCCTAAGTTACCGTACGATGTTCAAAGGACTTCGACGAAATCGTTAGGTATATTAACGAGTTTTATGGTTTCACATGGTGTTTTTATGTGTTGTAAGGTGTCCAACATTATACTAACGTGCTTGTCAAGATGCTAATATGTCATACAGAGTCGTAAGATGTCTTAAGTTGTCGTACGACATTCAAAGGACTCGGACGAATTCATTAGGTTTAGTATGGAGTTTTAATGTTTTTACGGTGATGTAAGGTGTTCTTAGGAATTGTAATGAGTCCTACATTATTCTAATGTGCTTTTCATGTTGCTAATGTCGATACCGAGCCGTAACATCTCCTGAGTTACCGTACGAAGTTCAAAGGACTTCGACGAAATCGTTAGGTATATTAACGAGTTTTAAGGTTTCACATGGTGTTTTTATAAGTTGTAAGGTGTCCAACATTATATAAACGTGCTTGTCAAGATGCTAATATGGCATACAGAGTCGTAAGATGTCTTATGTTGTCGTATGACGTTCAAAAGACTCGGACGAATTCATTAGGTTTCGTATGGAGTTTTAAAGTTTCCTACGGTGATGTAAGGTGTTCTTAGGAATTGTAATGAGTCCTACCTTATTCTAATGTGCTTTTCATGTTGCTAATGTCGATACCGAGCCGTAACATCTCCTGAGTTACCGTACGATGTTCAAAGGACTTCGACGAAATCGTTAGGTATATTAACAAGTTTTAAGGTTTCACATGTTGTTTTTATAAGTTGTAAGGTGCCCAACATTATACAAACGTGCTTCTCAAGATGCTAATATGGCATACAGAGTCGTAAGATGTCTTATGTTGTCGTACGACGTTCAAAGGACTCGGACGAATTCATTAGGTTTAGTATAGAGTTTTAATGTTTTTACGGTGATGTAAGGTGTTCTTAGGAATTGTATTGCGTCCTACATTATTCTAATGTGCTTTTCATGTTGCTAATGTCGATACCGAGCCGTAACATCTCCTGAGTTACCGTACGATGTTCAAAGGACTTCGACGAAATCGTTAGGTTTATTAACGAGTTTTAAGGTTTCACATGGTGTTTTTATGAGTTGTAAGGTGTCCAACATTATACAAACGTGCTTGTCAAGATGCTAATATGGCATACAGAGTCGTAAGATGTCTTATGTTGTCGTATGACGTTCAAAGGACTCGGACAAATTCATTAGGTTTAGTATGGAGTTTTAATGTTTTTACGGTGATGTAAGGTGTTCTTAGGAATTGTATTGCGTCCTACATTATTCTAATGTGCTTTTCATGTTGCTAATGTCGATACCGAGCCGTAACATCTCTTGAGTTACCGTACGATGTTCAAAGAACTTCGACGAAATCGTTAGGTTTATTAACGAGTTTTAAGGTTTCACATGGTGTTTTTATGAGTTGTAAGGTGTCCAACATTATACTAACGTGCTTGTCAAGATGCTAATATGTCATACAGAGTCGTAAGATGTCTTAAGTTTCCGTACGACGTTCAAAGGACTCGGACGAATTCATTAGGTTTAGTATGGAGTTTTAATGTTTTTACTGTGATGTAAGGTGTTCTTAGGAATTGTAATGAGTCCTACATTATTCTAATGTGCTTTTCATGTTGCTAATGTCGAGACCGAGTCGTAACATCTCCTGAGTTACCGTACGATGTTCAAAGGACTTCGAAGAAATCGTTAGGTATATTAACGAGTTTTAAGGTTTCACATGGTGTTTTTATAAGTTGTAAGGTGTCCAACATTATACAAACGTGCTTGTCAAGATGCTAATATGGCATACAGAGTCGTAAGATGTCTTATGTTGTCGTATGACGTTCAAAAGACTCGGAAGAATTCATTAGGTTTCGTTTGGAGTTTTAAAGTTTCCTACGGTGATGTAAGGTGTTCTTAGGAATTGTAATGAGTCCTACCTTATTCTAATGTGCTTTTCATGTTGCTAATGTCGATACCGAGCCGTAACATCTCCTGAGTTACCGTACGATGATTAAAGGATTTCGACGAAATCGTTAGGTATATTAATGAGTTTTAAGGTTTCACATGGTGTTTTTATAAGTTGTAAGGTGCCCAACATTATACAAACGTGCTTCTCAAGATGCTAATATGGCATACAGAGTCGTAAGATGTCTTATGTTGTCGTACGACGTTCAAAGGACTCGGACGAATTCATTAGGTTTATTATGGAGTTTTAATGTTTTTACGGTGATGTAAGGTGTTCTTAGGAATTGTATTACGTCCTACATTATTCTAATGTGCTTTTCATGTTGCTAATGTCGATACCCAGCCGTAACATCTCCTGAGTTACCGTACGATGTTCAAAGGACTTCGACGAAATCATTAGGTTTATTAACGAGTTTTAAGGTTTCACATGGTGTTTTTATAAGTTGTAAGGTGTCCAACATTATACAAACATGCTTGTCAAGATGCTAATATGGCATATAGAGTCGTAAGATGTCTTATGTCGTCGTATGACGTTCAAAAGACTCGGACGAATTCATTAGGTTTCGTATGGAGTTTTAAAGTTTCCTACGGTGATGTAAGGTGTTCTTAGGAATTGTAATGAGTCCTACCTTATTCTAATGTGCTTTTAATGTTGCTAATGTCGATACCGAGCCGTAACATCTCCTGAGTTACCGTACGATGATCAAAGGATTTCGACGAAATCGTTAGGTATATTAACGAGTTTTAAAGTTTCACATGGTGTTTTTATAAGTTGTAAGGTGTCCAACATTATACAAACGTGCTTCTCAAGATGCTAATATGGCATACAGAGTCGTAAGATGTCTTATGTTGTCGTACGACGTTCAAAGGACTCGGACGAATTCATTAGGTTTAGTATGGAGTTTTAATGTTTTTACGGTGATGTAAGGTGTTCTTAGGAATTGTATTGCGTCCTACATTATTCTAATGTGCTTTTCATGTTGCTAATGTCGATACCGAGCCGTAACATCTCCTGAGTTACCGTACGATGTTCAAAGGACTTCGACGAAATCGTTAGGTTTATTAACTAGTTTTAAGGTTTCACATGGTGTTTTTATGAGTTGTAAGGTGTCCAACATTATACTAACGTGCTTGTCAAGATGCTAATATGTCATACAGAGTCGTAAGATGTCTTAAGTTTCCGTACGACGTTCAAAGGACTCGGACGAATTCATTAGGTTTAGTATGGAGTTTTAATGTTTTTATGGTGATGTAAGGTGTTCTTAGGAATTGTAATGAGTCCTACATTATTCTAATGTGCTTTTCATGTTGCTAATGTCGATACCGAGCCGTAATATCTCCTGAGTTACCGTACGATGTTCGAAGGACTTCGACGAAATCGCTAGGTATATTAACGAGTTTTAAGGTTTCACATGGTGTTTTTATAAGTTGTAAGGTGTCCAACATTATACAAACTTGCTTCTCAAGATGCTAATATGGCATACAGAGTCGTAAGATGTCTTATATTGTTGTATGACGTTCAAAGGACTCGGACAAATTCATTAGGTTTAGTATGGAGTTTTAATGTTTTTACGGTGAAGTAAGGTGTTCTTAGGAATTGTATTGCGTCCTACATTATTCTAATGTGCATTTCATGTTGCTAATGCCGATACCGAGCCGTAACATCTCTTGAGTTACCGTACGATGTTCAAAGGACTTCGACGAAATCGTTAGGTTTATTAACGAGTTTTAAGGTTTCACATGGTGTTTTTATGAGTTGTAAGGTGTCCAACATTATACTAACGTGCTTGTCAAGATGCTAATATGTCATACAGAGTCGTAAGATGTCTTAAGTTTCCGTAAGACGTTCAAAGGACTCGGACGAATTCATTAGGTTTAGTATGGCGTTTTAATGTTTTTACGGTGATGTAAGGTGTTCTTAGGAATTGTAATGAGTCCTACATTATTCTAATGTGCTTTTCATGTTGCTAATGTCGAGACCGAGTCGTAACATCTCCTGAGTTACCGTACGATGTTCAAAGGACTTCGACGAAATCGTTAGGTATATTAACGAGTTTTAAGGTTTCACATGGTGTTTTTATAAGTTGTAAGGTGTCCAACATTATACAAACGTGCTTGTCAAGATGCTAATATGGCATACAGAGTCGTAAGATGTCTTATGTTGTCGTATGACGTTCAAAAGACTCGGAAGAATTCATTAGGTTTCGTTTGGAGTTTTAAAGTTTCCTACGGTGATGTAAGGTGTTCTTAGGAATTGTAATGAGTCCTACCTTATTCTAATGTGCTTTTCATGTTGCTAATGTCGATACCGAGCCGTAACATCTCCTGAGTTACCGTACGATGATCAAAGGATTTCGACGAAATCGTTAGGTATATTAATGAGTTTTAAGGTTTCACATGGTGTTTTTATAAGTTGTAAGGTGCCCAACATTATACAAACGTGCTTCTCAAGATGCTAATATGGCATACAGAGTCGTAAGATGTCTTATGTTGTCGTACGACGTTCAAAGGACTCGGACGAATTCATTAGGTTTATTATGGAGTTTTAATGTTTTTACGGTGATGTAAGGTGTTTTTAGGAATTGTATTACGTCCTACATTATTCTAATGTGCTTTTCATGTTGCTAATGTCGATACCCAGCCGTAACATCTCCTGAGTTACCGTACGATGTTCAAAGGACTTCGACGAAATCGTTAGGTTTATTAACAAGTTTTAAGGTTTCACATGGTGTTTTTATAAGTTGTAAGGTGCCCAACATTATACAAACGTGCTTCTCAAGATGCTAATATGGCATACAGAGTCGTAAGATGTCTTATGTTGCCGTACGACGTTCAAAGGACTCGGACGAATTCATTAGGTTTAGTATGGAGTTTTAATGTTTTTACGGTGATGTAAGGTGTTCTTAGGAATTGTATTACGTCCTACATTATTCTAATGTGCTTTTCATGTTGCTAATGTCGATACCGAGCCGTAACATCTCCTGAGTTACCGTACGACGTTCAAAGGACTTCGACGAAATCGTTAGGTTTATTAACGAGTTTTAAGGTTTCACATTGTGTTTTTATGAGTTGTAAGGTGTCCAACATTATACTAACGTGCTTGTCAAGATGCTAATATGTCATACAGAGTCGTAAGATGTCTTAAGTTTCCGTACGACGTTCAAAGGACTCGGACGAATTCATTAGCTTTAGTATGGAGTTTTAATGTTTTTACGGTGATGTAAGGTGTTCTTAGGAATTGTAATGAGTCCTACATTATTCTAATGTGCTTTTCATGTTGCTAATGTCGAGACCGAGCCGTAACATCTCCTGAGTTACCGTACGTTGTTCAAAGGACTTCGACGAAATCGTTAGGTTTATTAACAAGTTTTAAGGTTTCACATGGTGTTTTTATAAGTTGTAAGGTGCCCAACATTATACAAACGTGCTTCTCAAGATGCTAATATGGCATACAGAGTCGTAAGATGTCTTATGTTGTCGTACGACGTTCAAAGGACTCGGACAAATTCATTTGGTTTAGTATGGAGTTTTAATGTTTTTACGGTGATGTAAGGTGTTCTTAGGAATTGTATTACGTCCTACATTATTCTAATGTGCTTTTCATGTTGCTAATGTCGATACCGAGCCGTAACATCTCCTGAGTTACCGTACGATGTTCAAAGGACTTCGACGAAATCGTTAGGTTTATTAACGAGTTTTAAGGTTTCACATTGTGTTTTTATGAGTTGTAAGGTGTCCAACATTATACTAACGTGCTTGTCAAGATGCTAATATGTCATACAGAGTCGTAAGATGTCTTAAGTTTCCGTACGACGTTCAAAGGACTCGGACGAATTCATTAGGTTTAGTATGGAGTTTTAATGTTTTTACGGTGATGTAAGGTGTTCTTAGGAATTGTAATGAGTCCTACATTATTCTAATGTGCTTTTCATGTTGCTAATGTCGAGACCGAGCCGTAACATCTCCTGAGTTATCGTACGTTGTTCAAAGGACTTCGACGAAATCGTTAGCTATATTAACGAGTTTTAAGGTTTCACATGGTGTTTTTATAAGTTGTAAGGTGTCCAACATTATACAAACATGCTTGTCAAGATGCTAATATGGCATATAGAGTCGTAAGATGTCTTATGTCGTCGTATGACGTTCAAAAGACTCGGACGAATTCATTAGGTTTCGTATGGAGTTTTAAAGTTTCCTACGGTGATGTAAGGTGTTCTTAGGAATTGTATTGCGTCCTACATTATTCTAATGTGCATTTCATGTTGCTAATGTCGATACCGAGCCGTAACATCTCTTGAGTTACCGTACGATGTTCAAAGGACTTCGACGAAATCGTTAGGTTTATTAACGAGTTTTAAGGTTTCACATGGTGTTTTTATGAGTTGTAAGGTGTCCAACATTATACTAACGTGCTTGTCAAGATGCTAATATGTCATACAGAGTCGTAAGATGTCTTAAGTTTCCGTACGACGTTCAAAGGACTCGGACGAATTCACTAGGTTTAGTATGGAGTTTTAATGTTTTTACGGTGATGTAAGGTGTTCTTTGGAATTGTAATGAGTCCTACATTATTCTAATGTGCTTTTCAAGTTGCTAATGTCGTTACCGAGCAGTAACATCTCCTGAGTTACCGTACGATGTTCAAAGGACTTCGACGAAATCGTTAGGTTTATTAACGAGTTTTAAGGTTTCACATTGTGTTTTTATGAGTTGTAAGGTGTCCAACATTATACTAACGTGCTTGTCAAGATGCTAATATGTCATACAGAGTCGTAAGATGTCTTAAGTTTCCGTACGACGTTCAAAGGACTCGGACGAATTCATTAGGTTTAGTATGGAGTTTTAATGTTTTTACGGTGATGTAAGGTGTTCTTAGGAATTGTAATGAGTCCTACATTATTCTAATGTGCTTTTCATGTTGCTAATGTCGAGACCGAGCCGTAACATCTCCTGAGTTATCGTACGTTGTTCAAAGGACTTCGACGAAATCGTTAGCTATATTAACGAGTTTTAAGGTTTCACATGGTGTTTTTATAAGTTGTAAGGTGTCCAACATTATACAAACATGCTTGTCAAGATGCTAATATGGCATATAGAGTCGTAAGATGTCTTATGTCGTCGTATGACGTTCAAAAGACTCGGACGAATTCATTAGGTTTCGTATGGAGTTTTAAAGTTTCCTACGGTGATGTAAGGTGTTCTTAGGAATTGTATTGCGTCCTACATTATTCTAATGTGCATTTCATGTTGCTAATGTCGATACCGAGCCGTAACATCTCTTGAGTTACCGTACGATGTTCAAAGGACTTCGACGAAATCGTTAGGTTTATTAACGAGTTTTAAGGTTTCACATGGTGTTTTTATGAGTTGTAAGGTGTCCAACATTATACTAACGTGCTTGTCAAGATGCTAATATGTCATACAGAGTCGTAAGATGTCTTAAGTTTCCGTACGACGTTCAAAGGACTCGGACGAATTCACTAGGTTTAGTATGGAGTTTTAATGTTTTTACGGTGATGTAAGGTGTTCTTTGGAATTGTAATGAGTCCTACATTATTCTAATGTGCTTTTCAAGTTGCTAATGTCGATACCGAGCAGTAACATCTCCTGAGTTACCGTACGATGTTCAAAGGACTTCGACGAAATCGTTAGGTATATTAACGAGTTTTAAGGTTTCACATGGTGTTTTTATAAGTTGTAAGGTGTCCAACATTATACAAACGTGCTTGTCAAGATGCTAATATGGCATACAGAGTCGTAAGATGTCTTATGTTGTCGTATGACGTTCAAAGGACTCGGACGAATTCATTAGGTTTCGTATGGAGTTTTAAAGTTTCCTACGGTGATGTAAGGTGTTCTTAGGAGATGTAACGCGTCATATGTTATTCTAACGTGCTTTACATGTTGCTAATGTCGCATACTAAGCCGTAACAACTCTTAAGTTATCGTACGATGTTCAAAGGATTTCGACGAAATCGTTAGGTTTATTAAGGAGTTTTAAGATTTCATACGGTGTTGTTAGGAGTTTTTAGGCGTCCAACATTATACTAACGTGCTTGTCAAGATGCTAATATGTCATACAGAGTCGTAAGATGTCTTAAGTTGCCGTACGACGTTCAAAGGACTCGGACGAAATCATTAGGTTTAGTATGGAGTTTTAATGTTTTTACGGTGATGTAAGGTGTTCTTAGGAATTGTAATGAGTCCTACATTATTCTAATGTGCTTTTCATGTTGCTAATGTCGATACCGAGCCGTAACATCTCCTGAGTTACCGTACGATGTTCAATGGACTTCGACGAAATCGTTAGGTATATTAACGAGTTTTAAGGTTTCACATGGTGTTTTTATAAGTTGTAAGGTGTCCAACATTATACAAACGTGCTTGTCAAGATGCTAATATGGCATACAGAGTCGTAAGATGTCTTATGTTGTCGTATGACGTTCAAAGGACTCGGACGAATTCATTAGGTTTCGTATGTAGTTTTAAAGTTTCCTACGGTGATGTAAGGTGTTCTTAGGAATTGTATTGCGTCCTACATTATTCTAATGTGCTTTTCATGTTGCTAATGTCGATACCGAGCCGTAACATCTCCTGAGTTACCGTACGATGTTCAAAGGACTTCGACGAAATCGTTAGGTTTATTAACGAGTTTTAAGGTTTCAGATGGTTTTTTTATGAGTTGTAAGGTGTCCAACATTATACTAACGTGCTTGTCAAGATGCTAATATGTCATACAGAGTCGTAAGATGTCTTAAGTTTCCGTACGACGTTCAAAGGACTCGGACGAATTCATTAGGTTTAGTATGGAGTTTTAATGTTTTCACGGTGATGTAAGGTGTTCTTAGGAGTTGTAATGAGTCCTACATTATTCTAATGTGCTTTTCATGTTGCTAATGTCGATACCGAGCCGTAACATCTCCTGAGTTACCGTACGATGTTCAAAGGACTTCGACGAAATCGTTAGGTATATTAACGAGTTTTAAGGTTTCACATGGTGTTTTTATAAGTTGTAAGGTGTCCAACATTATACAAACGTGCTTGTCAAGATGCTAATATGGCATACAGAGTCGTAAGATGTCTTATGTTGTCGTATGACGTTCAAAGGACTCGGACGAATTAATTAGGTTTCGTATGGAGTTTTAAAGTTTCCTACGGTGATGTAAGGTGTTCTTAGGAGATGTAACGCGTCATATGTTATTCTAACGTGCTTTTCATGTTGCTAATGTCACATACTAAGCCGTAACAACTCTTAAGTTATCGTACGATGTTCAAAGGATTTCGACGAAATCATTAGGTTTATTAAGGAGTTTTAAGATTTCATACGGTGTTGTTAGGAGTTTTTAGGCGTCCAACATTATACTAACGTGCTTGTCAAGATGCTAATATGTCATACAGAGTCGTAAGATGTCTTAAGTTGCCGTACGACGTTCAAAGGACTCGGACGAATTCATTAGGTTTAGTATGGAGTTTTAATGTTTTTACAGTGATGTAAGGTGTTCTTAGGAATTGTAATGAGTCCTACATTATTCTAATGTGCTTTTCATGTTGCTAATGTCGATACCGAGCCGTAACATCTCCTGAGTTACCGTACGATGTTCAAAGGACTTCGACGAAATCGTTAGGTATATTAACGAGTTTTAAGGTTTCACATGGTGTTTTTATAAGTTGTAAGGTGTCCAACATTATACAAACGTGCTTGTCAAGATGCTAATATGGCATACAGAGTCGTAAGATGTCTTATGTTGTCGTATGACGTTCAAAGGACTCGGACAAATTAATTAGGTTTCGTATGGAGTTTTAAAGTTTCCTACGGTGATGTAAGGTGTTCTTAGGAGATGTAACGCGTCATATGTTATTCTAACGTGCTTTTCATGTTGCTAATGTCGCATACTAAGCCGTAACAACTCTTAAGTTATCGTACGATGTTCAAAGGATTTCGACGAAATCATTAGGTTTATTAAGGAGTTTTAAGATTTCATACGGTGTTGTTAGGATTTTTTAGGCGTCCAACATTATACTAACGTGCTTGTCAAGATGCTAATATGTCATACAGAGTCGTAAGATGTCTTAAGTTGCCGTACGACGTTCAAAGGACTCGGACGAATTCATTAGGTTTAGTATGGAGTTTTAATGTTTTTACAGTGATGTAAGGTGTTCTTAGGAATTGTAATGAGTCCTACCTTATTCTAATGTGCTTTTCATGTTGCTAATGTCGATACCGAGCCGTAACATCTCCTGAGTTACCGTACGATGTTCAAAGGACTTCGACGAAATCGTTAGGTATATTAACGAGTTTTAAGGTTTCACATGGTGTTTTTATAAGTTGTAAGGTGTCCAACATTATACAAACGTGCTTGTCAAGATGCTAATATGGCATACAGAGTCGTAAGATGTCTTATGTTGTCGTATGACGTTCAAAGGACTCGGACAAATTAATTAGGTTTCGTATGGAGTTTTAAAGTTTCCTACGGTGATGTAAGGTGTTCTTAGGAGATGTAACGCGTCATATGTTATTCTAACGTGCTTTTCATGTTGCTAATGTCGCATACTAAGCCGTAACAACTCTTAAGTTATCGTACGATGTTCAAAGGATTTCGACGAAATCATTAGGTTTATTAAGGAGTTTTAAGATTTCATACGGTGTTGTTAGGATTTTTTAGGCGTCCAACATTATACTAACGTGCTTGTCAAGATGCTAATATGTCATACAGAGTCGTAAGATGTCTTAAGTTGCCGTACGACGTTCAAAGGACTCGGACGAATTCATTAGGTTTAGTATGGAGTTTTAATGTTTTTACAGTGATGTAAGGTGTTCTTAGGAATTGTAATGAGTCCTACATTATTCTAATGTGCTTTTCATGTTGCTAATGTCGATACCGAGCCGTAACATCTCCTGAGTTACCGTACGATGTTCAAAGGACTTCGACGAAATCGTTAGGTATATTAACGAGTTTTAAGGTTTCACATGGTGTTTTTATAAGTTGTAAGGTGTCCAACATTATACAAACGTGCTTGTCAAGATGCTAATATGGCATACAGAGTCGTAAGATGTCTTATGTTGTCGTATGACGTTCAAAGGACTCGGACGAATTCATTAGGTTTCGTATGGAGTTTTAAAGTTTCCTACGGTGATGTAAGGTGTTCCTAGGAATTGTATTGCGTCCTACATTATTCTAATGTGCTTTTCATGTTGCTAATGTCGATACCGAGCCGTAACATCTCCTGAGTTACCGTACGATGTTCAAAGGACTTCGACGAAATCGTTAGGTTTATTAACGAGTTTTAAGGTTTCACATGGTGTTTTTATGAGTTGTAAGGTGTCCAACATTATACTAACGTGCTTGTCAAGATGCTAATATGTCATACAGAGTCGTAAGATGTCTTAAGTTTCCGTACGACGTTCAAAGGACTCGGACGAATTCATTAGGTTTAGTATGGAGTTTTAATGTTTTTACGGTGATGTAAGGTGTTCTTAGGAGTTGTAATGAGTCCTACATTATTCTAATGTGCTTTTCATGTTGCTAATGTCGATACCGAGCCGTAACATCTCCTGAGTTACCGTACGATGTTCAAAGGACTTCGACGAAATCGTTAGGTATATTAACGAGTTTTAAGGTTTCACATGGTGTTTTTATAAGTTGTAAGGTGTCCAACATTATACAAACGTGCTTGTCAAGATGCTAATATGGCATACAGAGTCGTAAGATGTCTTATGTTGTCGTATGACGTTCAAAGGACTCGGACGAATTAATTAGGTTTCGTATGGAGTTTTAAAGTTTCCTACGGTGATGTAAGGTGTTCTTAGGAGATGTAACGCGTCATATGTTATTCTAACGTGCTTTTCATGTTGCTAATGTCACATACTAAGCCGTAACAACTCTTAAGTTATCGTACGATGTTCAAAGGATTTCGACGAAATCATTAGGTTTATTAAGGAGTTTTAAGATTTCATACGGTGTTGTTAGGAGTTTTTAGGCGTCCAACATTATACTAACGTGCTTGTCAAGATGCTAATATGTCATACAGAGTCGTAAGATGTCTTAAGTTGCCGTACGACGTTCAAAGGACTCGGACGAATTCATTAGGTTTAGTATGGAGTTTTAATGTTTTTACAGTGATGTAAGGTGTTCTTAGGAATTGTAATGAGTCCTACATTATTCTAATGTGCTTTTCATGTTGCTAATGTCGATACCGAGCCGTAACATCTCCTGAGTTACCGTACGATGTTCAAAGGACTTCGACGAAATCGTTAGGTATATTAACGAGTTTTAAGGTTTCACATTGTGTTTTTATAAGTTGTAAGGTGTCCAACATTATACAAACGTGCTTGTCAAGATGCTAATATGGCATACAGAGTCGTAAGATGTCTAATGTTGTCGTATGACGTTCAAAGGACTCGGACAAATTAATTAGGTTTCGTATGGAGTTTTAAAGTTTCCTACGGTGATGTAAGGTGTTCTTAGGAGATGTAACGCGTCATATGTTATTCTAACGTGCTTTTCATGTTGCTAATGTCGCATACTAAGCCGTAACAACTCTTAAGTTATCGTACGATGTTCAAAGGATTTCGACGAAATCATTAGGTTTATTAAGGAGTTTTAAGATTTCATACGGTGTTGTTAGGATTTTTTAGGCGTCCAACATTATACTAACGTGCTTGTCAAGATGCTAATATGTCATACAGAGTCGTAAGATGTCTTAAGTTGCCGTACGACGTTCAAAGGACTCGGACAAATTCATTAGGTTTAGTATGGAGTTTTAATGTTTTTACAGTGATGTAAGGTGTTCTTAGGAATTGTAATGAGTCCTACATTATTCTAATGTGCTTTTCATGTTGCTAATGTCGATACCGAGCCGTAACATCTCCTGAGTTACCGTACGATGTTCAAAGGACTTCGACGAAATCGTTAGGTATATTAACGAGTTTTAAGGTTTCACATGGTGTTTTTATAAGTTGTAAGGTGTCCAACATTATACAAACGTGCTTGTCAAGATGCTAATATGGCATACAGAGTCGTAAGATGTCTTATGTTGTCGTATGACGTTCAAAGGACTCGGACGAATTCATTAGGTTTCGTATGGAGTTTTAAAGTTTCCTACGGTGATGTAAGGTGTTCCTAGGAATTGTATTGCGTCCTACATTATTCTAATGTGCTTTTCATGTTGCTAATGTCGATACCGAGCCGTAACATCTCCTGAGTTACCGTACGATGTTCAAAGGACTTCGACGAAATCGTTAGGTTTATTAACGAGTTTTAAGGTTTCACATGGTGTTTTTATGAGTTATAAGGTGTCCAACATTATACTAACGTGCTTGTCAAGATGCTAATATGTCATACAGAGTCGTAAGATGTCTTAAGTTTCCGAACGACGTTCAAAGGACTCGGACGAATTCATTAGGTTTAGTATGGAGTTTTAATGTTTTTACGGTGATGTAAGGTGTTCTTAGGAATTGTAATGAGTCCTACATTATTCTAATGTGCTTTTCATGTTGCTAATGTCGATACCGAGCCGTAACATCTCCTGAGTTACCGTACGATGTTCAAAGGACTTCGACGAAATCGTTAGGTATATTAACGAGTTTTAAGGTTTCACATTGTGTTTTTATAAGTTGTAAGGTGTCCAACATTATACAAACGTGCTTGTCAAGATGCTAATATGGCATACAGAGTCGTAAGATGTCTTATGTTGTCGTATGACGTTCAAAGGACTCGGACAAATTAATTAGGTTTCGTATGGAGTTTTAAAGTTTCCTACGGTGATGTAAGGTGTTCTTAGGAGATGTAACGCGTCATATGTTATTCTAACGTGCTTTTCATGTTGCTAATGTCGCATACTAAGCCGTAACAACTCTTAAGTTATCGTACGATGTTCAAAGGATTTCGACGAAATCATTAGGTTTATTAAGGAGTTTTAAGATTTCATACGGTGTTGTTAGGATTTTTTAGGCGTCCAACATTATACTAACGTGCTTGTCAAGATGCTAATATGTCATACAGAGTCGTAAGATGTCTTAAGTTGCCGTACGACGTTCAAAGGACTCGGACAAATTCATTAGGTTTAGTATGGAGTTTTAATGTTTTTACAGTGATGTAAGGTGTTCTTAGGAATTGTAATGAGTCCTACATTATTCTAATGTGCTTTTCATGTTGCTAATGTCGATACCGAGCCGTAACATCTCCTGAGTTACCGTACGATGTTCAAAGGACTTCGACGAAATCGTTAGGTATATTAACGAGTTTTAAGGT
Organism: Tagetes erecta; assembly: GCA_030867185.1. Taxonomy (NCBI): domain Eukaryota; kingdom Viridiplantae; phylum Streptophyta; class Magnoliopsida; order Asterales; family Asteraceae; genus Tagetes; species Tagetes erecta. The sequence continues at coordinate 39,255,866 of CM061487.1, read as the reverse complement.
TTCACATGGTGTTTTTATAAGTTGTAAGGTGTCCAACATTATACAAACGTGCTTGTCAAGATGCTAATATGGCATACAGAGTCGTAAGATGTCTTATGTTGTCGTATGACGTTCAAAGGACTCGGACGAATTCATTAGGTTTCGTATGGAGTTTTAAAGTTTCCTACGGTGATGTAAGGTGTTCCTAGGAATTGTATTGCGTCCTACATTATTCTAATGTGCTTTTCATGTTGCTAATGTCGATACCGAGCCGTAACATCTCCTAAGTTACCGTACGATGTTCAAAGGACTTCGACGAAATCGTTAGGTTTATTAACGAGTTTTAAGGTTTCACATGGTGTTTTTATGAGTTATAAGGTGTCCAACATTATACTAACGTGCTTGTCAAGATGCTAATATGTCATACAGAGTCGTAAGATGTCTTAAGTTTCCGTACGACGTTCAAAGGACTCGGACGAATTCATTAGGTTTAGTATGGAGTTTTAATGTTTTTACGGTGATGTAAGGTGTTCTTAGGAGTTGTAATGAGTCCTACATTATTCTAATGTGCTTTTCATGTTGCTAATGTCGATACCGAGCCGTAACATCTCCTGAGTTACCGTACGATGTTCAAAGGACTTCGACGAAATCGTTAGGTATATTAACGAGTTTTAAGGTTTCACATGGTGTTTTTATAAGTTGTAAGGTGTCCAACATTATACAAACGTGCTTGTCAAGATGCTAATATGGCATACAGAGTCGTAAGATGTCTTATGTTGTCGTATGACGTTCAAAGGACTCGGACGAATTAATTAGGTTCCGTATGGAGTTTTAAAGTTTCCTACGGTGATGTAAGGTGTTCTTAGGAGATGTAACGCGTCATATGTTATTCTAACGTGCTTTTCATGTTGCTAATGTCGCATACTAAGCCGTAACAACTCTTAAGTTATCGTACGATGTTCAAAGGATTTCGACGAAATCATTAGGTTTATTAAGGAGTTTTAAGATTTCATACGGTGTTGTTAGGAGTTTTTAGGCGTCCAACATTATACTAACGTGCTTGTCAAGATGCTAATATGTCATACAGAGTCGTAAGATGTCTTAAGTTGCCGTACGACGTTCAAAGGACTCGGACGAATTCATTAGGTTTAGTATGGAGTTTTAATGTTTTTACAGTGATGTAAGGTGTTCTTAGGAATTGTAATGAGTCCTACATTATTCTAATGTGCTTTTCATGTTGCTAATGTCGATACCGAGCCGTAACATCTCCTGAGTTACTGTACGATGTTCAAAGGACTTCGACGAAATCGTTAGGTATATTAACGAGTTTTAAGGTTTCACATGGTGTTTTTATAAGTTGTAAGGTGTCCAACATTATACAAACGTGCTTGTCAAGATGCTAATATGGCATACAGAGTCGTAAGATGTCTTTTGTTGTCGTATGACGTTCAAAGGACTCGGACGAATTCATTAGGTTTCGTATGGAGTTTTAAAGTTTCCTACGGTGATGTAAGGTGTTCCTAGGAATTGTATTGCGTCCTACATTATTCTAATGTGCTTTTCATGTTGCTAATGTCGATACCGAGCCGTAACATCTCCTGAGTTACCGTACGATGTTCAAAGGACTTCGACGAAATCGTTAGGTTTATTAACGAGTTTTAAGGTTTCACATGGTGTTTTTATGAGTTGTAAGGTGTCCAACATTATACTAACGTGCTTGTCAAGATGCTAATATGTCATACAGAGTCGTAAGATGTCTTAAGTTTCCGTACGACGTTCAAAGGACTCGGACGAATTCATTAGGTTTAGTATGGAGTTTTAATGTTTTTACGGTGATGTAAGGTGTTCTTAGGAGTTGTAATGAGTCCTACATTATTCTAATGTGCTTTTCATGTTGCTAATGTCGATACCAAGCCGTAACATCTCCTGAGTTACCGTACGATGTTCAAAGGACTTCGACGAAATCGTTAGGTATATTAACGAGTTTTAAGGTTTCACATGGTGTTTTTATAAGTTGTAAGGTGTCCAACATTATACAAACGTGCTTGTCAAGATGCTAATATGGCATACAGAGTCGTAAGATGTCTTATGTTGTCGTATGACGTTCAAAGGACTCGGACGAATTCATTAGGTTTCGTATGGAGTTTTAAAGTTTCCTACGGTGATGTAAGGTGTTCTTAGGAGATGTAACGCGTCATATGTTATTCTAACGTGCTTTTCATGTTGCTAATGTCGCATACTAAGCCGTAACAACTCTTAAGTTATCGTACGATGTTCAAAGGATTTCGACGAAATCATTAGGTTTATTAAGGAGTTTTAAGATTTCATACGGTGTTGTTAGGAGTTTTTAGGCGTCCAACATTATACTAACGTGCTTGTCAAGATGCTAATATGTCATACAGAGTCGTAAGATGTCTTAAGTTGCCGTACGACGTTCAAAGGACTCGGACGAATTCATTAGGTTTAGTATGGAGTTTTAATGTTTTTACAGTGATGTAAGGTGTTCTTAGGAATTGTAATGAGTCCTACATTATTCTAATGTGCTTTTCATGTTGCTAATGTCGATACCGAGCCGTAACATCTCCTGAGTTACCGTACGATGTTCAAAGGACTTCGACGAAATCGTTAGGTATATTAACGAGTTTTAAGGTTTCACATGGTGTTTTTATAAGTTGTAAGGTGTCCAACATTATAGAAACGTGCTTGTCAAGATGCTAATATGGCATACAGAGTCGTAAGATGTCTTATGTTGTCGTATGACGTTCAAAGGACTCGGACGAATTCATTAGGTTTCGTATGGAGTTTTAAAGTTTCCAACGGTGATGTAAGGTGTTCCTAGGAATTGTATTGCGTCCTACATTATTCTAATGTGCTTTTCATGTTGCTAATGTCGATACCGAGCCGTACATCTCCTGAGTTACCGTACGATGTTCAAAGGACTTCGACGAAATAGTTAGGTTTATTAACGAGTTTTAAGGTTTCACATGGTGTTTTTATGAGTTGTAAGGTGTCCAACATTATACTAACGTGCTTGTCAAGATGCTAATATGTCATACAGAGTCGTAAGATGTCTTAAGTTTCCGTACGACGTTCAAAGGACTCGGACGAATTCATTAGGTTTAGTATGGAGTTTTAATGTTTTTACGGTGATGTAAGGTGTTCTTAGGAGTTGTAATGAGTCCTACATTATTCTAATGTGCTTTTCATGTTGCTAATGTCGATACCGAGCCGTAACATCTCCTGAGTTACCGTACGATGTTCAAAGGACTTCGACGAAATCGTTAGGTATATTAACGAGTTTTAAGGTTTCACATGGTGTTTTTATAAGTTGTAAGGTGTCCAACATTATACAAACGTGCTTGTCAAGATGCTAATATGGCATACAGAGTCGTAAGATGTCTTATGTTGTCGTATGACGTTCAAAGGACTCGGACGAATTCATTAGGTTTCGTATGGAGTTTTAAAGTTTCCTACGGTGATGTAAGGTGTTCTTAGGAATTGTATTGCGTCATATGTTATTCTAATGTGTTTTTCATGTTGCTAATGTCCATACCGAGCCGTAACATCTCCTGAGTTACCGTACGATGTTCAAAGGACTTCGACGAAATCGTTAGGTTTATTAACGAGTTTTAAGGTTTCACATGGTGTTTTTATGAGTTGTAAGGTGTCCAACATTATACTAACGTGCTTGTCAAGATGCTAATATGTCATACAGAGTCGTAAGATGTCTTAAGTTTCCGTACAACGTTCAAAGGACTCGGACGAATTCATTAGGTTTAGTATGGAGTTTTAATGTTTTTACGGTGATGTAAGGTGTTCTTAGGAGTTGTAATGAGTCCTACATTATTCTAATGTGCTTTTCATGTTGCTAATGTCGATACCGAGCCGTAACATCTCCTGAGTTACCGTACGATGTTCAAAGGACTTCGACGAAATCGTTAGGTATATTAACGAGTTTTAAGGTTTCACATGGTGTTTTTATAAGTTGTAAGGTGTCCAACATTATACAAACGTGCTTGTCAAGATGCTAATATGGCATACAGAGTCGTAAGATGTCTTATGTTGTCGTATGACGTTCAAAGGACTCGGACGAATTCATTAGGTTTCGTATGGAGTTTTAAAGTTTCCTACGGTGATGTAAGGTGTTCGTAGGAGATGTAACGCGTCATATGTTATTCTAACGTGCTTTTCATGTTGCTAATGTCGCATACTAAGCCGTAACAACTCTTAAGTTATCGTACAATGTTCAAAGGATTTCGACGAAATCATTAGGTTTATTAAGGAGTTTTAAGATTTCATACGGTGTTGTTAGGAGTTTTTAGGCGTCCAACATTATACTAACGTGCTTGTCAAGATGCTAATATGTCATACAGAGTCGTAAGATGTCTTAAGTTGCCGTACGACGTTCAAAGGACTCGGACGAATTCATTAGGTTTAGTATGGAGATTTAATGTTTTTACAGTGATGTAAGGTGTTCTTAGGAATTGTAATGAGTCTTACATTATTCTAATGTGCTTTTCATGTTGCTAATGTCGATACCGAGCCGTAACATCTCCTGAGTTACCGTACGATGTTCAAAGGACTTCGACGAAATCGTTAGGTATATTAACGAGTTTTAAGGTTTCACATGGTGTTTTTATAAGTTGTAAGGTGTCCAACATTATACAAACGTGCTTGTCAAGATGCTAATATGGCATACAGAGTCGTAAGATGTCTTATGTTGTCGTATGACGTTCAAAGGACTCGGACGAATTCATTAGGTTTCGTATGGAGTTTTAAAGTTTCCTACGGTGATGTAAGGTGTTCTTAGGAATTGTAATGCGTCCTACATTATTCTAATGTGCTTTTCATGTTGCTAATGTCGCATACTAAGCCGTAACAACTCTTAAGTTACCGTACGATGTTCAAAGGATTTCGACGAAATCATTAGGTTTATTAAGGAGTTTTAAGGTTTCATACGGTGTTGTTAGGAGTTTTTAGGCGTCCAAGATTATACTAACGTGCTTGCCAAGATGCTAATATGTCATACAGAGTCGTAAGATGTCTTAAGTTGCCGTACGACGTTCAAAGGACTCAGACGAATTCATTAGGTTTAGTATGGAGTTTTAATGTTTTTACAGTGATGTAAGGTGTTCTTAGGAATTGTAATGAGTCCTACATTATTCTAATGTGCTTTTCATGTTGCTAATGTCGATACCGAGCCGTAACATCTCCTTAGTTACCGTACGATGTTCAAAGGACTTCGACGAAATCGTTAGGTATATTAACGAGTTTTAAGGTTTCACATGGTGTTTTTATAAGTTGTAAGGTGTCCAACATTATACAAACGTGCTTGTCAAGATGCTAATATGGCATACAGAGTCGTAAGATGTCTTATGTTGTCGTATGACGTTCAAAGGACTCGGACGAATTCATTAGGTTTTGTATGGAGTTTTAAAGTTTCCTACGGTGATGTAAGGTGTTCTTAGGAATTGTATTGCGTCCTACATTATTCTAATGTGCTTTTCATGTTGCTAATGTCGATACCGAGCCGTAACATCTCCTGAGTTACCGTACGATGTTCAAAGGACTTCGACGAAATCGTTAGGTTTATTAACGAGTTTTAAGGTTTCACATGGTGTTTTTATGAGTTGTAAGGTGTCCAACATTATACTAACGTGCTTGTCAAGATGCTAATATGTCATACAGAGTCGTAAGATGTCTTAAGTTTCCGTACAACATTCAAAGGACTCGGACGAATTCATTAGGTTTAGTATGGAGTTTTAATGTTCTTACGGTGATGTAAGGTGTTCTTAGGAGTTGTAATGAGTCCTACATTATTCTAATGTGCTTTTCATGTTGCTAATGTCGATACCGAGCCGTAACATCTCCTGAGTTACCGTACGATGTTCAAAGGACTTCGACGAAATCGTTAGGTATATTAACGAGTTTTAAGGTTTCACATGGTGTTTTTATAAGTTGTAAGGTGTCCAACATTATACAAACGTGCTTGTCAAGATGCTAATATGGCATACAGAGTCGTAAGATGTCTTATGTTGTCGTATGACGTTCAAAGGACTCGGACGAATTCATTAGGTTTCGTATGGAGTTTTAAAGTTTCCTACGGTGATGTAAGGTGTTCTTAGGAATTGTATTGCGTCCTACATTATTCTAATGTGCTTTTCATGTTGCTAATGTCGATACCGAGCCGTAACATCTCCTGAGTTACCGTACGATGTTCAAAGGACTTCGACGAAATCGTTAGGTATATTAACGAGTTTTAAGGTTTCACATGGTGTTTTTATAAGTTGTAAGGTGTCCAACATTATACAAACGTGCTTGTCAAGATGCTAATATGGCATACAGAGTCGTAAGATGTCTTATGTTGTCGTATGACGTTCAAAGGACTCGGACGAATTCATTAGGTTTCGTATGGAGTTTTAAAGTTTCCTACGGTGATGTAAGGTGTTCTTAGGAATTGTAATGCGTCCTACATTATTCTAATGAGCTTTTCATGTTGCTAATGTCGCATACTAAGCCGTAACAACTCTTAAGTTACCGTACGATGTTCAAAGGATTTCGACGAAATCATTAGGTTTATTAAGGAGTTTTAAGGTTTCATACGGTGTTGTTAGGAGTTTTTAGGCGTCCAAGATTATACTAACGTGCTTGTCAAGATGCTAATATGTCATACAGAGTCGTAAGATGTCTTAAGTTGCCGTACGACGTTCAAAGGACTCGGACGAATTCATTAGGTTTAGTATGGAGTTTTAATGTTTTTACAGTGATGTAAGGTGTTCTTAGGAATTGTAATGAGTCCTACATTATTCTAATGTGCTTTTCATGTTGCTAATGTCGATACCGAGCCGTAACATCTCCTGAGTTACCGTACGATGTTCAAAGGACTTCGACGAAATCGTTAGGTATATTAACGAGTTTTAAGGTTTCACATGGTGTTTTTATAAGTTGTAAGGTGTCCAACATTATACAAACATGCTTGTCAAGATGCTAATATGGCATACAGAGTCGTAAGATGTCTTATGTTGTCGTATGACGTTCAAAGGACTCGGACGAATTCATTAGGTTTCGTATGGAGTTTTAAAGTTTCCTACGGTGATGTAAGGTGCTCTTAGGAATTGTATTGCGTCCTACATTATTCTAATGTGCTTTTCATGTTGCTAATGTCGATACCGAGCCGTAACATCTCCTGAGTTACCGTACGATGTTCAAAGGACTTCGACGAAATCGTTAGGTTTATTAACGAGTTTTAAGGTTTCACATGGTGTTTTTATGAGTTGTAAGGTGTCCAACATTATACTAACGTGCTTGTCAAGATGCTAATATGTCATACAGAGTCGTAAGATGTCTTAAGTTGCCGTACGACGTTCAAAGGACTCGGACGAATTCATTAGGTTTAGTATGGAGTTTTAATGATTTTACGGTGATGTAAGGTGTTCTTAGGAATTGTAATGAGTCCTACATTATTCTAATGTGCTTTTCATGTTGCAAATGTCGAGACCGAGCCGTAACATCTCCTGAGTTACCGTACGATGTTCAAAGGACTTCGACGAAATCGTTTGGTATATTAACGAGTTTTAAGGTTTCACATGGTGTTTTTATAAGTTGTAAGGTGTCCAACATTATACAAACATGCTTGTCAAGATGCTAATATGGCATACAGAGTCGTAAGATGTCTTATGTTGTCGTATGACGTTCAAAGGACTCGGACGAATTCATTAGGTTTCGTATGGAGTTTTAAAGTTTCCTACGGTGATGTAAGGTGCTCTTAGGAATTGTATTGCGTCCTACATTATTCTAATGTGCTTTTCATGTTGCTAATGTCGATACCGAGCCGTAACATCTCCTGAGTTACCGTACGATGTTCAAAGGACTTCGACGAAATCGTTAGGTTTATTAACGAGTTTTAAGGTTTCACATGGTGTTTTTATGAGTTGTAAGGTGTCCAACATTATACTAACGTGCTTGTCAAGATGCTAATATGTCATACAGAGTCGTAAGATGTCTTAAGTTGCCGTACGACGTTCAAAGGACTCGGACGAATTCATTAGGTTTAGTATGGAGTTTTAATGATTTTACGGTGATGTAAGGTGTTCTTAGGAATTGTAATGAGTCCTACATTATTCTAATGTGCTTTTCATGTTGCAAATGTCGAGACCGAGCCGTAACATCTCCTGAGTTACCGTACGATGTTCAAAGGACTTCGACGAAATCGTTTGGTATATTAACGAGTTTTAAGGTTTCACATGGTGTTTTTATAAGTTGTAAGGTGTCCAACATTATACAAACGTGCTTGTCAAGATGCTAATATGGCATACAGAGTCGTAAGATGTCTTATGTTGTCATATGACGTTCAAAAGACTTGGACGAATTCATTAGGTTTAGTATGGAGTTTTAATGTTTTTACGGTGATGTAAGGTGTTCTTAGGAATTATAATGAGTCCTACATTATTCTAATGTGCTTTTCATGTTGCTAATGTCGAGACCGAGCCGTAACATCTCCTGAGTTACCGTACGATGTTCAAAGGACTTCGACGAAATCGTTAGGTATATTAACGAGTTTTAAGGTTTCACATGGTGTTTTTATAAGTTGTAAGGTGTCCAACATTATACAAACGTGCTTGTCAAGATGCTAATATGGCATACAGAGTCGTAAGATGTCTTATGTTGTCGTATGACGTTCAAAAGACTCGGACGAATTCATTAGGTTTCGTATGGAGTTTTAAAGTTTCCTACGGTGATGTAAGGTGTTCTTAGGAATTGTAATGAGTCCTACCTTATTCTAATGTGCTTTTCATGTTGCTAATGTCGATACCGAGCCGTAACATCTCCTGAGTTACCGTACGATGATCAAAGGATTTCGACGAACTCGTTAGGTATATTAATGAGTTTTAAGGTTTCACATGGTGTTTTTATAAGTTGTAAGGTGCCCAACATTATACAAACGTGCTTCTCAAGATGCTATAATGGCATACAGAGTCGTAAAATGTCTTATGTTGTCGTACGACGTTCAAAGGACTCGGACGAATTCATTAGGTTTAGTATGGAGTTTTAATGTTTTTACGGTGATGTAAGGTGTTCTTAGGAATTGTATTGCCTCCTACATTATTCTAATGTGCTTTTCATGTTTCTAATGTCGATACCGAGCCGTAACATCTCCTGAGTTACCGTACGATGTTCAAAGGACTTCGACGAAATCGTTAGGTTTATTAACGAGTTTTAAGGTTTCACATGGTGTTTTTATGAGTTGTAAGGTGTCCAACATTATACTAACGTGCTTGTCAAGATGCTAATATGTCATACAGAGTCGTAAGATGTCTTAAGTTTCCGTACGACGTTCAAAGGACTCGGACGAATTCATTAGGTTTAGTATGGAGTTTTAATGTTTTTACGGGCATGTAAGGTGTTCTTAGGAATTGTAATGAGTCCTACATTATTCTAATGTGCTTTTCATGTTGCTAATGTCGATACCGAGCCGTAACATCTCCTGAGTTACAGTACGATGTTCAAAGGACTTCGACGAAATCGTTAGGTATATTAACGAGTTTTAAGGTTTCACATGGTGTTTTTATAAGTTGTAAGGTGTCCAACATTATACAAACGTGCTTGTCAAGATGCTAATATGGCATACAGAGTCGTAAGATGTCTTATGTTGTCGTATGATGTTCAAAGGACTCGGACGAATTCATTAGGTTTCGTATGGAGTTTTAAAGTTTCCTACGGTGATGTAAGGTGTTCTTAGGAGATGTAACAAGTCGTACGTTATTCTAACGTGCTTTTCATGTTGCTAATGTCGCATACTAAGCCGTAACAACTCTTAAGTTATCGTACAATGTTCAAAGGATTTCGAGGAAATCATTAGGTTTATTAAGGAGTTTTAAGATTTCATACGGTGTTGTTAGGAGTTTTTAGGCGTCCAACATTATACTAACGTGCTTGTCAAGATGCTAATATGTCATACAGAGTCGTAAGATGTCTTAAGTTACCGTACGACGTTCAAAGGACTTGGACGAATTCATTAGGTTTAGTATGGAGTTTTAATGTTTTTACGGTGATGTAACTTGTTCTTAGGAATTGTAATGAGTCCTACATTATTCTAATGTGCTTTTCATGTTGCTAATGTCGATACCGAGCCGTAACATATCCTGAGTTACCGTACGATGTTCAAAGGACTTCGACGAAATCGTTAGGTTTATTAACGAGTTTTAAGGTTTCACATGGTGTTTTTATGAGTTGTAAGGTGTCCAACATTATACTAACGTGCTTGTCAAGATGCTAATTTGTCATACAGAGTCGTAAGATGTCTTAAGTTGCCGTACGACGTTCAAAGGACTCGGACGAATTCATTAGGTTTAGTATGGAGTTTTAATGATTTTACGGTGATGTAAGGTGTTCTTAGGAATTGTAATGAGTCCTACATTATTCTAATGTGCTTTTCATGTTGCAAATGTCGAGACCGAGCCGTAACATCTCCTGAGATACCGTACGATGTTCAAAGGACTTCGACGAAATCGTTTGGTATATTAACGAGTTTTAAGGTTTCACATGGTGTTTTTATAAGTTGTAAGGTATCCAACATTATACAAACGTGCTTGTCAAGATGCTAATATGGCATACAGAGTCGTAAGATGTCTTATGTTGTCATATGACGTTCAAAAGACTTGGACGAATTCATTAGGTTTAGTATGGAGTTTTAATGTTTTTACGGTGATGTAAGGTGTTCTTAGGAATTATAATGAGTCCTACATTATTCTAATGTGCTTTTCATGTTGCTAATGTCGAGACCGAGCCGTAACATCTCCTGAGTTACCGTACGATGTTCAAAGGACTTCGACGAAATCGTTAGGTATATTAACGAGTTTTAAGGTTTCACATGGTGTTTTTATAAGTTGTAAGGTGTCCAACATTATACAAACGTGCTTGTCAAGATGCTAATATGGCATACAGAGTCGTAAGATGTCTTATGTTGTCGTATGACGTTCAAAAGACTCGGACGAATTCATTAGGTTTCGTATGGAGTTTTAAAGTTTCCTACGGTGATGTAAGGTGTTCTTAGGAATTGTAATGAGTCCTACCTTATTCTAATGTGCTTTTCATGTTGCTAATGTCGATACCGAGCCGTAACATCTCCTGAGTTACCGTACGATGATCAAAGGATTTCGACGAACTCGTTAGGTATATTAATGAGTTTTAAGGTTTCACATGGTGTTTTTATAAGTTGTAAGGTGCCCAACATTATACAAACGTGCTTCTCAAGATGCTATAATGGCATACAGAGTCGTAAAATGTCTTATGTTGTCGTACGACGTTCAAAGGACTCGGACGAATTCATTAGGTTTAGTATGGAGTTTTAATGTTTTTACGGTGATGTAAGGCGTTCTTAGGAATTGTATTGCCTCCTACATTATTCTAATGTGCTTTTCATGTTTCTAATGTCGATACCGAGCCGTAACATCTCCTGAGTTACCGTACGATGTTCAAAGGACTTCGACGAAATCGTTAGGTTTATTAACGAGTTTTAAGGTTTCACATGGTGTTTTTATGAGTTGTAAGGTGTCCAACATTATACTAACGTGCTTGTCAAGATGCTAATATGTCATACAGAGTCGTAAGATGTCTTAAGTTTCCGTACGACGTTCAAAGGACTCGGACGAATTCATTAGGTTTAGTATGGAGTTTTAATGTTTTTACGGGCATGTAAGGTGTTCTTAGGAATTGTAATGAGTCCTACATTATTCTAATGTGCTTTTCATGTTGCTAATGTCGATACCGAGCCGTAACATCTCCTGAGTTACAGTACGATGTTCAAAGGACTTCGACGAAATCGTTAGGTATATTAACGAGTTTTAAGGTTTCACATGGTGTTTTTATAAGTTGTAAGGTGTCCAACATTATACAAACGTGCTTGTCAAGATGCTAATATGGCATACAGAGTCGTAAGATGTCTTATGTTGTCGTATGATGTTCAAAGGACTCGGACGAATTCATTAGGTTTCGTATGGAGTTTTAAAGTTTCCTACGGTGATGTAAGGTGTTCTTAGGAGATGTAACAAGTCGTACGTTATTCTAACGTGCTTTTCATGTTGCTAATGTCGCATACTAAGCCGTAACAACTCTTAAGTTATCGTACAATGTTCAAAGGATTTCGAGGAAATCATTAGGTTTATTAAGGAGTTTTAAGATTTCATACGGTGTTGTTAGGAGTTTTTAGGCGTCCAACATTATACTAACGTGCTTGTCAAGATGCTAATATGTCATACAGAGTCGTAAGATGTCTTAAGTTACCGTACGACGTTCAAAGGACTTGGACGAATTCATTAGGTTTAGTATGGAGTTTTAATGTTTTTACGGTGATGTAACTTGTTCTTAGGAATTGTAATGAGTCCTACATTATTCTAATGTGCTTTTCATGTTGCTAATGTCGATACCGAGCCGTAACATCTCCAGAGTTACCGTACGATGTTCAAAGGACTTCGACGAAATCGTTAGGTATATAAACGAATTTTAAGGATTCACATGGTGTTTTTATAAGTTGTAAGGTGCCAAACATTATACAAACGTGCTTGTCAAGATGCTAATATGGCATACAGAGTCGTAAGATGTCTTATGTTGTCGTATGATGTTCAAAGGACTCGGACGAATTCATTAGGTTTCGTATGGAGTTTTAAAGTTTCCTACGGTGATGTAAGGTGTTCTTAGGAGATGTAACACGTCGTACGTTATTCTAACGTGCTTTTCATGTTGCTAATGTCGCATACTAAGCCGTAACAACTCTTAATTTATCGTACAATGTTCAAAGGATTTCGAGGAAATCATTAGGTTTATTAAGGAGTTTTAAGATTTCATACGGTGTTGTTAGGAGTTTTTAGGCGTCCAACATTATGCTAACGTGCTTGTCAAGATGCTAATATGTCATACAGAGTCGTAAGATGTCTTAAGTTACCGTACGACGTTCAAAGGACTTGGACGAATTCATTAGGTTTAGTATGGAGTTTTAATGTTTTTACGGTGATGTAAGGTGTTCTTAGGAATTGTAATGAGTCCTACATTATTCTAATGTGCTTTTCATGTTGCTAATGTCGATACCGAGCCGTAACATCTCCTGAGTTACCATACGATGTGCAAAGGACTTCGACGAAATCGTTAGGTATATTAACGAGTTTTAAGGTTTCACATGGTCTTTTTAGAAGTTGTAAGGTGCCCAACATTATACAAACGTGCTTGTCAAGATGCTAATATGGCATACAGAGTCGTAAGATGTCGTATGTTGTCGTACGACGTTCAAAGGACTCGGACGAATTTATTAGGTTTAGTATGGAGTTTTAATGTTTTTACGGTAATGTAAGGTGTTCTTAGGATTTGTAATGCGTCCTACATTATTCTAATGTGCTTTTCATGTTGGTAATGTCGATACCGAGCCGTAACATCTCCTGAGTTACCGTACGATGTTCAAAGGACTTCGACGAAATCGTTAGGTTTATTAACGAGTTTTAAGGTTTCACATGGTGTTTTTATGAGTTGTAAGGTGTCCAACATTATACTAACGTGCTTGTCAAGATGCTAATATGTCATACAGAGTCGTAAGATGTCTTAAGTTGCCGTACGACGTTCAAAGGACTCGGACGAATTCATTAGGTTTAGTATGGAGTTTTAATGTTTTTACAGTGATGTAAGGTGTTCTTAGGAATTGTAATGAGTCCTACATTATTCTAATGTGCTTTTCATGTTGCTAATGTCGATACCGAGCCGTAACATCTCCTGAGTTACCGTACGATGTTCAAAGGACTTCGACGAAATCGTTAGGTATATTAACGAGTTTTAAGGTTTCACATGGTGTTTTTATATGTTTTAAGGTGTCCAACATTATACAAACGTGCTTGTCAAGATGCTAATATGGCATACAGAGTCGTAAGATGTCTTATGTTGTCGTATGATGTTCAAAGGACTCGGACGAATTCATTAGGTTTCGTATGGAGTTTTAAAGTTTCCTACGGTGATGTAAGGTGTTCTTAGGAGATGTAACAAGTCGTACGTTATTCTAACGTGCTTTTCATGTTGCTAATGTCGCATACTAAGCCGTAACAACTCTTAAGTTATCGTACAATGTTCAAAGGATTTCGAGGAAATCATTAGGTTTATTAAGGAGTTTTAAGATTTCATACGGTGTTGTTAGGAGTTTTTAGGCGTCCAACATTATACTAACGTGCTTGTCAAGATGCTAATATGTCATACAGAGTCGTAAGATGTCTTAAGTTACCGTACGACGTTCAAAGGACTTGGACGAATTCATTAGGTTTAGTATGGAGTTTTAATGTTTTTACGGTGATGTAACTTGTTCTTAGGAATTGTAATGAGTCCTACATTATTCTAATGTGCTTTTCATGTTGCTAATGTCGATACCGAGCCGTAACATCTCCAGAGTTACCGTACGATGTTCAAAGGACTTCGACGAAATCGTTAGGTATATAAACGAATTTTAAGGATTCACATGGTGTTTTTATAAGTTGTAAGGTGCCAAACATTATACAAACGTGCTTGTCAAGATGCTAATATGGCATACAGAGTCGTAAGATGTCTTATGTTGTCGTATGATGTTCAAAGGACTCGGACGAATTCATTAGGTTTCGTATGGAGTTTTAAAGTTTCCTACGGTGATGTAAGGTGTTCTTAGGAGATGTAACACGTCGTACGTTATTCTAACGTGCTTTTCATGTTGCTAATGTCGCATACTAAGCCGTAACAACTCTTAATTTATCGTACAATGTTCAAAGGATTTCGAGGAAATCATTAGGTTTATTAAGGAGTTTTAAGATTTCATACGGTGTTGTTAGGAGTTTTTAGGCGTCCAACATTATGCTAACGTGCTTGTCAAGATGCTAATATGTCATACAGAGTCGTAAGATGTCTTAAGTTACCGTACGACGTTCAAAGGACTTGGACGAATTCATTAGGTTTAGTATGGAGTTTTAATGTTTTTACGGTGATGTAAGGTGTTCTTAGGAATTGTAATGAGTCCTACATTATTCTAATGTGCTTTTCATGTTGCTAATGTCGATACCGAGCCGTAACATCTCCTGAGTTACCATACGATGTGCAAAGGACTTCGACGAAATCGTTAGGTATATTAACGAGTTTTAAGGTTTCACATGGTCTTTTTAGAAGTTGTAAGGTGCCCAACATTATACAAACGTGCTTGTCAAGATGCTAATATGGCATACAGAGTCGTAAGATGTCGTATGTTGTCGTACGACGTTCAAAGGACTCGGACGAATTTATTAGGTTTAGTATGGAGTTTTAATGTTTTTACGGTAATGTAAGGTGTTCTTAGGATTTGTAATGCGTCCTACATTATTCTAATGTGCTTTTCATGTTGGTAATGTCGATACCGAGCCGTAACATCTCCTGAGTTACCGTACGATGTTCAAAGGACTTCGACGAAATCGTTAGGTTTATTAACGAGTTTTAAGGTTTCACATGGTGTTTTTATGAGTTGTAAGGTGTCCAACATTATACTAACGTGCTTGTCAAGATGCTAATATGTCATACAGAGTCGTAAGATGTCTTAAGTTGCCGTACGACGTTCAAAGGACTCGGACGAATTCATTAGGTTTAGTATGGAGTTTTAATGTTTTTACAGTGATGTAAGGTGTTCTTAGGAATTGTAATGAGTCCTACATTATTCTAATGTGCTTTTCATGTTGCTAATGTCGATACCGAGCCGTAACATCTCCTGAGTTACCGTACGATGTTCAAAGGACTTCGACGAAATCGTTAGGTATATTAACGAGTTTTAAGGTTTCACATGGTGTTTTTATAAGTTGTAAGGTGTCCAACATTATACAAACGTGCTTGTCAAGATGCTAATATGGCATACAGAGTCGTAAGATGTCTTATGTTGTCGTATGACGTTCAAAGGACTCGGACGAATTCATTAGGTTTCGTATGGAGTTTTAAAGTTTCCTACGGTGATGTAAGGTGTTCTTAGGAATTGTAATGCGTCCTACATTATTCTAATGTGCTTTTCATGTTGCTAATGTCGCATACTAAGCCGTAACAACTCTTAAGTTACCGTACGATGTTCAAAGGATTTCGACGAAATCATTAGGTTTATTAAGGAGTTTTAAGGTTTCATACGGTGTTGTTAGGAGTTTTTAGGCGTCCAAGATTATACTAACGTGCTTGTCAAGATGCTAATATGTCATACAGAGTCGTAAGATGTCTTAAGTTGCCGTACGACGTTCAAAGGACTCGGACGAATTCATTAGGTTTAGTATGGAGTTTTAATGTTTTTACAGTGATGTAAGGTGTTCTTAGGAATTGTAATGAGTCCTACATTATTCTAATGTGCTTTTCATGTTGCTAATGTCGATACCGAGCCGTAACATCTCCTGAGTTACCGTACGATGTTCAAAGGACTTCGACGAAATCTTTAGGTATATTAACGAGTTTTAAGGTTTCACATGGTGTTTTTATAAGTTGTAAGGTGTCCAACATTATACAAACGTGCTTGTCAAGATGCTAATATGGCATACAGAGTCGTAAGATGTCTTATGTTGTCGTATGACGTTCAAAGGACTCGGACGAATTCATTAGGTTTCGTATGGAGTTTTAAAGTTTCCTACGGTGATGTAAGGTGTTCTTAGGAATTGTAATGCGTCCTACATTATTCTAATGTGCTTTTCATGTTGCTAATGTCGCATACTAAGCCGTAACAACTCTTAAGTTACCGTACGATGTTCAAAGGATTTCGACGAAATCATTAGGTTTATTAAGGAGTTTTAAGGTTTCATACGGTGTTGTTAGGAGTTTTTAGGCGTCCAAGATTATACTAACGTGCTTGTCAAGATGCTAATATGTCATACAGAGTCGTAAGATGTCTTAAGTTGCCGTACGACGTTCAAAGGACTCGGACGAATTCATTAGGTTTAGTATGGAGTTTTAATGATTTTACGGTGATGTAAGGTGTTCTTAGGAATTGTAATGAGTCCTACATTATTCTAATGTGCTTTTCATGTTGCAAATGTCGAGACCGAGCCGTAACATCTCCTGAGTTACCGTACGATGTTCAAAGGACTTCGACGAAATCGTTTAGTATATTAACGAGTTTTAAGGTTTCACATGGTGTTTTTATAAGTTGTAAGGTGTCCAACATTATACAAACGTGCTTGTCAAGATGCTAATATGGCATACAGAGTCGTAAGATGTCTTATGTTGTCGTATGACGTTCAAAAGACTTGGACGAATTCATTAGGTTTAGTATGGAGTTTTAATGTTTTTACGGTGATGTAAGGTGTTCTTAGGAATTATAATGAGTCCTACATTATTCTAATGTGCTTTTCATGTTGCTAATGTCAAGACCGAGCCGTAACATCTCCTGAGTTACCGTACGATGTTCAAAGGACTTCGACGAAATCGTTAGGTATATTAACGAGTTTTAAGGTTTCACATGGTGTTTTTATAAGTTTTAAGGTGTCCAACATTATACAAACGTGCTTGTCAAGATGCTAATATGGCATACAGAGTCGTAAGATGTCTTATGTTGTCGTATGACGTTCAAAGGACTCGGACGAATTCATTAGGTTTCGTATGGAGTTTTAAAGTTTCCTACGGTGATGTAAGGTGTTCTTAGGAGATGTAACGCGTCATATGTTATTCTAACGTGCTTTTCGCGTTGCTAATGTCGCATACTAAGCCGTAACAACTCTTAAGTTATCGTACGATGTTCAAAGGATTTCGACGAAATCATTAGGTTTATTAAGGAGTTTTAAGATTACATACGGTGTTGTTAGGAGTTTTTAGGCGTCCAACATTATACTAACGTGCTTGTCAAGATGCTAATATGTCATACAGAGTCGTAAGATGTCTTAAGTTGCCGTACGACGTTCAAAGGACTCGGACGAATTCATTAGGTTTAGTATGGAGTTTTAATGTTTTTACAGTGATGTAAGGTGTTCTTAGGAATTGTAATGAGTCCTACATTATTCTAATGTGCTTTTCATGTTGCTAATGTCGATACCGAGCCGTAACATCTCCTGAGTTACCGTACGATGTTCAAAGGACTTCGACGAAATCGTTAGGTATATTAACGAGTTTTAAGGTTTCACATGGTGTTTTTATAAGTTGTAAGGTGTCCAACATTATACAAACGTGCTTGTCAAGATGCTAATATGGCATACAGAGTCGTAAGATGTCTTATGTTGTCGTATGACGTTCAAAGGACTCGGACGAATTCATTAGGTTTCGTATGGAGTTTTAAAGTTTCCTACGGTGATGTAAGGTGTTCTTAGGAATTGTAATGCGTCCTACATTATTCTAATGTGCTTTTCATGTTGCTAATGTCGCATACTAAGCCGTAACAACTCTTAAGTTACCGTACGATGTTCAAAGGATTTCGACGAAATCATTAGGTTTATTAAGGAGTTTTAAGGTTTCATACGGTGTTGTTAGGAGTTTTTAGGCGTCCAAGATTATACTAACGTGCTTGTCAAGATGCTAATATGTCATACAGAGTCGTAAGATGTCTTAAGTTGCCGTACGACGTTCAAAGGACTCGGACGAATTCATTAGGTTTAGTATGGAGTTTTAATGATTTTACGGTGATGTAAGGTGTTCTTAGGAATTGTAATGAGTCCTACATTATTCTAATGTGCTTTTCATGTTGCAAATGTCGAGACCGAGCAGTAACATCTCCTGAGTTACCGTACGATGTGCAAAGGACTTCGACGAAATCGTTAGGTATATTAACGAGTTTTAAGGTTTCACATGGTCTTTTTAGAAGTTGTAAGGTGCCCAACATTATACAAACGTGCTTGTCAAGATGCTAATATGGCATACAGAGTCGTAAGATGTCGTATGTTGTCGTACGACGTTCAAAGGACTCGGACGAATTTATTAGGTTTAGTATGGAGTTTTAATGTTTTTACGGTAATGTAAGGTGTTCTTAGGATTTGTAATGCGTCCTACATTATTCTAATGTGCTTTTCATGTTGCTAATGTCGATACCGAGCCGTAACATCTCCTGAGTTACCGTACGATGTTCAAAGGACTTCGACGAAATCGTTAGGTTTATTAACGAGTTTTAAGGTTTCACATGGTGTTTTTATGAGTTGTAAGGTGTCCAACATTATACTAACGTGCTTGTCAAGATGCTAATATGTCATACAGAGTCGTAAGATGTCTTAAGTTGCCGTACGACGTTCAAAGGACTCGGACGAATTCATTAGGTTTAGTATGGAGTTTTAATGTTTTTACGGTGATGTAAGGTGTTCTTAGGAATTGTAATGAGTCCTACATTATTCTAATGTGCTTTTCATGTTGCTAATGTCGATACCGAGCCGTAACATCTCCTGAGTTACTGTACGATGTTCAAAGGACTTCGACGAAATCGTTAGGTATATTAACGAGTTTTAAGGTTTCACATGGTTTTTTATAAGTTGTAAGGTGTCCAACATTATACAAATGTGCTTGTCAAGATGCTAATATGGCATATAGAGTCGTAAGATGTCTTATGTTGTCGTACGACGTTCAAAGGACTCGGACGAATTCATTAGGTTTAGTATGGAGTTTTAATGTTTTTACGGTCATGTAAGGTGTTCTTAGGAATTGTAATGAGTCCTACATTATTCTAATGTGCTTTTCATGTTGCTAATGTCGATACCGAGCCGTAACATCTCCTGAGTTACAGTACGATGTTCAAAGGACTTCGACGAAATCGTTAGGTATATTAACGAGTTTTAAGGTTTCACATGGTGTTTTTATAAGTTATAAGGTGTCCAACATTATACAAACGTGCTTGTCAAGATGCTAATATGGCATACAGAGTCGTAAGATGTCTTATGTTGTCGTATGACGTTCAAAGGACTCGGACGAATTCATTAGGTTTCGTATGGAGTTTTAAAGTTTCCTACGGTGATGTAAGGTGTTCTTAGGAATTGTATTGCGTCCTACATTATTCTAATGTGCTTTTCATGTTGCTAATGTCGATACCGAGCCGTAACATCTCCTTAGTTACCGTACGATGTTCAAAGGACTTCGACGAAATCGTTAGGTTTATTAACGAGTTTTAAGGTTTCACATGGTGTTTTTATGAGTTGTAAGGTGTCCAACATTATACTAACGTGCTTGTCAAGATGCTAATATGTCATACAGAGTCGTAAGATGTCTTAAGTTGCCGTACGACGTTCAAAGGACTCGGACGAATTCATTAGGTTTAGTATGGAGTTTTAATGTTTTTACGGTGATGTAAGGTGTTCTTAGGAATTGTAATGAGTCCTACATTATTCTAATGTGCTTTTCATGTTGCTAATGTCGATACCGAGCCGTAACATCTCCTGAGTTACCGTACGATGTTCAAAGGACTTCGACGAAATCGTTAGGTATATTAACGAGTTTTAAGGTTTCACATGGTTTTTTATAAGTTGTAAGGTGTCCAACATTATACAAATGTGCTTGTCAAGATGCTAATATGGCATATAGAGTCGTAAGATGTCTTATGTTGTCGTACGACGTTCAAAGGACTCGGACGAATTCATTAGGTTTCGTATGGAGTTTTAAAGTTTCCTACGGTGATGTAAGGTGTTCTTAGGAGATGTAACATGTCATACGTTATTCTAACGTGCTTTTCATGTTGCTAATGTCGCATACTAAGCCGTAACAACTCTTAAGTTATCGTACGATGTTCAAAGGATTTCGACGAAATCATTAGGTTTATTAAGGAGTTTTAAGATTTCATACGGTGTTGTTAGGAGTTTTTAGGTGTCCAACATTATACTTACGTGCTTGTCAAGATGCTAATTTGTCATACAGAGTCGTAAGATGTCTTAAGTTACCGTACGACGTTCAAAGGACTTGGACGAATTCATTAGGTTTAGTATGGAGTTTTAATGTTTTTACGGTGATGTAAGGTGTTCTTAGGAATTGTAATGAGTCCTACATTATTCTAATGTGCTTTTCATGTTGCTAATGTCGATACCGAGCCGTAACATCTCCAGAGTTACCGTACGATGTTCAAAGGACTTCAACGAAATCGTTAGGTTTATTAACGAGTTTTAAGGTTTCACATGGTGTTTTTATGAGATGTAAGCTAGGTGTCCAACATTATACTAACGTGCTTGTCAAGATGCTAATATGTCATACAGAGTCGTAAGATGTCTTAAATTGCGGTACGACGTTCAAAGGACTCGGACGAATTCATTAGGTTTAGTATGGAGTTTTAATGTTTTTACGGTGATGTAAGGTGTTCTTAGGATTTGTAATGCGTCCTACATTATTCTAATGTGCTTTTCATGTTGCTAATGTCGATACCGAGACGTAACATCTCCTGAATAACATCTATCTCTTCATGCTCTACAATCACAGGCTCTTTTACTATTTTCGACCTCTTTCTTCTAACATACTGAATACTAACATCCTTTGAAATTTCAGCAACTTCTTCTTCTTCAACAGAAGCAACCTCAACAGGTTCTTCTATTACCATAGGCTCACGAACTTCAACATTCTCTACATCCAACTCCATTGGCTCGGCCATTTCAACAATCTCTGCCTCCTCTAAATTGGATTCAGATTCAGCATCATCATTTCCACCATCATCTTCTGGATGACGAGCAGAGTACTCGTCATCATCTAACAGATTATCAGGCACCTCATCCACTAGGTCCTGTGGATCAACAATCTCACCATGAGAAATGTGATAATATACTCCTTCAACATCTTCTTCATTGTTGGCTATATCTCTCATATAGTCAAACAACTCCACATTAGGCACATTCCCGATACTCATCTTTCTGTAAGATAGATCTTTCATGTCCTCAGTGTATAAAATACCTCCAGAATAACCTTCAGATCTGATGATAGGATAGGCAATGTTGATCATCAATTGTAAGAATCTTGGATACATAAGAAACTTAAACCTCTTGCCTTTCACCAAGTTAAATACAAAACCATTCATAATCCATCTCGACATGTTGAATGGCTTATTCTCTGCTATGGCAACAATCGGTGATGCAATATCTGATGGGAAATTATCAAACCCTGCACTCCGCCTGGACATGCACTGTTGCACCACATAGCTTAACAGCTTATACTTCTTTCCCAATTTTGCCCTATAAAACTGTGATTTTGGAAATATAGGTGGATGACCCATATTAACAAAACACGATTTGCATTCATCCATGGTCAACTCATCAATCATACCAACTTCATCTTCATCAATCCTCAGGGCATTTCTAATAACATCTTCAGAAACAGTCAACACCATATCTCTAGTTATGTTGCCTCGAACAACAGTAACACCATTCTCATCTCTAACAACCTCTGCTGTCCTCCAAAAACTCTTAATCAGCCTTGCATATATGACCGGTTTGGCACACATAGCATACACATATTTGGTCCTTTTGATAAACTTGATCATATCTCTGTAACCTTCTGTTTCAGGGATAGATTCATCTAGAACTGCCACCAAATTGTGTTTAGGCTCAAACTTTAGATTCTCCATCTGTTAAAACACAAACAAACACAAAACAAAACAAATGTGTTAGATTCTTCATTAAAACATATCAAAATTTTCATAAGTGTTTGAATAAAAGTTAGAAAGTAAAACATTCACATAATCATTTTAAATTCTAAATGTTCTAATAACCTGATTTTCATCATTTTAATCAAACAACTTTGAATTTTAAAGATTACACTTCATGTTTCAATTTTAACAGTTAATCACTTAAGACAGAAATTTTGACATTTTGATGATGAAATTTTTTATCATGTTTTGGTTCAGTTTTAACAAGTATTAATCACTTTTAAACAGATATTTCATCATTTTGATGTATAACTTTTAAGAGCTTCAAAGTTCATCAATGGCGATTTTAACAGTTGTGAACATTTTGAGTGATACAGTTGATTTTAAGGTGTTTTGATGCAAATGAGTGATTGAATGTTGATGATCGACAGATTTTAACCTTAAAACAACATTCGATTTAAGTTTTAACACACAAAATCAAAGTGTCGATTCAAACTCCAAAACACTGTTCATCATCGTTTTTCTTTTTAACGGTTGATTTGCAGGTCTATTTAGGTCAAAAACACTTAATCACTACCTTATCCAATTGATCAATCTTGTTATAGAGCAAAACGATTGAATATGATAACAGGCGATTTAGTACAGAGTGTTTGCCTGACAGTGAATGTGTGAAATGATAAGTGTTTGTGAAGAGGCGGGTATTTATATCGTTAAAAATTTTAGGTCAAACTTAAGGTGCCGGGTCAACAAAAAGGACGGGTAAACATAAAAGGCCCAATAAGCTTTGCCGGGTCAAGTACTGTAGTCACGGGTCATGTACTGTAGTGACGGGTCATGTACTGTAGTGACGGGTCAAGTACATAAGTCAAGTCACAAACATGCGTAAAACACTTGACGAGTCAAACACTGTAGAGACGGGTAAGTCACTGTAGTGACGGGTAAAGGTTAGGAACAACTACACCTGATGGGTTTTATTCATCACCCGGCAGAATAGTTGTCTTCAAACATCACCCGGCAATCTTTCTTCATCACCCGGCAACACAGTTGCTTTCCTTCTTCATCCGGCTTGCTTTCTTCATCACCCGGCAACATAGTTGCTTTCATAATCACCCGGCATGCTTTCTTCTTCACACGGCATGCATTCTTCTTCATTACACGGCAACACAGTGTCATACCTTTACACGGCAAGATGTTGGTCCATAATGATCGTGATTTCAGTGCTTTGTTGACTTGTTTAACACAAATATATTCAAGACTTGAAGAACAAAGTGTAAAATATCCAAACAACCCAATAACAAGATTCAACACACAATCGAGGTATATAAGCTACAAAGATAAGTAGAATATGCTCCTAGCACCTAAAATTGAACGATTACACAACACAAATCAGGGAATATTAGCTCTAGTAAAAGATGTGCAAAAGTTGTATAAAGTGAAGATAAGGTTACAATATATAGCAGTGTTAGGTTCGCTGATAGATTCGCTCTAGCGAATCTATCTAGCGAACCAACACAGGTTCGCTGGGCACATAGGTTCGCCCAGTCGACACCTTAATACAAAAGACTACATGACCTGCGGGCGAATCTATAGATTCGCCCGTAGGTTCGCTAGTACAAATACAAATACAAGTTAAACAATTACAAACAAAAGTAACACCGACAAGCCGGTGAGTCCAACCTATACATAGTGACTATCAATACTCCCCCTAGGTTGGACCTCACCTGGGGAAGTCTTCTGGTTTAGCTCCGTCTTGATGGCTTCAAAGATGTTCGATAAACGTTCCTGCCCTTTCTTTAATTCCGGCCATCGGGTTTGTAATGTCTTCAGAACCGGCCTCATCTTCACTCAAATTCAGCATTGAGTCTACGAACTCAGTATCTGCGACCTCAGTATCAGGCTCAAGTTGAACTATCGTTTCCGCCTGTTTCTCTGCAGTTTGCTCCTCGCTTATCACCTCCAAATCAATCACTTCTACTGGTTTCTCAAACCTCTGTTCGATAGTTCGATCAAGCTGTCTTGTCAGATCATCCATGTCCATTTGCTGATCATCCGTCCTCCTCAACCTCTCATTCACAGCCTTTAGCTCAGCACGAATCCCCCGGGCTTTGTTTGCGACCTTCACAAACAGGTTCGCTTCAGCAGCAGTGTCATTTCCAGCCCCGTGCTTTATTCTGTTCTCGCACAGCACCTTCAGATCCTCATCACAGAAGGAGAAGACCTCCATTGGATCAAATAGACGGATTTCTGGACGGTCATCTCCTTTTAATTTGATAATTGCCTCCCCAGTGCTGTTATCATAGAACCATTTCTGAAATTCCTGCAGTCTCGGCGGTTGAGTGTCAGGTACCCTAACTCTGGTCATAACCTTCGGTGCAGCAATCTTTAACACAATCTTGCCCTTCCACGACACCCAATGTTTATCCTTTTTCTGCCTCATCCTCTTCGGCTTCTAATATCCAAAGTTAACAAAATCAGTCTTTGCAGCCTCCTGGACTGTAGCTTCGAACGTGCACGCCCTTCCGCTTTCTTCTTTCCCAAGTAATGGTAGATCAGCCAACCTCCGCAAATCCCACCGAGGCAAGGTGGCAAAATGCTTCCGGTTCTTGATGTAACTGATGTCACCGCCCCTTCTTTTGATCATGTAGGCATCCACCAAACAGTTATACTTCCATGCTATGATTTGTCTATCAAGCTGTTTGGTGTTGGGTTCATCTAGGTGTTGAAATATTGGCACCTCAGGTACAGCTTCTTCATCTTTCCGGAACCATTCGGATTTGTCTAATTCAGCATGTTCAAACTGGTAACTCATCCCCTTTTCTTCCACTTTGTATGTTTCCGGCTCATCATCAATATCTTCTTCACTATCAGCATCGACATCAGTCTCTAGTTCATCTATCAGAGTATAGTCCACACCAGATCCACCGACCACTTCTTCTCCCTCAAACACATCTAAATCAATCCCCATCTCTTCATCAAACTCTTCCTCAACGGCCTTTCCCTTTCCTTTATCACCAAAATCAACATCCATTAACGGATACTTTGCAATATCCGTTAAGGAGTTCAGTTCTGCTTCGGTCATTGCCGGTTCAGTTCCAGCATTTTCTTTCAAACTGTTCAATTCTTTGAAGATCCTCACGATCAGACACTGCTGGTCCTTCATCATCCGTCCCATCTCGTATATCACAGATGATTTCTCAGCATCTTGTGTCTCCAACTGATCATATTTCCCTTTCAACTCAACCAATTCAGCCTTCAATCTTTCAACCTCACCCTTTAATTCACCAGCTGATTCACCCGAAGTACCCCCGGTGTCATGCCTAGCTTTCTTTGATGTTTCAGATTGAGTATCAGACTTTCTCTTCGTCCTCTGTTCCCTTCCAGCATCTATTTCTGCTTGTATCTCATCCACCTCTCGGTCAAACGAATAATCTTTCTCTTTGGCATACGCCTTCCTTTTCCTGATCTTCTTCTCAACCACTTCTATATTTTCTCCGCCCCGTTTCCTTTTCGTCTCCATCAACCTCTGTATATAAACCCATCTTTCGGCCGGATACATATTTTCCCAGAGATAAGCAGTCCTGCCCATACAGTCCGACCTCACCGATTTACAATCTTTGAATATTCTGGAATGCATATCCCAGATTTTCAGTTCTGCACCCTCCACTGGCAGATTTGGCAATTTATCATTCAGAATCATCTGAATGAATCTGTGATACATTAACCATTTAGTCCCTTTTGTGGCATGGATGTTCTCGAGCATGTAATTGAATATCAGCTTCGCCAGATTTGCCTTCTGCACTCGGCAGAACAGCACCATAGCTCGAGCCCAGTCCAAGTTTAGCCCGTCCGTGCCACCTTTCCTATGATCCAGGCACATGATAAACACGTGAGCGATGTACCTCCACTCCTGGATCAAGTAGGACTTAACAAACTCCATTTTCTTCTCGCCGGGCATCGGACCCTCATACCCAGCAGTCCGGAGTGCTCCATACACATCCTCAGCAGTCATATTTACCTCCTCACCAACATCCTCTTCTAATCTTAGAATCCTAGCCAAATCGGCTTCAGTAAACTCCAAGTCATACCCACCGACTTTGGCACAGATACGTGACGGCTGTACCGACACGTTCATTACTGCAGTTCGCCAGAAGTCCCGAACGTGCAGCTCATATATAGTGGGTGAGTGAGATATAGCATAATGTATGTGTGACGACTTCAGCCATTTGATGGAGTCTCTATAGCTGCTGGCCTTTTCATGGTTTTCATCAAGCAAAGCACACATGTTGTGCTTCTTCTCAAAGAATAATGTCGACATTGTGCCTGAAAAATAAACGGAGATTGATCAGAAACGAAGATTTGAAAAACAGTTAATAGATTCGCTGGAAGTTAGGTTCGCTGGTATAGCGAACCTGAGATTTTGGCACCAGAACCTATAGATTCGCTGACAGGAAAAATCAGTCATTGTGGTCGAGCGAATGTATAGGTTCGCTAGAAACAGTCGGGCGAATCTATGTTGTTGCGCGGGCAGCATAACGACATAGGTTCGCTCGAAGTTTTGAACTTTCGTTCAGTTTCGCCAGACGAACACATAGGTTCGCTGGAAACCCTAGTTTTTGAAAAACAGCCAAAATCACATACAGTCCATCATTAACAGGCATTCAAGGCAACAAACAGTCAAAATAAACATTAAACGAGGCTATTATGAAGAAAAACCCTAAAAACTAACACCACATCAGTCTTTGATTTGCACACAATCACAGATTTAACAGATTGACAGGTTTATAGTGCGATTAAGAGTTTAAAATGGAGATTAGGATGAAATCGATCACATACCAGACACTATTTATGATGTTTAAGTGTGGAAAAGACCGGTTGAAGTGAGAATCGAACGTTAGTGTTGAGTTTTTTTTTTTTTTTTTTTTTTTTTTGAAAATCGTGCTACAGTACAGTTGGACAGCGAATATTTGAGATAATTCGCTGTCACTGTATATATATACACACATAGGTTCGCTGGCAGACAGTCCAGCGAACCTTAGGTTCGCCGGAAGACCAAAAGACAAGGCAGCCGACTGGTTCGCTAGCAGGTTCGCTGACACATAAATAAGGATGTTTCATGTCAGCGAATCAAAGAGATTCCGAGCGAACTTTGGGGTCCAGGCGAACCTGTAGGTTCGCGTTAGGTTCGCTAGCACACACAAAAAAATATTTTTGGATTTTCTTAAATTTTAAAATATTTGTAAATCCGTGAAAACGTCCCACGATATCAACGCTCCAAAAATAAACATATACACATATAAACATATACACATATAATCCTAAAATTACTTGTAATAACAAGATAGAAGTTAAAATTAAAATTAAAATAAAATAAAGACAAAGTTTTAAACGCTAATAAGGATATATATTCTTCATGATGTTTTGAGTAGAATCCGGAGAATCATCGATTGGCGGGATTGCAGATATGTTTGTCCATTTAAACCCATGCCTTAGTCCTTTCAACAAGAGATCAGCAGCTTCTTTTATCATGTTTATGGTTTGATTGAAGAAGCTCAGACAACTCGGTCCCCACAGACATCTAGGTAAAAAAGAACAAGTTCTGTCATCAGGGTATATCAGAGCAATACGATTGACTTTGCTTGAATTTCAATGATCAACTTTTGAATGTTGACCGATGCATTAGCTTCTTTTGACACTTGTGCAATTTTGCATCTTTTCTTTGTGAGTGGAGCTTGTCAGCAATTGATTCATTTGAAAACAATGTGACTTATTATTTGGGAAACTCAAATAGTCTAGAGCTCCAGGTCTATACTGACGTATAACAGAGGAGATAAACATTTGAGCATGCTCGGTGAATCTTCAGGTCAATACTTCCGTATAGCAGAGAAGATCCACCAACTCCAGGTCAATACTTCCGTATAGCAGAGGAGTTAAGCACTTTGACTCAATACATTCTGAGGAGTTAACGAGTAACTCACTCAGAGGCTTTTCCGAAGAGCATCACTAGCAGCTTTTTATTTTATTTGTTTTGCATACTAGAAACTCGATTCGGGGATAGGGCGAGGGTGATTTGGGATGTTTTAGGGAAAATCAAGGCAAAGATTTGACGCTCTCAACCCATTTTTGACAGAACCATTATCTTTGTGCAATCCAATCACGTCAAGGAGATAATCCTTGTTGTCGAGATCTTGAGCGTTATGTTTGGCTGCACAATCACTATTTACTTCGTTTTCGGGCTGAGCCTATCTGACATATCCCAAACGCAATGCTTCTGACCTCCTTCAACGACTCTTCAACATCAATCAAAACGGAGATCCTGAAATAGCAAACTTTGAAAAACTATAAATAGTTAATCTTTTATATCTCCCCCAAAATTTCTATATAATAGCCGTATAAAAGAAATTTTTGTTTTTCAGATTTTCTTAATATATATATACAGAGTTAAAAGAAAATAAAAGAAGATAAAATGAAATAAAGTAACGGAGCAATGAATTGAGTGACCCACGGATTTTTCAAAGAAGAATAAGCAAAAGAAAAAGTTATTTACGTATTTACAAAAGGATTCTCACAGAAAAAGGTTTTCAAAAAGATATAAGACCCAGCATGGAGATCAGTTCATAAAAACGTGGTTTGTCAAATGTTTTTGTGAAAAGATCAGCTTTTTGCTTTCTAGTTTCGATAGGAATAATATCAATAAACCCCTTTTCCTGTGCATCCCGGATTGCATGAATTCTTGTTTCAATGTGCTTGGTGCGAGTGTGATGAATAGGATTCTTGGCAATTCCAACAGCAGCTTCATTATCACAAAAGAGTGGCGTATGAAGAAACTTGATGCCATAATCCATCATCTGATGTTGAATCCACAGCACTTGGCAACAGCAACTTGAAGCAGCAATGTATTCTGCTTCTCCTGTGGACAGAGAGACGGTTGTTTGCTTCTTGCTTTGCCACGAAACAAGACATTCTCCAAGGTATTGACATCCGCCAGTGACTGATTTCCTGTTAATCCTGCAACCAGCATGATCACTATCAGAAAAAGCATGTAAATCAAAGTTCCCACCTTTTGGGTACCAAAGTCCCAAACGAGAGGAACCCTTAAGGTAACGGAAAATTCGTTTAACAGCTTTTTCATGCGATTCTTTTGGATTGGCTTGGAAACGAGCACAGTAACACACGGCAAATGTAATATCTGGACGACTTGCAGTCAGATACATGAGAGATCCGATCATCGAGCGGTACCGATGAGCATCCACAGGATTCCCATTATCATCGGAAGTAAGGCATGTTTGAGCTGTAAAAGGAATTAATTCAGGAGAAGAGTCATCCATGCCAAACTTCGTGAGGATTTCTTTGATATATTTCTCTTGGTGGATTAGAATCCCATCAGGCTTTTGCTCCACTTGCAGCCCCAAGAAGAAACACATCTCCCCCATTATTGTCATCTCAAAACGATCCATCATCACCTTCTCAAATTCTCTACACAACCCTTCATTAGTCGAACCAAAAATGATATCATCAACATACACTTGAACGATCAGCAGCTCGCCATCCACCTCCTTCTTGAACAATGTCATATCTATA
Source organism: Tagetes erecta (assembly GCA_030867185.1). Classification (NCBI taxonomy): domain Eukaryota; kingdom Viridiplantae; phylum Streptophyta; class Magnoliopsida; order Asterales; family Asteraceae; genus Tagetes; species Tagetes erecta. The sequence continues at coordinate 39,225,799 of CM061487.1, read as the reverse complement.
CTCCCACGAGAGAAACCCTTGCTGAGAAGATACTGTGTCAGAGTTTCATACCAGATCCGTGGAGCTTGATGTAACCCATACAAGGATTTATCAAGCGTGTAAACCTTTGACGGGAAATCGGGATCCTCGAAACCTGGTGGTTGACAGACATAGATCTCCTCATCAATATCTCCATATAGAAATGCACATTTCACATCCATCTGATAAACTTTAAAGTTTTTGTTCGCAGCATGAGCAAGAAAGATTCTGATGGCTTCCAGGCGAGCGACTGGAGCAAAAACTTCGGTGTAGTCAATCCCCTCCTCTTGAGCAAATCCTTGAACAACCAGTCTCGCCTTGTTTCTGATTACAACACCACGATCATCTGGCTTGTTTCGGAAAACCCATTTAGTGCCGATTGGACACTTGTTAGGAGGAAGATCAACCAGTTCCCAAACTTTAAGCTTCCTGAATTGCTGCAGCTCCATTTGCATGGCATCCACCCAACTTGGATCTTCAAGTGCTTGTTTATAATTCTTTGGAACAACTTGAGACAGAAAGGCAGCATAAAGACATTCATTAATCAAACCACTCTGACTCCGAGTTCGCACACCATCAGTAATAGATCCAATGATATAATCGTGAGGGTGGTTTTTCAGGGTTTTGAAGTCAGTGTTCAGCAGTAAAGGATTTTGGTCGGTTGAGGGTGTTTGATTTGATGGTTGTGGAGGTGTAGGTGATGGGATGGTAGTGGATGTAGATGGAATGTCTGATGGAGAAGTTTGAACAGTTTGAGGTGGTGGAGGTGATGGAATGTCAAATGAAGTGGGTGGTAGTTGTGAAGCAGATGTGGAAGGTTGTGGTTGTGATGGTGTAGGTGTATGATTGAAAATGGAAACCGATGTGTGTGGAATGATGTCGTCATCGTCAGAGTCAGGAAGATTAAATGATTTGAAAATGGTGGTGGAATCATAAAACCAAGCTGGTTCACTACCAATACTGGTAGTGTTTGACTCTTGCCAGTCAACATAGTAGGACTCTTGCACAATCCGCGTTCGCTTGTTGTAAACACGATACGCCTTTTGTGTGGTCGAGTATCCCACAAAGAAGCATTCATCAGAGACAGCACCAAACTTCGTCTTCTGATCTTGAGTATTCAAAAGAGTGCAAGAACATCCAAAGGGGCGCAGAAAATCAATCAGCGGCTTAATCCCTCGAAACAGTTGGTATGAAGTCTTCATCTTTTCCTTGACAATCAGTACCCTGTTAAGAACATAAGCTGCACAATTAACCGCTTCAGCCCAGAAAATAATTGGAAGTTTTGACTCGATCAGCATAGTTCTAGCGGCCTCCACAAGGGTTTGATTCTTCCTTTCAGCAACACCATTTTGTTGTGGTGTTCGGGCAGCGCTAAACTGTCTGAGAATACCCCGTTGTTCACAGAAGGAGTTGAAGATGTGGTTTCTGAATTCAGTTCCGTTATCGCTTCTGATGGCCTGAACCTTTTTCTTTCCAAGAACCTCGATTAACGGAATCAGCTTCATCAATTCTTCGGCAGTCTCACTCTTGTTTGCCATGAATCTCACCCAGGTGTACCTAGAGTAATCATCTATGACAACCAAGCAATAAGACTTTTTAGCAATAGATTTGACACTTATTGGACCAAATAAATCAGTATGTAACAATTCGAGGGGCTCTGAGATAGTATTTGTAATTTTGAGTTTATGTGGCTTTTTGTGCTGTTTTCCTTTAGCACAAGCCATGCATTTCTCAACCACTGAAAAGTCTTTGAGTGGTAAGCCCCTAACCAAATTGTTCTTAACTAATTTATTCAGAATTTTAAAATTAATGTGCCCTAAACGTTTATGCCACAAAAATGATTCAAAGGATGATGCTTTAGACAGAAGACATGTCACGGTGGAGTTTGATTCTTTTGATCCCATATTCAACATATAGGTATCATTTCGTCTCGGAGCTCGCATGATCACCATATCTTCAGGAATGGTAAACTCTGGCTTCAAGAACAGGCATTCATTTGGAAGAAACATTACAGGAATATTTTTATCACAGATTTGTGATACACTCAGAAGATTGAATGCCAGTTCAGGAACATAGTTGACGTCTTCCAAAGTAAGTGAGCCATTTGAGACTTCTCCTTGACCAATCATCTTCCCTCCTTTCTTGTCTACCGCAAAAGCAACATAACCGCCATTTATGATCCTATAGTTAGTCAGAAGATCCTTCAATCCTGTCATATGTCTGGAACATCCGCTGTCAATATGCCAATGACTATTTACAACGGCATTTGAATGTTCCTGACATTTATTAAAAAAATGAAAAGTTAGACCTTTGAAATAGGCACCCAAGTCTTTGTGTACTTGGGTGGTGGAGCAGATGAAGAATTACAAAAGAAATTATTTACAAAAGAGTTTAATCTTTTTCCGAAAGATTTTTGCTTTGAGCTATTTTGGATTAACTTAGGGCATTGCTTGACAGTGTGACCAGTATTTCCACATTTAAAACAATGAGATTTAAAACCAGCTTTGGGAACTCTGTTAACAGGAATTTTATCCATTACAATTTCCTCATCACATTCAGACAGTTGTGAGTTGCAGTCACTGTAAGTGTCATAGAGTTCTTTTAACTTACCTGTTGTGACTTTAACTGTATCAGATTCCGGTTTTGGTTTAAGAATGTATGAAAACGATGATTCCTTCTCTTTTGGTTTTGAAATTCTCACAGGTGTGAAAGATGGAATTTGATGAGTGAAGAACTTTTGAAAACAGTTTGTTTTGGTTTGACTTTCAGAGACATGACCTGAAAGTTTGTCTTTGTCATTCACACACACATTTTCAATCAAATCATCATTCAACACATTAGGGTTTGAAGTAGAGCACCCTAGATTACTATTAAACATGGAATTGACTGAACATGACACATTACTACAAACAGGATTAACTAAACTAATGTCTTCAAAAGACTTCTTGGAATCAGAACTACTGCAATCACTACTGCCAGAACAACCGAGCCCAACACTCCCACCATATGCGTAATCCTCTCTAACTTCCTTAAGATTTACTTCACTTAAACCTGCAATGGAACTGTCAGTATCATTCTGCATAATCTCTTGAATTAACTCATTTGAGGGATGAGGAATAGGTGTAGGAGAGTAACAGAAAGTACTCGGTGGAGGATATGCATATGTTTCATTGTTACTAAGACCCAAACCCGTCTTAACTCTGGCCCCCCTTTGTTTCTTGCACAGTTCCTCCCTTTTCATACCAGATATAGTCCACTGCTGCAATTTGTTTTTAAGTTTTCTTGCTTCAAATTCAGCAAGTGTAACTTGCTCAGTCAAGTAGTTAATTTCACAGTTCTTTTCTAAAAGAGTCCTTTTTAAGTGTTCATTTTCCTTTAAAGCTTCTCTTAACAAAATATTTTGATTCACTTAATTTAAGCTCTTTGATGGTTCTTTTTAATTCATTTTCGTTTGACATTAACAGTTTATTTGCTTTGTATATGCCTATTAAACGAATTTTGCAAGCAGATGAACACATATCTTCAATAACATCGTAAGGAAGACCAATTACCAGTTTCTCGGCAGCCAGAGCACGATCACATTGGCAGTAGGGAGTGCTTCTTTTGAATTCATCAACTGCATCCAGCCTTGCCTTCTCAATCATTTCTTCCAAGCTAACCTTAGACTCCTCCTCATGCTTCACTTCATTAACAGCAGCTTCACAAACTAACCCTGAATGATTCAGATGTCCTTGAGCAATAACATCTGATTGAACTTTAACAACATTCTCCACTTTCTCTTCCTCTTCCTTTTCATAAAATTCTTTGAACGGATCAAAGAGATTTATATCATTTTCATCAAACTCAGCAATTTCGGCAACAAGGGCATGGTTAATCTCCTCCTTGGTTTCTTCAATTTCTGCACTCCAATCAAAGTTGGTGAGCAGTGCAGTTTCATTCTTTGACTTTGCTTCCTCAACCTTTTCTTGAATTGGAGCAGATATTGGATTTGCAGAGTTAACTGGCTCAGTAACAATTGGTAATGGGCATTCTCTCTTGAAGTGGCCCAGTTGTTTGCAGTTATAGCATCTTAACTTTCCCTTGTCATACCCCAGCTTACCATTCTGTCCCTGATTTCCAAAGTTTCTTCTGCCAGTTCTTTCCATGAATCGTCTGGCACGAAGAGTGAGCATAGCCATCTGCCATTGGATATCTGTTTCCTCCAGATCATCAGGATCCACCTGATACATATCTTCTACAGTCATACCCTTCCCTTTCAACTCACCTGCAACAAGAGCTTCATAACTGTGAACAAACATTCCAAATAAAGCCATAGTATCTGACGGAATCTGTGTGGTCACAGATGCATTTGAGCTTGAACCAGCATTTGTAGATGCACCAGCAGATTTAACAGACACATGACCTGATGATCCTCTAGATGCAGCACTGTAAACATAAGAGTTTGCAGCGGATGAGATAAGTGCAGCATTTTGAGAGGGAATGTTTGGAACCATCATTGACTGATTATATTCTCTTCTCTTCACATCAAGGTCAAAAGACTTCAGCTTGTTGATGACGTCCATCAGTTTGTAGTCAGGAAAGTTCCTCTCTTGTTTCAACAGCTTGATTTGAAGGCTCCATTGAGGAGGAAGGGAATCTAACAGTTTTGCTACTTGTTCATGATTGCCGAGCTTATCGTCATACTTCTTCAGATTACTTGACACAGACAGGAATCGATTTGTAATATCAGTCAAGTTCTCTTGTGAATACCCAACAAAAGAGTTGAATTCCTTTTCAGCTTGAGCTTTTCTGTCCAGTTTCAGATCCTCATTGCCATCATAAAATTCACACAATGCATCATACAGGCTCTTTGCAGTTGTATGTTCAGCAAACCTGTTGAATATGTCCTGATGCAAGCAAAGTATCAATGCCCCTAGTGCCTTCTTGTCACGATCAAGTAACTTGATATCTGTTTCAGTAAAAGTAGTTGGATCTGTGTTTACTGAGGTGACGGTTCCTTCAACAGTTGTTGGCACGTGCGGACCATTTACTATAGATTCCCATTGATTGTAGTCTGTGTAATAGAAGAAAGCTTTCAAACATCTTTTCCAGTCTTCAAAGTTTTCACCACTAACAAGCCTCGGTGGCCTGTTAGGTTGAACGCTGTCCAGATCATTCATATTAAGTGTTGATGAAGTCATAACTTTGAACAGATTATAGATTCGCTGGAAACAAACAGATTCGCTGGCTAGATTCGCTAGAAGAACACAGCAGATTCGCTGGCAGATTCGCTGGAAGCAGATTCGCTAGACAGTCAAATAGTTTCGCTGACGAGCAAGCACAGATTCGCTGGCCTGATTTTGGCAGCAGTTTCGCTTGCACAGTCAGACAAACAAGTGAACTTTCGTACGATGAAATATCAGATTCGCTGGCCACAACACAAACCAATCAGGACAAAAATTTGAATTAGGTTCGCTGGATGAACAGTTAGTTTCGCTGGTTGAACAAATAGATTCGCTGGTAGCTCAACCACCCTGCAACAGTACGGAAACAGCTCGAAAACCTTCAAAACTTGACCATTTGCATACACGTTTGTTTTAAAAGCTTCCTATGACCAAATACCACAATCTTTGAGCAAAATACAACTCCAAAAACACAAAAACAAGCTTGAAACAGAATCAAAAGTATTTTTCGACCCAAAAACTCCAAAAACAACACGAAAATCACTAGAATCAAACAATCAAGAGCACTAAGGCTCTGATACCATATTGTTGGTCCATAATGATCGTGATTTCAGTGCTTTGTTTACTTGTTTAACACAAATATATTCAAGACTTGAAGAACAAAGTGTAAAATATCCAAACAACCCAATAACAAGATTCAACACACAATCGAGGTATATAAGCTACAAAGATAAGTAGAATATGCTCCTAGCACCTCAAATTGAACGATTACACAACACAAATCAGTGAATATTAGCTCTAGTAAAAGATGTGCAAAAGTTGTATAAAGTGAAGATAAGGTTACAATATATAGCAGTGTTAGGTTCGCTGATAGATTCGCTCTAGCGAATCTATCTAGCGAACCAACACAGGTTCGCTGGGCACATAGGTTCGCCCAGTCGACACCTTAATACAAAAGACTACATGACCTGCGGGCGAATCTATAGATTCGCCCGTAGGTTCGCTAGTACAAATACAAATACAAGTTAAACAATTACAAACAAAAGTAACACCGACAAGCCGGTGAGTCCAACCTATACATAGTGACTATCACAAGAAGATTTCTCTTTTACCCGGCTGTATAGTAAACACTTGTCACCCGGCTTGATATCTATGACCTTCACCCGGCTGTATTTGACATGATCTTTGCCCGGCTGTACAGTGGTCATAATATCTTCACCTTTTCTCAATCACCCGGCTGTATCAACACTCAACATTACCCGGCTGAACAGTATGTTCATTACCCGGCAGAACAGTTGTATCTGATATCTTTTCCCGGCTATAACACTTTAAGCAATTTCTTCACTTTTTCTCGTCTGTTGACTTTTTCAACGGCATTTATTGCACCTGCAAACATTCTCGACACATTAATTAGACAAGATATCCTTAAAAAGAATTTGTCTAGTTAATTATCAACAATATTAAAACAAGTCAATAATCATTAATTCCAATTAAAATCATTTTTCTTTTTCTTTTTCAAAGATGTTTTTGCACAACCAATTTTTCTATATCCCGAAGCATTTTCTTAAAAACATATTACAGGACCTTGGGTTTGTTTTTAACACTTCCAATACCTTTGCTTTTCATACCACATAATCTTGTTCATTCAAAACACACTTATTCAAAAACACAATATTTTTGGATTTTTGTAGATATTTTTCTTCAATTTTATTCTCCCCCTAAACTTGAAATTTCTTGAAATTTTTAAGTTTAACAAGGATGTCGATGTGTCAATAAAGATTCCATATGCCTGCACACACAAAGCACACACATTAAAATAAAGACATATGCAATGCAATGAATCATAATATCGCAGTGAGATCATACCACACATTATCTGAACATGTTTTGCAAGTTTTGAATAGACATTTGACTTATGCTTGATTGAGTGATGATATGAAAACATACCAATTAGCTCGAGTTGACACACTTACTTTTTCAGTATCATGATGATATTTAAGGTTCGATTAGAATGACTTATGTGACCCACATGTATACATATGTCAACATATTTCCTTATCAATCACTACCTGAATGCATATTGTACAAAAACCTGGTCACTTACAGTCATACACAGTGTGGAATCTGGGTTTTATTCGGATTTGGTCCACTTTGGGACTTCTTTTTAATTCCATCTTTGGGAATTTTTCATTTCCTATCGTTCCCCTTGGGAATCTTCTGAATTCCTTTTTGGAATTTTTGTTTGGTGTCGGTCCACATTTGGGACTCTTTTTGTTCCATCTTTGGGAATCTTTTGCTGCACCTTGAAGCTCAAAAGAGACTTCGTGTGAGACTTCAGGTCTGTGGGTACCACAACAAAGAAGCTCACGATGCGGTTCATCACACTGAATACACTGCATCGTCACCCGATCATGCGCAACTATCATTACAAGCAATGTATCAAAAGATATATATCTAGACATGTATAACAATGGAACTTAACACAAAGATCATTAAGTTTATGTTTGTCAACAATGAAACTTACTTTTTCAGTCTAATTGCCTGAGCTGTCTAGCACATCAATTAACATTCATCAGTCTTTATTAAAAATGATGTAACAAATAATGTCTAGTGTAACTATCATTTCTCACTATTTGCAATATAGATTCTTATGACATGATATTTTCTTTTCTTTTTGATTTTATATTTTGTTTTTGCTTTTCTTTTTCATGCACACACACAATGCAAAAAATAAAATAAAAGACAAAGGAATCAATACATGACATCAACTTATAATATTTTTGGCATTTATATTTTCTGATTTTTCTTTTTGTTGTTGAAAAATAGAATCAATCATGATTGATTAATCCTATGGATTGAATTAAAAATTCAAACCGGCCTGACAAAAATGATTTTGTGAAAAGATCTACCAGTTGTTTGTCGGTATGAACTTTAATCAAGATTATTAAACCTTTTTCAGAGTTGTCTCTTAAAAAGTGATATCGAATTTCGATATGTTTGGTTTTTGAGTGTTGAACAGGATTAGCAGTAATGAACATAGCAGCAGTATTGTCTATGTAAATAGGAGTTTTGAGAAAGTTAAACCCGTAATCCAGCAATTGATTTTGTAACCACAAAACTTGAGAACATCCTGCAGATGCAGCGATATACTCTGCTTCAGCAGTGGATACAGAAACGTTGGTCTGCTTCTTGCATTGCCAAGAGACAAGTCTAGGACCCAGAAATTGACATCCACCAGTTGTCGATTTCCTGTCGAGAGCACATCCACCAAAATCACTGTCAGAGTAACTATATAATTCAAAATTTCCTTCATAAGGATACCATAACCCAAGATTCGGTTTCCCTTTAAGGTATCTGAAAATACGTTTCACAGCAACCAGGTGCGACTCCTTTGGATCAGACTGATATCTTGCGCATACACATACAGCATACATGATGTCTGGTCTTGATGCAGTAAGATACATCAGTGAACCGATCATTGATCTGTATAGTGTTTGATCCACGGATTTGCCTTTCGGATCCGGTTGTATCTTGCAGTTTACATCAGATGGAGTTCGAATTGTTTGACAATCTTGCATCTTGAACTTCTTCAACAACTTCTCAACAAATTTTGATTGATTGATGAAAATTCCGTCAACAGATTGTTTCACTTGTAATCCAAGAAAGAAGTTAATCTCCCCCATAGAACTCATCTGGAATCTGCATTTCATGATTTCCTCAAATTCTTTGCACATTGACTCACTGGTTGATCCGAAGATAATATCGTCCACATAAACTTGAACACATAAGAGATCGTCATTCTCCCTCTTCATAAACAAAGTTGGATCAATCTGTCCTCTTGTGAATCCATGTTCTAGTAAATGCTTGGATAATGTCTCATACCAGATTCTAGGAGCTTGATGTAGACCGTAAAGTGCTTTACTCAACTTGTATACACGATGAGGATAGTCAGGATCTTCAAAACCCGGAGGTTGTCTGACATATACGTCATCTGTAATCGGTCCATACAGAAAAGCGCCTTTTACGTCCATTTGGAATACTTTAAACTTCATGAAGGAAGCATATGCAAGAAAGACACGTATGGCTTCAAGTCTTGCGACCGGAGCGAACACCTCTTCGTAATCAATGCCTTCTTCCTGAGTATATCCCTGTGCAATGAGTCTTGCTTTGTTTCTCACAACAATGCCACGTTCGTCTGGCTTGTTTTTGTACAACCATCTTGTACCAATCGCATTCTCTCCTTCAGGTAAGTCCACTAATTTCCAAACTTCTTGTTTGCGAAATTGAAGTAACTCCTCTTGCATGGCTTCAATCCAACTATTATCTTGTAACGCTTCTGAAATGTTCTTCGGCACCACTTGAGAAAGAAAACACGAATAAAGACAAACGTTTGCTTGCTCAGTCTGACTTCTTGTAGTTCTCTGATTCAACGGCCCAATAATCTGAGAGACAGGATGTTTCTTGTGAATTCGATGAATTGGTATCTCATCTCCTTGCACTTGAGTCTCCAGATTAGACTGATTCAGATTCGGTAGATCTTGTAGAATGGAAGAAGTATGCGGAGTGAAATTAGGAACTTGATCCGGTGAATTGATGAAGTAATCAAATGTTTCTGGAATAACTTCAGCATTCGGATCTGATGATGGTTGATTTTGGACAGATCCACCATCATTAGGAGAATTTTGCGGATTTACATCTTCTTCAAGATTGTTTGATTCTTGATCTTCTTGCGAACCAGAAGGACCCGGAGCTTGACTGGATTTGACATGATCAGGATTGTGAAATGACATGAACGGATATTCTGAGTTGGGATTTCCATCCTCGTCATTATCAGAATCGTCACTAAAGCATCCCAAGTCACCTGATTCTTTCCTTGTTTTTCCTGAAAAATCAAATAAGTTAGAATTGAAAGATTTTGATAACGAATCTAAATCAAATAACCATTCGGGACCATGCGCCACTGACGGAAACGAATTTTCTAAAAACTTTACGTTAATAGTTTCAATAACAGTATTTGTTTTGCTATTAAAAACCCGATAAGCTTTAGAAACAGACGAATAACCAAGGAAAAATCCATCGTCAGATTTTGACTCAAATTTCCCGAGATGATCATTTAAATTTAGAACAGTTACGGGACAACCAAATGCTTTCAAATAAGAAATATTCGGTTTTCTTCCAAATAACAACTCATAAGATGTTTTCTGTTTGTCTTGCACTAATAGTGTCCTGTTTTGTACAAAACACGCAGTAGCAATAGCTTCGTCCCAAAAAGTGATAGGGATTTTGGCATCTGCGAGCATGGATCTTGCTGCTTCAATTAGTGTCCGGTTTTTCCGTTCCGCAACCCCGTTCTGTTGAGGCGTTCTTGGAGCACTAAATTGTCTAGCAATTCCTTTTCAGCACAAAACAAATCAACATTAGCGTTTTTAAATTCAGTTCCATTATCACTTCTTAAAACTTTCACTTTACAATCCAACTGATTTTCAACTTTGACAATAAATTCTTTTAACAACTCAGCAGTTTCAGATTTAGCATGCAAGAAATAAACCCAAGAAAATCTAGTAAAATCGTCAATAATGACAAAACAATAAGACTTCTTTCCGATGCTTTGAACATTTGTTGGTCCGAAAAGATCCATATGTAGCATCTGCAAGGGTTTTGAAATGTAGTTTTCTAGCTTGGACTTAAAAGACATTCGGTGCTGTTTTCCTTTCAAACATGCTGGACAGAGATCAGTTGTAGAGAATTTTTTCGATGGGATTCCCACAGCGTGATTTCCAGTAACCAGTCGATTCATGTTTCTGAAGTTTGAATGGCCCAGCCGTCTATGCCAAAGCTGACTCTCATCATTTGAAGCATGTGCAATGAGACAAGTAGTTTCGGTTTCGGCATCAATCTGTGACATATCCAACTTGTATACATCACGATCTCTTGGAGCTTTCACCACTACCCATTCATTGTCAATCTTGAAACCTGGTTTGAGAATGTAACAGAAAGAACCATCAAATAAGGTTGAATAAGATTTATCACAAATTTGAGATACACTTAGTAAGTTAAAGTTCAACTGTGCACAGTAGTTGACTTTATCAAAACTAATGACCCCATTGGATACGGTTCCTTCTCCTGTTATCTTTCCACCCGCATCACCTCCAAATGCAACGTGTGTACCATTTTTCAGCTTGAAATCCTGAAGCAAGGCATGGTTGCCTGTCATATGCCGGCTACACCCACTATCAACGAACCATGAGTTGATAGGTCTTCTTGGGCGTACCTGCAATTCAACAATCACTTAGTTAGTTTGGTCAACCCAGGCCTACACGGTCTTGGGTTTTCCGAATCTATCTGCAATAGTAACTTGTTGATATTGAACATTTTGAAAATTTGTTTCATTTAAGAGATTTTGATGCTGATAACTGTTGTTTCGCCCATTGGCGTTCATTGATTGCTTTCTCCTCAAAGCACTAAACCTTTCCTCTAGCTTAGGATCAAGGTTATTTTCAAACTTTTGGTTTCTTACCATTAAAGCTCTTGGTTTAAAACTGTTAACCTGCACATTTCTTGAAAAGTTAGATACAGAATTGTTTCGATTGAAGTTTCTCAAAACCGGAGAATGACTTTGACTCATATTTTGAAAACCAAATGAATTATTTCTTTGAAAGTTTGAATATGGAGTCATTTCTCTAGTTGAGTTTGATCGAAAGAAACAATCCTTTGTGTCATGGTTTCTTCTTTCACAGATATCACAAAACTTGTTATAAAAACATTCTTCTGAAGAATGATTTCTTTTGTTACAGAAACTGCAGTACCTGTTAAAGAAACATTCAGCAGTAGTATGGTTATAACGATCACAGTTCTCACAATCTTTCTTGCTAATCCTAAAGAGCCGATTGTTAACTTTTGATGTTGAACCAAAACGTGATTCATTATCTTGGTTGTTCGGTTTTAGATTAACGTTCTTTTGTGGAGATATTGTTTGTGATTTTGATTGCATGGGACTTTGGTTCGATTTTAAACTGTTCTGTTTGGTTACCTTTTTGTTTTCAATTCTCTTATCGTTGACAGCGGAAGACTTAGGACCTGAACCTGTTTTCAGACCAGAGTTAGATTTGATTTGAGCATTGATTTGGTTACCATAAGAACCGTTCATGTCGAAAGTACTTGCAGACACAAACTTGATTGTCTTACCTTTTGACACTTTCTTGACAGGTTTAACTTTGTCAGTTTTAACACTTGGAACTTTGGTGTTATCATTTGATTTCAAGACACTTTTGCCTTTTGACTGTTTCGTTTCAGATTGATTGTTCATTGTTTTCGATTTCTGCTTCTTTACATTCGAAACTTCAGTCTTTTTCACTTCTTGCTTCTTGATCAACTGAGCAGCAACTTGCGCCTTTTGTTCTTTCTTCCACCTGATGTATTCAGGATCATTAAATCCTGAAAACTCACCTTCTTCCTTCACCGTTGTTTCTGGTTCGAGATTAAGTTTTGGATAATCAATGACTTGAATTAGAACAGGCTCCAGTTTGTTTTCGGATTTGTTGCTTGCTTCATCATCTGCTTCAGTTGTCACATCATCTTCTTCTTTCAAGCTTTCAATCAACACCTCAGATCCTTCGGACTCGGATTTACTTCTTTGAATTTCTTTGAATTCATTAAAGTTTTCCGGTAAGGTTTGAGTGATTGAATTTGGCATTGGTTCATGAGTAAAACCCAACCCGGTTTTGTTTTTGTTACCTCTTTCATTAACGAGTTGTTCAACCATTGTTTTACAACTTTTAACTTTCTTTAATTCAACTTGTGTGACAGCATGTTCAACTTTTTCTTGTTCAAAGTTCTTTGTCATTTCTTCAAGTTGTTTGGTCACAAGTTCCAGATCTTTTAAAGTTTTGTTCCATGATTCAGTTAGTGACAAAATCTTCTCATCAGAAATTTTGTGATCAATTTTAAGTTGTTCATGAATCTTTTCATGTTTGCTTAATTTGTCACCGATTTTAAATGAATGAGTTCGATAATGTTCTACTTGTTGAATGCATTGATCAGAACACAACCTTTCCTTAACATCAGCAGGTAATGGAACATAGTTAGGGGGTAAATCAATACTAACCTTTGGTTGTTCTGTAGATGATGAAGACTCACTGGATGTAGCCATTAACGCAATTTCAGACTCAGATTCTTCAACAGGATCAGACTTTGCACTCCAGTCATAATCTTCAGAATCTTCACTCACATCTTCAATCATCTTACCATCCCCTTCTTCTGACCAATCTTCTTCTATTTCACATACCAGTGCCAAACTTGATGTAAGATCAGACGTAAATTGTTCTGCATAAGCGCTCCAATCATAACCGTCTTTTACACTTACTACCAGTGCCTTTGTTTGGTCTTCTGGTTTCTTTCCTTCATCTTTCAATTCAGGCATGGGAAGACTTTGATATGGTTTCTGAAAGAAACGTTGATTTCTTTGTTGATAACTTGAAGATTGTTGAGAACTTTGACCTTGATTGCTTGAACTAGCTTGGTCATTGAAATTCTTAGGAGCTTTGCATTCTCTTGAGAAATGACCATACTGGTTACAATTAAAACATCTGGCCTTTGATTTGTCAAATCCAACTGTCTTGTTAGCATGAGGTTTGTAACTTCGGTTAACATATGCATGCTTTTGTGTTCGATACGCAACCATGACCATTTGCCAATTAAGGTCCATTTCCTCAACATCAACTGGATCCATCTCAAATAAGTCTTGAAGGACAACATCCATTTGAGTTAAATGACTTCCTTGATATGCTTGAAAACTTGCCATAAAAGCAGTAAAGGCAGTTTTAGTTTCGTCATCTTGTAACAGAATGTTCATAACATCTTTCACCTTTGCTTGAACATTTGTATTTTGACTTTCTGATTGATTCTTCAAATTCTGACTTGGAACTTGAGCTCTTGGTGGAGATTGAGGTTGAGAATAAGTTGGTGAACTTGGAAAGTATGCTGAATCAGTATAGAAACTGGCACCAACGAATAAATCACCCTCTTCTTCAAACTTCATTGCATCTTGTGCAAGAAATGCATTCTCCACAGTATTGGCAGGATTTACCACGTACTTATACTGAGTTTGTGAGCTTGATCTATCAGTATTTCTTGATCCTTCATCAATCTCAACTTCTTCTATCTTTCCAATAAGTAGATCTAGTTCCATTGGAAATTTCTCAGTATGTTTCCACAAAGTAACAGTTTGCTTCCATGATGATGGTAAAGCACATAACAATCGATCATTCAAGTCTTGAAGTTCAGTCTTCACTCCAAGGTTTGACATCTCAGTAGTTAAGTGAACAAACCTGTTCATCATCTGGTGTACTGTTTCTCCATTAATGTGTTCAAACAATTCCAGTTGTCTTTTCAACTTTGATTTCTTCAAACTTCTCAATTGCTCTCCTCCTTCACATATAGACTTCAATGCCTTGAAGCATGTATAACCAGTCTGATATGCATCCAATCTAGACAGAACTTGGAGTGGCAACCCCTTGCACATTAAAGAATAGGCCTTGCTATCATTCTTTACCTTCCTCAAATCTTCAGCTGACAAATTATCCTCTGGATAAGGTGTAGTAGAATCTTTAGTATAGGTACTTGCACTATCTGGAGCTGTCTGTGTTGGAATGTGAGGACCCTTTTCAATGGACTTCCATAAGTCATTGTCAATAGAACACAAGTGATGTCTCAACCTGATGGTCCAATTCTTGAAATCTGCACGATTCAAAAGTCTAGGAACACGGTTATCAGAATCATCATTAGGAGCCATTTTTAAAAAAAATTTTAAATAAAATATTTTTGGTTTTTGTTAATTTTTGAAAAGAAATGATTAAAATACTAAAATAAAGTCAAGAAATTAAAGACAAGATAAGAAACAAGTATTAAAAACAACTAAAATGAGTCACACGGCAAAACAGTGAAAAATCCTTCTTCAACCGGCTAAACAGTGTCTTTGTTCTTCACCCGGCAGGAAAAGTCTTTACACGGCCAAACAGTTACCCGGCTCAACAGTTGTTCTTCACCCGGATGAACAGTTACCCGGCAACAAGAAAAACTTTGACACGGCAATAATCTTTGACCCGGCAGAATCTTGACACGGTAAAAGCTTTGTCCGGCTGAACAGTACTCGATCACACGGCAGTTGTTAATCACCCGGCTACACAGTTGATGATTACCTGGCTGAATTTTCTTAATCACCCGGCGTAACAGTGTATCACCCGGCACTACAGTGTTTGATCCGGCTGAACACTAACACCTTTTCAAGTCAAATTCTTCACCCGACAAGCACAAATTCCTTTATACGGCAATACAGGACCTAATTTGTTCGTCAATCTAAGTCCAAGGAAATTGTCTAAGTCAAAATTAATCACCCGGCAAGTTAATCTTCAACCAAGTTCTTACTGTTCATCATCTTCTTCATGAAAATTTTCAGGGTTTTGTCAAAAACTTGTCCAATTTGTCCAAAATTCACACACAAGCTGTCAAATGGTCCGATTATCAATCCCTTATATCAATCAATCCAAAACATGATCAAATCTGATGAAATTGAGCAAAAATTTGATCAAACAGTAACTTCTTCTATTCTTCTTAATTCCTCAGATCTGATGATAATCTGATGGAATTTGCACAATCGTTGTGAATTAGAAGTGATTGTGATGATAAATCACAACTAAAAACAGCAACAATTCATTCAGATCATGATATTTGAGCAATATTGATGTGTTTTGCTTAAGAACAGCGAAGAACACGATACCGAAAGCTCTGATACCAATTGATAGGTTCAATTGGATCGTTAATATCACTCACAATGATCAGAATAATGCGCACAAACAAACAGTTCAATCACAAACACAATTCATACTAATAATTCTCTTTGTATATTGATGATCAAAGCAATTCGTAGTACAAGTGCAGGAGAAATAAAATCACACACAGTTAATTCTCTCTCTAACGTGTAAAAGTGATCTAGCCTCCCTCCTCACACTCTCTCACTACATGCTTATAGCAACAATTACAAGTTTAAGGAATATAACAAAATAGACCCTAAACTATTTACAAACATATAAACAAAATACAAAGTAAATCTTAACTAGGAAATAATCCTAACAAATATGTCATACAGAGTCGTAAGATGTCTTAAGTTGCCGTACGACGTTCAAAGGACTTTGATGAATTCATTAGGTTTAGTATGGAGTTTTAATGTTTTTACGGTGATGTAAGGTGTTCTTAGAAATTGTAATGAGTCCTACATTATTCTAATGTGCTTTTCATGTTGCTAATGTCGATACCGAGCCGTAACATCTCCAGAGTTACCGTACGATGTTCAAAGGACTTCGACTAAATCGTTAGGTTTATTAACGAGTTTTAAGGTTTCACATGGTGTTTTTATGAGTTGTAAGCTAGGTGTCCAACATTATACTAACGTGCTTGTCAAGATGCTAATATGTCATACAGAGTCGTAAGATGTCTTAAGTTGCGGTACGACGTTCAAAGGACTCGGACGAATTCATTAGGTTTAGTATGGAGTTTTAATGTTTTTACGGTGATGTAAGG
Source organism: Tagetes erecta (assembly GCA_030867185.1). Taxonomy (NCBI): domain Eukaryota; kingdom Viridiplantae; phylum Streptophyta; class Magnoliopsida; order Asterales; family Asteraceae; genus Tagetes; species Tagetes erecta. The sequence goes on along the minus strand of CM061487.1, from coordinate 39,209,045 downwards.
TGTTCTTAGGAATTGTAATGAGTCCTACATTATTCTAATGTGCTTTTCATGTTGCTAATGTCGATACCGAGCCGTAACATCTCCTGAGTTACCGTACGATGTTCAAAGGACTTCGACGAAATCTTTAGGTATATTAACGAGTTTTAAGGTTTCACATGGTGTTTTTATGAGTTGTAAGGTGTCCAACATTATACAAACGTGCTTGTCAAGATGCTAATATGGCATATAGAGTCGTAAGATGTCTTATGTTGTCGTATGACGTTCAAAGTACTCGGACGAATTCATTAGGTTTCGTATGGAGTTTTAAAGTTTCCTATGGTGATGTAAGGTGTTCTTAGGAGATGTAACGCGTCATACGTTATTCTAACGTGCTTTTCATGTTGCTAATATCGCATACTAAGCCGTAACAACTCTTAAGTTATCGTACGATGTTCAAAGGATTTCGACGAAATCATTAGGTTTATTAACGAGTTTTAAGGTTTCACATGGTGTTTTTATGAGTTGTAAGGTGTCCAACATTATACTAACGTGCTTGTCAAGATGCTAATATGTCATACAGAGTCGTAAGATGTCTTAAGTTGTCGTACGACGTTCAAAGGACTCGGACGAATTCATTAGGTTTAGTATGGAGTTTTAATGTTTTTACGGTGATGTAAGGTGTTCTTAGGAATTGTAATGAGTCCTACATTATTGTAATGTGCTTTTCATGTTGCTAATGTCGATACCTAGCCGTAACATCTCCTGAGTTACCGTACGATGTTCAAAGGACTAACGAGTTTTAAGGTTTCACATGGTTTTTTATAAGTTGTAAGGTGTCCAACATTATACAAATGTGCTTGTCAAGATGCTAATATGGCATATAGAGTCGTAAGATGTCTCATGTTGTCGTACGACGTTCAAAGGACTCGGACGAATTCATTAGGTTTCGTATGGAGTTTTAAAGTTTCCTACGGTGATGTAAGGTGTTCTTAGGAGATGTAACACGTCATACGTTATTCTAACGTGCTTTTCATGTTGCTAATGTCGCATACTAAGCCGTAACAACTCTTAAGTTATCGTACGATGTTCAAAGGATTTCGACGAAATCATTAGGTTTATTAAGGAGTTTTAAGATTTCATACGGTGTTGTTAGGAGTTTTTAGGCGTCCAACATTATACTAACGTGCTTGTCAAGATGCTAATATGTCATACAGAGTCGTAAGATGTCTTAAGTTGCCGTACGACGTTCAAAGGACTTGGATGAATTCATTAGGTTTAGTATGGAGTTTTAATGTTTTTACGGTAATGTAAGGTGTTCTTTGAAATTGTAATGAGTCCTACATTATTCTAATGTGCTTTTCATGTTGCTAATGTCGATACCGAGCCGTAACATCTCCAAAGTTACCGTACGATGTTCAAAGGACTTCGACTAAATCGTTAGGTTTATTAACGAGTTTTAAGGTTTCACATGGTGTTTTTATGAGTTGTAAGCTAGGTGTCCAACATTATACTAACGTGCTTGTCAAGATGCTAATATGTCATACAGAGTCGTAAGATGTCTTAAGTTGCGGTACGACGTTCAAAGGACTCGGACGAATTCATTAGGTTTAGTATGGAGTTTTAATGTCTTTACGGTGATGTAAGGTGTTCTTAGGAATTGTAATGAGTCCTACATTATTCTAATGTGCTTTTCATGTTGCTAAAGTCGATACCGAGCCGTAACATCTCCTGAGTTACCGTACGATGTTCAAAGGACTTCGACGAAATCGTTAGGTATATTAACGAGTTTTAAGGTTTCACATGGTGTTTTTATGAGTTGTAAGGTGTCCAACATTATACAAACGTGCTTGTCAAGATGCTAATATGGCATATAGAGTCGTAAGATGTACGTCTTATGTTGTCGTATGACGTTCAAAGTACTCGGACGAATTCATTAGGTTTCGTATGGAGTTTTAAAGTTTCCTATGGTGATGTAAGGTGTTCTTAGGAGATGTAACGCGTCATACGTATTCTAACGTGCTTTTCATGTTGCTAATATCGCATACTAAGCCGTAACAACTCTTAAGTTATCGTACGATGTTCAAAGGATTTCGACGAAATCATTAGGTTTATTAACGAGTTTTAAGGTTTCACATGGTGTTTTTATAAGTTGTAAGGTGCCCAACATTATACAAACGTGCTTGTCAAGATGCTAATATGGCATACAGAGTCGTAAGATGTCTTATGTTGTCGTACGACTTTCAAAGGACTCGGACAAATTCATTAGGTTTCGTATGGAGTTTTAAAGTTTCCTACGGTGATGTAAGGTGTTTTTAGGAATTGTAATGCGTCCTACATTATTCTAATGTGCTTTTCATGTTGCTAATGTCGCATACTAAGCCGTAACGACTCTTAAGTTACCGTACGATGTTCAAAGGATTTCGACGAAATCATTAGGTTTATTAAGGAGTTTTAAGGTTTCATACGGTGTTGTTAGGAGTTTTTAGGCGTCCAACATTATACTAACGTGCTTGTCAACATGCTAATATGTCATACAGAGTCGTAAGATGTCTTAAGTTGCCGTACGACGTTCAAAGGACTCTGATGAAGTCATTAGGTTTAGTATGGAGTTTTAAAGTTTCCTACGGTGATGTAAGGTGTTCTTAGGAGATGTAACGCGTCATACGTTATTCTAACTTGCTTTTCATGTTGCTAATGTCGCATACTAAGCCGTAACAACTCTTAAGTTATCGTACGATGTCAAAGGATTTGGACGAAATCATTAGGTTTATTAAGGAGTTTTAAGATTTCATACTGTGTTGTTAGGAGTTTTTAGGCGTCCAAGATTATACTAACGTGCTTGTCAAGATGCTAATATGTCATACAGAGTCGTAAGATGTCTTAAGTTGCCATACGACGTTCAAAGGACTCGGACGAATTCATTAGGTTTAGTATGGAGTTTTAATGTTTTTACGGTGATGTAAGGTGTTCTTAGGAATTGTAATGAGTCCTACATTATTCTAATGTGCTTTTCATGTTGCTAATGTCGATACCTAGCCGTAACATCTCCTGAGTTACCGTACGATGTTCAAAGGACTTCGACGAAATCATTAGGTATATTAACTAGTTTTAAGGTTTCACATGGTGTTTTTATAAGTTGTAAGGTGTCCAACATTATACAAATGTGCTTGTCAAGATGCTAATATGGCATATAGAGTCGTAAGATGTCTCATGTTGTCGTACGACGTTCAAAGGACTCGGAGGAATTCATTAGGTTTCGTATGGAGTTTTAAAGTTTCCTACGGTGATGTAAGGTGTTCTTAGGAGATGTAACTCGTCATACGTTATTCTAACGTGCTTTTCATGTTGCTAATGTCGCATACTAAGCCGTAACAACTCTTAAGTAATCGTACGATGTTCAAAGGATTTCGACGAAATCATTAGGTTTATTAAGGAGTTTTAAGATTTCATACGGTGTTGTTAGGAGTTTTTAGGCGTCCAACATTATACTAACGTGCTTGTCAAGATGCTAATATGTCATACAGAGTCGTAAGATGTCTTAAGTTGCCGTACGACGTTCAAAGGACTTGGATGAATTCATTAGGTTTAGTATGGAGTTTTAATGTCTTTACGCTGATGTAAGGTGTTCTTAGAAATTGTAATGAGTCCTACATTATTCTAATGTGCTTTTCATGTTGCTAATGTCGATACCGAGCCGTAACATCTCCAGAGTTACCGTACGATGTTCAAAGGACTTCGACTAAATCGTTAGGTTTATTAACGAGTTTTAAGGCTTCACATGGTGTTTTTATGAGTTGTAAGCTAGGTGTCCAACATTATACTAATGTGCTTGTCAAGATGCTAATATGTCATACAGAGTCGTAAGATGTCTTAAGTTGCGGTACGACGTTCAAAGAACTCGCACGAATTCATTAGGTTTAGTATGGAGTTTTAATGTTTTTACGGTGATGTAAGGTGTTCTTAGGAATTGTAATGAGTCCTACATTATTCTAATGTGCTTTTCATGTTGCTAATGTCGATACCGAGCCGTAACATCTCCTGAGTTACCGTACGATGTTCAAAGGACTTCGACGAAATCGTTAGGTATATTAACGAGTTTTAAGGTTTCACAAGGTGTTTTTATGAGTTGTAAGGTGTCCAACATTATACAAACGTGCTTGTCAAGATGCTAATATGGCATATAGAGTCGTAAGATGTCTTATGTTGTCGTATGACGTTCAAAGTACTCGTACGAATTCATTAGGTTTCGTATGGAGTTTTAAAGTTTCCTATGGTGATGTAATGTGTTCTTAGGAGATGTAACGCGTCATACGTTATTCTAACGTGCTTTTCATGTTGCTAATGTCGCATACTAAGCCGTAACAACTCTTAAGTTATCGTACGATGTTCAAAGGATTTCGACGAAATCATTAGGTTTATTAAGGAGTTTTAAGATTTCATACGGTGTTGTTAGGAGTTTTTAGGCGTCCAACATTATACTAACGTGCTTGTCAAGATGCTAATATGTCATACAGAGTCGTAAGATGTCTTAAGTTGCCGTACGACGTTCAAAGGACTTGGATGAATTCATTAGGTTTAGTATGGAGTTTTAATGTCTTTACGGTGATGTAAGGTGTTCTTAGAAATTGTAATGAGTCCTACATTATTCTAATGTGCTTTTCATGTTGCTAATGTCGATACCGAGCCGTAACATCTCCAGAGTTACCGTACGATGTTCAAAGGACTTCGACTAAATCGTTAGGTTTATTAACGAGTTTTAAGGTTTCACATGGTGTTTTTATGAGTTGTAAGCTAGGTGTCCAACATTATACTAACGTGCTTGTCAAGATGCTAATATGTCATACAGAGTCGTAAGATGTCTTAAGTTGCGGTACGACGTTCAAAGAACTCGGACGAATTCATTAGGTTTAGTATGGAGTTTTAATGTTTTTACGGTGATGTAAGGTGTTCTTAGGAATTGTAATGAGTCCTACATTATTCTAATGTGCTTTTCATGTTGTTAATGTCGATACCGAGCCGTAACATCTCCTGAGTTACCGTACGATGTTCAAAGGACTTCGACGAAATCGTTAGGTATATTAACGAGTTTTAAGGTTTCACATGGTGTTTTTATGAGTTGTAAGGTGTCCAACATTATACAAACGTGCTTGTCAAGATGCTAATATGGCATATAGAGTCGTAAGATGTCTTATGTTGTCGTATGACGTTCAAAGTACTCGGACGAATTCATTAGGTTTCGTATGGAGTTTTAAAGTTTCCTATGGTGATGTAAGGTGTTCTTAGGAGATGTAACGCGTCATACGTTATTCTAACATGCTTTTCATGTTGCTAATGTCGCATACTAAGCCGTAACAACTCTTAAGTTATCGTACGATGTTCAAAGGATTTCGACGAAATCATTAGGTTTATTAACGAGTTTTAAGGTTTCACATGGTGTTTTTATAACTTGTAAGGTGCCCAACATTATACAAACGTGCTTGTCAAGATGCTAATATGGCATACAGAGTCGTAAGATGTCTTATGTTGTCGTACGACGTTCAAAGGACTCGGACGAATTCATTAGGTTTAGTATGGAGTTTTAATGTTTTTACGGTGATGTAAGGTGTTCTTAGGAATTGTAATGCGTCCTACATTATTCTAATGTGCTTTTCATGTTGCTAATGTCGATACCGAGCCGTAACATCTCCTGAGTTACCGTACGATGTTCAAAGGACTTCGACGAAATCGTTAGGTATATTAACGAGTTTTAAGGTTTCACATGGTGTTTTTATAAGTTGTAAGGTGTCCAACATTATACAAACGTGCTTGTCAAGATGCTAATATGGCATACAGAGTCGTAAGATGTCTTATGTTGTCGTACGACTTTCAAAGGACTCGGACGAATTCATTAGGTTTCGTATGGAGTTTTAAAGTTTCCTAAGGTGATGTAAGGTGTTTTTAGGAATTGTAATGCGTCCTACATTACTCTAATGTGCTTTTCATGTTGCTAATGTCGCATACTAAGCCGTAATAACTCTTAAGTTACCGTACGATGTTCAGAGGATTTCGACGAAATCATTAGGTTTATTAAGGAGTTTTAAGGTTTCATACGGTGTTGTTAGGAGTTTTTAGGCGTCCAACATTATACTAACGTGCTTGTCAACATGCTAATATGTCATACAGAGTCGTAAGATGTCTTAAGTTGCCGTACGACGTTCAAAGGACTCTTATCAAGTCATTAGGTTTAGTATGGAGTTTTAAAGTTTCCTACGGTGATAAGGTGTTCTTAGGAGATGTAACGCGTCATACGTTATTCTAACGTGCTTTTCATGTTGCTAATGTCGCATACTAAGCCGTAACAACTCTTAAGTTATCGTACGATGTTAAAGGATTTCGACGAAATCATTAAGTTTATTAAGGAGTTTTAAGATTTCATACTGTGTTGTTAGGAGTTTTTAGGCGTCCAAGATTATACTAACGTGCTTGTCAAGATGCTAATATGTCATACAGAGTCGTAAGATGTCTTAAGTTGCGGTACGACGTTCAAAGAACTCGGACGAATTCATTAGGTTTAGTATGGAGTTTTAATGTTTTTACGGTGATGTAAGGTGTTCTTAGGAATTGTAATGAGTCCTACATTATTCTAATGTGCTTTTCATGTTGTTAATGTCGATACCGAGCCGTAACATCTCCTGAGTTACCGTACGATGTTCAAAGGACTTCGACGAAATCGTTAGGTATATTAACGAGTTTTAAGGTTTCACATGGTGTTTTTATGAGTTGTAAGGTGTCCAACATTATACAAACGTGCTTGTCAAGATGCTAATATGGCATATAGAGTCGTAAGATGTCTTATGTTGTCGTATGACGTTCAAAGTACTCGGACGAATTCATTAGGTTTCGTATGGAGTTTTAAAGTTTCCTATGGTGATGTAAGGTGTTCTTAGGAGATGTAACGCGTCATACGTTATTCTAACGTGCTTTTCATGTTGCTAATGTCGCATACTAAGCCGTAACAACTCTTAAGTTATCGTACGATGTTCAAAGGATTTCGACGAAATCATTAGGTTTATTAACGAGTTTTAAGGTTTCACATGGTGTTTTTATAACTTGTAAGGTGCCCAACATTATACAAACGTGCTTGTCAAGATGCTAATATGGCATACAGAGTCGTAAGATGTCTTATGTTGTCGTACGACGTTCAAAGGACTCGGACGAATTCATTAGGTTTAGTATGGAGTTTTAATGTTTTTACGGTGATGTAAGGTGTTCTTAGGAATTGTAATGCGTCCTACATTATTCTAATGTGCTTTTCATGTTGCTAATGTCGATACCGAGCCGTAACATCTCCTGAGTTACCGTACGATGTTCAAAGGACTTCGACGAAATCGTTAGGTATATTAACGAGTTTTAAGGTTTCACATGGTGTTTTTATAAGTTGTAAGGTGTCCAACATTATACAAACGTGCTTGTCAAGATGCTAATATGGCATACAGAGTCGTAAGATGTCTTATGTTGTCGTACGACTTTCAAAGGACTCGGACGAATTCATTAGGTTTCGTATGGAGTTTTAAAGTTTCCTAAGGTGATGTAAGGTGTTTTTAGGAATTGTAATGCGTCCTACATTACTCTAATGTGCTTTTCATGTTGCTAATGTCGCATACTAAGCCGTAATAACTCTTAAGTTACCGTACGATGTTCAAAGGATTTCGACGAAATCATTAGGTTTATTAAGGAGTTTTAAGGTTTCATACGGTGTTGTTAGGAGTTTTTAGGCGTCCAACATTATACTAACGTGCTTGTCAACATGCTAATATGTCATACAGAGTCGTAAGATGTCTTAAGTTGCCGTACGACGTTCAAAGGACTCTTATGAAGTCATTAGGTTTAGTATGGAGTTTTAAAGTTTCCTACGGTGATAAGGTGTTCTTAGGAGATGTAACGCGTCATACGTTATTCTAACGTGCTTTTCATGTTGCTAATGTCGCATACTAAGCCGTAACAACTCTTAAGTTATCGTACGATGTTAAAGGATTTCGACGAAATCATTAAGTTTATTAAGGAGTTTTAAGATTTCATACTGTGTTGTTAGGAGTTTTTAGGCGTCCAAGATTATACTAACGTGCTTGTCAAGATGCTAATATGTCATACAGAGTCGTAAGATGTCTTAAGTTGCCGTACGACGTTCAAAGGACTCGGACGAATTCATTAGGTTTAGTATGGAGTTTTAATGTTTTTACGGTGATGTAAGGTGTTCTTAGGAATTGTAATGAGTCCTACATTATTCTAATGTGCTTTTCATGTTGCTAATGTCGATACCGAGCCGTAACATCTCCTGAGTTACCGTACGATGTTCAAAGGACTTCGACGAAATCATTAGGTATATTAACGAGTTTTAAGGTTTCACATGGTGTTTTTATAAGTTGTAAGGTGTCCAAAATTATACAAACGTTCTTGTCAAGATGCTAATATGGCATACAGAGTCGTAAGATGTCTTATGTTGTCGTACGACGTTCAAACGACTCAGACGAATTTATTACGTTTCGTATGGAGTTTTAAAGTTTCCTACGGTGATGTAAGGTTTTCTTAGGAATTGTAATGCATCCTACTTTATTCTAATGTGCTTTTCATGTTGCTAATGTCGCATACTAAGCCGTAACAACTCTTAAGTTACCGTACGATGTTCAAAGGATTTCGACGAAATCATTAGGTTTATTAAGGAGTTTTAAGGTTTCATACGGTGTTGTTAGGAGTTTTTAGGCGTCCAACATTATACTAACGTGCTTGTCAAGATGCTAATATGTCATACAGAGTCGTAAGATGTCTTAAGTTGCCGTACGACGTTCAAAGGACTCGGACGAATTCATTAGGTTTAGTATGGAGTTTTAATGTTTTTACGGTGATGTAAGGTGTTCTTAGGAATTGTAATGCGTCCTACATTATTCTAATGTGCTTTTCATGTTGTTAAAGTCGATACCGAGCCGTAACATCTCCTGAGTTACCGTACGATGTTCAAAGGACTTCGACGAAATCGTTAGGTATATTAACGAGTTTTAAGGTTTCACATGGTGTTTTTATAAGTTGTAAGGTGTCCAACATTATACAAACGTGCTTGTCAAGATGCTAATATGGCATACAGAGTCGTAAGATGTCTTATGTTGTCGTACGACTTTCAAAGGACTCGGACGAATTCATTACGTTTCGTATGGAGTTTTAAAGTTTCCTACGGTGATGTAAGGTGTTTTTAGGAATTGTAATGCGTCCTACATTATTCTAATGTGCTTTTCATGTTGCTAATGTCGCATACTAAGCCGTAACAACTCTTAAGTTACCGTACGATGTTCAAAGGATTTCGACGAAATCATTAGGTTTATTAAGGAGTTTTAAGGTTTCATACGGTGTTGTTAGGAGTTTTTATGCGTCCAACATTATACTAACGTGCTTGTCAACTTGCTAATATGTCATACAGAGTCGTAAGATGTCTTAAGTTGCCGTACGACGTTCAAAGGACTCGGATGAAGTCATTAGGTTTAGTATGGAGTTTTAAAGTTTCCTACGGTGATGTAAGGTGTTCTTAGCAGATGTAACGCGTCATATGTTATTCTAACGTGCTTTTCATGTTGCTAATGTCGCATACTAAGCCGTAAAAACTCTTAAGTTATCGTACGATGTCAAAGGATTTCGACGAAATCATTAGGTTTATTAAGGAGTTTTAAGATTTCATACTGTGTTGTTAGGAGTTTTTAGGCGTCCAAGATTATACTAACGTGCTTGTCAAGATGCTAATATGTCATACAGAGTCGTAAGATGTCTTAAGTTGCCGTACGACGTTCAAAGGACTCGGACGAATTCATTAGGTTTAGTATGGAGTTTTAATGTTTTTACGGTGATGTAAGGTGTTCTTAGGAATTGTAATGAGTCCTACATTATTCTAATGTGCTTTTCATGTTGCTAATATCGATACCGAGCCGTAACAACTCTTAAGTTATCGTACGAAGTTCAAAGGACTTCGACGAAATCGTTAGGTATATTAACGAGTTTTAAGGTTTCACATGGTGTTTTTATAAGTTGTAAGGTGTCCAACATTATACAAACGTGCTTGTCAAGATGCTAATATGGCATACAGAGTCGTAAGATGTCTTATGTTGTCGTACGACGTTCAAAGGACTCGGACGAATTCATTAGGTTTAGTATGGAGTTTTAATGTTTTTACGGTGATGTAAGGTGTTCTTAGGAATTGTAATGAGTCCTACATTATTCTAATGTGCTTTTAATGTTGCTAATGTCGATACCGAGCCGTAACATCTCCTGAGTTACCGTACGATGTTCAAAGGACTTCGACGAAATCATTAGGTATATTAACGAGTTTTAAGGTTTCACATGGTGTTTTTATAAGTTGTAAGGTGTCTAACATTATACAAACGTTCTTGTCAAGATGCTAATATGGCATACAGAGTCGTAATATGTCTTATGTTGCCGTACGACGTTCAAACGACTCAGACGAATTTATTAGGTTTCGTATGGAGTTTTAAAGTTTCCTACGGTGATGTAAGGTGTTCTTAGGAATTGTAATGCGTCCTACATTATTCTAATGTGCTTTTCATGTTGCTAATGTCGCATACTAAGCCGTAACAACTCTTAACTTACCGTACGATGTTCAAAGGATTTCGACGAAATCATTAGGTTTATTAAGGAGTTTTAAGGTTTCATACGGTGTTGTTAGGAGTTTTTATGCGTCCAACATTATACTAACGTGCTTGTCAACATGCTAATATGTCATAAAGAGTCGTAAGATGTCTTAAGTTGCCGTACGGCGTTCAAAGGACTCGGATGAAGTCATTAGGTTTAGTATGGAGTTTTAAAGTTTCCTACGGTGATGTAAGGTGTTCTTAGCAGATGTAACGCGTCATACGTTATTCTAACGTGCTTTTCATGTTGCTAATGTCGCATACTAAGCCGTAAAAACTCTTAAGTTATCGTACGATGTCAAAGGATTTCGACGAAATCATTAGGTTTATTAAGGAGTTTTAAGATTTCATACTGTGTTGTTTGGAGTTTTTAGGCGTCCAAGATTAAACTAACGTGCTTGTCAAGATGCTAATATGTCATACAGAGTCGTAAGATGTCTTAAGTTGCCGTACGACGTTCAAAGGACTCGGACGAATTCATTAGGTTTAGTATGGAGTTTTAATGTTTTTACGGTGATGTAAGGTGTTCTTAGGAATTGTAATGAGTCCTACATTATTCTAATGTGCTTTTCATGTTGCTAATGTCGATACCGAGCCGTAACATCTCCTGAGTTACCGTACGATGTTCAAAGGACTTCGACGAAATCATTAGGTATATTAACGAGTTTTAAGGTTTCACATGGTGTTTTTATAAGTTGTAAGGTGTCCAACATTATACAAACGTTCTTGTCAAGATGCTAATATGGCATACAGAGTCGTAATATGTCTTATGTTGCCGTACGACGTTCAAACGACTCAGACGAATTTATTAGGTTTCGTATGGAGTTTTAAAGTTTCCTACGGTGATGTAAGGTGTTCTTAGGAATTGTAATGCGTCCTACATTATTCTAATGTGCTTTTCATGTTGCTAATGTCGCATACTAAGCCGTAACAACTCTTAAGTTACCGTACGATGTTCAAAGGATTTCGACGAAATCATTAGGTTTATTAAGGAATTTTAAGGTTTCATACGGTGTTGTTAGGAGTTTTTAGGCGTCCAACATTATACTAACGTGCTTGTCAAGATGCTAATATGTCATACAGAGTCGTAAGATGCCTTAAGTTGCCGTACGACGTTCAAAGGACTCGGATGAAGTCATTAGGTTTAGTATGGAGTTTTAAAGTTTCCTACGGTGATGTAAGGTGTTCTTAGGAGATGTAACGCGTCATACGTTATTCTAACGTGCTTTTCATGTTGCTAATGTCGCATACTAAGCCGTAACAACTCTTAAGTTATCGTACGATGTCAAAGGATTTCGACGAAATCATTAGGTTTCTTAAGGAGTTTTAAGATTTCATACTGTGTTGTTAGGAGTTTTTAGGCGTCCAAGATTATACTAACATGCTTGTCAAGATGCTAATATGTCATACAGAGTCGTAAGATGTCTTAAGTTGCCGTACGACGTTCAAAGGACTCGGACGAATTCATTAGGTTTAGTATGGAGTTTTAATGTTTTTACGGTGATGTAAGGTGTTCTTAGGAATTGTAATGAGTCCTACATTATTCTAATGTACTTTTCATGTTGCTAATGTCGATACCGAGCCGTAACATCTCCTGAGTTACCGTACGATGTTCAAAGGACTTCGACGAAATCATTAGGTATATTAACGAGTTTTAAGGTTTCACATGGTGTTTTTATAAGTTGTAAGGTGTCCAACATTATACAAACGTTCTTGTCAAGATGCTAATATGGCATACAGAGTCGTAATATGTCTTATGTTGCCGTACGACGTTCAAACGACTCAGACGAATTTATTAGGTTTCGTATGGAGTTTTAAAGTTTCCTACGGTGATGTAAGGTGTTCTTAGGAATTGTAATGCGTCCTACATTATTCTAATGTGCTTTTCATGTTGCTAATGTCGCATACTAAGCCGTAACAACTCTTAACTTACCGTACGATGTTCAAAGGATTTCGACGAAATCATTAGGTTTATTAAGGAGTTTTAAGGTTTCATACGATGTTGTTAGGAGTTTTTATGCGTCCAACATTATACTAACGTGCTTGTCAACATGCTAATATGTCATACAGAGTCGTAAGATGTCTTAAGTTGCCGTACGGCGTTCAAAGGACTCAGATGAAGTCATTAGGTTTAGTATGGAGTTTTAAAGTTTCCTACGGTGATGTAAGGTGTTCTTAGCAGATGTAACGCGTCATACGTTATTCTAACGTGCTTTTCATGTTGCTAATGTCGCATACTAAGCCGTAAAAACTCTTAAGTTATCGTACGATGTCAAAGGATTTCGACGAAATCATTAGGTTTATTAAGGAGTTTTAAGATTTCATACTGTGTTCTTTGGAGTTTTTAAGCGTCCAAGATTAAACTAACGTGCTTGTCAAGATGCTAATATGTCATACAGAGTCGTAAGATGTCTTAAGTTGCCGTACGACGTTCAAAGGACTCGGACGAATTCATTAGGTTTAGTATGGAGTTTTAATGTTTTTACGGTGATGTAAGGTGTTCTTAGGAATCGTAATGAGTCCTACATTATTCTAATGTGCTTTTCATGTTGCTAATGTCGATACCGAGCCGTAACATCTCCTGAGTTACCGTACGATGTTCAAAGGACTTCGACGAAATCATTAGGTATATTAACGAGTTTTAAGGTTTTCACATGGTGTTTTTATAAGTTGTAAGGTGTCCAACATTATACAAACGTTCTTGTCAAGATGCTAATATGGCATACAGAGTCGTAATATGTCTTATGTTGCCGTACGACGTTCAAACGACTCAGACGAATTTATTAGGTTTCGTATGGAGTTTTAAAGTTTCCTACGGTGATGTAAGGTGTTCTTAGGAATTGTAATGCGTCCTACATTATTCTAATGTGCTTTTCATGTTGCTAATGTCGCATACTAAGCCGTAACAACTCTTAAGTTACCGTACGATGTTCAAAGGATTTCGACGAAATCATTAGGTTTATTAAGGAGTTTTAAGGTTTCATACGGTGTTGTTAGGAGTTTTTATGCGTCCAACATTATACTAACGTGCTTGTCAACATGCTAATATGTCATACAGAGTCGTAAGATGTCTTAAGTTGCCGTACGGCGTTCAAAGGACTCGGATGAAGTCATTAGGTTTAGTATGGAGTTTTAAAGTTTCCTACGGTGATGTAAGGTGTTCTTAGCAGATGTAACGCGTCATACGTTATTCTAACGTGCTTTTCATGTTGCTAATGTCGCATACTAAGACGTAACAACTCTTAAGTTATCGTACGATGTCAAAGGATTTCGACGAAATCATTAGGTTTATTAAGGAGTTTTAAGATTTCATACTGTGTTGTTTGGAGTTTTTAGGCGTCCAAGATTAAACTAACGTGCTTGTCAAGATGCTAATATGTCATACATAGTCGTAAGATGTCTTAAGTTGCCGTACGACGTTCAAAGGACTCGGACGAATTCATTAGGTTTAGTATGGAGTTTTAATGTTTTTACGGTGATGTAAGGTGTTCTTAGGAATTGTAATGAGTCCTACATTATTCTAATGTGCTTTTCATGTTGCTAATTTCGATACCGAGCCGTAACATCTCCTGAGTTACCGTACGATGTTCAAAGGACTTCGACGAAATCATTAGGTATATTAACGAGTTTTAAGGTTTCACATGGTGTTTTTATAAGTTGTAAGGTGTCCAACATTATACTAACGTGCTTGTCAAGATGCTAATATGTCATACAGAGTCGTAAGATGTCTTAAGTTGCCGTACGACGTTCAAAGGACTCGGATGAAGTCATTAGGTTTAGTATGGAGTTTTAAAGTTTCCTACGGTGATGTAAGGTGTTCTTAGCAGATGTAACGCGTCATACGTTATTCTAACGTGCTTTTCATGTTGCTAATGTCGCATACTAAGCCGTAAAAACTCTTAAGTTATCGTACGATGTCAAAGGATTTCGACGAAATCATTAGGTTTATTAAGGAGTTTTAAGATTTCATACTGTGTTGTTTGGAGTTTTTAGGCGTCCAAGATTAAACTAACGTGCTTGTCAAGATGCTAATATGTCATACAGAGTCGTAAGATGTCTTAAGTTGCCGTACGACGTTCAAAGGACTCGGACGAATTCATTAGGTTTAGTATGGAGTTTTAATGTTTTTACGGTGATGTAAGGTGTTCTTAGGAATTGTAATGAGTCCTACATTATTCTAATGTGCTTTTCATGTTGCTAATGTCGATACCGAGCCGTAACATCTCCTGAGTTACCGTACGATGTTCAAAGGACTTCGACGAAATCATTAGGTATATTAACGAGTTTTAAGGTTTCACATGGTGTTTTTATAAGTTGTAAGGTGTCCAACATTATACAAACGTTCTTGTCAAGATGCTAATATGGCATACAGAGTCGTAATATGTCTTATGTTGCCGTACGACGTTCAAACGACTCAGACGAATTTATTAGGTTTCGTATGGAGTTTTAAAGTTTCCTACGGTGATGTAAGGTGTTCTTAGGAATTGTAATGCGTCCTACATTATTCTAATGTGCTTTTCATGTTGCTAATGTCGCATACTAAGCCGTAACAACTCTTAACTTACCGTACGATGTTCAAAGGATTTCGACGAAATCATTAGGTTTATTAAGGAGTTTTAAGGTTTCATACGGTGTTGTTAGGAGTTTTTATGCGTCCAACATTATACTAACGTGCTTGTCAACATGCTAATATGTCATACAGAGTCGTAAGATGTCTTAAGTTGCCGTACGGCGTTCAAAGGACTCGGATGAAGTCATTAGGTTTAGTATGGAGTTTTAAAGTTTCCTACGGTGATGTAAGGTGTTCTTAGCAGATGTAACGCGTCATACGTTATTCTAACGTGCTTTTCATGTTGCTAATGTCGCATACTAAGCCGTAAAAACTCTTAAGTTATCGTACGATGTCAAAGTATTTCGACGAAATCATTAGGTTTATTAAGGAGTTTTAAGATTTCATACTGTGTTGTTTGGAGTTTTTAGGCATCCAAGATTAAACTAACGTGCTTGTCAAGATGCTAATATGTCATACAGAGTCGTAAGATGTCTTAAGTTGCCGTACGACGTTCAAAGGACTCGGACGAATTCATTAGGTTTAGTATGGAGTTTTAATGTTTTTACGGTGATGTAAGGTGTTCTTAGGAATTGTAATGAGTCCTACATTATTCTAATGTGCTTTTCATGTTGCTAATTTCGATACCGAGCCGTAACATCTCCTGAGTTACCGTACGATGTTCAAAGGACTTCGACGAAATCATTAGGTATATTAACGAGTTTTAAGGTTTCACATGGTGTTTTTATAAGTTGTAAGGTGTCCAACATTATACTAACGTGCTTGTCAAGATGCTAATATGTCATACAGAGTCGTAAGATGTCTTAAGTTGCCGTACGACGTTCAAAGGACTCGGATGAAGTCATTAGGTTTAGTATGGAGTTTTAAAGTTTCCTACGGTGATGTAAGGTGTTCTTAGCAGATGTAACGCGTCATACGTTATTCTAACGTGCTTTTCATGTTGCTAATGTCGCATACTAAGCCGTAAAAACTCTTAAGTTATCGTACGATGTTCAAAGGATTTCGACGAAATCATTAGGTTTATTAAGGAGTTTTAAGATTTCATACAGTGTTGTTAGGAGTTTTTAGGCGTCCAAGATTATACTAACGTGCTTGTCAAGATGCTAATATGGCATACAGAGTCGTAAGATGTCTTATGTTGTCGTACGACGTTCAAACGACTCAGACGAATTTATTAGGTTTCGTATGGAGTTTTAAAGTTTCCTACGGTGATGTAAGGTGTTCTTAGGAATTGTAATGCATCCTACATTATTCTAATGTGCTTTTCATGTTGCTAATGTCGCATACTAAGCCGTAACAACTCTTAAGTTACCGTACGATGTTCAAAGGATTTCGACGAAATCATTAGGTTTATTAAGGAGTTTTAAGGTTTCATACGGTGTTGTTAGGAGTTTTTAGGCGTCCAACATTATACTAACGTGCTTGTCAAGATGCTAATATGTCATACAGAGTCGTAAGATGTCTTAAGTTGTCGTACGACGTTCAAAGGACTCGGATGAAGTCATTAGGTTTAGTATGGAGTTTTAAAGTTTCCTACGGTGATGTAAGGTGTTCTTAGGAGATGTAACGCGTCATACGTTATTCTAACGTGCTTTTCATGTTGCGAATGTCGCATACTAAGCCGTAACAACTCTTAAGTTATCGTACGATGTCAAAGGATTTCGACGAAATCATTAGGTTTATTAAGGAGTTTTAAGATTTCATACTGTGTTGTTAGGAGTTTTTAGGCGTCCAATATTATACTAACGTGCTTGTCAAGATGCTAATATGTCATACAGAGTCGTAAGATGTCTTAAGTTGCCGTACGACGTTCAAAGGACTCGGACGAATTCATTAGGTTTAGTATGGAGTTTTAATGTTTTTACGGTGATGTAAGGTGTTCTTAGGAATTGTAATGAGTCCTACATTATTCTAATGTGCTTTTCATGTTGCTAATGTCGATACCGAGCCGTAAAATCTCCTGAGTTACCGTACGATGTTCAATGGACTTCGACGAAATCATTAGGTTTATTAACGAGTTTTAAGGTTTCACATGGTGTTTTTACAAGTTGTAAGGTGCCCAACATTATGCAAACGTGCTTGTTTAGATGCTAATATGGCATACAGAGTCGTAAGATTTCTTATGTTGTCGTATGACGTTCAAAGGACTCGGACGAATTCATTAGGTTTAGTATGGAGTTTTAATGTTTTTACGGTGATGTAAGGTGTTCTTAGGAATTGTAATGCGTCCTACATTATTCTAATGTGCTTTTCATGTTGCTAAAGTCGATACCGAGCCGTAACATCTCCTGAGTTACCGTACGATGTTCAAAGGACTTCGACGAAATCGTTAGGTATATTAACGAGTTTTAAGGTTTCACATGGTGTTTTTATAAGTTGTAAGGTGTCCAACATTATACAAACGTGCTTGTCAAGATGCTAATATGGCATACAGAGTCGTAAGATGTCTTATGTTGTTGTACGACTTTCAAAGGACTCGGACGAATTCATTAGGTTTAGTATGGAGTTTTAATGTTTTTACGGTGACGTAAGGTGTTCTTAGGAATTGTAATGCGTCCTACATTATTCTAATGTGCTTTTCATGTTGCTAAAGTCGATACCGAGCCGTAACATCTCCTGAGTTACCGTACGATGTTCAAAGGACTTCGACGAAATCGTTAGCTATATTAACGAGTTTTAAGGTTTCACATGGTGTTTTTATAAGTTGTAAGGTGTCCAACATTATACAAACGTGCTTGTCAAGATGCTAATATGGCATACAGAGTCGTAAGATGTCTTATGTTGTCGTACGACTTTCAATGCACTCGGACGAATTCATTACGTTTCGTATGGAGTTTTAAAGTTTCCTATGGTGATGTAAGGTGTTTTTAGGAATTGTAATGCGTCCTACATTATTCTAATGTGCTTTTCATGTTGCTAATGTCGCATACTAAGCCGTAACAACTCTTAAGTTACCGTACGATGTTCAAAGGATTTCGACGAAATCATTAGGTTTATTAAGGAGTTTTAAGGTTTCATACGGTGTTGTTAGGAGTTTTTAGGCGTCCAACATTATACTAACGTGCTTGTCAAGATGCTAATATGTCATACAGAGTCGTAAGATGTCTTAAGTTGCCGTACGACGTTCAAAGGACTCGGATGAAGTCATTAGGTTTAGTATGGAGTTTTAAAGTTTTTTACGGTGATGTAAGGTGTTCTTAGGAGATGTAACGCGTCATACGTTATTCTAACGTGCTTTTCATGTTGCTAATGTCGCATACTAAGCCGTAAAAACTCTTAAGTTATCGTACGATGTCAAAGGATTTCGACGAAATCATTAGGTTTATTAAGGAGTTTTAAGATTTCATACTGTGTTGTTAGGAGTTTTTAGGCGTCCAAGATTATACTAACGTGCTTGTCAAGATGCTAATATGTCATACAGAGTCGTAAGATGTCTTAAGTTGCCGTACGACGTTCAAAGGACTCGGACGAATTCATTAGGTTTAGTATGGAGTTTTAATGTTTTTACGGTGATGTAAGGTGTTCTTAGGAATTGTAATGAGTCCTACATTATTCTAATGTGCTTTTCATGTTGCTAATGTCGATACCGAGCCGTAAAATCTCCTGAGTTACCGTACGATGTTCAATGGACTTCGACGAAATCATTAGGTTTATTAACGAGTTTTAAGGTTTCACATGGTGTTTTTACAAGTTGTAAGGTGCCCAACATTATGCAAACGTGCTTGTCTAGATGCTAATATGGCATACAGAGTCGTAAGATGTCTTATGTTGTCGTATGACGTTCAAGGACTCGGACGAATTCATTAGGTTTAGTATGGAGTTTTAATGTTTTTACGGTGATGTAAGGTGTTCTTAGGAATTGTAATGCGTCCTACATTATTCTAATGTGCTTTTCATGTTGCTAAAGTCGATACCGAGCCGTAACATCTCCTGAGTTACCGTACGATGTTCAAAGGACTTCGACGAAATCGTTAGGTATATTAACGAGTTTTAAGGTTTCACATGGTGTTTTTATAAGTTGTAAGGTGTCCAACATTATACAAACGTGCTTGTCAAGATGCTAATATGGCATACAGAGTCGTAAGATGTCTTATGTTGTTGTACGACTTTCAAAGGACTCGGACGAATTCATTAGGTTTAGTATGGAGTTTTAATGTTTTTACGGTGACGTAAGGTGTTCTTAGGAATTGTAATGCGTCCTACATTATTCTAATGTGCTTTTCATGTTGCTAAAGTCGATACCGAGCCGTAACATCTCCTGAGTTACCGTACGATGTTCAAAGGACTTCGACGAAATCGTTAGCTATATTAACGAGTTTTAAGGTTTCACATGGTGTTTTTATAAGTTGTAAGGTGTCCAACATTATACCAACGTGCTTGTCAAGATGCTAATATGGCATACAGAGTCGTAAGATGTCTTATGTTGTCGTACGACTTTCAATGGACTCGGATGAATTCATTACGTTTCGTATGGAGTTTTAAAGTTTCCTATGCTGATGTAAGGTGTTTTTAGGAATTGTAATGCGTCCTACATTATTCTAATGTGCTTTACATGTTGCTAATGTCGCATACTAAGCCGTAACAACTCTTAAGTTACCGTACGATGTTCAAAGGATTTCGACGAAATCATTAGGTTTATTAAGGAGTTTTAAGGTTTCATACGGTGTTGTTAGGAGTTTTTATGCGTCCAACATTATACTAACGAGCTTGTCAACATGCTAATATGTCATACAGAGTCGTAAGATGTCTTAAGTTGCCGTACGACGTTCAAAGGACTCGGATGAAGTCATTAGGTTTAGTATGGAGTTTTAAAGTTTCCTACGGTGATGTAAGGTGTTCTTAGCAGATGTAACGCGTCATACGTTATTCTAACGTGCTTTTCATGTTGCTAATGTCGCATACTAAGCCGTAAAAACTCTTAAGTTATCGTACGATGTCAAAGGATTTCGATGAAATCATTAGGTTTATTAAGGAGTTTTAAGATTTCATACTGTGTTGTTAGGAGTTTTTAGGCATCCAAGATTATACTAACGTGCTTGTCAAGATGCTAATATGTCATACAGAGTCGTAAGATGTCTTAAGTTGCCGTACGACGTTCAAAGGACTCGGACGAATTCATTAGGTTTAGTATGGAGTTTTAATGTTTTTACGGTTTATGTAGGGTGTTCTTAGGAATTGTAATGAGTCCTACATTATTCTAATGTGCTTTTCATGTTGCTAATGTCGATACCGAGCCGTAAAATCTCCTGAGTTACCGTACGATGTTCAATGGACTTCGACGAAATCATTAGGTTTATTAACGAGTTTTAAGGTTTCACATGGTGTTTTTACAAGTTGTAAGGTGCCCAACATTATGCAAACGTGCTTGTCTAGATGCTAATATGGCATACAGAGTCGTAAGATGTCTTATGTTGTCGTATGACGTTCAAAGGACTCGGACGAATTCATTAGGTTTAGTATGGAGTTTTAATGTTTTTACGGTGATGTAAGGTGTTCTTAGGATTTGTAATGCGTCCTACATTATTCTAATGTGCTTTTCATGTTGCTAAAGTCGATACCGAGCCGTAACATCTCCTGAGTTACCGTACGATGTTCAAAGGACTTCGACGAAATCGTTCGGTATATTAACGAGTTTTAAGGTTTCACATGGTGTTTTTATAAGTTGTAAGGTGTCCAACATTATACAAACGTGCTTGTCAAGATGCTAATATGGCATACAGAGTCGTAAGATGTCTTATGTTGTTGTACGACTTTCAAAGGACTCGGACGAATTCATTAGGTTTAGTATGGAGTTTTAATGTTTTTACGGTGATGTAAGGTGTTCTTAGGAACTGTAATGCGTCCTACATTATTCTAATGTGCTTTTCATGTTGCTAAAGTCGATACCGAGCCGTAACATCTCCTGAGTTACCGTACGATGTTCAAAGGACTTCGACGAAATCGTTAGCTATATTAACGAGTTTTAAGGTTTCACATGGTGTTTTTATAAGTTGTAAGGTGTCCAACATTATACCAACGTGCTTGTCAAGATGCTAATATGGCATACAGAGTCGTAAGATGTCTTATGTTGTCGTACGACTTTCAATGGACTCGGATGAATTCATTACGTTTCGTATGGAGTTTTAAAGTTTCCTATGCTGATGTAAGGTGTTTTTAGGAATTGTAATGCGTCCTACATTATTCTAATGTGCTTTACATGTTGCTAATGTCGCATACTAAGCCGTAACAACTCTTAAGTTACCGTACGATGTTCAAAGGATTTCGACGAAATCATTAGGTTTATTAAGGAGTTTTAAGGTTTCATACGGTGTTGTTAGGAGTTTTTATGCGTCCAACATTATACTAACGAGCTTGTCAACATGCTAATATGTCATACAGAGTCGTAAGATGTCTTAAGTTGCCGTACGACGTTCAAAGGACTCGGATGAAGTCATTAGGTTTAGTATGGAGTTTTAAAGTTTCCTACGGTGATGTAAGGTGTTCTTAGCAGATGTAACGCGTCATACGTTATTCTAACGTGCTTTTCATGTTGCTAATGTCGCATACTAAGCCGTAAAAACTCTTAAGTTATCGTACGATGTCAAAGGATTTCGATGAAATCATTAGGTTTATTAAGGAGTTTTAAGATTTCATACTGTGTTGTTAGGAGTTTTTAGGCGTCCAAGATTCTACTAACGTGCTTGTCAAGATGCTAATATGTCATACAGAGTCGTAAGATGTCTTAAGTTGCCGTACGACGTTCAAAGGACTCGGACGAATTCATTAGGTTTAGTATGGAGTTTTAATGTTTTTACGGTTTATGTAGGGTGTTCTTAGGAATTGTAATGAGTCCTACATTATTCTAATGTGCTTTTCATGTTGCTAATGTCGATACCGAGCCGTAAAATCTCCTGAGTTACCGTACGATGTTCAATGGACTTCGACGAAATCATTAGGTTTATTAACGAGTTTTAAGGTTTCACATGGTGTTTTTACAAGTTGTAAGGTGCCCAACATTATGCAAACGTGCTTGTCTAGATGCTAATATGGCATACAGAGTCGTAAGATGTCTTATGTTGTCGTATGACGTTCAAAGGACTCGGACGAATTCATTAGGTTTAGTATGGAGTTTTAATGTTTTTACGGTGATGTAAGGTGTTCTTAGGATTTGTAATGCGTCCTACATTATTCTAATGTGCTTTTCATGTTGCTAAAGTCGATACCGAGCCGTAACATCTCCTGAGTTACCGTACGATGTTCAAAGGACTTCGACGAAATCGTTCGGTATATTAACGAGTTTTAAGGTTTCACATGGTGTTTTTATAAGTTGTAAGGTGTCCAACATTATACAAACGTGCTTGTCAAGATGCTAATATGGCATACAGAGTCGTAAGATGTCTTATGTTGTTGTACGACTTTCAAAGGACTCGGACGAATTCATTAGGTTTAGTATGGAGTTTTAATGTTTTTACGGTGATGTAAGGTGTTCTTAGGAACTGTAATGCGTCCTACATTATTCTAATGTGCTTTTCATGTTGCTAAAGTCGATACCGAGCCGTAACATCTCCTGAGTTACCGTACGATGTTCAAAGGATTTCGACGAAATCATTAGGTTTATTAAGGAGTTTTAAGGTTTCATACGGTGTTGTTAGGAGTTTTTATGCGTCCAACATTATACTAACGTTCTTGTCAACTTGCTAATATGTCATACAGAGTCGTAAGATGTCTTAAGTTGCCGTACGACGTTCAAAGGACTCGGATGAAGTCATTAGGTTTAGTATGGAGTTTTAAAGTTTCCTACGGTGATGTAAGGTGTTCTTAGCAGATGTAACGCGTCATACGTTATTCTAACGTGCTTTTCATGTTGCTAATGTCGCATACTAAGCCGTAAAAACTCTTAAGTTATCGTACGATATCAAAGGATTTCGACGAAATCATTAGGTTAATTAAGGAGTTTTAAGATTTAATACTGTGTTGTTAGGAGTTTTTAGGCGTCCAAGATTATATTAACGTGCTTGTCAAGATGCTAATATGTCATATAGAGTCGTAAGATGTCTTAAGTTGCCGTACGACGTTCAAAGGACACGGACGAATTCATTAGGTTTAGTATGGAGTTTTAATGTTTTTACGGTGATGTAAGGTGTTCTTAGGAATTGTAATGAGTCCTACATTATTCTAATGTGCTTTTCATGTAGCTAATATCGATACCGAGCCGTAACAACTCTTAAGTTATCGTACGATGTTCAAAGGATTTCGACGAAATCATTAGGTTTATTAACGAGTTTTAAGGTTTCACATGGTGTTTTTATAAGTTGTAAGGTGCCCAACATTATACAAACGTGCTTGTCAAGATGCTAATATGGCATACAGAGTCGTAAGATGTCCTATGTTGTCGTACGACGTTCAAAGGACTCGGACGAATTCATTAGGTTTAGTATGGAGTTTTAATGTTTTTACGGTGATGTAAGGTGTTCTTAGGAATTGTAATGCGTCCTACATTATTCTATTGTGCTTTTCATGTTGCTAAAGTCGATACCGAGCCGTAACATCTCCTGAGTTACCGTACGATGTTCAAAGGACTTCGACGAAATCGTTAGGTATATTAACGAGTTTTAAGGTTTCACATGGTGTTTTTATAAGTTGTAAGGTGTCCAACATTATACAAACGTGCTTGTCAAGATGCTAATATGGCATACAGAGTCGTAAGATGTCTTATGTTGTCGTACGACTTTCAAAGGACTCGGACGAATTCATTACGTTTCGTATGGAGTTTTAAAGTTTCCTACGGTGATGTAAGGTGTTTTTAGGAATTGTAATGCGTCCTACATTATTCTAATGTGCTTTTCATGTTGCTAATGTCGCATACTAAGCCGTAACAACTCTTAAGTTACCGTACGATGTTCAAAGGATTTCGACGAAATCATTAGGTTTATTAAGGAGTTTTAAGGTTTCATACGGTGTTGTTAGGAGTTTTTATACGTCCAACATTATACTAACGTGCTTGTCAACACGCTAATATGTCATACAGAGTCGTAAGATGTCTTAAGTTGCCGTACGACGTTCAAAGGACTCGGATGAAGTCATTAGGTTTAGTATGGAGTTTTAAAGTTTCCTACGGTGATGTAAGGTGTTCTTAGGAGATGTAACGCGTCATACGTTATTCTAACGTGCTTTTCATGTTGCTAATGTCGCATACTAAGCCGTAACAACTCTTAAGTTATCGTACGATGTCAAAGGATTTCGACGAAATCATTAGGTTTCTTAAGGAGTTTTAAGATTTCATACTGTGTTGTTAGGAGTTTTTAGGCGTCCAAGATTATACTAACATGCTTGTCAAGATGCTAATATGTCATACAGAGTCGTAAGATGTCTTAAGTTGCCGTACGACGTTCAAAGGACTCGGACGAATTCATTAGGTTTAGTATGGAGTTTTAATGTTTTTACGGTGATGTAAGGTGTTCTTAGGAATTGTAATGAGTCCTACATTATTCTAATGTGCTTTTCATGTTGCTAATGTCGATACCGAGCCGTAACATCTCCTGAGTTACCGTATGATGTTCAAAGGACTTCGACAAAATCATTAGGTATATTAACGAGTTTTAAGGTTTCACATGGTGTTTTTATAAGTTGTAAGGTGTCCAACATTATACAAACGTTCTTGTCAAGATGCTAATATGGCATACAGAGTCGTAAGATGTCTTATGTTGTCGTACGACGTTCAAACGACTCAGACGAATTTATTATGTTTCGTATGGAGTTTTAAAGTTTCCTACGGTGATGTAAGGTGTTCTTAGGAATTGTAATGCATCCTACATTATTCTAATGTGCTTTTCATGTTGCTAATGTCGCATACTAAGCCGTAACAACTCTTAAGTTACCGTACGATGTTCAAAGGATTTCGACGAAATCATTAGGTTTATTAAGGAGTTTTAAGGTTTCATACGGTGTTGTTAGGAGTTTTTAGGCGTCCAACATTATACTAACGTGCTTGTCAAGATACTAATATGTCATACAGAGTCGTAAGATGTCTTAAGTTGCCGTACGACGTTCAAAGGACTCGGATGAAGTCATTAGGTTTAGTATGGAGTTTTAAAGTTTTCTACGGTGATGTAAGGTGTTCTTAGGAGATGTAACGCGTCATACATTATTCTAACGTGCTTTTCATGTTGCTAATGTCGCATACTAAGCCGTAACAACTCTTAAGTTATCGTACGATGTTCAAAGGATTTCGACGAAATCATTAGGTTTATTAAGGTGTTTTAAGATTTCATACGGTGTTGTTAGGAGTTTTTAGGCGTCCAAGATTATACTAACGTGCTTGTCAAGATGCTAATATGGCATACAGAGTCGTAAGATGTCTTATGTTGTCGTACGACGTTCAAACGACTCAGACGAATTTATTAGGTTTCGTATGGAGTTTTAAAGTTTCCTACGGTGATGTAAGGTGTTCTTAAGAATTGTAATGCATCCTACATTATTCTAATGTGCTTTTCATGTTGCTAATGTCGCATACTAAGCCGTAACAACTCTTAAGTTACCGTACGATGTTCAAAGGATTTCGACGAAATCATTAGGTTTATTAAGGAGTTTTAAGGTTTCATACGGTGTTGTTAGGAGTTTTTAGGCGTCCAACATTATACTAACGTGCTTGTCAAGATGCTAATATGTCATACAGAGTCGTAAGATGTCTTAAGTTGCCGTACGACGTTCAAAGGACTCGGATGAAGTCATTAGGTTTAGTATGGAGTTTTAAAGTTTTTTACGGTGATGTAAGGTGTTCTTAGGAGATGTAACGCGTCATACGTTATTCTAACGTGCTTTTCATGTTGCTAATGTCGCATACTAAGCCGTAACAACTCTTAAGTTATCGTACGATGTTCAAAGGATTTCGACGAAATCATTAGGTTTATTAAGGAGTTTTAAGATTTCATACGGTGTTGTTAGGAGTTTTTAGGCGTCCAAGATTATACTAACGTGCTTGTCAAGATGCTAATATGGCATACAGAGTCGTAAGATGTCTTACGTTGTCGTACGACGTTCAAACGACTCAGACGAATTTATTAGGTTTCGTATGGAGTTTTAAAGTTTCCTACGGTGATGTAAGGTGTTCTTAGGAATTGTAATGCATCCTACATTATTCTAATGTGCTTTTCATGTTGCTAATGTCGCATACTAAGCCGTAACAATTCTTAAGTTACCGTACGATGTTCAAAGGATTTCGACGAAATCATTAGGTTTATTAAGGAGTTTTAAGGTTTCATACGGTGTTGTTAGGAGTTTTTATACGTCCAACATTATACTAACGTGCTTGTCAACACGCTAATATGTCATACAGAGTCGTAAGATGTCTTAAGTTGCCGTACGACGTTCAAAGGACTCGGATGAAGTCATTAGGTTTAGTATGGAGTTTTAAAGTTTCCTACGGTGATGTAAGGTGTTCTTAGGAGATGTAACGCGTCATACGTTATTCTAACGTGCTTTTCATGTTGCGAATGTCGCATACTAAGCCGTAACAACTCTTAAGTTATCGTACGATGTCAAAGGATTTCGACGAAATCATTAGGTTTCTTAAGGAGTTTTAAGATTTCATACTGTGTTGTTAGGAGTTTTTAGGCGTCCAAGATTATACTAACATGCTTGTCAAGATGCTAATATGTCATACAGAGTCGTAAGATGTCTTAAGTTGCCGTACGACGTTCAAAGGACTCGGACGAATTCATTAGGTTTAGTATGGAGTTTTAATGTTTTTACGGTGATGTAAGGTGTTCTTAGGAATTGTAATGAGTCCTACATTATTCTAATGTGCTTTTCATGTTGCTAATGTCGATACCGAGCCGTAACATCTCCTGAGTTACCGTATGATGTTCAAAGGACTTCGACGAAATCATTAGGTATATTAACGAGTTTTAAGGTTTCACATGGTGTTTTTATAAGTTGTAAGGTGTCCAACATTATACAAACGTTCTTGTCAAGATGCTAATATGGCATACAGAGTCGTAAGATGTCTTATGTTGTCGTACGACGTTCAAACGACTCAGACGAATTTATTATGTTTCGTATGGAGTTTTAAAGTTTCCTACGGTGATGTAAGGTGTTCTTAGGAATTGTAATGCATCCTACATTATTCTAATGTGCTTTTCATGTTGCTAATGTCGCATACTAAGCCGTAACAACTCTTAAGTTACCGTACGATGTTCAAAGAATTTCGACGAAATCATTAGGTTTATTAAGGAGTTTTAAGGTTTCATACGGTGTTGTTAGGAGTTTTTAGGCGTCCAACATTATACTAACGTGCTTGTCAAGATACTAATATGTCATACAGAGTCGTAAGATGTCTTAAGTTGCCGTACGACGTTCAAAGGACTCGGATGAAGTCATTAGGTTTAGTATGGAGTTTTAAAGTTTTCTACGGTGATGTAAGGTGTTCTTAGGAGATGTAACGCGTCATACATTATTCTAACGTGCTTTTCATGTTGCTAATGTCGCATACTAAGCCGTAACAACTCTTAAGTTATCGTACGATGTTCAAAGGATTTCGACGAAATCATTAGGTTTATTAAGGTGTTTTAAGATTTCATACGGTGTTGTTAGGAGTTTTTAGGCGTCCAAGATTATACTAACGTGCTTGTCAAGATGCTAATATGGCATACAGAGTCGTAAGATGTCTTATGTTGTCGTACGACGTTCAAACGACTCAGACGAATTTATTAGGTTTCGTATGGAGTTTTAAAGTTTCCTACGGTGATGTAAGGTGTTCTTAAGAATTGTAATGCATCCTACATTATTCTAATGTGCTTTTCATGTTGCTAATGTCGCATACTAAGCCGTAACAACTCTTAAGTTACCGTACGATGTTCAAAGGATTTCGACGAAATCATTAGGTTTATTAAGGAGTTTTAAGGTTTCATACGGTGTTGTTAGGAGTTTTTAGGCGTCCAACATTATACTAACGTGCTTGTCAAGATGCTAATATGTCATACAGAGTCGTAAGATGTCTTAAGTTGCCGTACGACGTTCAAAGGACTCGGATGAAGTCATTAGGTTTAGTATGGAGTTTTAAAGTTTTTTACGGTGATGTAAGGTGTTCTTAGGAGATGTATCGCGTCATACGTTATTTTAACGTGCTTTTCATGTTGCTAATGTCGCATACTAAGCCGTAACAACTCTTAAGTTATCGTACGATGTTCAAAGGATTTCGACGAAATCATTAGGTTTATTAAGGAGTTTTAAGATTTCATACGGTGTTGTTAGGAGTTTTTAGGCGTCCAAGATTATACTAACGTGCTTGTCAAGATGCTAATATGGCATACAGAGTCGTAAGATGTCTTACGTTGTCGTACGACGTTCAAACGACTCAGACGAATTTATTAGGTTTCGTATGGAGTTTTAAAGTTTCCTACGGTGATGTAAGGTGTTCTTAGGAATTGTAATGCATCCTACATTATTCTAATGTGCTTTTCATGTTGCTAATGTCGCATACTAAGCCGTAACAATTCTTAAGTTACCGTACGATGTTCAAAGGATTTCGACGAAATCATTAGGTTTATTAAGGAGTTTTAAGGTTTCATACGGTGTTGTTAGGAGTTTTTAGGCGTCCAACATTATACTAACGTGCTTGTCAAGATGCTAATATGTCATACAGAGTCGTAAGATGTCTTAAGTTGCCGTACGACGTTCAAAGGACTCGGATGAAGTCATTAGGTTTAGTATGGAGTTTTAAAGTTTCCTACGGTGATGTAAGGTGTTCTTAGGAGATGTAACGCGTCATACGTTATTCTAACGTGCTTTTCATGTTGCGAATGTCGCATACTAAGCCGTAACAACTCTTAAGTTATCGTACGATGTCAAAGGATTTCGACGAAATCATTAGGTTTATTAAGGAGTTTTAAGATTTCATACTGTGTTGTTAGGAGTTTTTAGGCGTCCAATATTATACTAACGTGCTTGTCAAGATGCTAATATGTCATACAGAATCGTAAGATGTCTTAAGTTGCCGTACGACGTTCAAAGGACTCGGACGAATTCATTAGGTTTAGTATGGAGTTTTAATGTTTTTACGGTGATGTAAGGTGTTCTTAGGAATTGTAATGAGTCCTACATTATTCTAATGTGCTTTTCATGTTGCTAATGTCGATACCGAGCCGTAAAATCTCCTGAGTTACCGTACGATGTTCAATGGACTTCGACGAAATCATTAGGTTTATTAACGAGTTTTAAGGTTTCACATGGTGTTTTTACAAGTTGTAAGGTGCCCAACATTATGCAAACGTGCTTGTCTAGATGCTAATATGGCATACAGAGTCGTAAGATGTCTTATGTTGTCGTATGACGTTCAAAGGACTCGGACGAATTCATTAGGTTTAGTATGGAGTTTTAATGTTTTTACGGTGATGTAAGGTGTTCTTAGGAATTGTAATGCGTCCTACATTATTCTAATGTGCTTTTCATGTTGCTAATGTCGATACCGAGCCGTAACATCTCCTGAGTTACCGTACGATGTTCAAAGGTCTTCGACGAAATCGTTAGGTATATTAACGAGTTTTAAGGTTTCACATGGTGTTTTTATAAGTTGTAAGGTGTCCAACATTATACAAACGTGCTTGTCAAGATGCTAATATGGCATACAGAGTCGTAAGATGTCTTATGTTGTCGTACGACTTTCAAAGGACTCGGACGAATTCATTACGTTTCGTATGGAGTTTTAAAGTTTCCTACGGTGATGTAAGGTGTTTTTAGGAATTGTAATGCGTCCTACATTATTCTAATGTGCTTTTCATGTTGCTAATGTCGCATACTAAGTCGTAACAACTCTTAAGTTACCGTACGATGTTCAAAGGATTTCGACGAAATCATTAGGTTTATTAAGGAGTTTTAAGGTTTCATACGGTGTTGTTAGGAGTTTTTATACGTCCAACATTATACTAATGTGCTTGTCAACACGCTAATATGTCATACAGAGTCGTAAGATGTCTTAAGTTGCCGTACGACGTTCAAAGGACTCGGATGAAGTCATTAGGTTTAGTATGGAGTTTTAAAGTTTCCTACGGTGATGTAAGGTGTTCTTAGGAGATGTAACGCGTCATACGTTATTCTAACGTGCTTTTCATGTTGCTAATGTCGCATACTAAGCCGTAACAACTCTTAAGTTATCGTACGATGTCAAAGGATTTCGACGAAATCATTAGGTTTCTTAAGGAGTTTTAAGATTTCATACTGTGTTGTTAGGAGTTTTTAGGCGTCCAAGATTATACTAACATGCTTGTCAAGATGCTAATATGTCATACAGAGTCGTAAGATGTCTTAAGTTGCCGTACGACGTTCAAAGGACTCGGACGAATTCATTAGGTTTAGTATGGAGTTTTAATGTTTTTACGGTGATGTAAGGTGTTCTTAGGAATTGTAATGAGTCCTACATTATTCTAATGTGCTTTTCATGTTGCTAATGTCGATACCGAGCCGTAACATCTCTTGAGTTACCGTATGATGTTCAAAGGACTTCGACGAAATCATTAGGTATATTAACGAGTTTTAAGGTTTCACATGGTGTTTTTATAAGTTGTAAGGTGTCCAACATTATACAAACGTTCTTGTCAAGATGCTAATATGGCATACAGAGTCGTAAGATGTCTTATGTTGTCGTACGACGTTCAAACGACTCAGACGAATTTATTATGTTTCGTATGGAGTTTTAAAGTTTCCTACGGTGATGTAAGGTGTTCTTAGGAATTGTAATGCATCCTACATTATTCTAATGTGCTTTTCATGTTGCTAATGTCGCATACTAAGCCGTAACAACTCTTAAGTTACCGTACGATGTTCAAAGGATTTCGACGAAATCATTAGGTTTATTAAGGAGTTTTAAGGTTTCATACGGTGTTGTTAGGAGTTTTTAGGCGTCCAACATTATACTAACGTGCTTGTCAAGATACTAATATGTCATACAGAGTCGTAAGATGTCTTAAGTTGCCGTACGACGTTCAAAGGACTCGGATGAAGTCATTAGGTTTAGTATGGAGTTTTAAAGTTTTTTACGGTGATGTAAGGTGTTCTTAGGAGATGTAACGCGTCATACGTTATTCTAACGTGCTTTTCATGTTGCTAATGTCGCATACTAAGCCGTAACAACTCTTAAGTTATCGTACGATGTTCAAAGGATTTCGACGAAATCATTAGGTTTATTAAGGAGTTTTAAGATTTCATACGGTGTTGTTAGGAGTTTTTAGGCGTCCAAGATTATACTAACGTGCTTGTCAAGATGCTAATATGACATACAGAGTCGTAAGATGTCTTATGTTGTCGTACGACGTTCAAACGACTCAGACGAATTTATTAGGTTTCGTATGGAGTTTTAAAGTTTCCTACGGTGATGTAAGGTGTTCTTAGGAATTGTAATGCATCCTACATTATTCTAATGTGCTTTTCATGTTGCTAATGTCGCATACTAAGCCTTAACAATTCTTAAGTTAACGTACGATGTTCAAAGGATTTCGACGAAATCATTAGGTTTATTAAGGAGCTTTAAGGTTTCATACGGTGTTGTTAGGAGTTTTTAGGCGTCCAACATTATACTAACGTGCTTGTCAAGATGCTAATATGTCATACAGAGTCGTAAGATGTCTTAAGTTGCCGTACGACGTTCAAAGGACTCGGATGAAGTCATTAGGTTTAGTATGGAGTTTTAAAGTTTCCTACGGTGATGTAAGGTGTTCTTAGGAGATGTAACGCGTCATACGTTATTCTAACGTGCTTTTCATGTTGCGAATGTCGCATACTAAGCCGTAACAACTCTTAAGTTATCGTACGATGTCAAAGGATTTCGACGAAATCATTAGGTTTATTAAGGAGTTTTAAGATTTCATACTGTGTTGTTAGGAGTTTTTAGGCGTCCAATATTATACTAACGTGCTTGTCAAGATGCTAATATGTCATACAGAATCGTAAGATGTCTTAAGTTGCCGTACGACGTTCAAAGGACTCGGACGAATTCATTAGGTTTAGTATGGAGTTTTAATGTTTTTACGGTGATGTAAGGTGTTCTTAGGAATTGTAATGAGTCCTACATTATTCTAATGTGCTTTTCATGTTGCTAATGTCGATACCGAGTCGTAAAATCTCCTGAGTTACCGTACGATGTTCAATGGACTTCGACGAAATCATTAGGTTTATTAACGAGTTTTAAGGTTTCACATGGTGTTTTTACAAGTTGTAAGGTGCCCAACATTATGCAAACGTGCTTGTCTAGATGCTAATATGGCATACAGAGTCGTAAGATGTCTTATGTTGTCGTATGACGTTCAAAGGACTCGGACGAATTCATTAGGTTTAGTATGGAGTTTTAATGTTTTTACGGTGATGTAAGGTGTTCTTAGGAATTGTAATGCGTCCTACATTATTCTAATGTGCTTTTCATGTTGCTAATGTCGATACCGAGCCGTAACATCTCCTGAGTTACCGTACGATGTTCAAAGGTCTTCGACGAAATCGTTAGGTATATTAACGAGTTTTAAGGTTTCACATGGAGTTTTTATAAGTTGTAAGGTGTCCAACATTATACAAACGTGCTTGTCAAGATGCTAATATGGCATACAGAGTCGTAAGATGTCTTATGTTGTCGTACGACTTTCAAAGGACTCGGACGAATTCATTAGGTTTCGTATGGAGTTTTAAAGTTTCCTACGGCGATGTAAGGTGTTTTTAGGAATTGTAATGCGTCCTACATTATTCTAATGTGCTTTTCATGTTGCTAATGTCGCATACTAAGCCGTAACAACTCTTAAGTTACCGTACGATGTTCAAAGGATTTCGACGAAATCATTAGGTTTATTAAGGAGTTTTAAGGTTTCATACGGTGTTGTTAGGAATTTTTAGGCGTCCAACATTATACTAACGTGCTTGTCAAGATGCTAATATGTCATACAGAGTCGTAAGATGTCTTAAGTTGCCGTACGACGTTCAAAGGACTCGGACGAATTCATTAGGTTTAGTATGGAGTTTTAATGTTTTTACGGTGATGTAAGGTGTTCTTAGGAATTGTAATGAGTCCTACATTATTCTAATGTGCTTTTCATGTTGCTAATGTCGAGACCGAGCCGTAACATCTCCTGAGTTACCGTATGATGTTCAAAGGACTTCGACGAAATCGTTAGGTATATTAACGAGTTTTAAGGTTTCACATGGTGTTTTTATGAGTTGTAAGGTGTCCAACATTATACTAACGTGCTTGTCAAGATGCTAATATGTCATACAGAGTCGTAAGATGTCTTAAGTTGCCGTACGACGTTCAAAGGACCCGGACGAATTCATTAGGTTTAGTATGGAGTTTTAATGTTTTTACGGTGATGTAAGGTGTTCTTAGGAATTGTAATGAGTCCTACATTATTCTAATGTGCTTTTCATGTTGCTAATGTCGATATCGAGCCGTAACATCTCCTGAGTTACCGTACGATGTTCAAAGGACTTCGACGAAATCATTTGGTATATTAACGAGTTTTAAGGTTTCACATGGTGTTTTTATAAGTTGTAAGGTGTCCAACATTATACAAACGTTCTTGTCAAGATGCTAATATGGCATATAGAGTCGTAAGATGTCTTATGTTGTCGTACGACGTTCAAACGACTCAGACGAATTTATTAGGTTTCGTATGGAGTTTTAAAGTTTCCTACGGTGATGTAAGGTGTTCTTAGGAATTGTAATGCATCCTACATTATTCTAATGTGCTTTTCATGTTGCTAATGTCGCATACTAAGCCGTAACAACTCTTAAGTTACCGTACGATGTTCAAAGGATTTCGACGAAATCATTAGGTTTATTAAGGAGTTTTAAGGTTTCATACGGTGTTGTTAGGAGTTTTTAGGCGTCCAACATTATACTAACGTGCTTGTCAAGATGCTAATATGTCATACAGAGTCGTAAGATGTCTTAAGTTGCTGTACGACGTTCAAAGGACTCGGATGAAGTCATTAGGTTTAATATGGAGTTTTAAAGTTTCCTACGGTGATGTAAGGTGTTCTTAGGAGATCTAACGCGTCATACGTTATTCTAACGTGCTTTTCATGTTGCTAATGTCGCATACTAAGCCGTAACAACTCTTAAGTTATCGTACGATGTCAAAGGATTTCGACGAAATCATTAGGTTTATTAAGGAGTTTTAAGATTTCATACTGTGTTGTTAGGAGTTTTTAGGCGTCCAAGATTATACTAACGTGCTTGTCAAGATGCTAATATGTCATGCAGAGTCGTAAGATGTCTTAAGTTGCCGTACGACGTTCAAAGGACTCGGACGAATTCATTAGGTTTAGTATGGAGTTTTAATGTTTTTACGGTGATGTAAGGTGTTCTTAGGAATTGTAATGAGTCCTACATTATTCTAATGTGCTTTTCATGTTGCTAATGTCGATACCGAGTCGTAAAATCTCCTGAGTTACCGTACGATGTTCAATGGACTTCGACGAAATCATTAGGTTTATTAACGAGTTTTAAGGTTTCACATGGTGTTTTTACAAGTTGTAAGGTGCCCAACATTATGCAAACGTGCTTGTCTAGATGCTAATATGGCATACAGAGTCGTAAGATGTCTTATGTTGTCGTATGACGTTCAAAGGACTCGGACGAATTCATTAGGTTTAGTATGGAGTTTTAATGTTTTTACGGTGATGTAAGGTGTTCTTAGGAATTGTAATGCGTCCTACATTATTCTAATGTGCTTTTCATGTTGCTAATGTCGTTACCGAGCCGTAACATCTCCTGAGTTACCGTACGATGTTCAAAGGTCTTCGACGAAATCGTTAGGTATATTAACGAGTTTTAAGGTTTCACATGGAGTTTTTATAAGTTGTAAGGTGTCCAACATTATACAAACGTGCTTGTCAAGATGCTAATATGGCATACAGAGTCGTAAGATGTCTTATGTTGTCGTACGACTTTCAAAGGACTCGGACGAATTCATTAGGTTTCGTATGGAGTTTTAAAGTTTCCTACGGCGATGTAAGGTGTTTTTAGGAATTGTAATGCGTCCTACATTATTCTAATGTGCTTTTCATGTTGCTAATGTCGCATACTAAGCCGTAACAACTCTTAAGTTACCGTACGATGTTCAAAGGATTTCGACGAAATCATTAGGTTTATTAAGGAGTTTTAAGGTTTCATACGGTGTTGTTAGGAATTTTTAGGCGTCCAACATTATACTAACGTGCTTGTCAAGATGCTAATATGTCATACAGAGTCGTAAGATGTCTTAAGTTGCCGTACGACGTTCAAAGGACTCGGACGAATTCATTAGGTTTAGTATGGAGTTTTAATGTTTTTACGGTGATGTAAGGTGTTCTTAGGAATTGTAATGAGTCCTACATTATTCTAATGTGCTTTTCATGTTGCTAATGTCGAGACCGAGCCGTAACATCTCCTGAGTTACCGTATGATGTTCAAAGGACTTCGACGAAATCGTTAGGTATATTAACGAGTTTTAAGGTTTCACATGGTGTTTTTATGAGTTGTAAGGTGTCCAACATTATACTAACGTGCTTGTCAAGATGCTAATATGTCATACAGAGTCGTAAGATGTCTTAAGTTGCCGTACGACGTTCAAAGGACCCGGACGAATTCATTAGGTTTAGTATGGAGTTTTAATGTTTTTACGGTGATGTAAGGTGTTCTTAGGAATTGTAATGAGTCCTACATTATTCTAATGTGCTTTTCATGTTGCTAATGTCGATATCGAGCCGTAACATCTCCTGAGTTACCGTACGATGTTCAAAGGACTTCGACGAAATCATTTGGTATATTAACGAGTTTTAAGGTTTCACATGGTGTTTTTATAAGTTGTAAGGTGTCCAACATTATACAAACGTTCTTGTCAAGATGCTAATATGGCATATAGAGTCG
The DNA here is from genome assembly GCA_030867185.1 of Tagetes erecta. Lineage (NCBI taxonomy): Eukaryota > Viridiplantae > Streptophyta > Magnoliopsida > Asterales > Asteraceae > Tagetes > Tagetes erecta. The sequence goes on along the minus strand of CM061487.1, from coordinate 39,172,969 downwards.
TAAGATGTCTTATGTTGTCGTACGACGTTCAAACGACTCAGACGAATTTATTAGGTTTCGTATGGAGTTTTAAAGTTTCCTACGGTGATGTAAGGTGTTCTTAGGAATTGTAATGCATCCTACATTATTCTAATGTGCTTTTCATGTTGCTAATGTCGCATACTAAGCCGTAACAACTCTTAAGTTACCGTACGATGTTCAAAGGATTTCGACGAAATCATTAGGTTTATTAAGGAGTTTTAAGGTTTCATACGGTGTTGTTAGGAGTTTTTAGGCGTCCAACATTATACTAACGTGCTTGTCAAGATGCTAATATGTCATACAGAGTCGTAAGATGTCTTAAGTTGCTGTACGACGTTCAAAGGACTCGGATGAAGTCATTAGGTTTAATATGGAGTTTTAAAGTTTCCTACGGTGATGTAAGGTGTTCTTAGGAGATCTAACGCGTCATACGTTATTCTAACGTGCTTTTCATGTTGCTAATGTCGCATACTAAGCCGTAACAACTCTTAAGTTATCGTACGATGTCAAAGGATTTCGACGAAATCATTAGGTTTATTAAGGAGTTTTAAGATTTCATACTGTGTTGTTAGGAGTTTTTAGGCGTCCAAGATTATACTAACGTGCTTGTCAAGATGCTAATATGTCATGCAGAGTCGTAAGATGTCTTAAGTTGCCGTACGACGTTCAAAGGACTCGGACGAATTCATTAGGTTTAGTATGGAGTTTTAATGTTTTTACGGTGATGTAAGGTGTTCTTAGGAATTGTAATGAGTCCTACATTATTCTAATGTGCTTTTCATGTTGCTAATGTCGATACCGAGTCGTAAAATCTCCTGAGTTACCGTACGATGTTCAATGGACTTCGACGAAATCATTAGGTTTATTAACGAGTTTTAAGGTTTCACATGGTGTTTTTACAAGTTGTAAGGTGCCCAACATTATGCAAACGTGCTTGTCTAGATGCTAATATGGCATACAGAGTCGTAAGATGTCTTATGTTGTCGTATGACGTTCAAAGGACTCGGACGAATTCATTAGGTTTAGTATGGAGTTTTAATGTTTTTACGGTGATGTAAGGTGTTCTTAGGAATTGTAATGCGTCCTACATTATTCTAATGTGCTTTTCATGTTGCTAATGTCGATACCGAGCCGTAACATCTCCTGAGTTACCGTACGATGTTCAAAGGTCTTCGACGAAATCGTTAGGTATATTAACGAGTTTTAAGGTTTCACATGGAGTTTTTATAAGTTGTAAGGTGTCCAACATTATACAAACGTGCTTGTCAAGATGCTAATATGGCATACAGAGTCGTAAGATGTCTTATGTTGTCGTACGACTTTCAAAGGACTCGGACGAATTCATTAGGTTTCGTATGGAGTTTTAAAGTTTCCTACGGCGATGTAAGGTGTTTTTAGGAATTGTAATGCGTCCTACATTATTCTAATGTGCTTTTCATGTTGCTAATGTCGCATACTAAGCCGTAACAACTCTTAAGTTACCGTACGATGTTCAAAGGATTTCGACGAAATCATTAGGTTTATTAAGGAGTTTTAAGGTTTCATACGGTGTTGTTAGGAATTTTTAGGCGTCCAACATTATACTAACGTGCTTGTCAAGATGCTAATATGTCATACAGAGTCGTAAGATGTCTTAAGTTGCCGTACGACGTTCAAAGGACTCGGACGAATTCATTAGGTTTAGTATGGAGTTTTAATGTTTTTACGGTGATGTAAGGTGTTCTTAGGAATTGTAATGAGTCCTACATTATTCTAATGTGCTTTTCATGTTGCTAATGTCGAGACCGAGCCGTAACATCTCCTGAGTTACCGTATGATGTTCAAAGGACTTCGACGAAATCGTTAGGTATATTAACGAGTTTTAAGGTTTCACATGGTGTTTTTATGAGTTGTAAGGTGTCCAACATTATACTAACGTGCTTGTCAAGATGCTAATATGTCATACAGAGTCGTAAGATGTCTTAAGTTGCCGTACGACGTTCAAAGGACCCGGACGAATTCATTAGGTTTAGTATGGAGTTTTAATGTTTTTACGGTGATGTAAGGTGTTCTTAGGAATTGTAATGAGTCCTACATTATTCTAATGTGCTTTTCATGTTGCTAATGTCGATATCGAGCCGTAACATCTCCTGAGTTACCGTACGATGTTCAAAGGACTTCGACGAAATCATTTGGTATATTAACGAGTTTTAAGGTTTCACATGGTGTTTTTATAAGTTGTAAGGTGTCCAACATTATACAAACGTTCTTGTCAAGATGCTAATATGGCATATAGAGTCGTAAGATGTCTTATGTTGTCGTACGACGTTCAAACGACTCAGACGAATTTATTAGGTTTCGTATGGAGTTTTAAAGTTTCCTACGGTGATGTAAGGTGTTCTTAGGAATTGTAATGCATCCTACATTATTCTAATGTGCTTTTCATGTTGCTAATGTCGCATACTAAGCCGTAACAACTCTTAAGTTACCGTACGATGTTCAAAGGATTTCGACGAAATCATTAGGTTTATTAAGGAGTTTTAAGGTTTCATACGGTGTTGTTAGGAGTTTTTAGGCGTCCAACATTATACTAACGTGCTTGTCAAGATGCTAATATGTCATACAGAGTCGTAAGATGTCTTAAGTTGCTGTACGACGTTCAAAGGACTCGGATGAAGTCATTAGGTTTAATATGGAGTTTTAAAGTTTCCTACGGTGATGTAAGGTGTTCTTAGGAGATCTAACGCGTCATACGTTATTCTAACGTGCTTTTCATGTTGCTAATGTCGCATACTAAGCCGTAACAACTCTTAAGTTATCGTACGATGTCAAAGGATTTCGACGAAATCATTAGGTTTATTAAGGAGTTTTAAGATTTCATACTGTGTTGTTAGGAGTTTTTAGGCGTCCAAGATTATACTAACGTGCTTGTCAAGATGCTAATATGTCATGCAGAGTCGTAAGATGTCTTAAGTTGCCGTACGACGTTCAAAGGACTCGGACGAATTCATTAGGTTTAGTATGGAGTTTTAATGTTTTTACGGTGATGTAAGGTGTTCTTAGGAATTGTAATGAGTCCTACATTATTCTAATGTGCTTTTCATGTTGCTAATGTCGATACCGAGTCGTAAAATCTCCTGAGTTACCGTACGATGTTCAATGGACTTCGACGAAATCATTAGGTTTATTAACGAGTTTTAAGGTTTCACATGGTGTTTTTACAAGTTGTAAGGTGCCCAACATTATGCAAACGTGCTTGTCTAGATGCTAATATGGCATACAGAGTCGTAAGATGTCTTATGTTGTCGTATGACGTTCAAAGGACTCGGACGAATTCATTAGGTTTAGTATGGAGTTTTAATGTTTTTACGGTGATGTAAGGTGTTCTTAGGAATTGTAATGCGTCCTACATTATTCTAATGTGCTTTTCATGTTGCTAATGTCGATACCGAGCCGTAACATCTCCTGAGTTACCGTACGATGTTCAAAGGTCTTCGACGAAATCGTTAGGTATATTAACGAGTTTTAAGGTTTCACATGGAGTTTTTATAAGTTGTAAGGTGTCCAACATTATACAAACGTGCTTGTCAAGATGCTAATATGGCATACAGAGTCGTAAGATGTCTTATGTTGTCGTACGACTTTCAAAGGACTCGGACGAATTCATTAGGTTTCGTATGGAGTTTTAAAGTTTCCTACGGCGATGTAAGGTGTTTTTAGGAATTGTAATGCGTCCTACATTATTCTAATGTGCTTTTCATGTTGCTAATGTCGCATACTAAGCCGTAACAACTCTTAAGTTACCGTACGATGTTCAAAGGATTTCGACGAAATCATTAGGTTTATTAAGGAGTTTTAAGGTTTCATACGGTGTTGTTAGGAATTTTTAGGCGTCCAACATTATACTAACGTGCTTGTCAAGATGCTAATATGTCATACAGAGTCGTAAGATGTCTTAAGTTGCCGTACGACGTTCAAAGGACTCGGACGAATTCATTAGGTTTAGTATGGAGTTTTAATGTTTTTACGGTGATGTAAGGTGTTCTTAGGAATTGTAATGAGTCCTACATTATTCTAATGTGCTTTTCATGTTGCTAATGTCGAGACCGAGCCGTAACATCTCCTGAGTTACCGTATGATGTTCAAAGGACTTCGACGAAATCGTTAGGTATATTAACGAGTTTTAAGGTTTCACATGGTGTTTTTATGAGTTGTAAGGTGTCCAACATTATACTAACGTGCTTGTCAAGATGCTAATATGTCATACAGAGTCGTAAGATGTCTTAAGTTGCCGTACGACGTTCAAAGGACCCGGACGAATTCATTAGGTTTAGTATGGAGTTTTAATGTTTTTACGGTGATGTAAGGTGTTCTTAGGAATTGTAATGAGTCCTACATTATTCTAATGTGCTTTTCATGTTGCTAATGTCGATATCGAGCCGTAACATCTCCTGAGTTACCGTACGATGTTCAAAGGACTTCGACGAAATCATTTGGTATATTAACGAGTTTTAAGGTTTCACATGGTGTTTTTATAAGTTGTAAGGTGTCCAACATTATACAAACGTTCTTGTCAAGATGCTAATATGGCATATAGAGTCGTAAGATGTCTTATGTTGTCGTACGACGTTCAAACGACTCAGACGAATTTATTAGGTTTCGTATGGAGTTTTAAAGTTTCCTACGGTGATGTAAGGTGTTCTTAGGAATTGTAATGCATCCTACATTATTCTAATGTGCTTTTCATGTTGCTAATGTCGCATACTAAGCCGTAACAACTCTTAAGTTACCGTACGATGTTCAAAGGATTTCGACGAAATCATTAGGTTTATTAAGGAGTTTTAAGGTTTCATACGGTGTTGTTAGGAGTTTTTAGGCGTCCAACATTATACTAACGTGCTTGTCAAGATGCTAATATGTCATACAGAGTCGTAAGATGTCTTAAGTTGCTGTACGACGTTCAAAGGACTCGGATGAAGTCATTAGGTTTAATATGGAGTTTTAAAGTTTCCTACGGTGATGTAAGGTGTTCTTAGGAGATCTAACGCGTCATACGTTATTCTAACGTGCTTTTCATGTTGCTAATGTCGCATACTAAGCCGTAACAACTCTTAAGTTATCGTACGATGTCAAAGGATTTCGACGAAATCATTAGGTTTATTAAGGAGTTTTAAGATTTCATACTGTGTTGTTAGGAGTTTTTAGGCGTCCAAGATTATACTAACGTGCTTGTCAAGATGCTAATATGTCATGCAGAGTCGTAAGATGTCTTAAGTTGCCGTACGACGTTCAAAGGACTCGGACGAATTCATTAGGTTTAGTATGGAGTTTTAATGTTTTTACGGTGATGTAAGGTGTTCTTAGGAATTGTAATGAGTCCTACATTATTCTAATGTGCTTTTCATGTTGCTAATGTCGATACCGAGTCGTAAAATCTCCTGAGTTACCGTACGATGTTCAATGGACTTCGACGAAATCATTAGGTTTATTAACGAGTTTTAAGGTTTCACATGGTGTTTTTACAAGTTGTAAGGTGCCCAACATTATGCAAACGTGCTTGTCTAGATGCTAATATGGCATACAGAGTCGTAAGATGTCTTATGTTGTCGTATGACGTTCAAAGGACTCGGACGAATTCATTAGGTTTAGTATGGAGTTTTAATGTTTTTACGGTGATGTAAGGTGTTCTTAGGAATTGTAATGCGTCCTACATTATTCTAATGTGCTTTTCATGTTGCTAATGTCGATACCGAGCCGTAACATCTCCTGAGTTACCGTACGATGTTCAAAGGTCTTCGACGAAATCGTTAGGTATATTAACGAGTTTTAAGGTTTCACATGGAGTTTTTATAAGTTGTAAGGTGTCCAACATTATACAAACGTGCTTGTCAAGATGCTAATATGGCATACAGAGTCGTAAGATGTCTTATGTTGTCGTACGACTTTCAAAGGACTCGGACGAATTCATTAGGTTTCGTATGGAGTTTTAAAGTTTCCTACGGCGATGTAAGGTGTTTTTAGGAATTGTAATGCGTCCTACATTATTCTAATGTGCTTTTCATGTTGCTAATGTCGCATACTAAGCCGTAACAACTCTTAAGTTACCGTACGATGTTCAAAGGATTTCGACGAAATCATTAGGTTTATTAAGGAGTTTTAAGGTTTCATACGGTGTTGTTAGGAATTTTTAGGCGTCCAACATTATACTAACGTGCTTGTCAAGATGCTAATATGTCATACAGAGTCGTAAGATGTCTTAAGTTGCCGTACGACGTTCAAAGGACTCGGACGAATTCATTAGGTTTAGTATGGAGTTTTAATGTTTTTACGGTGATGTAAGGTGTTCTTAGGAATTGTAATGAGTCCTACATTATTCTAATGTGCTTTTCATGTTGCTAATGTCGAGACCGAGCCGTAACATCTCCTGAGTTACCGTATGATGTTCAAAGGACTTCGACGAAATCGTTAGGTATATTAACGAGTTTTAAGGTTTCACATGGTGTTTTTATGAGTTGTAAGGTGTCCAACATTATACTAACGTGCTTGTCAAGATGCTAATATGTCATACAGAGTCGTAAGATGTCTTAAGTTGCCGTACGACGTTCAAAGGACCCGGACGAATTCATTAGGTTTAGTATGGAGTTTTAATGTTTTTACGGTGATGTAAGGTGTTCTTAGGAATTGTAATGAGTCCTACATTATTCTAATGTGCTTTTCATGTTGCTAATGTCGATATCGAGCCGTAACATCTCCTGAGTTACCGTACGATGTTCAAAGGACTTCGACGAAATCATTTGGTATATTAACGAGTTTTAAGGTTTCACATGGTGTTTTTATAAGTTGTAAGGTGTCCAACATTATACAAACGTTCTTGTCAAGATGCTAATATGGCATATAGAGTCGTAAGATGTCTTATGTTGTCGTACGACGTTCAAACGACTCAGACGAATTTATTAGGTTTCGTATGGAGTTTTAAAGTTTCCTACGGTGATGTAAGGTGTTCTTAGGAATTGTAATGCATCCTACATTATTCTAATGTGCTTTTCATGTTGCTAATGTCGCATACTAAGCCGTAACAACTCTTAAGTTACCGTACGATGTTCAAAGGATTTCGACGAAATCATTAGGTTTATTAAGGAGTTTTAAGGTTTCATACGGTGTTGTTAGGAGTTTTTAGGCGTCCAACATTATACTAACGTGCTTGTCAAGATGCTAATATGTCATACAGAGTCGTAAGATGTCTTAAGTTGCTGTACGACGTTCAAAGGACTCGGATGAAGTCATTAGGTTTAATATGGAGTTTTAAAGTTTCCTACGGTGATGTAAGGTGTTCTTAGGAGATCTAACGCGTCATACGTTATTCTAACGTGCTTTTCATGTTGCTAATGTCGCATACTAAGCCGTAACAACTCTTAAGTTATCGTACGATGTCAAAGGATTTCGACGAAATCATTAGGTTTATTAAGGAGTTTTAAGATTTCATACTGTGTTGTTAGGAGTTTTTAGGCGTCCAAGATTATACTAACGTGCTTGTCAAGATGCTAATATGTCATGCAGAGTCGTAAGATGTCTTAAGTTGCCGTACGACGTTCAAAGGACTCGGACGAATTCATTAGGTTTAGTATGGAGTTTTAATGTTTTTACGGTGATGTAAGGTGTTCTTAGGAATTGTAATGAGTCCTACATTATTCTAATGTGCTTTTCATGTTGCTAATGTCGATACCGAGCCGTAAAATCTCCTGAGTTACCGTACGATATTCAAAGGACTTCGACGAAATCATTAGGTATATTAACGAGTTTTAAGGTTTCACATGGTGTTTTTATAAGTTGTAAGGTGTCCAACATTATACAAACGTTCTTGTCAAGATGCTAATATGGCATACAGAGTCGTAAGATGTCTTATGTTGTCGTACGACGTTCAAACGACTCAGACGAATTTATTAGGTTTCGTATGGAGTTTTAAAGTTTCCTACGGTGATGTAAGGTGTTCTTAGGAATTGTAATGCATCCTACATTATTCTAATGTGCTTTTCATGTTGCTAATGTCGCATACTAAGCCGTAACAACTCTTAAGTTACCGTACGATGTTCAAAGGATTTCGACGAAATCATTAGGTTTATTAAGGAGTTTTAAGGTTTCATACGGTGTTGTTAGAAGTTTTTAGGCATCCAACATTATACAAACGTGCTTGTCAAGATGCTAATATGTCATACAGAGTCGTAAGATGTCTTAAGTTGCTGTACGACGTTCAAAGGACTCGGATGAAGTCATTAGGTTTAGTATGGAGTTTTAAAGTTTCCTACGGTGATGTAAGGTGTTCTTAGGAGATGTAACGCGTCATTCGTTATTCTAACGTGCTTTTCATGTTGCTAATGTCGCATACTAAGCCGTAACAACTCTTAAGTTATCGTACGATGTCAAAGGATTTCGACGAAATCATTAGGTTTATTAAGGAGTTTTAAGATTTCATACTGTGTTGTTAGGAGTTTTTAGGCGTCCAAGATTATACTAACGTGCTTGTCAAGATGCTAATATGTCATGCAGAGTCGTAAGATGTCTTAAGTTGCCGTACGACGTTCAAAGGACTCGGACGAATTCATTAGGTTTAGTATGGAGTTTTAATGTTTTTACGGTGATGTAAGGTGTTCTTAGGAATTGTAATGAGTCCTACATTATTCTAATGTGCTTTTCATGTTGCTAATGTCGATACCGAGCCGTAAAATCTCCTGAGTTACCGTACGATGTTCAAAGGACTTCGACGAAATCATTAGGTATATTAACGAGTTTTAAGGTTTCACATGGTGTTTTTATAAGTTGTAAGGTGTCCAACATTATACAAACGTTCTTGTCAAGATGCTAATATGGCATACAGAGTCGTAAGATGTCTTATGTTGTCGTACGACGTTCAAACGACTCAGACGAATTTATTAGGTTTCGTATGGAGTTTTAAAGTTTCCTACGGTGATGTAAGGTGTTCTTAGGAATTGTAATGCATCCTACATTATTCTAATGTGCTTTTCATGTTGCTAATGTCGCATACTAAGCCGTAACAACTCTTAAGTTACCGTACGATGTTCAAAGGATTTCGACGAAATCATTAGGTTTATTAAGGAGTTTTAAGGTTTCATACGGTGTTGTTAGAAGTTTTTAGGCATCCAACATTATACTAACGTGCTTGTCAAGATGCTAATATGTCATACAGAGTCGTAAGATGTCTTAAGTTGCCGTACGACGTTCAAAGGACTCGGATGAAGTCATTAGGTTTAGTATGGAGTTTTAAAGTTTCCTACGGTGATGTAAGGTGTTCTTAGGAGATGTAACGCGTCATACGTTATTCTAACGTGCTTTTCATGTTGCTAATGTCGCATACTAAGCCGTAACAACTCTTAAGTTATCGTACGATGTTCAAAGGATTTCGACGAAATCATTAGGTTTATTAAGGAGTTTTAAGATTTCATACGGTGTTGTTAGGAGTTTTTAGGCGTCCAAGATTATACTAACGTGCTTGTCAAGATGCTAATATGTCATACAGAGTTGTAAGATGTCTTAAGTTGCCGTACGACGTTCAAAGGACTCGGATGAATTCATTATGTTTAGTATGGAGTTTTAAAGTTTCCTACGGTGATGTAAGGTGTTCTTAGGAGATGTAACGCGTCATACGTTATTCTAACGTGCTTTTCATGTTGCTAATGTCGCATACTAAGCCGTAACAACTCTTAAGTTATCGTACGATGTTCAAAGGATTTCGACGAAATCATTTGGTTTATTAAGGAGTTTTAAGGTTTCAGACGGTGTTGTTTGGAGTTTTTAGGCGTCCAACATTATACTAACGTGCTTGTCAAGATGCTAATATGTCATACAGAGTCGTAAGATGTCTTAAGTTGACGTACGACGTTCAAAGGACTCGGATGAATTCATTATGTTTAGTATGGAGTTTTAAAGTTTCCTACGGTGATGTAAGGTGTTCTTAGGAGATGTAACGCGTCATACGTTATTCTAACGTGCTTTTCATGTTGCTAATGTCGCATACTAAGCCGTAACAACTCTTAAGTTATCGTACGATGTTCAAAGGATTTCGACGAAATCATTTGGTTTATTATGGAGTTTTAAGGTTTCAGACGGTGTTGTTTGGAGTTTTTAGGCGTCCAACATTATACTAACGTGCTTGTCAAGATGCTAATATGTCATACAGAGTCGTAAGATGTCTTAAGTTGACGTACGACGTTCAAAGGACTCGGATGAATTCATTATGTTTAGTATGGAGTTTTAAAGTTTCCTACGGTGATGTAAGGTGTTCTTAGGAGATGTAACGCGTCATACGTTATTCTAACGTGCTTTTCATGTTGCTAATGTCGCATACTAAGCCGTAACAACTCTTAAGTTATCGTACGATGTTCAAAGGATTTCGACGAAATCATTAGGTTTATTAAGGAGTTTTAAGATTTCATACGGTGTTGTTAGGAGTTTTTTGGCGTCCAAGATTATACTAACGTATTTGTCAAGATGCTAATATGTGATACAGAGTCGTAAGATGTCTTAAGTTGCCGTACGACGTTCAAAGGACTCGGACGAATTCATTAGGTTTAGTATGGAGTTTTAATGTTTTTACGGTGATGTAAGGTGTTCTTAGGAATTGTAATGAGTCCTACATTATTCTAATGTGCTTTTCATGTTGCTAATGTCGATACCGAGCCGTAACATCTCCTGTGTTACCGTACGATACACACATATATAGTCTTGCTTAGGAGATGTAACGCGTCATACGTTATTCTAACGTTCTTAGGAGATGTAAGGTGTCTTAGGAGATGTAACGCGTCATACGTCATACGTTATTCTAACGTGCTTTTCATGTAAGGTGTTCTTAGGAGATGTAACCATCCACTTGACACATATATAGTCTTGCTTTTTAAAAAAAAATTCAAAAACAGACATATACACATGTATATATATACCTACGGATACACACACATGCACACACACACCCATTTTGAAAACCCATTTCCATTTTAAACATCCTTCTTTTGGTTTAAGTTTTGGTGAACAACACTTCAAGAACACAATCTTGAACACATTTAAACCACAAAATCAAAGTGAAAAGAGTTCATCCCTTATTGAACACTAGAAAAAGATGAAGAAGATGGATTTGGCCTTTAAACACCTCTGGGATGCTCCTACATGCATCAAACACCTTCAAGGACCTTAGATCTTGCAAGATAGTGGAAGAGGTGAATGTGGAGAGTGGTGGTGAAGTGGTGGCCGAAAATTGGAGAGGGAGAGAGGAGGGGTTACGGATTTTAGAGAGAAAGAGAAAGGGTGGAGTGTCAAGTTGGACAAGAATCTCTAGTGTGATCTTCCTTGGATATGGAAAGATTATGAGATCTTAATAAAAGATTTTGTCTAGATATGGAAGCAACCCATAATCCAAGAATAATGTAGTGTAGGGGTATAGGGGGGGGGGGGGGCGTGGACGGTTTTTAATAAAAAAAAAAAGATTTTTATACCCTTTATTTTATATAAACACTACACATTTAAATCTTAAGTAAATTTCAAGTCTTGTTTAATTTTAACCCCATATATACCATAATACTTCCAATATTATTATTTCACACTTAAAATAGTAAAAATATATTATTAAATATTATACTGTACTCCGGGTAGTGTACTGGTAGTGAAACCGGGCAAAAACTGAAACACACGCGATAACCGGAAAAACACCGGATAAAATACACCGCTCCTATTTTTTATTACGTTTTCACTTATACACACCCAAAATATATTATTTGATGCTATTTCGAGCATAATATCAGTTATTGGATTGTTAAAATTTATCAGGCAGTCACCAACATTCATTACCGGGTATTTAACCGCTACGCGATTAAGCAATTTCAAAAATCACGAAATGCAAAACAATGAACAAAAATGGGCTTATCTAACTTTAATAATACTTTAATTATTATAAGTAAGTCAAAAGACGCATTTCAAGAATTAAGCACGTTTTAAGCTAGTACGAATACTGACCCGAAATTTGCCGGGTGTCACAGTATTTTAGGTCAATTCATCACCCGTTCGACAAGTCCATCTGTCGTGCTAGCGCGACTACCCGGGTGGGGTTTGTCAAACCCAGTAGTACTACTCAAAATTCCCCAGCTATTTCCCAAATACTAACTGTCAACTAGGTATCCAAGAGGACTTTCATGAATAGTAAAAGTAACTCTAATCCATACATGCGACATACGAAATTTGTAAATCCGTAAAAGTAATTGTTCATTTTTCCATCCCATAACAGGGTAGAATAGTAGTTAATACGATTCAGCGAACTCACCTTGAAGCGCACAGCAAATAAACATCTCAAATGCAATAAGAGAACTTAACTCGCCCTACGACCTGTTTATTTAATTTACCTCTAATTAATAACTACAAACTTGCGTTTAATATAAGAGTAGAATATTTACATATATGTATAGATATTTATAAACATATATACATATAATCACTAACACATTTATTCCCTTGACTTCACGTATTCATATACTTCATATTCTTCATATTCTTCATACCATACATGCATTTACCATACCTATTCTATAATCCACCCATACACATCCCGCATACATATATGACTCAAATCATCATGTCACTTATATATATAATTTGCCACATACAATACATTCACATCCCGTATCCATTCCATTTTCGCATACTGTGGATGCATATATTTTTCTCACATCGTACAACATATACAGCCTTATACACGTTATTTATATATACACCTACAGACTACATACCATTCACGGATACCTATACTCATACCATTCCACACCGCATACAACATGGTTGCTACTACTGCTAGCTATTCACATATATATTCAACGTATTCAGAAAACATGTACATATACATTACAACATACACATCATAGCAATACATACATATGTTGGTACGATATACGGCTGCTACTGCTCCTTCGTTATTCATTCATACATCTAAAAACATACACAAAGCATACACACCATTTCAATGTCTATACATACAAACATAAACTAACAACCGTAGTACATACATACATAAAACAGAGCACACATACACATACACCGCATACACATACCAATACACCGTAACACACACACACACACACACACATATATATATATATATATACAAACATCGCATACACATCGCTGTTATTCTCTGGTTCATTTATATGTTATTAGCTACTATTGTGCATATATCTATACTATCTTATTAAGCATATTGGATGGGTAGAACCGTCTTCTCATAATTTCCTTAACATTTTCAAATCTCTACAACACACAACACATGTCTAGGGTTTGTGTAACACCCCAAACCTTAAGGTAATAATTATTAACACGAGAAATATATGAGATTTATATTTTATATATTGTCATACAAGTAAGTAGCAGGTAATATACCGATTATAAATATGAGACGTTTAGACAAGTATTTATTATTATAGGAGACCGTCTAATAAATTTAAATTATATTATATTCAACCGTATTCCGTTTTTAATAAAACTTAGGTCGACACGTAGAGAACAATGAGCCCGTCCTAACAATATATTTATATATTTTTTTTAATTAAAAACACTATATTTTAAAGTTAAAAAGAAATACAAGTTTTAACTCAATTATATAATATAAAATAATGATAAATAATATATGGATACAATACTTATGAATGTGTAAATATTAAAAACTTGGGTACGTGCATGTGAAATATATTTGCTGGCAGTGCTACGTGTATATATGAAGATATGTGTATAAGGTATAAACACGTGGAGTAAGAGTAGAGTATCTGTATGTAATATGTATGAGCAACGTGTGTGGTGAGTATAAGATATGGTATCTGACTCATGAATGTTATACAATACATATAAATACATGGTGCAACAACTTCATATCAACACCATTCAAAAAGGGCATAACCAGAAGAGTGCTAATTAGGATAGTTATTCACTATTTTCATTCCCTTATTAACCCTATCCAATTAAAAGCCGGTATGCAGTTAGGAACCTAACTTTGAAACTGTCTATTTGTATTGGTAGCACCCAAAAACCAAGGTGAGTTATCATGACTGTTTTCAAAACTGTGATAATATACTCGTCATGTGTATACTTGTAATAAATAAAAATGTTTATAATATGCACAAGTCAGTAGGGGTATACTGGATCCGGATATGCTTAATAGGGTGTGTGCTCTGGTATATATTTACACACAGCCGTTGTGTGCTCTGGGGAACACCGTGTTCCAAATAATTTACACACTCGCCTATACCTATTTGACGGCCGGGAGGGTCTGACAAGCCCGCCGCCGGTGGTTGTGATAAAACCATGAACTGTGGACATTAAATATTACAACCCATATTGTATGCATGTAAAAGTTAAAGTTAAATTTTATTTTATAAACTGTATAGCATGAGCTCACCAGCATTAGCTGACGTCTTTTGAGTATATGTAGCACAGGTATTATCTGAAGAGAGGATTAGAAGTTGTTTGATAATAACAGATCTAGAAGACCAAATAGTTCTTAAGTTTTATTATTGTAAAATAAAAAGATGATGTGACAAAATTATTATAGTTTGTAATAATAGTTATGTTTTGCTTCCGCTGTAAGCTATATCAATTGTGCACTCTCGCCCGGGTTCCGGGTGGCGGGTGTTACAGTTTGAAAGTTTGAAACCACCTCCCTGTTTCAAATTTCAAAATCGTTTAACCTATTCTCTCTTCTCTGCTCCGTCACAAGAAAAATACCTTCACGAAAATGCCTCCCTGTTTCAAGATGATGGCTGCTCAGATAAAGACGACTGGTTCATGTCGTTTTCACAGATTGATTGTGTTCATCGGAGGTTCGATTTGTGTAAGGGAAAAGAGGGTTAGGATGGTTGTGGTGGTTGCGTTAGAAGCTAAGCAAAGAAGTAGGAATTACGATATCTACAGTTGATCTGTTCACTGGTAAGGTAAGATTTAGGGTTTCTTCAGATTTTACACTTGAAGTTGTTATGTGTTTGTGTTATGTGTTTTGCAAAGTTGTGTGTGCTCTTTGTTAACACAAATCAGAAATTATGTAAGTTTTGACAATTTTGATAAGAAATTATGTGTTTATGTTTGTCTTAAATATAACAACAGTAGTTGTATGAATGTGAGTTTATTGGATTGGGCAAAAGTTGCAGTATTGTGTGTTTTGTATGAATGTATGACTGTTTGTGTGGTGTGAATGTATGAATGTGTGTGTTGTACAAATTTATGAATGCGTGTGTTGAGTATGTATGATTGTGTGTGTGTGTGTCTTGGGGGGGGGGGGGGAATCTGATGAACTATGTACACACACATAGGTTTTATGTTTAAAATAGATTTTAACCATGTTTTTAAATATCACAGCAGCATCTCACATAACAGCAACAACTATTCTAATATTGTGTTGTGTGTTGTGTTGACAGGTAAATATATCAACTTTTGTTTTAATGTGTTGACACATTATTAGTAGTAAAAACGAAAAGAGGATTCTACTCAAGCTTGTTGTGTGATAGCATCAAAACCATCACAACCCTTTGCTGACATAACCGATTGCCGGCATTTCATGGATGCTCAATCTGGCCGTTGCTAACAAAATCCAAAAGTCTGTTTGTTAGCAGCATGTTCAACTTTCTTTTGCTTGTTCTCTATGTGATTTGGTAGGTAAGAATTGTAGGTCACATGAAATTAAAGGTGTTATTTTTGTCAATAACCTTGTTACTGTTTGTTGATTGATCATGGTTGTGAGCATGCATTTTAGCATTTGAATGACCTTTATTGAATGACTCTCACAACTACATGTGCCTATCTTCTACAAGTAGCATGAATTTGTAGAAAATGCTTCAGCTAACTACAGCAACACCATGTGTGTCTTCATCACAGGTAACCTTATTGTTATATGATTAGTTTGTTAAATGCTATGATTCAAGAATCTGATTTCTTAAAGTTCTTTATTTTTTTACATGTTTTTGAAGTTAGCACAGTCTATGGGAGTTGTGTGTATTATTAGCTTTGAATTTGATATGCTTTTAATTTGATCTAAATCCAATTTTATGTGTGTGTTGTGTTGTGTGTTTTGATTTAAACACAACATACTAAATATAAGTGTGTGTTGTGATTTTTGAAACAAAAAGTGTATGTGTTGTTGTGTTGTATGAATGTGTTGTGTTGTGTGTTGTATGAATGTGTATGTTGTATGTGTTATGAACGATAAATACTTCAAAAGAATGAAGAAAATAAAGTTATTGCTGCTGGTTGTGTTGAAACAGCAGCAGTAAACATACAAAAACTGCACATATACACACAACACATTCAGTGTCAACATCAAAACACACACATACATCAGCTGCTGTTATGTTGTGTGTATGTGCTGTTATGTTGAATGTGTGTGTGGCTCATATGGAATGTGTTCTGTTTTGTAGTTTAGATGAATGCGATGAATGTGTGTTGCTGCTATTTATATACTGCTGCTGCTGCACATGGATGATAGTGTGTTATATGAATGTGCAGCAGCACAAGTAAAACTGTGTGTTTATGTTGGTATGATATACAGCAGCTCAAATAAAACTATGTGTTTATGTTAGTATGATATATACAACAACAAACATAAAACTTCAATGTTTTTAAAAAAAAGTTTATGTTTGAATCTGTTAAACAGTTGTTGCTGCTGCTATTTATATACAACAGCATGTATGAATGTGTGTGTGGTATGAAAGCATGTGTGAATCTGAATTTAACCTGCTACTATTTAATCTGCACATGGATGATAAACCTGCTGCTGTTTGAATCTGAATGTGTGTGTGTGAATGTTGTGTTGTATGAATGTGGGTGTGTGTGTGTTGGAGGGGCGTTAAACACTTGTTGCTGCTACTGCTGTTTATATATACTTGTTACGAAACTGAATATGTGTATGAATTTGTTGTGTGTGTGTATGAATGTGTTGTATGAAGGTGTGTGTTGTATGTTAGTGTGATTTTGAAACTGAATAACAACAACAACATACTATGTAAGTTTTATGTTATGAAACTGAATATGTGTATGAATTTGTTGTGTGTGTATATGAATGTGTTGTATGAAGGTGTGTGTTGTATGTTAGTATGATTTTGAAACTGAATAACAACAACAACATACTCTATAAGTGTTGTGTTATGAAACTGAATATATGTGTATGAATTTGTTGTGTGATGAAGACACAAGTCAAGCCAAACTTTTTGACAAAAACAGTTGTTGCTGCTGGTTGTGTTGAAATAGCAGTTGTAAACATACAAAAACTGCACATACACACACAACACATGTAGTTTCAACATCAAAACACACACATACATCAGTTGCTGTTATGTTGTGTGCGTATGTGTAGTTTTTTTCTTTTTTGTAATGTGCAGTTTTTGAAACTGAAAGTTTTTGACCCGTTTGGATAAAATGTCTTAATTTATCAATAAGTTTGCAGTCCTTAAACTGATTCATCGATAACTTTGATTTTTATTTTATTTTAACTATAGGAGATTAACGCCGCATATTTGTGTTGGCTTGCCCTTTGATCTGGATGGCAAGCTGTGAACATATTCTCAAAAAGGTACACTTTGTTTATTGTTGTAGCGCTACTTATAGTTTGATGCATTTAAGATCAATTTGAATGGATCTGTTCTTGTAAATGGTTATCAAAATGCTCATCTATAATCTCAAAAAGGTACACTGTGTGAATGTGTTGTTTGTGTATGAATATGTGTATGAATATGTGTATGAATATGTGAATGTGTGAATGTGTATGTTGTTGCTGTTTTTAAAAAATGAATGTGTGAATGTGTATGTTGTTGCTGCTGTTGTGTTGTGTGTTTGTGCTGTTTTTTTTGCTGTTTATGTTGTTTATGTTTTTTATGATTTTTTTGATGT
The DNA here is from genome assembly GCA_030867185.1 of Tagetes erecta. Classification (NCBI taxonomy): domain Eukaryota; kingdom Viridiplantae; phylum Streptophyta; class Magnoliopsida; order Asterales; family Asteraceae; genus Tagetes; species Tagetes erecta. The sequence goes on along the minus strand of CM061487.1, from coordinate 39,155,053 downwards.
TTTTGCTGTTTATGTTGTTTATGATTTTTTTGCTGTTTTTGCTGTTTATGTTGTTTATGAATTTTTTTGTTGTTTTTGTTGTTTATGTTGTTTGTTGGTGTTTATGCTGTTTGTTGGTGTTTATGTTGTTTGTTGCTATATGAATGTGTGAATATGGGGGTGGGGGTAATCTGAATGTGGTGTTTATTGTGTGTGTTGTGTTGTATTTTGTTGTGTTGTGTTGTGTATTTTTGTTGTGTTGTGTTGTGTTGGCTCAAAAAAATGAAAACTAAATGTTGTTGCTGTTGATGTTGTATGAATTTTGTTGCTGTTTTTGCTTTGACGGTATGAATCTGAAAGTGTGTGTGAATGTGTTGTTTGTGTATGAATATGTGTATGAATGTGTGAATGTGTATGTTGTTGCTGATGCTGTTGTGTTGTGTGTTTGTGTTGTTTTTGTTGTTAATGTTGTTTATGATTAACAATAGTTGCAGCTGCTGCGCACGAAAACAGTTGATGAAAACCGGAAAATGGTTCAAAAAACTGAAAACTGTGTACTGAATGTTGTGAATCTAAAAGTGTGTGTGTGTTGGGGGAAGGGGGGGGGGTTAAACACTTGTCTGAATGTTGTATGTTAGCATGAATCTGAAAGTGTGTGTGTTGTTGTTGTTTTGGAAAAAATGAATGTGTTATGTTTTGTGTTTTAAAAAAAAATGAATGTGTTATGTTTTGTGTTTTAAAAAAAAATGAATGTGTTATGGTGTTTATTGCATGACTTTGTATGTATGCATTCTTGGGCCATTATTGCTTATAAAACTTTGAGTTTTTTAAACAGCTGCAACACATAAACAGCATAAACTTTGTGTGTTTTGATGTTTAAACAGCTGCTGCTGCTACTGCACATCAAGAGTTATTAACAGCAGCACATGTGTGTTTGTATGAATGTGTTGTGTTGTGTTGAGCTGTGTTGTGTCTTAATGTGAATGGGATAATGACTTCCAAAAAACACCAAAAAAAGCTGCTGCTACTGCATAAACTTTGCGTGTGAATGAATGTGTTGTTTGTGTATGAATATGTGTATGAATATGTGAATTTGTGAATGTGTATTTTGTTGCTGTTTTTAAAAAATGAATGTGTGAATGTGTATGTTGTTGTTGCTGCTGCTATGTTGTGTGTTTGTGTTGTTTATGTTGTTTATGATTAACAACAGCAGCAGCTGCTGCACACGAAAACAGTTGATGAAAACCAGTGTTCAGATGCAAGATGTTTTTGTTGTTTTTGTTGTTTATGTTGTTTATGTTGTTTATGATTAACAACAGCAACAGCTGCAGCATACATTTACATTTTAGTTGCTATTTAGATACATTCAAGGAACCTAGTGTTCAGATGCAAGTTGGCCTTGGTCTGGTAGGTTAGGCTTATCGAGTGATCGGTCTTGAGGCTGGTTGGGGGCAGAGATGGTATCCTCACCTTTTGGAGCATTAAGGCTGCCTGAATTTGGTGCCACAAGACCCTTGTGTTTGATGTTGCTGCAAACATATCAGCTATTGGTTCTACAGCAAAAGCTCTACATTTGATGCCTCTAGCACCTCTTTCTATAGATCAAGCACTCTAGCTTTTGGTGGTTCAAGTACTCCATCGTTTGGTTCATCAATCACACTAGCATTTGGTACTGCAAGCACTCCAGCATTTGGTGCTTCAAGCACTTCCTGTTTCTTGTATTTATTTTTTATGAATGTGTGAATTTGTTTTTGATCATTTTGTCATATGTTTCTTCACATCACCTGATGTTTTTGATCAATCAATACATAAAACAACTAAAGGCATGCATATAGACTGTTTTTAAGAAAAGGAAACAACTTTTTGACCAAAACAAGGTTATAAATCATAAAAGTCATATTTACACACTGAGAGTTTATAAAAAGTAAACTTCTTTTTACAGCAAGCTGTAAACCAGATTGACTCATCACCAAACTGTCATGAATGTGGAGTGGGGGGGTTAAATATGAATGTGGCGTGTGTGTTGTGTGAATGTGTGTTTTTTATGCCAGGGAGGGGGTGGTGGGGGTGAAATTTGATGCTAATGGGTAAAATTGAACTACTTACTCAGAAAGTATTGTCTCTTTTTACATGTTCTGTATTTAGTTAGGTCATCTTGTAAGATGTGTGTGTGAGATTTCAGTGAACTACGCGCCATGGTTGGTCATGCATGTGAGATATTTTTTTGTGTGTTGTGCACTTTCTGATCAACATAATAAACTATGTACATACATGCACAAGTTATATTTTTTTTATTCACTTCATGACGTAGACTACATGGTTTGTGCCCTAAATGTTGTTTCTGTTGTGTTACAATGCTGCTGTGGTTTCTGTTCAGTTACAAGGTTGTGGCGATTTTTGTTCTCTTACAAGGCTACTGATATGCAACTGTTACATAGCAGATTTGGTTGATATACAACTTCTGTTTATGGTTTATTAACAAGGCTGCTGATCTTTCATTTTTTGTTACAAGGTTGCTGCTGTTTGTTTTTGTTATATCCATAAGCCAAAATTGCACACATAGCATATCAGCTGCTGGTTTTGTTCTATGTTACATCAACACCATATTGTGGTGTCAGTTCTGGTATGATCACTCACCCTTAACTATAGTTGGAACTGGTTTAAGAGTTGTTTTACAAATTTACAATCGCAACGATTTAAGCGTTTCTCTAACAGTCTAATTCGTCATTCATCAACATTTGACTTGCCACCCATTGTGTTTTCTTAAGAGATTAAGTTTTAATGTTTTCTAATTCGTCTTTTATCAACATTCATCAATGATTTAAGCATTTCTCTTTTGGCTTTAGGCTGTAGCTGAATCAACTTTAAATGGGTCAAATTGCATTTGAAGTTGAAGTTGAAGTTGTTATTTGGGGTGAGTAAATGAAATTTTGCATTCTGAACAAGTTAGTTACATGATATATATTAATGTGTATGTGTTTGTAATAGCCTTTCATCAGTATCCAAACAAAAATAAATTGTTTAATTAAAAATCTGAATGATATAAAAGTAACAAAAATAAATTGTGTAATTAAAAATCTGAATGATATAATAATTTGCTGTTGTGTTTTAGTAAGTTTTCGAGTCAGGTTTGTCGCTAATTTGACGGATGTTTGTTGGCTTTGGGTTCTTGTTTCTTGGTCAGGTGATCACATTTTTTAATATATCTTTTTAATTTTTGATGTAGTGATTGAGTGAAATATCTTTAAAGAAACGTCTGTATATTCTGGCCCATGCAACACTTGCCCATTCTGAGATATTCTTGATTTAGGTGAATGAAAACTTGTAGACTAGCGTTGTTGATATAGGTTGTAAAAGGGTTGTATCTAGCTACTTAAGTGGACATTTCTGCATTGATTTATGTGAAAATAGGAGTAAGATACTTGAACAAGAAACTAAAAACTAATATATAGTTTCGTTAATGTATAACAAAGTTTCTTTTTTACTATATCTCACCAAGTTATGGAATTTTGTACATTGGTGTACATTTAAACTTTGAAGGTCAGATGGTCACGTCATATGGTTACTTGAGGAGGAGAGCACAACGAAACGAAACGAAACAAGTAAGAAATTTTATCCTTCTTATAATTCAATTAACAGTAGGGCGGATGATAGCTACAGTCAACAAAGATGGGTAAATAGTTTATCTCATACCTTTATGCGTTATTTTGTTGAATTTGTACATGTTACTGTTTGATTTTGAGGTCAAATTGCCTCTTATTAATCCTAAGCAACTTGCTACAAGACCATGAAATTTTTGCTTTGGATGAGTGTTTTTTTGATAGATCTAGACTTTTCTCACTTTGTGAATGCCGATTTAAAAGCACTACAACTGTTTTTATAAGCTATTTTAACTTGTTTATTTGGTTTTAAAGTTGTGACAGGGGAGATAGTCATTCACAATCTTTGGGGTTCTAAGCCAAGGTGGGAAATGGTTATTGGGCTACAAATGACGTTAAAGAACGTGAATTAGGTAATGTCATATGTGTGCTTTGTGGTATATCCTAAAACAGAAGGATTTTGGTGGCGTTTATAACAAATTGGTGATTGAAAACTCCAAAGTTATTCATGTATGGGTCGCTGTTTAAAAAAATATGTTCACGACTGATATTTTTTATTCATGTATTTGTTAATATTTAATTAACATTTGGGACTTAAATATATTGCACCGATATACGAATGAGAAAGATAATAAAAACATCACATAATAAAAGTCATGAAAGTATTAATTAACTAATAGACGAGGGTACCGCGTTGTAAATTATTAGAAATTCTGAATCGCCGCCGCATCGCGCGGGTACCTTACTAGTACACATATATATATGATGATCCAGAATATACATACACATACAATCTCACATACATCCGATCGGTTAACATAAATACATTTACGGGTCGCGAAAACTCACCGGAAAGCCCGAGGAAGATGATCAGAGAAACGGGGCTCGGTGTTGCTGTTTTGGGACTGCTAAACGATGAGGGGGGGGGTTGTTGCGTCTGGACTCTTCGTGGCTGCTGGAGAGTTCGTAGTTTCCGAAGATGATGGCTGGTGATTGATTCGGAAGTAGTGATAATAGCGGTGTGAGTTGTATTAGGTTTATGTGTGTGTGTCGATTGTACGAGGAAAAGGAAGATGAGTATTATGGGGTTGGATTTATAATTTTGAATTTTAAACATTTGACCCTTGAAATTTATTAGGTTATTTAGTTTGGTTCTTAAGTTTATAAACTTGTTTAATTAATTACAAAACGAACCCGAAACTTATATGAAACTTAACAGAATAGTCAAAAGGTAGTTAAAGGTGTTAACTTGAATTTGCGGGTTATCACAAAAATGATATGCGGATGACAGTCTTGTCCGCACATCTCTAGCATACAAACTGTCCGCACATATTTTTAAGTTGTCCGCACATCTTCATGTTTTTCTTCAAAGCTTCAATTATGATGATCCAAGATATTTATCAACATACGACAACTCAGGAGATGTTACGGCTCAATATGCGACATTAGCAACATGAAAAGCACGTTAGAATAATGTAAGACGCGTTACAACTCCTAAGAACACTTTACATCAACGTACGAAACTTAAAACTCCAAAATAAACCTAATGAATTCGTCTGAGTCTATTGAACATCGTTCGACAACATAGGACATCTTACGACTCTGTATGCCATATTAGCACCTTGAAAATCATGTTAGTGTGATTTTGGACGCCTTACAACTCCTAACAAAACCTTACAACACCGTACGAAACCTTAAAACTCTTTAATAAACCTAATGAATTCATCGAAGTCCTTTGAACATCGTACGACAACTCAGGAGATGTTACAACTCAGTATGCGACATTAGCAACATGAAAAGCCAGTTAGAACAATGTAGGACGAGTTACAACTCCTAAGAACACATTACAACACCGTACGAAACTTTAAAACTCCATAATAAACCTAACGAATTCGTCCGAGTCCTTTGAACATCGTACGACAACTTAGGACATCTTACGACTTTGTATGCCATATTAGCACCTTGAAAAGCATGTTAGTGTAATGTTGGACGCCTTACAACTCCTAACAACACCTTACAACACCGTACGAAACATTAAAACTCCTTAATAAACCTAATGAATTCGTACGAGTCCTTTGAACATCGTATGACATCTTTGGACATCTTATGTCTCCTTATGACACATTAGCAACTCGAAAAGAATATTAGTATAATGTAGGATGCCTTACAGCTCCTATGAACACCTTACATCACCGTACGAAACCTTAAAACTCCTTGATACACCTAAAGATTTCGTCCGAGTCCTTTGAACGTCATACGACATCTTCAGGCATTTTACGACTATGTATGCCATATTAGCACCATGAAAAGCGCGTTAGTAGAATGTTGGATGCCTTACAACTCCTAACGACTCTTTACAACACCGTACGAAACCTTAAAACTCCTTAATAAACCTAATGAATTCGTCGAAATCCTTTGAACATCGTACAATGTGGATTCGTAATGGATCACAATCTGAGGCTGTTTATGGATCGTTGTTATGATTAATGATGCGGAAACTCACTAATCATCAGTTGATATGAACGATTTCAAGATGAACGATATTGTATGAACAAGGATTCAAAATTAAGGTGTTTAGGTTTATTGATATATTTAGAGAGAGTTGCAGCGAAATTACACAGTGAAAGTGAAGGAACTCTGTAAAATATCAAGTGTGATGCGTCAAATTGTTGTGTAGTTAACTAATTAAATATGAAGTTGCAGGTTGTTTCTGTTTCTTCATAAGGTGAAATTACAACATGCACACTCTAACAGGTGACATTACATGTTAAAGTTTCTTTATTACACCTTTCATATTTATAGTTAGCATATAAGTTATAGATAACATTTCATTGTTTTCTTGTCAGATTGTAGGTCAACAGATTGCTGGTTGTGAGTTTATGGACGTTTGAGTAGCATAATGGGTCAGAATGCGAATTATAGATTTCTTGTTCTTGACTGCAACTTGCATTATATAAAGGCTCAAGTTACAAGTTGCATTTTCTTAGTTATAGGTGAGAATGCAGCAGATAGAATGTTTTATTACTTAATGAGTAGCTCAGCTTACAAGTGTGTACATATAAAAATCTTGCTACAACCTTCTAGTATACACTATTGTGAAACTTTATCTTACAATGTGTTGTTTTATAAATTTTTGGTTATAATACTATAATGAGGATGTTATGTTGTATGATATTTTTATAAATAAATTGGATGTTATGGTGTGGTATTTCTGGAGATAAATTGGATGTTATGGTTTGGTATTGACCGGTGTCGAAGCCTCGGCCAAAAATAAATAGTTTTCTTACCTTTTCTATTTTTAACTAGATAGGGCAAGTACGAGTATCGTATCCACGAGGAGTGTTTGTGGTTAGCTACTAACTTTCATTAATCAAAAAGGAAATCGTAAAAGTTGATTGGTTGGTTGTTTTATAAACTAATTGCATAAAAAAAAGTAAAGTTTAATAAAAGAGTTGTTACAATTTGGAGATAGTGTAGTCACTTCCGGTGTCGGGGTTTATGAACAAGTTATTAATAATAATGTTGATATCAATATTGATTTGGTCATATAGACATAACCTAGTTCAATTTCATCACTAACCTAGAGCACAATTCATATACTTACACACCAAACGTCCGTTCCTTAACTAAACTAACTAGGGGTGTACTAGACACGTTCGGGTGGCGTATGATAAACTGTCTGTCGAACCAACGTGAAATCAAACACATATAAATAGCTATAAACGATTACATGTCAAAGTTTACAACTACTCATATATTCAATAATGACATCAAAATATATTATTAACAACTAAAACCAAAAACCCTTCATACCGGAGTGACTACGAGATGTTTAGCCGATCATTGTGGAGAGAGTTGAATACACAAAACCCTTTGTCAAAAACTTCATCAAGATCATAAAATTTCTTCAAAAGGTGTTGAGATGTTTCTGTTTAAAACCCCATTAAAAAGCAAGCCCCAACATGAGTGAAATTATCCTCTCTTTTTTTTTGTTTTGGACTGCGACTAAAAAAATGGATCTCCCCTGCGTTTGATTTCAATGATGATATCTATCCCAATGGATCAAAATGATGATGATTGTGAATAGATCAAAAAATGGTAGGTGAGAAACAGTTTCTTTTTTTTTGTGATGTCCCCCCTCCTCTTTATCCGACTCCTCCCTTTTTTTCTTTCTTTTCACTAGTCCAGCCCATAAATAATAACATTCAACCAAATTAAACTTTCTAGCCCATGTGATATTTTTGGTTGATTAATCCCAATATTTGTTGTGCAGCATCTATATCCCAACTCCAATAAAGTCTTCACAAACTATCTCTTTTTTTAACACGCTTCAAACATTGATTTGACTTTTGCTTCACTTCATTTCCACCAATCACTAATTAAATTAACACTTCAACTTAATTAGTTAAAAACCGTTTTGACTCGGCTCGGTTCAACTTGCTATATATGCATCATTTTGACTTGTTTTCTTTGTAACCTACAAAATATAAAAACGACATAATGTAATATATTTTGTAATAGTATTAAGACAATTAACGACTTATAAACACGAAAGAAGTTCATCTAAAATGAACCGATCAAACGTCCCCAACTTATCTTTTTCTCGCCCCGAGAAATTGATAGAACAAAATATTAAACACACCAAAGGCTTGCAAATTTGAAGTACCAACTAACACATATCATAACAGTTTATAATACATGTGAATGCATTGTTATGTGAAGATGTCATCTATCAAATAGGGAGTTTTCTCATGAATGCTCACTCTCTCTATTTCTATAGGCTTAGTGTTTCACTCATCATTTCAAAAAAACTGCATTCCATAGGCTTGCATAAATTTTCAATTCTCCACTACAAAGTTGTACTCAAACATATGTCAAATGGTCTTTGTAAGGGTTGTAATGGGGCAGGGCTAAGGGTATGGAAAAAGGCTAAAATTGGCTCAGTTAATTAAGCATGGTAATTCCCAATTTAGTTTCCCCGCACTTGTTCCCATTTTCATTAAGAACTTGTTGCTCATTTGACGTTTTGGTTTATATTTTCTTTTCTTGAGACCAACAACCTCATTTTCATTTTTTTTCAATGGACCCTCTTTTATGGCTTTTTTTTCCGCTGCAATATTTTGATGATTTTACAGCACTTTTTTTTTCTTTTGTTTTTTTTTTTACTTTTTTCTTTTATTACTTGAGGCTAGTTTTTCTCTTCTTTTGACTTAAAAATTCCATCTCCTCTTCGAAATTGTCACAAATCAACCCAACCCATTACACATGCTTAATTAAGGGTTCAAACTTTAAGAAGGCTTGAAAGGGCTAGGCTTAATTGGGTTACAACAAAAAGATGGAATTAATGTTTAGGCTCAAAGGGGCTCACTAAGGGATATATATGTATACGGGTAGGAGAAAAACAGAAAGGAATATATACAAGAGGGCTCGCCTAATTTGCCATTATCATCCATATGCTTAAATACTTGTAATTTTGAAGAAACAATATGCAAGTTCTAGATAACAATTCAATTGAAAAGTACCCTCATGAAAAGAAATTAGACTGATTATATACGTGTCAGTCATGAAAGGCTCAATATCTCACCAGGGCTTTATGATAGACAAAACCTTCACATAACAAAAACATAGCCTATGAAAGTATAGTATTATAACTGTCAGATCTAACCGATTAATTGACACATATTCATTTGCACATGCAATGGTGGTTTAGTCAAAAGTTCTCCCAATATCTAAGGACCCCACATCAGTTTAGTTCACTATACTAATAACAAACTAGCATTAACTTGATTTAGATTTTTTTTAACTATTATAAGTACAAAAATATCAAGTTAGATGCATAAAAGGAACAAAAGAACCTGATGGATGACGTCGAGCAGCTGGTAATCTTGATCTTGAGGTAGCGCACGGATGTTGGACGATTGCTTGATGATTCTTTGATGTTGCAAGAACTAGCGGATGGTACAACAACGGCTTTCGTACTCCTTAAAAATGTAGAAGGGCCTTTGACACTATATATTTCTTTTTTTTTTAGCTTGTTTTTTTTTCAATTTAACGGATTAAGATCGTAATTTTATAGTTGTTTGAAAAACTTTCAGTTTCATCAAGTTTACGGTCATATTTACGAAACCGAACTGTAAATTTACGAAATTAAACCGTACTATCATTGTTTCATTAAATTTTTTTTTCAAAAATTTACTGTATAATTACTTTAAAATAAACTCCACTCCCCAACTTTATGAATTGCATTGTCCTCAATGCATAAAGATTGGAAATGAGTTAAAAATTCCTTAATTATGTGTATTTAGACAACCAAAATGCCCTCCCAACTTTGAACCTTTCAAAAACGGCCTAATGAATTATATATAATTGTTGGGAGGGACTTGCAAAAAAAATATAGCAAAAGATTATATTAATGTTAAATCACGGGTTGCCTCCCGAGTAGCGCTACATTTAATGTCTGCAGCCTGACATTACCTGTGTGGTTTAGGTGGTGTGGTACTTGGGTGAGTCGACACAAAAACTCACAACATCAATTTTAGCACCTTCTTGGTCAACTGCAGTAATATATGGTTTCAGTCGATGTCCGTTGACCATTTGCCTTTGACCACCTTTCATGTCTTCAATTTCCACAGCTCCAAACTTGTTGATGTGTTTGATGATGAATGGACCCGTCCACTTGCTTTTGAGTTTACCTGGGAAAAACTTGAGTCTTGAATTGAAAAGCCACACTTTTTGACCAATCTCAAATGTTTTGACCCGCAGTTTGGCATCATGGACGGCTTTCATCTTGGCTTTATAACTTGCTGCACATTCATAAGCTTCATTTCTGATTTCTTCTAGCTCATTCAATTGAAGCTTTCTTTCTACACCTGCTGTATCATAATCAAAATTGACAGTTTTCACTGCCCAATAAGCACGGTGAGCAAGTTCCATTGGTAGATGACACCCCTTTCCATAAACTAGTCGATAAGGAGACATCCCAATTGGTGTCTTGTAAGCCGTTCGATAGGCCCACAAAGCATCGTCAAGACGTAAAGACCAATCCTTGCGATCAGGTCTTACGGTTTTTTGTAAAATCTCTTTTATTTGACGATTAGAGACCTCGACTTGTCCACTAGTTTGTGGATGATAGGGTGTGGTTATTCGATGATTAATACCATAATGTCGGAGTAATTTGCCAAATCTGAAATGTTTAAAATGTGAACCCCCGTCACTAATAATAGCTCTAGGGATACCATGTCGTGAAAATATATTCTTTTTAACAAATTTACACACAACATTATGGTCATTGGTCCTGGTGGCTTCAGCTTCAACCCATTTAGATACATAATCGACTGCCACCAAGATATAAATATAGCCAAATGAGGTGGGGAATGGCCCCATAAAATCAATTCCCCACACATCAAATATGTCAACAACAAGAATAGGGTTCATGGGCATTTGATCACGTTTAGAAATACCCCCAAGTTGTTGACACCTCAAACACTGTTTTGCAAAAATAATTGAATCACGAAAAATAGTAGGCCAAAATAAACCACAAGCAAGAACACGATGACCAGTTTTTCTTCCACTCAGGTGACCTCCACAAGCAGATGAATGAGCATGAGTTAAAACTTCTTGTATCTCATCATCTGGAACACACCGTCGAATTATTTGATCTGGTCCAATCTTGAACAAGTCCGGTTCATCCCAGATGTATTGTTTGGCTTGCGATAGGAAATGTTTTCTTTGTTGCTTAGTCCAATGTTCCGGCATCTTACCTACAGCCAAATAGTTAACCAAATTAGCAAACCAAGGTACACTAGAAACAGAAAACAATTGCTCATCAGGAAATTTATCTAAGATTTCATCAGTAGACTCAACATTCACATTAGGTATGCGTGAAAGATGATCCGCAACCACGTTATCACACCCTTTTTTATCACGGATTTCAAAATCAAACTCTTGAAGTAACAATATCCAACGGATTAACCTGGGTTTTGCATCTTTCTTTTCCATTAGATATCGTATAGCACTATGATCCGAATAGATTATGACTTTTCCACCCCAAATATAAGAACGAAACTTATCTAATGCAAAGACCACCGCTAGTAGTTCCTTTTCGGTTGTGGTGTAGTTAAGTTGTGCATCCGATAAGGTCCTACTAGCATAGTAAATGGCAACAGGCTTTTTATTCACCCGTTGACCCAAAACGGCCCCCACCGCATAGTCACTTGCATCACACATAATTTCAAACGGAAGTGACCAATTAGGTGACTGTAAAATGGGGGACGTGATGAGTTGGTTCTTTAATGCATTGAAAGCTACAAGACAATCTTTATCAAAGACAAATGGTGCCTCTTTTGAAAGTAGATTGCAAAGAGGTTTAGAAATGACACTAAAGTCTTTGATAAATCGTCTATAAAAACCAGCGTGTCCTAAAAATGACCTTACACCTTTAACATTTGTTGGGGGAGGTAAAGTAGAAATGACTTGTACTTTGGCCGGGTCAACCTCAAGTCCCCTCTCAGAGATCACATGGCCTAATACAACTCCTTCCTTAACCATGAAATGAGTTTTCTCCCAGCTTAAAACCAAATTAGTTTCGGTGCATCTTTTCAAAACATTCTCAAGTTGACTAAGGCAATTTTCAAAAGTGGATCCAAAGATTGAAAAATCATCCATGAATATCTCAAGAGACTCTCCCACCATATCTTAAAAGATACTCATCATACACCTTTGAAAGGTGGCGGGAGCATTACATAATCCAAATGGCATTCGCCTAAATGCGAAGGTACCATATGGACAAGTAAAAGTAGTCTTCCTTTGATCTTCTGGATGTATTGCAATTTGATTATAACCTGAGTATCCATCAAGAAAACAGTAAAATTTCTGACCTGACAACTTTTCAATAATTTGATCAATAAAAGGTAAAGGAAAATGGTCCTTAGATGTTGCCGCATTAAGCTTGCGGTAGTCAATGCATACTCGCCATCCCGTTACCGGGCGGGTGACAAGTTGTTGTCCATCTTCACCCTTTACAATTTGAATGCCAGCCTTCTTTGGAACAGTCTGAGTGGGGCTGACCCAGTCACTATCTGAAATTGGATACACAATTCCTGCATCTAACCACTTAAGAACTTCCTTTTTCACAACTTCTCGCATATTTGGATTCAATCTTCGTTGAGCATCTCGAGTTGGTTTTGTTGTTGAGTCAGTGATGATCCTGTGCATGCATATAGATGGACTAATTCCCTTCAAGTCCGCTATCGTCCACCCAATTGCACTCTTGTATTTTCCTAACACTCTGAGGAGTGCTTTTTCTTGTTCCTCCAATAGATCAGCTGCAATGATAACAGGTAAAGTGTTATTCTTTCCCAAGAAAACGTACTTCAAATGGGTCGGCAATGTCTTCAACTCCAACTGAGGTGGGCTTTCTAATGATGGCTTCAAATCACTGGCAATCTGATCTGGTAAGCTTTCAACTTTGTGAGTCCATGGAGGGCGGTCTTCTTCTAAACCCATCACAAACTCTTCTTCCATTTGCTTCATGCTTTCATCCTCATCCATGCTAACCTGTTCATCAAAAAGAAACTGTTCCAAGGGATCGTCCAATATTACACGAGATGTGTAAGAATGGACACTCCCATCAATAATGTCTGCCATGAAACAATCACTATTGATTGGAGCGTTAGGAACATGCTTGAAAACATTTAATCTAATCTTTCTATTACCAAATGTGATATCCACCGCCCCTTCTCGGCAATTAATTTGGGCATTTACAGTTGCCAAGAATGGTCGGCCAAGAATCACATTAGGTTGTCTATCAGAGTATTGGCATTCAGAATCCAATACAAGGAAGTCAACCGGGTAATAAAAATTAGCCACTTTTACAATCACATCTGCTAACACCCCTCTCGGAAGCTTATGAGATAAATCTGCCAACACCACGGTGGTATCGGTTTTTTGCAATGGACCAAAATCATATTGGTCGTATAAGCTTCCGGGAAGTATGTTAACACTTGCCCCAAGATCTAAGAGTCCTTTTGAAATTTTGAATTCACCAATTTGAATGGAAATTAAAGGAGCACCTGGATCTTTCATTTTTAGTGGCAAAGGGTTCGATAAAATGGCACTAACATGTGCAGTCAAGTCAACCTTTTTGGGAAGCTTATGGTGCCGTTTATGCGAACATAAATCTTTCAAAAACTTTGCATAAGCTGGAATTTGCTTAATGGCATCAAGGAGTGGTAAATTAATTTTGACTTGTTTAAATGTTTCCCACACATCTTCTGATTGTGGACCTCGTTTACCAAAAACACTTTTCTTAATTGGTTGATTCAAAGCCGATGGATAAGGGGTGGTATTATTCTCCACACTTAGGTCCTCATCCTTCGTTTTACTCAAGTTTTCAGATTCTTTTGAAAGTGGTGTTTTCTCCTTGTTTTTAAATTTGTTTTCGTTCAAAGGTGCATTTTCCAACTCATGCTCATCATCATCAGATGTGCAATCCTCCACCTCACCCTCAATTGGGCTTGATGGAGGTTAAATTGGATTTTCATAAATCTTACCACTTCTCAGTACACGTACCTCATTTACCCCTGTATTGCTAGAACTTGCCTGGTTCTGTTTTGGCATTTGATGTTGAGGGTTCACTTGTGTGTTGCTGGGTAGTGTCCCTGGTACACGATTGGCAAGTTGTTCCGCCAGTTGACCAATTTGTTTCCCTAAAGAGATGTTCGTCTTTTCTTGAAGCTCAAACTTTTGATCAAACTTTTGATTCATCTTCTTGATCTCCTCTAAAAGTTGAGAAGCCACACTGTCAGCCATTTGAGGAGCTTGTCTACCTTGACCTTGCTGATTTTGTTGACCTTGAGATGAACTTGAATACTGATTTGGTCCTTGGTTGTAATTTCTTTGATAATTTGCAGGTCGATTCATCCCTTGTTGTTGAAATTTGTGGGAATAGTTGCCCTGTTGATTGGAACCTTGAAAGTTAGGATTTAATTGATTTGAAGAATTACCATAGCTGAAATTAGGATGATTTCTCAATCCTGGATGATACACATTTGAGTTCATGTTGTATGGCCTCCTTTCTCCATATGCCTCGTTCACTTCTTCTAATCCACCATTGATTCCTGAGCACATGTCGGATGTATGACCAACATTCCCACATTCTTCACATACATCTTCCACCTGTGACACATTAGCAAAATACCATTCTCTACCTCTCATTAGCATAGCCATCTGTTTTTCTATCATTTCTAATCTATCATTATTTTGAGAAGTAGTGACATTATGCACAGCTCTCCCAGATGAAGGTGGCTTTCGTCGATTCGCTGAAGCTTGGATTTTAGATCCTTTACTTAGCGACTCAAGAAAATCCCATTCAACATCTGGGGGACGGGTTAAAAATTTTCCACTACTACTTGCCAAAACAAATTTTCTGTCATCTTCTAATAAACCTTCACAAAATATTTTAACTAAATCCCATTTTTCAAAGTTATGATGTGGACATAATCTTAGCATTTCTTTGAAACGAGCAAAAGATTCATGAAGTAATTCACCCGGATATTGATGAAAAGAGTTTATATTACTTCGGGCTTCACTTGTTTTACTCATTGGATAATACTCATTTAAAAACTGTTGTTGCATCTCGTCCCACGTGTAAATACTACCCGGGGGCAGAGATATAAACCACTGTTTTGCTTTATCTTTAAAAGAAAATTGAAAAAGGTGAAGTTTTACCTCATCCGGGGTGAAACCTTGCCCACTTATTGTGCCACATATTGCTGCATATTCTTGAAGGTGTGTATATGGCTCTTCAGAAGACAATCCATGAAAGGTTGGAATGATGTTCAGATGTTGAGGTCGAATTTCAAAGTGCCGACCTTGCCATTCAGGTACAACAACGGGTGAAGGATTTTGCACAATTGTAGGACGAAAATATGATTCAACACCCCTTTGTTGCCTCGCATTGTAATTCCCCCTATATTGCCGCATGTTTGGCCGATCATTGTTCATTGGCTCATAAAAATATCCACCATCATTGTTGATGTTTTGGTTCCTGAAATGAGGCATTCTTCTTCTTTGTTGATCATTCTGATTTTCATTGAAGTTTCCACCACCAAATAGATTATTGTAACCACGAACTCTAGTTTCAAACTCATCCTCATGATAATATCCATCCTCCCAGTTAACAATATCTTCGTCAGTTGGAGGAATGATGTTGTTGGTTACTGGTTGGTTTGGTTCTGGTATAATTGGTGAAGGTTGTTGATTTGTTGTTTGTGGTGGATTGTCAGGTTTTGGAGGGTTTTGAGTTTGGTTACCAGGTTGTGTCTTTGAGGTTCCCCCAAACTCGTGTACAACTGAAAATTTCGGTGGTGATGGTGGTTCCATTTCTACTTGTTCACTTTCTGAACTGGATGAATCAAGTGTTACCTCTTCAAAATTCAATGCTCCTGATGGTGTTGCTAATTGAGTTTTCTTTTGATTTCGTTGAAGAACTCGATTGCTTCTTGCAGCCTTTTCTATTTCTGGATCAAACTTCAAAGGTGATCTTCTTCCCGAATATCTTGTATGCATATATTGAATCGTTACCTACACACACAAAACAAAAGACCAAGTGTAGTAGAGAAGAGACAAAAAAAAAAACTAACTAAACAACTATATATGCATTTTTTGGTTTTTTTATATATATTTTAGAGAAAGTAAATAAAGTACAAGACTAACAAAAACTAGCTAAACTAAGCGCACTCACTCCCCGGCAACGGCGCCAAAATTTGACCGGTGTCGAAGCCCAGGCCAAAAATAAATAGTTTTCTTACCTTTTCTATTTTTAACTAGATAGGGCAAGTACGAGTATCGTATCCACGAGGAGTGTTTGTGGTTAGCTACTAACTTTCATTAATCAAAAAGGAAATCGTAAAAGTTGATTGGTTGGTTGTTTTATAAACTAATTGCATAAAAAAAAGTAAAGTTTAATAAAAGAGTTGTTACAATTTGGAGATAGTGTAGTCACTTCCGGTGTCGGGGTTTATGAACAAGTTATTAATAATAATGTTGATATCAATATTGATTTGGTCATATAGACATAACCTAGTTCAATTTCATCACTAACCTAGAGCACAATTCATATACTTACACACCAAACGTCCGTTCCTTAACTAAACTAACTAGGGGTGTACTGGACACGTTCGGGTGGCGTATGATAAACTGTCTGTCGAACCAACGTGAAATCAAACACATATAAATAGCTATAAACGATTACATGTCAAAGTTTACAACTACTCATATATTCAATAATGACATCAAAATATATTATTAACAACTAAAACCAAAAACCCTTCATACCGGAGTGACTACTAGATGTTTAGCCGATCATTGTGGAGAGAGTTGAATACACAAAACCCTTTGTCAAAAACTTCATCAAGATCATAAAATTTCTTCAAAAGGTGTTGAGATGTTTCTGTTTAAAACCCCATTAAAAAGCAAGCCCCAACATGAGTGAAATTATCCTCTCTTTTTTTTTTGTTTTGGACTGCGACTAAAAAAATGGATCTCCCCTGCGTTTGATTTCAATGATGATATCTATCCCAATGGATCAAAATGATGATGATTGTGAATAGATCAAAAAATGGTAGGTGAGAAATAGTTTCTTTTTTTTTGTGATGTCCCCCCTCCTCTTTATCCGACTCCTCGCTTTTTTTCTTTCTTTTCACTAGTCCAGCCCATAAATAATAACATTCAACCAAATTAAACTTTCTAGCCCATGTGATATTTTTGGTTGATTAATCCCAATATTTGTTGTGCAGCATCTATATCCCAACTCCAATAAAGTCTTGACAAACTATCTCTTTTTTTAACACGCTTCAAACATTGATTTGACTTTTGCTTAACTTCATTTCCACCAATCACTAATTAAATTAACACTTCAACTTAATTAGTTAAAAACCGTTTTGACTCGGCTCGGTTCAACTTGCTATATATGCATCATTTTGACTTGTTTTCTTTGTAACCTACAAAATATAAAAACGACATAATGTAATATATTTTGTAATAGTATTAAGACAATTAACGACTTATAAACATGAAAGAAGTTCATCTAAAATGAACCGATCAGGTATTTCTGGAGATAAAGTAGATGATGCTCTGGCTAAGTATTTATGGATATAAATTTGGAATTTTGCAGGTTAATATGCTGCTAAATTCCTAAATTATTAGAATTATTTTTTTTTTCAAGGTTTGGAGCAGTTTACAATTTTTGGAGGGGTTTCATAGATGCTACATTTTTAGGGAACTTCAGAGCGGTTTTAAAGATGTTTGAAGCAATTTGGTAAAACCGCATCAAAGTCGTATCCATCTTTTGAAGCATTAGCTTTCAGAGCGGGCTCAAAACCGCTTTAAGCATGTGTTTTCACCGCTCCAAAATTCATTTTGTGTACTAGTGGTGATACAAACACACTATACAACGCGCCTAAAACCGTACACGTTTAAGCACAAAATACGATTACAAAAAAACTCTAAGTCAAAGTAAAACAAAAACCATCTTCGGTTTCGTCTTTCGTCTTCACCCGAACTTGCTCGATGCTCGATGCTCGATCTCGTCTCGTTCTTAACTTTTTTCTTTCATTATTAACTGTTATGATCATGTGATGTTATTGTGTTAATCTAATGATCATATGTATTGATAGGTTCTAGATGAACCGAGCTTGGATCTAGATCTGAGATTGTTTGGGGATGTTGTTTGTAATCAATGATTCGGAAACTCACTAATCACGTATTGATGCTTGAATGTTCATGAAGATCAATGCAAAGTATGATGAAGATGATGATAATATGAATAGGTGAATTGTATTGATCAATATAGAGAGGTTACAAGGGATATGGAATGAAATGTAGGCAACTCCTTTCATAAATGACCTAGGTGATGGTATTTATAGTCTATACCATTCACCTTACAATGTAACCTAAACACGTGCAATTAAGCACAAACGCGCATTAAAGCACGAAACGATTACACAAATATTCTAAGACAAATACAAATTATGAACGTCTTCACCCGTGCTTGCTCGTGATGATGCTCGATATCTTCACTCGCTTATATTTGGAAAGTGACATCTTCAAATAACCCCAACAGTACTCCCCCTAAGATGACACTTTACAAATCTGACATATTAGCTTAAATCTTCATGTGGCGAGTATAGAGAGCAACTTAAAGTTTTGGTATGCATTATCTTCAAGAGGACCCAACAGTACCCCCCTAAGATGATGCTGCCAAAACTCTGTCTTCCAACAAGCAATCTGCATCCTTCTCTCCCTTTTGAGTAACATCAGAGGCTATGAAAAGAAATACGCAGAGAGTAGATTCCGGTGAATCTATATATCAGCAACGGGATCTTCTTCAACGGTTCAAGTAGAATGAGAAGACTTCTTTGACTTAGAATACTCCCCCTCAACTTTTTCTTTAGAGGTTAATGGGATCTGTGTATGAGATATTAAGAGGAAGATTCTTAACACTCAACAATCTGACTTGGAGATCTTTGGACTGGAATCAGGCTTGAACAGGAACATCTTCAAGTCGCATGGAAGCTTTTCCTGCATTGGAAACTGTTCCTGCAACTCAAAGAAAAACATTAAAACTCAGGCAATAATGTGCATTTATCATCAATGTAAAGATTAAGTTCTCAACTGGATGAGATATTGCTCGATGAACATCTCCTACATCAATAACACATTTTAAACTGCCAACACAAAAGAAAAAGATTAAAATGACAATCTTTTTGGTGTTTTTGAATTTTTTAATGTTTTTGATATTTTTGGAATTTTCTCTTTACATTCTGAATATTTAACCTGCAATGAGATCATACCAGCAATTAATCCAACACATGTTTTGCAGTTTTGAGAATAGACATTTGAATTGTGAAGTAATTGAGTGATGAATTGTTGAACAAATCAATTAGCTCGAAGTGACACACTTACTTTTTCTATTCTTGATGATCAATTAGGTTGATTAAGAATAAGTTTTGAGTGACCCATACCTGGCACATTAGAAAGTTATACACTTCATCTAAATAACCCGAGAACAACTCAACACGTCAGGTCACTTACAATCATAAACAATGTGGAATTTGGGTTCTATTTATATTTGGTCCACTTTGGGACTTCTTTTGAATTCCTTTTTGGAATTTTTCTTTTTCCTATTGTTCCCATTGGGAATCTTCTGAATTCCTTTTTGGAATTTGTTTGGTGACGGTCCACATTTGGGACTCTTTTTGTTCCATCTTTGGGAATCTTTTGCTGCACCTTAAAGCTCGAAAGAGACTTCATGTGAGACTTCAGGTCTGTGGATACCACAACAAAGAAGCTCACGATGCGGTTCATCACACTGAATAGATTGCATCGTTACCCGATGTAAATTGGATGCTTCACTAGATATTTATTTGATTTGTATAAACGTTTCACATGCACTAAGATGTTTCAACCACAATGACTCATTAGAATTTAGTTAAATCATCAAAGAATATACTTTTTCAGTCTAATTGTCTGAGCTGTCTCGCACATCAATTTCACGCTTCAGTCTTTATTGTTTAAAATGATGCGTTGAATAACTCTAGTGTACTATCATTTCTCATGTACGTGCAAGTAGATTCAACATATTTTTGGATTTTTTCTGATTTTATCATTTTTTTTAATAATGAGTTCTCCCCCTAAACTTTAATGAAAAGAAAATGGCAGATATGTTATCAACGTATGAAGAGTGCATGCAATATACTTAATCTAAAAAGACGAAATGAAACATTGGTTGTTTCTTGCACTGCCATCATTGTTTGATTTTTGTTTAAATTTTTTTTTTAAATTTCCTTCAATGATTCCTTTTTGTTTCCAACTCCATTTGGCGTCAGTTGCATCGAAAGCATTATGAACAAGATTCGGTATCTTGTCATGATAAGGGATCAGCCACAGTCTTCTTTTCTTTGTTTGACCGGCCTCCATAACTGTCCCTAACACACTAACAAATTAGTTAGAGTGTGAAATCCAAGCCATTGCGGTCTTGGATTGTCCGAAATCATCAATATATGTAACTTCTTGATAAACTGCATCTTCTGGTGGACCATCGATTGATGAAGCACGTTGCTCATTTTGATTCTTAATAGGTGTTTTTCTCCACAATTGTTTTAGTGTGGGACCAAAGGAATGCTTTGGTTTGGACACCCATCTAGAATCATTCATGGAAGATCTGTCATAGTCATTTCTAAACCTATTTTTAAAAAATCGGTTTTGTAGACTATTTTGCTTATGAAAAATGGATTTATTTGATTTTGTTTTCTTACACATCTTGATTTCCATGAATCACTTGAATGATCACCATCAAAGAATTTAAAATCAGAAACATACATGGCAGAATTTGCAGATGATGAGTTTCTTTGGACATACCTTCTCGGCTTCATCGTTGATCTTTTGTTGTAGAAGCAATCCTGAGTGTTGTGATTGACCATGTCACAAATGGAGCAATACTTGTTGTAGTAACATTCCATTGTGTCGTGGTTGTACATCTGACAGTTGATGCAGTACTTGTTGTAGCAGCATTCTGATGTCATGTGATTGTACATCTCACATATATCACAGTACTTCTGATGAGCCTTGAAGGTAGACTTCTTTCTTTTCTTCTGAGAAGTCTTTGCTGTTGATGATTGTTGTTTCTGTGAAGCTTTGACCTCTGAATCTTGTTGAATCTTTCTTAAAGGAGCTGGAGTCTTGAACTTGTCACCTTTTGACCCATAAGGAAAGACACCTTGACTGTAGATACAATATGAGATATGATGAGTTTCAGAGTTACAAATTAAACAGTAGATGTTACTGTTTGAATCGCTCGGGGATTCAGAATCTTGAGACTTTGAAGTAGAAGGAGTCTGTGGTGTAGAGTCAGATGAAGTGGCCTTGGTCTTGTTCTTCTTGGCTTTGCTTTTCTTTCTTCTAACCTTTTTCTTCTTCTTCTTTGTCTGAACCTCTTGTGTCTTTTCTTCTTCTTCTTGAGAAGATAGTGATCCAACAATGCCGGTTGGCACTGATCTCTCATCTTTCTTTTCAACAGACTTTTCTTTTTCAACTTCTTCTTTGATAAACACAAGATCAGATTGTGATCTGTTGAGTTTATCTGTGAGCTCCATGAGTTGAACATTCAGGTTATGCTTTTCAGTAAGCATTGAATCAACATTCTGTGTAAGAGATTTGAGTCTATCTTCACACAGTTGGTGATCTTTCTGTAGACTTGCATGCTTCTCTTGTTCTTCTTGCAATTTGGTTTTCAGAATGTTGTTCTCTGAATTAACCATCTCTTACAACTTCTTCAACTTTTGAATTTCTGCTTGAAAATCGTTGATCACTCTTGATAGATGTTCATTCGATTTTTCAGCTTCCCTTCTGATGTTCATTGCATCTTTTTCTTTTTCCTTGAGCAACTCTTCGAGAGATGTGATTCTTTGATCAGAAATTTCGTGTTGTTCTTTCAGATTCTTGTGCATGGTTTCTTCTTTCTTTAGTTTATCACAAATCCAAAGTGAATATAATTTGCACCCTTCAACTTGTTCAAAACATTCTTTGGTGCACATCTTTTCTCTTTTATTTTCTAAGTTCAATTGAGCAATTGTCTCATCTTGCTTTGCAATGGTTTCTGACAAGTTGCTGATTTCTTTATCTTTCTTTTCAATCTCTTGAATGAAAACAACATCATTGTTTTCACTCCAATCATACTCTTCTTCTTCATCTTGATTTTCATGAAAACCTGCTTGACTCACAAGAGCAAGTTTTGTGCGTTCATGAAAGTCTCTTCTCTTTTAATCACAAGCTTTGGCTACTTGAAGATACGTTGTTTCAAACATGTGATTGAATTGTGTAATAAATTCATTGATATCTTCTCTTTTATTTTCTTCTCGGATCACACGTAACATGCCCGTTGACATTTTTCTTGAATTTTCAAAGTCATCTTGATAATTTTTCTGGGAAGTCATGGTGGCTAAATATGACTAATTTGAATTTTTTTTTTTACTGTAGAGTCGGGTCAAACTTGGGACGTGTCACTGTTGGGACGGGTCACAAAATTGGGACGGCTAAACAGTTGAGACGGGTGACAATTGAGACGGGTAACTGTTTGGACGGGTCAACAAAGGTTGGGACGGCTGAACAGTGTCTTCACCCGGCTGAACAGTGTTTTCACCCGGCTGAACAGTGTTTTTCTTCTTTCACACGGCTGAACAGTGTTTTCACCCGGCTGAACAGTGTTTTCACTCGGCTGATCAGTTGGTCGTGTCAAACACTGTTTGGACGGGTCAACTTAGTTGTTTCAATCACTCAATTCTTTAATTCTTCTTCAGATTTCTAGGCAAATATCAATCAATTCTTCAAATCTTCATATCAGATTGACTTTTCAAAGTCAAAATTGTGATGAACACTAGATCAACTCTTCAATTCTTCTTTGGATAGTGATTTCTAACATATCTCAATCAACAATTTCTCAATATCATCAACAATTTCCAGATTTCAAATTTGAGCAGTGAATATGACGAACATGAATAATTTCTTCAAAAACTCAATCAAATCTTCACCAATTGATCTCAAACTTTGCAGTTCTTTACACAAACATGAATCAAAGCTAATGGTAGCTAAAATTCCATCAATAACAACAACAATCAAAGATCACCCAACAGCTCTGATACCAATTGATAGGTTCTAGATGAACCGAGCTTAGATCTAGATCTGAGATTGTTTGGGGATGTTGTTTGTAATCAATGATGCGGAAACTCACTAATCACGTATTGATGCTTGAATGTTCATGAAGATCAATGC
Source organism: Tagetes erecta (assembly GCA_030867185.1). Taxonomy (NCBI): domain Eukaryota; kingdom Viridiplantae; phylum Streptophyta; class Magnoliopsida; order Asterales; family Asteraceae; genus Tagetes; species Tagetes erecta. The sequence goes on along the minus strand of CM061487.1, from coordinate 39,131,648 downwards.
AAAGTATGATGAAGATGATGATAATATGAATAGGTGAATTGTATTGATCAATATAGAGAGATTACAAGGGATATGGAATGAAATGTAGGAAACTCCTTTCATAAATGACCTAGGTGATGGTATTTATAGTCTATACCATTCACCTTACAATGTAACCTAAACACGTGCAATTAAGCACAAACGCGCATTAAAGCACGAAACGATTACACAAATATTCTAAGACAAATACAAATTATGAACGTCTTCAGCCGTGCTTGCTCGTGATGATGCTCGATATCTTCACTCGCTTATATTTGGAAAGTGACATCTTCAAATAACCCCAACATGTATCTTTCTATATATCACATAACATCACATGCTCATCAATAGCCTTAACAACTTGTTATCTTGATCAACTAATATGCGCATTATCCTTGAACAACTTCTATCCGCACATCACATTGTGCTGTTCACACATCATGCTGTCCATACATCTATATTTCTTGCTGTTTGCTGTTCATCTATTCTTGCTTGATCATGCTATTCATTATTTCATGCATGCTTCAACTATTTCAGCATTCATGCTTTTGTTCGATACTTGTTCACTGTTTGCTACTGCTGTTTGCATTCATCCGCACATCTAAAGATGTGCAGACAGCTTTCTGGTTATTGTATCTGTTGCAACTGTTTTTGTTGATGCATGCTACTGTTTTGCTGTTTGTTGCACAACACACACACGCACATGACTATATACTTCACTGTTGCTATTCATATTCACTGTTGAACACATATGCTGTTCGAATATCACTTATGCAGTCCACACATTGCACATGATTGCTATTACTGCATACTGTTTTGCTGCTGTTCAAACATTGTTTGCTGCTGCACATCATCCTATTCACAACATACATGCTACTGTTGATCGATCTGCACATCTTGTATCTCCATCAATGATACATGTTATGCTGCTATATCTCCATCCGCACATCTTTAAAGATGTGCGGACACTTTCTGCACATCACCATCACACATATTCTTCTTTCTTCTTGTTTGCATACATTCATCACATGTCACTTAATGATCATCATCAATGTATATATCTTTCTTTATCACGATCATCATCATATGCATATTTATTTATCATGATCATGATCATCATATGCATAATTCTTTATCATGATCATACACTTTGTAAATCATTTAAATGATGATTTACACACATGTAAATCATCATTTCTTCATCTTTAACTTTCATCATGTTCAATATCTTTCGTTAACTTCCATTAACTATCATGTATTTGTCAAGTATCATCTTTTATAAAACCAACAATCTCCCCCTAAGATGATACTTTACAAATCGCCGTTGTACGCACATGTCAACCTTTCTTTGCACATGTATTTTGTTAAGCAACATCTTCAAATAAAACCAACAATCTCCCCCTAAGATGTTGCATGCACAAAACCGTGATTATTTCTTCATTTTGATATTAAACGAGAACACGAGCATCAAGGTTTATCAAAACCTTCAAATCATTTATTTTGGAAAACTTCATCTTCAACTATTTCCAACAATACTCCCCCTAAGATGATGCTTCCAAAATTATGATTTGACGAGTAATTTTGATGAAAACATAGATTCACATGAATCTAATTCAGCAACGGGTGATTCCACTTCCTTGAAGTAGAATTAGAAGACTCTTTGACTTACACAACTCTCCCTTTAACTTTTGTTTTCAAGTGTGAGGAGTAAATGTGTATGAGACACCGAGATGAGGATTCTCAAATCTCAGCAAACTGAATTGGAGATCTTTGTTCTGGAAACAAGATGCTGGAACATCTTCAATCTTTGAGCAAGCTTTGTAAATTAGCTTCAAACTCTTCTTTCTTGAGATAATTTGATAAACAACTTCAGTTTCATCTTTCAAATGCTGAAAATCAATAAACTCAGGTAATAATGTGCAATTTATCATCTGCAAAAGACTAAGTCCTCTATGAATGAGATATTGCATGGATTTTCATTCATACACACTCATACATCAATAACATTTGTTAACCTGCCAAAAAAACTGAAAAATGGTAAAATTGAAAATCTTTTTGATAATTTTGGATTTTTCAATGTTTTTGATCTTTTTGATCTTTGATCTTTGATATTTACACTTGTGAATCAAACACTTGCAATGAGATCATACTAGACAAATATCTTCACACAAAATAAAAGAAAGTTTTGAATAGACATAGACAATTTTTCAATATGCAAGATGAGCATAAAGCTTATAACAAACTTACTTTTCAACACTTAGTGATACTTTTATCATGTTTTGAGTTGATTAAGTATGTCTAGAATGTGAACCAAACATAGAAACATCTTAGAAGTTCCACTAACTTCAAGAACATACAAGTAGGCACTTTAACAATCAGGTCACTTACAATGTAATCCGTGGAGCTTCGGGTTATAAATTATTGGTGGGTTCCCTTTGGGAATCTTCTTTACTTTCCAATTTTTGGAATTGACCCTGTTCCACTTTTGGAATCTTTTGACAATGGTGTCGTTCCTTTTCGAAATCTTTTGTACATCTTGAGGTGTTCCAGGTCTGTAGATTACTACAATAAAGGAGACCTCGTGTGAGACTTCAGGTCTGTGGATACCACAACAAAGAAGCTCACAGATGTTTACTCAACACGTATTCTATTGTGTCATTACCTGATATGTGTAAGTAACACTATAAGCAGCCTATCAGAAAAATGAAAACTTCACCAATGCTACTTAGATGGAACTTAACACAACTAGACATTAAAAACTTTAGTTTGTATCACCAATATGTTTATTTTTCGGATTGACAGTTTTTTAGCTTACCCACACAAGCATTATGATCCGTCAGTCTTTATTTGCATTTTGTAAACATTTGTAAAAGATAATGTACTAGTGTTCTATCATTTCTCATGTACATGCAAGTGGATTCATTTATTGAAACAAATACACACATTTTTTTTAAGATTTTCTTTTTCTCCCCCTAAACTTTTAAATTTCTTTGAAATTTGAAAGTTTACAAGGCATTCAAAATAAAAGAAAATTGGCAGTTATGTTATCAATGCAAGCAAAGAGTGTATGAAATGCAAACCCATATGTAGCAATGTACTCAATCTGAGCAGATGAAATGAAACATAAAAAGTTTCTTGCACTACCATCATCGTTTATGTTGATGTTAGTTTCCTGCTTTGAATCTTTTTGTTTCCATCTCCATTTGAATCAGTTGCATCAAAAGAAATCACGAAAAGAAAGCATTATTCTGCCATGATAAGGGATCAGCTACTATCTTCTTTTCTTTGACAGGCCTCCATAACTGTCCCTGTCACACTAACAACTTAGTTAGTAGTAATAACCCAAACCATTCTGGTTTTGGGTTTTCCAAGTTCATCAAAATAAGTAATATTTTCATAAGTGCAAGGAATACCTTCAGGTGGAGGTATTGATGATACAACATATGTTGTATCTTCATCTCTGTTCATGGACTGTTTGTCAGATGAGCTGGTATAGTCATTTTCAAACATATCATAAAGTTCTTTTAAAAACTTGTTTTGTTGACTATATTTCTTATTTAAAGATTGATTTGTTGTTGGAATCATTTTATCAATTAAATCATGACAGCTCTTTTTTTTCTGACAGACTTTGGTATCCATGAATCATAGACATTTTAACTTGCGTCATAAGAATTTCTATGTTGAAATCCTTTGGAATTAGAAGAATACCTGGAAGTATATGCAAGTGATGAATTTCTTTGGACTGATCTTTGTTGTCTTTTCCTGAAGAAGCACTCAGTGGTGTTGTGATTTACCATGTCACAAGTAGAACAATACTTGTTAAACCAACACTCTGAAGTGTCATGGTTGTACATATCACAGATTGTGCAATGTTTGTTGAACCAGCATTCAGATGTCTTGTGATTGTACATATCACACCATTCACAGTACTTCTGATGCGCTTTTGCATTAGTTGAAGCTTTTGTAGTTGATTGCTTTTGTTGACTCTGAGCTGCATTCTTTGAACTCTTTGAAGTCTTTTGCTTGCTTTGTGTATGATTCAGAGTGAAAAGACCTTGATTGCAAGCTTTGAACTTTGGTGTAGAAGTAGACAGTTGTTTAGATCAGGTGATGCAGATTTGTTCTTCTTAATTTTCCTGGAATTTGTTGTTCTTGTTCTTCACCTGATTGTCTATCTTCTTCATCACTTGTTCTTTTGGTTCAGCCTTTGAAATCTCAGATTTAAGGAATCCAGCAGATACAAATCTATCATAAAGAATAGATTCATTTTTCTCTTTAGACTGTGCTTCTTTCTTTACTTGATCAGTCTTTAAATACATCTCTGGAGATGTTTCAGGAGATGTTGCTTGAGAAGAAGTTAATGTGTCAAACATTTCTTGCAACTCCTGTTCAGATGCTTTGCATTTCTCAAGTTCAGCTTCAACTTTTGCAAATTCAGACTTTGTTTTGCTTAACTCATCAGCTTGGTTCATCAACTGAATGTTCAGATTATGCTTTTCTTCAAGCAATGCATCAACATTCTTTGACAATGAGTTGAGTTTATCCTCATATGTTTTGAACTCCTTTTGAAGAGTTTCATTGTTTGTCATTTCTTATTTTAGTTGATCTTTTGTGGTCATGAACTCCATTTGACCCTTAGTCAAAGCTTTCTCAAGATTTGTTATAGTTGCTTTCAGAGTTTGTTCTTGAGATTTGGATTCTTTGAGTTCATCAGTCAAAGATTTGATTTTCTTTTCAAAAACTTGTTGTTCCTCTTTAATTTTCTTATGACGATAAACCTCATCTTTCAATTTCTGATAAGAAGCATAAGAATGAGATCTGTAATGCACCACCTCATGTAAATAAGATTTAGAACACACTTTGTCTTTCACATCGTCAGAAAGAGGTGGATAGTTTCTTGCAATGAGTTTGAACTCTTGTTGTATTTTTTTGTATATATTCAGTTATTTTAGCTTTGCTTCTTGCTCAATCATGGTATTCAACAACTGAGCCAATGCTATTTCTCTATCATTTATCTCTTCTTTCAAATTCTTGTTTTCATTTGTATATGCATGATTTTCTTTCTCCATTTAACAAGTCATGAGTTCAACATCTTTAGATAATCTCTTGTTTATGCTTTCAACTTCACACACTTGTGCATGCATCAATGAACTCTCAATGACTTGAATGAACAATTCTTCTTTCAACTTTTCAATCAATTCATCATGTATGCCATTTTTCAATGACTTTTTCTTCTGTTCTTGTTTAAATTTATCAAACACCTTCATTCCGGCAATGAGAAACTTTGATTTATCATTTAAATTGCTTGAATTATCCATTATGATCAATGAGTTAAGTTGTACAATGATGTTTGAGTCAAATTTGTTGATTAACACAGTTTGACTTTGAAAAAGTCAAATTTCAGCCTTTTCTCTTTGAACAACCTTACTGACAAAGTTTGATTTTGTGAATTTGTTATTATCAATGTAGTTCAACTTCAAATTTATGTTCTATATGATCAATGAACTTAGTTTGGATCAATTTCAAGTCTAAATCAGTTCCACAACTCCTCCAAAAGCTTAGGTCAAATTCATAGCAGTTTGACTTTTGAAAAGTCAAAGATGTGAAGAACACCAACAATTTGGATTTTGAATTTGCTTGAATTAGATCAAACAACTGATGTAGGCTGATTAGAAACACTCAAACTATGAATCCTTTGAATTTTCAATGATCAATTTCATCAAACATGATAGGTTCAATTGGATCGATAATATCACTCAAATGATCAGAATAAAGCGTACAAACAAACGATTCAATCACAAACACAGTTCATACTCATAAATTCTCTTGTATATTGATGATCAAAGCAATTTGCGGTACAATGTGCAGGAGAAAATAAATCACACACAGTTAATTCTCTCTCTAACAGTGTAAAAGTGATCTAGCCTCTCTCCTAACACACGCACACTACATGCTATAACAAAACAAAATGCAAGTTTAAGGAAAATACATAATAAACCCTAGACTATACAAACATATAAACAAAATACAAAGTAAATCTTAACAAGGAAATAACCCTAACAGTACTCCCCCTAAGATTTATCTTTGGATCTTCAAAAACTTCAATCTTTTTCTTCATTTATCAGCATCAATCTTCAATCTTTTTCTTACCATTCTTCTGGTTCCTCTTTCACATCCAGCAATTCTCGGCCTTTATACTCTTCTTTTTCTTTCAGAGCTTCTTCAATGCAGGATTTGAACTTCTCAGCGATCTTAGCTTGTCGAGGCTTAGATTCATTCGTCAGAATTGGCAAAGCATTCATGCGTCTAAGCGAATCCAGATTTAAACCTGCAAAATCGATATTAGCATAAAACTCAAACGGCAACTCTTGGCCTTGAACTTTCACTTCCAAAGTACCCTTTCTACTGATCCGCATATATTCTATCTCTGGTATATCAACCATCACGAGATTAGAATTTAGTAGTGCCTTCCTCACACGAATCTTTTCTGAAGCTGCAGCAATTACTTCTATCATCACAGTAAACAATTTCCTGTCAGCTTCTGCAAGTTTATCTTTACACTTCTCAATTCTATAACTTCTCAAAAAATCAATATACGACGGATGCAGCAATTTCAACTCAAAAGTACTAAATAGTGTGATCATGTCCTTATCCCAATCCTCCAAATTGCGAACAAGCTTCAGTTCAAACGTTTCCTGATTGTAGAAAGCTTTGAGTATAGGTTTTGTCAATTGTGAACCATCTATCACTTTTAAACCAGGATCTGTCACCTTGTCAAAATATTCATCCGAGAACTCTTCTAAGTACATATCCTCGGTCACCACTAATCTCTTCTTCTTTCTCTGTTTCTTTGCTTGCACATATGCCGTGTCTTCTTGTTGACCTCTAAAGTCAAGAAACTTAGCTGTTCTACTCATTCCAGCATCAAGAAGTATCACGCATTTCTCACCACGCTCAGCACGCGTGTGATTAATTAACCTCAGCTTGTGCAGCTCTTTCAGATCCTGTACTTCCAACTTGAATATACTCGAGTAGTAATGGTAAACGTCACACAAACCATTTACTATTTTGATCATAAACGCATCAAATACTTCGTCGTATTTCCATGCTATGATTTTTACTTTCTTGTTCTTTTCAGGCACAATCATAGAATCTAATAACTCAGCTATTGATTGTCCTTTGCTCATCAGCGACCTCACCACATCACCTGGTGTTGTTGCCTTATGCCAAGTTTCACGCACTTCCATCGGTATGTTGTACGATTTAACCTCGCTTGGAAACATATCCATCAGTTCGTGTCGTTTTTTATGAGCATCTTCAGGAAGCGCCATCACAGGAATTTCTTTTGGACCAAGTACTTTAAATTTCTTCGTCAGCTCAAAGTACTGAGGATTATTATAATCCAAATAAAACATTTTATTGTACATTTTCTCTGTTTTCATGAAACTGACCACTATCTTCTTCAAAGATCCAGATTTCAACCTCTGCAAAGTTTTATACGGATAGTTCCTCGAACTCAACCAACTCCGCATCTCATAAGCAGTCATTTCGTCCGGATTTGGATGATGTAGCTCAGTTGGTGGCAGATCTTCTATGTTTAGACTTTCCTGCATTGGAGTCCATTCGCCCATCTCAGTAACAAACTCTTTCTTATCTGCTTCAGCCTTATCTTGATGAATCATGCATTTCTCGTACTCTTCATTAATCTGAGTTACCGTCAACCCATTCAAAAACACCGAATTATACTTCATTCGTTCAAGATAGGCAAACCTCTGATCTAAATCATCTGGCACTTCTTCAACAGTATTCTGTACATGCTCTGGCTCAGCTTCATCCTCAGACTCAGTCCAATCAATGTCTAAATCATCCAATGCCTCTATCATAGGTGCATCATCAGTTTGAAACGGCTCAAACTGACTAGCCACTTCAGCTTCTGTTTCAGTTTCAGGCTTGTCAACAACTTCAACAGCTTCAGCTTGAATCGGCTCAAGCTGAACTGTATCTCCAGAGTTTACTTCTTTTTCACTATCTGTTGTTTCAAATACTTCGGTTTCAGCTTCAGATACATTCTCAGTTTCTGCACTCTTTTCTGCCTCTACTTCAGCTACAGATTGAATCGGCTCAATCTGCACTGGTTTATCAATCTTCGCCCTTTTAGAACTTCCTTCATCACCAAATATCTCCGGTATTGCATCTAGTTTCCTCTTTCCCTCAGCTTTGTCCATATTGACAGTTTCAGCCACAGCTTCATCGGGAATAATAATTGGTGATTCGACTAAAATACCAGCGTTTGCAACACCTCGAGCTCTAGTTAGGTAAACTTTTGGCACTTCAGCTCCAGTCACTTCAATAATATCTTCAGAAAAGTCTTTATCTGAAGACGAGCCAGCCTTCTTTGGTCTCATTTCTTCCAACTCCTTTTCTAACATCTCCTTCTCATCCTCTAGTGTATTGCATTCAGCTTTAACCTCAGCATAATCATATTTCAAGTTTTCATACTCCTCCTTCAACTTCTCATGCTCATCTTTCAACTTAGCATGCTCAATTTTCAACTCCAGATGATCAGAATCTAACTCTTTGAAAATCTTCAGATTCTGATTGTGAATGTCCCAGTATTCATCAAATCTCTTCTTCTTACGTTCATTGGAAGCTTTTAACAAATCATTCGACTTAATCAAATTTTCAACAATCTCCTCCAACTCTGCAATCCGTTTCTCCTTTTCCTCATAAATCTCATCAACACTTGGCCCAATGTTTGGTGAAGACTCCAAACCTTGTCCAATGTTTTCATCAGTTTGTGGTGACATGGTGGGAATAGGATCAGTAATGCCAGCATCCACTTCATCTATTTGTGCAATAGATTCAGCTTCGGCCATTACTGTCTCAGCAATCTGCAGTACATCAATCTCCTCAGGTTTTTCTACAGTTTTCTTCTTCTTTCGAACATACTGTACAAAAATATCTCTTTGAATCTCAGCAACACTTTCTTCAATCACAGAAGCAACCTCAGCAGGTTCTTCTATCTCAGCAGTTTCCATAACCTCTTCAGTCTCCATTGGTTCAGCCTCCTCTGAATTAGATTCAGATTCAGCATCATCACCACCATCATCATTACCATCATCTTCATTGCCATCATCTTCTTCATCCTCTGGATGACGAGCAAAGTACTCGTCATCATCCAATAAATTGTCTGGCACCTCATCCACAAGGTCCATTGGATTCACAATCTCACCATGAGATATGTGATAATATACACCTTCTACATCTTCTTCATTGTTGACTATATCTCGCATATAGTCAAACAATTCAATATCAGGCACATTCCCGATACTCATCTTTCGATAAGAGAGATCGTTCATGTCCTCAGTATACAACATGCCTCCAGCATAACCTTCACTTCTGATGATAGGATAGGCAATGTTTATCATCAGTTGCAAAAACCTTGGGTACATAAGGAATTTGAATCTCTTGCCCTTCACCAAGTTGAACACAAACCCATTCATTATCCACCTTGACATGTTGAATGGTTTGTTTTCTGCAATAGCTACTATCGGTGATGCAATGTCAGAGGGAAAATTATCAAAACCTGCACTTCTCCTTGACATGCATTGCTGTACCACATAACACAGCAATTTGTACTTCCTTCCCAACTTGGCTCTGTAAAACTGCGACTTTGGAAACACAGGTGGATGCCCCATGTTAACAAATCCAGATTTACATTCCTCCATGGTTAGTTCATCAATCATACCAACCTCATCTTCATCTATCCTCAGAGCTTGTCTAATAGCATCTTCAGTCACATTCAGTACCCAATCCCTAGTGATATGTCCTCTAACCATAACATCACCATTCTCATTCCTCACAACCTCTGCTGATCTCCAGAAGCTCTTAATCAGCCTTGCATATATGACCGGTTTGGCACATATAGCATATACATACTTAGTCCTCTTGATGAACTGAATCATATCTCTATAACCTTCTGTCTCAGGCAATGATTCATCTAAACATGCTACCAGATTATGTTTAGGCTCAAATTTGAGAGTCTCCATCTGTTAAACATAAACAAAACACAAAACAAGGCAAATGTATTAGATTCTTCATTAAATATATCAAAATTTTAACAAGTGTTTAACTAAAAGTTAGAAAACAAACATTAACATAATCATTTTAAATCCTAAATTGTTCTAATAACCTGATTTTCATCATTTTAATCAAACAACATTGAATTTTTTAAAGATTATACATCATGTTTAGTCTTTTAACAGTTAATCACTTAGGCAAATTTTTGACAATTTTATGATGAAAGAGTTTAACATGTTTTGGTTTAGTTTTAGCAGATTTAATCACTTTTAAAACAGATGTTTCATCGTTTTGATGTTTAACTTTTAAAAGCTTCAAAGTTCATCAATGGTGATTTTTATCAGTTAAGCACATTTCACTTGTTCAGTTGATTTTAAGGTGTTTTAGTGCAAATGAATGATTGAATGTTGATGATCGACAGATTTTAACCCTAAAACAACATTCGATTTAAGTTTTAATGTTCAAAATCAAAGTGTCGTTTCAAGTTCAAAACACTGTTCATCATCGTTTTTCCTTTTAACAGTTGATTTGCAGTTCGATTTAGGTCAAAAACACATAATCTCTACCTTAATCAATCTATTAATCTTGTTATAGAGCAACAGATTGACTATGATAACAATGGCGATTTGAAGTTCAGAGTGTTTGGTGAAAGTGAAAGTGTGTGAAATGATAAGTGTTTGTGAAGAGGCGGTATTTGTATCGTCAAAAATTTTAGGTCAAACTTTAAGTGCCGGGTCAACAGAAGCAAAATAGGCCCAATAACCTTGCCGGGTCAAGTACTGTAGTGACGGGTCATGTACTGTAGATACGGGTCAAGTACATAAAAACAAGTCACCAACATTTGAAAATCACTTGACGGGTCAAGCACTGTAGATACGGGTAAGTCACTGTAGTGACGGGTAAGGGTTAAGGAACAACTACACCTGATGAGTTTTTCTTCATCACCCGGCAGAATAGTTGTCTTTAAAACATCACCCGGCAACTTTTCTTCATCACCCGGCAACACAGTTGCTTTCCTTCATCATCCGGCTTGCTTTCTTCTTTACACGGCAACCTTTGACAACCTTCTTCACACGGCATACACACTTCTTCATTACCCGGCAACATAGTGTCATAACTTTACACGGCAATAAGACTTCTTCATTACCCGGCTGTATAGTATACACTTGTCACCCGGCAAGATATCTATGACCTTTACCCGGCTGAATTTGACATGATAATTGCCCGGCTGTACAGTAGTCATAACATCTTCACCTTTTTCCTCAATCACCCGGCAAGTATTAGACTTACAACTTTACCCGGCTGAACAGTTCTTTACCCGGCTGAACAGTTGTATCTGATATCTTTACCCGGCAATAACACTTAAGCAATTTCTTCAATTTTCCTCGTCTGTTGACTTTTTCAACGATCATTTATTGCACCTGCAACATTCTCCGACATATTAATTAGACAAGATATCCTTAAAGAATGTTTGTCATATTAATTATCAAACAACATTAAACATTGCAACAAATTAATTTTCAATTAAAAATCAATTTTTCTTTTTCTTTTTCAAAAAAATGTTTTTGCACAACCAATTTTTCTATATCCCGAAGCAATTTCTTAAAAACAAATTACAAGACCTTGGGTTTGTTTTTAACACATCCAATACCTTTGCTTTTCATAACTTATAATCTTGTTCATTCAAAACACACTTATTCAAAAACAAAATATTTTTGGATTTTTGTAGATATTTTTCTTCAATTTATTCTCCCCCTAAACTTGAAATTTCTTGAAATTTTTAAGTTTAACAAGGATGTTGATGTGTCAATAATGATTTCATATGCCTGCACACACAAAGCACACACATTAAAGTAAATACATATGCAATGCAATGAGTCAAAATATCGCAGTGAGATCATACCACACATTATCTGAACATGTTTTGCAAGTTTTGAATAGACATTTGACTTATGCTTGATTGAGTGATGATATGAAAACATACCAATTAGCTCGAATTGACACACTTACTTTTTCAGTATCATGATGATATTTAAGGTTCGATTAGAATGACTTATGTGACCCACATGTATACATATGTCAACATATTTCCTAATCAATCACTACCTGAATGCATATTACACAAGACCTGGTCACTTACAGTCATACACAGTGTGGAATCTGGGTTCTATTCGGATTTGGTCCACTTTGGGACTTCTTTTAATTCCAATTTTGGGAATTTTTCTTTCCTATCGTTCCCCTTGGGAATCTTCTGAATTCCATTTTGGAATTTTTGTTTGGTGTTGGTCCACATTTGGGACTCTTTTTGTTCCATTTTGGAATCTTTTGCTGCATCTTGAAGCTCAGAAGAGACTTCGTGTGAGACTTCAGGTCTGTGGGTACCACAACAAAGAAGCTCACGATGCGGTTCATCACACTGAATACACTGCATCGTTACCCGATCATGCACAACTATCATCACAAGTAATGTTTCAAAAGAGATATATCTAGACATGTATAACAATGGAACTTAACACAAAGATCATTAAGTTTATGTTTGTCAACAATCAACTTACTTGTTCAGTCTAATTGCCTGAGCTGTCTAGCACATCAATTAACATTCATCAGTCTTTATTAAAAATGATGTACCAAATAATGTCTAGTGTATCTATCATTTCTCACATTTTGCAATATAGATTCTTATGACATGATATTTTCTTTTCTTTTTGCTTTTATATTTTGTTTTAGCTTTTCTATTTTCTTTTTCATGCACACACACAATGCAAAAACATAAAATAAGAGGCAAAGGAATCAAACTTATCATCAACTTATTATATTTTTGGCTTTTATATTTTCTGATTTTTCTTTTGTTTTTCGAAAAGTAGAATCAATCATGATTGATTAATCCTATGGATTGAATTAAAAATTCAAACCGGCCTGACAAAAAAGATTTTGTGAAAAGATCTGCCAGTTGTTTGTCGGTATGAACTTTAATCAAGATTATTAAACCTTTTTCAGAGTTGTCTCTTAAAAAGTGATATCTAATTTCGATGTGTTTGGTTTTAGAATGTTGAACAGGATTAGCAGTTATAAACATAGCAGCAGTATTGTCTATGTAAATAGGAGTTTTCAGAAAGTTAAACCCGTAGTCCAGCAACTGATTTTGTAACCATAAAACCTGAGAACATCCTGCAGATGCAGCGATATACTCTGCTTCAGCTGTGGATACAGAAACATTGGTTTGCTTCTTGCATTGCCAAGAGACAAGCCTAGGACCCAGAAATTGACAACCACCAGTAGTCGATTTCCTGTCAAGAGCACAACCACCAAAATCACTGTCAGAATAGCTATATAATTCAAAATTTCCTTCATAAGGATACCATAACCCAAGATTCGGTTTCCCTTTGAGATATCTGAATATACGCTTCACAGCAATGAGATGCGACTCTTTCGGATCTGACTGATATCTAGCGCATACACACACAGCGTACATGATGTCTGGTCTTGATGCAGTAAGATACATCAGAGAACCGATCATTGATCTGTATAGTGTCTGATCAACTGCTTTGCCATTTGGATCAGGTTGTATCTTGCAATTTACGTCAGAAGGAGTTCGGATAGTCTGACAATCTTGCATCTTGGTTGATAAAAATTCCGTCAGCAGACTGTTTCACTTGTAATCCCAGAAAGAAATTAATCTCCCCCATCAAACTCATCTGGAATCTGCACTTCATGATTTCTTCAAATTCTTTGCACATTGACTCACTAGTTGATCCGAAGATAATATCGTCCACATAAACTTGAACACATAAGAGATCGTCATTCTCCCTCTTCATAAACAAAGTTGGATCAATCTGTCCTCTTGTGAATCCATGTTCTAGTAAATGCTTGGATAACGTCTCATACCAGATTCTAGGAGCTTGATGTAGACCGTAAAGAGCTTTACTCAACTTGTATACCCGATGAGGATAGTCAGGATCTTCAAAACCCGGAGGTTGTCTGACATATACATCATCTGTAATCGGTCCATAAAGAAAAGCACCTTTGACGTCCATCTGGAATACCTTAAACTTCATGAAAGACGCATATGCAAGAAAAACGCGTATGGCTTCAAGTCTTGCGACTGGAGCAAACACCTCTTCATAATCAATGCCTTCTTCCTGAGTGTATCCCTGTGCAATCAGTCTTGCTTTGTTTCTCACAACAATGCCACGTTCGTCTGGCTTGTTTTTGTACAACCATCTTGTACCTATCGCATTCTCTCCTTCAGGTAAGTCCACAAGTTTCCAAACTTCCTGTTTGTGAAACTGAAGCAATTCCTCTTGCATGGCTTCAATCCAACTATTGTCTTGCAATGCCTCTGAAATATTCTTTGGCACCACTTGAGATAGAAAACACGAATAAAGACAAACATTTGCTTGCTCTGTCTGACTTCTTGTAGTTCTCTGATTCAACGGCCCAATAATCTGAGAGACAGGATGTTTCTTGTGAATTCGATGAATAGGAATATCACCTCCTTGCACTTGAGTCTCTAGATTAGAAGTATTCAGATTTGGTAGATCTTGTAGTATAGTTGAAGTATGCGGTGTGAAATTCGGGACTTGATCCGGTGAATTGATGAAGTAATCGAATGATTCAGGAATAACTTCAACATTCGGATCCGATGATGGTTGATTTTGAACGGATCCACCATCATTAGGAGACATTTGCGAATTCTCATTTTCTTCATGATTGTTTGATTCTTGATCTTCTTGCGAACCAGAAGGACCCGGAGCTTGACTGGATTTGACCTGATCAGGATTGTGAAAAGACATAAATGGATATTCAGAGTTGAGATTTCCATCTTCGTCATTATCAGAATCGTCACTAAAGCTTCCTAAGTCACCTGATTCCTTCCTTGTTTTTCCTGAAAGAACAAATAAGTTAGAATTGAAAGATCTAGATAACGAATCCAAATCAAATAACCATTCGGGACCATGAGCCACTAACGGAAACGAATTTTCTAAAAACTTGACGTTGATAGTTTCAATAACAGTATTTGTTTTGCTATTAAAAACTCGATAAGCTTTAGAAACAGACGAATATCCTAGGAAAAATCCATCGTCAGATTTTGACTCAAACTTCCCGAGATGTTCATTTAGATTAAGGATCGAAACTGGACAACCAAATGCTTTCAAGTAAGAAATATTTGGTTTTCTTCCAAACAACAACTCATAAGAAGTTTTCTGTTTATCTTGAACTAATAATGTTCTATTTTGTACAAAACACGCAGTAGCAATGGCTTCATCCCAAAAAGTGATAGGGATTTTAGCATCTGCGAGCATGGATCTTGCAGCTTCAATTAGTGTCCGGTTTTTCCGTTCCGCAACCCCATTTTGCTGAGGCGTTCTTGGAGCACTATACTGACGAGCAATCCCCTTTTCTGCACAAAATAAATCAACATTAGCATTCTTAAATTCAGTTCCATTATCACTTCTTAAAGTTTTAACTTTGCATTCCAATTGATTTTCAATTTTAATGATAAATTCTTTCAATAATTCAGCTGTTTCAGATTTTGCATGCAAAAAATAAACCCATGAAAATCTAGTGAAGTCATCTATGATAACTAAACAATATGATTTTCTGCCGATGCTTTGAACATTTGTCGGTCCAAAAAGATCCATATGTAGCATCTGCAAAGGTTTTGAAATGGAGTTCTCGAGCTTGGACTTAAAAGACATTCGATGCTGTTTGCCCTTCAAACATGCTGGACAGAGATCAGTTGTGGAGAATTTCTTCGATGGGATTCCCACAGCGTGATTTCCAGTTACCAAACGGTTCATGTTTCTGAAATTGGAGTGGCCCAGCCGTCTATGCCAAAGCTGACTCTCATCATTTGAAGCATGGGCAATGAGACAGGTTGTTTCGGTATCAGCATCAATCTGCGACATATCCAACTTGTATACATCACGATCTCTTTGAGCTTTTACCACTACCCACTCATTGTCAATCTTGAAACCTGGTTTAAGAATATAACAGAAAGAATCATCAAATAAAGTTGAATAAGATTTATCACAAATTTGAGATACACTTAGTAAGTTAAAGTTCAACTGTGCACAGTAGTTGACTTTATCAAAACTAATGATCCCATTGGATACTGTTCCTTCTCCTGTTATCTTTCCACCCGCATCACCTCCAAACGCTACATGAGTACCATTTTTCAACTTAAAGTCTTGAAGTAAGGCATGGTTGCCTGTCATATGCCGGCTACACCCACTATCAACGAACCACGAGTTGATAGGTCTTCTTGGGCGTACCTGCATTTCAACAAAAACATTCAGTTAGTTTGGTCAACCCAGGCCCACACGGTCTTGGGTTTTCCGAATCTATCTGCAATAGTAACTTGTTGGTATTGAACATTTTGAAAATTTGTTTCGTTTAAAAGATTTTGATGCTGATAACTTCGCCCATTGGCGTTCAATGATTGCTTTCTCCTCAAAGCAATAAACCTTTCCTCTAGCTTAGGATCAAGGTTATTTTCAAACTTTTGATTCTTAACCATTAAAGTTCTTGGTTTTAAACTGTTAACCTGCACATTCCTTGAAAAGTTAGAAACAGAATTGTTTCGATTGAAATTTCTCAAAACCGGAGAATGACTTTGACTCATATTTTGAAAACCATATGAATTATTTCTTTGAAAATTTGAATATGGAGTCATTTCTCTAGTCGAGTTTGATCGAAAGAAACAATCCTTTGTGTCATGGTTTCTTCTCTCACAGATATCACAAAATTTGTTAAAATAACATTCTTCTGAAGAATGATTTCTTTTGTCACAGAAACTGCAGTACCTGTTAAAGAAACATTCAGCAGTTGCATGATTATATCTATCACAAATTTCACAATGTTTCTTGCTAATCCTAAAGAGCCGATTGTTAACTCTTGATGTTGAACCAAAATGTGATTCATTATCATAGTTGTTCGGTTTTAGATTAACGTTTTTCTGTGGAGTCATTGTTTGTGCTTTTGATTGCATGGGACTTTGGTTCGATTTTAAACTGTTCTGTTTGGTCACCTTTTTGTTTTCAATTCTCTTTTCATTGACAGCGGAAGACTTAGGACCTGAACCTGTTTTCAGACCAGAGTTAGATTTGATTGGAGAATTGATTGGTTTACCATAAGATCCGTTCAAATCAAACGTTCCTGCAGACACAAACTTGATTTTCTTTTCTTTTGACACTTTCTTGACAGGTTTAACTTTGTCAGTTTTAACACTTTGAACTTTTGTGTTATCATTCGATTTGAAGACATTTTTGCCTTTTGACTGTTTTGTTTCAGATTGATTGTTCATTGTTTTCGATTTTTGCTTCTTAACATTCGAAACTTCAGCCTTTTTCACTTCTGGCTTTTTGACCAACTGAGCAGCAACTTGCGCCTTTTGTTCTTTCTTCCACTTCATGTACTCAGGATCATTGTATCCTGAAAATTCTCCTTCTTCCTTCACCGGTGTTTCTGGTTCTGGATTAAGCTTTGGATACTCAACAAGTTGGATAAGAACAGGTTCTAATTTGTTTTCAGATTTGTTGCTTGCTTCATCATCAGCTTCAGTTGTCATTCCTTCTTCTTCTCTCAAACTTTCAATCAACACCTCAGATCCTTCAGACTCGGATTTACTTCTTTGAATTTCATTAAATTTTCGTTCATTTTCAGGTGAATGATCAAATTCATTAAAGTTTTCCGGTAAGGTTTGAGTGATTGAATTTGGCATCGGTTCATGTGTAAAACCCAACCCGGTTTTGGTTTTGTTACCTCTTTCTTTGATGAGTTGTTTAACCATTGTTTTACAACTTTTAACCTTTGTTAATTCAACTTGAGTGACAGCATGTGCAACTTTTTCTTGTTCAAAGTTCTTTGTCATTTCTTCAAGTTGTTTGGTTATCAATTCCAGTTCCTTTAAGGTTTTGTTCCATGATTCTTTAAGTGACAAAATCTTCTCATCAGCAATTTTGTGATCAATTTTAAGTTGTTCATGAATTTTCTCATGTTTGCTTAATTTGTCACCGATTTTAAATGAATGAGTCCGATAATGTTCTACTTGTTGAATGCACTGTTCAGAACATAGCCTTTCCTTGACATCAGCAGGTAATGGAACATAGTTAGGGGGTAGGTCAGTATTAACCTTTGGTTGTTCTGTAGATGACGAAGATTCACTGGCAGTAGCCATCAGCACGAGTTCAGACTCAGATTCTTCAGTAGGATCAGATTTTGCACTCCAGTCATAATCTTCTGAATCTTCACTCACATCTTCAATCATTTTACAATCCCCTTCTTCTGACCAATCTTCTTCTACTTCACATACCAATGCCAGACTTGATGTAAGATCAGACGTGAATTGTTCTGCATAAGCGCTCCAATCATACCCGTCTTTCACACTTACAACCAACGCCTTTGTTTGGTCTTCTGGCTTCTTTCCTTCATCCTTCAATTCAGGCATAGGAAGACTTTGGTATGGTTTCTGAAAGAAACGTTGATTTCTGCCTTGATAACTTGTTGATTGTTGAGAATTTTGACCTTGACCTTGATTGCTTGAACTAGCTTGGTCATTGAAATTCTTTGGAGCTTTACATTCTCTTGAGAAATGACCATACTGGTTACAGTTAAAGCATCTGGCCTTAGATTTATCAAATCCAACGGTTTTGTTTGCATGAGGTTTGTAGCTTCGGTTGACATATGCATGCTTTTGAGTACGATAAGCTACCATAACCATTTGCCAATTAAGATCCATTTCCTCAACATCTACTGGATCCATTTCAAATAAGTCTTGAAGAACAACGTCCATTTGACTTAAATGACTACCTTGATATGCTTGAAAACTTGCCATAAAAGCAGTGAAGGCAGTTTTTGTTTCGTCATCTTGCAGCAGAATATTCATGACGTCTTTCACCTTGGCTTGAACATTTGGAATTTGATTTTCTGACTGATTCTTCTGATTCTGACTTGGAACTTGAACTTGAGCTCTTGGCGGAGATTGAGGTTGAGAATAAGTTGGTGAATTTGGAAAGTATGCTGAATCAGTGTACAAACTGGCACCAACAAATAAGTCATCCTCATCTTCAAACTTTGTTGTATTTTGCACAAGAAAAGCATTATCCACAGTATTGGCAGGATTTACCACATACTTGTATTGAGTTTGTGATGTTGATCTATCAGAATTTCTTGATCCTTCATCAATCTCAACTTCTTCAATTTTCCCAATCAGCAGATCTAATTCCATTGGGAATTTCTCAGTATGCTTCAAAAGAGTAACAGTCTGCTTCCATGATGATGGTAAAGCACATAACAATCGATCATTCAAGTCTTGAAGTTCAGTCTTAACTCCGAGGTTTGACATCTCAGTAGTTAAGTGAACAAACCTGTTCATCATCTGGTGAACTGTCTCTCCATTGATGTGTTCAAATAGTTCCAATTGTCTCTTCAACTTAGATTTCTTCAAACTTCTTAACTGCTCTCCTCCTTCACATATAGACTTCAATGCCTTGAAGCATGTATAACCAGTCTGATATGCATCCAATCTAGACAAAACTTGTAATGGCAACCCCTTGCACATCAACGAATAGGCCTTGCTATCATTCTTTACCTTCCTCAAGTCTTCAGCTGACAGATTATCCTCTAGATAAGGTGTAGTAGAATCCTTAGTATAGGTACTGGCACTATCTGGTTGTGTCTGAGTTGGAATGTGAGGACCCTTCTCAATGGATTTCCATAAGTCATTGTCAATAGAACACAAATGATGTCTCAGCCTGATGGTCCAGTTCTTGAAATCTGCACGATTCAAAAGTCTAGGAACACGGTTATCAGAATCATCATTAGGAGCCATTTTAACAATTTTTAAAGAAAAAATATTTTTGGTTTTTGTTAATTTTTGAAAAGAAGTGATTAAAATACTAAAATAAAGACAAGAAATTAAAGACAAGATAAGAAACAAGTATTAAAAACAACTAAAATACGTCACACGGCAACACAGTGAAAAATCCTTCTTCAACCGGCTAAACAGTGTATTTGTTCTTCACCCGGCAGGAAAAAGTCTTCACCCGTCTAAATAGTTACCCGGCTAAACAGTTGAAAAATACTTTGTTCTTCACCCGGATGAACAGTTACCCGGCAGCAAGAAAAACTTCACACGGCAATAAGTCTTGACACGGCAGAATCTTGACACGGCAAAAAGTTCTTTGTCCGGCTGAACAGTACTTGATCACACGGCAGAGTTGTTTACCCGGCAACACAGTTGATGCTTACCCGGCTGTATTTTCTCTATCACCCGGCGTAACAGTGTTTTACACGGCACAACAGTGTATCACCCGTCTGAACAGTAGCACTTTTTCAAGTCAATTTCTTCACCCGTCTAGAACAAATTCCTTTACACGGCTGCACAGGACCTAATTTCTTCACAAATTCTAAGTCCAAGGAAATTGTCTAAGTCAAATATATCACCCGGCAAGTTAATCTTCAACCAAAAATCCACTGTTCATCATCTTCTTCATGAAGATTTTCTGGGTTTTGTCTAAAACTTGTCCAAATTGTCCAAAATTCACACACAAGCTGTGAAATAGTCCGATTATCAAACCCTTGTATCAATCAATCCAAAACATCATCATTTTTCGATGAATTTGAGCAAAAATTGATCGAACAGTAACTTTTTCTATTCTTCTTAATTCTTCAGATCTGATGATGATCTGATAGAATCTGCACAATCGCTGTGAATTAGAGTGATTATGATGATAAATCACACCTAAAAACACCAACAATTCATTCAGATCATGATATTTTGAGCAATATTGATGTGTTTTGCTTAGAAACAGCGAAGAACACAAACCGAAAGCTCTGATACCAATTGATAGGTTCAATTGGATCGATAATATCACTCAAATGATCAGAATAAAGCGTACAAACAAACGATTCAATCACAAACACAGTTCATACTCATAAATTCTCTTGTATATTGATGATCAAAGCAATTTGCGGTACAATGTGCAGGAGAAAATAAATCACACACAGTTAATTCTCTCTCTAACAGTGTAAAAGTGATCTAGCCTCTCTCCTAACACACGCACACTACATGCTATAACAAAACAAAATGCAAGTTTAAGGAAAATACATAATAAACCCTAAACTATACAAACATATAAACAAAATACAAAGTAAATCTTAACAAGGAAATAACCCTAACAAAACACTAGGTTTAATCTTCAATTTGTTCGTTTATGAACAACTTCAACACCAAATTTTTAATCTCAGATTCCTAAACAACATCAAATCTCAGATTCAATGTTTGAGTAGTGAAGAACACGAACGAACTTGAACTTCCAAATTTCTTCAATTAATCACTCAAATCTTGTTCAATTTGTATGAAAATCTCCAGATCTTCACGAAATCATCATTCTAATCTTCTTTAAGAATCGAATCTATCAATTAACAACAACAAGTACAGATCACCAACAGCTCTGATACCACTTGTGGATTCGTAATGGATCACAATCTGAGGCTGTTTATGGATCGTTGTTATGATTAATGATGCGGAAACTCACTAATCATCAGTTGATATGAACGATTTCATGATGAACGATATTGTATGAACAAGGATTCAAGATTAAGGTGTTTAGGTTTATTGATATATTGAGAGAGAGTTGCAGAGAAATTACACAGTGAAAGTGAAGGAACTCTGTAAAATATCTATGTGTGCTGGTATTTATAGTGATACCAACACACTATACAACGCGCCTAAAACCGTACACGTTTAAGCACAAAATACGATTGCACAAACACTCTAAGTCAAAGTAAAACAAAAACCATCTTCGATTTCGTCTTTCGTCTTCACCCGAACTTGCTCGACTTCGTTCTTTGCTCGATGCTCGATCTTGTCTCGTTCGTAACTTGTTTCTTTCATTATTAACTGTTATGATCATGTGATGTTATGGTGTTAATCTAATGATCATATGTATCTTTCTATATATCACATAACATCACATACTCATCAATAGCCTTAACAACTTGTTATCATGATCAACTAATACGTGCATTATCCTTGAACAACTTCTATCCACACATCACATTGTGCTGTTCGCACATCATGCTGTCCGTACATCTATATTTGTTGATGTTTGATGTTCATCTATTCATGCTTGATCATGCTATTCATTATTTCATGCATGCTTCAACTATTTCAGCATTCATGCTTTTGTTCGATACTTGTTCACTGTTTGCTACTGCTGTTTGCATTCATCCGCACATCTAAAGATGTGCGGACAACTTTCTGATCATTGTTTCTGTTGTAACTTTTTCTGTTGATGCATGCTACAGTTTTGCTGTTTGTTGCACAACACCCACACACGCACATGACTATATACTTCACTGTTGCTATTCATATTCACTGTTGAACTGTCCGCATATCACTTATGCAGTCCACACATCGCACATGATTGCTGTTATTACATACTTTTTTGCTGTTTTGCTGCTGTTTAAACATTGTTTGCTGCTGCACATCATCCTATTCACACGCACATGACAATCTCACAACATACATGCTACTGTTGATCGATCTGCACATCTTGTATCTCTATCGATGATACATGTTATGCTGCTATATCTCCATCCGCACATCTTTAAAGATGTGCGAACACTTTCTGCACATCACCATCACACATATTCTTCTTTCTTCTTGTTTGCATACATTCATCAAATGTCACTTAATGATCATCATCAATGTATATATGTTTCTTTATCATGATCATCATCATATGCATATTTATTTATCATGATCATGATCATCATATGCATATTTCTTTATCATGATCATACACTTTGTAAATCATTTATATGATGATTTACACACATGTAAATCATCATTTCTTCATCTTTAACTTTCATCATATTCAATATCTTTGTTAACTTCCATTAAATATCATGTATTTGTCAAGTATCCTCTTTTATGAAACCAACATACAACAACTCAGGAGAATTTAAAGCTCAGTATGCGACACTAGCAACATGAAAAGCTCGTTAGAATAATGTAGGACACGCAACAACTCCTAAGAACACCTTACATCACCGTACGAAACTTTGAAACTCCATAATAAACCTAATAAATTCCTTCGAGTCCTTTGAACATCGTACGACAACTTAGGACATCTTACGACTCTGTATGCCATATTAGCACCTTGAAAACCATGTTAGTGTAATATTGGACACATTACAACTCCTAACAACACCTTACGAAACATTAAAACTTCTTAATAAAGCTAATGAATTCGTATGAGTACTTTGAACATCGTATGAAATCTTAGGACATCCTACGTGTCCTTATGACACATTAGCAACTCGAAAAGAACGTTTGTATAATGTAGGATGCCTTATAGCTCCTATGAACACATTACATCACCGTACGAAACCTTAAAACTCCATAATACACCTAATGAATTCGTCCGAGTCCTTTGAACGTCATACGGCAACTTAAGACATCTTACGACTATGTATGCCATATTAGCACCATGAAAAGCGCGTTAGTAGAATGTTGGATGCCTTACAACTCCTAACAACTCTTTACAACACCTTACGAAACCCTAAAACTCCTTAATAAACCTAATTAATTCGTCGAAGTCCTTTGAACATCGTACAACAACTCGGGAGATGTTAAAGCTCAGTATGCCCCACTAGCAACATGAAAAACACGCTAGAATAATGTAGGACGTGTAACAACTCCTAAGAACACCTTACATCACCATATGAAACTTTGAAACTCCATAATAAACCTAATAAATTCATCCGAGTCCATTGAATGTCGTACGGCAACTTAAGACGTCTTATGACTATGTATGCCATATTAGCACCATGAAAAGCACGTTACTAGAATGTTGGGCGCCTCACAACTCCTAACAACACCTTACAACACCGTACGAAACCTTAAAACTCCTTAATAAACCTAATAAATTCGTCGAAGTCCTTTGAACATCGTACGACAACTTAGGAGATGTTACAACTAAGTATGCGACATTAGCAACATGAAAAGCAAGTTAGAACAATGTAGGACGCGTTACAACTCCTAAGAGCACCTTACATCACCGTACGAAACTTTTAAACTCCATAATAAACCTAATAAACCTAATGTAGGATGCCTTACAGCTCCTATGAACACGTTACATCACCTTACGAAAACTTAAATCTCCATAATACACCTAATGAATTCGTCCGAGTCCTTTGAACGTCATACGGCAACTTAAGATATCTTACGACTATGTATGCCAAATTAGCACCACGAAAAGCGCGTAGTAGAATGTTGGATGCCATACAACTCCTAACAACTCTTTACAACACCGTACAAAACCTTAAAACTCCTTAATAAACCTAATGATTTCGTCGAAGTCCTTTGAAGATCGTACAACAACTCAGGTGATGTTAAAGCTCAGTATGCCCCATTAGCAACATGAAAAGCACGTTAGAATAATGTAGGACGCGTAACAACTCTTAAGAACACCTTACATCACCGTACGAAACTTTGAAACTCCATAATAAACCTAATAAATTCATCCGAGTCCTTTGAACGTCATACGACAACTTAAGACATCTTATGACTATGTATGCGATATTAGCACCATGAAAAGCGCGTTAGTAGAATGTTGGATGCCTTACAACTCCTAACAACACCTTACAACACCGTATGTAACCTTAATACTCCTTAATAAACCTAATGAATTCTTCGAAGTCCTTTGAACATCGTACGACAACTCAGGAGATGTTACAACTAAGTATGCGACATTAGCAACATGAAAAGCAAGTTAGAAAAATATTGGACGCGTTACAACTCCTAAGAGCACCTTACATCACCGTACGAAACTTTAAAACTCCATATAAACCTAATGAATTCGTCCGAGTCTTTTGAACATCGTACGACAACTTAGGACATCTTACGACTTTGTATGCAATATTAGCAGCGTGAAAAGCAAGTTAGTGTAACGTTGGACGCCTTACAACTCCAAACAACTCTTTACAACACCGTACAAAACCTTAAATCTCCTTAATAAACCTAATGAATTCGTCGAAGTCCTTTGAACATCTTACAACAACTCAGGAGATGTTAAAGCTCAGTATGCGACAATAGCAACATGAAAAGCTCGTTAGAATAATGTAGGACACGTAACAACTCCTAAGAACCCCTTACATCAACGTACGAAACTTTGAAACTCCATAATAAACCTAATATTTTCGTACGAGTTCTTGGAACATCGTACGATAACTTAGGACATCTTACGACTATGTATGCCATATTAACACCTTGAAAAGCATGTTAGTGTAATGTTGGACGCCTTACAATTGCTAACAACACCTAACAACACCGCACGAAACCTTAAAACTCCTTAATAAAACTAATGAATTCGTATGAGTCCTTTGAACATCGTATGACAACTTAGGACATCTTACGTCTCCTTCTGACATATTAGCTACTCGAAAAGAACGTTAGTCTAATGTAGGATGCCTTACAGCTCCTATGAACACGTTACATCACCGTACGAAACCTTAGAACTCCATAATTCACCTAATGAATTCGTCCGAGTCCTTTGAACATCATACAGCAATTTAAGACATCTTACGACTATGTATGCCATATTAGCACCATGAAAAGCGCATTAGTAGAATGTTGGATGCCTTACAACTCCTAACAACTCTTTACAACACCTTACGAAACCTTAAAACTCCTTAATAAACCTAATGAATTAGTCGAAGTCCTTTGAACATCGCACAACAACTCAGGACATGTTAAAGCTCAGTATGCCCCACTAGCAACATGAAAAGCACGTTAGAATAATGTAGGACACGTAACAACTCCTAAGAACACCTTACATCACCGTACGAAACTTTGAAACTCCATAATAAACCTAATAAATTCATCCAAGTCTATTGAACGTCGTACGGCAACTTAAGACATCTTACGACTATGTATGCCATATTAGCACCATGAAAAACACGTTAGTAAAATGTTGGGCGCCTTACAACTCCTAACAACACCTTACAACACCGTACGAAACCTTAAAACTCCTTATTAAACCTAATGAATTCGTCGAAGTCCTTTGAACATCGTACAACAACTCAGGAGATGTTAAAGCTCAGTATGCCCCATTAGTAACATGAAAAGCAAGTTAGAACAATGTAGAACGCGTTACAACTCCTAAGAGCACCTTACATCACCGTACGAAACTTTAAAACTCCATAATAAACCTAATGAATTCGTCCGAGTCCTTTGAACATCGTACGACAACTTAAGACATCTTACGACTTTGTATGCCATATTAGCATCTTGAAAAGCAAGTTAATGTAATGTTGGACGCCTTACAACTCCTAACAACACCTTACAACACCGTACGAAACATTAAAACTCCTTAATAAAGCTAATGAATTCGTATGAGTCCTTTGAACATCGTATGACATCTTAGGACATTTTACGTCTCCTTATGACATCTTAGCAACTCGAAAAGAACATTAGTATAATGTAGGATCCCTTACAACTCCTAAGAACACCTTACATCACCGTACGAAACTTTGAAACTCCATAATAAACCTAATAAATTCATCCTAGTCCATTGAACATCGTACGACAACTTAAGACATCTTACGACTATGTATGCCATATTAGCACCATGAAAAGCACGTTAGTAGAATGTTGGGCGCCTTACAACTCCTAACAACACCTTTTAACACCGTACGAAACCTTAAAACTCCTTAATAAACCTATTGAATTCGTCGAAGTCCTTTGAACATCGTACAATAACTCAGGAGATGTTAAAGCTCAGTATGCCCCACTAGCAACATTAAAAGCACGTTAGAATAATGTAGGAGGCGTAACAACTCCTAAGAACACTTTACATCACCGTACGAAACTTTGAAAGTCCATAATAAACCTAATAAAGTCATCTGTGTCCATTGAACGTCGTACGACAAATTAAGACATCTTAGGACTATGTATGCCATATTAGCACAATGAAAAGCACGTTAGAAGAATGTTGGGCGCCTTACAACTCTTAACAACACCTAACAGCACCGTACGAAACCTTAAAACTCCTTAATAAAACTATTGAATTTGTATGAGTTCTTTGAACATCGTATGACATCTTAGGACATCTTACGTCTCCTTATGACATATTAGCTACTCGAAAAGAACGTTAGTATAATGTAGGATGACTTACAGCTCCTATGAACACGTTACATCACCGTACGAAACCATAGAACTCCATAATTCACCTAATGAATTTGTCCGAGTCCTTTGAACATCATACGGCAATTTATGACATCTTACGACTATGTATGCCATATTAGCACCATGAAAAGCGCATTAGTAGAATGTTGGATGCCTTACAACTCCTAACAACTCTTTACAACACCTTACGAAACCTTAAAACTCCTTAATAAACCTAATGAATTCGTCGAAGTCCTTTGAACATCGCACAACAACTCAGGACATGTTAAAGCTCAGTATGCCCCACTAGCAACATGAAAAGCACGTTAGAATAATGTAGGACACGTAACAACTCCTAAGAACACCTTACATCACCGTACGAAACTTTGAAATTCCATAATAAACCTAATAAATTCATCCTAGTCTATTGAACGTCGTACGGCAACTTAAGACATCTTACGACTATGTATGCCATATTAGCACCATGAAAAGCACGTTAGTAAATTGTTGGGAGCCTTACAACTCCTAACAACACCTTACAACACCGTACGAAACCTTAAAATTCCTTATTAAACCTAATGAATTCGTCGAAGTCCTTTGAACATCGTACAACAACTCAGGAGATGTTAAAGCTCAGTATGCCCCATTAGCAACATGAAAAGCAAGTTAGAACAATGTAGAATGCGCTACAACTCCTAAGAGCACCTTACATCACCGTACGAAACTTTAAAACTCCATAATAAACGTAATGAATTCGTCCGAGTCCTTTGAACATCGTACGACAACTTAAGACATTTTACGACTTTGTATGCCATATTAGCACCTTGAAAAGCAAGTTAATGTAATGTTGGACGCCTTACAACTCCTAACAACACCTTACAACACCGTACGAAACATTAAAACTCCTTAATAAAGCTAATGAATTCGTACGAGTCCTTTGAACATCGTATGACATCTTAGGACATTTTACGTCTCCTTATAACATCTTAGCAACTCGAAAAGAACATTAGTATAATGTAGGATCCCTTACAACTCCTAAGAACACCATACATCACCGTACGAAACTTTGAAACTCCATAATAAACCTAATAAATTCATCCTAGTCCATTGAACGTCGTACGGCAACTTAAGACATCTTACGACTATGTATGCCATATTAGCACCATGAAAAGCACGTTAGTAGAATGTTGGGCGCCTTACATCTCCTAACAACACCTTACAACACCGTACGAAACCTTAAAACTCCTTAATAAACCTAATGAATTCGTCGAAATCCTTTGAACATCGTACAACAACTCAGGAGATGTTAAAGCTCAGTATGCTCCACTAGCAACAATAAAAGCACGTTAGAATAATGTAGGAGGCGTAACAACTCCTAAGAACACCTTACATCACCGTACGAAACTTTGAAAGTCCATAATTAACCTAATAAATTCATCGATGTCCATTGAACGTCGTACGACAACTTAAGACATCTTAGGACTATGTATGCCATATTAGCACCATGAAAAGCACGTTAGAAGAATGTTGGGCGCCTTACAACTCTTAACAACACCTAACAACACCGTACGAAACCTTAAAACTCCTTAATAAAACTATTGAATTCGTATGAGTCCTTTGAACATCGTATGACATCTTAGGACATCTTACGTCTCCTTATGACATATTAGCTACTCGAAAAGAACGTTAGTATAATGTAGGATGCCTTACAGCTCCTATGAACACGTTACATCACCGTACGAAACCTTAGAACTCCATAATTCACTTAATGAATTCGTCCGAGTCCTTTGAACGTCATACGGCAATTTAAGACATCTTACGACTATGTATGCCATATTAGCACCATGAAAAGCGCAATAGAAGAATGTTGGATGCCTTACAACTCCTAACAACTCTTTACAACACCTTACGAAACGTGAAAACTCCTTAATAAACCTAATGAATTCGTCGAAGTCCTTTGAACATCGTACAACAACTCAGGACATGTTAAAGCTCAGTATGCCCCACTAGCAACATGAAAAGCACGTTAGAATAATGTAGGACACGTAACAACTCCTAAGAACACCTTACATCACCATACGAAACTTTGAAACTCCATAATAAACCTAATAAATTCATCCTAGTCCATTGAACGTCGTACGGCAACTTAAGACATCTTACGACTATGTATGAGATATTAGCACAATGAAAAGCACGTTACTAGAATGTTGGGCGCCTTACAACTCCTAACAACACCTTACAACACCGTACGAAACCTTAAAACTCCTTAATAAACCTAATGAATTCGTCGAAGTCCTTTGAACATCGTACGATAACTCAGGAGATGTTAAAACTCAATATGCGACATTAGCAACATGAAAAGCAAGTTAGAACAATGTAGGACGCGTTACAACTCCTAAGAGCACCTTACATCACCGTACGAAACTTTAAAACTCCATAATAAACCTAATGATTTCGTCCGAGTCCTTTGAACATTGTACGGAAACTTAGGAAATCTTACGACTTTGTATGCCATATTAGCACCTTGAAAAGCAAGTTAGTGTAATGTTGGACGCCTTACAACTCCTAACAACACCTTACAACACCTTACGAAACATTAAAACTCCTTAATAAAGCTAATGAATTCGTACGAGTCTTTTGAACATCGTATGATATCTTAGGACATCTTACGTCTCCTTATGACATCTTAGCAACTCGAAAAGTGTTGGTCCCGTAACACTATTGAATCATGTAATTTAGTGAAGATTTTGGATCAAATGGTAAAATATTGATGAACAAGATGAAGAACACAATGAAAAACTCAGATTTGATCTTGTATTGGGACCCTAAACACAATGAATCATATTGATTGCATCAGATTTACAAAGTTGGAAACCCCAATCAAATGCTCATTCCAGCCCCATAAACCCTAATTGCCATTTACTATTTATAGCCTAATGACACTTTGGACTAATTACAATTAGGACCCTAAACTTAGACTAAAACATTACAAATGTAAATAATACAAATAAAACGCTAATGTTTAGTCTAATATATATTTTGTCATAACAACAAAATATATATATTACATGAAATACTTAAAATGACGAAACTGATTAAATATATTTTGTTGACACAAAATATATTTATTAACAATAAAACTCCGTCGCCTTCAACGTCTTGTCTCTAATCTTCGTCCCGAACGCGTCTTCTTGACTTTTGCGTTGACTTTGACCGTTGACGTTGACTTTTGTTGACTTTGACTGTGTTGATAATATTAGACTACAATTCAGGTCCAACAATACTCCCCCATAGTCTATTATTATCAACGTCTTGCATCGTGTTCAGCACCGATAAGTCAATACTGTTGGATCTTCAATTTGGTAAGCTTCAGTCTTAATTTCAGCTCCAACAAAACTCCCCCAAGACTGATGCTAGCCAAATCTTGTTGCTGAAGATCCTTAATCTCACAAGCTCCCCCATTTAATGTGCTCCCCCATTTTGCGTGCATCCTTTCTTAAAATCTGGAACTGCTTTCCAACAAACTTTTCTTGAGTGCTTCAGAAGATGTAGGAGGAGGATTCCTAGCTCGGTATCTTCTTCAAACTTTGAGGAACAGGTTCTCTAGTCAGGTGCTTTGCTCAACTGATGATCGGCCATTACTTGCAGCAAATATCTGTAACACAATCACAAACAAAATCTCGAGATTTCTCATTAGATCATTTCATTAAACAAAATAAACCCGTGTTTATTTGTGTATGAAAACAAACGAACCCGTGTCCGTTTGTGTGTGCAATTTCCCGTGAAATGCATGTGAAAATGATAACATTTTAATAGCATAATATGGAAGACTTGAAAATAATTTGAAATTAAAAATCTTTTTGGTTTTTTTTTAATTAAAAATTAAAAATTCGGAAATGAGAGGACGAGTCCGACAAGATCAGAAATATTTTTGACAAAGAGAACGCATCCCATAAGGTACACACGACCAACAAGACTCAAGAACCCAAACATAAAATAAAAGGATAATAAACGAAATTTTCATGAAGGATATCAGATAATGCGTTTCGAGCGACCATCCGGAGAAACAAAGACTTGGGTAGATTGTCAATATGTTTGTCCATTTAAACCCATGCCTTGTTCCTTTCAACAGACAATCTGTGATGGTCTTATCATGTTTTAGGTTCGATTTGAAGAAACTCATGCAACTCGGTCCCCACAGACATTTTGGTAAAGAAACTTGTCCTATCGTCAGGGTTTATTGAGCAATATGATTGACTTTGCTTGAATTTCATGAATCAAATTTTGAATATTGATCGATTTATGAGCCTCTTTTGACAATCTGCATTTTTGCATTTTTGCATTTTTGGGAGTGGAGCTTTTCAACAATGATTCTTTTGAACACATTGCGACTTATTATTTGGGAAACTCAAATGATTAGAGCTCCAGGTCTATACCGACGTATAACAGAGGAGATAAACATTTGAGCATGCTCGGTGAATCTTCAGGTCTATACCGACGTATAACAGAGAAGATCCACCAACTCCAGGTCAATACTTCCGTATAGCAGAGGAGTTAAGCACTTTGACTCAATACATTCTGAGGAATTAACAAGTAACTCACTCAGAGGTTTTTCTGAAGAGCAACACTAGCAGCTTTTTATTTTGTTTTGCTAACTAGAAACTCAATTCAGGGCTAGGGTGAGGGTGATTTGGGATATTTGGGGAAATCAAGGCAAAGATTTGACGCTCTCAACCCATTTTTGTCAAAACTAATTACTTTGTGAAGGCCAAATGTCTGTGAAAGTACTCCTCATCACCGAGCTCTTTTTGAACTTAGTTTGACCACAAAATTGCTGTCTAATTGTATTCGGGCTGAGCCTATTGACACATCATTACACAAATCAATATCCTTCTTCAGATGCTTTCCATACAAACCTGAAACCTTCAAAAGACACAAAATATTTACACATAAAGGACTTTGCACTAATGATATTCAATTCATTTTCATTTGAGATTTTACTCTCCCAAAATTTCTATTTCAGAACAAAATTGAAATTTTCAAAAGACTCAAGAGAGACCTCAAAGGGATGAGAAAACTTGATCAAAAATACAAGTAAAAATGTTAGACTCCCTTTTTTTTTAAATTTTTTAATAATAATTTTTTTCAATCCTTTTTTTTACTATTTACAATATATAAAATAGAAATTACGAAAGAAACGTCTTTCATATTACTCTATCAAAAGATGATAATGAGTTATCAAGAAAAATGCAGTGGCTGTGAAAATCAAAGAAAGATCTAGAATGTGGATAAGATACCAGAACCATGACCTGTTTGTTTCTCCCCAAATTTGAATTAGGAACATTCTCTGTCAGTAAACCGGATTACTAACAGTCCTCCTGAAATGTTCCTGCACTCATCAACAGATTAGTTAGAAAGGGGAAGCCAGGCCATCGTAGTCCTGGGCATTCCATTTTCATCAGTGTAAGACACATGTCTATGCACACAACCTGTTCTTGTATCACTTATCTTTTCCTCTTTCTTTTTAATTTGCCAAATATGTTTAGGTTCAAACATTTTCGAATTGAAAAAGTTAAATTTGGAAATCATTTTCTGTTTAAGCCCCGAGGAATAAGAATTTGATTTTGATGATGTTCTCATATTCATCTTTGAATCATGTGAAACCAGCTTCACATGATACGGTAGGGATGGAATGTTCGTCATCCGACCTTTCAAAGATGTATGATTCTTACCTTGAAATTCAAATAAACAAACATGTTACCTTTACCAAGTGGAGGATTCTTTCTAGACTCCGATTCGGAGAAGCAAACCTGTTTGCCTTTACCGTCCGAAGCATGTCCTTTTGGGCATTTCTTGAGCACGTGATCACCTTTTCCACACTTGAAGCAAGCCTTGAATGGCTTTTGATGCTTGATTGGCCCGTGTGGAGCAGCTGGGGGTGGAACTTTCTTTGAACATGATGCGACTTGTTGGAAGACTTGTGGCTTCTTATGT
Source organism: Tagetes erecta (assembly GCA_030867185.1). Lineage (NCBI taxonomy): Eukaryota > Viridiplantae > Streptophyta > Magnoliopsida > Asterales > Asteraceae > Tagetes > Tagetes erecta. The sequence continues at coordinate 39,098,380 of CM061487.1, read as the reverse complement.
TGAGCAGTGAAAGAGGAACAAACTTGTGGCTTCTTTTGTTCAGTTGTGGTTTGTCGGATGGGAGATGAGGTCTTCACTTGCTTGTTCTCAAGTCTTTTACAAACTTGAGATAGGATGGGCAGAGGTGAAGGTTTCTTCTTTTGAGCTTTTGAAGGATGACCGACTTGTTTTGCAACTTGAACTGAGATCCTGATTTGTCTTGATTTGGATTTTGGAAGCATTTCAGATTTGACAATTTCAGGTGACATCTTGATCTTTGGATCTACGAGACTCTCCTTTGTCTTAGTGTTTGATTCATCATCTGAACTTGTCCAATCTTCGATAAGTACCTCTGCTTCTAACGGATCTTGATTGACAGCTTGATGATTAAGTGAATCCGGCTTTATCTCTTCCTTCGCAATCATGACAGGCTCAAAAGTAGGAATTTCACCTGCTTTAAACTTGTCAAAGAAGTTAGAAGAAACAGATTGTACAGATTTACTAACACCGGAAACTGAACAATCATTGGCTTGACTGACAGCATCTGGTTTACTGTATCCAATACCAGTCGGGGACTCATATTCATCTCACACCTCTTTAAGATTCACATTCTCCAATCCTGCATACAAACTATCAGTATCTTTCTTAATTATTTCATGAATCAACTCATTGGTCGGGTGTGGAGTTGGTGTGGGAGAGTAATAGTAAGTGCTGGGAGGAGGATATACAAAAGCCTTATCTTCATGACCCAACCCAGTCTTAATACGAGCCCCCGTTGGCTTTTGATTAAATCCTCAAGTTTCATCCCCGAAATTGTCCATTTTTCGAGTTTCGTTTGCAACTTACTGGTTTCAAACTCAGCCAGGGCGACACGTTCAGTTAGCATATTGACTTCCACATTACTTTTCAAAAGATTTGTTTTCAAATGTTCATTTTCTTTCAAAGCTTCTCTTAATTTGACAAAATATTTTGACTTGTTAAGTTTAAGTTCTATATTTACCTAAGTCAAATATTTTTCATTTTCGATTAACAATTTGTTAGCTTCATAAATACCAAATAAACGAGTTCTGCAATCGGAAGAACACATATCCTGAACTGTCTCGTATGGAAGATCCATGATGATTTTTTCAGAAGCAAGAGCCTTCTCGCAGTTGCAGACTCTGGTATTTGTCTTTTGTTCCTCCTCCTTCTCAGCATCACAAGCTTTATCATTTAACTCTGCTTCATCTTTACCCACCGATGTCTGCTTGATCTCCCCTTGTACCTTTTCAATTTCAGGTTTCGGTAAACCTTTGAAATTGGAGGCAGAAACTGATATCTCTTCTGGTTTCTCTTTGGAGATTGAGGTGATCTTTGAATTCAGAGACATCGCTTCATCGTACTCACGACTTTGATATCCAACTCCATTTCTTTTAGTTTGTTCATCACCTCCACCAGTTTGTAATCAATAAATCCTCTTTCTCTTCTAATCGATTTTCCATGTGAACTCCACTCTGGTGGGAGAGAATCAAGCAATCGCTGAACCTGTTCATGATTTCCGAGTTTTGGATCATGCTTCTTCAGGTTATTTGCCACCATCACAAATCGATCAAGAAACACGGGCATCCTTTCTTTCTTTAAAACTACAAAATAATTATCAAACCGGCTTTGTGCCATTGTGAGATCATCAGATTCGAAGGATTTAAAAAGTTATACATAAGCCATTTTTTTAATCGAAAACCCGTTTAAAATTTGGCCTAAAAATAAATTTTAGAAAGTCCCGGCCAATTAAAATACGAAACCGACTCCAACAATAATGGCCCAATAGTTAAATCACTAACTCCCGGCCAATTGACAAAAATATTTTGGTCTCAATTAACAAAAATTAGCCCCAAAAAGTGACAATAATAACAACCCGGCCAAAAGACAAAAATATTTTTTCCTCTCAACTGACAAAACATTGGCCAAAAATTTAATAACATGAACTTTCGACCTTTTAGTTCAAGAGCGTGCAAAATATATTTAAATGCAACCCAATTGATTTGTTTAAAATGTCTTGGCCTAATCAATTAATTTAAGGACCCACATTTTTGTCTAACTATTAGCTCCATGTTTCAAAGACCTGACAACAAATCTCTCTCAAGTCTAAATCAACTTTACCTTCAATCTCAACCACCTTATCTTCTTTTCAACGTTAACAATAATTCAACCAACATCTCTTTGACCAATAAACCTAACACCATAAACTACAATCTTCTCACTTTGATTCACTGTCAACTAGAAACACACTATATCTTCTTTTTTTTATAACACACACAAACAACAACACAATAACAAACTTAAACACAACATCTTCATCCTCTCCTTGTTCATTCAAACATACACCCTCTCTCTCTTGTTTCTTTTGGTTTGTATGTTCTTGAGTACACAATCACAACAACATCAAACATACACACACACGAACAACCGCAACAACATGGATCTGCTGCTACCCTTTGTCTTTCAGCTGCAACAACACACACAAGCTGCTTCTTCTTCTTCTTCTTCGGTAAAGAACACAAATTCAACACCTTTCTCTCTCTTTCGTTTCTTTCTCTCTAAACATGAACAACACACACAACCAACGGTTTAAACAACATCAGCACGTACACAACACTAAGACCATCTGCTGAGCTCTCTCTCTCTACCCTCTCTCTCTCTCAGCGTAACAGCCAAACACACACAAAAACAAGATCTAGATCTGCAGCTGCTGCTGCTGCTCGTTTTCTTTCTAAACCAAGCACACACAAACAAAATTGCTGCTGCTCGTTTCTTTTTGTTTACTCTACAACCAACAACAACAACAACACTCTTGTCTTTTCTTGTTCAACAACAACACACGAACGTACCAGATCTTTCTCTCGTCACACTCACTCTTTCTGTGTAACAGTCGCAAAACACAAACACAGATCTGCAGCTGTTCACGCTTTACTTGTTTGTTCTTTACATCGTCTTGTTCACTTCACACAGCCACAACACTACAAAAAAACACAGCAACAAAATTTTCGGTTGGTGATTATGTGGTACGGGTTTGGTAGTGGGTAAAGAGAAATGAAATGGTTATGGATTTGGTTATGGATATGGTTAAAAGGGGTATGGGTTGATTTAAAAAAAAAATCTGTGGTATGGTTATGGTTAGGATGGTTTGTGAAGATTTTAAAATGGCAAACAAAAAAAAAAAAGAAAATGGTTTTAATTTTTGGTTTGGGTTTTGGTGTATGGATCTGGTTTGGGTTATGGTGATGTGGGTAAGGTTAAATGGTTATAGTAAAATGGTGATGTGGTTTAAATTTTTGTTTGTAGATCTTGTGTAGTGTTTGTGGATTTTGAATGTTGGTGCAAGAAATAAGGCAACAGAAGGTAGATTCGCTCAGATCAGGAAAGTTTAGCGAGGTAGTGTTGTAAGAACGTATAGGTTCGCCGGCTTACAAAGTGTCGGGCGAACTTATAGGTTCACTAGGAACAACGGGCGAATCTATGCAAATACTTGGTATAGATTCGCTCAAAATTTTGAACTTTCGTTCAGATATTAACAGATTCGCTGATCTTGCAGATTTGAAGATTTGAAGAACACTAAGAACACACACACACTGTGTGTGAGAGAAAGTCTCAGATCTGAAAATTTTCTTCTATTTTCTGGCAGATCTGAGCTTGTAGATTTCAAATGTGTTGTTGTTTTGCTGAGATCTGATGTTTATAGTTGTAGATCTGATGATTTTTGAAATCAGATCTGGTTTCTCTCTCTAAAACCCTTTTTTCTACCTTTAAAATTTCTTCATAATCTTTAATAAAATGATTCAATTGGATCTCCCGTAGGCTCTGATACCAATTGTTGGTCATATAACACTATTGAATCATGTAATTTAGTGAAGATTTTGGATCAAATGGTAAAATATTGATGAACAAGATGAAGAACACAATGAAAAACTCAGATTTAATCTTGTATTGATTGCATCAGATTTACAAAGTTGGAAACCCCAATCAAATGCTCATTCAAGCCCCATAAACCCTAATTGCCATTACTATTTATAGCCTAATGACACTTTGGACAAATGACAATTAGGACCCTAAACTTAAACTAAAACATTACAAATGTAAATAATACAAATAAAACCCTAATGTTTAGTCTAATATATATTTTGTCATAACAACAAAATATATATATTACATGAAATACTTAAAATGACGAAACTGATTAAATATATTTTGTTGACACAAAATATATTAATTAACAATAAAACTCCGTCGCCTTCAACATCTTGTCTCTAATCTTCGTCCTGAACGCGTCGTCTTGACTTTTGCGTTGACTTTGACCGTTGGCGATGACTTTTGTTGACTTTGACTGTGTTGATAATATTAGACTACAATTCAGGTCCAACAAAAAGAACGTTAGTATAATGTAGGATCCCTTACAGCTCAAATGAACACGTTGCATCACCGTACGAAACCTTAAATCTCCATAATACACCTAATGAATTCGTCCGAGTCCTTTGAACGTCATACGGCAACTTAAGACATCTTACAACTATGTATGCCAAATTAGCACCATTAAATGCGCGTAGTAGAATGTTGGATGCCTTAAAACTCCTAACAACTCTTTACAACACCTTACGAAACCTTAAACCTTAAACCTCCTTAATAAACCTAGTGAATTCGTCGAAGTCCTTTGAACATCGTACAACAACTCAGGAGATGTTAAAGCTCAGTATGCTCCACTAGCAACATGAAAAACACGTTAGAATATTGTAGGACGCGTAACAACTCCTAAGAACACCTTACATCACCGTACGAAACTTTTAAACTCCATAACAAACCTAATAAATTCATCCGAGTCCAATGAAAGTCGTACGGCAACTTAAGACATCTTACGACTATGTATGCCATATTAGCACCATGAAAAGCACGTTAGTAGAATGTTGGGCGCCTTACAACTCATTACAACACCTTACAACACCGTACGAAACCTTAAAACTCCTTAATATAGGTAATAAGTTCGTATGAGTCCTTTGAACATCGTATGACATCTTAGGACATCTTACGTCTCCTTATGACATATTTGTAACTCGAAAAGAACGTTAGTATAATGTAGGATACCTTACAGCTCCTATGAACACGTTACATCACTGTACGAAACCTTAAAACTCCATAATACACCTAATGAATTCGTCCGAGTCCTTTGAACATCATACGGCAACTTAAGACATCTTACGACTATGTATGCCATATTAGCACCATGAAAAGCGCGTAAGTAGAATGTTGGATGCCTTACAACTCCTAACAACACCTTACAACACCGTATGTAACCTTAATACTCCTTAATAAACCTAATGAATTCGTCAAAGTCCTTTGAACATCGTACAACAACTCAGGAGATGTTACAACTAAGTATGCGACATTAGCAACATGAAAAGCAAGTTAGAACAATGTAGGACACGTTACAACTCCTAAGAGCACCTTACATCACCGTACGAAATATTAAAACTCCATAATAAACCTAATGAATTCGTCCGAGTCCTTCGAACATCGTACGACAACTTAGGACATCCTACGACTTTCTATGCCATATTAGCACCATGAAAAGCAAGTTAGTTTAATGTTGGACGCCTTACAACTCCTAACAACACCTTACAACACCGTACGAAACATTAAAACTTCTTAATAAACCTAATGAATTCATACGAGTCCTTTGAACATCATATGACATCTAAGGACATCTTACGTCTCCTTATGACACATTAGCAACCAACGTTAGTATAATGTAGGATGCCTTACAGATCCTATGAACACCTTACATCACCGTACGAAACCTTAAAACTCCATAATACACCTAATGAATTCGTCAGAGTCCTTTGAACGTCATACGGCAACTTAAGACATCATACGACAATGTATGCCATATTAGCACCATGAAAAGCGCGTTAGTAGAATGTTGGATGCCTTACAACTCCTAACAACTCTTTACAACACTGTACGAAACCTTAAAACTCCTTAATAAACCTAATGAATTCGTCGAAGTCCTTTGAACATCGTACAACAACGAAGGAGATGTTAAAGCTCAGTATGCCCCACTAGCAACATGAAAAGCACGTTAGAATAATGTAGGACGCGTAACAACTCCTAAGAACACCTTACATCACCGTACGAAACTTTGAAACTCCATAATAAACCTAATAAATTCATCTGAGTCCATTGAACGTCGTACGACAACTTAAGACATCTTACGACTATGTATGGCATATTAGCATCGTGAAAAGCACGTTAGTAGAATGTTGGGAGCCTTGCAACTCCTAACAACACCTTACAACACCGTACGAAACCTTAAAACTCCTTAATAAACCTAATGAATTCGTCAAAGTCCTTTGAACATCGTACAAAAACTCAGGAGATGTTACAACTAAGTATGCGACATTAGCAACATGAAAAGCAAGTTAGAACAATGTAGGACACGTTACAACTCCTAAGAGCACCTTACATCACCGTACGAAACATTAAAACTCCATAATAAACCTAATGAATTCGTCCGAGTCCTTCGAACATCGTACGGCAACTTAGGACATCCTACGACTTTCTATGCCATATTAGCACCATGAAAAGCAAGTTAGTTTAATGTTGGACGCCTTACAACTCCTAACAACACCTTACAACACCGTACGAAACATTAAAACTTCTTAATAAACCTAATGAATTCATACGAGTCCTTTGAACATCATATGACATCTAAGGACATCTTACGTCTCCTTATGACACATTAGCAACCAACGTTAGTATAATGTAGGATGCCTTACAGATCCTATGAACACCTTACATCACCGTACGAAACCTTAAAACTCCATAATACACCTAATGAATTCGTCAGAGTCCTTTGAACGTCATACGGCAACTTAAGACATCATACGACAATGTATGCCATATTAGCACCATGAAAAGCGCGTTAGTAGAATGTTGGATGCCTTACAACTCCTAACAACTCTTTACAACACTGTACGAAACCTTAAAACTCCTTAATAAACCTAATGAATTCGTCGAAGTCCTTTGAACATCGTACAACAACGAAGGAGATGTTAAAGCTCAGTATGCCCCACTAGCAACATGAAAAGCACGTTAGAATAATGTAGGACGCGTAACAACTCCTAAGAACACCTTACATCACCGTACGAAACTTTGAAACTCCATAATAAACCTAATAAATTCATCTGAGTCCATTGAACGTCGTACGACAACTTAAGACATCTTACGACTATGTATGGCATATTAGCACCGTGAAAAGCACGTTAGTAGAATGTTGGGAGCCTTGCAACTCCTAACAACACCTTACAACACCGTACGAAACCTTAAAACTCCTTAATAAACCTAATGAATTCGTCAAAGTCCTTTGAACATCGTACAAAAACTCAGGAGATGTTACAACTAAGTATGCGACATTAGCAACATGAAAAGCAAGTTAGAACAATGTAGGACACGTTACAACTCCTAAGAGCACCTTACATCACCGTACGAAACATTAAAACTCCATAATAAACCTAATGAATTCGTCCGAGTCCTTCGAACATCGTACGGCAACTTAGGACATCCTACGACTTTCTATGCCATATTAGCACCATGAAAAGCAAGTTAGTTTAATGTTGGACGCCTTACAACTCATAACAACACCTTACAACACCGTACGAAACATTAAAACTTCTTAATAAACCTAATGAATTCATACGAGTCCTTTGAACATCGTATGACATCTAAGGACATCTTACGTCTCCTTATGACACATTAGCAACCAACGTTAGTATAATGTAGGATGCCTTACAGATCCTATGAACACCTTACATCACCGTACGAAACCTTAAAACTCCATAATACACCTAATGAATTCGTCAGAGTCCTTTGAACGTCATACGGCAACTTAAGACATCATACGACAATGTATGCCATATTAGCACCATGAAAAGCGCGTTAGTAGAATGTTGGATGCCTTACAACTCCTAACAACTCTTTACAACACTGTACGAAACCTTAAAACTCCTTAATAAACCTAATGAATTCGTCGAAGTCCTTTGAACATCGTACAACAACGAAGGAGATGTTAAAGCTCAGTATGCCCCACTAGCAACATGAAAAGCACGTTAGAATAATGTAGGACGCGTAACAACTCCTAAGAACACCTTACATCACCGTACGAAACTTTGAAACTCCATAATAAACCTAATAAATTCATCTGAGTCCATTGAACGTCGTACGACAACTTAAGACATCTTACGACTATGTATGGCATATTAGCACCGTGAAAAGCACGTTAGTAGAATGTTGGGAGCCTTGCAACTCCTAACAACACCTTACAACACCGTACGAAACCTTAAAACTCCTTAATAAACCTAATGAATTCGTCAAAGTCCTTTGAACATCGTACAAAAACTCAGGAGATGTTACAACTAAGTATGCGACATTAGCAACATGAAAAGCAAGTTAGAACAATGTAGGACACGTTACAACTCCTAAGAGCACCTTACATCACCGTACGAAACATTAAAACTCCATAATAAACCTAATGAATTCGTCCGAGTCCTTCGAACATCGTACGGCAACTTAGGACATCCTACGACTTTCTATGCCATATTAGCACCATGAAAAGCAAGTTAGTTTAATGTTGGACGCCTTACAACTCATAACAACACCTTACAACACCGTACGAAACATTAAAACTTCTTAATAAACCTAATGAATTCATACGAGTCCTTTGAACATCGTATGACATCTAAGGACATCTTACGTCTCCTTATGACACATTAGCAACCAACGTTAGTATAATGTAGGATGCCTTACAGATCCTATGAACACCTTACATCACCGTACGAAACCTTAAAACTCCATAATACACCTAATGAATTCGTCAGAGTCCTTTGAACGTCATACGGCAACTTAAGACATCATACGACAATGTATGCCATATTAGCACCATGAAAAGCGCGTTAGTAGAATGTTGGATGCCTTACAACTCCTAACAACTCTTTACAACACTGTACGAAACCTTAAAACTCCTTAATAAACCTAATGAATTCGTCGAAGTCCTTTGAACATCGTACAACAACGAAGGAGATGTTAAAGCTCAGTATGCCCCACTAGCAACATGAAAAGCACGTTAGAATAATGTAGGACGCGTAACAACTCCTAAGAACACCTTACATCACCGTACGAAACTTTGAAACTCCATAATAAACCTAATAAATTCATCTGAGTCCATTGAACGTCGTACGACAACTTAAGACATCTTACGACTATGTATGGCATATTAGCACCGTGAAAAGCACGTTAGTAGAATGTTGGGAGCCTTGCAACTCCTAACAACACCTTACAACACCGTACGAAACCTTAAAACTCCTTAATAAACCTAATGAATTCGTCAAAGTCCTTTGAACATCGTACAAAAACTCAGGAGATGTTACAACTAAGTATGCGACATTAGCAACATGAAAAGCAAGTTAGAACAATGTAGGACACGTTACAACTCCTAAGAGCACCTTACATCACCGTACGAAACATTAAAACTCCATAATAAACCTAATGAATTCGTCCGAGTCCTTCGAACATCGTACGGCAACTTAGGACATCCTACGACTTTCTATGCCATATTAGCACCATGAAAAGCAAGTTAGTTTAATGTTGGACGCCTTACAACTCATAACAACACCTTACAACACCGTACGAAACATTAAAACTTCTTAATAAACCTAATGAATTCATACGAGTCCTTTGAACATCGTATGACATCTAAGGACATCTTACGTCTCCTTATGACACATTAGCAACCAACGTTAGTATAATGTAGGATGCCTTACAGATCCTATGAACACCTTACATCACCGTACGAAACCTTAAAACTCCATAATACACCTAATGAATTCGTCAGAGTCCTTTGAACGTCATACGGCAACTTAAGACATCATACGACAATGTATGCCATATTAGCACCATGAAAAGCGCGTTAGTAGAATGTTGGATGCCTTACAACTCCTAACAACTCTTTACAACACTGTACGAAACCTTAAAACTCCTTAATAAACCTAATGAATTCGTCGAAGTCCTTTGAACATCGTACAACAACGAAGGAGATGTTAAAGCTCAGTATGCCCCACTAGCAACATGAAAAGCACGTTAGAATAATGTAGGACGCGTAACAACTCCTAAGAACACCTTACATCACCGTACGAAACTTTGAAACTCCATAATAAACCTAATAAATTCATCTGAGTCCATTGAACGTCGTACGACAACTTAAGACATCTTACGACTATGTATGGCATATTAGCACCGCGAAAAGCACGTTAGTAGAATGTTGGGAGCCTTGCAACTCCTAACAACACCTTACAACACCGTACGAAACCTTAAAACTCCTTAATAAACCTAATGAATTCGTCAAAGTCCTTTGAACATCGTACAAAAACTCAGGAGATGTTACAACTAAGTATGCGACATTAGCAACATGAAAAGCAAGTTAGAACAATGTAGGACACGTTACAACTCCTAAGAGCACCTTACATCACCGTACGAAACATTAAAACTCCATAATAAACCTAATGAATTCGTCCGAGTCCTTCGAACATCGTACGGCAACTTAGGACATCCTACGACTTTCTATGCCATATTAGCACCATGAAAAGCAAGTTAGTTTAATGTTGGACGCCTTACAACTCATAACAACACCTTACAACACCGTACGAAACATTAAAACTTCTTAATAAACCTAATGAATTCATACGAGTCCTTTGAACATCGTATGACATCTAAGGACATCTTACGTCTCCTTATGACACATTAGCAACCAACGTTAGTATAATGTAGGATGCCTTACAGATCCTATGAACACCTTACATCACCGTACGAAACCTTAAAACTCCATAATACACCTAATGAATTCGTCAGAGTCCTTTGAACGTCATACGGCAACTTAAGACATCATACGACAATGTATGCCATATTAGCACCATGAAAAGCGCGTTAGTAGAATGTTGGATGCCTTACAACTCCTAACAACTCTTTACAACACTGTACGAAACCTTAAAACTCCTTAATAAACCTAATGAATTCGTCGAAGTCCTTTGAACATCGTACAACAACGAAGGAGATGTTAAAGCTCAGTATGCCCCACTAGCAACATGAAAAGCACGTTAGAATAATGTAGGACGCGTAACAACTCCTAAGAACACCTTACATCACCGTACGAAACTTTGAAACTCCATAATAAACCTAATAAATTCATCTGAGTCCATTGAACGTCGTACGACAACTTAAGACATCTTACGACTATGTATGGCATATTAGCACCGCGAAAAGCACGTTAGTAGAATGTTGGGAGCCTTGCAACTCCTAACAACACCTTACAACACCGTACGAAACCTTAAAACTCCTTAATAAACCTAATGAATTCGTCAAAGTCCTTTGAACATCGTACAAAAACTCAGGAGATGTTACAACTAAGTATGCGACATTAGCAACATGAAAAGCAAGTTAGAACAATGTAGGACACGTTACAACTCCTAAGAGCACCTTACATCACCGTACGAAACATTAAAACTCCATAATAAACCTAATGAATTCGTCCGAGTCCTTCGAACATCGTACGGCAACTTAGGACATCCTACGACTTTCTATGCCATATTAGCACCATGAAAAGCAAGTTAGTTTAATGTTGGACGCCTTACAACTCATAACAACACCTTACAACACCGTACGAAACATTAAAACTTCTTAATAAACCTAATGAATTCATACGGTTCCTTTGAACATCGTATGACATCTAAGGACATCTTACGTCTCTTTATGACACATTAGCAACCAACGTTAGTATAATGTAGGATGCCTTACAGATCCTATGAACACCTTACATCACCGTACGAAACCTTAAAACTCCATAATACACCTAATGAATTCGTCAGAGTCCTTTGAACGTCATACGGCAACTTAAGACATCATACGACAATGTATGCCATATTAGCACCATGAAAAGCGCGTTAGTAGAATGTTGGATGCCTTACAACTCCTAACAACTCTTTACAACACTGTACGAAACCTTAAAACTCCTTAATAAACCTAATGAATTCGTCGAAGTCCTTTGAACATCGTACAACAACGAAGGAGATGTTAAAGCTCAGTATGCCCCACTAGCAACATGAAAAGCACGTTAGAATAATGTAGGACGCGTAACAACTCCTAAGAACACCTTACATCACCGTACGAAACTTTGAAACTCCATAATAAACCTAATAAATTCATCTGAGTCCATTGAACGTCGTACGACAACTTAAGACATCTTACGACTATGTATGGCATATTAGCACCGTGAAAAGCACGTTAGTAGAATGTTGGGAGCCTTACAACTCCTAACAACACCTTACAACACCGTACGAAACCTTAAAACTCCTTAATAAACCTAATGAATTCGTCAAAGTCCTTTGAACATCGTACAAAAACTCAGGAGATGTTACAACTAAGTATGCGACATTAGCAACATGAAAAGCAAGTTAGAACAATGTAGGACACGTTACAACTCCTAAGAGCACCTTACATCACCGTACGAAACATTAAAACTCCATAATAAACCTAATGAATTCGTCCGAGTCCTTCGAACATCGTACGGCAACTTAGGACATCCTACGACTTTCTATGCCATATTAGCACCATGAAAAGCAAGTTAGTTTAATGTTGGACGCCTTACAACTCATAACAACACCTTACAACACCGTACGAAACATTAAAACTTCTTAATAAACCTAATGAATTCATACGAGTCCTTTGAACATCATATGACATCTAAGGACATCTTACGTCTCCTTATGACACATTAGCAACCAACGTTAGTATAATGTAGGATGCCTTACAGATCCTATGAACACCTTACATCACCGTACGAAACCTTAAAACTCCATAATACACCTAATGAATTCGTCAGAGTCCTTTGAACGTCATACGGCAACTTAAGACATCATACGACAATGTATGCCATATTAGCACCATGAAAAGCGCGTTAGTAGAATGTTGGATGCCTTACAACTCCTAACAACTCTTTACAACACTGTACGAAACCTTAAAACTCCTTAATAAACCTAATGAATTCGTCGAAGTCCTTTGAACATCGTACAACAACGAAGGAGATGTTAAAGCTCAGTATGCCCCACTAGCAACATGAAAAGCACGTTAGAATAATGTAGGACGCGTAACAACTCCTAAGAACACCTTACATCACCGTACGAAACTTTGAAACTCCATAATAAACCTAATAAATTCATCTGAGTCCATTGAACGTCGTACGACAACTTAAGACATCTTACGACTATGTATGGCATATTAGCACCGTGAAAAGCACGTTAGTAGAATGTTGGGAGCCTTGCAACTCCTAACAACACCTTACAACACCGTACGAAACCTTAAAACTCCTTAATAAACCTAATGAATTCGTCAAAGTCCTTTGAACATCGTACAAAAACTCAGGAGATGTTACAACTAAGTATGCGACATTAGCAACATGAAAAGCAAGTTAGAACAATGTAGGACACGTTACAACTCCTAAGAGCACCTTACATCACCGTACGAAACATTAAAACTCCATAATAAACCTAATGAATTCGTCCGAGTCCTTCGAACATCGTACGGCAACTTAGGACATCCTACGACTTTCTATGCCATATTAGCACCATGAAAAGCAAGTTAGTTTAATGTTGGACGCCTTACAACTCATAACAACACCTTACAACACCGTACGAAACATTAAAACTTCTTAATAAACCTAATGAATTCATACGAGTCCTTTGAACATCATATGACATCTAAGGACATCTTACGTCTCCTTATGACACATTAGCAACCAACGTTAGTATAATGTAGGATGCCTTACAGATCCTATGAACACCTTACATCACCGTACGAAACCTTAAAACTCCATAATACACCTAATGAATTCGTCAGAGTCCTTTGAACGTCATACGGCAACTTAAGACATCATACGACAATGTATGCCATATTAGCACCATGAAAAGCGCGTTAGTAGAATGTTGGATGCCTTACAACTCCTAACAACTCTTTACAACACTGTACGAAACCTTAAAACTCCTTAATAAACCTAATGAATTCGTCGAAGTCCTTTGAACATCGTACAACAACGAAGGAGATGTTAAAGCTCAGTATGCCCCACTAGCAACATGAAAAGCACGTTAGAATAATGTAGGACGCGTAACAACTCCTAAGAACACCTTACATCACCGTACGAAACTTTGAAACTCCATAATAAACCTAATAAATTCATCTGAGTCCATTGAACGTCGTACGACAACTTAAGACATCTTACGACTATGTATGGCATATTAGCACCGTGAAAAGCACGTTAGTAGAATGTTGGGAGCCTTGCAACTCCTAACAACACCTTACAACACCGTACGAAACCTTAAAACTCCTTAATAAACCTAATGAATTCGTCAAAGTCCTTTGAACATCGTACAAAAACTCAGGAGATGTTACAACTAAGTATGCGACATTAGCAACATGAAAAGCAAGTTAGAACAATGTAGGACACGTTACAACTCCTAAGAGCACCTTACATCACCGTACGAAACATTAAAACTCCATAATAAACCTAATGAATTCGTCCGAGTCCTTCGAACATCGTACGGCAACTTAGGACATCCTACGACTTTCTATGCCATATTAGCACCATGAAAAGCAAGTTAGTTTAATGTTGGACGCCTTACAACTCATAACAACACCTTACAACACCGTACGAAACATTAAAACTTCTTAATAAACCTAATGAATTCATACGAGTCCTTTGAACATCATATGACATCTAAGGACATCTTACGTCTCCTTATGACACATTAGCAACCAACGTTAGTATAATGTAGGATGCCTTACAGATCCTATGAACACCTTACATCACCGTACGAAACCTTAAAACTCCATAATACACCTAATGAATTCGTCAGAGTCCTTTGAACGTCATACGGCAACTTAAGACATCATACGACAATGTATGCCATATTAGCACCATGAAAAGCGCGTTAGTAGAATGTTGGATGCCTTACAACTCCTAACAACTCTTTACAACACTGTACGAAACCTTAAAACTCCTTAATAAACCTAATGAATTCGTCGAAGTCCTTTGAACATCGTACAACAACGAAGGAGATGTTAAAGCTCAGTATGCCCCACTAGCAACATGAAAAGCACGTTAGAATAATGTAGGACGCGTAACAACTCCTAAGAACACCTTACATCACCGTACGAAACTTTGAAACTCCATAATAAACCTAATAAATTCATCTGAGTCCATTGAACGTCGTACGACAACTTAAGACATCTTACGACTATGTATGGCATATTAGCACCGTGAAAAGCACGTTAGTAGAATGTTGGGAGCCTTGCAACTCCTAACAACACCTTACAACACCGTACGAAACCTTAAAACTCCTTAATAAACCTAATGAATTCGTCAAAGTCCTTTGAACATCGTACAAAAACTCAGGAGATGTTACAACTAAGTATGCGACATTAGCAACATGAAAAGCAAGTTAGAACAATGTAGGACACGTTACAACTCCTAAGAGCACCTTACATCACCGTACGAAACATTAAAACTCCATAATAAACCTAATGAATTCGTCCGAGTCCTTCGAACATCGTACGGCAACTTAGGACATCCTACGACTTTCTATGCCATATTAGCACCATGAAAAGCAAGTTAGTTTAATGTTGGACGCCTTACAACTCATAACAACACCTTACAACACCGTACGAAACATTAAAACTTCTTAATAAACCTAATGAATTCATACGAGTCCTTTGAACATCGTATGACATCTAAGGACATCTTACGTCTCCTTATGACACATTAGCAACCAACGTTAGTATAATGTAGGATGCCTTACAGATCCTATGAACACCTTACATCACCGTACGAAACCTTAAAACTCCATAATACACCTAATGAATTCGTCAGAGTCCTTTGAACGTCATACGGCAACTTAAGACATCATACGACAATGTATGCCATATTAGCACCATGAAAAGCGCGTTAGTAGAATGTTGGATGCCTTACAACTCCTAACAACTCTTTACAACACTGTACGAAACCTTAAAACTCCTTAATAAACCTAATGAATTCGTCGAAGTCCTTTGAACATCGTACAACAACGAAGGAGATGTTAAAGCTCAGTATGCCCCACTAGCAACATGAAAAGCACGTTAGAATAATGTAGGACGCGTAACAACTCCTAAGAACACCTTACATCACCGTACGAAACTTTGAAACTCCATAATAAACCTAATAAATTCATCTGAGTCCATTGAACGTCGTACGACAACTTAAGACATCTTACGACTATGTATGGCATATTAGCACCGTGAAAAGCACGTTAGTAGAATGTTGGGAGCCTTACAACTCCTAACAACACCTTACAACACCGTACGAAACCTTAAAACTCCTTAATAAACCTAATGAATTCGTCAAAGTCCTTTGAACATCGTACAAAAACTCAGGAGATGTTACAACTAAGTATGCGACATTAGCAACATGAAAAGCAAGTTAGAACAATGTAGGACACGTTACAACTCCTAAGAGCACCTTACATCACCGTACGAAACATTAAAACTCCATAATAAACCTAATGAATTCGTCCGAGTCCTTCGAACATCGTACGGCAACTTAGGACATCCTACGACTTTCTATGCCATATTAGCACCATGAAAAGCAAGTTAGTTTAATGTTGGACGCCTTACAACTCATAACAACACCTTACAACACCGTACGAAACATTAAAACTTCTTAATAAACCTAATGAATTCATACGAGTCCTTTGAACATCATATGACATCTAAGGACATCTTACGTCTCCTTATGACACATTAGCAACCAACGTTAGTATAATGTAGGATGCCTTACAGATCCTATGAACACCTTACATCACCGTACGAAACCTTAAAACTCCATAATACACCTAATGAATTCGTCAGAGTCCTTTGAACGTCATACGGCAACTTAAGACATCATACGACAATGTATGCCATATTAGCACCATGAAAAGCGCGTTAGTAGAATGTTGGATGCCTTACAACTCCTAACAACTCTTTACAACACTGTACGAAACCTTAAAACTCCTTAATAAACCTAATGAATTCGTCGAAGTCCTTTGAACATCGTACAACAACGAAGGAGATGTTAAAGCTCAGTATGCCCCACTAGCAACATGAAAAGCACGTTAGAATAATGTAGGACGCGTAACAACTCCTAAGAACACCTTACATCACCGTACGAAACTTTGAAACTCCATAATAAACCTAATAAATTCATCTGAGTCCATTGAACGTCGTACGACAACTTAAGACATCTTACGACTATGTATGGCATATTAGCACCGTGAAAAGCACGTTAGTAGAATGTTGGGAGCCTTGCAACTCCTAACAACACCTTACAACACCGTACGAAACCTTAAAACTCCTTAATAAACCTAATGAATTCGTCAAAGTCCTTTGAACATCGTACAAAAACTCAGGAGATGTTACAACTAAGTATGCGACATTAGCAACATGAAAAGCAAGTTAGAACAATGTAGGACACGTTACAACTCCTAAGAGCACCTTACATCACCGTACGAAACATTAAAACTCCATAATAAACCTAATGAATTCGTCCGAGTCCTTCGAACATCGTACGGCAACTTAGGACATCCTACGACTTTCTATGCCATATTAGCACCATGAAAAGCAAGTTAGTTTAATGTTGGACGCCTTACAACTCATAACAACACCTTACAACACCGTACGAAACATTAAAACTTCTTAATAAACCTAATGAATTCATACGAGTCCTTTGAACATCGTATGACATCTAAGGACATCTTACGTCTCCTTATGACACATTAGCAACCAACGTTAGTATAATGTAGGATGCCTTACAGATCCTATGAACACCTTACATCACCGTACGAAACCTTAAAACTCCATAATACACCTAATGAATTCGTCAGAGTCCTTTGAACGTCATACGGCAACTTAAGACATCATACGACAATGTATGCCATATTAGCACCATGAAAAGCGCGTTAGTAGAATGTTGGATGCCTTACAACTCCTAACAACTCTTTACAACACTGTACGAAACCTTAAAACTCCTTAATAAACCTAATGAATTCGTCGAAGTCCTTTGAACATCGTACAACAACGAAGGAGATGTTAAAGCTCAGTATGCCCCACTAGCAACATGAAAAGCACGTTAGAATAATGTAGGACGCGTAACAACTCCTAAGAACACCTTACATCACCGTACGAAACTTTGAAACTCCATAATAAACCTAATAAATTCATCTGAGTCCATTGAACGTCGTACGACAACTTAAGACATCTTACGACTCTGTATGGCATATTAGCACCGTGAAAAGCACGTTAGTAGAATGTTGGGAGCCTTGCAACTCCTAACAACACCTTACAACACCGTACGAAACCTTAAAACTCCTTAATAAACCTAATGAATTCGTCAAAGTCCTTTGAACATCGTACAAAAACTCAGGAGATGTTACAACTAAGTATGCGACATTAGCAACATGAAAAGCAAGTTAGAACAATGTAGGACACGTTACAACTCCTAAGAGCACCTTACATCACCGTACGAAATATTAAAACTCCATAATAAACCTAATGAATTCGTCCGAGTCCTTCGAACATCGTACGACAACTTAGGACATCCTACGACTTTCTATGCCATATTAGCACCATGAAAAGCAAGTTAGTTTAATGTTGGACGCCTTACAACTCCTAACAACACCTTACAACACCGTACGAAACATTAAAACTTCTTAATAAACCTAATGAATTCATACGAGTCCTTTGAACATCATATGACATCTAAGGACATCTTACGTCTCCTTATGACACATTAGCAACCAACGTTAGTATAATGTAGGATGCCTTACAGATCCTATGAACACCTTACATCACCGTACGAAACCTTAAAACTCCATAATACACCTAATGAATTCGTCAGAGTCCTTTGAACGTCATACGGCAACTTAAGACATCATACGACAATGTATGCCATATTAGCACCATGAAAAGCGCGTTAGTAGAATGTTGGATGCCTTACAACTCCTAACAACTCTTTACAACACTGTACGAAACCTTAAAACTCCTTAATAAACCTAATGAATTCGTCGAAGTCCTTTGAACATCGTACAACAACGAAGGAGATGTTAAAGCTCAGTATGCCCCACTAGCAACATGAAAAGCACGTTAGAATAATGTAGGACGCGTAACAACTCCTAAGAACACCTTACATCACCGTACGAAACTTTGAAACTCCATAATAAACCTAATAAATTCATCTGAGTCCATTGAACGTCGTACGACAACTTAAGACATCTTACGACTATGTATGGCATATTAGCACCGTGAAAAGCACGTTAGTAGAATGTTGGGAGCCTTGCAACTCCTAACAACACCTTACAACACCGTACGAAACCTTAAAACTCCTTAATAAACCTAATGAATTCGTCAAAGTCCTTTGAACATCGTACAAAAACTCAGGAGATGTTACAACTAAGTATGCGACATTAGCAACATGAAAAGCAAGTTAGAACAATGTAGGACACGTTACAACTCCTAAGAGCACCTTACATCACCGTACGAAACATTAAAACTCCATAATAAACCTAATGAATTCGTCCGAGTCCTTCGAACATCGTACGACAACTTAGGACATCCTACGACTTTCTATGCCATATTAGCACCATGAAAAGCAAGTTAGTTTAATGTTGGACGCCTTACAACTCCTAACAACACCTTACAACACCGTACGAAACATTAAAACTTCTTAATAAACCTAATGAATTCATACGAGTCCTTTGAACATCGTATGACATCTAAGGACATCTTACGTCTCCTTATGACACATTAGCAACCAACGTTAGTATAATGTAGGATGCCTTACAGATCCTATGAACACCTTACATCACCGTACGAAACCTTAAAACTCCATAATACACCTAATGAATTCGTCAGAGTCCTTTGAACGTCATACGGCAACTTAAGACATCATACGACAATGTATGCCATATTAGCACCATGAAAAGCGCGTTAGTAGAATGTTGGATGCCTTACAACTCCTAACAACTCTTTACAACACTGTACGAAACCTTAAAACTCCTTAATAAACCTAATGAATTCGTCAAAGTCCTTTGAACATCGTACAACAACGAAGGATATGTTAAAGCTCAGTATGCCCCACTAGCAACATGAAAAGCACGTTAGAATAATGTAGGACGCGTAACAACTCCTAAGAACACCTTACATCACTGTACGAAACTTTGAAACTCCATAATAAACCTAATAAATTCATCTGAGTCCATTGAACGTCGTACGACAACTTAAGACATCTTACGACTATGTATGGCATATTAGCACCGTGAAAAGCACGTTAGTAGAATGTTGGGAGCCTTACAACTCCTAACAACACCTTACAACACCGTACGAAACCTTAAAACTCCTTAATAAACCTAATGAATTCGTCAAAGTCCTTTGAACATCGTACAAAAACTCAGGAGATGTTACAACTAAGTATGCGACATTAGCAACATGAAAAGCAAGTTAGAACAATGTAGGACACGTTACAACTCCTAAGAGCACCTTACATCACCGTACGAAACATTAAAACTCCATAATAAACCTAATGAATTCGTCCGAGTCCTTCGAACATCGTACGACAACTTAGGACATCCTACGACTTTCTATGCCATATTAGCACCATGAAAAGCAAGTTAGTTTAATGTTGGACGCCTTACAACTCCTAACAACACCTTACAACACCGTACGAAACATTAAAACTTCTTAATAAACCTAATGAATTCATACGAGTCCTTTGAACATCGTATGACATCTAAGGACATCTTACGTCTCCTTATGACACATTAGCAACCAACGTTAGTATAATGTAGGATGCCTTACAGATCCTATGAACACCTTACATCACCGTACGAAACCTTAAAACTCCATAATACACCTAATGAATTCGTCAGAGTCCTTTGAACGTCATACGGCAACTTAAGACATCATACGACAATGTATGCCATATTAGCACCATGAAAAGCGCGTTAGTAGAATGTTGGATGCCTTACAACTCCTAACAACTCTTTACAACACTGTACGAAACCTTAAAACTCCTTAATAAACCTAATGAATTCGTCGAAGTCCTTTGAACATCGTACAACAACGAAGGATATGTTAAAGCTCAGTATGCCCCACTAGCAACATGAAAAGCACGTTAGAATAATGTAGGACGCGTAACAACTCCTAAGAACACCTTACATCACCGTACGAAACTTTGAAACTCCATAATAAACCTAATAAATTCATCTGAGTCCATTGAACGTCGTACGACAACTTAAGACATCTTACGACTATGTATGGCATATTAGCACCGTGAAAAGCACGTTAGTAGAATGTTGGGAGCCTTACAACTCCTAACAACACCTTACAACACCGTACGAAACCTTAAAACTCCTTAATAAACCTAATGAATTCGTCAAAGTCCTTTGAACATCGTACAAAAACTCAGGAGATGTTACAACTAAGTATGCGACATTAGCAACATGAAAAGCAAGTTAGAACAATGTAGGACACGTTACAACTCCTAAGAGCACCTTACATCACCGTACGAAACATTAAAACTCCATAATAAACCTAACGAATTCGTCCGAGTCCTTCGAACATCGTACGACAACTTAGGACATCCTACGACTTTCTATGCCATATTAGCACCATGAAAAGCAAGTTAGTTTAATGTTGGACGCCTTACAACTCCTAACAACACCTTACAACACCGTACGAAACATTAAAACTTCTTAATAAACCTAATGAATTCATACGAGTCCTTTGAACATCGTATGACATCTAAGGACATCTTACGTCTCCTTATGACACATTAGCAACCAACGTTAGTATAATGTAGGATGCCTTACAGATCCTATGAACACCTTACATCACCGTACGAAACCTTAAAACTCCATAATACACCTAATGAATTCGTCAGAGTCCTTTGAACGTCATACGGCAACTTAAGACATCATACGACAATGTATGCCATATTAGCACCATGAAAAGCGCGTTAGTAGAATGTTGGATGCCTTACAACTCCTAACAACTCTTTACAACACTGTACGAAACCTTAAAACTCCTTAATAAACCTAATGAATTCGTCGAAGTCCTTTGAACATCGTACAACAACGATGGAGATGTTAAAGCTCAATATGCCCCACTAGCAACATGAAAAGCACGTTAATAATGTAGGACGCGTAACAACTCCTAAGAACACCTTACATCACCGTACGAAACTTTGAAACTCCATAATAAACCTAATAAATTCATCTGAGTCCATTGAACATCGTACGGCAACTTAAGACATCTTACGACTATGTATGCCATATTAGCAACATGAAAAGCACGTTAGTAGAATATTGGGAGCCTTACAACTCCTAACAACACCTTACAACACCGTACGAAACCTTAAAACTACTTAATAAACCTAATGAATTCGTCAAAGTCCTTTGAACATCGTACAACAACTCAGGAGATGTAACAACTAAGTATGCGACATTAGCAACATGAAAAGCAAGTTAGAACACTGTAGGACGCGTTACAACTCCTAAGAGCACCTTACATCACCGTACGAAACTTTAAAACTCCATAAATAACCTAATGAATTCGTCCGAGTCCTTCGAAAATCGTACGACAACTTAGGACATCCTACGACTTTCTATGCCATATTAGCACCATGAAAAGCAAGTTAGTTTAATGTTGGACGCCTTACATCTCCTAACAACACCTTACAACACCGTACGAAACATTAAAACTTCTTAATAAAGCTAATGAATTCATACGAGTCCTTTGAACATCGTATGACATCTTAGGACATCTCACGTCTCCTTATGACACATTAGCAACCAACGTTAGTATAATGTAGGATGCCTTACAGATCCTATGAACACCTTACATCACCGAACGAAACCTTAAAACTCCATAATACACCTAATGAATTCGTCCGAGTCCTTTGAACGTCATACGACAACTTAAGACATCTTACGACTATGTATGCCATTTTAGCACCATGAAAAGCGCGTTAGTAGAATGTTGGATGCCTTACAACTCCTAACAACACCTTACAACATCGTACGAAACCTTAAAATTTCTTAAAAAACCTAATGAATTCGTCGAAGTCCTTTGAACATCATACAACAACTAAGGAGATGTTACAACTAAGTATGCGACATTAGCAACATGAAAAGCAAGTTAGAACAATGTAGGACGCGTTACAACACCTAAGAGCACCTTACATCACCGTACGAAACATTAAAACTCCATAATAAACCTAATGAATTCGTCCGAGTCCTTCGAACATCGTACGACAACTTAGGACATCTTACGACTTTCTATGCCATATTAGCACCATTAAAAGAAAGTTAGTTTAATGTTGGACGCCTTACAACTCCTAACAACACCTTACAACACCGTACGAAACATTAAAACTTCTTAATAAACCTAATGAATTCATACGAGTCCTTTGAACATCGTACGACATCTAAGGACATTTTACGTCTCCTTATGACACATTAGCAACCAACGTTAGTATAATGTTGGATGCCTTACAGATCCTATGAACACCTTACATCACCGTACGAAACCTTAGAACTCCATAATACACCTAATGAATTCGTCCGAGTCCTTTGAACGTCATACGACAACTTAAGACATCTTACGACTATGTATGCCATATTAGCACCATGAAAAGCGCGTTAGTAGAATGTTGGATGCCTTACAACTCCTAACAACTCTTTACAACACCGTACGAAACCTTAAAACTCCTTAATAAACCTTATGAATTCGTCAAAGTCCTTTGAACATCGTACAACAACTAAGGAGATGTTACAACTAAGTATGCGACATTAGCAACATGAAAAGCAAGTTAGAACAATGTAGGACACGTGACAACTCCTAAGAGCACCTTACATCACCGTACGAAACATTAAAACTCCATAAGAAACCTAATGAATTCGTCTGAGTCCTTCAAACATCGTACGACAACTTAGGACATCTTACGACTTTCTATGCCATATTAGCACCATGAAAAGCAAGTTAGTTTAATGTTGGACGCCATACAACTCCTAACAACACCTTACAACACCGTACGAAACATTAAAACTTCTTAATAAACATAATTAATTCATACGAGTCCTTTGAACATCGTATGACATCTAAGGACATTTTACGTCTCCTTATGACACATTAGCAACCAACGTTAGTATAATGTTGGATGCCTTACAGATCCTATGAACACCTTACATCACCGTACGAAACCTTAGAACTCCATAATACACCTAATGAATTCGTCCGAGTCCTTTGAACGTCATACGACAACTTAAGACATCTTACGACTATGTATGCCATATTAGCACCATGAAAAGCGCGTTAGTAGAATGTTGGATGCCTTACAACTCCTAACAACTCTTTACAACACCGTACGAAACCTTAAAACTCCTTAATAAACCTTATGAATTCGTCAAAGTCCTTTGAACATCATACAACAACTAAGGAGATGTTACAACTAAGTATGCGACATTAGCAACATGAAAAGCAAGTTAGAACAATGTAGGACACGTGACAACTCCTAAGAGCACCTTACATCACCGTACGAAACATTAAAACTCCATAATAAACCTAATGAATTTGTCTGAGTCCTTCAAACATCGTACGACAACTTAGGACATCTTACGACTTTCTATGCCATATTAGCACCATGAAAAGCAAGTTAGTTTAATGTTGGACGCCATACAACTCCTAACAACACCTTACAACACCGTACGAAACATTAAAACTTCTTAATAAACCTAATTAATTCATACGAGTCCTTTGAACATCGTACGACATCTTAGGACATTTTACGTCTCCTTATGACACATTAGCAACCAACGTTAGTATAATGTTGGATGCCTTACAGATCCTATGAACACCTTACATCACCGTACGAAACCTTAGAACTCCATAATACACCTAATGAATTCGTCCGAGTCCTTTGAACGTCATATGACAACTTAAGACATCTTACGACTATGTATGCCATATTAGCTCCATGAAAAGCGCGTTAGTAGAATGTTGGATGCCTTACAACTCCTAACAACTCTTTACAACACCGTACGAAACCTTAAAACTCCTTAATAAACCTTATGAATTCGTCAAAGTCCTTTGAACATCGTACAACAACTAAGGAGATGTACAACTAAGTATGCGACATTAGCAACATGAAAAGCAAGTTAGAACAATGTAGGACACGTTACAACTCCTAAGAGCACCTTACATCACCGTACGAAACATTAAAACTCCATAATAAACCTAATGAATTCGTCTGAGTCCTTCGAACATCGTACGACAACTTAGGACATCTTACGACTTTCTATGCCATATTAGCACCATGAAAAGCAAGTTAGTTTAATGTTGGACGCCTTACAACTCCTAACAACACCTTACAACACCGTACGAAACATTAAAACTTCTTAATAAACCTAATGAATTCATACGAGACCTTTGAACATCGTACGACATCTTAGGACATTTTACGTCTCCTTATGACACATTAGCAACCAACGTTAGTATAATGTTGGATGCCTTACAGATCCTATGAACACCTTACATCACCGTACGAAACCTTAGAACCCCATAATACACCTAATGAATTTGTCCGAGTCCTTTGAACGTCATACGACAACTTAAGACATCTTACGACTATGTATGCCATATTAGCACCATGAAAAGCGCGTTAGTAGAATGTTGGATGCCTTACAACTCCTAACACTCTTTACAACACCGTACGAAACCTTAAAACTCCTTAATAAACCTTATGAATTCGTCAAAGTCCTTTGAACATCGTACAACAACTAAGGAGATGTACAACTAAGTATGCGACATTAGCAACATGAAAAGCAAGTTAGAACAATGTAGGACACGTTACAACTCCTAAGAGCACCTTACATCACCGTACGAAACATTAAAACTCCATAATAAACCTAATGAATTCGTCTGAGTCCTTCGAACATCGTATGACAACTTAGGACATCTTACGACTTTCTATGCCATATTAGCACCATGAAAAGCAAGTTAGTTTAATGTTGGACGCCTTACAACTCCTAACAACACCGTACGAAACATTAAAACTTCTTAATAAACCTAATGAATTCATACGAGTCCTTTGAACATCGTACGACATCTTAGGACATTTTACGTCTCCTTATGACACATTAGCAACCAACGTTAGTATAATGTTGGATGCCTTACAGATCCTATGAACACCTTACATCACCGTACGAAACCTTAAAACTCCATAATACACCTAATGAATTCGTCAGAGTCCTTTGAACGTCATACGGCAACTTAAGACATCATACGACAATGTATGCCATATTAGCACCATGAAAAGCGCGTTAGTAGAATGTTGGATGCCTTACAACTCCTAACAACTCTTTACAACACCGTACGAACCCTTAAAACTCCTTAATAAACCTAATGAATTCGTCGAAGTCCTTTGAACATCGTACAACAACTCAGGAGATGTTAAAGCTCATTATGCCCCACTAGCAAAATGAAAAGCACGTTAGAATAATGTAGGACGCGTAACAACTCCTAAGAACACCTTACATCACCGTACGAAACTTTGAAACTCCATAATAAACCTAATAAATTCATCTGAGTCCATTGAACGTCGTACAGCAACTTAAGACATCTTACGACTATGTATGCCATATTAGCACCATGAAAAGCACGTTACTAGAATGTTGGGCGCCTTACAACTCCTAACAACACCTAACAACACCGTACGAAACCATAAAACTCCTTAATAAACCTAATGAATTCGTCAAAGTCATTTGAACATCGTACAACAACTCAGGAGATGTTACAACTAAGTATGCGACATTAGCAACATGAAAAGCAAGTTAGAACAATGTAGGACACGTTACAACTCCTAAGAGCACCTTACATCACCGTACGAAACATTAAAACTCCATAATAAACCTAATGAATTCGTCCGAGTCCTTCGAACATCGTACGACAACTTAGGACATCTTACGACTTTCTATGCCATATTAGCACCATGAAAAGCAAGTTACTTTAATGTTGGACGCCTTACAACTCCTAACAACACCTTACAACACCGTACGAAACCTTAAAACTCCTTAATAAACCTAATGAATTCGTCAAAGTCCTTTGAACATCGTACAAAAACTCAGGAGATGTTACAACTAAGTATGCGACATTAGCAAGATGAAAAGCAAGTTAGAACAATGTAGGACACGTTACAACTCCTAAGAGCACCTTACATCACCGTACGAAACATTAAAACTCCATAATAAACCTAATGAATTCGTCCGAGTCCTTCGAACTTCGTACGACAACTTAGGACATCCTACGACTTTCTATGCCATATTAGCACCATGAAAAGCAAGTTAGTTTAATGTTGGACGCCTTACAACTCCTAACAACACCTTACAACACCGTACGAAACCTTAAAACTTCTTAATAAACCTAATGAATTCATACGAGTCCTTTGAACATCGTATGACATCTTAGGACATCTCACGTCTCCTTATGACACATTAGCAACCAACGTTAGTATAATGTAGGATGCCTTACAGATCCTATGAACACCTTACATCACCGAACGAAACCTTAAAACTCCATAATACACCTAATGAATTCGTCCGAGTCCTTTGAACGTCATACGACAACTTAAGACATCTTACGACTATGTATGCCATTTTAGCATCATGAAAAGCGCGTTAGTAGAATGTTGGATTCCTTACAACTCCTAACAACTCTTTACAACATCGTACGAAACCTTAAAACTCCTTAATAAACCTAATGAATTCGTCGAAGTCCTTTGAACATCGTACAACAACGAAGGAGATGTTAAAGCTCAGTATGCCCCACTAGCAACATGAAAAGCACGTTAG
The DNA here is from genome assembly GCA_030867185.1 of Tagetes erecta. Lineage (NCBI taxonomy): Eukaryota > Viridiplantae > Streptophyta > Magnoliopsida > Asterales > Asteraceae > Tagetes > Tagetes erecta. The sequence continues at coordinate 39,070,367 of CM061487.1, read as the reverse complement.
AATAATGTAGGACGCGTAACAACTCCTAAGAACACCTTACATCACCATACGAAACTTTGAAACTCCATAATAAACCTAATAAATTCATCTGAGTCCATTGAACGTCGTACGACAACTTAAGACATCTTACGACTATGTATGCCATATTAGCACCATGAAAAGCACGTTAGTAGAATGTTGGGCGCCTTACAACTCCTAACAACACCTTACAACACCGTACGAAACCTTAAAACTCCTTAATAAACCTAATTAATTCATACGAGTCCTTTGAAAATCGTATGACATCTTAGGACATCTTACGTCTCCTTATGACACATTAGCAACCAACGTTAGTATAATGTAGGATGCCTTACAGATCCTATGAACACATTACATCACCGTACGAAACCTTAAAACTCCATAATACACCTAATGAATTCGTCCGAGTCCTTTGAACGTCATTCGGCAATTTAAGACATCTTATGACTATGTATGCCATTTTAGCACCATGAAAAGCGCGTTAGTAGAATGTTGGACGCCTTACAACTCCTAACAACACCTTACAACACCGTACGAAACATTAAAACTTCTTAATAAACCTAATGAATTCATACGAGTCCTTTGAACATCGTACGACATCTTAGGACATTTTACATCTCCTTATGACACATTAGCAACCAACGTTAGTATAATGTTGGATGCCTTACAGATCCTATGAACACCTTACATCACCGTACGAAACCTTAGAACTCCATAATACACCTAATGAATTCGTCCGAGTCCTTTGAACGTCATACGACAACTTAAGACATCTAACGACTATGTATGCCATTTTAGCATCATGAAAAGAGCGTTAGTAGAATGTTGGATTCCTTACAACTCCTAACAACTCTTTACAACATCGTACGAAACCTTAAAACTCCTTAATAAACCTAATGAATTCGTCGAAGTCCTTTGAACATCGTACAACAACGAAGGAGATGTTAAAGCTCAGTATGCCCCACTAGCAACATGAAAAGCACGTTAGAATAATGTAGGACGCGTAACAACTCCTAAGAACACCTTACATCACCATACGAAACTTTGAAACTCCATAATAAACCTAATAAATTCATCTGAGTCCATTGAACGTCGTACGGCAACTTAAGACATCTTACGACTATGTATGCCATATTAGCACCATGAAAAGCACGTTAGTAGAATGTTGGGCGCCTTACAACTCCTAACAACACCTTACAACACCGTACGAAACCTTAAAACTCCTTAATAAACCTAATTAATTCATACGAGTCCTTTGAAAATCGTATGACATCTTAGGACATCTTACGTCTCCTTATGACACATTAGCAACCAACGTTAGTATAATGTAGGATGCCTTACAGATCCTATGAACACCTTACATCACCGTACGAAACCTTAAAACTCCATAATACACCTAATGAATTCGTCCGAGTCCTTTGAACGTCATTCGGCAATTTAAGACATCTTATGACTATGTATGCCATTTTAGCACCATGAAAAGCGCGTTAGTAGAATGTTGGACGCCTTACAACTCCTAACAACACCTTACAACACCGTACGAAACATTAAAACTTCTTAATAAACCTAATGAATTCATACGAGTCCTTTGAACATCGTACGACATCTTAGGACATTTTACATCTCCTTATGACACATTAGCAACCAACGTTAGTATAATGTTGGATGCCTTACAGATCCTATGAACACCTTACATCACCGTACGAAACCTTAGAACTCCATAATACACCTAATGAATTCGTCCGAGTCCTTTGAACGTCATACGACAACTTAAGACATCTTACGACTATGTATGCCATATTAGCACCATGAAAAGCGCGTTAGTAGAATGTTGGATGCCTTACAACTCCTAACAACTCTTTACAACACCGTACGAAACCTTAAAACTCCTTAATAAACCTTATGAATTCGTCAAAGTCCTTTTAACATCGTACAACAACTAAGGAGATGTTACAACTAAGTATGCGACATTAGCAACATGAAAAGCAAGTTAGAACAATGTAGGACACGTTACAACACCTAAGAGCACCTTACATCATCGTACGAAACATTAAAACTCCATAATAAACCTAATGAATTCGACCGAGTCCTTCGAACATCGTACGACAACTTAGGACATCTTACGACTTTCTATGCCATATTAGCACCATGAAAAGCAAGTTAGTTTAATGTTGGACGCCTTACAACTCCTAACAACACCTTACAACACCGTACGAAACATTAAAACTTCTTAATAAACCTAATGAATTCATACGAGTCCTTTGAACATCGTACGACATCTTAGGACATTTTACGTCTCCTTATGTCACATTAGCAACCAACGTTAGTATAATGTTGGATGCCTTACAGATCCTATGAACACCTTACATCACCGTACGAAACCTTAGAACTCCATAATACACCTAATGAATTCGTCCGAGTCCTTTGAACGTCATACCACAACTTAAGACATCTTACGACTATGTATGCCATATTAGCACCATGAAAAGCGCGTTAGTAGAATGTTGGATGCCTTACAACTCCTAACAACTCTTTACAACACCGTACGAAACCTTAAAACTCCTTAATAAACCTTATGAATTCGTCAAAGTCCTTTTAACATCGTACAACAACTAAGGAGATGTTACAACTAAGTATGCGACATTAGCAACATGAAAAGCAAGTTAGAACAATGTAGGACACGTTACAACACCTAAGAGCACCTTACATCACCGTACGAAACATTAAAACTCCATAATAAACCTAATGAATTCGTCCGAGTCCTTCGAACATCGTACGACAACTTAGGACATCTTACGACTTTCTATGCCATATTAGCACCATGAAAAGCAAGTTAGTTTAATGTTGGACGCCTTACAACTCCTAACAACACCTTACAACACCGTACGAAACATTAAAACTTCTTAATAAACCTAATGAATTCATACGAGTCCTTTGAACATCGTACGACATCTTAGGACATTTTACATCTCCTTATGACACATTAGCAACCAACGTTAGTATAATGTTGGATGCCTTACAGATCCTATGAACACCTTACATCACCGTACGAAACCTTAGAACTCCATAATACACCTAATGAATTCGTCCGAGTCCTTTGAACGTCATACGACAACTTAAGACATCTTACGACTATGTATGCCATATTAGCACCATGAAAAGCGCGTTAGTAGAATGTTGGATGCCTTACAACTCCTAACAACTCTTTACAACACCGTACGAAACCTTAAAACTCCTTAATAAACCTTATGAATTCGTCAAAGTCCTTTTAACATCGTACAACAACTAAGGAGATGTTACAACTAAGTATGCGACATTAGCAACATGAAAAGCAAGTTAGAACAATGTAGGACACGTTACAACACCTAAGAGCACCTTACATCATCGTACGAAACATTAAAACTCCATAATAAACCTAATGAATTCGACCGAGTCCTTCGAACATCGTACGACAACTTAGGACATCTTACGACTTTCTATGCCATATTAGCACCATGAAAAGCAAGTTAGTTTAATGTTGGACGCCTTACAACTCCTAACAACACCTTACAACACCGTACGAAACATTAAAACTTCTTAATAAACCTAATGAATTCATACGAGTCCTTTGAACATCGTACGACATCTTAGGACATTTTACGTCTCCTTATGTCACATTAGCAACCAACGTTAGTATAATGTTGGATGCCTTACAGATCCTATGAACACCTTACATCACCGTACGAAACCTTAGAACTCCATAATACACCTAATGAATTCGTCAGAGTCCTTTGAACGTCATACCACAACTTAAGACATCTTACGACTATGTATGCCATATTAGCACCATGAAAAGCGCGTTAGTAGAATGTTGGATGCCTTACAACTCCTAACAACTCTTTACAACACCGTACGAAACCTTAAAACTCCTTAATAAACCTTATGAATTCGTCAAAGTCCTTTTAACATCGTACAACAACTAAGGAGATGTTACAACTAAGTATGCGACATTAGCAACATGAAAAGCAAGTTAGAACAATGTAGGACACGTTACAACACCTAAGAGCACCTTACATCACCGTACGAAACATTAAAACTCCATAATAAACCTAATGAATTCGTCCGAGTCCTTCGAACATCGTACGACAACTTAGGACATCTTACGACTTTCTATGCCATATTAGCACCATGAAAAGCAAGTTAGTTTAATGTTGGACGCCTTACAACTCCTAACAACACCTTACAACACCGTACGAAACATTAAAACTTCTTAATAAACCTAATGAATTCATACGAGTCCTTTGAACATCGTACGACATCTTGGGACATTTTACATCTCCTTATGACACATTAGCAACCAACGTTAGTATAATGTTGGATGCCTTACAGATCCTATGAACACCTTACATCACCGTACGAAACCTTAGAACTCCATAATACACCTAATGAATTCGTCCGAGTCCTTTGAACGTCATACGACAACTTAAGACATCTTACGACTATGTATGCCATATTAGCACCATGAAAAGCGCGTTAGTAGAATGTTGGATGCCTTACAACTCCTAACAACTCTTTACAACACCGTACGAAACCTTAAAACTCCTTAATAAACCTTATGAATTCGTCAAAGTCCTTTTAACATCGTACAACAACTAAGGAGATGTTACAACTAAGTATGCGACATTAGCAACATGAAAAGCAAGTTAGAACAATGTAGGACACGTTACAACACCTAAGAGCACCTTACATCATCGTACGAAACATTAAAACTCCATAATAAACCTAATGAATTCGACCGAGTCCTTCGAACATCGTACGACAACTTAGGACATCTTACGACTTTCTATGCCATATTAGCACCATGAAAAGCAAGTTAGTTTAATGTTGGACGCCTTACAACTCCTAACAACACCTTACAACACCGTACGAAACATTAAAACTTCTTAATAAACCTAATGAATTCATACGAGTCCTTTGAACATCGTACGACATCTTAGGACATTTTACGTCTCCTTATGTCACATTAGCAACCAACGTTAGTATAATGTTGGATGCCTTACAGATCCTATGAACACCTTACATCACCGTACGAAACCTTAGAACTCCATAATACACCTAATGAATTCGTCAGAGTCCTTTGAACGTCATACCACAACTTAAGACATCTTACGACTATGTATGCCATATTAGCACCATGAAAAGCGCGTTAGTAGAATGTTGGATGCCTTACAACTCCTAACAACTCTTTACAACACCGTACGAAACCTTAAAACTCCTTAATAAACCTTATGAATTCGTCAAAGTCCTTTTAACATCGTACAACAACTAAGGAGATGTTACAACTAAGTATGCGACATTAGCAACATGAAAAGCAAGTTAGAACAATGTAGGACACGTGACAACACCTAAGAGCACCTTACATCACCGTACGAAACATTAAAACTCCATAATAAACCTAATGAATTCGTCCGAGTCCTTCGAACATCGTACGACAACTTAGGACATCTTACGACTTTCTATGCCATATTAGCACCATGAAAAGCAAGTTAGTTTAATGTTGGACGCCTTACAACTCCTAACAACACCTTACAACACCGTACGAAACATTAAAACTTCTTAATAAACCTAATGAATTCATACGAGTCCTTTGAACATCGTACGACATCTTGGGACATTTTACATCTCCTTATGACACATTAGCAACCAACGTTAGTATAATGTTGGATGCCTTACAGATCCTATGAACACCTTACATCACCGTACGAAACCTTAGAACTCCATAATACACCTAATGAATTCGTCCGAGTCCTTTGAACGTCATACGACAACTTAAGACATCTTACGACTATGTATGCCATATTAGCACCATGAAAAGCGCGTTAGTAGAATGTTGGATGCCTTACAACTCCTAACAACTCTTTACAACACCGTACGAAACCTTAAAACTCCTTAATAAACCTTATGAATTCGTCAAAGTCCTTTTAACATCGTACAACAACTAAGGAGATGTTACAACTAAGTATGCGACATTAGCAACATGAAAAGCAAGTTAGAACAATGTAGGACACGTTACAACACCTAAGAGCACCTTACATCACCGTACGAAACATTAAAACTCCATAATAAACCTAATGAATTCTTCCGAGTCCTTCGAACATCGTACGACAACTTAGGACATCTTACGACTTTCTATGCCATATTAGCACCATGAAAAGCAAGTTAGTTTAATGTTGGACGCCTTACAACTCCTAACAACACCATACAACACCGTACGAAACATTAAAACTTCTTAATAAACCTAATGAATTCATACGAGTCCTTTGAACATCGTACGACATCTTAGGACATTTTACGTCTCCTTATGTCACATTAGCAACCAACGTTAGTATAATGTTGGATGCCTTACAGATCCTATGAACACCTTACATCACCGTACGAAACCTTAGAACTCCATAATACACCTAATGAATTCGTCCGAGTCCTTTGAACGTCATACGACAACTTAAGACATCTTACGACTATGTATGCCATATTAGCACCATGAAAAGCGCGTTAGTAGAATGTTGGATGCCTTACAACTCCTAACAACTCTTTACAACACCGTACGAAACCTTAAAACTCCTTAATAAACCTTATGAATTCGTCAAAGTCCTTTGAACATCGTACAACAACTAAGGAGATGTTACAACTAAGTATGCGACATTAGCAACATGAAAAGCAAGTTAGAACAATGTAGGACACGTTACAACTCCTTAGAGCACCTTACATCACCGTACGAAACATTAAAACTCCATAATAAACCTAATGAATTCGTCTGAGTCCTTCGAACATCGTACGGCAACTTAGGACATCCTACGACTTTCTATGCCATATTAGCACCATGAAAAGCAAGTTAGTTTAATGTTGGACGCCTTACAACTCCTAACAACACCGTACGAAACTTTAAAACTTCTTAATAAACCTAATGAATTCATACGAGTCCTTTGAACATCGTATGACATCTTAGGACATCTTACGTCTCCTTATGACACATTAGCAACCAACGTTAGTATAATGTTGGATGCCTTACAGATCCTATGAACACCTTACATCACCGTACGAAACCTTAGAACTCCATAATACACCTAATGAATTCGTCCGAGTCCTTTGAACGTCATACGACAACTTAAGACATCTTACGACTATGTATGCCATATTAGCACCATGAAAAGCGCGTTAGTAGAATGTTGGATGCCTTACAACTCCTAACAACTCTTTACAACACCGTACGAAACCTTAAAACTCCTTAATAAACCTTATGAATTCGTCAAAGTCCTTTGAACATCGTACAACAACTAAGGAGATGTTACAAGTAAGTATGTGACATTAGCAACATGAAAAGCAAGTTAGAACAATGTAGGACACGTTACAACTCCTTAGAGCACCTTACATCACCGTACGAAACATTAAAACTCCATAATAAACCTAATGAATTCGTCTGAGTCCTTCGAACATCGTACGGCAACTTAGGACATCCTACGACTTTCTATGCCATATTAGCACCATGAAAAGCAAGTTCGTTTAATGTTGGACGCCTTACAACTCCTAACAACACCTTACAACACCGTACGAAACTTTAAAACTTCTTAATAAACCTAATGAATTCATACGAGTCCTTTGAACATCGTATGACATCTTAGGACATCTTACGTCTCCTTATGACACATTAGCAACCAACGTTAGTATAATGTAGGATGCCTTACAGATCCTATGAACACCTTACAACACCGTACGAAACCAAAAAACTCCATAATACACATAATGAATTCGTCCGAGTCCTTTGAACGTCATACGGTGATTTAAGACATCTTACGACTATGTATGCCATTTTAGCACCATGAAAAGCGCGTTAGTAGAATGTTGGATGCCTTACAACTCCTAACAACTCTTTACAACACCGTACGAACCCTTAAAACTCCTTAATAAACCTAATAAATTCGTCGAAGTCCTTTGAACATCGTACAACAACTCAGGAGATGTTAAAGCTCAGTATGCCCCAAAATGAAAAGCACGTTAGAATAATGTAGGACGCATAACAACTCCTAAGAACACCTTACATCACCGTACGAAACTTTGAAACTCCATAATAAACCTAATAAATTCATCTGAGTCCATTGAACGTCGTACGACAACTTAAGACATCTTACGACTATGTATGCCATATTAGCACCATGAAAAGCACGTTAGTAGAATGTTGGGCGCCTTACAACTCCTAACAACACCTTACAACACCATACGAAACCTTACAAATCCTTAATAAACCTATTGAATTCGTCAAAGTCCTTTGAACATCGTACAACAACTAAGGAGATGTTACAACTAAGTATGCGACATTAGCAACATGAAAAGCAAGTTAGAACAATGTAGGACACGTTACAACTCCTTAGAGCACCTTACATCACCGTACGAAACATTAAAACTCCATAATAAACCTAATGAATTCGTCTGTGTCCTTCGAACATCGTACGACAACTTAGGACATCTTACGACTTTATATGCCTTATTAGCACCATGAAAAGCAAGTTCGTTTAATGTTGGACGCCTTACAACTCCTAACAACACCTTACAACACCGTACGAAACATTAAAACTTCTTAATAAACCTAATGAATTCATACGAGTCCTTTGAACATCGTATGACATCTTGGGACATCTTACGTCTCCTTATGACACATTAGCAACCAACGTTAGTATAATGTGGGATGCCTTACAGATCCTATGAACACCTTACATCACCGTACGAATCCAAAAAACTCCATAATACACCTAATGAATTCGTCCGAGTCCTTTGAACGTCATACGGTGATTTAAGACATCTTACGACTATGTATGCCATTTTAGCACCATGAAAAGCGCGTTAGTAGAATGTTGGATGCCTTACAACTCCTAACAACTCTTTACAACACCGTACGAACCCTTAAAACTCCTTAATAAACCTAATAAATTCGTCGAAGTCCTTTGAACATCGTACAACAACTCAGGAGATGTTAAAGCTCAGTATGCCCCAAAATGAAAAGCACGTTAGAATAATGTAGGACGCATAACAACTCCTAAGAACACCTTACATCACCGTACGAAACTTTGAAACTCCATAATAAACCTAATAAATTCATCTGAGTCCATTGAACGTCGTACGACAACTTAAGACATCTTACGACTATGTATGCCATATTAGCACCATGAAAAGCACGTTAGTAGAATGTTGGGCGCCTTACAACTCCTAACAACACCTTACAACACCATACGAAACCTTACAAATCCTTAATAAACCTATTGAATTCGTCAAAGTCCTTTGAACATCGTACAACAACTAAGGAGATGTTACAACTAAGTATGCGACATTAGCAACATGAAAAGCAAGTTAGAACAATGTAGGACACGTTACAACTCCTTAGAGCACCTTACATCACCGTACGAAACATTAAAACTCCATAATAAACCTAATGAATTCGTCTGTGTCCTTCGAACATCGTACGACAACTTAGGACATCTTACGACTTTATATGCCTTATTAGCACCATGAAAAGCAAGTTCGTTTAATGTTGGACGCCTTACAACTCCTAACAACACCTTACAACACCGTACGAAACATTAAAACTTCTTAATAAACCTAATGAATTCATACGAGTCCTTTGAACATCGTATGACATCTTGGGACATCTTACGTCTCCTTATGACACATTAGCAACCAACGTTAGTATAATGTGGGATGCCTTACAGATCCTATGAACACCTTACATCACCGTACGAATCCAAAAAACTCCATAATACACCTAATGAATTCGTCCGAGTCCTTTGAACGTCATACGGTGATTTAAGACATCTTACGACTATGTATGCCATTTTAGCACCATGAAAAGCGCGTTAGTAGAATGTTGGATGCCTTACAACTCCTAACAACTCTTTACAACACCGTACGAACCCTTAAAACTCCTTAATAAACCTAATGAATTCGTCGAAGTCCTTTGAACATCGTACAACAACTCAGGAGATGTTAAAGCTCAGTATGCCCCACTAGCAAAATGAAAAGCACGTTAGAATAATGTAGGACGCGTAACAACTCCTAAGAACACCTTACATCACCGTACGAAACTTTGAAACTCCATAATAAACCTAATAAATTCATCTGAGTCCATTGAACGTCGTACGGCAACTTAAGACATCTTACGACTATGTATGCCATATTATCACCATGAAAAGCACGTTAGTAGAATGTTGGGCGCCTTACAACTCCTAACAACACCTTACAACACCGTACGAAACCTTACAAATCCTTAATAAACCTATTGAATTCGTCAAAGTCCTTTGAACATCGTACAACAACTCAGGAGATGTTACAACTAAGTATGCGACATTAGCAACATGAAAAGCAAGTTAGAACAATGTAGGACACGTTACAACTCCTAAGAGCACCTTACATCACCGTACGAAACATTAAAACTAAAAAAATAAACCTAATGAATTCGTCCGAGTCCTTCGAACATCGTACGACAACTTAGGACATCTTACGACTTTCTATGCCATATTAGCACCATGAAAAGCAAGTTAGTTTAATGTTGGACGCCTTACAACTCCTAACAACACCTTACGAAACCTTAAAACTCCTTAATAAACCTAATGAATTCGTCGAAGTCCTTTGAACATCGTATGACATCTTAGGAGATCTTACGTCTCCTTATGACACATTAGCAACCAACGTTAGTATAATGTTGGATGCCTTACATATCCTATGAACACCTTACATCACCGTACGAAACCTTAAAACTCCATAATACACCTAATGAATTCGTCCGAGTCCTTTGAACGTCATACGGCAACTTAAGACATCTTACGACTATGTATGCCATTTTAGCACCATGAAAAGCGCGTTAGTAGAATGTTGGATGCCTTACAACTCCTAACAACTCTTTACAACACCGTACGATACCTTAAAACTCCTTAATAAACCTAATGAATTCGTCGAATTCCTTTGAACATCGTACAACAACGAAGGAGATGTTTAAGCTCAGTATGCCCCACTAGCAACATGAAAAGCACGTTAGAATAATGTAGGTCCTAAGAACACCTTACATCACCGTACGAAACCTTGAAACTCCCTAATAAACCTAATAAATTCATCTGAGTCCATTGAATGTCGTACGACAACTTAAGACATCTTTCGACTATGTATGCCATATTAGCACCATGAAAAGCACTTTAGTAGAATGTTGGGCGCCTTACAACTCCTAACAACACATTACAACACCGTACGAAACCTTAAAACTCCTTATTAAACCAAATGAATTCGTCGAAGTCCTTTGAACATCGTACAACAACTCAGGAGATGTTACAACTCAGTATGCGACTTTAGCAACATGAAAAGCAAGTTAGAACAATGTAGGACGCGTTACAACTCCTAAGAGCACCTTACATCACCGTACGAAACTTTAAAACTCCATAATAAACCTAATGAATTCGTCCGAGTCCTTTGAACATCGTACGACAACTTAGGACATCTTACGACTTTGTATGCCATATTAGCATCTTCAAAAGCAAGTTAGTGTAATGTTGGACGCCTTACAACTCCTAATAACACCTTACAACACCGTACAAAACATTAAAACTCCTTAAAAAGCTAATGAATTCGTACGAGTCCTTTGAACATCGTATGACATCTTAGGACATTTTACGTCTCCTTATGACATCTTAGCAACTTGAAAAGAACATTAGTATAATGTAGGATCCCTTACAGCACTTATGAACACATTACATCACCGTACGAAACCTTAAAACTCAATAATACACCTAATGAATTCGTCCGAGTCCTTTGAACATCATACAACAACTTAAGATATCTTACGACTATGTATGCCATATTAGCACCATGAAAAGCACATTAGTAGAATGTTGGGCGCCTTACAACTCCCAACAACACCTTACAACACCGTACGAAACCTTAAAACTCCTTAATAAACCTAATGAATTCGTCGAAGTCCTTTGAACATCGTACAACAACTCAGGAGATGTTAAAGCTCAGTATGCCCCACTAGCAACATGAAAAGCACATAAGAATAATGTAGAAGGCGTAACAACTCCTAGGAACACCTTACATCACCGTACGAAACTTTGAAACTCCATAATAAACATAATAAATTCATTTGTGTCCATTGAACGTCGTACGACAACTTAAGACATCTTAGGACTATGTATGCCATATTAGCTCCATGAAAAGCACGTTAGAAGAATGTAGGGCGCCTTATAACTCTTAACAACACCTAACAACACCGTACGAAACCTTAAAACTCCTTAATAAAACTAATGAATTCATATGAGTCCTTTGAACATCGTATGACATCTTAGGACATCTAACGTCTCCTTATGACATATTAGCTACTCGAAAAGAATGTTAGTATAATGTAGGATGCCTTACAGCTCCTATGAACACGTTACATCACCGTACGAAACCTTAGAACTCCATAATTCACCTAATGAATTCGTCCGAGTCCTTTGAACTTCATACGGAAATTTAAGACATCTTACGACTATGTATGCCATATTAGCACCATGAAAAGCGCATTAGTAGAATGTTGGATGCCTTACAACTCCTAACAACTCTTTACAACACCTTACGAAACCTTAAAACTCCTTAATAAACCTAATGAATTCGTCGAAGTCCTTTGAACATCGTACAACAACTTAGGACATGTTAAAGCTCAGTATGCCCCACTAGCAACATGAAAAGCACGTTAGACTAATGTAGGACACGTAACAACTCCTAAGAACACCTTACATCACCGTACTAAACTTTGAAACTCCATAATAAACCTAATAAATTCATCCTAGTCCATTGAACGTCGTACGACAACTTAAGACATCTTACGACTATGTATGCCATATTAGCACAATGAAAAGCACGTTAGTAGAATTTTGGGCGCCTTACAACTCCTAACAACACCTTACAACACCGTATGAAACCTTAAAACTCCTTAATAAACCTAATGAATTCGTCGAAGTCCTTTGAACATCGTACAACAACTCAGGAGATGTTAAAGCTCAGTATGCCCCACTAGCAACATGAAAAGCACGTTAGAATAATGTAGGAGGCGTAACAACTCCTAAGAACACCTTACATCACCGTATGAAACTTTGAAAGTCCATAATAAACCTAATAAATTCATCCGTGTCCATTGAACGTCGTACGGCAACTTAAGACATCTTAGGACTATGTATGCCATATTAGCAACATGAAAAGCACGTTAGAAGAATGTTGGGTGCCTTACAACTATTAACAACACCTAACAACACCGTACGAAACCTTAAAACTCCTAAACAAAACTAATGAATTCGTATGAGTCCTTTGAACATCGTATGACATCTTAGGACATCTTACGTCTCCTTATGACATATTAGCTACTCGAAAAGAACGTTAGTATAATGTTGGATGCCTTACAGCTCCTATGTCTGACATCTGCCCCAAACCCGAACCCGAATGCCCGTCTCGGACCCGAAGTTGTTACCCGTTAAATTGTAATCGTATTTATTTCTTCAAAGTGTAAGGTTCATTATTATTATTATAAATAAACACATTGATTCTACGTTGTTCCCGTCTCAATTAACTTCACATTTCAAAACGTTCACGTATAACGAATAAATAATGGTGGAACTATAAATCTCAACATATATATATATATATATATAAATAAAAAAAATATATATATATATATATATATATAAATATATATATAGTTCGTAAAAGAAAATTAGTAAAAACGTTAAACCAAAACGCCTCCTAAGTCTCGAAATAGCCTCGTAAAAGCTTAAACGAACTAAAACTATAAAAACGTCTCGTATGTAACTGTTACACTTGAATTTAGTTAAGTTGGTTAGTTAAAAGTTATATAATTAACTTTGGGTTGAATCTGTCAACTTTCAAACTAGTAATAAATGTTTAAAACTGAATTCGTTAAACTATCTAAACGTAAGGGACCGGTTATGTAAATAGTTAAGTTACACATTTAACCCAGCCCCCACCCATTTCACCCGCATTTCCGGCGAAACACAACTCCGGCCACATTGGCCGGAAAATGCCGAGGTCCGGCGACTCAATTTTACCCGATTTTAACACCAAAAATCAAATTAAAAGCCATGGAAATGACCGTAGACCAGTTTCGAAACCCCTACTACCTTCAATTCATTGATTAATCCACTTGAATCCTTGTTTATTGCAAATCCAAAACCGTTTTCAAAACCCACAATTCAAATCATTCCATAACGCATTCAAACGGTAAATTACATTAACAAAAATCATTAACCTTGCGTTTTGAATTCATTAGAGACAATCAATTGGAGTAATCACATCGAATTGACCATCTAATTAACCAAACAAATCCGTAACCAACCCTTAACTCATTCGACTACCTACGGATCACCAAAATACAATTCTTTTGACAAAAACACTCATCGTTACCTGCTATCACTCTCTGTTCGTTCAATTCCTAGCAAGAACATCTAAAACTCAACTCTTGATTCACAAAACCGCCGCCCCTGTTCATCGTGTTCATCGACGAGATTCGTTAACAATCAAGTAAGTTTTATATATCAAAATGATCACGATTCAACGTATATTAAAAGCCTTATGGTTAATTTGGATGAGATTAACAGGTTTGGACGAATTGGTTTAATCACGGTTCTAGGGCTTATATTGAAGATGGGGTATTGCTTGTGTTCAGATTAAAACAATTAAAAGTCATTTTAATTAACAAAAGTTTCGCCTGGTCCAGCGGTGGATTGTATGTTTGTAAGAAGCCGTGACCCGGGTTCGAAACCTACTGCCCACACTTGTCCAATTTTATGTTTTTCTTTACAAACATAAAAACTCATAGTTTCAATATTTATTTAAACATATAATAATGCTTTAATCAATAAGTAATATTACAAATATTATTTCGCGAGGTACTAAAATGGATTCGTAATAAATAAAATACATATACGAAAATACAATTACGGTTCGTACCAATATCCCAAATGGTATTTCAAAACCCTAATTCCCAATTTATACCATAGAACCCTAAATCCCAAAATCCGAAACCCTAGATCTCGGATTTGTGATTCTCATTACTATGTGATTCGTTTCTAAATTAGGTTTCCCAATTATTTAGGTGATTCTAATAGTTGGGCAATCCTCGGTTCTCGTTAACTACGTTTATTGTGATTCGATACTTATTGCACTTCAAGGTGAGTAAACTCACTCCCCTTTTTACTATTTTCGTTTTGGGGCTGAAATACGTGTTTCGATATTACTACGGTTTCGTTTCTTTTGTTCTATTTCAAAATGAGATCATTTGATGTGTTAATCTTGTATGGCCACAGGATGCAAAATTATGTGTTAGCCAATAGTATTAGTATTATCTCGTAATTTCCACCGGTACGATGTTAGCGCTAATGGCTTGACAAGCCCACCTACACTTAATGGCCTAGTAGGTGATTTGACCCGGCGATTCGTTTGGTTTCGTTGGTTACTAGATTCGATATGTGATGCTTGTTACGATGTTGCTATGACCCTTTAGATGCGTAAACATTTATTGATAACAGATATGTCGAGACGGTTAAATGACGGTTAAACAATAGTTATCAATATTTGTAACATGAGTGGTTCTCATGACTTGTTGCTACAGTTACGAGGATTCGTTGTATGTTTCGTTGGTCATGGTTGAGTAATATAATACAATTGCTATACACATAAGATTGAGAAACATAATTTATAATGATCTCGGATTTCATATTTATGTACTATTAACTGTGTTTTTACTCACTAGCTAATTCTTTAGCTAACTTATTTTACACGTTTTTCAGGTGGTGTTTGATTCAGTTTTGGTTCAAGACATTAGGATGCTTCGGACCTAGAATAAAAAGACAATAAACATTATGTAATTGTCGTTTTCTGTTACGGGTTTTATGACTATTGAATGCTTCTTTATGTCACGACATTATTGCTCAATTAATATTAAAATATGCAATTAGTGTGCCATGTGCTTTGTACTTTGATATCCGATTCACTTGACGCGCCCGGTGTTTTCCGCCGCCGGGCGGGGTGTCACAGTTTGGTATCAGAGCCATGGTTGTAAGGAACTAGGATAGGGTATTAGAAACACACCGACCTAGACTATAACCTAAGAGTCCTTAGTACAAATAGTTTGTGCTTAGAAAAGTCTTCTAGAACTTATTTCCTTATTTCTTTTTATGAATCTTTCTATGCCTTTTCTTTGTCTTATTTCTTATCCGATTTCGCGAAGGAGCTACAAGAGACTCATCTGTATGATTTGGATCTTTCTCTTTGTGGAATCTCATCATCGTCTTAAGTAAGTTTGAAACGTGGGAATGTGTGCAATCCGGAAGGGGGAAACGCCTGTATCGCGGACATCCTGTCTAAGGCAAAGCATTTCGTATAAATCTCTTTAAGAGACTTGTATGCTTACCTGGGGATGTACGAGATGAGTGTGAACCTATAGGCTAAAGCACGCTTTCTCGAACACGTTGAAAACGAACTTAATACATTGATAAGTCATTAGTGTCCAAAACCAAGACACACTTCTAAGCCGTTGAAATTTCATTTTCTTAAAGATCCCATGATTTTCATTTCTACGATTTATAATTATTTCTATGAATTTTTATAGTGATTCAAATGATATTCCAACTTCATTTACTAATGTTTCTAAAGTTTCTAAGTGATTTTCTATGATATGTTCAAAGGATTCTATGATGTTCTAAGTACTATCACTATTTCATTGAATCGAAATTTCTTATCTTTCCAAAATTTCTATGGTATGTTTCAAAAGATTCTATGATATTCTAAGTGGAACGAGGTGCTATTATTACATCGGGTGTTTCTATCGGCCAAAGATGTTGCTACGAAACCGTTATTCTACGATTGATCATTCCATTTATTTCTAAGCTACAATAATATTTATGCGATATACTCGCTAGTTTTTCCATATAACACAATTACATCGTTGTAAACCAAACATTTCAAATCAAAACTAAGACATATCTCAATCGAATTATCCAAAACTTCAGATCAAGCATGTATCGATTTCCGAATCTAAGTTGTACTTCAAATCCTAAATCAATTATCGACTCTCCAATTAAAGGGTCGTTATGATTTCTAAATTACAGTCAAGGCTAATTTCCATAACTAAATAAAAGTTAACGGACTTTGCTATTCGTATAAGCTAACGTATTCGAAACGAACGTCTACCCTCAAAATATTTCAACTTGACTTCTACACTCAAATAGATTCAAAACTACTCATCCAACTACAAGATTCTAATCCAATTTCTAATCCATCATTAAAACGATAAATCTACTATCAAATTATGAACTAACCATCAAAACATGTTCTCATTAATCAACTACACGATACTATCCATGAATTCGTTATCCAAATCTAACGAGAACTCACTACACAACTATTTTTGAACTCATTCAACTAAATGTTTTCATCTATACATATGACCACCAACAAAATTCTACGCAACTAGTCTTCATGAACTAATCCGAACCCAATGTGTTTCATTTATAAACTCGTCACCCTAACACAACGTGCAATCAATGGACTTTGTAAAACTAACGGTATTCGATTCTATTAAAATAATTTTCTTATTTTCCCAAACAAAAATATATATACATATATATTTAAAAAAAAACAAACAGAATTTTAATAACCTTTTGGTCTTGGTATCTTGTAAAAAAAAAGGAATGTATGTACATATAAATTTCGTGATAAATGATTTATGTTTTTCCAATACTTATAACTTAAATTGTGTCGTTTATTTTCAAATCAATCATCTTATCTATGGTAAAGATCAAAACTTTCAACTTTTTAGTTAGCTTTTAAAACTACATTATATAAAAACAGTATCATCCCTTATAAAATTGTTTACCTCCATAGTCAACACAGTTGGTTTACCTAAAGCTGTCGGTCATATAAATACAAACACCTTAGAAGTTAAATTCAATTGCAACTAAGTGATCTATTCATTCGAACTATAAATTGGATTATCCGCATATCAAAATTTCTTGAAACTAATTTTTCTAAAGATCCGAATAAACTATATTATTACATATACACCATCAACTAATGCTTATGAACTGGTCAACATCAGAAAACCTAGATAATTACATCTTACACACATAGAATCGATTTTCACAAACTTAAGTGTTACTATCCTAGTACTCGAATTTGACTATCTATATCGTTGAACAAAGTTATTATATGAGCAATGTCTACCTAATGGACGTCAGTTTCTTCGGAATCATCAATCTACTTATCATCTTAATATGATTTTCCTAAGTACTATTTCTATCAAGTATGATAACAATACCTATACATATCATCATTTTAATCTAAAGTTGTTGTGTACTTCCGACTCGCACGTGATCAAATGAGCTGTGGAGTCCATGCAAAAACTAAAGTAATTACGGGTGCACACGGAATTATGAAAGTTGGTGCATGGGAACCATAGTAAGTTTTGTCTTGTGTAGCTGGGCCATATTTAATCATCTTATTCTCACTTGACTTGTCTACACATTTTACTAATTGCATATAAGCCACTTAATTATGTGTAAGGTTACTTAATTCATTTCAAACATTCTATTAATCACGACTATTCTCGACGATCATTTAAATAATTCTAAATCCATATACTTCAAATATTTCATTTGCAAGATGGTATCCCATTCTATTCCTATATTGAGTAGCAAATAAAATTTATTTGAATCTACATACAAATAGTTCAACCGAACTCTTATAGGTGAAAAGAGTTAAATAAACAATTCTCAATGAGACAAAGCAAATTAAAAATAAATAACTTCTTGATCTCGTTATTTAAAAACAATGTCTCAATCAAAATGCTTATCTATCCATCGATCGAATTCCCAAGAGTTTCTTGTGAGATGAAACTCCCTACGGAAGTGGGCAGTGTTCATCCCGTGATTCATGTCTCTAATCTGAAGAAGTACTTATCCGATAAAAATCTCATTGTGCATATCGCTAATGAATCGAAGCAATATATTGAACGAACATTGGAAATTATGGACCGTGAAGTCAAACAACTAAAGCGTAATCAGATACCAATTGTTAACGATCGTTGAAACTCAAATGTGAACATGAATTTAAGACCAAATGAAGGTTAAGTATCCGCATCTTTTTTTTGCATCATCTTCTTCTACTTCGGTTTGAGCAAATTTCGGGACGAAATTTCTATAAGGAGGAGAGACTGTGACATCTGCCCCAAACCCGAACCCGAATGCCCGTCTCGGACCCGAAGTTGTTACCCGTTAAATTGTAATCGTATTTATTTCTTCAAAGTGTAAGGTTCATTATTATTATTATAAATAAACACATTGATTCTACGTTGTTCCCGTCTCAATTAACTTCACATTTCAAAACGTTCACGTATAACGAATAAATAATGGTGGAACTATAAATCTCAACATATATATATATATATATATATATATATATATATATATATATATATATATATATATATATATATAAATATATATATAGTTCGTAAAAGAAAATTAGTAAAAACATTAAACCAAAACGCCTCCTAAGTCTCGAAATAGCCTCGTAAAAGCTTAAACGAACTAAAACTATAAAAACGTCCCGTATGTAACAGTTACGCTTGAATTTAGTTAAGTTGGTTAGTTAAAAGTTATATAACTAACTTTGGGTTGAATCTGTCAACTTTCAAACTAGTAATAAATGTTTAAAACTGAATTCGTTAAACTATCTAAACATAAGGGACCGGTTATGTAAATAGTTAAGTTACACATTTAACCCAGCCTCCCACCCATTTCACCCGCATTTCCGGCGAAACACAACTCCGGCCACATTGGCCGGAAAATGCCGAGGTCCGGCGACTCAATTTTACCCGATTTTAACACCAAAAATCAAATTAAAAGCCATGGAAATGACCGTAGACCAGTTTCGAAACCCCTACTACCTTCAATTCATTGATTAATCCACTTGAATCCTTGTTTATTGCAAATCCAAAACCGTTTTCAAAACCCACAATTCAAATCATTCCATAACGCATTCAAACGGTAAATTACATTAACAAAAATCATTAACCTTGCGTTTTGAATTCATTAGAGACAATCAATTGGAGTAATCACATCGAATTGACCATCTAATTAACCAAACAAATCCGTAACCAACCCTTAACTCATTCGACTACCTACGGATCACCAAAATACAATTCTTTTGACAAAAACACTCATCGTTACCTGCTATCACTCTCTGTTCGTTCAATTCCTAGCAAGAACATCTAAAACTCAACTCTTGATTCACAAAACCGCCGCCCCTGTTCATCGTGTTCATCGACGAGATTCGTTAACAATCAAGTAAGTTTTATATATCAAAATGATCACGATTCAACGTAGATTAAAAGCCTTATGGTTAATTTGGATGAGATTAACAGGTTTGGACGAATTGGTTTAATCACGGTTCTAGGGCTTATATTGAAGATGGGGTATTGCTTGTGTTCAGATTAAAACAATTAAAAGTCATTTTAATTAACAAAAGTTTCGCCTGGTCCAGCGGTGGATTGTATGTTTGTAAGAAGCCGTGACCCGGGTTCGAAACCTACTGCCCACACTTGTCCAATTTTATGTTTTTCATTTCTTAAACATTCAGTCTTATTTAACTAATAACCTAACAATAAATTTAAGTTAAAACTATTTTACAAACCTTAAAACTCCTTAATAAACCTAATGAATTCGTCGAAGTCCTTTGAACATCGTACGATAACTCAGGATATGTTACAACTCAGTATGTATTAGCAACATGAAAAGCAAGTTAGAACAATGTAGGACGCGTTACAACTCCTAAGAGCACCTTACATCACCGTACGAAACTTTAAAACTCCATAATAAACCTAATGAATTCGTCCGAGTCCTTTGAACATCGTACGACAACTTAGGACATCTTACGACTTTGTATGCCATATTAGCACCTTCAAAAGCAAGTTAGTGTAATGTTGGACGCCTTACAACTCCTAACAACACCTTACAACACCGTACGAAACATTAAAACTCCTTAAAAAGCTAATGAATTCGTACGAGTCCTTTGAACATCGTATGACATCTTAGGACATTTTACGTCTCCTTATGACATCTTAGCAACTCGAAAAGAACATTAGTATAATGTAGGATCCCTTACAGTACTTATGAACACATTACATCACCGTACGAAACCTTAAAACTCCATAATTCACCTAATGAATTCGTCCGAGTCCTTTGAACATCATACAACAACTTAAGATATCTTACGACTATGTATGCCATATTAGCACCATGAAAAGCACGTTAGTAGAATGTTGGGCGCCTTACAACTCCTAACAACACCTTAAAACACCGTACGAAACCTTAAAACTCCTTAATAAACCCAATGAATTCGTCGAAGTCCTTTGAACATCATACAACAACTCAGGAGATGTTAAAGCTCAGTATGCCCCACTAGCAACATGAAAAGCACGTTAGAATATTGTAGGAGGCGTACCGCTCCTAAGAACACCTTACATCACCGTACGAAACTTTGAAAGTCCATAATAAACCTAATAAATTCATCCGTGTCCATTGAACGTCGTACGGCAACTTAAGACATCTTAGGACTATGTATGCCATATTAGCAACATGAAAAGCACGTTAGAAGAATGTTGGGCGCCTTACAACTCTTAACAACACCTAACAACACCGTACGAAACCTTAAAACTCCTTAATAAAACTAATGAATTCGTACGAGTCCTTTGAACATCGTATGACATCTTAGGACCTTTTACGTCTCCTTATGACATCTTAGCAACTCGAAAAGAACATTAGTATAATGTAGGATCCCTTACAGCACTTATGAACACATTACAACACCGTACGAAACCTTAGAACTCCATAATTCACCTAATGAATTCTTCTGAGTCCTTTGAACGTCATACGGCAATTTAAGACATCTTACAACTATGTATGCCATATTAGCACCATGAAAAGCACGTTAGTAGAATGTTGGGCGCCTTACAACTCCTAACAACACCTTACAACTCCGTACGAAACCTTAAAACTCCTTAATAAACCTAACGAATTCATCGAAGTCCTTTGAACATTGTACAACAAGTCAGGGGATGTTAAAGCACGGTATGCCCCACTAGCAACATGAAAAGCACGTTAGAATAATGTAGGAGGCGTAACAACTCCTAAGAACACCTTACATCAGCGTACGAAACTTTGAGACTCCATAATAAACCTAATAAATTCATCCGTGTCCATTGAACGTCGTACGTTAACTTAAGACATCTTAGGACTATGTATGCCATATTAGCACCATGAAATGCATGTTACTAGAATGTTGGGCGCCTTACAACTCCTAATAACACCTTACAACATCGTACGAAACCTTAAAAATCTTTAATAAACCTAATGAATTCGTCGAAGTCCTTTGAACATCGTACGACAACTTAGGAGATGTTACAACTAAGTATGCGACATTAGCAACATGAAAAGCAAGTTAGAACAATGTAGGACGCGTTACAACTCCTAAGAGCACCTTACATCACCGTACGAAACTTTAAAACTCCAAATTAAACCTAATGAATTTGTACGAGTCCTTTGAACATCGTACGACAACTTAGGACATCTTACGACTTTGAATGCCATATTAGGACGTTGAAAAGCAAGTTGGTGTAATGTTGGACGCCTTACAACTCCTAACAACTCTTTACAACACTGTACGAAACCTTAAAACTCCTAAATAAACCTAATGAATTCGTCGAAGTCCTTTGAACATCGTACAACAACTCAGGAGATGTTAAAGCTCAGTATGCCCCTCTAGCAACATGAAAAGTACGTTAGAATAATGTAGGACGCGTAACAACTCCTAAGGACACCATACATCACAGTACGAAACTTTGAAACTCCATAATAAACCTAATAAATTCATCCTAGTCCATTGAACGTCGTACGACAACTTAAGATATTTTACGACTATGTATGCCGTATTAGCACCATGAAAAGCACATCAAAGAATGTTGGGTGCCTTACAACTCCTAACAACACCTTACAACATCGTATGAAACCTTAAAACTCCTTAATAAACCTAATGAATTCGTCGAAGTCCTTTGAACATCGTACAACAACGAAGGAGATGTTCAAGCTCAGTATGCCCCACTAGCAACATGAAAAGCTCGTTAGAATAATGTAGGACGCGTAACAACTCCTAAGAACACCTTACATCACCGTACGAAACTTTGAAACTCCATAATAAACCTAATAAATTCATCTGAGTCCATTGAACGTCGTACGACAACTTAAGACATCTTTCGACTATGTATGCCATATTAGCACCATGAAAAGCACGTTAGTAGAATGTTGGGCGCCTTACAACTCCTAACAACACATTACAACACCGTACGAAACCTTAAAACACCTTATTAAACCAAATGAATTCGTCGAAGTCCTTTGAACATCGTACAACAACTCAGGAGATGTTACAACACAGTATGCGACATTAGCAACATGAAAAGCAAGTTAGAACAATGTAGGACGCGTTACAACTCCTAAGAGCACCTTACATCACCGTACGAAACTTTAAAATTCCATAATAAACCTAATGAATTCGTCCGAGTCCTTTGAACATCGTACGACAACTTAGGACATCTTACGACTTTGTATGCCATATTAGCACCTTCAAAAGCAAGTTAGTGTAATGTTGGACGCCTTACAACTCCTAACAACACCTTACAACACCGTACGAAACATTAAAACTCCTTAAAAAGCTAATGAATTCGTACGAGTTGAACATCGTATGACATCTTAGGACATTTTACGTCTCCTTATGACATCTTAGCAACTCGAAAAGAACATTAGTATAATGTAGGATCCCTTACAGCACTTATGAACACATTACATCACAGTACGAAACCTTAAAACTCCATAATACACCTAATGAATTCGTCCGAGTCCTTTAAACATCATACAGCAACTTAAGATATCTTACGACTATGTATGCCATATTAGCACCATGAAAAGCACGTTAGTAGAATGTTGGGCGCCTTACAACTCCTAACAACACCTTACAACACCGTACGAAACCTTAAAACTCCTTAATAAACCTAATGAATTCGTCGAAGTCCTTTGAACATCGTACAACAACTCAGGAGATGTTAAAGCTCAGTATGCCCCACTAGCAACATGAAAAGCAGGTTAGAATAATGTAGGAGGCGTAACAACTCCTAGGAACACCTTACATCACCGTACGAAACATTGAAACTCCATAATAAACATAATAAATTCATTTGTGTCCATTGAACGTCGTACGACAACTTAAGACATCTTAGGACTATGTATGCCATATTAGCTCCATGAAAAGCATGTTAGAAGAATGTTGGGCGCCTTACAACTCTTAACAACACCTAACAACACCGTACGAAACCTTAAAACTCCTTAATAAATCTAATGAATTCGTATGAGTCCTTTGAACATCGTATGACATCTTAGGACATCTTACGTCTCCTTATGACATATTAGCTACTCGAAAAGAATGTTAGTATAATGTAGGATGCCTTACAGCTCCTATGAACACGTTACATCACCGTACGAAACCTTAGAACTCCATAATTCACCTAATGAATTTGTCCGAGTCCTTTGAACTTCATACGGAAATTTAAGACATCTTACGACTATGTATGCCATATTAGCACCATGAAAAGCGCATTAGTAGAATGTTGGATGCCTTACAACTCGTAACAACTCTTTACAACACCTTACGAAACCTTAAAACTCCTTAATAAACCTAATGAATTCGTCGAAGTCCTTTGAACATCGTACAACAACTCAGGACATGTTAAAGCTCAGTATGCCCCACTAGCAACATGAAAAGCACGTTAGAATAATGTAGGAGGCGTAACAACTCCTAAGAACACCTTACATCACCGTACGAAACTTTGAAAGTCCATCATAAACCTAATAAATTCATCCGTGTCCATTGAACTTCGTACGGCAACTTAAGACATGTTACGACTATGTATGCCATATTAGCACCATGAAAAGCACGTTAGTAGAATGTTGGGCGCCTTACAACTCCTAACAACACCTTACAACATCGTATGAAACCTTAAAACTCCTTAATAAACCTAATGAATTCGTCGAAGTCCTTTGAACATCGTACAACAACGAAGGAGATGTTCAAGCTCAGTATGCCCCACTAGCAACATGAAAAGCTCGTTAGAATAATGTAGGACGCGTAACAACTCCTAAGAACACCTTACATCACCGTACGAAACTTTGAAACTCCATAATAAACCTAATAAATTCATCTGAGTCCATTGAACGTCGTACGACAACTTAAGACATCTTTCGACTATGTATGCCATATTAGCACCATGAAAAGCACGTTAGTAGAATGTTGGGCGCCTTACAACTCCTAACAACACATTACAACACCGTACGAAACCTTAAAACACCTTATTAAACCAAATGAATTCGTCGAAGTCCTTTGAACATCGTACAACAACTCAGGAGATGTTACAACACAGTATGCGACATTAGCAACATGAAAAGCAAGTTAGAACAATGTAGGACGTGTTACAACTCCTAAGAGCACCTTACATCACCGTACGAAACTTTAAAATTCCATAATAAACCTAATGAATTCGTCCGAGTCCTTTGAACATCGTACGACAACTTAGGACATCTTACGACTTTGTATGCCATATTAGCACCTTCAAAAGCAAGTTAGTGTAATGTTGGACGCCTTACAACTCCTAACAACACCTTACAACACCGTACGAAACATTAAAACTCCTTAAAAAGCTAATGAATTCGTACGAGTTGAACATCGTATGACATCTTAGGACATTTTACGTCTCCTTATGACATCTTAGCAACTCGAAAAGAACATTAGTATAATGTAGGATCCCTTACAGCACTTATGAACACATTACATCACAGTACGAAACCTTAAAACTCCATAATACACCTAATGAATTCGTCCGAGTCCTTTAAACATCATACAGCAACTTAAGATATCTTACGACTATGTATGCCATATTAGCACCATGAAAAGCACGTTAGTAGAATGTTGGGCGCCTTACAACTCCTAACAACACCTTACAACACCGTACGAAACCTTAAAACTCCTTAATAAACCTAATGAATTCGTCGAAGTCCTTTGAACATCGTACAACAACTCAGGAGATGTTAAAGCTCAGTATGCCCCACTAGCAACATGAAAAGCAGGTTAGAATAATGTAGGAGGCGTAACAACTCCTAGGAACACCTTACATCACCGTACGAAACATTGAAACTCCATAATAAACATAATAAATTCATTTGTGTCCATTGAACGTCGTACGACAACTTAAGACATCTTAGGACTATGTATGCCATATTAGCTCCATGAAAAGCATGTTAGAAGAATGTTGGGCGCCTTACAACTCTTAACAACACCTAACAACACCGTACGAAACCTTAAAACTCCTTAATAAATCTAATGAATTCGTATGAGTCCTTTGAACATCGTATGACATCTTAGGACATCTTACGTCTCCTTATGACATATTAGCTACTCGAAAAGAATGTTAGTATAATGTAGGATGCCTTACAGCTCCTATGAACACGTTACATCACCGTACGAAACCTTAGAACTCCATAAATCACCTAATGAATTTGTCCGAGTCCTTTGAACTTCATACGGAAATTTAAGACATCTTACGACTATGTATGCCATATTAGCACCATGAAAAGCGCATTAGTAGAATGTTGGATGCCTTACAACTCGTAACAACTCTTTACAACACCTTACGAAACCTTAAAACTCCTTAATAAACCTAATGAATTCGTCGAAGTCCTTTGAACATCGTACAACAACTCAGGACATGTTAAAGCTCAGTATGCCCCACTAGCAACATGAAAAGCACGTTAGAATAATGTAGGAGGCGTAACAACTCCTAAGAACACCTTACATCACCGTACGAAACTTTGAAAGTCCATCATAAACCTAATAAATTCATCCGTGTCCATTGAACTTCGTACGGCAACTTAAGACATGTTACGACTATGTATGCCATATTAGCACCATGAAAAGCACGTTAGTAGAATGTTGGGCGCCTTACAACTCCTAACAACACCTTACAACACCGTATGAAACCTTAAACTCCTTAATAAACCTAATGAATTTGTCGAAGTCCTTTGAACATCGTACAACAACTCAGGAGATGTTAAAGCTCAGTATGTCCCACTAGCAACATGAAAAGCACATTAGAATAATGTAGGAGGCGTAACAACTCCTAAGAACACCTTACATCACCGTACGAAACTTTGAAAGTCCATCATAAACCTAATAAATTCATCCGTGTCCATTGAACGTCGTACGGCGACTTAAGACATGTTATGACTTTGTATGCCATATTAGCACCATTAAAAGCACGTTAGTAGAATGTTGGGCGCCTTACAACTCCTAACAACACCTTACAACACCGTACAAAACCTTAAAACTCCTTAATGAACCTAATAAATTCGTCGAAGTCCTTTGAACATCGTACAACAACTCAGGAGATGTTAAAGCTCAGTATGCCCCACTAGCAACATGAAAAGCACGTTAGAATAATGTAGGAGGCGTAACAACTCCTAATAACACCTTACATCACCGTACGAAACTTTGAAACTCCATAATAAACCTAATAAATTCATCCGTGTCCATTGAACGTCGTACGACAACTTAAGACATCTTAGGACTATGTATGCCATATTAGCACCATGAAAAGCACGTTACTAGAATGTTGGGCGCCTTACAACTCCTAATAACACCTTACAACACCGTACGAAACCTTAAAACTCTTTAATAAACCTAATGAATTCGTCGAAGTTCTTTGAACATCGTACGACAACTTAGGAGATGTTACAACTAAGTATGCGACATTAGCAACATGAAAAGCAAGTTAGAACAATGTAGGACGCGCTACAACTCCTAAGAGCACCTTACATCACCGTACGAAACTTTAAAACTCCATAGTAAACCTAATGAATTTGTCCGAGTCCTTTGAACATCGTACGACAACTTAGGACATCTTACGACTTTGTATGCCATATTAGCACCTTGAAAAGCAAGTTAGTGTAATGTTGGACGCCTTACAACTCCTAACGACTCTTTACAACACTGTACGAAACCTTAAAACTCCTAAATAAACCTAATGAATTCGTCGAAGTCCTTTGAACATCATACAACAACTCCGGAAATGTTAAAGCTCAGTATGCCCCTCTAGCAGCATGAAAAGTACGTTAGAATAATGTAGGACGCGTAACAACTCCTAAGAACACCATACATCACAGTACGAAACTTTGAAACTCCATAATAAACCTAATAAATTCATCCTAGTCCATTGAACGTCGTACGACAACTTAAGATATTTTACGACTATGTATGTCGTACTAGCACCATGAAAAGCACGTTAATAGAATGTTGGGTGCCTTACAACTCCTAACAACACCGTACGAAACCTTAAAGCTCCTTAATAAACCTAATGAATTCGTCGAAGTCCTTTGAACATCGTACGACAACTCAGGAGATGTTACAACTCAGTATGCGACATTAGCAACATGAAAAGCAAGTTAGAACAATGTAGGACGCGTTGCAACTCCTAAGAGCACCTTACATCACCGTACGAAACTTTAAAACTCCATAATAAACCTAATGAATGCGTCCGAGTCCTTTGCACATCGTACCACAACTTAAGATATCTTACGACTATGTATGCCATATTAGCACCATGAAAAGCACGTTAGTAGAATGTTGGGCGCCTTACAACTCCTAACAACACCTTACAACACCGTACGAAACCTTAAAACTCCTTAATAAAGCTAATGAATTCGTACGAGTCCTTTGAACATCGTATGACATCTTAGGACATCTTACGTCTCCTTATGACATCTTAGCAACTCGAAAAGAACGTTAGTATAATGTAGGATCCCTTACAGCTCTAATGAACACGTTGCATCACCGTACGAAACCTTAAAACTCCATAATACACCTAATGAATTCGTCCGAGTCCTTTGAACGACATACGGCAATTTAAGACATCTTACGACTATGTATGCCATATTAGCACCATGAAAAGCGCAATAGTAGAATGTTGGATGCCTTACAACTCCTAACAACTCTTTACAACACCTTACGAAACCTTAAAACTCCTTAATAAACCTAATGAATTCGTCGAAGTCCTTTGAACATCGTACAACCACTCAAGACATGTTAAAGCTCAGTATGCCCCACTAGCAACATGAAAAGCACGTTAGAATAATGTAGGACACGTAACAACTCCTAAGAACACCTTACATCACCGTACGAAACTTTGAAACTCCATAATAAACCTAATAAATTCATCCTAGTCCGTTGAACGTCGTACGGCAACTTAAGACATCTTACGACTATGTATGCCATACTAGCACCATGAAAAGCATGTTAGTAGAATGTTGGGCGCCTTACAACTCCTAACAACACCTTACAACACCGTAGGAAACCATAAAACTCCTTAATAAACCTAATGAATTCGTCGAAGTCTTTTGAACACCGTACGATAACTCAGGATATGTTACAACTCAGTATGCGACATTAGCAACATGAAAAGAAAGTTAGAACAATGTAGGACGCGTTACAACTCCTAAGAGCACCTTACATCACCGTACGAAACTTTAAAACTCCATAATAAACCTAATGAATGCGTCCGAGTCCTTTGCACATCGTACCACAACTTAAGATATCTTACGACTATGTATGCCATATTAGTACCATGAAAAGCACGTTAGTAGAATGTTGGGCGCCTTACAACTCCTAACAACACCTTACAACACCGTACGAAACCTTAAAACTCCTTAATGAACCTAATAAATTCGTCGAAGTCCTTTGAACATCGTACAACAACTCAGGAGTTGTTAAAGCTCAGTATGCCCCACTAGCAACATGAAAAGCACGTTAGAATAATGTAGGAGGCGTAACAACTCCTAAGAACACCTTACATCACCGTACGAAACTTTGAAACTCCATAATAAACCTAATAAATTCATCTGTGTCCATTGAACGTCGTACGACAACTTAAGACATCTTAGGACTATGTATGCCATATTAGCACCATGAAAAGCACGTTACTAGAATGTTGGGCGCCTTACAACTCCTAATAAAACCTTACAACACCGTACGAAACCTTAAAACTCTTTAATAAACCTAATGAATTCGTCGAAGTCCTTTGAACATCGTACGACAACTCAGGAGATGTTACAACTAAGTATGCGACATTAGCAACATGAAAAGCAAGTTAGAACAATGTAGGACGCGTTACAACTCCTAAGAGCACCTTACATCACCGTACGAAACTTTAAAACTCCATAATAAACCTAATGAATTCGTCCGAGTCCTTTGAACATCGTACGACAACTTAGGACATCTTACGACTTTGTATGCCATATTAGCACCTTGAAAAGCAAGTTAGTGTAATGTTGGACGCCTTACAACTCCTAACGACTCTTTACAACACTGTACGAAACCTTAAAACTCCTAAATAAACCTAATGAATTCGTCGAAGTCCTTTGAACATCATACAACAACTCCGGAAATGTTAAAGCTCAATATGCCCCTCTAGCAACATGAAAAGTACGTTAGAATAATGTAGGACGCGTAACAACTCCTAAGAACACCATACATCACAGTACGAAACTTTGAAACTCCATAATAAACCTAATAAATTCATCCTAGTCCATTGAACGTCGTACGGCAACTTAAGATATTTTACGACTATGTATGCCGTACTAGCACCATGAAAAGCACGTTAATAGAATGTTGGGTGCCTTACAACTCCTAACAACACCTTACAACACCGTACGAAACCTTAAAGCTCCTTAATAAACCTAATGAATTCGTCGAAGTCCTTTGAACATCGTACGACAACTCAGGAGATGTTACAACTCAGTATGCGACATTAGCAACATGAAAAGCAAGTTAGAACAATGTAGGACGCGTTACAACTCCTAAGAGCACCTTACATCACCGTACGAAACTTTAAAACTCCATAATAAACCTAATGAATTCGTCCGAGTCCTTTGAACATCGTACGAAAACTTAGGAAATCTTATGACTTTTTATGCCATATTAGCACCTTGAAAAGCAAGTTAGTGTAATGTTGGACGCCTTACAACTCCTAACAACACCTTACAACATCGTACGAAACATTAAAACTCCTTAATAAAGCTAATGAATTCGTACGAGTCCTTTGAACATCGTATGACATCTTAGGACATCTTACGTCTCCTTATGACATCTTAGCAACTCGAAAAGAACGTTAGTATAATGTAGGATCCCTTACAGCTCTAATGAACACGTTGCATCACCGTACGAAACCTTAAAACTCCATAATACACCTAATGAATTCGTCCGAGTCCTTTGAACGACATACGGCAATTTAAGACATCTTACGACTATGTATGCCATATTAGCACCATGAAAAGCGCAATAGTAGAATGTTGGATGCCTTACAACTCCTAACAACTCTTTACAACACCTTACGAAACCTTAAAACTCCTTAATAAACCTAACGAATTCGTCGAAGTCCTTTGAACATCGTACAACCACTCAAGACATGTTAAAGCTCAGTATGCCCCACTAGCAACATGAAAAGCACGTTAGAATAATGTAGGACACGTAACAACTCCTAAGAACACCTTACATCACCGTACGAAACTTTGAAACTCCATAATAAACCTAATAAATTCATCCTAGTCCGTTGAACGTCGTACGGCAACTTAAGACATCTTACGACTATGTATGCCATATTAGCACCATGAAAAGCATGTTAGTAGAATGTTGGGCGCCTTACAACTCCTAACAACACCTTATTACAACACCGTAGGAAACCATAAAACTCCTTAATAAACCTAATGAATTCGTCGAAGTCTTTTGAACACCGTACGATAACTCAGGATATGTTACAACTCAGTATGCGACATTAGCAACATGAAAAGAAAGTTAGAACAATGTAGGACGCGTTACAACTCCTAAGAGCACCTTACATCACCGTACGAAACTTTAAAACTCCATAATAAACCTAATGAATGCGTCCGAGTCCTTTGCACATCGTACCACAACTTAAGATATCTTACGACTATGTATGCCATATTAGCACCATGAAAAGCACGTTAGTAGAATGTTGGGCGCCTTACAACTCCTAACAACACCTTACAACACCGTACGAAACCTTAAAACTCCTTAATGAACCTAATAAATTCGTCGAAGTCCTTTGAACATCGTACAACAACTCAGGAGATGTTAAAGCTCAGTATGCCCCACTAGCAACATGAAAAGCACGTTAGAATAATGTAGGAGGGGTAACAACTCCTAAGAACACCTTACATCACCGTACGAAACTTTGAAACTCCATAATAAACCTAATAAATTCATCCGTGTCCATTGAACGTCGTACGACAACTTAAGACATCTTAGGACTATGTATGCCATATTAGCACCATGAAAAGCACGTTACTAGAATGTTGGGCGCCTTACAACTCCTAATAACACCTTACAACACCGTACGAAACCTTAAAACTCTTTAATAAACGTAATGAATTCGTCGAAGTTCTTTGAACATCGTACGACAACTTAGGAGATGTTACAACTAAGTATGCGACATTAGCAACATGAAAAGCAAGTTAGAACAATGTAGGACGCGTTACAACTCCTAAGAGCACCTTACATCACCGTACGAAACTTTACAACTCCATAGTAAACCTAATGAATTTGTCCAAGTCCTTTGAACATCGTACGACAACTTAGGACATCTTACGACTTTGTATGCCATATTAGCACCTTGAAAAGCAAGTTAGTGTAATGTTGGACGCCTTACAACTCCTAACAACTCTTTACAACACTGTACGAAACCTTAAAACTCCAAAATAAAACTAATGAATTCGTCGAAGTCCTTTGAACATCGTACAATAACTCAGGAAATGTTAAAGCTCAGTATGCCTCTCTAGCAACATGAAAAGTACGTTAGAATAATGTAGGACGCGTAACAACTCCTAAGAACACAATACATCACAGTACGAAACTTTGAAACTCTATAATAAACCTAATAAATTTATCCTAGTCCATTGAACGTCGTACGGCAACTTAAGATATTTTACGACTATGTATGCCGTATTAGCACCATGAAAAGCACGTTAATAGAATGTTGGGTGCCTTACAACTCCTAACAACACCTTACAACACCGTACGAAACCTTAAAGCTCCTTAATAAACCTAATGAATTCGTCGAAGTCCTTTGAACATCGTACGACAACTCAGGAGATGTTACAACTCAGTATGCGACATTAGCAACATGAAAAGCAAGTTAGAACAATGTACGGCGCGTTACAACTCCTAAGAGCACCTTACATCACCGTACGAAACTTTAAAACTCCATAATAAACCTAATGAATTCGTCCGAGTCCTTTGAACATCGTACGAAAACTTAGGAAATCTTATGACTTTTTATGAATTCGTCAGAGTCCTTTGAACATCGTATGACATCTTAGGACATCTTACGTCTCCTTATGACATCTTAGCAACTCGAAAAGAACGTTAGTATAATGTACGATCCCTTACAGCTCTAATGAACACGTTGCATCACCGTACGAAACCTTAAAACTCCATAATACACCTAATGAATTCGTCCGAGTCCTTTGAATGTCATACGGCAACTTAAGACATCTTACAATGTTGGATGCCTTACAACTCCTAACAACTCTTTACAACACCTTACGAAACCTTAAACCTCCTTAATAAACCTAATGAATTTGTCGAGGTCCTTTGAACATCGTACAACAACTCAGGAGATGTTAAAGCTCAGTATGCCTGACTAGCAACATGAAAAGCACGTTAGAATAATGTAAGACACGTAACAACTCCTAAGAACACCTTACATCACCGTACGAAACTTTGAAACTCCATAATAAACCTAATAAATTCATCCGTGTCCATTGAACGTCGTACGACAACTTAAGACATCTTACGACTATGTATGCCATATTAGCACCATGAAAAGCATGTTAGTAGAATGTTGGGCGCCTTACAACTCCTAACAACACCTTACAACACCGTACGAAACCTTAAAACTCCTTAATAAACGTAATGAATTCGTCGAAGTCCTTTGAACATCGTACAACAACTCAGGAGATGTTAAAGCTCAGTATGCCCACTAGCAACATGAAAAGCACGTTAGAATAATGTAGGAGGCGTAACAACTCCTAAGAACACCTTACATCACCGTACGAAACTTTGAGACTCCATAATAAACCTAATAAATTCATCCGTGTCCATTGAACGTCGTACGGCAACTTAAGACATCTTAGGACTATGTATGCCATATTAGCACCATGAAAAGCACGTTACTAGAATGTTGGGCGCCTTACTACTCCTAATAACACCTTACAACACCGTACGAAACCTTAAAAATCTTTAATAAACCTAATGAATTCGTCGAAGTCCTTTGAACATCGTACGACAACTTAGGAGATGTTACAACTAAGTATGCGACACTAGCAACATGAAAAGCTCGTTAGAATAATGTAGGACATGTAACAACTCCTAAGAACACCTTACATCAACGTACGAAACTTTGAAACTCCATAATAAACCTAATAATTTCGTTCGAGTCCTTTGAACATCGTACCACAACTTAGGACATCTTACTACTATGTATGCCATATTAGTACCTTGAAAAGCATGTTAGTGTAATGTTGGACGCCTTACAATTGCTAACAACACCTTACAACACCGTACGAAACATTAAAACTCCTTAATAAAGCTAATGAATTCGTATGAGTGCTTTGAACATCGTATGACATCTTAGGACATCTTACGTCTCCTTATGACATATTAGCAACTCGAAAAGAACATTAGCATAATGTAGGATGCCTTACAGCTCATATGAACACGTTACGTCACCGTACGAAACCTTAAAACTCCATAATACACCTAATGAATTCGTCCGAGTCCTTTTAACGTCATACGGCAACTTAAGACATCTTACGACAATGTATGCCATATTAGCACCATGAAAAGCGCGTTAGTAGAATGTTGGATGCCTTACAACTCCTAACAACTCTTTACAACACCGTACGAAACCTTAAAACTCCTTAATAAACCTAATGAATTCGTCGAAGTCCTTTGAACATCGTACAACAACGAAGGAGATGTTAAAGCTCAGTATGCCCCACTAGCAACATGAAAAGCACGTTAGAATAATGTAGGACGCGTAACAACTCCTAAGAACACCTTACATCACTGTACGAAACTTTGAAACTCCATAATAAACCTAATAAATTCATCTGAGTCCATTGAACGTCGTACGGCAACTTAAGACATCTTACGACTATGTATATCATATTAGCACCATGAAAAGCACGTTAGTAGAATATTGGGAGCCTTACAACTCCTAACAACACCTTACAACACCGTACGAAACCTTAAAACTCCCTAATAAACCTAATGAATTTGTCAAAGTCCTTTGAACATCGTACAACAACTCAGGAGTTCTTACAACTAAGTATGCGACATTAGCAACATGAAAAGCAAGTTAGAACAATGTAGGACACGTTACAACTCCCAAGAGCACATTACATCACCGTACGAAACATTCAAACTCCATAATAAACCTAATGAATTCGTTGGAGTCCTTCGAACATCGTACGACAACTTAGGACATCTTATGACTTTCTATGCCATATTAGCACCATGAAAAGCATGTTAGTTTAATATTGGACGCCTTACAACTCCTAACAACACCTTACAACTCCGTATGAAACATTAAAACTTCTTAATAAACCTAATGAATTCATACGAGTCCTTTGAACATCGTATGACATCTTAGGACATCTTACGTCTCCTTATGACACATTAGCAACCAACGTTATTATAATGTAGGATGCCTTACAGATCCTATGAACACCTTACATCACCGTACGAAACCTTACGAGTCCTTTGAACATCGTATGAAATCTTATGACATCTTACATCTCCAAATGACAGATTAGCAACCAACGTTAGTATAATGTAGGATGCCTTACAGATCGTATGAACACCTTACATCACCGTACGAAACCTTAAAACTCCATAATACACCTAATGAATTCGTCAGAGTCCTTTGAACGTCATACGGCAATGTATGCCATATTAGCACCATGAAAAGCGTGTTAGTAGAATGTTGGATGCCTTACAACTCCTAACAACTCTTTACAACACCGTACGAAACCTTAAAACTCCTTAATAAACCTAATGAATTCGTCGAAGTCCTTTGAACATCGTACAACAACGAAGGAGATGTTAAAGCTGAGTATGCCCCACTAGCAACATGAAAAGCATGTTAGAATAATGTAGGACGCGTAACAACTCCTAAGAACACCTTACATCACCGTACGAAACTTTGAAACTCCATAACGAACCTAATAAATTCATTTGAGTCCATTGAACGTCGTACGGCAACTTAAGACATCTTACAACTATGTATGTCATATTAGCACCATGAAAAGCACGTTAGTAGAATATTGGGAGCCTTACAACTCCTAACAACACCTTACAACACCGTACGAAACCTTAAAACTCCTTAATAAACCTAATGAATTCGTCAAAGTCCTTTGAACATCGTACAACAACTCAGGAGATGTTACAACTAAGTATGCGACCTTAGCAACATGAAAAGCAAGTTAGAACAATGTAGGACACGTTACAACTCCTAAGAGCACCTTACATGACCGTACGAAACATTAATACTCAAGAAGAAACCTGATGAATTCGTCCGAGTCCTTCGAACATCGTACGACAACTTAGGACATCTTACGACTTTCTATGCCATATTAGCACCATGAAAAGCAAGTTAGTTTAATGTTGGACGCCTTACAACTCCTAACAACACCTTACAACACCGTATGAAACATTAAAACTTCTTAATAAACCTAATGAATTCATACGAGTCCTTTGAACATCGTATGACATCTTAGGACATCTTACGTCTCCTTATGACACATTAGCAACCAACGTTATTATAATGTAGGATGCCTTACAGATCCTATGAACACCTTACATCACCGTACGAAACCTTAAAACTCCATAATACACCTAATGAATTCGTCAGAGTCCTTTGAACGTCATACGGCAACTTAAGATATCATACGACAATGTATGCCATATTAGCACCATGAAAAGCGTGTGAGTAGAATGTTGGATGCCTTACAACTCCTAACAACTCTTTACAACACCGTACGAAACCTTAAAACTCCTTAATAAACCTAATGAATTCGTCGAAGTCCTTTGAACATCGTACAACAACGAAGGAGATGTTAAAGCTGAGTATGCCCCACTAGCAACATGAAAAGCACGTTAGAATAATGTAGGACGCGTAACAACTCCTAAGAACACCTTACATCACCGTACGAAACTTTGAAACTCAATAATAAACCTAATAAATTCATCTAAGTCCTTTGAACGTCGTACGCAACTTAAGACATCTTACGACTATGTATGTCATATTAGCACCATGAAAAGCACGTTACTAGAATATTGGGAG
Source organism: Tagetes erecta (assembly GCA_030867185.1). Lineage (NCBI taxonomy): Eukaryota > Viridiplantae > Streptophyta > Magnoliopsida > Asterales > Asteraceae > Tagetes > Tagetes erecta. The sequence continues at coordinate 39,032,719 of CM061487.1, read as the reverse complement.
CCTTACAACTCCTAACAACACCTTACAACATCGTACGAAACATTAAAACTCCTTAATAAACCTAATGAATTCGTCAAAGTCCTTTGAACATCGTACAACAACTCAGGAGATGTTACAACTAAGTATGCGACATTAGCAACATGAAAAGCAAGTTAGAACAATGTAGGACACGTTACAACTCCTAAGAGCACCTTACATCACCGTACGAAACATTAATACTCCAGAAGAAACCTAATGAATTCGTCCGAGTCCTTCGAACATCGTACGACAACTTAGGACATCTTACGACTTTCTATGCCATATTAGCACCATGAAAAGCAAGTTAGTTTAATGTTGGACGCCTTACAACTCCTAACAACACCTTACAACACCGTATGAAACATTAAAACTTCTTAATAAACCTAATGAATTAATACGAGTCCTTTGAACATCGTATGACATCTTAGGACATCTTACGTCTCCTTATGCCACATTAGCAACCAACGTTAGTATAATGTAGGATGACTTACAGGTCCTATGAACACCTTACATCACCGTACGAAACCTTAAAACTCCATAATACACCTAATGAATTCGTCAGAGTCCTTTGAATGTCATACGGCAACTTAAGACATCATACGACAATGTATGCCATATTAGCACCGTGAAAAGCGTGTTAGTAGAATGTTGGATGCCTTACAACTCCTAACAACTCTTTACAACACCGTACAAAACCTTAAAAGTCCTTAATAAACCTAATGAATTCGTCGAAGTCCTTTGAACATCGTACAACAACGAAGGAGATGTTAAAGCTGAGTATGCCCCACTAGCAACATGAAAAGCACGTTAGAATAATGTAGGACGCGTAACAACTCCTAAGAACACCTTACATCACCGTACGAAACTTTGAAACTCAATAATAAACCTAATAAATTCATCTAAGTCCTTTGAACGTCGTAGGAAACTTAAGACATCTTACGACTATGTATGTCATATTAGCACCATGAAAAGCACGTTACTAGAATATTGGGAGCCTTACAACTCCTAACAACACCTTACAACACCGTACGAAACCTTAAAACTCCTTAATAAACCTAATGAATTCGTCAAAGTCCTTTGAACATCGTACAACAACTCAGGAGATGTTACAACTAAGTATGCGACATTAGCAACATGAAAAGCAAGTTAGAACAATGTAGGACACGTTACAACTCCTCAGAGCACCTTACATCACCGTACGAAACATTAAAACTCCATAATAAACCTAATGAATTCGTCCGAGTCCTTCGAACATCGTACGGCAACTTAGGACATCTTACGACTTTCTATGCCATATTAGCACAATGAAAAGCAAGTTAGTTTAATGTTGGACGCCTTACAACTCCTAACAACACCTTACAACACCGTACAAAACATTAAAACTTCTTAATAAACCTAATGAATTCATACAAGTCCTTTGAACATCGTACAACAACGAAGGAGATGTTACAATTAAGTATGCGACATTAGAAACATGAAAAGCAAGTTAGAACAATGTAGGACACGTTACAACTCCAAAGAGCACCTTACATCACCGTACGAAACTTTGAAACTCCATAATAAACCTAATAAATTCATCTGAGTCCACTGACCGTCGTACGGCAACTTAAGACATCTTACGACTATGTATGCCATTTTAGCACCATGAAAAGCACGTTAGTAGAATGTTGGGCGCCTTACAACTCCTAACAACACCTTACAACACCGTACGAAACCTTAAAACTCCTTAATAAACCTAATGAATTCGTCAAAGTCCTTTGAACATCGTACAACAACTCAGGAGACGTTACAATTAAGTATGCGACATTAGCAACATGAAAAGCAAGTTAGAACAATGTAGGACACGTTACAACTCCTAAGAGCACCTTACATGACCGTACGAAATTTTGAAACTCCATAATAAACCTAATAAATTCATCTGAGTCCACTGAACGTCGTACGGCAACTTAAGACATCTTACGACTATGTATGCCATATTAGCACCATGAAAAGCACGTTAGTAGAATGTTGGGCGCCTTACAACTCCTAACAACACCTTACAACACCGTACGAAACCTTAAAACTCCTTAATAAACCTAATGAATTCGTCGAAGTCCTTTGAACATCGTACAACAACGAAGGAGATGTTACAATTAAGTATGCGACATTAGCAACATGAAAAGCAAGTTAGAACAATTTAGGACACGTTACAACTCCTAAGAGCACCTTACATCACCGTACGAAATTTTGAAACTCCATAATAAACCTAAAAAATTCATCTGAGTCCACTGAACGTCGTACGGCAACTTAAGACATGTTACGACTATGTATGCCATATTAGCACCATGAAAAGCACGTTATTAGAATGTTGGGCGCCTTACAACTCCTAACAACACCTTACAACACTGTACGAAACCTTAAAACTCCTTAATAAACCTAATGAATTCGTCGAAGTCCTTTGAACATCGTATAACAACGAAGGAGATGTTACAATTAAGTATGCGACATTAGCAACATGAAAAGGAAGTTAGAACAATGTAGGACACGTTACAACTCCTAAGAGCACCTTACATCACCGTACGAAACATTAAAACTCCATAATAAACCTAATGAATTCGTCCGAGTCCTTCGAATATCGTACGACAACTTAGGACATCTTACGACTTTCTATGCCATATTAGCACCATGAAAAGCAAGTTAGTTTAATGTTGGACGCCTTACAACTCCTAACAACACCTTACAACACCGTACGAAACCTTAAAACTCCTTAATAAACCTAATGAATTCGTCAAAGTCCTTTGAACATCGTACAACAACTCAGGAGATGTTACAATTAAGTATGCGACATTAGCAACATGAAAAGGAAGTTAGAACAATGTAGGACACGTTACAACTCCTAAGAGCACCTTACATCACCGTACGAAACATTAAAACTCCATAATAAACCTAATGAATTCGTCCGAGTCCTTCGAACATCGTACGACAACTTAGGACATCTTACGACTTTCTATGCCATATTAGCACCATGAAAAGCAAGTTAGTTTAATGTTGGACGCCTTACAACTCCTAACAACACCTTACAACACCGTACGAAACCTTAAAACTCCTTAATAAACCTAATGAGTTAGTCGAAGTCCTTTGAACATTGTACAACAACGAAGGAGATGTTACAATTAAGTATGCGACATTAGAAACATGAAAAGCAAGTTAGAACAATGTAGGACACGTTACAACTCCAAAGAGCACCTTACATCACCGTACGATACTTTGAAACTCCATAATAAACCTAATAAATTCATCTGAGTCCACTGACCGTCGTACGGCAACTTAAGACATCTTACGACTATGTATGCCATTTTAGCACCATGAAAAGCACGTTAGTAGAATGTTGGGCGCCTTACAACTCCTAACAACACCTTACAACACCGTACGAAACCTTAAAACTCCTTAATAAACCTAATGAATTCGTCGAAGTCCTTTGAACATCGTACAACAACGAAGGAGATGTTACAATTAAGTATGCGACATTAGAAACATGAAAAGCAAGTTAGAACAATGTAGGACACGTTACAACTCCAAAGAGCACCTTACATCACCGTACGAAACTTTGAAACTCCATAATAAACCTAATAAATTCATCTGAGTCCACTGACCGTCGTACGGCAACTTAAGACATCTTACGACTATGTATGCCATTTTAGCACCATGAAAAGCACGTTAGTTGAATGTTGGGCGCCTTACAACACCTAACAACACCTTACAACACTGTACGAAACCTTAAAACTCCTTAATAAACCTAATGAAATCATCAAAGTCCTTTGAACATCGTACAACAACTCAGCAGATGTTACAACTAAGTATGCGACATTAGCAACATGAAAAGCACGTTAGAACAATGTAGGACACGTTACAACTCCTAAGAGCACCTTACATCACCGTACGAAACATTAAAACTCCATAATAAACCTAATGAATTCGTCCGAGTCCTTCGAACATCGTACGACAACTTAGGACATCTTACGACTTTCTATGCCATATTAGCACAATGAAAAGCAAGTTAGTTTAATGTTGGACGCCTTACAACTCCTAACAACACCTTACAACACCGTACGAAACATTAAAACTTCTTAATAAACCTAATGAATCCATACAAGTCCTTTGAACATCGTATGACATCTTAGGACATCTTACGTCTGCTTATGACACAATAGCAACCAACGTTAGTATAATGTAGGATGCCTTACAGATCCTATGAACACCTTACATCACCGTACGAAACCTTAAAACTCCATAATACACCTAATGAATTCGTCCGAGTCCTTTGAACGTCATACGACAACTTAAGACATCTTACGACTATGTATGTCATATTAGCACCATGAAAAGCGCGTTAGTAGAATGTTGGATGCCTTACAACTCCTAACAACTCCTTACAACACTGTACGAAACCTTAAAACTCCTTAATAAACCTAATGAATTCGTCGAAGTCCTTTGAACATCGTACAACAACGAAGGAGATGTTAAAGCTCAGTATGCCCCACTAGCAACATGAAAAGCACGTTAGAATAATGTAGGACGCGTAACAACTCCTAAGAACACCTTACATCACCGTACGAAACTTTGAAACTCCATAATAAACCTAATGAATCCGTCCGAGTCCTTCGAACATCGTACGACAACTTAGGACATCTTACGACTTTCTATGCCATATTAGCACCATGAAAAGCAAGTTAGTTTAATGTTGGACGCCTTACAACTCCTAACAACACCTTACAACACCGTACGAAACCTTAAAACTCCTTAATAAACCTAATGAATTCGTCAAAGTCCTTTGAACATCGTATAACAACTCAGGAGATGTTCCAATTAAGTATGCGACATTAGCAACATTAAACGCAAGTTAGAACAATGTAGGACACGTTACAACTCCAAAGAGCACCTTACATCACCGTACGATACTTTGAAACTCCATAATAAACCTAATAAATTCATCTGAGTCCACTGACCGTCGTACGGCAACTTAAGACATCTTACGACTATGTATGCCATTTTAGCACCATGAAAAGCACGTTAGTAGAATGTTGGGCGCCTTACAACTCCTAACAACACCTTACAACACCGTACGAAACCTTAAAACTCCTTAATAAACCTAATGAATTCGTCGAAGTCCTTTGAACATTGTACAACAACGAAGGAGATGTTACAATTAAGTATGCGACATTAGAAACATGAAAAGCAAGTTAGAACAATGTAGGACACGTTACAACTCCAAAGAGCACCTTACATCACCGTACGAAACTTTGAAACTCCATAATAAACCTAATAAATTCATCTGAATCCACTGACCGTCGTACGGCAACTTAAGACATCTTACGACTATGTATGCCATTTTAGCACCATGAAAAGCACGTTAGTTGAATGTTGGGCGCCTTACAACACCTAACAACACCTTACAACACTGTACGAAACCTTAAAACTCCTTAATAAACCTAATGAAATCATCAAAGTCCTTTGAACATCGTACAACAACTCAGGAGATGTTACAATTAAGTATGCGACATTAGCAACATTAAAAGCAAGTTAGAACAATGTAGGACACGTTACAACTCCTAAGAGCACCTTACATCACCGTACGAAACATTAAAACTCCATAATAAACCTAATGAATTCGTCCGAGTCCTTCGAACAACGTACGACAACTTAGGAAATATTACGACTTTCTATGCCATATTAGCACCATGAAAAGCAAGTTAGTTTAATGTTGGACGCCTTACAACTGCTAACAACACCTTACAACACCGTACGAAACATTAAAACTTCTTAATAAACCTAATGAATCCATACAAGTCCTTTGAACATCGTATGACATCTTAGGACATCTTACGTCTCCTTATGACACATTAGCAACCAACGTTAGTATAATGTAGGATGCCTTACAGATCCTATGAACACCTTACATCACCGTACGAAACCTTAAAACTCCATAATACACCTAATGAATTCGTCCGAGTCCTTTGAACGTCATACGACAACTTAAGACATCTTACGACTATGTATGTCATATTAGCACCATGAAAAGCGCGTTAGTAGAATGTTGGATGCCTTACAACTCCTAACAACTCCTTACAACACTGTACGAAACCTTAAAACTCCTTAATAAACCTAATGAATTCGTCGAAGTCCTTTGAACATCGTACAACAACGAAGGAGATGTTAAAGCTCAGTATGCCCCACTAGCAACATGAAAAGCACGTTAGAATAATGTAGGACGCGTAACAACTCCTAAGAACACCTTACATCACCGTACGAAACTTTGAAACTCCATAATAAACCTAATGAATTCGTCCGAGTCCTTCGAATATCGTACGACAACTTAGGACATCTTACGATTTTCTATGCCATATTAGCACCATGAAAAGCAAGTTAGTTTAATGTTGGACGCCTTACAACTCCTAACAACACCTTACAACACCGTACGAAACCTTAATACTCCTTAATAAACCTAATGAATTCGTCAAAGTCTTTTGAACATCGTACAACAACTCAGGAGATGTTACAATTAAGTATGCGACATTAGAAATATTAAAAGCAAGTTAGAACAATGTAGGACACGTTACAACTCCTAAGAGCACCTTACATCACCGTACGAAACATTAAAACTCCATAATAAACCTAATGAATTCGTCCGAGTCCTTCGAACATCGTACGACAACTTAGGACATCTTACGACTTTCTATGCCATATTAGCATCATGAAAAGCAAGTTAGTTTAATGTTGGACGCCTTACAACTCCTAACAACACCTTACAACACCGTACGAAACCTTAAAACTCTTTAATAAACCTAATGAATTCATACGAGTCCTTTGAACATCGTATGACATCTTACGTCTCTTTATGACACATTAGCAACCAACGTTAGTATAATGTAGGATGCCTTACAGATCCTATGAACATCTTACATCACCGTACGAAACCTTAAAACTCCATAATACACCTAATGAATTCGTCAGAGTCCTTTGAACGTCATACGGCCACTTAAGACATCATACGACAATGTATGCCATATTAGCACCATGAAAAGCGCGTTAGTAGAATGTTGGATGCCTTACAACTCCTAACAACTCTTTACAACACCGTACGAAACCTTAAAACTCCTTTATAAACCTAATGAATTCGACGAAGTCCTTTGAACATCGTACAACAACGAAGGAGATGTTAAAGCTAAGTATGCCCCACTAGCAACATGAAAAGCACGCTAGAATAATGTAGGAGGCGTAACAACTCCTAAGAACACCTTACATCACCGTACGAAACTTTGAAACTCCATAATAAACCTAATAAATTCATCTGAGTCCATTGAACGTCGTACGGCAACTTAAGACATCTTACGACTATGTATGCCATATTAGCACCATGAAAAGCACGTTAGTAGAATATTGAGAGCCTTACAACTCCTAACAACACCTTACAACACCGTACGAAACCTTAAAACTCCTTAATAAACCTAATGAAATCATCAAAGTCCTTTGAACATCGTACAACAACTCAGGAGATGTTACAACTAAGTATGCGACATTAGCAACATGAAAAGCAAGTTAGAACAATGTAGGACACGTTACAACTCCTAAGAGCACCTTACATCACCGTACGAAACATTAAAACTCCATAATAAACCTAATGAATTCGTCCGAGTCCTTCGAACATCGTACGACAACTTAGGACATCTTACGACTTTCTATGCCATATTAGCACAATGAAAAGCAAGTTAGTTTAATGTTGGACGCCTTACAACTCCTAACAACACCTTACAACACCGTACGAAACATTAAAACTTCTTAATAAACCTAATGAATCCATACAAGTCCTTTGAACATCGTATGACATCTTAGGACATCTTACGTCTCCTTATGACACAATAGCAACCAACGTTAGTATAATGTAGGATGCCTTACAGATCCTATGAACACCTTACATCACCGTACGAAACCTTAAAACTCCATAATACACCTAATGAATTCGTCCGAGTCCTTTGAACGTCATACGACAACTTAAGACATCTTACGACTATGTATGTCATATTAGCACCATGAAAAGCGCGTTAGTAGAATGTTGGATGCCTTACAAATCCTAACAACTCCTTACAACACTGTACGAAACCTTAAAACTCCTTAATAAACCTAATGAATTCGTCGAAGTCCTTTGAACATCGTACAACAACGAAGGAGATGTTAAAGCTCAGTATGCCCCACTAGAAACATGAAAAGCACATTAGAATAATGTATGACGCGTAACAACTCCTAAGAACACCTTACATCACCGTACGAAACTTTGAAACTCCATAATAAACCTAATGAATTCGTCCGAGTCCTTCGAATATCGTACGACAACTTAGGAAATCTTACGACTTTCTATGCCATATTAGCACCATGAAAAGCAAGTTAGTCTAATGTTGGACGCCTTACAACTCCTAACAACACCTTACAACACCGTACGAAACCTTAAAACTCCTTAATAAACCTAATGAATTCGTCAAAGTCCTTTGAACATCGTACAACAACTCAGGAGATGTTACAATTAAGTATGCGACATTAGCAATATTAAAAGCAAGTTAGAACAATGTAGGACACGTTACAACTCCTAAGAGCACCTTACATCACCGTACGAAACATTAAAACTCCATAATAAACCTAATGAATTCGTCCGAGTCCTTCGAACATCGTACGACAACTTAGGACATCTTACGACTTTCTATGCCATATTAGCACCATGAAAAGCAAGTTAGTTTAATGTTGGACGCCTTACAACTCCTAACAACCCCTTACAACACCGTACGAAACCTTAAAACTCCTTAATAAACCTAATGAATTCATACGAGTCCTTTGAACATCGTATGACATCTTAGGACATCTTACGTCTCCTTATGACACATTAGCAACCAACGTTAGTATAATGTAGGATGCCTTACAGATCCTATGAACATCTTACATCACCGTACGAAACCTTAAAACTCCATAATACACCTAATGAATTCGTCAGAGTCCTTTGAACGTCATACGGCCACTTAAGACATCATACGACAATGTATGCCATATTAGCACCATGAAAAGCGCGTTAGTAGAATGTTGGATGCCTTACAACTCCTAACAACTCTTTACAACACCGTACGAAACCTTAAAACTCCTTAATAAACCTAATGAATTCGACGAAGTCCTTTGAACATCGTACAACAACGAAGGAGATGTTAAAGCTAAGTATGCCCACTAGCAACATGAAAAGCACGTTAGAATAATGTAGGAGGCGTAACAACTCCTAAGAACACCTTACATCACCGTACGAAACTTTGAAACTCCATAATAAACCTAATAAATTCATTTGAGTCCATTGAACGTCGTACGGCAACTTAAGACATCTTACGACTATGTATGCCATATTAGCACCATGAAAAGCACGTTAGTAGAATATTGAGAGCCTTACAACTCCTAACAACACCTTACAACACCGTACGAAACCTTAAAACTCCTTAATAAACCTAATGAAATCATCAAAGTCCTTTGAACATCGTACAACAACTCAGCAGATGTTACAACTAAGTATGCGACATTAGCAACATGAAAAGCACGTTAGAACAATGTAGGACACGTTACAACTCCTAAGAGCACCTTACATCACCGTACGAAACATTAAAACTCCATAATAAACCTAATGAATTCGTCCGAGTCCTTCGAACATCGTACGACAACTTAGGACATCTTACGACTTTCTATGCCATATTAGCACAATGAAAAGCAAGTTAGTTTAATGTTGGACGCCTTACAACTCCTAACAACACCTTACAACACCGTACGAAACATTAAAACTTCTTAATAAACCTAATGAATCCATACAAGTCCTTTGAACATCGTATGACATCTTAGGACATCTTACGTCTGCTTATGAAACAATAGCAACCAACGTTAGTATAATGTAGGATGCCTTACAGATCCTATGAACACCTTACATCACCGTACGAAACCTTAAAACTCCATAATACACCTAATGAATTCGTCCGAGTCCTTTGAACGTCATACGACAACTTAAGACATCTTACGACTATGTATGTCATATTAGCACCATGAAAAGCGCGTTAGTAGAATGTTGGATGCCTTACAAATCCTAACAACTCCTTACAACACTGTACGAAACCTTAAAACTCCTTAATAAACCTAATGAATTCGTCGAAGTCCTTTGAACATCGTACAACAACGAAGGAGATGTTAAAGCTCAGTATGCCCCACTAGAAACATGAAAAGCACATTAGAATAATGTATGACGCGTAACAACTCCTAAGAACACCTTACATCACCGTACGAAACTTTGAAACTCCATAATAAACCTAATGAATTCGTCCGAGTCCTTCGAATATCGTACGACAACTTAGGAAATCTTACGACTTTCTATGCCATATTAGCACCATGAAAAGCAAGTTAGTCTAATGTTGGACGCCTTACAACTCCTAACAACACCTTACAACACCGTACGACACCTTAAAACTCCTTAATAAACCTAATGAATTCGTCAAAGTCCTTTGAACATCGTACAACAACTCAGGAGATGTTACAATTAAGTATGCGACATTAGCAATATTAAAAGCAAGTTAGAACAATGTAGGACACGTTACAACTCCTAAGAGCACCTTACATCACCGTACGAAACATTAAAACTCCATAATAAACCTAATGAATTCGTCCGAGTCCTTCGAACATCGTACGACAACTTAGGACATCTTACGACTTTCTATGCCATATTAGCACCATGAAAAGCAAGTTAGTTTAATGTTGGACGCCTTACAACTCCTAACAACCCCTTACAACACCGTACGAAACCTTAAAACTCCTTAATAAACCTAATGAATTCATACGAGTCCTTTGAACATCGTATGACATCTTAGGACATCTTACGTCTCCTTATGACACATTAGCAACCAACGTTAGTATAATGTAGGATGCCTTACAGATCCTATGAACATCTTACATCACCGTACGAAACCTTAAAACTCCATAATACACCTAATGAATTCGTCAGAGTCCTTTGAACGTCATACGGCCACTTAAGACATCATACGACAATGTATGCCATATTAGCACCATGAAAAGCGCGTTAGTAGAATGTTGGATGCCTTACAACTCCTAACAACTCTTTACAACACCGTACGAAACCTTAAAACTCCTTAATAAACCTAATGAATTCGACGAAGTCCTTTGAACATCGTACAACAACGAAGGAGATGTTAAAGCTAAGTATGCCCACTAGCAACATGAAAAGCACGTTAGAATAATGTAGGAGGCGTAACAACTCCTAAGAACACCTTACATCACCGTACGAAACTTTGAAACTCCATAATAAACCTAATAAATTCATTTGAGTCCATTGAACGTCGTACGGCAACTTAAGACATCTTACGACTATGTATGCCATATTAGCACCATGAAAAGCACGTTAGTAGAATATTAAGAGCCTTACAACTCCTAACAACACCTTACAACACCGTACGAAACCTTAAAACTCCTTAATAAACCTAATGAAATCATCAAAGTCCTTTGAACATCGTACAACAACTCAGCAGATGTTACAACTAAGTATGCGACATTAGCAACATGAAAAGCACGTTAGAACAATGTAGGACACGTTACAACTCCTAAGAGCACCTTACATCACCGTACGAAACATTAAAACTCCATAATAAACCTAATGAATTCGTCCGAGTCCTTCGAACATCGTACGACAACTTAGGACATCTTACGACTTTCTATGCCATATTAGCACAATGAAAAGCAAGTTAGTTTAATGTTGGACGCCTTACAACTCCTAACAACACCTTACAACACCGTACGAAACATTAAAACTTCTTAATAAACCTAATGAATCCATACAAGTCCTTTGAACATCGTATGACATCTTAGGACATCTTACGTCTGCTTATGACACAATAGCAACCAACGTTAGTATAATGTAGGATGCCTTACAGATCCTATGAACACCTTACATCACCGTACGAAACCTTAAAACTCCATAATACACCTAATGAATTCGTCCGAGTCCTTTGAACGTCATACGACAACTTAAGACATCTTACGACTATGTATGTCATATTAGCACCATGAAAAGCGCGTTAGTAGAATGTTGGATGCCTTACAAATCCTAACAACTCCTTACAACACTGTACGAAACCTTAAAACTCCTTAATAAACCTAATGAATTCGTCGAAGTCCTTTGAACATCGTACAACAACGAAGGAGATGTTAAAGCTCAGTATGCCCCACTAGAAACATGAAAAGCACATTAGAATAATGTATGACGCGTAACAACTCCTAAGAACACCTTACATCACCGTACGAAACTTTGAAACTCCATAATAAACCTAATGAATTCGTCCGAGTCCTTCGAATATCGTACGACAACTTAGGAAATCTTACGACTTTCTATGCCATATTAGCACCATGAAAAGCAAGTTAGTCTAATGTTGGACGCCTTACAACTCCTAACAACACCTTACAACACCGTACGACACCTTAAAACTCCTTAATAAACCTAATGAATTCGTCAAAGTCCTTTGAACATCGTACAACAACTCAGGAGATGTTACAATTAAGTATGCGACATTAGCAATATTAAAAGCAAGTTAGAACAATGTAGGACACGTTACAACTCCTAAGAGCACCTTACATCACCGTACGAAACATTAAAACTCCATAATAAACCTAATGAATTCGTCCGAGTCCTTCGAACATCGTACGACAACTTAGGACATCTTACGACTTTCTATGCCATATTAGCACCATGAAAAGCAAGTTAGTTTAATGTTGGACGCCTTACAACTCCTAACAACCCCTTACAACACCGTACGAAACCTTAAAACTCCTTAATAAACCTAATGAATTCATACGAGTCCTTTGAACATCGTATGACATCTTAGGACATCTTACGTCTCCTTATGACACATTAGCAACCAACGTTAGTATAATGTAGGATGCCTTACAGATCCTATGAACATCTTACATCACCGTACGAAACCTTAAAACTCCATAATACACCTAATGAATTCGTCAGAGTCCTTTGAACGTCATACGGCCACTTAAGACATCATACGACAATGTATGCCATATTAGCACCATGAAAAGCGCGTTAGTAGAATGTTGGATGCCTTACAACTCCTAACAACTCTTTACAACACCGTACGAAACCTTAAAACTCCTTAATAAACCTAATGAATTCGACGAAGTCCTTTGAACATCGTACAACAACGAAGGAGATGTTAAAGCTAAGTATGCCCACTAGCAACATGAAAAGCACGTTAGAATAATGTAGGAGGCGTAACAACTCCTAAGAACACCTTACATCACCGTACGAAACTTTGAAACTCCATAATAAACCTAATAAATTCATTTGAGTCCATTGAACGTCGTACGGCAACTTAAGACATCTTACGACTATGTATGCCATATTAGCACCATGAAAAGCACGTTAGTAGAATATTAAGAGCCTTACAACTCCTAACAACACCTTACAACACCGTACGAAACCTTAAAACTCCTTAATAAACCTAATGAAATCATCAAAGTCCTTTGAACATCGTACAACAACTCAGCAGATGTTACAACTAAGTATGCGACATTAGCAACATGAAAAGCACGTTAGAACAATGTAGGACACGTTACAACTCCTAAGAGCACCTTACATCACCGTACGAAACATTAAAACTCCATAATAAACCTAATGAATTCGTCCGAGTCCTTCGAACATCGTACGACAACTTAGGACATCTTACGACTTTCTATGCCATATTAGCACAATGAAAAGCAAGTTAGTTTAATGTTGGACGCCTTACAACTCCTAACAACACCTTACAACACCGTACGAAACATTAAAACTTCTTAATAAACCTAATGAATCCATACAAGTCCTTTGAACATCGTATGACATCTTAGGACATCTTACGTCTGCTTATGACACAATAGCAACCAACGTTAGTATAATGTAGGATGCCTTACAGATCCTATGAACACCTTACATCACCGTACGAAACCTTAAAACTCCATAATACACCTAATGAATTCGTCCGAGTCCTTTGAACGTCATACGACAACTTAAGACATCTTACGACTATGTATGTCATATTAGCACCATGAAAAGCGCGTTAGTAGAATGTTGGATGCCTTACAAATCCTAACAACTCCTTACAACACTGTACGAAACCTTAAAACTCCTTAATAAACCTAATGAATTCGTCGAAGTCCTTTGAACATCGTACAACAACGAAGGAGATGTTAAAGCTCAGTATGCCCCACTAGAAACATGAAAAGCACATTAGAATAATGTATGACGCGTAACAACTCCTAAGAACACCTTACATCACCGTACGAAACTTTGAAACTCCATAATAAACCTAATGAATTCGTCCGAGTCCTTCGAATATCGTACGACAACTTAGGAAATCTTACGACTTTCTATGCCATATTAGCACCATGAAAAGCAAGTTAGTCTAATGTTGGACGCCTTACAACTCCTAACAACACCTTACAACACCGTACGAAACCTTAAAACTCCTTAATAAACCTAATGAATTCGTCAAAGTCCTTTGAACATCGTACAACAACTCAGGAGATGTTACAATTAAGTATGCGACATTAGCAATATTAAAAGCAAGTTAGAACAATGTAGGACACGTTACAACTCCTAAGAGCACCTTACATCACCGTACGAAACATTAAAACTCCATAATAAACCTAATGAATTCGTCCGAGTCCTTCGAACATCGTACGACAACTTAGGACATCTTACGACTTTCTATGCCATATTAGCACCATGAAAAGCAAGTTAGTTTAATGTTGGACGCCTTACAACTCCTAACAACACCTTACAACACCGTACGAAACCTTAAAACTCCTTAATAAACCTAATGAATTCATACGAGTCCTTTGAACATCGTATGACATCTTAGGACATCTTACGTCTCCTTATGACACATTAGCAACCAACGTTAGTATAATGTAGGATGCCTTACAGATCCTATGAACATCTTACATCACCGTACGAAACCTTAAAACTCCATAATACACCTAATGAATTCGTCAGAGTCCTTTGAACGTCATACGGCCACTTAAGACATCATACGACAATGTATGCCATATTAGCACCATGAAAAGCGCGTTAGTAGAATGTTGGATGCCTTACAACTCCTAACAACTCTTTACAACACCGTACGAAACCTTAAAACTCCTTAATAAACCTAATGAATTCGACGAAGTCCTTTGAACATCGTACAACAACGAAGGAGATGTTAAAGCTAAGTATGCCCCACTAGCAACATGAAAAGCACGTTAGAATAATGTAGGAGGCGTAACAACTCCTAAGAACACCTTACATCACCGTACGAAACTTTGAAACTCCATAATAAACCTAATAAATTCATTTGAGTCCATTGAACGTCGTACGGCAACTTAAGACATCTTACGACTATGTATGCAATATTAGCACCATGAAAAGCACGTTAGTAGAATATTGAGAGCCTTACAACTCCTAACAACACCTTACAACACCGTACGAAACCTTAAAACTCCTTAATAAACCTAATGAAATCATCAAAGTCCTTTGAACATCGTACAACAACTCAGCAGATGTTACAACTAAGTATGCGACATTAGCAACATGAAAAGCACGTTAGAACAATGTAGGACACGTTACAACTCCTAAGAGCACCTTACATCACCGTACGAAACATTAAAACTCCATAATAAACCTAATGAATTCGTCCGAGTCCTTCGAACATCGTACGACAACTTAGGACATCTTACGACTTTCTATGCCATATTAGCACAATGAAAAGCAAGTTAGTTTAATGTTGGACGCCTTACAACTCCTAACAACACCTTACAACACCGTACGAAACATTAAAACTTCTTAATAAACCTAATGAATCCATACAAGTCCTTTGAACATCGTATGACATCTTAGGACATCTTATGTCTGCTTATGACACAATAGCAACCAACGTTAGTATAATGTAGGATGCCTTACAGATCCTATGAACACCTTACATCACCGTACGAAACCTTAAAACTCCATAATACACCTAATGAATTCGTCCGAGTCCTTTGAACGTCATACGACAACTTAAGACATCTTACGACTATGTATGTCATATTAGCACCATGAAAAGCGCGTTAGTAGAATGTTGGATGCCTTACAAATCCTAACAACTCCTTACAACACTGTACGAAACCTTAAAACTCCTTAATAAACCTAATGAATTCGTCGAAGTCCTTTGAACATCGTACAACAACGAAGGAGATGTTAAAGCTCAGTATGCCCCACTAGAAACATGAAAAGCACATTAGAATAATGTATGACGCGTAACAACTCCTAAGAACACCTTACATCACCGTACGAAACTTTGAAACTCCATAATAAACCTAATGAATTCGTCCGAGTCCTTCGAATATCGTACGACAACTTAGGACATCTTACGACTTTCTATGCCATATTAGCACCATGAAAAGCAAGTTAGTCTAATGTTGGACGCCTTACAACTCCTAACAACACCTTGCAACACCGTACGAAACCTTAAAACTCCTTAATAAACCTAATGAATTCGTCAAAGTCCTTTGAACATCGTACAACAACTCAGGAGATGTTACAATTAAGTATGCGACATTAGCAATATTAAAAGCAAGTTAGAACAATGTACGACACGTTACAACTCCTAAGAGCACCTTACATCACCGTACGAAACATTAAAACTCCATAATAAACCTAATGAATTCGTCCGAGTCCTTCGAACATCGTACGACAACTTAGGACATCTTACGACTTTCTATGCCATATTAGCACCATGAAAAGCAAGTTAGTTTAATGTTGGACGCCTTACAACTCCTAACAACACCTTACAACACCGTACGAAACCTTAAAACTCCTTAATAAACCTAATGAATTCATACGAGTCCTTTGAACATCGTATGACATCTTAGGACATCTTACGTCTCCTTATGACACATTAGCAACCAACGTTAGTATAATGTAGGATGCCTTACAGATCCTATGAACACCTTACATCACCGTACGGAACCTTAAAACTCCATAATACACCTAATGAATTCGTCCGAGTCCTTTGAACGTCATACGACAACTTAAGACATCTTACAACTATGTATGTCATATTAGCACCATGAAAAGCGCGTTAGTAGAATATTGGATGCCTTACAACTCCTAACAACTCCTTACAACACTGTACGAAACCTTAAAACTCCTTAATAAACCTAATGAATTCGTCGAAGTCCTTTGAACATCGTACAACAACGAAGGAGATGTTAAAGCTCAGTATGCCCCACTAGCAACATGAAAAGCACGTTAGAATAATGTAGGACGCGTAACAACTCCTAAGAACACCTTACATCACCGTACGAAACTTTGAAACTCCATAATAAACCTAATGAATCCGTCCGAGTCCTTCGAACATCGTACGACAACTTAGGACATCTTACGACTTTCTATGCCATATTAGCACCATGAAAAGCAAGTTAGTTTAATGTTGGACGCCTTACAACTCCTAACAACACCTTACAACACCGTACGAAACCTTAAAACTCCTTAATAAACCTAATGAATTCGTCAAAGTCCTTTGAACATCGTACAACAACTCAGGAGATGTTCCAATTAAGTATGCGACATTAGCAACATTAAACGCAAGTTAGAACAATGTAGGACACGTTACAACTCCTAAGAGCACCTTACATCACCGTACGAAACATTAAAACTCCTTAATAAACCTAATGAATTCGTCGAAGTCCTTTGAACATCGTACAACAACGAAGGAGATGTTAAAGCTCAGTATGCCCCACTAGCAACATGAAAAGCACGTTAGAATAATGTAGGACGCGTAACAACTCCTAAGAACACCTTACATCACCGTACGAAACTTTGAAACTCCATAATAAACCTAATGAATCCGTCCGAGTCCTTCGAACATCGTACGACAACTTAGGACATCTTACGACTTTCTATGCCATATTAGCACCATGAAAAGCAAGTTAGTTTAATGTTGGACGCCTTACAACTCCTAACAACACCTTACAACACCGTACGAAACCTTAAAACTCCTTAATAAACCTAATGAATTCGTCAAAGTCCTTTGAACATCGTACAACAACTCAGGAGATGTTCCAATTAAGTATGCGACATTAGCAACATTAAACGCAAGTTAGAACAATGTAGGACACGTTACAACTCCTAAGAGCACCTTACATCACCGTACGAAACATTAAAACTCCATAATAAACCTAATGAATTCGTCCGAGTCCTTCGAACATCGTACGACAACTTAGGACATCTTACGACTTTCTATGCCATATTAGCACCATGAAAAGCAAGTTAGTTTAATGTTGGACGCCTTACAACTCCTAACAACACCTTACAACACCGTACGAAACCTTAAAACTCCTTAATAAACCTAATGAATTCGTCGAAGTCCTTTGAACATCGTACAACAACGAAGGAGATGTTAAAGCTTAGTTTGCCCCACTAGCAACATGAAAAGCACGTTAGAATAATGTAGGACGCGTAACAACTCCTAAGAACACCTTACATCACCGTACGAAACTTTGAAACTCCATAATAAACCTAATAAATTCATCTGAGTCCACTGAACGTCGTACGGCAACTTAAGACATCTTACGACTATGTATGCCATATTAGCACCATGAAAAGCACGTTAGTAGAATGTTGGGCGCCTTACAACTCCTAACGACACCTTACAACACCGTACGAAACCTTAAAACTCCTTAATAAACCTAATGAATTCGTCGAAGTCCTTTGAACATCGTACAACAACGAAGGAGATGTTACAATTAAGTATGCGACATTAGCAACATGAAAAGCAAGTTAGAACAACGTAGGACACGTTTCAACTCCTAAGAGCACCTTACATCACCGTACGAAACATTAAAACTCCATAATAAACCTAATGAATTCTTCCGAGTCCTTCGAACATCGTACGACAACTTAGGACATCTTACGACTTTCTATGCCATATTAGCACCATGAAAAGCAAGTTACTTTAATGTTGGACGCCTTACAACTCCTAACAACACCTTACAACACCGTACGAAACCTTAAAACTCCTTAATAAACCTAATGAATTCTTCAAAGTCCTTTGAACATCGTACAACAACTCAGGAGATGTTACAATTAAGTATGCGACATTAGCAACATTAAAAGCAAGTTAGAACAATGTAGGACACGTTACAACTCCTAAGAGCACCTTACATCACCGTACGAAACATTAAAACTCCATAATAAACCTAATGAATTCGTCCGAGCCCTTCGAACATCGTACGACAACTTAGGACATCTTACGACTTTCTATGCCATATTAGCACCATGAAAAGCAACTTAGTTTAATGTTGGACGCCTTACAACTCCTAACAACACCTTACAACACCGTACGAAACCTTAAAACTCCTTAATAAACCTAATGAATTCGTCGAAGTCCTTTGAACATCGTACAACAACGAAGGAGATGTTACAATTAAGTATGCGACATTAGAAAAATGAAAAGCAAGTTAGAACAATGTAGGACACGTTACAACTCCTAAGAGCACCTTACAACACAGTACGAAACATTAAAACTCCATAATAAACCTAATGAATTCGTCCGAGTCCCTCGAACATCGTACGACAACTTAGGACATCTTACGACTTTCTATGCCATATTTGCACCATGAAAAGCAAGTTAGTTTAATGTTGGACGCCTTACAACTCCTAACAACACCTTACAACACCGTACGAAACCTTAAAACTCCTTAATAAACCTAATGAATTCGTCAAAGTCCTTTGAACATCGTACAACAACGAAGGAGATGTTACAATTAAGTATGCGACATTAGCAACATGAAAAGCAAGTTAGAACAATGTAGGACACGTTACAACTCCTAAGAGCACCTTACATCACCGTACGAAATTTTGAAACTCCATAATAAACCTAATAAATTCATCTGAGTCCACTTAACGTCGTACGGCAACTTAAGACATCTTACGACTATGTATGCCATATTAGCACCATGAAAAGCACGTTAGTAGAATGTTGGGCGCCTTACAACTCCTAACAACACCTTACAACACCGTACGAAACCTTAAAACTCCTTAATAAACCTAATGAATTCGTCGAAGTCCTTTGAACATCGTACAACAACGAAGGAGATGTTACAATTAAGTATGCAACATTAGCAACATTAAAAGCAAGTTAGAACAATGTAGGACACGTTACAACTCCTAAGAGCACCTTACATCACCGTACGAAACATTAAAACTCCATAATAAACCTAATGAATTCGTCCGAGTCCTTCGAACATCGTACGACAACTTAGGACATCTTACGACTTTCTATGCCATATTAGCACCATGAAAAGCAAGTTAGTTTAATGTTGGACGCCTTACAACTCCTAACAACACCTTACAACACCGTACGAAACCTTAAAACTCCTTAATAAACCTAATGAATTCGTCGAAGTCCTTTGAACATCGTACAACAACGAAGGAGATGTTAAAGCTCAGTTTGCCCCACTAGCAACATGAAAAGCACGTTAGAATAATGTAGGACGCGTAACAACTCCTAAGAACACCTTACATCACCGTACGAAACTTTGAAACTCCATAATAAACCTAATAAATTCATCTGAGTCCACTGAACGTCGTACGGCAACTTAAGACATCTTACGACTATGTATGCCATATTAGCACCATGAAAAGCACGTTAGTAGAATGTTGGGCGCCTTACAACTCCTAACGACACCTTACAACACCGTACGAAACCTTAAAACTCCTTAATAAACCTAATGAATTCGTCGAAGTCCTTTGAACATCGTACAACAACGAAGGAGATGTTACAATTAAGTATGCGACATTAGCAACATGAAAAGGAAGTTAGAACAATGTAGGACACGTTACAACTCCTAAGAGCACCTTACATCACCGTACGAAACATTAAAACTCCATAATAAACCTAATGAATTCGTCCGAGTCCTTCGAACATCGTACGACAACTTAGGACATCTTACGACTTTCTATGCCATATTAGCACCATGAAAAGCAAGTTAGTTTAATGTTGGACGCCTTACAACTCCTAACAACACCTTACAACACCGTACGAAACCTTAAAACTCCTTAATAAACCTAATGAATTCTTCAAAGTCCTTTGAACATCGTACAACAACTCAGGAGATGTTACAATTAAGTATGCGACATTAGCAACATTAAAAGCAAGTTAGAACAACGTAGGACACGTTTCAACTCCTAAGAGCACCTTACATCACCGTACGAAACATTAAAACTCCATAATAAACCTAATGAATTCTTCCGAGTCCTTCGAACAACGTACGACAACTTAGGACATCTTACGACTTTCTATGCCATATTAGCACCATGAAAAGCAAGTTAGTTTAATGTTGGACGCCTTACAACTCCTAACAACACCTTACAACACCGTACGAAACCTTAAAACTCCTTAATAAACCTAATGAATTCGTCGAAGTCCTTTGAACATCGTACAACAACGAAGGAGATGTTACAATTAAGTATGCGACATTAGAAAAATGAAAAGCAAGTTAGAACAATGTAGGACACGTTACAACTCCTAAGAGCACCTTACATCACAGTACGAAACATTAAAACTCCATAATAAACCTAATGAATTCGTCCGAGTCCTTCGAACATCGTACGACAACTTAGGACATCTTACGACTTTCTATGCCATATTAGCACCATGAAAAGCAAGTTAGTTTAATGTTGGACGCCTTACAACTCCTAACAACACCTTACAACACCGTACGAAACCTTAAAACTCCTTAATAAACCTAATGAATTCGTCGAAGTCCTTTGAACATCGTACAACAACGAAGGAGATGTTAAAGCTCAGTTTGCCCCACTAGCAACATGAAAAGCACGTTAGAATAATGTAGGACGCGTAACAACTCCTAAGAACACCTTACATCACCGTACGAAACTTTGAAACTCCATAATAAACCTAATAAATTCATCTGAGTCCACTGAACGTCGTACGGCAACTTAAGACATCTTACGACTATGTATGCCATATTAGCACCATGAAAAGCACGTTAGTAGAATGTTGGGCGCCTTACAACTCCTAACGACACCTTACAACACCGTACGAAACCTTAAAACTCCTTAATAAACCTAATGAATTCGTCGAAGTCCTTTGAACATCGTACAACAACGAAGGAGATGTTACAATTAAGTATGCGACATTAGCAACATGAAAAGCAAGTTAGAACAACGTAGGACACGTTTCAACTCCTAAGAGCACCTTACATCACCGTACGAAACATTAAAACTCCATAATAAACCTAATGAATTCTTCCGAGTCCTTCGAACATCGTACGACAACTTAGGACATCTTACGACTTTCTATGCCATATTAGCACCATGAAAAGCAAGTTACTTTAATGTTGGACGCCTTACAACTCCTAACAACACCTTACAACACCGTACGAAACCTTAAAACTCCTTAATAAACCTAATGAATTCGTCAAAGTCCTTTGAACATCGTACAACAACTCAGGAGATGTTACAATTAAGTATGCGACATTAGCAACATTAAAAGCAAGTTAGAACAATGTAGGACACGTTACAACTCCTAAGAGCACCTTACATCACCGTACGAAACATTAAAACTCCATAATAAACCTAATGAATTCGTCCGAGTCCTTCGAACATCGTACGACAACTTAGGACATCTTACGACTTTCTATGCCATATTAGCACCATGAAAAGCAACTTAGTTTAATGTTCGACGCCTTACAACTCCTAACAACACCTTACAACACCGTACGAAACCTTAAAACTCCTTAATAAACCTAATGAATTCGTCGAAGTCCTTTGAACATCGTACAACAACGAAGGAGATGTTACAATTAAGTATGCGACATTAGAAAAATGAAAAGCAAGTTAGAACAATGTAGGACACGTTACAACTCCTAAGAGCACCTTACAACACAGTACGAAACATTAAAACTCCATAATAAACTTAATGAATTCGTCCGAGTCCCTCGAACATCGTACGACAACTTAGGACATCTTACGACTTTCTATGCCATATTTGCACCATGAAAAGCAAGTTAGTTTAATGTTGGACGCCTTACAACTCCTAACAACACCTTACAACACCGTACGAAACCTTAAAACTCCTTAATAAACCTAATGAATTCGTCAAAGTCCTTTGAACATCGTACAACAACGAAGGAGATGTTACAATTAAGTATGCGACATTAGCAACATGAAAAGCAAGTTAGAACAATGTAGGACACGTTACAACTCCTAAGAGCACCTTACATCACCGTACGAAATTTTGAAACTCCATAATAAACCTAATAAATTCATCTGAGTCCACTTAACGTCGTACGGCAACTTAAGACATCTTACGACTATGTATGCCATATTAGCACCATGAAAAGCACGTTAGTAGAATGTTGGGCGCCTTACAACTCCTAACAACACCTTACAACACCGTACGAAACCTTAAAACTCCTTAATAAACCTAATGAATTCGTCGAAGTCCTTTGAACATCGTACAACAACGAAGGAGATGTTACAATTAAGTATGCAACATTAGCAACATTAAAAGCAAGTTAGAACAATGTAGGACACGTTACAACTCCTAAGAGCACCTTACATCACCGTACGAAACATTAAAACTCCATAATAAACCTAATGAATTCGTCCGAGTCCTTCGAACATCGTACGACAACTTAGGACATCTTACGACTTTCTATGCCATATTAGCACCATGAAAAGCAAGTTAGTTTAATGTTGGACGCCTTACAACTCCTAACAACACCTTACAACACCGTACGAAACCTTAAAACTCCTTAATAAACCTAATGAATTCGTCGAAGTTCTTTGAACATCGTACAACAACGAAGGAGATGTTAAAGCTCAGTTTGCCCCACTAGCAACATGAAAAGCACGTTAGAATAATGTAGGATGCGTAACAACTCCTAAGAACACCTTACATCACCGTACGAAACTTTGAAACTCCATAATAAACCTAATAAATTCATCTGAGTCCACTGAACGTCGTACGGCAACTTAAGACATCTTACGACTATGTATGCCATATTAGCACCATGAAAAGCACGTTAGTAGAATGTTGGGCGCCTTACAACTCCTAACGACACCTTACAACACCGTACGAAACCTTAAAACTCCTTAATAAACCTAATGAATTCGTCGAAGTCCTTTGAACATCGTACAACAACGAAGGAGATGTTACAATTAAGTATGCGACATTAGCAACATGAAAAGGAAGTTAGAACAATGTAGGACACGTTACAACTCCTAAGAGCACCTTACATCACCGTACGAAACATTAAAACTCCATAATAAACCTAATGAATTCGTCCGAGTCCTTCGAACATCGTACGACAACTTAGGACATCTTACGACTTTCTATGCCATATTAGCACCATGAAAAGCAAGTTAGTTTAATGTTGGACGCCTTACAACTTCTAACAACACCTTACAACACCGTACGAAACCTTAAAACTCCTTAATAAACCTAATGAATTCTTCAAAGTCCTTTGAACATCGTACAACAACTCAGGAGATGTTACAATTAAGTATGCGACATTAGCAACATTAAAAGCAAGTTAGAACAACGTAGGACACGTTTCAACTCCTAAGAGCACCTTACATCACCGTACGAAACATTAAAACTCCATAATAAACCTAATGAATTCTTCCGAGTCCTTCGAACAACGTACGACAACTTAGGACATCTTACGACTTTCTATGCCATATTAGCACCATGAAAAGCAAGTTAGTTTAATGTTGGACGCCTTACAACTCCTAACAACACCTTACAACACCGTACGAAACCTTAAAACTCCTTAATAAACCTAATGAATTCGTCGAAGTCCTTTGAACATCGTACAACAACGAAGGAGATGTTACAATTAAGTATGCGACATTAGAAAAATGAAAAGCAAGTTAGAACAATGTAGGACACGTTACAACTCCTAAGAGCACCTTACATCACAGTACGAAACATTAAAACTCCATAATAAACCTAATGAATTCGTCCGAGTCCTTCGAACATCGTACGACAACTTAGGACATCTTACGACTTTCTATGCCATATTAGCACCATGAAAAGCAAGTTAGTTTAATGTTGGACGCCTTACAACTCCTAACAACACCTTACAACACCGTACGAAACCTTAAAACTCCTTAATAAACCTAATGAATTCGTCGAAGTCCTTTGAACATCGTACAACAACGAAGGAGATGTTAAAGCTCAGTTTGCCCCACTAGCAACATGAAAAGCACGTTAGAATAATGTAGGACGCGTAACAACTCCTAAGAACACCTTACATCACCGTACGAAACTTTGAAACTCCATAATAAACCTAATAAATTCATCTGAGTCCACTGAACGTCGTACGGCAACTTAAGACATCTTACGACTATGTATGCCATATTAGCACCATGAAAAGCACGTTAGTAGAATGTTGGGCGCCTTACAACTCCTAACGACACCTTACAACACCGTACGAAACCTTAAAAATCCTTAATAAACCTAATGAATTCGTCGAAGTCCTTTGAACATCGTACAACAACGAAGGAGATGTTACAATTAAGTATGCGACATTAGCAACATGAAAAGGAAGTTAGAACAATGTAGGACACGTTACAACTCCTAAGAGCACCTTACATCACCGTACGAAACATTAAAACTCCATAATAAACCTAATGAATTCGTCCGAGTCCTTCGAACATCGTACGACAACTTAGGACATCTTACGACTTTCTATGCCATATTAGCACCATGAAAAGCAAGTTAGTTTAATGTTGGACGCCTTACAACTCCTAACAACACCTTACAACACCGTACGAAACCTTAAAACTCCTTAATAAACTTAATGAATTCTTCAAAGTCCTTTGAACATCGTACAACAACTCAGGAGATGTTACAATTAAGTATGCGACATTAGCAACATTAAAAGCAAGTTAGAACAACGTAGGACACGTTTCAACTCCTAACAGCACCTTACATCACCGTACGAAACATTAAAACTCCATAATAAACCTAATGAATTCTTCCGAGTCCTTCGAACAACGTACGACAACTTAGGACATCTTACGACTTTCTATGCCATATTAGCACCATGAAAAGCAAGTTAGTTTAATGTTGGACGCCTTACAACTCCTAACAACACCTTACACCACCGTACGAAACCTTAAAACTCCTTAATAAACCTAATGAATTCATCGAAGTCCTTTGAACATCGTACAACAATGAAGGAGATGTTACAATTAAGTATGCGACATTAGAAAAATGAAAAGCAAGTTAGAACAATGTAGGACACGTTACAACTCCTAAGAGCACCTTACATCACAGTACGAAACATTAAAACTCCATAATAAACCTAATGAATTCGTCCGAGTCCTTCGAACATCGTACGACAACTTAGGACATCTTACGACTTTCTATGCCATATTAGCACCATGAAAAGCAAGTTAGTTTAATGTAGGACGCCTTACAACTCCTAACAACACCTTACAACACCGTACGAAACCTTAAAACTCCTTAATAAACCTAATGAATTCGTCGAAGTCCTTTGAACATCGTACAACAACGAAGGAGATGTTAAAGCTCAGTTTGCCCCACTAGCAACATGAAAAGCACGTTAGAATAATGTAGGACGCGTAACAACTCCTAAGAACACCTTACATCACCGTACGAAACTTTGAAACTCCATAATAAACCTAATAAATTCATCTGAGTCCACTGAACGTCGTACGGCAACTTAAGACATCTTACGACTATGTATGCCATATTAGCACCATGAAAAGCACGTTAGTAGAATGTTGGGCGCCTTACAACTCCTAACGACACCTTACAACACCGTACGAAACCTTAAAACTCCTTAATAAACCTAATGAATTCGTCGAAGTCCTTTGAACATCGTACAACAACGAAGGAGATGTTACAATTAAGTATGCGACATTAGCAACATGAAAAGGAAGTTAGAACAATGTAGGACACGTTACAACTCCTAAGAGCACCTTACATCACCGTACGAAACATTAAAACTCCATAATAAACCTAATGAATTCGTCCGAGTCCTTCGAACATCGTACGACAACTTAGGACATCTTACGACTTTCTATGCCATATTAGCACCATGAAAAGCAAGTTAGTTTAATGTTGGACGCCTTACAACTCCTAACAACACCTTACAACACCGTACGAAACCTTAAAACTCCTTAATAAACCTAATGAATTCTTCAAAGTCCTTTGAACATCGTACAACAACTCAGGAGATGTTACAATTAAGTATGCGACATTAACAACATTAAAAGCAAGTTAGAACAACGTAGGACACGTTTCAACTCCTAAGAGCACCTTACATCACCGTACGAAACATTAAAACTCCATAATAAACCTAATGAATTCTTCCGAGTCCTTCGAACAACGTACGACAACTTAGGACATCTTACGACTTTCTATGCCATATTAGCACCATGAAAAGCAAGTTAGTTTAATGTTGGACGCCTTACAACTCCTAACAACACCTTACAACACCGTACGAAACCTTAAAACTCCTTAATAAACCTAATGAATTCGTCGAAGTCCTTTGAACATCGTACAACAACGAAGGAGATGTTACAATTAAGTATGCGACATTAGAAAAATGAAAAGCAAGTTAGAACAATGTAGGACACGTTACAACTCCTAAGAGCACCTTACATCACAGTACGAAACATTAAAACTCCATAATAAACCTAATGAATTCGTCCGAGTCCTTCGAACGTCGTACGGCAACTTAAGACATCTTACGACTATGTATGCCATATTAGCACCATGAAAAGCACGTTAGTAGAATGTTGGGCGCCTTACAACTCCTAACGACACCTTACAACACCGTACGAAACCTTAAAAATCCTTAATAAACCTAATGAATTCGTCGAAGTCCTTTGAACATCGTACAACAACGAAGGAGATGTTACAATTAAGTATGCGACATTAGCAACATGAAAAGGAAGTTAGAACAATGTAGGACACGTTACAACTCCTAAGAGCACCTTACATCACCGTACGAAACATTAAAACTCCATAATAAACCTAATGAATTCGTCCGAGTCCTTCGAACATCGTACGACAACTTAGGACATCTTACGACTTTCTATGCCATATTAGCACCATGAAAAGCAAGTTAGTTTAATGTTGGACGCCTTACAACTCCTAACAACACCTTACAACACCGTACGAAACCTTAAAACTCCTTAATAAACTTAATGAATTCTTCAAAGTCCTTTGAACATCGTACAACAACTCAGGAGATGTTACAATTAAGTATGCGACATTAGCAACATTAAAAGCAAGTTAGAACAACGTAGGACACGTTTCAACTCCTAACAGCACCTTACATCACCGTACGAAACATTAAAACTCCATAATAAACCTAATGAATTCTTCCGAGTCCTTCGAACAACGTACGACAACTTAGGACATCTTACGACTTTCTATGCCATATTAGCACCATGAAAAGCAAGTTAGTTTAATGTTGGACGCCTTACAACTCCTAACAACACCTTACACCACCGTACGAAACCTTAAAACTCCTTAATAAACCTAATGAATTCGTCGAAGTCCTTTGAACATCGTACAACAATGAAGGAGATGTTACAATTAAGTATGCGACATTAGAAAAATGAAAAGCAAGTTAGAACAATGTAGGACACGTTACAACTCCTAAGAGCACCTTACATCACAGTACGAAACATTAAAACTCCATAATAAACCTAATGAATTCGTCCGAGTCCTTCGAACATCGTACGACAACTTAGGACATCTTACGACTTTCTATGCCATATTAGCACCATGAAAAGCAAGTTAGTTTAATGTAGGACGCCTTACAACTCCTAACAACACCTTACAACACCGTACGAAACCTTAAAACTCCTTAATAAACCTAATGAATTCGTCGAAGTCCTTTGAACATCGTACAACAACGAAGGAGATGTTAAAGCTCAGTTTGCCCCACTAGCAACATGAAAAGCACGTTAGAATAATGTAGGACGCGTAACAACTCCTAAGAACACCTTACATCACCGTACGAAACTTTGAAACTCCATAATAAACCTAATAAATTCATCTGAGTCCACTGAACGTCGTACGGCAACTTAAGACATCTTACGACTATGTATGCCATATTAGCACCATGAAAAGCACGTTAGTAGAATGTTGGGCGCCTTACAACTCCTAACGACACCTTACAACACCGTACGAAACCTTAAAACTCCTTAATAAACCTAATGAATTCGTCGAAGTCCTTTGAACATCGTACAACAACGAAGGAGATGTTACAATTAAGTATGCGACATTAGCAACATGAAAAGGAAGTTAGAACAATGTAGGACACGTTACAACTCCTAAGAGCACCTTACATCACCGTACGAAACATTAAAACTCCATAATAAACCTAATGAATTCGTCCGAGTCCTTCGAACATCGTACGACAACTTAGGACATCTTACGACTTTCTATGCCATATTAGCACCATGAAAAGCAAGTTAGTTTAATGTTGGACGCCTTACAACTCCTAACAACACCTTACAACACCGTACGAAACCTTAAAACTCCTTAATAAACCTAATGAATTCTTCAAAGTCCTTTGAACATCGTACAACAACTCAGGAGATGTTACAATTAAGTATGCGACATTAGCAACATTAAAAGCAAGTTAGAACAACGTAGGACACGTTTCAACTCCTAAGAGCACCTTACATCACCGTACGAAACATTAAAACTCCATAATAAACCTAATGAATTCTTCCGAGTCCTTCGAACAACGTACGACAACTTAGGACATCTTACGACTTTCTATGCCATATTAGCACCATGAAAAGCAAGTTAGTTTAATGTTGGACGCCTTACAACTCCTAACAACACCTTACAACACCGTACGAAACCTTAAAACTCCTTAATAAACCTAATGAATTCGTCGAAGTCCTTTGAACATCGTACAACAACGAAGGAGATGTTACAATTAAGTATGCGACATTAGAAAAATGAAAAGCAAGTTAGAACAATGTAGGACACGTTACAACTCCTAAGAGCACCTTACATCACAGTACGAAACATTAAAACTCCATAATAAACCTAATGAATTCGTCCGAGTCCTTCGAACATCGTACGACAACTTAGGACATCTTACGACTTTCTATGCCATATTAGCACCATGAAAAGCAAGTTAGTTTAATGTTGGACGCCTTACAACTCCTAACAACACCTTACAACACTGTACGAAACCTTAAAACTCCTTAATAAACCTAATGAATTCTTCAAAGTCCTTTGAACATCGTACAACAACTCAGGAGATGTTACAATTAAGTATGCGACATTAGCAACATTAAAAGCAAGTTAGAACAACGTAGGACACGTTTCAACTCCTAAGAGCACCTTACATCACCGTACGAAACATTAAAACTCCATAATAAACCTAATGAATTCTTCCGAGTCCTTCGAACATCGTACGACAACTTAGGACATCTTACGACTTTCTATGCCATATTAGCACCTTGAAAAGCAAGTTAGTTTAATGTTGGACGCCTTACAACTCCTAACAACACCTTACAACACCGTACGAAACCTTAAAACTCCTTAATAAACCTAATGAATTCGTCGAAGTCCTTTGAACATCGTACAACAACGAAGGAGATGTTACAATTAAGTATGCGACATTAGAAAAATGAAAAGCAAGTTAGAACAATGTAGGACACGTTACAACTCCTAAGAGCACCTTACATCACAGTACGAAACATTAAAACTCCATAATAAACCTAATGAATTCGTCCGAGTCCTTCGAACATCGTACGACAACTTAGGACATCTTACGACTTTCTATGCCATATTTGCACCAAGAAAAGCAAGTTAGTTTAATGTTGGACGCCTTACAACTCCTAACAACACCTTACAACACCGTACGAAACCTTAAAACTCCTTAATAAACCTAATGAATTCTTCAAAGTCCTTTGAACATCGTACAACAACTCAGGAGATGTTACAATTAAGTATGCGACATTAGCAACATTAAAAGCAAGTTAGAACAACGTAGGACACGTTTCAACTCCTAAGAGCACCTTACATCACCGTACGAAACATTAAAACTCCATAATAAACCTAATGAATTCTTCCGAGTCCTTCGAACATCGTACGACAACTTAGGACATCTTACGACTTTCTATGCCATATTAGCACCATGAAAAGCAAGTTAGTTTAATGTTGGACGCCTTACAACTCCTAACAACACCTTACAACACCGTACGAAACCTTAAAACTCCTTAATAAACCTAATGAATTCGTCGAAGTCCTTTGAACATCGTACAACAACGAAGGAGATGTTACAATTAAGTATGCGACATTAGAAAAATGAAAAGCAAGTTAGAACAATGTAGGACACGTTACAACTCATAAGAGCACCTTACATCACAGTACGAAACATTAAAACTCCATAATAAACCTAATGAATTCGTCCGAGTCCTTCGAACATCGTACGACAACTTAGGACATCTTACGACTTTCTATGCCATATTTGCACCATGAAAAGCAAGTTAGTTTAATGTTGGACGCCTTACAACTCCTAACAACACCTTACAACACCGTACGAAACCTTAAAACTCCTTAATAAACCTAATGAATTCGTCAAAGTCCTTTGAACATCGTACAACAACGAAGGAGATGTTACAATTAAGTATGCGACATTAGCAACATGAAAAGCAAGTTAGAACAATGTAGGACACGTTACAACTCCTAAGAGCACCTTACATCACCGTACGAAATTTTGAAACTCCATAATAAACCTAATAAATTCATCTGAGTCCACTTAACGTCGTACGGCAACTTAAGACATCTTACGACTATGTATGCCATATTAGCACCATGAAAAGCACGTTAGTAGAATGTTGGGCGCCTTACAACTCCTAACAACACCTTACAACACCGTACGAAACCTTAAAACTCCTTAATAAACCTAATGAATTCGTCGAAGTCCTTTGAACATCGTACAACAACTCAGGAGATGTTACAATTAAGTATGCGACATTAGCAACATTAAAAGCAAGTTAGAACAATGGAGGACACGTTACAACTCCTAAGAGCACCTTACATCACCGTACGAAACATTAAAACTACATAATAAACCTAATGAATTCGTCTGAGTCCTTCGAACATCGTACGACAACTTAGGACATCTTACGACTTTCTATGCCATATTAGCACCATGAAAAGCAAGTTAATTTAATGTTGGACGCCTTACAACTCCTAACAACACCTTACAACACCGTACGAAACCTTAAAACTCCTTAATAAACCTAATGAATTCGTCGAAGTCCTTTGAACATCGTACAACAACGAAGGAGATGTTACAATTAAGTATGCGACATTAGAAACATGAAAAGCAAGTTAGAACAATGTAGGACACGTTACAACTCCTAAGAGCACCTTACATCACCGTACGAAACATTAAAACTCCATAATAAACCTAATGAATTCGTCCGAGTCCTTCGAACATCGTACGACAACTTAGGACATCTTACGACTTTCTATGCCATATTTGCACCATGAAAAGCAAGTTAGTTTAATGTTGGACGCCTTACAACTCCTAACAACACCTTACAACACCGTACGAAAACTTAAAACTCCTTAATAAACCTAATGAATTCGTCAAAGTCCTTTGAACATCGTACAACAACTCAGGAGATGTTACAATTAAGTATGCGACATTAGCAACATGAAAAGCAAGTTAGAATAATGTAGGACACGTTACAACTCCTAAGAGCACCTTACATCACCGTACGAAATTTTGAAACCCCATAATAAACCTAATAAATTCATCTGAGTCCACTGAACGTCGTACGGCAACTTAAGACATCTTACGACTATGTATGCCATATTAGCACCATGAAAAGCACGTTAGTAGAATGTTGGGCGCCTTACAACTCCTAACAACACCTTACAACACCGTACGAAATCTAAAAACTCCTTAATAAACCTAATGAATTAGTCGAAGTCCTTTGAACATCGTACAACAACGAAGGAGATGTTACAATTAAGTATGCGACATTAGCAACATGAAAAGGAAGTTAGAACAATGTAGGACACGTTACAACTCCTAAGAGCACCTTACATCACCGTACGAAACATTAAACTCCATAATAAACCTAATGAATTCGTCCGAGTCCTTCGAATATCGTACGACAACTTAGCACATCTTACGACTTTCTATGCCATATTAGCACCATGAAAAGCAAGTTAGTTTAATGTTGGACGCCTTACAACTCCTAACAACACCTTACAACACCGTACGAAACCTTAAAACTCCTTAATACACCTAATGAATTCGTCAAAGTCCTTTGAACATCGTACAACAACTCAGGAGATGTTACAATTAAGTATGCGACATTAGCAACATTAAAAGCAAGTTAGAACAATGTAGGACACGTTACAACTCCTAAGAGCACCTTACATAACCGTACGAAACAATAAAACTCCATAATAAACCTAATGAATTCGTCCGAGTCCTTCGAACATCGTACGACAACTTAGGACATCTTACGACTTTCTATGCCATATTAACACCATGAAAAGCAAGTTAGTTTAATGTTGGACGCCTTACAACTCCTAACAACACCTTACAACACCGTACGAAACCTTAAACTCCTTAATAAACCTAATGAATTCGTCGAAGTCCTTTGAACATCGTACAACAACGAAGGAGATGTTAAAGCTCAGTTTGCCCCACTAGCAACATGAAAAGCACGTTAGAATAATGTAGGACGCGTAACAACTCCTAAGAACACCTTACATCACCGTACGAAACTTTGAAACTCCATAATAAACCTAATAAATTCATCTGAGTCCACTGAACGTCGTACGGCAACTTAAGACATCTTACGACTATGTATGCCATATTAGCACCATGAAAAGCACGTTAGTAGAATGTTGGGCGCCTTACAACTCCTAACGACACCTTACAACACCGTACGAAACCTTAAAACTCCTTAATAAACCTAATGAATTCGTCGAAGTCCTTTGAACATCGTACAACAACGAAGGAGATGTTACAATTAAGTATGCGACATTAGCAACATGAAAAGGAAGTTAGAACAATGTAGGACACGTTACAACTCCTAAGAGCACCTTACATCACCGTACGAAACATTAAAACTCCATAATAAACCTAATGAATTCGTCCGAGTCCTTCGAACATCGTACGACAACTTAGGACATCTTACGACTTTCTATGCCATATTAGCACCATGAAAAGCAAGTTAGTTTAATGTTGGACGCCTTACAACTCCTAACAACACCTTACAACACCGTACGAAACCTTAAAACTCCTTAATAAACCTAATGAATTCTTCAAAGTCCTTTGAACATCGTACAACAACTCAGGAGATGTTACAATTAAGTATGCGACATTAGCAACATTAAAAGCAAGTTAGAACAACGTAGGACACGTTTCAACTCCTAAGAGCACCTTACATCACCGTACGAAACATTAAAACTCCATAATAAACCTAATGAATTCTTCCGAGTCCTTCGAACATCGTACGACAACTTAGGACATCTTACGACTTTCTATGCCATATTAGCACCTTGAAAAGCAAGTTAGTTTAATGTTGGACGCCTTACAACTCCTAACAACAACTTACAACACCGTACGAAACCTTAAAACTCCTTAATAAACCTAATGAATTCGTCGAAGTCCTTTGAACATCGTACAACAACGAAGGAGATGTTACAATTAAGTATGCGACATTAGAAAAATGAAAAGCAAGTTAGAACAATGTAGGACACGTTACAACTCCTAAGAGCACCTTACATCACAGTACGAAACATTAAAACTCCATAATAAACCTAATGAATTCGTCCGAGTCCTTCGAACATCGTACGACAACTTAGGACATCTTACGACTTTCTATGCCATATTTGCACCAAGAAAAGCAAGTTAGTTTAATGTTGGACGCCTTACAACTCCTAACAACACCTTACAACACCGTACGAAACCTTAAAACTCCTTAATAAACCTAATGAATTCGTCAAACTCCTTTGAACATCGTACAACAACGAAGGAGATGTTACAATTAAGTATGCGACATTAGCAACATGAAAAGCAAGTTAGAACAATGTAGGACACGTTACAACTCCTAAGAGCACCTTACATCACCGTACGAAATTTTGAAACTCCATAATAAACCTAATAAATTCATCTGAGTCCACTTAACGTCGTACGGCAACTTAAGACATCTTACGACTATGTATGCCATATTAGCACCATGAAAAGCACGTTAGTAGAATGTTGGGCGCCTTACAACTCCTAACAACACCTTACAACTCCGTACGAAACCTTAAAACTCCTTAATAAACCTAATGAATTCGTCGAAGTCCTTTGAACATCGTACAACAACTCAGGAGATGTTACAATTAAGTATGCGACATTAGCAACATTAAAAGCAAGTTAGAACAATGGAGGACACGTTACAACTCCTAAGAGCACCTTACATCACCGTACGAAACATTAAAACTCCATAATAAACCTAATGAATTCGTCTGAGTCCTTCGAACATCGTACGACAACTTAGGACATCTTACGACTTTCTATGCCATATTAGCACCATGAAAAACAAGTTAGTTTAATGTTGGACGCCTTACAACTCCTAACAACACCTTACAACACCGTACGAAACCTTAAAACTCCTTAATAAACCTAATGAATTCGTCGAAGTCCTTTGAACATCGTACAACAACGAAGGAGATGTTACAATTAAGTATGCGACATTAGAAACATGAAAAGCAAGTTAGAACAATGTAGGACACGTTACAACTCCTAACAGCACCTTACATCACCGTACGAAACATTAAAACTCCATAATAAACCTAATGAATTCGTCCGAGTCCTTCGAACATCGTACGACAACTTAGGACATCTTACGACTTTCTATGCCATACTTGCACCATGAAAAGCAAGTTAGTTTAATGTTGGACGCCTTACAACTCCTAACAACACCTTACAACACCGTACGAAACCTTAAAACTCCTTAATAAACCTAATGAATTCGTCGAAGTCCTTTGAACATCGTACAACAACGAAGGAGATGTTACAATTAAGTATGCGACATTAGAAAAATGAAAAGCAAGTTAGAACAATGTAGGACACGTTACAACTCCTAAGAGCACCTTACATCACAGTACGAAATATTAAAACTCCATAATAAACCTAATGAATTCGTCCGAGTCCTTCGAACATCGTACGACAACTTAGGACATCTTACGACTTTCTATGCCATATTAACACCATGAAAAGCAAGTTAGTTTAATGTTGGACGCCTTACAACTCCTAACAACACCTTACAACACCGTACGAAACCTTAAACTCCTTAATAAACCTAATGAATTCGTCGAAGTCCTTTGAACATCGTACAACAACGAAGGAGATGTTAAAGCTCAGTTTGCCCCACTAGCAACATGAAAAGCACGTAAGAATAATGTAGGACGCGTAACAACTCCTAAGAACACCTTACATCACCGTACGAAACTTTGAAACTCCATAATAAACCTAATAAATTCATCTGAGTCCACTGAACGTCGTACGGCAACTTAAGACATCTTACGACTATGTATGCCATATTAGCACCATGAAAAGCACGTTAGTAGAATGTTGGGCGCCTTACAACTCCTAACGACACCTTACAACACCGTACGAAACCTTAAAACTCCTTAATAAACCTAATGAATTCGTCGAAGTCCTTTGAACATCGTACAACAACGAAGGAGATGTTACAATTAAGTATGCGACATTAGCAACATGAAAAGGAAGTTAGAACAATGTAGGACACGTTACAACTCCTAAGAGCACCTTACATCACCGTACGAAACATTAAAACTCCATAATAAACCTAATGAATTCGTCCGAGTCCTTCGAACATCGTACGACAACTTAGGACATCTTACGACTTTCTATGCCATATTAGCACCATGAAAAGCAAGTTAGTTTAATGTTGGACGCCTTACAACTCCTAACAACACCTTACAACACTGTACGAAACCTTAAAACTCCTTAATAAACCTAATGAATTCTTCAAAGTCCTTTGAACATCGTACAACAACTCAGGAGATGTTACAATTAAGTATGCGACATTAGCAACATTAAAAGCAAGTTAGAACAACGTAGGACACGTTTCAACTCCTAAGAGCACCTTACATCACCGTACGAAACATTAAAACTCCATAATAAACCTAATGAATTCTTCCGAGTCCTTCGAACATCGTACGACAACTTAGGACATCTTACGACTTTCTATGCCATATTAGCACCTTGAAAAGCAAGTTAGTTTAATGTTGGACGCCTTACAACTCCTAACAACACCTTACAACACCGTACGAAACCTTAAAACTCCTTAATAAACCTAATGAATTCGTCGAAGTCCTTTGAACATCGTACAACAACGAAGGAGATGTTACAATTAAGTATGCGACATTAGAAAAATGAAAAGCAAGTTAGAACAATGTAGGACACGTTACAACTCCTAAGAGCACCTTACATCACAGTACGAAACATTAAAACTCCATAATAAACCTAATGAATTCGTCCGAGTCCTTCGAACATCGTACGACAACTTAGGACATCTTACGACTTTCTATGCCATATTTGCACCAAGAAAAGCAAGTTAGTTTAATGTTGGACGCCTTACAACTCCTAACAACACCTTACAACACCG
Source organism: Tagetes erecta (assembly GCA_030867185.1). Taxonomy (NCBI): domain Eukaryota; kingdom Viridiplantae; phylum Streptophyta; class Magnoliopsida; order Asterales; family Asteraceae; genus Tagetes; species Tagetes erecta. The sequence goes on along the minus strand of CM061487.1, from coordinate 38,994,891 downwards.
TACGAAACCTTAAAACTCCTTAATAAACCTAATGAATTCGTCAAAGTCCTTTGAACATCGTACAACAACGAAGGAGATGTTACAATTAAGTATGCGACATTAGCAACATGAAAAGCAAGTTAGAACAATGTAGGACACGTTACAACTCCTTAGAGCACCTTACATCACCGTACGAAATTTTGAAACTCCATAATAAACCTAATAAATTCATCTGAGTCCACTTAACGTCGTACGGCAACTTAAGACATCTTACGACTATGTATGCCATATTAGCACCATGAAAAGCACGTTAGTAGAATGTTGGGTGCCTTACAACTCCTAACAACACCTTACAACTCCGTACGAAACCTTAAAACTCCTTAATAAACCTAATGAATTCGTCGAAGTCCTTTGAACGTCGTACAACAACTCAGGAGATGTTACAATTAAGTATGCGACATTAGCAACATTAAAAGCAAGTTAGAACAATGGAGGACACGTTACAACTCCTAAGAGCACCTTACATCACCGTACGAAATATTAAAACTCCATAATAAACCTAATGAATTCGTCTGAGTCCTTCGAACATCGTACGACAACTTAGGACATCTTACGACTTTCTATGCCATATTAGCACCATGAAAAACAAGTTAGTTTAATGTTGGACGCCTTACAACTCCTAACAACACCTTACAACACCGTACGAAACCTTAAAACTCCTTAATAAACCTAATGAATTCGTCGAAGTCCTTTGAACATCGTACAACAACGAAGGAGATGTTACAATTAAGTATGCGACATTAGAAACATGAAAAGCAAGTTAGAACAATGTAGGACACGTTACAACTCCTAACAGCACCTTACATCACCGTACGAAACATTAAAACTCCATAATAAACCTAATGAATTCGTCCGAGTCCTTCGAACATCGTACGACAACTTAGGACATCTTACGACTTTCTATGCCATACTTGCACCATGAAAAGCAAGTTAGTTTAATGTTGGACGCCTTACAACTCCTAACAACACCTTACAACACCGTACGAAACCTTAAAACTCCTTAATAAACCTAATGAATTCGTCGAAGTCCTTTGAACATCGTACAACAACGAAGGAGATGTTACAATTAAGTATGCGACATTAGAAAAATGAAAAGCAAGTTAGAACAATGTAGGACACGTTACAACTCCTAAGAGCACCTTACATCACAGTACGAAACATTAAAACTCCATAATAAACCTAATGAATTCGTCCGAGTCCTTCGAACATCGTACGACAACTTAGGACATCTTACGACTTTCTATGCCATATTTGCACCATGAAAAGCAAGTTAGTTTAATGTTGGACGCCTTACAACTCCTAACAACACCTTACAACACCGTACGAAACCTTAAAACTCCTTAATAAACCTAATGAATTCGTCAAAGTCCTTTGAACATCGTACAACAACGAAGGAGATGTTACAATTAAGTATGCGACATTAGCAACATGAAAAGCAAGTTAGAACAATGTAGGACACGTTACAACTCCTAAGAGCACCTTACATCACCGTACGAAATTTTGAAACTCCATAATAAACCTAATAAATTCATCTGAGTCCACTTAACGTCGTACGGCAACTTAAGACATCTTACGACTATGTATGCCATATTAGCACCATGAAAAGCACGTTAGTAGAATGTTGGGCGCCTTACAACTCCTAACAACACCTTACAACACCGTACGAAACCTTAAAACTCCTTAATAAACCTAATGAATTCGTCGAATTCCTTTGAACATCGTACAACAACTCAGGAGATGTTACAATTAAGTATGCGACATTAGCAACATTAAAAGCAAGTTAGAACAATGGAGGACACGTTACAACTCCTAAGAGCACCTTACATCACCGTACGAAACATTAAAACTCCATAATAAACCTAATGAATTCGTCTGAGTCCTTCGAACATCGTACGACAACTTAGGACATCTTACGACTTTCTATGCCATATTAGCACCATGAAAAGCAAGTTAGTTTAATGTTGGACGCCTTACAACTCCTAACAACACCTTACAACACCGTACGAAACCTTAAAACTCCTTAATAAACCTAATGAATTCGTCGAAGTCCTTTGAACATCGTACAACAACGAAGGAGATGTTACAATTAAGTATGCGACATTAGAAAAATGAAAAGCAAGTTAGAACAATGTAGGACACGTTACAACTCCTAAGAGCACCTTACATCACAGTACGAAACATTAAAACTCCATAATAAACCTAATGAATTCGTCCGAGTCCTTCGAACATCGTACGACAACTTAGGACATCTTACGACTTTCTATGCCATATTTGCACCATGAAAAGCAAGTTAGTTTAATGTTGGACGCCTTACAACTCCTAACAACACCTTACAACACCGTACGAAACCTTAAAACTCCTTAATAAACCTAATGAATTCGTCAAAGTCCTTTGAACATCGTACAACAACGAAGGAGATGTTACAATTAAGTATGCGACATTAGCAACATGAAAAGCAAGTTAGAACAATGTAGGACACGTTACAACTCCTAAGAGCACCTTACATCACCGTACGAAATTTTGAAACTCCATAATAAACCAAATAAATTCATCTGAGTCCACTTAACGTCGTACGGCAACTTAAGACATCTTACGACTATGTATGCCATATTAGCACCATGAAAAGCACGTTAGTAGAATGTTGGGCGCCTTACAACTCCTAACAACACCTTACAACACCGTACGAAACCTTAAAACTCCTTAATAAACCTAATGAATTCGTCGAATTCCTTTGAACATCGTACAACAACTCAGGAGATGTTACAATTAAGTATGCGACATTAGAAACATGAAAAGCAAGTTAGAACAATGGAGGACACGTTACAACTCCTAAGAGCACCTTACATCACCGTACGAAACATTAAAACTCCATAATAAACCTAATGAATTCGTCTGAGTCCTTCGAACATCGTACGACAACTTAGGACATCTTACGACTTTCTATGCCATATTAGCACCATGAAAAGCAAGTTAGTTTAATGTTGGACGCCTTACAACTCCTAACAACACCTTACAACACCGTACGAAACCTTAAAACTCCTTAATAAACCTAATGAATTCGTCGAAGTCCTTTGAACATCGTACAACAACGAAGGAGATGTTACAATTAAGTATGCGACATTAGAAAAATGAAAAGCAAGTTAGAACAATGTAGGACACGTTACAACTCCTAAGAGCACCTTACATCACAGTACGAAACATTAAAACTCCATAATAAACCTAATGATTTCGTCCGAGTCCTTCGAACATCGTACGACAACTTAGGACATCTTACGACTTTCTATGCCATATTTGCACCATGAAAAGCAAGTTAGTTTAATGTTGGACGCCTTACAACTCCTAACAACACCTTACAACACCGTACGAAACCTTAAAACTCCTTAATAAACCTAATGAATTCGTCAAAGTCCTTTGAACATCGTACAACAACGAAGGAGATGTTACAATTAAGTATGCGACATTAGCAACATGAAAAGCAAGTTAGAACAATGTAGGACACGTTACAACTCCTAAGAGCACCTTACATCACCGTACGAAATTTTGAAACTCCATAATAAACCTAATAAATTCATCTGAGTCCACTTAACGTCGTACGGCAACTTAAGACATCTTACGACTATGTATGCCATATTAGCACCATGAAAAGCACGTTAGTAGAATGTTGGGCGCCTTACAACTCCTAACAACACCTTACAACACCGTACGAAACCTTAAAACTCCTTAATAAACCTAATGAATTCGTCGAATTCCTTTGAACATCGTACAACAACTCAGGAGATGTTACAATTAAGTATGCGACATTAGAAACATGAAAAGCAAGTTAGAACAATGGAGGACACGTTACAACTCCTAAGAGCACCTTACATCACCGTACGAAACATTAAAACTCCATAATAAACCTAATGAATTCGTCTGAGTCCTTCGAACATCGTACGACAACTTAGGACATCTTACGACTTTCTATGCCATATTAGCACCATGAAAAGCAAGTTAGTTTAATGTTGGACGCCTTACAACTCCTAACAACACCTTACAACACCGTACGAAACCTTAAAACTCCTTAATAAACCTAATGAATTCGTCGAAGTCCTTTGAACATCGTACAACAACGAAGGAGATGTTACAATTAAGTATGCGACATTAGAAAAATGAAAAGCAAGTTAGAACAATGTAGGACACGTTACAACTCCTAAGAGCACCTTACATCACAGTACGAAACATTAAAACTCCATAATAAACCTAATGAATTCGTCCGAGTCCTTCGAACATCGTACGACAACTTAGGACATCTTACGACTTTCTATGCCATATTTGCACCATGAAAAGCAAGTTAGTTTAATGTTGGACGCCTTACAACTCCTAACAACACCTTACAACACCGTACGAAACCTTAAAACTCCTTAATAAACCTAATGAATTCGTCAAAGTCCTTTGAACATCGTACAACAACGAAGGAGATGCTAAAATTAAGTATGCGACATTAGCAACATGAAAAGCAAGTTAGAACAATGTAGGACACGTTACAACTCCTAAGAGCACCTTACATCACCGTACGAAATTTTGAAACTCCATAATAAACCTAATAAATTCATCTGAGTCCACTTAACGTCGTACGGCAACTTAAGACATCTTACGACTATGTATGCCATATTAGCACCATGAAAAGCACGTTAGTAGAATGTTGGGCGCCTTACAACTCCTAACAACACCTTACAACACCGTACGAAACCTTAAAACTCCTTAATAAACCTAATGAATTCGTCGAATTCCTTTGAACATCGTACAACAACTCAGGAGATGTTACAATTAAGTATGCGACATTAGCAACATTAAAAGCAAGTTAGAACAATGGAGGACACGTTACAACTCCTAAGAGCACCTTACATCACCGTACGAAACATTAAAACTCCATAATAAACCTAATGAATTCGTCTGAGTCCTTCGAACATCGTACGACAACTTAGGACATCTTACGACTTTCTATGCCATATTAGCACCATGAAAAGCAAGTTAGTTTAATGTTGGACGCCTTACAACTCCTAACAACACCTTACAACACCGTACGAAACCTTAAAACTCCTTAATAAACCTAATGAATTCGTCGAAGTCCTTTGAAGATCGTACAACAACGAAGGAGATGTTACAATTAAGTATGCGACATTAGAAACATGAAAAGCAAGTTAGAACAATGTAGGACACGTTACAACTCCTAAGAGCACCTTACATCACCGTACGAAACATTAAAACTCCATAATAAACCTAATGAATTCGTCCGAGTCCTTCGAACATCGTACGACAACTTAGGACATCTTACGACTTTCTATGCCATATTTGCACCATGAAAAGCAAGTTAGTTTAATGTTGGACGCCTTACAACTCCTAACAACACCTTACAACACCGTACGAAAACTTAAAACTCCTTAATAAACCTAATGAATTCGTCAAAGTCCTTTGAACATCGTACAACAACTCAGGAGATGTTACAATTAAGTATGCGACATTAGCAACATGAAAAGCAAGTTAGAATAATGTAGGACACGTTACAACTCCTAAGAGCACCTTACATCACCGTACGAAATTTTGAAACCCCATAATAAACCTAATAAATTCATCTGAGTCCACTGAACGTCGTACGGCAACTTAAGACATCTTACAACTATGTATGCCATATTAGCACCATGAAAAGCACGTTAGTAGAATGTTGGGCGCCTTACAACTCCTAACAACACCTTACAACACCGTACGAAACCTTAAAACTCCTTAATAAACCTAATGAATTAGTCGAAGTCCTTTGAACATCGTACAACAACGAAGGAGATGTTACAATTAAGTATGCGACATTAGCAACATGAAAAGGAAGTTAGAACAATGCAGGACACGTTACAACTCCTAAGAGCACCTTACATCACCGTACGAAACATTAAACTCCATAATAAACCTAATGAATTCGTCCGAGTCCTTCGAATATCGTACGACAACTTAGGAAATCTTACGACTTTCTATGCCATATTAGCACCATGAAAAGCAAGTTAGTTTAATGTTGGACGCCTTACAACTCCTAACAACACCTTACAACACCGTACGAAACCTTAAAACTCCTTAATAAACCTAATGAATTCGTCGAAGTCCTTTGAACATCGTACAACAACGAAGGAGATGTTACAATTAAGTATGCGACATTAGAAACATGAAAAGCAAGTTAGAACAATGTAGGATATGTTACAACTCCTAAGAGCACCTTACATCACCGTACGAAACATTAAAACTCCATAATAAACCTAATGAATTCGTCCGAGTCCTTCGAACATCGTACGACAACTTAGGACATCTTACGACTTTCTATGCCATATTTGCACCATGAAAAGCAAGTTAGTTTAATGTTGGACGCCTTACAACTCCTAACAACACCTTACAACACCGTACGAAAACTTAAAACTCCTTAATAAACCTAATGAATTCGTCAAAGTCCTTTGAACATCGTACAACAACTCAGGAGATGTTACAATTAAGTATGCGACATTAGCAACATGAAAAGCAAGTTAGAATAATGTAGGACACGTTACAACTCCTAAGAGCACCTTACATCACCGTACGAAATTTTGAAACCCCATAATAAACCTAATAAATTCATCTGAGTCCACTGAACGTCGTACGGCAACTTAAGACATCTTACAACTATGTATGCCATATTAGCACCATGAAAAGCACGTTAGTAGAATGTTGGGCGCCTTACAACTCCTAACAACACCTTACAACACCGTACGAAACCTTAAAACTCCTTAATAAACCTAATGAATTAGTCGAAGTCCTTTGAACATCGTACAACAACGAAGGAGATGTTACAATTAAGTATGCGACATTAGCAACATGAAAAGGAAGTTAGAACAATGCAGGACACGTTACAACTCCTAAGAGCACCTTACATCACCGTACGAAACATTAAACTCCATAATAAACCTAATGAATTCGTCCGAGTCCTTCGAATATCGTACGACAACTTAGGACATCTTACGACTTTCTATGCCATATTAGCACCATGAAAAGCAAGTTAGTTTAATGTTGGACGCCTTACAACTCCTAACAACACCTTACAACACCGTACGAAACCTTAAAACTCCTTAATAAACCTAATGAATTCGTCAAAGTCCTTTGAACATCGTACAACAACTCAGGAGATGTTACAATTAAGTATGCGACATTAGCAACATTAAAAGCAAGTTAGAACAATGTAGGACACGTTACAACTCCTAAGAGCACCTTACATAACCGTACGAAACAATAAAACTCCATAATAAACCTAATGAATTCGTCCGAGTCCTTCGAACATCGTACGACAACTTAGGACATCTTACGACTTTCTATGCCATATTAACACCATGAAAAGCAAGTTAGTTTAATGTTGGACGCCTTACAACTCCTAACAACACCTTACAACACCGTACGAAACCTTAAAACTCCTTAATAAACCTAATGAATTCGTCGAAGTTCTTTGAACATCGTACAACAACGAAGGAGATGTTAAAGCTCAGTTTGCCCCACTAGCAACATGAAAAGCACGTTAGAATAATGTAGGACGCGTAACAACTCCTAAGAACACCTTACATCACCGTACGAAACTTTGGAACTCCATAATAAACCTAATAATTTCATCTGAGTCCATTGAACGTCGTATGACAACTTAAGACATCTTACGACTATGTATGCCATATTAGCACCATGAAAAGCACGTTAGTAGAATGTTGGGCGTCTTACAACTCCTAACAACACCTTCTAACACCGTACGAAACCTTAAAACTCCTTAATAAACCTAATGAATTCGTCAAAGTCCTTTGACCATCGTACAACAACTCAGGAGATATAACGACTAAGTATGCGACATTAGCAACATGAAAAGCAAGTTAGAACAATGTAGGACACGTTACAACTCCTAAGAGCACCTTACATCACCGTACGAAACATTAAAACTCCATAATAAACCTAATTAATTTGTCCGAGTCCTTCGAACATCGTACGACAACTTAGGACATCTTACGACTTTCTAAGCCATATTAGCACCATGAAAAGCAAGTTAGTTTAATGTTGGACGCCTTACAACTCCTAACAACACCTTACAACACCGTACGAAACATTAAAACTTCTTAATAAACCTAATGAATTCATACGAGTCCTTTGAACATCGTATGACATCTTAGGACATCTTACGTCTCCTTATGACACATTAGCAACCAACGTTAGTATAATGTTGGATGCCTTACAGATCCTATGAACACCTTACATCACCGTACGAAACCTTAAAACTCCATAATACACCTAATGAATTCGTCCGAGTCCTTTGAACGTCATACGGCAACTTAAGACATCTTACGACTATGTATGCCATTTTAGCACCATGAAAAGCGCATTAGTAGAATGTTGGATGCCTTACAACTCCTAACAACTCTTTACAACACCGTACGAAACCTTAAAACTCCTTAATAAACCTAATGAATTCGTCGAAGTCCTTTGAACATTGTACAACAACGAAGTAGATGTTAAAGCTCAGTATGCCCCACTAGCAACATGAAAAGCACGTTAGAATAATGTAGGACGCGTAACAACTCCTAAGAACACCTTACATCACCGTACGAAACTTTGAAACTCCATAATAAACCTAATAAATTCATCTGAGTCCATTGAACGTCGTACGGCAACTTAAGACATCTTACAACTATGTATGCCATATTAGCACCATGAAAAGCACGTTAGTAGAATGTTGGGCGCCTTACAACTCCTAACAACACCTTACAACACCGTACGAAACCTTAAAACTCCTTAATAAACCTAATGAATTAGTCGAAGTCCTTTGAACATCGTACAACAACGAAGGAGATGTTACAATTAAGTATGCGACATTAGCAACATGAAAAGGAAGTTAGAACAATGCAGGACACTTTACAACTCCTAAGAGCACCTTACATCACCGTACGAAACATTAAACTCCATAATAAACCTAATGAATTCGTCCGAGTCCTTCGAATATCGTACGACAACTTAGGACATCTTACGACTTTCTATGCCATATTAGCACCATGAAAAGCAAGTTTGTTTAATGTTGGACGCCTTACAACTCCTAACAACACCTTACAACACCGTACGAAACCTTAAAACTCCTTAATAAACCTAATGAATTCGTCAAAGTCCTTTGAACATCGTACAACAACTCAGGAGATGTTACAATTAAGTATGCGACATTAGCAACATTAAAAGCAAGTTAGAACAATGTAGGACACGTTACAACTCCTAAGAGCACCTTACATAACCGTACGAAACAATAAAACTCCATAATAAACCTAATGAATTCGTCCGAGTCCTTCGAACATCGTACGACAACTTAGGACATCTTACGACTTTCTATGCCATATTAACACCATGAAAAGCAAGTTAGTTTAATGTTGGACGCCTTACAACTCCTAACAACACCTTACAACACCGTACGAAACCTTAAAACTCCTTAATAAACCTAATGAATTCGTCAAAGTCCTTTGAACATCGTACAACAACTCAGGAGATGTTACAATTAAGTATGCGACATTAGGAACATTAAAAGCAAGTTAGAACAATGTAGGACACGTTACAACTCCTAAGAGCACCTTACATAACCGTACGAAACAATAAAACTCCATAATAAACCTAATGAATTCGTCCGAGTCCTTCGAACATCGTACGACAACTTAGGACATCTTACGACTTTCTATGCCATATTAACACCATGAAAAGCAAGTTAGTTTAATGTTGGACGCCTTACAACTCCTAACAACACCTTACAACACCGTACGAAACCTTAAAACTCCTTAATAAACCTAATGAATTCGTCGAAGTCCTTTGAACATCGTACAACAACGAAGTAGATGTTAAAGCTCAGTATGCCCCACTAGCAACATGAAAAGCACGTTAGAATAATCTAGGACGCGTAACAACTCCTAAGAACACCTTACATCACCGTACGAAACTTTGAAACTCCATAATAAACCTAATAAATTCATCTGAGTCCATTGAACGTCGTACGGCAACTTAAGACATCTTACGACTATGTATGCCATATTAGCACCATGAAAAGCACGTTAGTAGAATGTTGGGCGCCTTACAACTCCTAACAACACCTTCTAACACCGTACGAAACCTTAAAACTCCTTAATAAACCTAATGAATTAGTCAAAGTCCTTTGACCATCGTACAACAACTCAGGAGATGTAACAACTAAGTATGCGACATTAGCAACATGAAAAGCAAGTTAGAACAATGTAGGACACGTTACAACTCCTAAGAGCACCTTACATCACCGTACGAAACATTAAAACTCCATAATAAACCTAATGAATTTGTCCGAGTCCTTCGAACATCGTACGACAACTTAGGACATCTTACGACTTTCTAAGCCATATTAGCACCATGAAAAGCAAGTTAGTTTAATGTTGGACGCCTTACAACTCCTAACAACACCTTACAACACCGTACGAAACATTAAAACTTCTTAATAAACCTAATGAATTCATACGAGTCCTTTGAACATCGTATGACATCTTAGGACATCTTACGACTCCTTATGACACATTAGCAACCAACGTTAGTATAATGTTGGATGCCTTACAGATCCTATGAACACCTTACATCACCGTACGAAACCTTAAAACTCCATAATACAGCTAATGAATTCGTCCAAGTCCTTTGAACGTCATACGGCAACTTAAGACATCTTACGACTATGTATGCCATTTTAGCACCATGAAAAGCGCGTTAGTAGAATGTTGGATGCCTTACAACTCCTAACAACTCTTTACAACACCGTACGAAACCTTAAAACTCCTTAATAAACCTAATGAATTAGTCGAAGTCCTTTGAACATCGTACAACAACGAAGGAGATGTTAAAGCTCAGTATGCCCCACTAGCAACATGAAAAGCACGTTAGAATAATGTAGGACGCGTAACAACTCCTAAGAACACCTTACATCACCGTACGAAACTTTGAAACTCCATAATAAACCTAATAAATTCATCTGAGTCCATTGAACGTCGTACGGCAACTTAAGACATCTTACGACTATGTATGTCATATTAGCACCATGAAAAGCACGTTAGTAGAATGTTGGGCGCCTTACAACTCCTAACAACACCTTCTAACACCGTACGAAACCTTAAAACTCCTTAATAAACCTAATGAATTCGTCAAAGTCCTTTGACCATCGTACAACAACTCAGGAGATGTAACAACTAAGTATGCGACATTAGCAACATGAAAAGCAAGTTAGAACAATGTAGGACACGTTACAACTCCTAAGAGCACCTTACATCACCGTACGAAACATTAAAACTCCATAATAAACCTAATGAATTTGTCCGAGTCCTTCGAACATCGTACGACAACTTAGGACATCTTACGACTTTCTAAGCCATATTAGCACCATGAAAAGCAAGTTAGTTTAATGTTGGACGCCTTACAACTCCTAACAACACCTTACAACACCGTACGAAACATTAAAACTTCTTAATAAACCTAATGAATTCATACGAGTCCTTTGAACATCGTATGACATCTTAGGACATCTTACGTCTCCTTATGACACATTAGCAACCAACGTTAGTATAATGTTGGATGCCTTACAGATCCTATGAACACCTTACATCACCGTACGAAACCTTAAAACTCCATAATACACCTAATGAATTCGTCCGAGTCCTTTGAACGTCATACGGCAACTTAAGACATCTTACGACTATGTATGCCATTTTAGCACCATGAAAAGCGCGTTAGTAGAATGTTGGATGCCTTACAACTCCTAACAACTCTTTACAACACCGTACGAAACCTTAAAACTCCTTAATAAACCTAATGAATTCGTCGAAGTCCTTTGAACATCGTACAACAACGAAGGAGATGTTAAAGCTCAGTATGCCCCACTAGCAACATGAAAAGCACGTTAGAATAATGTAGGACGCGTAACAACTCCTAAGAACACCTTACATCACCGTACGAAACTTTGAAACTCCATAATAAACCTAATAAATTCATCTGAGTCCATTGAACGTCGTACGGCAACTTAAGACATCTTACGACTATGTATGCCATATTAGCACCATGAAAAGCACGTTAGTAGAATGTTGGGCGCCTTACAACCCCTAACAACACCTTCTAACACCGTACGAAACCTTAAAACTCCTTAATAAACCTAATGAATTCGTCAAAGTCCTTTGACCATCGTACAACAACTCAGGAGATGTAACAACTAAGTATGCGACATTAGCAACATGAAAAGCAAGTTAGAACAATGTAGGACACGTTACAACTCCTAAGAGCACCTTACATCACCGTACGAAACATTAAAACTCCATAATAAACCTAATGAATTTGTCCGAGTCCTTCGAACATCGTACGACAACTTAGGACATCTTACGACTTTCTAAGCCATATTAGCACCATGAAAAGCAAGTTAGTTTAATGTTGGACGCCTTACAACTCCTAACAACATCTTACAACACCGTACGAAACATTAAAATTTCTTAATAAACCTAATGAATTCATACGAGTCCTTTGAACATCGTATGACATCTTAGGACATCTTACGTCTCCTTATGACACATTAGCAACCAACGTTAGTATAATGTTGGATGCCTTACAGATCCTATGAACACCTTACATCACCGTACGAAACCTTAAAACTCCATAATACACCTAATGAATTCGTCCGAGTCCTTTGAATGTCATACGGCAACTTAAGACATCTTACGACTATGTATGCCATTTTAGCACCATGAAAAGCGCGTTAGTAGAATGTTAGATGCCTTACAACTCCTAACAACTCTTCACAACACCGTACGAAACCTTAAAACTCCTTAATAAACCTAATGAATTCGTCGAAGTCCTTTGAACATCGTATAACAACGAAGGAGATGTTAAAGCTCAGTATGCCCCACTAGCAACATGAAAAGCACGTTAGAATAATGTAGGACGCGTAACAACTCCTAAAAACACCTTACATCACCGTACGAAACTTTGAAACTCCATAATAAACCTAATAAATTCATCTGATTCCATTGAACGTCGTACGACAACTTAAGACATCTTACGACTATGTATGCCATATTAGCACCATGAAAAGCACGTTAGTAGAATGTTGGGCGCCTTACAACTCTTAACAACACCTTCTAACACCGTACAAAACCTTAAAACTCCTTAGTAAACCTAATGAATTCGTCAAAGTCCTTTGACCATCGTACAACAACTCAGGAGATGTAACAACTAAGTATGCGACATTAGCAATATGAAAAGCAAGTTAGAACAATGTAGGACACGTTACAACTCCTAAGAGCACCTTACATCACCGTACGAAACATTAAAACTCCATAATAAACCTAATGAATTTGTCCGAGTCCTTCGAACATCGTACGACAACTTAGGACATCTTACGACTTTCTATGCCATATTAGCACCATGAAAAGCAAGTTAGTTTAATGTTGGACGCCTTACAACTCCTAACAACACCGTACGAAAAATTAAAACTTCTTAATAAACCAAGTGAATTCATACGAGTCCTTTGAACATCGTATGACATCTTAGGACATCTTACGTCTCCTTATGACACATTAGCAACCAACGTTAGTATAATGTAGGATGCCTTACAGATCCTATGAACACCTTACATCAACGTACGGAACCTTAAAACTCCATAATACACCTAATGAATTCGTCCGAGTCCTTTGAACGTTAAACGGCAACTTAAGACATCTTACGACTATGTATGCCATTTTAGCACCATGAAAAGCGCGTTAGTAGAATGTTGGATGCCTTACAACTCCTAACAACTCTGTACAACACCGTACGAAACCTTAAAACTCCTTAATAAACCTAATAAATTCGTCGAAGTCCTTTTGAACATCGTACAACAACTCAGGAGATGTTAAAGCTCAGTATGCCCCACTAGCAACATGAAAAGCACGTTAGAATAATGTAGGACGCGTAACAACTCCTAAGAACACCTTACATCACCGTACGAAACTTTGAAACTCCATAATAAACCTAATAAATTCATCTGAGTCCATTGAACGTCGTACGGCAACATAAGACTTCTTACGACTATGTATGCCATATTAGCACCATGAAAAGCACGTTAGTAGAATGTTGGGCGCCTTACAACTCCTAACAACACCTTACAACACCGTACGAAATCTTAAAACTCCTTAATAAACCTAATGAATTCGTCAAAGTCCTTTGAACATCGTACAACAGCTCAGGAGATGTTACAACTAAGTATGCGACATTAGCAACATGAAAAACAAGTTAGAGCAATGTAGGACACGTTACAACTCCTAAGAGCACCTTACATCACCGTACGAAACATTAAAACTCCATAATAAACCTAATGAATTTGTCCGAGTCCTTGGAACATCGTACGACAACTTAGGACATCTTACGACTTTCTAAGCCATATTAGCACCATGAAAAGCAAGTTAGTTTAATGTAGGACGCCTTACAACTCCTAACAACACCTTACAACACCGTACGAAACATTAAAACTTCTTAATAAACCTAATGAATTCATACGAGTCCTTTGAACATCGTATGACATCTTAGGACATCTTACGTCTCCTTATGACACATTAGCAACCAACGTTAGTATAATGTAGGATGCCTTACAGATCCTATGAACACCTTACATCACCGTACGGAACCTTAAAACTCCATAATACACCTAATGAATTCGTCCGAGTCCTTTGAACGTTAAACGGCAACTTAAGACATCTTACGACTATGTATGCCATTTTAGCACCATGAAAAGCGCGTTAGTAGAATGTTGGATGCCTTACAAATCCTAACAACTCTGTACAACACCGTACGAAACCTTAAAACTCCTTAATAAACCTAATGAATTCGTCGAAGTCCTTTTGAACATCGTACAACAACTCAGGAGATGTTAAAGCTCAGTATGCCCCACTAGCAACATGAAAAGCACGTTAGAATAATGTTGGACGCGTAACAACTCCTAAGAACACCTTACATCACCGTACGAAACTTTGAAACTCCATAATAAACCTAATAAATTCATCTGAGTCCATTGAACGTCGTACGGCAACATAAGACATCTTACGACTATGTATGCCATATTAGCACCATGAAAAGCACGTTAGTAGAATGTTGGGCGCCTTACAACTCCTAACAACACCTTACAACACCGTACAAAATCTTAAAACTCCTTAATAAACCTAATGAGTTCGTCAAAGTCCTTTGAACATCGTACAACAACTCATGAGATGTTACAACTAAGTATGCGACATTAGCAACATGAAAAACAAGTTAGAGCAATGTAGGTCACGTTACAACTCCTAAGAGCACCTTACATCACCGTACAAAACATTAAAACTCCATAATAAACCTAATGAATTCGTCCGAGTCATTCGAACATCGTACGACAACTTAGGACATCTTACGACTTTCTATGCCATATTAGCACCATGAAAAGCAAGTTAGTTTAATGTTGGACGCCTTACAACTCCTAACAACACCTTACAACACCGTACGAAAAATTAAAACTTCTTAATAAACCTAATGAATTCATACGAGTCCTTTGAACATCGTATGACATCTTAGGACATCTTACGTCTCCTTATGACACATTAGCAACCAACGTTAGTATAATGTAGGATGCCTTACAGATCCTATGAACACCTTACATCACCGTACGGAACCTTAAAACTCCATAATACACCTAATGAATTCGTCCGAGTCCTTTGAACGTTAAACGGCAACTTAAGACATCTTACAACTATGTATGCCATTTTAGCACCATGAAAAGCGCGTTAATAGAATGTTGGAAGCCTTACAACTCCTAACAACTCTGTACAACACCGTACGAAACCTTAAAAGTCCTTAATAAACCTAATGAATTCGTCGAAGTCCTTTTGAACATCGTACAACAACTCAGGAGATGTTAAAGCTCAGTATGCCCCACTAGCAACATGAAAAGCACGTTAGAATAATGTTGGACGCGTAACAACTCCTAAGAACACCTTACATCACCGTACGAAACTTTGAAACTCCATAATAAACCTAATAAATTCATCTGAGTCCATTGAACGTCGTACGGCAATATAAGACATCTTACGACTATGTATGCCATATTAGCACCATGAAAAGCACGTTAGTAGAATGTTGGGCGCCTTACAACTCCTAACAACACCTTACAACACCGTACGAAACCTTAAAACTCCTTAATAAACCTAATGAATTCGTCAAAGTCCTTTGAACATCGTACAACAACTCATGAGATGTTACAACTAAGTATGCGACATTTGCAACATGAAAAACAAATTAGAGCAATGTAGGACACGTTACAACTCCTAAGAGCACCTTACATCACCGTACGAAACATTAAAACTCCATAATAAACCTAATGAATTTTGTCCGAGTCCTTCGAACATCGTACGACAACTTAGGACATCTTACGACTTTCTATGCCATATTAGCACAATGAAAAGCAAGTTAGTTTAATGTTGGACGCCTTACAACTCCTAACAACACCTTACAACACCGTACGAAACATTAAAACGTCTTAACAAACCTAATGAATTCATACGAGTTCTTTGAACATCGTACGACATCTTAGGACATCTTACGTCTCCTTATGACACATTAGCAACCAACGTTAGTATAATGTAGGATGCCTTACAGATCCTATGAACACCTTACATCACCGTACGAAACCTTAAAACTTTATAATACACCTAATGAATTCGTCCGAGTCCTTTGAACATCATACGACAACTTAAGACATCTTACGACAATGTATGACATATTAGCACCATGAAAAGCGCGTTAGTAGAATGTTGGATGCCTTACAAAATCCTAACAACTCTTTACAACACCGTACGAAACCTAAAACTCCTTAATAAACCTAATGAATTCGTCAAAGTCCTTTTGAACATCGTACAACAACTCAGGAGATGTTAAAGCTCAGTATGCCCCACTAGCAACATGAAATGCACGTTAGAATAATGTTGGACGCGTAACAACTCCTAAGAACACCTTACATCACCGTACGAAACTTTGAAACTCCATAATAAACCTAATAAATTCATCTGAGTCCATTGAACGTCGTACGGCAACATAAGACATCTTACGACTATGTATGCCATATTAGCACCATGAAAAGCACGTTAGTAGAATGTTGGGCGCCTTACAACTCCTAACAACACCTTACAACACCGTACGAAACCTTAAAACTCCTTAATAAACCTAATGAATTCGTCAAAGTCCTTTGAACATCGTACAACAACTCATGAGATGTTACAACTAAGTATGCGACATTTGCAACATGAAAAACAAGTTAGAGCAATGTAGGACACGTTACAACTCCTAAGAGCACCTTACATCACCGTACGAAACATTAAAACTCCATAATAAACCTAATGAATTTTGTCCGAGTCCTTCGAACATCGTACGACAACTTAGGACATCTTACGACTTTCTATGCCATATTAGCACAATGAAAAGCAAGTTAGTTTAATGTTGGACGCCTTACAACTCCTAACAACACCTTACAACACCGTACGAAACATTAAAACGTCTTAACAAACCTAATGAATTCATACGAGTTCTTTGAACATCGTACGACATCTTAGGACATCTTACGTCTCCTTATGACACATTAGCAACCAACGTTAGTATAATGTAGGATGCCTTACAGATCCTATGAACACCTTACATCACCGTACGAAACCTTAAAACTTTATAATACACCTAATGAATTCGTCCGAGTCCTTTGAACGTCATACGGCAACTTAAGACATCTTACGACTATGTATGCCATTTTAGAACCATGAAAAGCGCGTTAGTAGAATGTTGGATGCCTTAAATCTCCTAACAACTCTTTACAACACCGTACGAAACCTTAAAACTCCTTAATAAACCTAATGAATTCGTCGAAGTCCTTTGAACATCGTACAACAACGAAGGAGATGTTAAAGCTCAGTATGCCCCACTAGCAACATGTAAAGCACGTTAGAATAATGTAGGACGCGTAACAACTCCTAAGAACACCTTACATCACCGTACGAAACTTTGAAACTCCATAATAAACCTAATAAATTCATCTGAGTCCATTGTACGTCGTACGGCAACTTAAGACATCTTACGACTATGTATGCCATATTAGCACCATGAAAAGCACGTTAATAGAGTGTTGGGCGGCTTACAACTCCTAACAACACCATACAACACCGTACGAAACCTTAAAACTCCTTAATAAACCAATGAATTCGTCAAAGTCCTTTGAACATCGTACAACAACTCAGGAGATGATACAACTAAGTATGCGACATTAGCAACATGAGATGCAAGTTAGAACAATGTAGGACACGTTACAACTCCTAAGAGCACCTTACATCACCGTACGAAACATTAAAACTCCATAATAAACCTAATGAATTTTGTCCGAGTCCTTCGAACATCGTACGACAACTTAGGACATCTTACGACTTTCTATGCCATATTAGCACAATGAAAAGCAAGTTAGTTTAATGTTGGACGCCTTACAACTCCTAACAACACCTTACAACACCGTACGACACATTAAAACGTCTTAACAAACCTAATGAATTCATACGAGTTCTTTGAACATCGTACCACATCTTGGGACATCTTACGTCTCCTTATGACACATTAGCAACCAACGTTAGTATAATGTAGGATGCCTTACAGATCCTATGAACACCTTACATCACCGTACGAAACCTTAAAACTTTATAATACACCTAATGAATTCGTCCGAGTCCTTTGAACGTCATACGGCAACTTAAGACATCTTACGACTATGTATGCCATTTTAGAACCATGAAAAGCGCGTTAGTAGAATGTTGGATGCCTTAAATCTCCTAACAACTCTTTACAACACCGTACGAAACCTTAAAACTCCTTAATAAACCTAATGAATTCGTCGAAGTCCTTTGAACATCGTACAACAACGAAGGAGATGTTAAAGCTCAGTATGCCCCACTAGCAACATGTAAAGCACGTTAGAATAATGTAGGACGCGTAACAACTCCTAAGAACACCTTACATCACCGTACGAAACTTTGAAACTCCATAATAAACCTAATAAATTCATCTGAGTCCATTGTACGTCGTACGGCAACTTAAGACATCTTACGACTATGTATGCCATATTAGCACCATGAAAAGCACGTTAATAGAGTGTTGGGCGCCTTACAACTCCTAACAACACCATACAACACCGTACGAAACCTTAAAACTCCTTAATAAACCAATGAATTCGTCAAAGTCCTTTGAACATCGTACAACAACTCAGGAGATGATACAACTAAGTATGCGACATTAGCAACATGAGATGCAAGTTAGAACAATGTAGGACACGTTACAACTCCTAAGAGCACCTTACATCACCGTACGAAACATTAAAACTCCATAATAAACCTAATGAATTTTGTCCGAGTCCTTCGAACATCGTACGACAACTTAGGACATCTTACGACTTTCTATGCCATATTAGCACAATGAAAAGCAAGTTAGTTTAATGTTGGACGCCTTACAACTCCTAACAACACCTTACAACACCGTACGAAACATTAAAACGTCTTAACAAACCTAATGAATTCATACGAGTTCTTTGAACATCGTACGACATCTTAGGACATCTTACGTCTCCTTATGACACATTAGCAACCAACGCTAGTATAATGTAGGATGCCTTACAGATCCTATGAACACCTTACATCACCGTACGAAACCTTAAAACTTTATAATACACCTAATGAATTCGTCCGAGTCCTTTGAACGTCATACGGCAACTTAAGACATCTTACGACTATGTATGCCATTTTAGAACCATGAAAAGCGCGTTAGTAGAATGTTGGATGCCTTAAATCTCCTAACAACTCTTTACAACACCGTACGAAACCTTAAAACTCCTTAATAAACCTAATGAATTCGTCGAAGTCCTTTGAACATCGTACAACAACGAAGGAGATGTTAAAGCTCAGTATGCCCCACTAGCAACATGTAAAGCACGTTAGAATAATGTAGGACGCGTAACAACTCCTAAGAACACCTTACATCACCGTACGAAACTTTGAAACTCCATAATAAACCTAATAAATTCATCTGAGTCCATTGTACGTCGTACGGCAACTTAAGACATCTTACGACTATGTATGCCATATTAGCACCATGAAAAGCACGTTAATAGAGTGTTGGGCGCCTTACAACTCCTAACAACACCATACAACACCGTACGAAACCTTAAAACTCCTTAATAAACCAATGAATTCGTCAAAGTCCTTTGAACATCGTACAACAACTCAGGAGATCATACAACTAAGTATGCGACATTAGCAACATGAGATGCAAGTTAGAACAATGTAGGACACGTTACAACTCCTAAGAGCACCTTACATCACCGTACGAAACATTAAAACTCCATAATAAACCTAATGAATTTTGTCCGAGTCCTTCGAACATCGTACGACAACTTAGGACATCTTACGACTTTCTATGCCATATTAGCACAATGAAAAGCAAGTTAGTTTAATGTTGGACGCCTTACAACTCCTAACAACACCTTACAACACCGTACGAAACATTAAAACGTCTTAACAAACCTAATGAATTCATACGAGTTCTTTGAACATCGTACGACATCTTAGGACATCTTACGTCTCCTTATGACACATTAGCAACCAACGTTAGTATAATGTAGGATGCCTTACAGATCCTATGAACACCTTACATCACCGTACGAAACCTTAAAACTTTATAATACACCTAATGAATTCGTCCGAGTCCTTTGAACGTCATACGGCAACTTAAGACATCTTACGACTATGTATGCCATTTTAGAACCATGAAAAGCGCGTTAGTAGAATGTTGGATGCCTTAAATCTCCTAACAACTCTTTACAACACCGTACGAAACCTTAAAACTCCTTAATAAACCTAATGAATTCGTCGAAGTCCTTTGAACATCGTACAACAACGAAGGAGATGTTAAAGCTCAGTATGCCCCACTAGCAACATGTAAAGCACGTTAGAATAATGTAGGACGCGTAACAACTCCTAAGAACACCTTACATCACCGTACGAAACTTTGAAACTCCATAATAAACCTAATAAATTCATCTGAGTCCATTGTACGTCGTACGGCAACTTAAGACATCTTACGACTATGTATGCCATATTAGCACCATGAAAAGCACGTTAATAGAATGTTGGGCGCCTTACAACTCCTATCAACACCATACAACACCGTACGAAACCTTAAAACTCCTTAATAAACCAATGAATTCGTCAAAGTCCTTTGAACATCGTACAACAACTCAGGAGATGATACAACTAAGTATGCGACATTAGCAACATGAGATGCAAGTTAGAACAATGTAGGACACGTTACAACTCCTAAGATCACCTTACATCACCGTACGAAACATTAAAACTCCATAATAAACCTAATGAATTTTGTCCGAGTCCTTCGAACATCGTACGACAACTTAGGACATCTTACGACTTTCTATGCCATATTAGCACAATGAAAAGCAAGTTAGTTTAATGTTGGACGCCTTACAACTCCTAACAACACCTTACAACACCGTACGAAACATTAAAACGTCTTAACAAACCTAATGAATTCATACGAGTTCTTTGAACATCGTACGACATCTTAGGACATCTTACGTCTCCTTATGACACATTAGCAACCAACGTTAGTATAATGTAGGATGCCTTACAGATCCTATGAACACCTTACATCACCGTACGAAACCTTAAAACTTTATAATACACCTAATGAATTCGTCCGAGTCCTTTGAACATCATACGACAACTTAAGACATCTTACGACTATGTATGACATATTAGCACCATGAAAAGCGCGTTAGTAGAATGTTGGATGCCTTACAAAATCCTAACAACTCTTTACAACACCGTACGAAACCTAAAAACTCCTTAATAAACCTAATGAATTCGTCAAAGTCCTTTGAACATCGTACAACAACTAAGGAGATGTTACAACTAAGTATGCGACATTAGCAACATGAAAAGCAAGTTAGAACAATGTAGGACACGTTACAACTCCTAAGAGCACCTTACATCACCGTACGAAACATTAAAACTCCATAACAAACCTAATGAATTTGTCCGAGTCCTTCGAACATCGTACGACAACTTAGACATCTTACGACTTTCTATGCCATATTAGCACCATGAAAAGCAAGTTAGTTTAATGTTGGACGCCTTACAAATCCTAACAACACCTTACAACACCGTACGAAACATATAAATTTCTTAATAAACCTAATGAATTCATACGAGTCCTTTGAACATCGTATGACATCTTACGTCTCCATATGACACATTAGCAACCATCGTTAGTATATTGTAGGATGCCTTACAGATCTTATGAACATCTTACATCACCGTACGAAACCTTAGAACTCCATAATACACCTAACGAATTCGTCTGAGTGCTTTGAACGTTATACGGCAACTTAAGACATGTTACGACTATGTATGACATATTAGCACCATGAAAAGCGCGTTTGTAGAATGTTGGATGCCTTACAAAATCCTAACAACTCTTTACAACACCGTACGAAACCTAAAAACTCCTTAATAAACCTAATGAATTCGTCAAAGTCCTTTGAACATCGTACAACAACTCAGGAGATGTTACAACTAAGTATGCGATATTAGCAACAAGAAAAGCAAGTTAGAACAATGTAGGATACGTTACAACTCCTAAGAGCACCTTACATCACCGTTACGACTTTCTATGCCATATTAGCACCATGAAAAGCAAGTTAGTTTAATGTTGGACGCCTTACAACTCCTAACAACACCTTACAACACCGTACGAAACATTAAAACATCTTAATAAACCTAATGAATTCATACGAGTCCTTTGAACATCGTATGACATCTTAGGACATCTTACGTCTCCTTATGACACATTAGCAACCAACGTTAGTATAATGTAGGATGCCTTACAAATCTTATGAACACCTTACATCACCGTACGAAACCTTAAAACTCCATAATACACCTAACGAATTCGTCCGAGTACTTCGAACGTCATACGGCAAATTAAGACATCTTACGACTATGTATGCCATATTAGCACCACGAAAAGCGCTTTAGTAGAATGTTGGATGCCTTACAAACTCCTAACAACTCTTTACAACACCGTACGAAACCTTAAACCTCCTTAATAAACCTAATGAATTCGTCAAAGTCCTTTGAACATCGTACAACAACTCAGGAGATGTTACAACTAAGTATGCGACATTAGCAACATGAAAAGCAAGTTAGAATAATGTAGGACACGTTACAACTCCTAAGAGCACCTTACATCACCGTACGAAACATTAAAACTCCATAATAAACCTAATGAATTTGTCCGAGTCCTTCGAACATCGTACGACAACTTAGGACATCTTACGACTTTCTATGCCATATTAGCACCATGAAAAGCATGTTAGTTTAATGTTGGACGCCTTACAACTCCTAACAACACCTTACAACACCGTACAAAACATTAAAACTTCTTAATAAACCTAATGAATTCATACGAGTTCTTTGAACATCGTATGACATCTTAGGACATCTTACGTCTCCTTATGACATATTAGCAACCAACGTTAGTATAATGTAGGATGCCTTACAGATCCTATGAAAACCTTACATCACCGTACGAAACCTTAAAACTTTATAATACACCTAATGAATTCGTCCGAGTCCTTTGAACATCATACGACAACTTAAGACATCTTACGACAATGTATGACATATTAGCACCATGAAAAGCGCGTTAGTAGAATGTTGGATGCCTTAAAACTCCTAACAACTCTTTACAACACCGTACGAAACCTTAAAACTCCTTAATAAACCTAATGAATTCGTCGAAGTCCTTTGAACATCGTACAACAACGAAGGAGATGTTAAAGCTCAGTATGCCCCACTAGCAACATGTAAAGCACGTTAGAATAATGTAGGACGCGTAACAACTCCTAAGAACACCTTACATCACCGTACGAAACTTTGAAACTCCATAATAAACCTAATAAATTCATCTGAGTCCATTGTACGTCGTACGGCACAACTTAAGACATCTTACGACTATGTATGCCATATTAGCACCATGAAAAGCACGTTAGTAGAATGTTGGGCGCCTTACAACTCCTAACAACACCATACAACACCGTACGAAACCTTAAAACTCCTTAATAAACCAATGAATTCGTCAAAGTCCTTTGAACATCGTACAACAACTCAGGAGATGTTACAACTAAGTATGCGACATTAGCAACATGAGATGCAAGTTAGAACAATGTAGGACACGTTACAACTCCTAAGAGCACCTTACATCACCGTACGAAACATTAAAACTCCATAATAAACCTAATGAATTTTGTCCGAGTCCTTCGAACATCGTACGACAACTTAGGACATCTTACGACTTTCTATGCCATATTAGCACAATGAAAAGCAAGTTAGTTTAATGTTGGACGCCTTACAACTCCTAACAACACCTTACAACACCGTACGAAACATTAAAACGTCTTAACAAACCTAATGAATTCATACGAGTTCTTTGAACATCGTACGACATCTTAGGACATCTTACGTCTCCTTATGACACATTAGCAACCAACGTTAGTATAATGTAGGATGCCTTACAGATCCTATGAACACCTTACATCACCGTACGAAACCTTAAAACTTTATAATACACCTAATGAATTCGTCCGAGTCCTTTGAACGTCATACGGCAACTTAAGACATCTTACGACTATGTATGCCATTTTAGAACCATGAAAAGCGCGTTAGTAGAATGTTGGATGCCTTAAATCTCCTAACAACTCTTTACAACACCGTACGAAACCTTAAAACTCCTTAATAAACCTAATGAATTCGTCGAAGTCCTTTGAACATCGTACAACAACGAAGGAGATGTTAAAGCTCAGTATGCCCCACTAGCAACATGAAATGCACGTTAGAATAATGTTGGACGCGTAACAACTCCTAAGAACACCTTACATCACCGTACGAAACTTTGAAACTCCATAATAAACCTAATAAATTCATCTGAGTCCATTGAACGTCGTACGGCAACATAAGACATCTTACGACTATGTATGCCATATTAGCACCATGAAAAGCACGTTAGTAGAATGTTGGGCGCCTTACAACTCCTAACAACACCTTACAACACCGTACGAAACCTTAAAACTCCTTAATAAACCTAATGAATTCGTCAAAGTCCTTTGAACATCGTACAACAACTCATGAGATGTTACAACTAAGTATGCGACATTAGCAACATGAAAAACAAGTTAGAGCAATGTAGGACACGTTACAACTCCTAAGAGCACCTTACATCACCGTACGAAACATTAAAACTCCATAATAAACCTAATGAATTTTGTCCGAGTCCTTCGAACATCGTACGACAACTTAGGACATCTTACGACTTTCTATGCCATATTAGCACAATGAAAAGCAAGTTAGTTTAATGTTGGACGCCTTACAACTCCTAACAACACCTTACAACACCGTACGAAACATTAAAACGTCTTAACAAACCTAATGAATTCATACGAGTTCTTTGAACATCGTACGACATCTTAGGACATCTTACGTCTCCTTATGACACATTAGCAACCAACGTTAGTATAATGTAGGATGCCTTACAGATCCTATGAACACCTTACATCACCGTACGAAACCTTAAAACTTTATAATACACCTAATGAATTCGTCCGAGTCCTTTGAACATCATACGACAACTTAAGACATCTTACGACTATGTATGACATATTAGCACCATGAAAAGCGCGTTAGTAGAATGTTGGATGCCTTACAAAATCCTAACAACTCTTTACAACACCGTACGAAACCTAAAAACTCCTTAATAAACCTAATGAATTCGTCAAAGTCCTTTTGAACATCGTACAACAACTCAGGAGATGTTAAAGCTCAGTATGCCCCACTAGCAACATGAAATGCACGTTAGAATAATGTTGGACGCGTAACAACTCCTAAGAACACCTTACATCACCTTACGAAACATTAAAACTCCATAATAAACCTAATGAATTCGTCCGAGTCATTCGAACATCGTACGACAACTTAGGACATCTTACGACTTTCTATGCCATATTAGCACCATGAAAAGCAAGTTAGTTTAATGTTGGACGCCTTACAACTCCTAACAACACCTTACAGCACCGTACGAAACATTAAAACTTCTTAATAAACCTAATGAATTCATACGAGTCCTTTGAACATCGTATGACATCTTAGGACATCTTACGTCTCCTTATGACACATTAGCAACCAACGTTAGTATAATGTAGGATGCCTTACAGATCCTATGAACACCTTACATCACCGTACGGAACCTTAAAACTCCATAATACACCTAATGAATTCGTCCGAGTCCTTTGAACGTTAAACGGCAACTAAAGACATCTTACAACTATGTATGCCATTTTAGCACCATGAAAAGCGCGTTAATAGAATGTTGGAAGCCTTACATCTCCTAACAACTCTGTACAACACCATACGAAACCTTAAAACTCCTTAATAAACCTAATGAATTCGTCGAAGTCCTTTTGAACATCGTACAACAACTCAGGAGATGTTCAAGCTCAGTATGCCCCAATAGCAACATGAAAAGCACGTTAGAATAATGTTGGACGCGTAACAACTCTTAAGAACACCTTACATCACCGTACGAAACTTTGAAACTCCATAATAAACCTAATAAATTCATCTGAGTCCATTGAACGTCGTACGGCAACATAAGACATCTTACGACTATGTATGCCATATTAGCACCATGAAAAGCACGTTAGTAGAATGTTGGGCGCCTTACAACTCCTAACAACACCTTACAACACCGTACGAAACCTTAAAACTCCTTAATAAACCAATGAATTCGTCAAAGTCCTTTGAACATCGTACAACAACTCAGGAGATGTTACAACTAAGTATGCGACATTAGCAACATGAGATGCAAGTTAGAACAATGTAGGACACGTTACAACTCCTAAGAGCACCTTACATCACCGTACGAAACATTAAAACTCCATAATAAACCTAATGAATTTTGTCCGAGTCCTTCGAACATCGTACGACAACTTAGGACATCTTACGACTTTCTATGCCATATTAGCACAATGAAAAGCAAGTTAGTTTAATGTTGGACGCCTTACAACTCCTAACAACACCTTACAACACCGTACGAAACATTAAAACGTCTTAACAAACCTAATGAATTCATACGAGTTCTTTGAACATCGTACGACATCTTAGGACATCTTACGTCTCCTTATGACACATTAGCAACCAACGTTAGTATAATGTAGGATGCCTTACAGATCCTATGAACACCTTACATCACCGTACGAAACCTTAAAACTTTATAACACACCTAATGAATTCGTCCGAGTCCTTTGAACATCATACGACAACTTAAGACATCTTACGACTATGTATGACATATTAGCACCATGAAAAGCGCGTTAGTAGAATGTTGGATGCCTTACAAAATCCTAACAACTCTTTACAACACCGTACGAAACCTAAAAACTCCTTAATAAACCTAATGAATTCGTCAAAGTCCTTTTGAACATCGTACAACAACTCAGGAGATGTTAAAGCTCAGTATGCCCCACTAGCATCATGAAATGCACGTTAGAATAATGTTGGACGCGTAACAACTCCTAAGAACACCTTACATCACCGTACGAAACTTTGAAACTCCATAATAAACCTAATAAATTCATCTGAGTCCATTGAACGTCGTACGGCAACATAAGACATCTTACGACTATGTATGCCATATTAGCACCATGAAAAGCACGTTAGTAGAATGTTGGGCGCCTTACAACTCCTAACAACACCTTACAACACCGTACGAAACCTTAAAACTCCTTAATAAACCTAATGAATTCGTCAAAGTCCTTTGAACATCGTACAACAACTCATGAGATGTTACAACTAAGTATGCGACATTAGCAACATGAAAAACAAGTTAGAGCAATGTAGGACACGTTACAACTCCTAAGAGCACCTTACATCACCGTACGAATCATTAAAACTCCATAATAAACCTAATGAATTTTGTCCGAGTCCTTCGAACATCGTACGACAACTTAGGACATCTTACGACTTTCTATGCCATATTAGCACAATGAAAAGCAAGTTAGTTTAATGTTGGACGCCTTACAACTCCTAACAACACCTTACAACACCGTACGAAACATTAAAACGTCTTAACAAACCTAATGAATTCATACGAGTTCTTTGAACATCGTACGACATCTTAGGACATCTTACGTCTCCTTATGACACATTAGCAACCAACGTTAGTATAATGTAGGATGCCTTACAGATCCTATGAACACCTTACATCACCGTACGAAACCTTAAAACTTTATAATACACCTAATGAATTCGTCCGAGTCCTTTGAACGTCATACGGCAACTTAAGACATCTTACGACTATGTATGCCATTTTAGAACCATGAAAAGCGCGTTAGTAGAATGTTGGATGCCTTAAATCTCCTAACAACTCTTTACAACACCGTACGAAACCTTAAAACTCCTTAATAAACCTAATGAATTCGTCGAAGTCCTTTGAACATCGTACAACAACGAAGGAGATGTTAAAGCTCAGTATGCCCCACTAGCAACATGAAATGCACGTTAGAATAATGTTGGACGCGTAACAACTCCTAAGAACACCTTACATCACCGTACGAAACTTTGAAACTCCATAATAAACCTAATAAATTCATCTGAGTCCATTGAACGTCGTACGGCAACATAAGACATCTTACGACTATGTATGCCATATTAGCACCATGAAAAGCACGTTAGTAGAATGTTGGGCGCCTTACAACTCCTAACAACACCTTACAACACCGTACGAAACCTTAAAACTCCTTAATAAACCTAATGAATTCGTCAAAGTCCTTTGAACATCGTACAACAACTCATGAGATGTTACAACTAAGTATGCGACATTAGCAACATGAAAAACAAGTTAGAGCAATGTAGGACACGTTACAACTCCTAAGACCTTACATCACCGTACGAAACATTAAAACTCCATAATAAACCTAATGAATTTTGTCCGAGTCCTTCGAACATCGTACGACAACTTAGGACATCTTACGACTTCCTATGCCATATTAGCACAATGAAAAGCAAGTTAGTTTAATGTTGGACGCCTTACAACTCCTAACAACACCTTACAACACCGTACGAAACATTAAAACGTCTTAACAAACCTAATGAATTCATACGAGTTCTTTGAACATCGTACGACATCTTAGGACATCTTACGTCTCCTTATGACACATTAGCAACCAACGTTAGTATAATGTAGGATGCCTTACAGATCCTATGAACACCTTACATCACCGTACGAAACCTTAAAACGTTATAATACACCTAATGAATTCGTCCGAGTCCTTTGAACGTCATACGGCAACTTAAGACATCTTACGACTATGTATGCCATATTAGCACCATGAAAAGCGCGTTAGTAGAATGTTGGATGCCTTACAAAATCCTAACAACTCTTTACAACACCGTACAAAACCTAAAAACTCCTTAATAAACCTAATGAATTCGTCAAAGTCCTTTTGAACATCGTACAACAACTCAGGAGATGTTAAAGCTCAGTATGCCCCACTAGCAACATGAAATGCACGTTAGAATAATGTTGGACGCGTAACAACTCCTAAGAACACCTTACATCACCGTACGAAACTTTGAAACTCCATAATAAACCTAATAAATTCATCTGAGTCCATTGAACGTCGTACG
The DNA here is from genome assembly GCA_030867185.1 of Tagetes erecta. NCBI lineage: Eukaryota > Viridiplantae > Streptophyta > Magnoliopsida > Asterales > Asteraceae > Tagetes > Tagetes erecta. Next base: position 38,964,976 of record CM061487.1, on the reverse strand, counting down.
GCAACATAAGACATCTTACGACTATGTATGCCATATTAGCACCATGAAAAGCACGTTAGTAGAATGTTGGGCGCCTTACAACTCCTAACAACACGTTACAACACCGTACGAAACCTTAAAACTCCTTAATAAACCTAATGAATTCGTCAAAGTCCTTTGAACATCGTACAACAACTCATGAGATGTTACAACTAAGTATGCGACATTAGCAACATGAAAAACAAGTTAGAGCAATGTAGGACACGTTACAACTCCTAAGAGCACCTTACATCACCGTACGAAACATTAAAACTCCATAATAAACCTAATGAATTTTGTCCGAGTCCTTCGAACATCGTACGACAACTTAGGACATCTTACGACTTCCTATGCCATATTAGCACAATGAAAAGCAAGTTAGTTTAATGTTGGACGCCTTACAACTCCTAACAACACCTTACAACACCGTACGAAACATTAAAACGTCTTAACAAACCTAATGAATTCATACGAGTTCTTTGAACATCGTACGACATCTTAGGACATCTTACGTCTCCTTATGACACATTAGCAACCAACGTTAGTATAATGTAGGATGCCTTACAGATCCTATGAACATCTTACATCACCGTACGAAACCTTAAAACTTTATAATACACCTAATGAATTCGTCCGAGTCCTTTGAACGTCATACGGCAACTTAAGACATCTTACGACTATGTATGCCATTTTAGAACCATGAAAAGCGCGTTAGTAGAATGTTGGATGCCTTAAATCTCCTAACAACTCTTTACAACACCGTACGAAACCTTAAAACTCCTTAATAAACCTAATGAATTCGTCGAAGTCCTTTGAACATCGTACAACAACGAAGGAGATGTTAAAGCTCAGTATGCCCCACTAGCAACATGTAAAGCACGTTAGAATAATGTAGGACGCGTAACAACTCCTAAGAACACCTTACATCACCGTACGAAACTTTGAAACTCCATAATAAACCTAATAAATTCATCTGAGTCCATTGTACGTCGTACGGCAACTTAAGACATCTTACGACTATGTATGCCATATTAGCACCATGAAAAGCACGTTAGTAGAATGTTGGGCGCCTTACAAATCCTAACAACACCTTACAACACCGTACGAAACATTAAAACTTCTTAATAAACCTAATGAATTCATACGAGTCCTTTGAACATCGTATGACATCTTACGTCTCCATATGACACATTAGCAACCAACGTTAGTATATTGTAGGATGCCTTACAGATCTTATGAACATCTTACATCACCGTACGAAACCTTAGAACTCCATAATACACCTAACGAATTCGTCCGAGTCCTTTGAACGTTATACGGCAACTTAAGACATGTTACGACTATGTATGACATATTAGCACCATGAAAAGCACGTTTGTAGAATGTTGGATGCCTTACAAAATCCTAACAACTCTTTACAACACCGTACGAAACCTAAAAACTCCTTAATAAACCTAATGAATTCGTCAAAGTCCTTTTAACATCGTACAACAACTCAGGAGATGTTACAACTAAGTATGCGATATTAGCAACAAGAAAAGCAAGTTAGAACAATGTAGGATAGGTTACAACTCCTAAGAGCACCTTACATCACCGTTACGACTTTCTATGCCATATTAGCACCATGAAAAGCAAGTTAGTTTAATGTTGGACGCCTTACAACTCCTAACAACACCTTACAACACCGTACGAAACATTAAAACTTCTTAATAAACCTAATGAATTCATACGAGTCCTTTGAACATCGTATGACATCTTAGGACATCTTACGTCTCCTTATGACACATTAGCAAGCAACGTTAGTATAATGTAGGATGCCTTACAAATCTTATGAACACCTTACATCACCGTACGAAACCTTAAAACTCCATAATACACCTAACGAATTCGTCCGAGTACTTCGAACGTCATACGGCAAATTAAGACATCTTACGACTATGTATGCCATATTAGCACCACGAAAAGCGCTTTAGTAGAATGTTGGATGCCTTACAAACTCCTAACAACTCTTTACAACACCGTACGAAACCTTAAACCTCCTTAATAAACCTAATGAATTCGTCAAAGTCCTTTGAACATCGTACAACAACTCAGGAGATGTTACAACTAAGTATGCGACATTAGCAACATGAAAAGCAAGTTAGAATAATGTAGGTCACGTTACAACTCCTAAGAGCACCTTACATCACCGTACGAAACATTAAAACTCCATAATAAACCTAATGAATTTGTCCGAGTCCTTCGAATATCGTACGACAACTTAGGACATCTTACGACTTTCTATGCCATATTAGCACCATGAAAAGCATGTTAGTTTAATGTTGGACGCCTTACAACTCCTAACAACACCTTACAACACCGTACAAAACATTAAAACTTCTTAATAAACCTAATGAATTCATACGAGTTCTTTGAACATCGTATGACATCTTAGGACATCTTACGTCTCCTTATGACATATTAGCAACCAACGTTAGTATAATGTAGGATGCCTTACAGATCCTATGAAAACCTTACATCACCGTACGAAACCTTAAAACTTTATAATACACCTAATGAATTCGTCCGAGTCCTTTGAACATCATACGACAACTTAAGACATCTTACGACTGTGTATGACATATTAGCACCATGAAAAGCGCGTTAGTAGAATGTTGGATGCCTTAAAACTCCTAACAACTCTTTACAACACCGTACGAAACCTTAAAACTCCTTAATAAACCTAATGAATTCGTCGAAGTCCTTTGAACATCGTACAACAACGAAGGAGATGTTAAAGCTCAGTATGCCCCAATAGCAACATGTAAAGCACGTTAGAATAATGTAGGACGCGTAACAACTCCTAAGAACACCTTACATCACCGTACGAAACTTTGAAACTCCATAATAAACCTAATAAATTCATCTGAGTCCATTGTACGTCGTACGGCAACTTAAGACATCTTACGACTATGTATGCCATATTAGCACCATGAAAAGCACGTTAGTAGAATGTTGGGCGCCTTACAACTCCTAACAACACCATACAACACCGTACGAAACCTTAAAACTCCTTAATAAACCAATGAATTCGTCAAAGTCCTTTGAACATCGTACAACAACTCAGGAGATGTTACAACTAAGTATGCGACATTAGCAACATGAGATGCAAGTTAAAACAATGTAGGACACGTTACAACTCCTAAGAGCACCTTACATCACCGTACGAAACATTAAAACTCCATAATAAACCTAATGAATTTTGTCCGAGTCCTTCGAACATCGTACGACAACTTAGGACATCTTACGACTTTCTATGCCATATTAGCACAATGAAAAGCAAGTTAGTTTAATGTTGGACGCCTTACAACTCCTAACAACACCTTACAACACCGTACGAAACATTAAAACGTCTTAACAAACCTAATGAATTCATACGACTTCTTTGAACATCGTACGACATCTTAGGACATCTTACGTCTCCTTATGACACATTAGCAACCAACGTTAGTATAATGTAGGATGCCTTACAGATCCTATGAACACCTTACATCACCGTACGAAACCTTAAAACTTTATAATACACCTAATGAATTCGTCCGAGTCCTTTGAACATCATACGACAACTTAAGACATCTTACGACTATGTATGACATATTAGCACCATGAAAAGCGCGTTAGTAGAATGTTGGATGCCTTACAAAATCCTAAGAACTCTTTACAACACCGTACGAAACCTAAAAACTCCTTAATAAACCTAATGAATTCGTCAAAGTCCTTTGAACATCGTACAACAACTAAGGAGATGTTACAACTAAGTATGCGACATTAGCAACATGAAAAGCAAGTTAGAACAATGTAGGACACGTTACAACTCCTAAGAGCACCTTACATCACCGTACGAAACATTAAAACTCCATAATAAACCTAATGAATTTGTCCGAGTCCTTCGAACATCGTACGACAACTTAGACATCTTACGACTTTCTATGCCATATTAGCACCATGAAAAGCAAGTTAGTTTAATGTTGGACGCCTTACAACTCCTAACAACACCTTACAACACCGTACGAAACCTTAAAACTCCTTAATAAACCTAATGAATTCGTCAAAGTCCTTTGAACATCGTACAACAACGAAGGAGATGTTAAAGCTCAGTATGCCCCACTAGCAACATGTAAAGCACGTTAGAATAATGTAGGACGCGTAACAACTCCTAAGAACACCTTACATCACCGTACGAAACTTTGAAACTCCATAATAAACCTAAAAAATTCATCTGAGTCCATTGTACGTCGTACGGCAACTTAAGACATCTTACGACTATGTATGCCATATTAGCACCATGAAAAGCACGTTAGTAGAATGTTGGGCGCCTTACAACTCCTAACAACACCATACAACACCGTACGAAACCTTAAAACTCCTTAATAAACCAATGAATTCGTCAAAGTCCTTTGAACATCGTACAACAACTCAGGAGATGATACAACTAAGTATGCGACATTAGCAACATGAGATGCAAGTTAGAACAATGAAGGACACGTTACAACTCCTAAGAGCACCTTACATCACCGTACGAAACATTAAAACTCCATAATAAACCTAATGAATTTTGTCCGAGTCCTTCGAACATCGTACGACAACTTAGGACATCTTACGACTTTCTATGCCATATTAGCACAATGAAAAGCAAGTTAGTTTAATGTTGGACGCCTTACAACTCCTAACAACACCTTACAACACCGTACGAAACATTAAAACGTCTTAACAAACCTAATGAATTCATACGAGTTCTTTGAACATCGTACGACATCTTAGGACATCTTACGTCTCCTTATGACACATTAGCAACCAACGTTAGTATAATGTAGGATGCCTTACAGATCCTATGAACACCTTACATCACCGTACGAAACCTTAAAACTTTATAATACACCTAATGAATTCGTCCGAGTCCTTTGAACATCATACGACAACTTAAGACATCTTACGACTATGTATGACATATTAGCACCATGAAAAGCGCGTTAGTGGAATGTTGGATGCCTTACAAAATCCTAACAACTCTTTACAACACCGTACGAAACCTAAAAACTCCTTAATAAACCTAATGAATTCGTCAAAGTCCTTTGAACATCGTACAACAACTAAGGAGATGTTACAACTAAGTATGCGACATTAGCAACATGAAAAGCAAGTTAGAACAATGTAGGACACGTTACAACTCCTAAGAGCACCTTACATCACCGTACGAAACATTAAAACTCCATAATAAACCTAATGAATTTGTCCGAGTCCTTCGAACATCGTACGACAACTTAGACATCTTACGACTTTCTATGCCATATTAGCACCATGAAAAGCAAGTTAGTTTAATGTTGGACGCCTTACAAATCCTAACAACACCTTACAACACCGTACGAAACATTAAAACTTCTTAATAAACCTAATGAATTCATACGAGTCCTTTGAACATCGTATGACATCTTACGTCTCCATATGACACATTAGCAACCAACGTTAGTATATTGTAGGATGCCTTACAGATCTTATGAACATCTTACATCACCGTACGAAACCTTAGAACTCCATAATACACCTAACGAATTCGTCCGAGTCCTTTGAACGTTATACGGCAACTTAAGACATGTTACGACTATGTATGACATATTAGCACCATGAAAAGCGCGTTTGTAGAATGTTGGATGCCTTACAAAATCCTAACAACTCTTTACAACACCGTACGAAACCTAAAAACTCCTTAATAAACCTAATGAATTCGTCAAAGTCCTTTTAACATCGTACAACAACTCAGGAGATGCTACAACTAAGTATGCGATATTAGCAACAAGAAAAGCAAGTTAGAACAATGTAGGATAGGTTACAACTCCTAAGAGCACCTTACATCACCGTTACGACTTTCTATGCCATATTAGCACCTTGAAAAGCAAGTTAGTTTAATGTTGGACGCCTTACAACTCCTAACAACACCTTACAACACCGTACGAAACATTAAAACTTCTTAATAAACCTAATGAATTCATACGAGTCCTTTGAACATCGTATGACATCTTAGGACATCTTACGTCTCCTTATGACACATTAGCAAGCAACGTTAGTATAATGTAGGATGCCTTACAAATCTTATGAACACCTTACATCACCGTACGAAACCTTAAAACTCCATAATACACCTAACGAATTCGTCCGAGTACTTCGAACGTCATACGGCAAATTAAGACATCTTACGACTATGTATGCCATATTAGCACCACGAAAAGCGCTTTAGTAGAATGTTGGATGCCTTACAAACTCCTAACAACTCTTTACAACACCGTACGAAACCTTAAACCTCCTTAATAAACCTAATGAATTCGTCAAAGTCCTTTGAACATCGTACAACAACTCAGGAGATGTTACAACTAAGTATGCGACATTAGCAACATGAAAAGCAAGTTAGAATAATGTAGGTCACGTTACAACTCCTAAGAGCACCTTACATCACCGTACGAAACATTAAAACTCCATAATAAACCTAATGAATTTGTCCGAGTCCTTCGAATATCGTACGACAACTTAGGACATCTTACGACTTTCTATGCCATATTAGCACCATGAAAAGCATGTTAGTTTAATGTTGGACGCCTTACAACTCCTAACAACACCTTACAACACCGTACAAAACATTAAAACTTCTTAATAAACCTAATGAATTCATACGAGTTCTTTGAACATCGTATGACATCTTAGGACATCTTACGTCTCCTTATGACATATTAGCAACCAACGTTAGTATAATGTAGGATGCCTTACAGATCCTATGAAAACCTTACATCACCGTACGAAACCTTAAAACTTTATAATACACCTAATGAATTCGTCCGAGTCCTTTGAACATCATACGACAACTTAAGACATCTTACGACTATGTATGACATATTAGCACCATGAAAAGCGCGTTAGTAGAATGTTGGATGCCTTAAAACTCCTAACAACTCTTTACAACACCGTACGAAACCTTAAAACTCCTTAATAAACCTAATGAATTCGTCGAAGTCCTTTGAACATCGTACAACAACGAAGGAGATGTTAAAGCTCAGTATGCCCCAATAGCAACATGTAAAGCACGTTAGAATAATGTAGGACGCGTAACAACTCCTAAGAACACCTTACATCACCGTACGAAACTTTGAAACTCCATAATAAACCTAATAAATTCATCTGAGTCCATTGTACGTCGTACGGCAACTTAAGACATCTTACGACTATGTATGCCATATTAGCACCATGAAAAGCACGTTAGTAGAATGTTGGGCGCCTTACAACTCCTAACAACACCATACAACACCGTACGAAACCTTAAAACTCCTTAATAAACCAATGAATTCGTCAAAGTCCTTTGAACATCGTACAACAACTCAGGAGATGTTACAACTAAGTATGCGACATTAGAAACATGAGATGCAAGTTAAAACAATGTAGGACACGTTACAACTCCTAAGAGCACCTTACATCACCGTACGAAACATTAAAACTCCATAATAAACCTAATGAATTTTGTCCGAGTCCTTCGAACATCGTACGACAACTTAGGACATCTTACGACTTTCTATGCCATATTAGCACAATGAAAAGCAAGTTAGTTTAATGTTGGACGCCTTACAACTCCTAACAACACCTTACAACACCGTACGAAACATTAAAACGTCTTAACAAACCTAATGAATTCATACGAGTTCTTTGAACATCGTACGACATCTTAGGACATCTTACGTCTCCTTATGACACATTAGCAACCAACGTTAGTATAATGTAGGATGCCTTACAGATCCTATGAACACCTTACATCACCGTACGAAACCTTAAAACTTTATAATACACCTAATGAATTCGTCCGAGTCCTTTGAACATCATACGACAACTTAAGACATCTTACGACTATGTATGACATATTAGCACCATGAAAAGCGCGTTAGTAGAATGTTGGATGCCTTACAAAATCCTAACAACTCTTTACAACACCGTACGAAACCTAAAAACTCCTTAATAAACCTAATGAATTCGTCAAAGTCCTTTGAACATCGTACAACAACTAAGGAGATGTTACAACTAAGTATGCGACATTAGCAACATGAAAAGCAAGTTAGAACAATGTAGGACACGTTACAACTCCTAAGAGCACCTTACATCACCGTACGAAACATTAAAACTCCATAATAAACCTAATGAATTTGTCCGAGTCCTTCGAACATCGTACGACAACTTAGACATCTTACGACTTTCTATGCCATATTAGCACCATGAAAAGCAAGTTAGTTTAATGTTGGACGCCTTACAACTCCTAACAACACCTTACAGCACCGTACGAAACATTAAAACTTCTTAATAAAACTAATGAATTCATACGAGTCCTTTGAACATCGTATGACATCTTACGTCTCCATATGACACATTAGCAACCAACGTTAGTATATTGTAGGATGCCTTACAGATCTTATGAACATCTTACATCACCGTACGAAACCTTAGAACTCCATAATACACCTAACGAATTCGTCCGAGTCCTTTGAACGTTATACGGCAAATTAAGACATGTTACGACTATGTATGACATATTAGCACCATGAAAAGCGCGTTTGTAGAATGTTGGATGCCTTACAAAATCCTAACAACTCTTTACAACACCGTACGAAACCTAAAAACTCCTTAATAAACCTAATGAATTCGTCAAAGTCCTTTGAACATCGTACAACAACTCAGGAGATGTTACAACTAAGTATGCGATATTAGCAACATGAAAAGCAAGTTAGAACAATGTAGGATACGTTACAACTCCTAAGAGCACCTTACATCACCGTTACGACTTTCTATGCCATATTAGCACCATGAAAAGCAAGTTAGTTTAATGTTGGACGCCTTACAACTCCTAACAACACCTTACAACACCGTACGAAACATTAAAACTTCTTAATAAACCTAATGAATTCATACGAGTCCTTTGAACATCGTATGACATCTTAGGACATCTTACGTCTCCTTATGACACATTAGCAACCAACGTTAGTATAATGTAGGATGCCTTACAGATCTTATGAACACCTTACATCATCGTACGAAACCTTAAAACTCCATAATACACCTAACGAATTCGTCCGAGTACTTCGAAAACGTCATACGGCAAATTAAGACATCTTACGACTATGTATGCCATATTAGCACCACGAAAAGCGCTTTAGTAGAATGTTGGATGCCTTACAAACTCCTAACAACTCTTTACAACACCGTACGAAACCTTAAACCTCCTTAATAAACCTAATGAATTCGTCAAAGTCCTTTGAACATCGTACAACAACTCAGGAGATGTTACAACTAAGTATGCGACATTAGCAACATGAAAAGCAAGTTAGAATAATGTAGGACACTTACAACTCCTAAAAGCACCTTACATCACCGTACGAAACATTAAAACTCCATAATAAACCTAATGAATTTGTCCGAGTCCTTCGAACATCGTACGACAACTTAGGACATCTTACGACTTTCTATGCCATATTAGCACCATGAAAAGCATGTTAGTTTAATGTTGGACGCCTTACAACACCTTACAACACCGTACAAAACATTAAAACTTCTTAATAAACCTAATGAATTCATACGAGTCCTTTGAACATCGTATGACATCTTAGGACATCTTACGTCTCCTTATGACACATTAGCAACCAACGTTAGTATAATGTAGGATGCCTTACAGATCCTATGAACACCTTACATCACCGTACGAAACCTTAAAACTTTATAATACTCCTAATGAATTCGTCCGAGTCCTTTGAACGTCATACGGCAACTTAAGACATCTAACGACTATGTATGCCATATTAGCACCATGAAAAGCGCGTTAGTAGAATGTTGGATGCCTTACAACTCCTAACAACTCTTTACAACACCGTACGAAACCTAAAAACTCCTTAATAAACCTAATGAATTCGTCAAAGTCCTTTGAACATCATACAACAACTCAGGAGATGTTACAACTAAGTATGCGACATTAGCAACATGAAAAGCAAGTTAGAACAATGTAGGACACGTTACAACTCCTAAGAGCACCTTACATCACCGTACGAAATATTAAAACTCCATAATAAAACTAATGAATTCGTCCGAGTCCTTCGAACATCGTGCGACAACTTAGGACATCTTACGACTTTCTATGCCATATTAGCACCATGAAAAGCAAGTTAGTTTAATGTTCGACGCCTTACAACACCGTACGAAACATTTAACTTCTTAATAAACCTAATGAATTCATACGAGTCCTTTGAACATCGTATGACATCTTACGTCTCCATATGACACATTAGCAACCAACGTTAGTATATTGTAGGATGCCTTACAGATCTTATGAACACCTTACATCACCGTACGAAACCTTAAAACTCCATAATACACCTAAAGAATTCGTCCGAGTCCTTTGAACATCATACGGCAACTTAAGACATATTACGACTATGTATGACATATTAGCACCATGAAAAGCGCGTTAGTAGAATGTTGGATGCCTTACAAAATCCTAACAACTCTTTACAACACCGTACGAAACCTAAAAACTCCTTAATAAACCTAATGAATTCGTCAAAGTCCTTTGAACATCGTACAACAACTAAGGAGATGTTACAACTAAGTATGCGACATTAGCAACATGAAAAGCAAGTTAGAACAATGTAGAACACGTTACAACTCCTAAGAGCACCTTACATCACCGTACGAAACATTAAAACTCCATAATAAACCTAATGAATTTGTCCGAGTCCTTCGAACATCGTACGACAACTTAGACATCTTACGACTTTCTATGTCATATTAGCACCATGAAAAGCAAGTTAGTTTAATGTTGGACGCCTTACAACTCCTAAAAACACCTTACAACACCGTAAGAAACATTAAAACTCCTAATGAATTCATACGAGTGCTTTGAACATCGTATGACATCTTACGTCTCCATATGACACATTAGCAACCAACGTTAGTATATTGTAGGATGCCTTACAGATCTTATGAACACCTTACATCACCGTACGAAACCTTAGAACTCCATAATACACCTAACGAATTCGTCCGAGTCCTTTGAACGTCATACGGCAACTTAAGACATCTTACGACTATGTATGACATATTAGCACCATGAAAAGCGCGTTAGTAGAATGTTGGATGCCTTACAAAATCCTAACAACTCTTTACAACACCGTACGAAACCTAAAAACTCCTTAATAAACCTAATGAATTCGTCAAAGTCCTTTGAACATCGTACAACAACTCAAAAGATGTTACAACTAAGTATGCGACATTAGCAACATGAAAAGCAAGTTAGAACAATGTAGGATACGTTACAACTCCTAAGAGCACCTTACATCACCGTACGAAACATTAAAACTCCATAAAAAACCTAATGAATTTGTCCGAGTCCTTCGAACATCGTACGACAACTTAGACATCTTACGAATTTCTATGCCATATTAGCACCATGAAAAGCAAGTTAGTTTAATGTTGGACGCCTTACAACTCCTAACAACACCTTACAACACCGTACGAAACATTAAAACTTCTTAATAAACCTAATGAATTCATACGAGTCCTTTGAACATCGTATGACATCTTAGGACATCTTACGTCTCCTTATGACACATTAGCATCCAATGTTAGTATAATGTAGGATGCCTTACAGATCTTATGAACACCTTACATCACCTTACGAAACCTTAAAACTCCATAATACACCTAACGAATTCGTCCGAGTCCTTTGAACGTCACACGGCAAATTAAGACATCTTACGACTATGTATGCCATATTAGCACCACGAAAAGCGCTTAAGTAGAATGTTGGATGCATTAAAAACTCCTAACAACTCTTTAAAACACCGTACGAAACCTTAAACCTCCTTAATAAACCTAATGAATTCGTCAAAGTCCTTAGAACATCGTACAACAACTCAGGAGATGTTACAACTAAGTATGCGACATTAGCAACATGAAAAGCAAGTTAGAATAATGCAGGACACGTTACAACTCCTAAGAGCACCTTACATCACCGTACGAAACATTAAAACTCCATAATAAACCTAATGAATTTGTCTGAGTCCTTCGAACATCGTACGACAACTTAGGACATCTTACGACTTTCTATGCCATATTAGCACCATGAAAAGCAAGTTAGTTTAATGTTGGACGCCTTACAACTCCTAACAACACCTTACAACACCGTACGAAACATTAAAACTTCTTAATAAACCTAATGAATTCATTCGAGTCCTTTGAACATCGTATGACATCTTACGTCTCCATATGACACATTAGCAACCAATGTTAGTATATTGTAGGATGCCTTACAGATCTTATATGAACACCTTACATCACCGTACGAAACCTTAGAACTCCATAATACACCTAACGAATTCGTACGAGTCCTTTGAACGTCATACGGGAACTTAAGACATCTTACGACAATTAATGACATATTAGCACCATGAAAAGCGTGTTAGTAGAATGTTGATTGCCTTACAAAATCCTAACAACTCTTTACAACACCGTACGAAACCTAAAAACTCCTTAATAAACCGAATGAATTCGTCAAAGTCCTTTGAACATCGTACAACAACTTAGGAGATGTTACAACTAAGTATGCGACATTAGCAACATGAAAAGCAAGTTAGAACAATGTAGGACACGTTACAACTCCTAAGAGCACCTTACATCACCGTACGAAACATTAAAACTCCATAATAAACCTAATGAATTTGTCCGAGTCGTTCGAACATCGTACGACAACTTAGGACATCCTACGACTTTCTATGCCATATTAGCACCATGAAAAGCAAGTTAGTTTAATGTTGGACGCCTTACAACTCCTAACAACACCTTACAACACCGTACGAAACATTAAAACTTCTTAATAAACCTAATGAATTCATACGAGTCCTTTGAACATCTTATGACATCTTACGTCTCCATATGACACATTAGCAACCAATGTTAGTATGTTGTAGGATGCCTTACAGATCTTATATGAACACCTTACATCACCGTACGAAACCTTAGAACTCCATAATACACCTAACGAATTCGTACGAGTCCTTTGAACGTCATACCGCAACTTAAGACATCTTACGACTATGTAAGACATATTAGCACCATGAAAAGCGCGTTAGTAGAATGTTGGATGCCTTACAAAATCCTAACAACTCTTTACAACACCGTACGAAACCTAAAAACTCCTTAATAAACCTAATGAATTCGTCAAAGTCCTTTGAACATCGTACAACAACTCAGGAGATGTTACAACTAAGTATGCGACATTAGCAACATGAAAAGCAAGTTAGAACAATGTAGGACATGTAACAACTCCTGAGAGCACCTTACATCACCGTACGAAACATTAAAACTCCATAATAAACCTAATGAATTTGTCCGAGTCCTTCGAACATCGTACGACAACTTAGACATCTTACGAATTTCTATGTCATATTAGCACCATGAAAAGCAAGTTAGTTTAATGTTGGACGCCTTACAACTCCTAACAACACCTTACAACACCGTACGAAACATTAAAACTTCTTAATAAACCTAATGAATTCATACGAGTGCTTTGAACATCGTATGACATCTTACGTCTCCATATGACACATTAGCAACCAATGTTAGTATATTGTAGGATGCCTTACAGATCTTATATGAACACCTTACATCACCGTACGAAACCTTAGAACTCCATAATACACCTAACGAATTCGTACGAGTCCTTTGAACGTCATACGGCAACTTAAGACATCTTACGACTATGTATGACATATTAGCACCATAAAAAGCGCGTTAGTAGAATGTTGGATGCCTTACAAAATCCTAACAACTCTTTACAACACCGTACGAAACCTAAAAACTCCTTAATAAACCTAATGAATTCGTCAAAGTCCTTTGAACATCGTACAACAACTCAGGAGATGTTACAACTAAGTATGCGACATTAGCAACATGAAAAGCAAGTTAGAACAATGTAGGACACGTTACAACTCCTAGGAGCACCTTACATCACCGTATGAAACATTAAAACTCCATAATAAACCAAATGAATTTGTCCGAGTCCTTCGAACATCGTATGACAACTTAGACATCTTACGACTTTCTATGTCATATTAGCACCATGAAAAGCAAGTTAGTTTAATGTTGGACGCCTTACAACTCCTAACAACACCTTACAAAACCGTACGAAACATTAAAACTTCTTAATAAACCTAATGAATTCATACGAGTGCTTTGAACATCGTATGACATCTTAGGACATCTTACGTCTCCTTATGACACATTAGCAACCAACGTTAGTATAATGTAGGATGCCTTACAGATCTTATGAACACCTTACATCACCGTACGAAACCTTAAAACTCCATAATACACCGAACGAATTCGTCCGAGTCCTTTGAACGTCATACGGCAACTTAAGACATCTTACGACTATGTATGCCATATTAGCACCACGAAAAGCGCTTTAGTAGAATGTTGGATGCCTTACAAACTCCTAACAACTCTTTACAACACCGTACGAAACTTTAAACCTCCTTAATAAACCTAATGAATTCGTCAAAGTCCTTTGAACATCGTACAACAACTCAGGAGATGTTACAACTAAGTATGCGACATTAGCAACATGAGAAGCAAGTTAGAACAATGTAGGACACGTTACAACTCCTAAGAGCACCTTACATCACCGTACGAAACATTAAAACTCCATAATAAACCTAATGAATTTGTCCGAGTCGTTCGAACATCGTACGACAACTTAGGACATCTTACGATTTCTATGCCATATTAGCACCATGAAAAGCAAGTTAGTTTAATGTTGGACGCCTTACAACTCCTAACAACACCTTACAACACCGTACGAAACATTAAAACTTCTTAATAAACCTAATGAATTCATACGAGTCCTTTGAACATCTTATGACATCTTACGTCTCCATATGACACATTAGCAACCAATGTTAGTATATTGTAGGATGCCTTACAGATCTTATATGAACACCTTACATCACCGTACGAAACCTTAGAACTCCATAATACACCTAACGAATTCGTACGAGTCCTTTGAACGTCATACGGCAACTTAAGACATCTTACGACAATTAATGACATATTAGCACCATGAAAAGCGTGTTAGTAGAATGTTGGATGCCTTACAAAATCCTAACAACTCTTTACAACACCGTACGAAACCTAAAAACTCCTTAATAAACCGAATGAATTCGTCAAAGTCCTTTGAACATCGTACAACAACTTAGGAGATGTTACAACTAAGTATGCGACATTAGCAACATGAAAAGCAAGTTAGAACAATGTAGGACGCGTTACAACTCCTAAGAGCACCTTACATCACCGTACGAAACATTAAAACTCCATAATAAACCTAATGAATTTGTCCGAGTCGTTCGAACATCGTACGACAACTTAGGACATCCTACGACTTTCTATGCCATATTAGCACCATGAAAAGCAAGTTAGTTTAATGTTGGACGCCTTACAACTCCTAACAACACCTTACAACACCGTACGAAACATTAAAACTTCTTAATAAACCTAATGAATTCATACGAGTCCTTTGAACATCTTATGACATCTTACGTCTCCATATGACACATTAGCAACCAATGTTAGTATGTTGTAGGATGCCTTACAGATCTTATATGAACACCTTACATCACCGTACGAAACCTTAGAACTCCATAATACACCTAACGAATTCGTACGAGTCCTTTGAACGTCATACGGCAACTTCAGACATCTTACGACTATGTAAGACATATTAGCACCATGAAAAGCGCGTTAGTAGAATGTTGGATGCCTTACAAAATCCTAACAACTCTTTACAACACCGTACGAAACCTAAAAACTCCTTAATAAACCGAATGAATTCGTCAAAGTCCTTTGAACATCGTACAACAACTCAGGAGATGTTACAACTAAGTATGCGACATTAGCAACATGAAAAGCAAGTTAGAACAATGTAGGACACGTAACACCTCCTGAGAGCACCTTACATCACCGTACGAAACATTAAAACTCCATAATAAACCTAATGAATTTGTCCGAGTCCTTCGAACATCGTACGACAACTTAGACATCTTACGAATTTCTATGTCATATTAGCACCATGAAAAGCAAGTTAGTTTAATGTTGGACGCCTTACAACTCCTAACAACACCTTACAACACCGTACGAAACATTAAAACTTCTTAATAAACCTAATGAATTCATACGAGTGCTTTGAACATCGTATGACATCTTACGTCTCCATATGACACATTAGCAACCAACGTTAGTATATTGTAGGATGCCTTACAGATCTTATGAACACCTTACATCACCGTACGAAACCTTAAAACTCCATAATACACACTATCAAAGCATTTTCCAATAAAGATGATCAAACTATATAGATTTCAAGAACCTAAACATTATTTAACATGATATAAAACATACATATTATTTGCCAATATAGATGTAAAACCAGATATTTAATATACTAACCCTCTTTTCCCTAGCTATATAGACAAAACCAAACTTCCACCTTCCAAGCGGCTTCCCAATGTCAAAATCATTAAGCTTCTACCTCTTCTTTACCAATTAATTGCCTGTACAAAACAACAAACTCCAAAAATCAATAAATATTACATAGCAAACAAATCATCAAACTCACAAAATTAATTAACCAACAATCACAAATCATCACAACCCAATTTGCTTTACCAACCAACCATTGCTGTTAATCGATGTTGCTGTTGTTGTACCACTCGACACCACCATCACAGCAACCTTCTACCACTCGAAACCACAACCTCAGCCTCACTACACCACCGAACCATAACAGCCCCTCGTGAATACAAAGCCTACACTTAACAAAACCCTACTAGACATGCCGGTAAACGAATAAGAAGAAGAAGAACCATAGTTGCCGCAACCTTTAAAAGCATATAACTTTTTACCTGATACGATTCATAAGGAACGGACACCACCGTTGGATTCCTCTCGTCGAGACGAAGATTTTGACATATAATACGCCTCGTGGGGACGCCGGAGTTGGCCGGAAAGAAGTTGGGGGAGGAGGGTGGCGGCTAGACATTTTTTTTATGGTTTTAAATTGATAAAATGAAGATAAGGGGGTTGATATAGTTAGGGTTTGGAAGAAGGGTGTTTTGTCGGTATTATAGTTTTTTTTGTCGGAGCGTGTGTTTATACGAGTCTCTATCGGGATTTATATCGTCTAATAATTCTATTATAAAAATAAACACTCGATGTAAGGTATATAAAATATACTTACTATGTAGATTCTTGATGTTGATTGGTATTCAAGTCGATACTCGTTCCCGTCAAGTCTCCAAACTCTTTTGTCATAAAATGTTTCACGCTCAGTGTCTTATTATTTCAATATTTATATATATGATATGAACGTTCGTTATGGTGTATTAGGTATTTAATGGGTCTTGTTTATCATGTTATGCTTGTATTGTTTAATATATTGGGCTAGTATTGGGTCTTTATGCCTATTAAAGAAAAACACATGGTTGAGATAATGTAATTTAACAGAGTTGTGTTGACGGAGCTATCTTAAAAATGCCGGGTGTCACAGATATAATTTCATAATTTACATAATGGCCCTTATAGTTATTAGCTTGTTTATTTCTTGTTTAAAGTTTAATGAAATAACTTTTTCCTTAATAACTAAACTAACCCCGAACTTTATTAACTTGTTTATTTCTTTTTTCTTATCATGATGTATTATACTAACGCGATAATGAATAAGTGTTTTACAAATGTTTAAGTTATAAAACCAAAGTGTCAAGTGTCCTATTATGCTATGTTATATTAAAACTCTAGCAAATAAGCGTCCTATAAAACTGATGTTTTATGACTCAAATATTAAGTGTCCTATTACGATGTGTTATTATAAAACCATAATGATTAAGCGTCCTATAAAGGTTAAAGTTATAATACTCAGATGTCAAGTGTCCTATTAACTCGTGTTCTAATATGACTTCAACTAGAAGGGTCCTATAACACTGAACACTTAAGACTCAACTACAAAGTGTCCTATTAAGTAATGTTATAATAGGACCTCATTTCATCCGGTGTCCTATTATATTATCACATAATAGGACACCAACAACTTAATGTCTTATAAATTACATTATTAGGATCTACATTCTAAGTGTCTTATTAAGTTATATGATAATAGGACCCCAAAAAGTCATCCATCCTATTAAATAACTTTTTAGGACACCGATTTAGTATAGTATATTATAAAAGGACCTCAAGATTTCATTCGTCCTATTAAATAATTTCTTAGGACCATCTTTTACAAGCGTCTCACACAAAAGGTCCTAAAAAGCCATTTTTGTTGTAGTGGAACGTCATACGGCAAATTAAGACATCTTACGACTATGTATGCCATATTAGCACCACGAAAAGCGCTTTAGTAGAATGTTGGATACCTTACAAACTCCTAACAACTCTTTACAACACCGTACGAAACCTTAAACCTCCTTAATAAACCTAATGAATTCGTCAAAGTCCTTTGAACATCGTACAACTCAGGAGATGTTACAACTAAGTATGCGACATTAGCAACATGAAAAGCAAGTTAGAATAATGTAGGACACTTACAACTCCTAAAAGCACCTTACATCACCGTACGAAACATTAAAACTCCATAATAAACCTAATGAATTTGTCCGAGTCCTTCGAACATCGTACGACAACTTAGGACATCTTACGACTTTCTATGCCATATTAGCACCATGAAAAGCATGTTAGTTTAATGTTGGACGCCTTACAACTCCTAACAACAGCTTACAACACCGTACAAAACATTAAAACTTCTTAATAAACCTAATGAATTCATACGAGTCCTTTGAACATCGTATGACATCTTAGGACATCTTACGTCTCCTTATGACACATTAGCAACCATCGTTAGTATAATGTAGGATGCCTTACAGATCCTATGAACACCTTACATCACCGTACGAAACCTTAAAACTTTATAATACTCCTAATGAATTCGTCCGAGTCCTTTGAACGTCATACGGCAAGTTAAGACATCTAACGACTATGTATGCCATATTAGCACCATGAAAAGCGCGTTAGTAGAATGTTGGATGCCTTACAACTCCTAACAACTCTTTACAACACCGTACGAAACCTAAAAACTCCTTAATAAACCTAATGAATTCGTCAAAGTCCTTTGAACATCATACAACAACTCAGGAGATGTTACAACTAAGTATGCGACATTAGCAACATGAAAAACAAGTTAGAACAATGTAGGACACGTTACAACTCCTAAGAGCACCTTACATCACCGTACGAAATATTAAAACTCCATAATAAAACTAATGAATTCGTCCGAGTCCTTCGAACATCGTGCGACAACTTAGGACATCTTACGACTTTCTATGCCATATTAGCACCATGAAAAGCAAGTTAGTTTAATGTTCGACGCCTTACAACACCGTACGAAACATTAAACTTCTTAATAAACCTAATGAATTCATAAGAGTCCTTTGAACATCGTATGACATCTTACGTCTCCATATGACACATTAGCAACCAACGTTAGTATATTGTAGGATGCCTTACAGATCTTATGAACACCTTACATCACCGTACGAAACCTTAAAACTCCATAATACACCTAAAGAATTCGTCCGAGTCCTTTGAACATCATACGGCAACTTAAGACATCTTACGACTATGTATGACATATTAGCACCATGAAAAGCGCGTTAGTAGAATGTTGGATGCCTTACAAAATCCTAACAACTCTTTACAACACCGTACGAAACCTAAAAACTCCTTAATAAACCTAATGAATTCGTCAAAGTCCTTTGAACATCGTACAACAACTAAGGAGATGTTACAACTAAGTATGCGACATTAGCAACATGAAAAGCAAGTTAGAACAATGTAGGACACGTTACATCTCCTAAGAGCACCTTACATCACCGTACGAAACATTAAAACTCCATAATAAACCTAATGAATTTGTCCGAGTCCTTCGAACATCGTACGACAACTTAGACATCTTACGACTTTCTATGCCATATTAGCACCATGAAAAGCAAGTTAATTTAATGTTGGACGCCTTACAACTCCTAACAACACCTTACAACACCGTACGAAACATTAAAACTTAATAAACCTAATGAATTCATACCAGTCCTTTGAACATCGTATGACATCTTACGTCTCCATATGACACATTAGCAACCAATGTTAGTATATTGTAGGATGCCTTACAGATCTTATATGAACACCTTACATCACCGTACGAAACCTTAGAACTCCATAATACACCTAACGAATTCGTATGAGTCCTTTGAACGTCATACGGAAACTTAAGACATCTTACGACTATGTATGACATATTAGCACCATGAAAAGCGCGTTAGTAGAATGTTGGATGCCTTACAAAATCCTAACAACTCTTTACAACACCGTACGAAACCTAAAAACTCCTTAATAAACCTAATGAATTCGTCAAAATCCTTTGAACATCGTACAACAACTCAGGAGATGTTACAACTAAGTATGCGACATTCGCAACATGAAAAGCAAGTTAGAACAATGTATGACACGTAACAACTCCTGAGAGCACCTTACATCACCGTACGAAACATTAAAACTCCATAATAAACCTAATGAATTTGTCCGAGTCCTTCGAACATCGTACGACAACTTAGACATCTTACGACTTTCTATGTCATATTAGCACCATGAGAAGCAAGTTAGTTTAATGTTGGACGCCTTACAACTCCTAAAAACACCTTACAACACCGTACGAAACATTAAAACTCCTAATGAATTCATACGAGTGCTTTGAACATCGTATGACATCTTACGTCTCCATATGACACATTAGCAACCAACGTTAGTATATTGTAGGATGCCTTACAGATCTTATGAACACCTTACATCACCGTACGAAACCTTAGAACTCCATAATACACCTAACGAATTCGTCCGAGTCCTTTGAACGTCATACGGCAACTTAAGACATCTTAAGACTATGTATGACATATTAGCACCATGAAAAGCGCGTTAGTAGAATGTTGGATGCCTTACAAAATCCTAACAACTCTTTACAACACCGTACGAAACCTAAAAACTCCTTAATAAACCTAATGAATTCGTCAAAGTCCTTTGAACATCGTACAACAACTCAAAAGATGTTACAACTAAGTATGCGACATTAGCAACATTAAAAGCAAGTTAGAACAATGTAGGATACGTTACAACTCCTAAGAGCACCTTACATCACCGTACGAAACATTAAAACTCCATAATAAACCTAATGAATTTGTCCGAGTCCTTCGAACATCGTACGACAACTTAGGACATCTTACGACTTTCTATGCCATATTAGCACCATGAAAAGCAAGTTAGTTTAATGTTGGACGCCTTACAACTCCTAACAACACCTTACAACACCGTACGAAACATTAAAACTTCTTAATAAACCTAATGAATTCATACGAGTCCTTTGAACATCTTATGACATCTTACGTCTCCATATGACACATTAGCAACCAATGTTAGTATGTTGTAGGATGCCTTACAGATCTTATATGAACACCTTACATCACCGTACGAAACCTTAGAACTCCATAATACACCGAACGAATTCGTCCGAGTCCTTTGAACGTCATACGGCAACTTAAGACATCTTACGACTATGTATGCCATATTAGCACCACGAAAAGCGCTTTAGTAGAATGTTGGATGCCTTACAAACTCCTAACAAATCTTTACAACACCGTACGAAACTTTAAACCTCCTTAATAAACCTAATGAATTCGTCAAAGTCCTTTGAACATCGTACAACAACTCAGGAGATGTTACAACTAAGTATGCGACATTAGCAACATGAGAAGCAAGTTAGAACAATGTAGGACACGTTACAACTCCTAAGAGCACCTTACATCACCGTACGAAACATTAAAACTCCATAATAAACCTAATGAATTTGTCCGAGTCCTTCGAACATCGTACGACAACTTAGGACATCTTACGACTTTCTATGCCATATTAGCACCATGAAAAGCAAGTTAGTTTAATGTTGGACGCCTTACAACTCCTAACAACACCTTACAACACCGTACGAAACATTAAAACTTCTTAATAAAACTAATGAATTCATACGAGTCCTTTGAACATCTTATGACATCTTACGTCTCCATATGACACATTAGCAACCAATGTTAGTATGTTGTAGGATGCCTTACAGATCTTATATGAACACCTTACATCACCGTACGAAACCTTAGAACTCCATAATACACCGAACGAATTCGTCCGAGTCCTTTGAACGTCATACGGCAACTTAAGACATCTTACGACTATGTATGCCATATTAGCACCACGAAAAGCGCTTTAGTAGAATGTTGGATGCCTTACAAACTCCTAACAACTCTTTACAACACCGTACGAAACTTTAAACCTCCTTAATAAACCTAATGAATTCGTCAAAGTCCTTTGAACATCGTACAACAACTCAGGAGATGTAATAACTAAGTATGCGACATTAGCAACATGAGAAGCAAGTTAGAACAATGTAGGACACGTTACAACTCCTAAGAGCACCTTACATCACCGTACGAAACATTAAAACTCCATAATAAACCTAATGAATTTGTCCGAGTCGTTCGAACATCGTACGACAACTTAGGACATCTTACGATTTCTATGCCATATTAGCACCATGAAAAGCAAGTTAGTTTAATGTTGGACGCCTTACAACTCGTAACAACACCTTACAACACCGTACGAAACATTAAAACTTCTTAATAAACCTAATGAATTCATACGAGTCCTTTGAACATCTTAGGACATCTTACGTCTCCTTATGACACATTAGTAACCAACGTTAGTATATTGTAGGATGCCTTACAGATCTTATGAACACCTTACATCACCGTACGAAACCTTAAAACTCCATAATACACCTAACGAATTCGTCCGAGTCCTTTGAACGTCATACGGCAACGTAAGACATCTTACGACTATGTATGCCATATTAGCACCACGAAAAGCGCTTTAGTAGAATGTTGGATGCTTTACAAACTCCTAACAACTCTTTACAACACCGTACGAAACCTTAAACCTCCTTAATAAACCTAATGAATTCGTCAAAGTCCTTTGAACATCGTACAACAACTTAGGACATGTTACAACTAAGTATGCGACATTAGCAACATGAAAAGCAAGTTAGAACAATGTAGGATACGTTACAACTCCTAAGAGCACCTTACATCACCGTACGAAACATTAAAACTCCATAATAAACCTAATGAATTTGTCCGAGTCCTTCGAACATCGTACGACAACTTAGGACATCTTACGACTTTCTATGCCATATTAGCACCATGAAAAGCAAGTTAGTTTAATGTTGGACGCCTTACAACTCCTAACAACACCTTACAACACCGTACGAAACATTAAAACTTCTTAATAAACCTAATGAATTCATACGAGTCCTTTGAACATCTTATGACATCTTACGTCTCCATATGACACATTAGCAACCAATGTTAGTATGTTGTAGGATGCCTTACAGATCTTATATGAACACCTTACATCACCGTACGAAACCTTAGAACTCCATAATACACCGAACGAATTCGTCCGAGTCCTTTGAACGTCATACGGCAACTTAAGACATCTTACGACTATGTATGCCATATTAGCACCACGAAAAGCGCTTTAGTAGAATGTTGGATGCCTTACAAACTCCTAACAACTCTTTACAACACCGTACGAAACTTTAAACCTCCTTAATAAACCTAATGAATTCGTCAAAGTCCTTTGAACATCGTACAACAACTCAGGAGATGTAATAACTAAGTATGCGACATTAGCAACATGAGAAGCAAGTTAGAACAATGTAGGACACGTTACAACTCCTAAGAGCACCTTACATCACCGTACGAAACATTAAAACTCCATAATAAACCTAATGAATTTGTCCGAGTCGTTCGAACATCGTACGACAACTTAGGACATCTTACGATTTCTATGCCATATTAGCACCATGAAAAGCAAGTTAGTTTAATGTTGGACGCCTTACAACTCGTAACAACACCTTACAACACCGTACGAAACATTAAAACTTCTTAATAAACCTAATGAATTCATACGAGTCCTTTGAACATCTTAGGACATCTTACGTCTCCTTATGACACATTAGTAACCAACGTTAGTATATTGTAGGATGCCTTACAGATCTTATGAACACCTTACATCACCGTACGAAACCTTAAAACTCCATAATACACCTAACGAATTCGTCCGAGTCCTTTGAACGTCATACGGCAACGTAAGACATCTTACGACTATGTATGCCATATTAGCACCACGAAAAGCGCTTTAGTAGAATGTTGGATGCTTTACAAACTCCTAACAACTCTTTACAACACCGTACGAAACCTTAAACCTCCTTAATAAACCTAATGAATTCGTCAAAGTCCTTTGAACATCGTACAACAACTTAGGACATGTTACAACTAAGTATGCGACATTAGCAACATGAAAAGCAAGTTAGAACAATGTAGGATACGTTACAACTCCTAAGAGCACCTTACATCACCGTACGAAACATTAAAACTCCATAATAAACCTAATGAATTTGTCCTAGTCCTTCGAACATCGTACGACAACTTAGGACATCTTACGACTTTCTATGCCATATTAGCACCATGAAAAGCAAGTTAGTTTAATGTTGGACGCCTTACAACTCCTAACAACACCTTACAACACCGTACGAAACATTAAAACTTCTTAATAAACCTAATGAATTCATACGAGTCCTTTGAACATCTTATGACATCTTACGTCTCCATATGACACATTAGCAACCAATGTTAGTATGTTGTAGGATGCCTTACAGATCTTATATGAACACCTTACATCACCGTACGAAACCTTAGAACTCCATAATACACCGAACGAATTCGTCCGAGTCCTTTGAACATCATACGGCAACGTAAGACATCTTACGACTATGTATGCCATATTAGCACCACGAAAAGCGCTTTAGTAGAATGTTGGATGCTTTACAAACTCCTAACAACTCTTTACAACACCGTACGAAACCTTAAACCTCCTTAATAAACCTAATGAATTCGTCAAAGTCCTTTGAACATCGTACAACAACTTAGGACATGTTACAACTAAGTATGCGACATTAGCAACATGAAAAGCAAGTTAGAACATTGTAGGATACCTTACAACTCCTAAGAGCACCTTACATCACCGTACGAAACATTAAAACTCCATAATAAACCTAATGAATTTGTCCGAGTCCTTCGAACATCGTACGACAACTTAGGACATCTTACGACTTTCTATGCCATATTAGCACCATGAAGAGCAAGTTAGTTTAATGTTGGACGCCTTACAACTCCTAACAACACCTTACAACACCGTACGAAACATTAAAACTTCTTAATAAACCTAATGAATTCATACGAGTCCTTTGAACATCTTATGACATCTTACGTCTCCATATGACACATTAGCAACCAATGTTAGTATGTTGTAGGATGCCTTACAGATCTTATATGAACACCTTACATCACCGTACGAAACCTTAGAACTCCATAATACACCGAACGAATTCGTCCGAGTCCTTTGTACGTCATACGGCAACGTAAGACATCTTACGACTATGTATGCCATATTAGCACCACGAAAAGCGCTTTAGTAGAATGTTGGATGCTTTACAAACTCCTAACAACTCTTTACAACACCGTACGAAACCTTAAACCTCCTTAATAAACCTAATGAATTCGTCAAAGTCCTTTGAACATCGTACAACAACTTAGGACATGTTACAACTAAGTATGCGACATTAGCAACATGAAAAGCAAGTTAGAACATTGTAGGATACGTTACAACTCCTAAGAGCACCTTACATCACCGTACGAAACATTAAAACTCCATAATAAACCTAATGAATTTGTCCGAGTCCTTCGAACATCGTACGACAACTTAGGACATCTTACGACTTTCTATGCCATATTAGCACCATGAAGAGCAAGCTAGTTTAATGTTGGACGCCTTACAACTCCTAACAACACCTTACAACACCGTACGAAACATTAAAACTTCTTAATAAACCTAATGAATTCATACGAGTCCTTTGAACATCTTATGACATCTTACGTCTCCATATGACACATTAGCAACCAATGTTAGTATGTTGTAGGATGCCTTACAGATCTTATATGAACACCTTACATCACCGTACGAAACCTTAGAACTCCATAATACACCGAACGAATTCGTCCGAGTCCTTTGAACGTCATACGGCAACTTAAGACATCTTACGACTATGTATGCCATATTAGCACCACGAAAAGCGCTTTAGTAGAATGTTGGATGCCTTACAAACTCCTAACAACTCTTTACAACACCGTACGAAACCTTAAACCTCCTTAATAAACCTAATGAATTCGTCAAAGTCCTTTGAACATCGTACAACTCAGGAGATGTTACAACTAAGTATGCGACATTAGCAACATGAAAAGCAAGTTAGAATAATGTAGGACACTTACAACTCCTAAAAGCACCTTACATCACCGTACGAAACATTAAAACTCCATAATAAACCTAATGAATTTGTCCGAGTCCTTCGAACATCGTACGACAACTTAGGACATCTTACGACTTTCTATGCCATATTAGCACCATGAAAAGCATGTTAGTTTAATGTTGGACGCCTTACAACTCCTAACAACACCTTACAACACCGTACAAAACATTAAAACTTCTTAATAAACCTAATGAATTCATACGAGTCCTTTGAACATCGTATGACATCTTAGGACATCTTACGTCTCCTTATGACACATTAGCAACCAACGTTAGTATAATGTAGGATGCCTTACAGATCCTATGAACACCTTACATCACCGTACGAAACCTTAAAACTTTATAATACTCCTAATGAATTCGTCCGAGTCCTTTGAACGTCATACGGCAACTTAAGACATCTAACGACTATGTATGCCATATTAGCACCATGAAAAGCGCGTTAGTAGAATGTTGGATGCCTTACAACTCCTAACAACTCTTTACAACACCGTACGAAACCTAAAAACTCCTTAATAAACCTAATGAATTCGTCAAAGTCCTTTGAACATCATACAACAACTCAGGAGATGTTACAACTAAGTATGCGACATTAGCAACATGAAAAGCAAGTTAGAACAATGTAGGACACGTTACAACTCCTAAGAGCACCTTACATCACCGTACGAAATATTAAAACTCCATAATAAAACTAATGAATTCGTCCGAGTCCTTCGAACATCGTGCGACAACTTAGGACATCTTACGACTTTCTATGCCATATTAGCACCATGAAAAGCAAGTTAGTTTAATGTTCGACGCCTTACAACACCGTACGAAACATTAAAACTTCTTAATAAACCTAATGAATTCATACGAGTCCTTTGAACATCTTAGGACATCTTACGTCTCCTTATGACACATTAGTAACCAACGTTAGTATATTGTAGGATGCCTTACAGATCTTATGAACACCTTACATCACCGTACGAAACCTTAAAACTCCATAATACACCTAACGAATTCGTCCGAGTCCTTTGAACGTCATACGGCAACGTAAGACATCTTACGACTATGTATGCCATATTAGCACCACGAAAAGCGCTTTAGTAGAATGTTGGATGCTTTACAAACTCCTAACAACTCTTTACAACACCGTACGAAACCTTAAACCTCCTTAATAAACCTAATGAATTCGTCAAAGTCCTTTGAACATCGTACAACAACTTAGGACATGTTACAACTAAGTATGCGACATTAGCAACATGAAAAGCAAGTTAGAACATTGTAGGATACGTTACAACTCCTAAGAGCACCTTACATCACCGTACGAAACATTAAAACTCCATAATAAACCTAATGAATTTGTCCGAGTCCTTCGAACATCGTACGACAACTTAGGACATCTTACGACTTTCTATGCCATATTAGCACCATGAAAAGCAAGTTAGTTTAATGTTGGACGCCTTACAACTCCTAACAACACCTTACAACACCGTACGAAACATTAAAACTTCTTAATAAACCTAATGAATTCATACGAGTCCTTTGAACATCTTATGACATCTTACGTCTCCATATGACACATTAGCAACCAATGTTAGTATGTTGTAGGATGCCTTACAGATCTTATATGAACACCTTACATCACCGTACGAAACCTTAGAACTCCATAATACACCGAACGAATTCGTCCGAGTCCTTTGAACGTCATACGGCAACTTAAGACATCTTACGACTATGTATGCCATATTAGCACCACGAAAAGCGCTTTAGTAGAATGTTGGATGCCTTACAAACTCCTAACAACTCTTTACAACACCGTACGAAACTTTAAACCTCCTTAATAAACCTAATGAATTCGTCAAAGTCCTTTGAACATCGTACAACAACTCAGGAGATGTTACAACTAAGTATGCGACATTAGCAACATGAGAAGCAAGTTAGAACAATGTAGGACACGTTACAACTCCTAAGAGCACCTTACATCACCGTACGAAACATTAAAACTCCATAATAAACCTAATGAATTTGTCCGAGTCGTTCGAACATCGTACGACAACTTAGGACATCTTACGATTTCTATGCCATATTAGCACCATGAAAAGCAAGTTAGTTTAATGTTGGACGCCTTACAACTCGTAACAACACCTTACAACACCGTACGAAACATTAAAACTTCTTAATAAACCTAATGAATTCATACGAGTCCTTTGAACATCTTAGGACATCTTACGTCTCCTTATGACACATTAGTAACCAACGTTAGTATATTGTAGGATGCGTTACAGATCTTATGAACACCTTACATCACCGTACGAAACCTTAACACTCCATAATACACCTAACGAATTCGTCCGAGTCCTTTGAACGTCATACGGCAACGTAAGACATCTTACGACTATGTATGCCATATTAGCACCACGAAAAGCGCTTTAGTAGAATGTTGGATGCTTTACAAACTCCTAACAACTCTTTACAACACCGTACGAAACCTTAAACCTCCTTAATAAACCTAATGAATTCGTCAAAGTCCTTTGAACATCGTACAACAACTTAGGACATGTTACAACTAAGTATGCGACATTAGCAACATGAAAAGCAAGTTAGAACAATGTAGGATACGTTACAACTCCTAAGAGCACCTTACATCACCGTACGAAACATTAAAACTCCATAATAAACCTAATGAATTTGTCCGAGTCCTTCGAACATCGTACGACAACTTAGGACATCTTACGACTTTCTATGCCATATTAGCACCATGAAAAGCAAGTTAGTTTAATGTTGGACGCCTTACAACTCCTAACAACACCTTACAACACCGTACGAAACATTAAAACTTCTTAATAAACCTAATGAATTCATACGAGTCCTTTGAACATCTTATGACATCTTACGTCTCCATATGACACATTAGCAACCAATGTTAGTATGTTGTAGGATGCCTTACAGATCTTATATGAACACCTTACATCACCGTACGAAACCTTAGAACTCCATAATACACCGAACGAATTCGTCCGAGTCCTTTGAACGTCATACGGCAACTTAAGACATCTTACGACTATGTATGCCATATTAGCACCACGAAAAGCGCTTTAGTAGAATGTTGGATGCCTTACAAACTCCTAACAACTCTTTACAACACCGTACGAAACTTTAAACCTCCTTAATAAACCTAATGAATTCGTCAAAGTCCTTTGAACATCGTACAACAACTCAGGAGATGTTACAACTAAGTATGCGACATTAGCAACATGAGAAGCAAGTTAGAACAATGTAGGACACGTTACAACTCCTAAGAGCACCTTACATCACCGTACGAAACATTAAAACTCCATAATAAACCTAATGAATTTGTCCGAGTCCTTCGAACATCGTACGACAACTTAGGACATCTTACGACTTTCTATGCCATATTAGCACCATGAAAAGCAAGTTAGTTTAATGTTGGACGCCTTACAACTCCTAACAACACCTTACAACACCGTACGAAACATTAAAACTTCTTAATAAACCTAATGAATTCATACGAGTCCTTTGAACATCTTATGACATCTTACGTCTCCATATGACACATTAGCAACCAATGTTAGTATGTTGTAGGATGCCTTACAGATCTTATATGAACACCTTACATCACCGTACGAAACCTTAGAACTCCATAATACACCGAACGAATTCGTCCGAGTCCTTTGAACGTCATACGGCAACTTAAGACATCTTACGACTATGTATGCCATATTAGCACCACGAAAAGCGCTTTAGTAGAATGTTGGATGCCTTACAAACTCCTAACAACTCTTTACAACACCGTACGAAACTTTAAACCTCCTTAATAAACCTAATGAATTCGTCAAAGTCCTTTGAACATCGTACAACAACTCAGGAGATGTTACAACTAAGTATGCGACATTAGCAACATGAGAAGCAAGTTAGAACAATGTAGGACACGTTACAACTCCTAAGAGCAACTTACATCACCGTACGAAACATTAAAACTCTATAATAAACCTAATGAATTTGTCCGAGTCCTTCGAACATCGTACGACAACTTAGGACATCTTACGACTTTCTATGCCATATTAGCACCATGAAAAGCAAGTTAGTTTAATGTTGGACGCCTTACAACTCCTAACAACACCTTACAACACCGTACGAAACATTAAAACTTCTTAATAAACCTAATGAATTCATACGAGTCCTTTGAACATCTTAGGACATCTTACGTCTCCTTATGACACATTAGTAACCAACGTTAGTATATTGTAGGATGCCTTACAGATCTTATGAACACCTTACATCACCGTACGAAACCTTAAAACTCCATAATACACCTAACGAATTCGTCCGAGTCCTTTGAACGTCATACGGCAACGTAAGACATCTTACGACTATGTATGCCATATTAGCACCACGAAAAGCGCTTTAGTAGAATGTTGGATGCTTTACAAACTCCTAACAACTCTTTACAACACCGTACGAAACCTTAAACCTCCTTAATAAACCTAATGAATTCTTCAAAGTCCTTTGAACATCGTACAACAACTTAGGACATGTTACAACTAAGTATGCGACATTAGCAACATGAAAAGCAAGTTAGAACAATGTAGGATACGTTACAACTCCTAAGAGCACCTTACATCACCGTACGAAACATTAAAACTCCATAATAAACCTAATGAATTTGTCCGAGTCCTTCGAACATCGTACGACAACTTAGGACATCTTACGACTTTCTATGCCATATTAGCACCATGAAAAGCAAGTTAGTTTAATGTTGGACGCCTTACAACTCCTAACAACACCTTACAACACCGTACGAAACATTAAAACTTCTTAATAAACCTAATGAATTCATACGAGTCCTTTGAACATCTTATGACATCTTACGTCTCCATATGACACATTAGCAACCAATGTTAGTATGTTGTAGGATGCCTTACAGATCTTATATGAACACCTTACATCACCGTACGAAACCTTAGAACTCCATAATACACCGAACGAATTCGTCCGAGTCCTTTGAACGTCATACGGCAACTTAAGACATCTTACGACTATGTATGCCATATTAGCACCACGAAAAGCGCTTTAGTAGAATGTTGGATGCCTTACAAACTCCTAACAACTCTTTACAACACCGTACGAAACTTTAAACCTCCTTAATAAACCTAATGAATTCGTCAAAGTCCTTTGAACATCGTACAACAACTCAGGAGATGTTACAACTAAGTATGCGACATTAGCAACATGAGAAGCAAGTTAGAACAATGTAGGACACGTTACAACTCCTAAGAGCACCTTACATCACCGTACAAAACATTAAAACTCCATAATAAACCTAATGAATTTGTCCGAGTCCTTCGAACATCGTACGACAACTTAGGACATCTTACGACTTTCTATGCCATATTAGCACCATGAAAAGCAAGTTAGTTTAATGTTGGACGCCTTACAACTCCTAACAACACCTTACAACACCGTACGAAACATTAAAACTTCTTAATAAACCTAATGAATTCATACGAGTCCTTTGAACATCTTAGGACATCTTACGTCTCCTTATGACACATTAGTAACCAACGTTAGTATATTGTAGGATGCCTTACAGATCTTATGAACACCTTACATCACCGTACGAAACCTTAAAACTCCATAATACACCTAAGGAATTCGTCCGAGTCCTTTGAACGTCATACGGCAACGTAAGACATCTTACGACTATGTATGCCATATTAGCACCACGAAAAGCGCTTTAGTAGAATGTTGGATGCTTTACAAACTCCTAACAACTCTTTACAACACCGTACGAAACCTTAAACCTCCTTAATAAACCTAATGAATTCGTCTAAGTCCTTTGAACATCGTACAACAACTTAGGACATGTTACAACTAAGTATGCGACATTAGCAACATGAAAAGCAAGTTAGAACAATGTAGGATACGTTACAACTCCTAAGAGCACCTTACATCACCGTACGAAACATTAAAACTCCATAATAAACCTAATGAATTTGTCCGAGTCCTTCGAACATCGTACGACAACTTAGGACATCTTACGACTTTCTATGCCATATTAGCACCATGAAAAGCAAGTTAGTTTAATGTTGGACGCCTTACAACTCCTAACAACACCTTACAACACCGTACGAAACATTAAAACTTCTTAATAAACCTAATGAATTCATACGAGTCCTTTGAACATCTTATGACATCTTACGTCTCCATATGACACATTAGCAACCAATGTTAGTATGTTGTAGGATGCCTTACAGATCTTATATGAACACCGTACGAAACCTTAGAACTCCATAATACACCGAACGAATTCGTCCGAGTCCTTTGAACGTCATACGGCAACTTAAGACATCTTACGACTATGTATGCCATATTAGCACCACGAAAAGCGCTTTAGTAGAATGTTGGATGCCTTACAAACTCCTAACAACTCTTTACAACACCGTACGAAACTTTAATCCTCCTTAATAAACCTAATGAATTCGTCAAAGTCCTTTGAACATCGTACAACAACTCAGGAGATGTTACAACTAAGTATGCGACATTAGCAACATGAGAAGCAAGTTAGAACAATGTAGGACACGTTACAACTCCTAAGAGCACCTTACATCACCGTACGAAACATTAAAACTCCATAATAAACCTAATGAATTTGACCGAGTCCTTCGAACATCGTACGACAACTTAGGACATCTTACGACTTTCTATGCCATATTAGCACCATGAAAAGCAAGTTAGTTTAATGTTGGACGCCTTACAACTCCTAACAACACCTTACAACACCGTACGAAACATTAAAACTTCTTAATAAACCTAATGAATTCATACGAGTCCTTTGAACATCTTATGACATCTTACGTCTCCATATGACACATTAGCAACCAATGTTAGTATGTTGTAGGATGCCTTACAGATCTTATATGAACACCTTACATCACCGTACGAAACCTTAGAACTCCATAATACACCGAACGAATTCGTCCGAGTCCTTTGAACGTCATACGGCAACTTAAGACATCTTACGACTATGTATGCCATATTAGCACCACGAAAAGCGCTTTAGTAGAATGTTGGATGCCTTACAAACTCCTAACAACTCTTTACAACACCGTACGAAACTTTAAACCTCCTTAATAAACCTAATGAATTCGTCAAAGTCCTTTGAACATCGTACAACAACTCAGGAGATGTTACAACTAAGTATGCGACATTAGCAACATGAGAAGCAAGTTAGAACAATGTAGGACACGTTACAACTCCTAAGAGCACCTTACACACCGTACGAAACATTAAAACTCTATAATAAACCTAATGAATTTGTCCGAGTCCTTCGAACATCGTACGACAACTTAGGACATCTTACGACTTTCTATGCCATATTAGCACCATGAAAAGCAAGTTAGTTTAATGTTGGACGCCTTACAACTCCTAACAACACCTTACAACACCGTACGAAACATTAAAACTTCTTAATAAACCTAATGAATTCATACGAGTCCTTTGAACATCTTAGGACATCTTACGTCTCCTTATGACACATTAGTAACCAACGTTAGTATATTGTAGGATGCCTTACAGATCTTATGAACACCTTACATCACCGTACGAAACCTTAAAACTCCATAATACACCTAACGAATTCGTCCGAGTCCTTTGAACGTCATACGGCAACGTAAGACATCTTACGACTATGTATGCCATATTAGCACCACGAAAAGCGCTTTAGTAGAATGTTGGATGCTTTACAAACTCCTAACAACTCTTTACAACACCGTACGAAACCTTAAACCTCCTTAATAAACCTAATAAATTCGTCAAAGTCCTTTGAACATCGTACAACAACTTAGGACATGTTACAACTAAGTATGCGACATTAGCAACATGAAAAGCAAGTTAGAACAATGTAGGATACGTTACAACTCCTAAGAGCACCTTACATCACCGTACGAAACATTAAAACTCCATAATAAACCTAATGAATTTGTCCGAGTCCTTCGAACATCGTACGACAACTTAGGACATCTTACGACTTTCTATGCCATATTAGCACCATGAAAAGCAAGTTAGTTTAATGTTGGACGCCTTACAACTCCTAACAACACCTTACAACACCGTACGAAACATTAAAACTTCTTAATAAACCTAATGAATTCATACGAGTCCTTTGAACATCTTATGACATCTTACGTCTCCATATGACACATTAGCAACCAATGTTAGTATGTTGTAGGATGCCTTACAGATCTTATATGAACACCTTACATCACCGTACGAAACCTTAGAACTCCATAATACACCGAACGAATTCGTCCGAGTCCTTTGAACGTCATACGGCAACTTAAGACATCTTACGACTATGTATGCCATATTAGCACCACGAAAAGCGCTTTAGTAGAATGTTGGATGCCTTACAAACTCCTAACAACTCTTTACAACACCGTACGAAACTTTAAACCTCCTTAATAAACCTAATGAATTCGTCAAAGTCCTTTGAACATCGTACAACAACTCAGGAGATGTTACAACTAAGTATGCGACATTAGCAACATGAGAAGCAAGTTAGAACAATGTAGGACACGTTACAACTCCTAAGAGCATCTTACATCACCGTACGAAACATTAAAACTCCATAATAAACCTAATGAATTTGTCCGAGTCCTTCGAACATCGTACGACAACTTAGGACATCTTACGACTTTCTATGCCATATTAGCACCATGAAAAGCAAGTTAGTTTAATGTTGGACGCCTTACAACTCCTAACAACACCTTACAACACCGTACGAAACATTAAAACTTCTTAATAAACCTAATGAATTCATACGAGTCCTTTGAACATCTTAGGACATCTTACGTCTCCTTATGACACATTAGTAACCAACGTTAGTATATTGTAGGATGCCTTACAGATCTTATGAACACCTTACATCACCGTACGAAACCTTAAAACTCCATAATACACCTAACGAATTCGTCCGAGTCCTTTGAACGTCATACGGCAACGTAAGACATCTTACGACTATGTATGCCATATTAGCACCACGAAAAGCGCTTTAGTAGAATGTTGGATGCTTTACAAACTCCTAACAACTCTTTACAACACCGTACGAAACCTTAAACCTCCTTAATAAACCTAATGAATTCGTCAAAGTCCTTTGAACATCGTACAACAACTTAGGACATGTTACAACTAAGTATGCGACATTAGCAACATGAAAAGCAAGTTAGAACAATGTAGGATACGTTACAACTCCTAAGAGCACCTTACATCACCGTACGAAACATTAAAACTCCATAATAAACCTAATGAATTTGTCCGAGTCCTTCGAACATCGTACGACAACTTAGGACATCTTATGACTTTCTATGCCATATTAGCACCATGAAAAGCAAGTTAGTTTAATGTTGGACGCCTTACAACTCCTAACAACACCTTACAACACCGTACGAAACATTAAAACTTCTTAATAAACCTAATGAATTCATACGAGTCCTTTGAACATCTTATGACATCTTACGTCTCCATATGACACATTAGCAACCAATGTTAGTATGTTGTAGGATGCCTTACAGATCTTATATGAACACCTTACATCACCGTACGAAACCTTAGAACTCCATAATACACCGAACGAATTCGTCCGAGTCCTTTGAACGTCATACGGCAACGTAAGACATCTTACGACTATGTATGCCATATTAGCACCACGAAAAGCGCTTTAGTAGAATGTTGGATGCTTTACAAACTCCTAACAACTCTTTACAACACCGTACGAAACCTTAAACCTCCTTAATAAACCTAATGAATTCGTCAAAGTCCTTTGAACATCGTACAACAACTTAGGACATGTTACAACTAAGTATGCGACATTAGCAACATGAAAAGCAAGTTAGAACATTGTAGGATACGTTACAACTCCTAAGAGCACCTTACATCACCGTACGAAACATTAAAACTCCATAATAAACCTAATGAATTTGTCCGAGTCCTTCGAACATCGTACGACAACTTAGGACATCTTACGACTTTCTATGCCATATTAGCACCATGAAGAGCAAGTTAGTTTAATGTTGGACGCCTTACAACTCCTAACAACACCTTACAACACCGTACGAAACATTAAAACTTCTTAATAAACCTAATGAATTCATACGAGTCCTTTGAACATCTTATGACATCTTACGTCTCCATATGACACATTAGCAACCAATGTTAGTATGTTGTAGGATGCCTTACAGATCTTATATGAACACCTTACATCACCGTACGAAACCTTAGAACTCCATAATACACCGAACGAATTCGTCCGAGTCCTTTGAACGTCATACGGCAACGTAAGACATCTTACGACTATGTATGCCATATTAGCACCACGAAAAGCGCTTTAGTAGAATGTTGGATGCTTTACAAACTCCTAACAACTCTTTACAACACCGTACGAAACCTTAAACCTCCTTAATAAACCTAATGAATTCGTCAAAGTCCTTTGAACATCGTACAACAACTTAGGACATGTTACAACTAAGTATGCGACATTAGTAACATGAAAAGCAAGTTAGAACATTGTAGGATACGTTACAACTCCTAAGAGCACCTTACATCACCGTACGAAACATTAAAACTCCATAATAAACCTAATGAATTTGTCCGAGTCCTTCGAACATCGTACGACAACTTAGGACATCTTACGACTTTCTATGCCATATTAGCACCATGAAGAGCAAGTTAGTTTAATGTTGGACGCCTTACAACTCCTAACAACACCTTACAACACCGTACGAAACATTAAAACTTCTTAATAAACCTAATGAATTCATACGAGTCCTTTGAACATCTTATGACATCTTACGTCTCCATATGACACATTAGCAACCAATGTTAGTATGTTGTAGGATGCCTTACAGATCTTATATGAACACCTTACATCACCGTACGAAACCTTAGAACTCCATAATACACCGAACGAATTCGTCCGAGTCCTTTGAACGTCATACGGCAACGTAAGACATCTTACGACTATGTATGCCATATTAGCACCACGAAAAGCGCTTTAGTAGAATGTTGGATGCTTTACAAACTCCTAACAACTCTTTACAACACCGTACGAAACCTTAAACCTCCTTAATAAACCTAATGAATTCGTCAAAGTCCTTTGAACATCGTACAACAACTTAGGACATGTTACAACTAAGTATGCGACATTAGCAACATGAAAAGCAAGTTAGAACATTGTAGGATACGTTACAACTCCTAAGAGCACCTTACATCACCGTACGAAACATTAAAACTCCATAATAAACCTAATGAATTTGTCCGAGTCCTTCGAACATCGTACGACAACTTAGGACATCTTACGACTTTCTATGCCATATTAGCACCATGAAGAGCAAGTTAGTTTAATGTTGGACGCCTTACAACTCCTAACAACACCTTACAACACCGTACGAAACATTAAAACTTCTTAATAAACCTAATGAATTCATACGAGTCCTTTGAACATCTTATGACATCTTACGTCTCCATATGACACATTAGCAACCAATGTTAGTATGTTGTAGGATGCCTTACAGATCTTATATGAACACCTTACATCACCGTACGAAACCTTAGAACTCCATAATACACCGAACGAATTCGTCCGAGTCCTTTGAACGTCATACGGCAACGTAAGACATCTTACGACTATGTATGCCATATTAGCACCACGAAAAGCGCTTTAGTAGAATGTTGGATGCTTTACAAACTCCTAACAACTCTTTACAACACCGTACGAAACCTTAAACCTCCTTAATAAACCTAATGAATTCGTCAAAGTCCTTTGAACATCGTACAACAACTTAGGACATGTTACAACTAAGTATGCGACATTAGTAACATGAAAAGCAAGTTAGAACATTGTAGGATACGTTACAACTCCTAAGAGCACCTTACATCACCGTACGAAACATTAAAACTCCATAATAAACCTAATGAATTTGTCCGAGTCCTTCGAACATCGTACGACAACTTAGGACATCTTACGACTTTCTATGCCATATTAGCACCATGAAGAGCAAGTTAGTTTAATGTTGGACGCCTTACAACTCCTAACAACACCTTACAACACCGTACGAAACATTAAAACTTCTTAATAAACCTAATGAATTCATACGAGTCCTTTGAACATCTTATGACATCTTACGTCTCCATATGACACATTAGCAACCAATGTTAGTATGTTGTAGGATGCCTTACAGATCTTATATGAACACCTTACATCACCGTACGAAACCTTAGAACTCCATAATACACCGAACGAATTCGTCCGAGTCCTTTGAACGTCATACGGCAACGTAAGACATCATACGACTATGTATGCCATATTAGCACCACGAAAAGCGCTTTAGTAGAATGTTGGATGCTTTACAAACTCCTAACAACTCTTTACAACACCGTACGAAACCTTAAACCTCCTTAATAAACCTAATGAATTCGTCAAAGTCCTTTGAACATCGTACAACAACTTAGGACATGTTACAACTAAGTATGCGACATTAGCAACATGAAAAGCAAGTTAGAACAATGTAGGATACGTTACAACTCCTAAGAGCACCTTACATCACCGTACGAAACATTAAAACTCCATAATAAACCTAATGAATTTGTCCGAGTCCTTCGAACATCGTACGACAACTTAGGACATCTTACGACTTTCTATGCCATATTAGCACCATGAAAAGCAAGTTAGTTTAATGTTGGACGCCTTACAACTCCTAACAACACCTTACAACACCGTACGAAACATTAAAACTTCTTAATAAACCTAATGAATTCATACGAGTCCTTTGAACATCTTATGACATCTTACGTCTCCATATGACACATTAGCAACCAATGTTAGTATGTTGTAGGATGCCTTACAGATCTTATATGAACACCTTACATCACCGTACGAAACCTTAGAACTCCATAATACACCGAACGAATTCGTCCGAGTCCTTTGAACGTCATACGGCAACGTAAGACATCTTACGACTATGTATGCCATATTAGCACCACGAAAAGCGCTTTAGTAGAATGTTGGATGCTTTACAAACTCCTAACAACTCTTTACAACACCGTACGAAACCTTAAACCTCCTTAATAAACCTAATGAATTCGTCAAAGTCCTTTGAACATCGTACAACAACTTAGGACATGTTACAACTAAGTATGCGACATTAGCAACATGAAAAGCAAGTTAGAACATTGTAGGATACGTTACAACTCCTAAGAGCACCTTACATCACCGTACGAAACATTAAAACTCCATAATAAACCTAATGAATTTGTCCGAGTCCTTCGAACATCGTACGACAACTTAGGACATCTTACGACTTTCTATGCCATATTAGCACCATGAAAAGCAAGTTAGTTTAATGTTGGACGCCTTACAACTCCTAACAACACATTACAACACCGTACGAAACATTAAAACTTCTTAATAAACCTAATGAATTCATACGAGTCCTTTGAACATCTTATGACATCTTACGTCTCCATATGACACATTAGCAACCAATGTTAGTATGTTGTAGGATGCCTTACAGATCTTATATGAACACCTTACATCACCGTACGAAACCTTAGAACTCCATAATACACCGAACGAATTCGTCCGAGTCCTTTGAACGTCATACGGCAACTTAAGACATCTTACGACTATGTATGCCATATTAGCACCACGAAAAGCGCTTTAGTAGAATGTTGGATGCCTTACAAACTCCTAACAACTCTTTACAACACCGTAAGAAACTTTAAACCTCCTTAATAAACCTAATGAATTCGTCAAAGTCCTTTGAACATCGTACAACAACTCAGGAGATGTTACAACTAAGTATGCGACATTAGCAACATGAGAAGCAAGTTAGAACAATGTAGGACACGTTACAACTCCTAAGAGCACCTTACATCACCGTACGAAACATTAAAACTCCATAATAAACCTAATGAATTTGTCCGAGTCGTTCGAACATCGTACGACAACTTAGGACATCTTACGATTTCTATGCCATATTAGCACCATGAAAAGCAAGTTAGTTTAATGTTGGACGCCTTACAACTCCTAACAACACCTTACAACACCGTACGAAACATTAAAACTTCTTAATAAACCTAATGAATTCATACGAGTCCTTTGAACATCTTAGGACATCTTACGTCTCCTTATGACACATTAGTAACCAACGTTAGTATATTGTAGGATGCCTTACAGATCTTATGAACACCTTACATCACCGTACGAAACCTTAAAACTCCATAATACACCTAACGAATTCGTCCGAGTCCTTTGAACGTCATACGGCAACTTAAGACATCTTACGACTATGTATGCCATATTAGCACCACGAAAAGCGCTTTAGTAGAATGTTGGATGCCTTACAAACTCCTAACAACTCTTTACAACACCGTACGAAACCTTAA
Organism: Tagetes erecta; assembly: GCA_030867185.1. Classification (NCBI taxonomy): domain Eukaryota; kingdom Viridiplantae; phylum Streptophyta; class Magnoliopsida; order Asterales; family Asteraceae; genus Tagetes; species Tagetes erecta. Next base: position 38,923,843 of record CM061487.1, on the reverse strand, counting down.
ACCTCCTTAATAAACCTAATGAATTCGTCAAAGTCCTTTGAACATCGTACAACAACTCAGGAGATGTTACAACTAAGTATGCGACATTAGAAACATGAAAAGCAAGTTAGAACAATGTAGGACACGTTACAACTCCTAAGAGCACCTTACATCACCGTACGAAACATTAAAACTCCATAATAAACCTAATGAATTTGTCCGAGTCCTTCGAACATCGTACGACAACTTAGGACATCTTACGACTTTCTATGCCATATTAGCACCATGAAAAGCAAGTTAGTTTAATGTTGGACGCCTTACAACTCCTAACAACACCTTACCACACCGTACGAAACATTAAAACTTCTTAATAAACCTAATGAATTCATACGAGTCCTTTGAACATCGTATGACATCTTACGTCTCCATATGACACATTAGCAACCAATGTTAGTATATTGTAGGATGCCTTACAGATCTTATATGAACACCTTACATCACCGTACGAAACCTTAGAACTCCATAATACACCTAACGAATTCGTACGAGTCCTTTGAACGTCATACGGCAACTTAAGACGTCTTACGACTATGTATGACATATTAGCACCATGAAAAGCGCGTTAGTAGAATGTTGTATGCCTTACAAAATCCTAACAACTCTTTACAACACCGTACGAAACCTAAAAACTCCTTAAAAAACCTAATGAATTCGTCAAAGTCCTTTGAACATCATACAACAACTCAGGAGATGTTACAACTAAGTATGCGACATTAGCAACATGAAAAGCAAGTTAGAACAATGTAGGACACGTTACAACTCCTAAGAGCACCTTACATCACCGTACGAAACATTAAAACACCATAATAAACCTAATGAATTTGTCCGAGTCCTTCGAACATCGTACGACAACTTAGACATCTTACGACTTTCTATGTCATATTAGCACCATGAAAAGCAAGTTAGTTTAATGTTGGACGCCTTACAACTCCTAACAACACCTTACAACACCGTACGAAACATTAAAACTTCTTAATAAACCTAATGAATTCATACGAGTGCTTTGAACATCGTATGACATCTTAGGACATCTTACGTCTCCTTATGACACATTAGCAACCAACGTTAGTATAATGTAGGATGCCTTACAGATCTTATGAACACCTTACATCACCGTACGAAACCTTAAAACTCCATATACACCGAACGAATTCGTCCGAGTCCTTTGAACGTCATACGGCAACTTAAGACATCTTACGACTATGTATGCCATATTAGCACCACGAAAAGCGCTTTAGTAGAATGTTGGATGCCTTACAAACTCCTAACAACTCTTTACAACACCGTACGAAACCTTAAACCTCCTTAATAAACCTAATGAATTCGTCAAAGTCCTTTGAACATCGAACAACAACTCAGGAGATGTTACAACTAAGTATGCGACATTAGAAACATGAAAAGCAAGTTAGAACAATGTAGGACACGTTACAACTCCTAAGAGCACCTTACATCACCGTACGAAACATTAAAACTCCATAATAAACCTAATGAATTTGTCCGAGTCCTTCGAACATCGTACGACAACTTAGGACATCTTACGACTTTCTATGCCATATTAGCACCATGAAAAGCAAGTTAGTTTAATGTTGGACGCCTTACAACTCCTAACAACACCTTACAACACCGTACGAAACATTAAAACTTCTTAATAAACCTAATGAATTCATACGAGTCCTTTGAACATCGTATGACATCTTAGGACATCTTACGTCTCCTTATGACACATTAGCAACCAACGTTAGTATAATGTAGGATGCCTTACAGATCTTATGAACACCTTACATCACCGTACGAAACCTTAAAACTCCATAATACACCTAACGAATTCGTCTGAGTCCTTTGAACGTCATACGACAACTTAAGACATCTTACGACTATGTATGCCATATTAGCACCACGAAAAGCGCTTTACTAGAATGTTGGATGCCTTACAAACTCCTAACAACTCTTTACAACACCGTACGAAACCTTAAACCTCCTTAATAAACCTAATGAATTCGTCAAAGTCCTTTGAACATCGTACAACAACTCAGGAGATGTTACAACTAAGTATGCGACATTAGCAACATGAAAAGCAAGTTAGAACAATGTAGGACACGTTACAACTCCTAAGAGCACCTTACATCACCGTACGAAACATTAAAACTCCATAATAAACCTAATGAATTTGTCCGAGTCCTTCGAACATCGTACGACAACTTAGGACATCTTACGACTTTCTATGCCATATTAGCACCATGAAAAGCAAGTTAGTTTAATGTTGGACGCCTTACAACTCCTAACAACACCTTACAACACCGTACGAAACATTAAAACTTCTTAATAAACCTAATGAATTCATACGAGTCCTTTGAACATCGTCTGACATCTTACGTCTCCATATGAAACATTAGCAACCAATGTTAGTATATTGTAGGATGCCTTACAGATCTTATATGAACACCTTACATCACCGTACGAAACCTTAGAACTCCATAATACACCTAACGAATTAGTACGAGTCCTTTGAACGTCATACGGCAACTTAAGACATCTTACGACTATGTATGACATATTAGCACCATGAAAAGCGCGTTAGTAGAATGTTGGATGCCTTACAACATCCTAACAACTCTTTACAACACCGTACGAAACCTAAACACTCCTTAATAAACCTAATGAATTCGTCAAAGTCCTTTGAACATCGTACAACAACTCAGGAGATGTTACAACTAAGTATGCGACATTAGCAACATGAAAAGCAAGTTAGAACAATGTAGGACACGTTACAACTCCTAAGAGCACCTTACATCACCGTACGAAACATTAAAACTCCATAATAAACCTAATGAATTTGTCCGAGTCCTTCGAACATCGTACGACAACTTAGGACATCTTACGACTTTCTATGCCATATTAGCACCATGAAAAGCAAGTTAGTTTAATGTTGGACGCCTTACAACTCCTAACAACACCTTACAACACCGTACGAAACATTAAAACTTCTTAATAAACCTAATGAATTCATACGAGTCCTTTGAACATCGTCTGACATCTTACGTCTCCATATGAAACATTAGCAACCAATGTTAGTATATTGTAGGATGCCTTACAGATCTTATATGAACACCTTACATCACCGTACGAAACCTTAGAACTCCATAATACACCTAACGAATTAGTACGAGTCCTTTGAACGTCATACGGCAACTTAAGACATCTTACGACTATGTATGACATATTAGCACCATGAAAAGCGCGTTAGTAGAATGTTGGATGCCTTACAACATCCTAACAACTCTTTACAACACCGTACGAAACCTAAACACTCCTTAATAAACCTAATGAATTCGTCAAAGTCCTTTGAACATCGTACAACAACTCAGGAGAAGTTACAACTAAGTATGCGACATTAGCAACATGAAAAGCAAGTTAGAACAATGTAGGACACGTTACAACTCCTAAGAGCACCTTACATCACCGTACGAAACATTAAAACTCCATAATAAACCTAATGAATTTGTCCGAGTCCTTCGAACATCGTACAACAACTTAGACATCTTACGAATTTCTATGTCATATTAGCACCATGAAAAGCAAGTTAGTTTAATGTTGGACGCCTTACAACTCCTAACAACACATTACAACACCGTACGAAACATTAATACTTCTTAATAAACCTAATGAATTCATACGAGTGCTTTGAACATCGTATGACATCTTAGGACATCTTACGTCTCCTTATGACACATTAGCAACCAACGTTAGTATAATGTAGGATGCCTTACAGATCTTATGAACACCTTACATCACCGTACGAAACCTTAAAACTCCATAATACACCTAACGAATTCGTCTGAGCCATTTGAACGTCATACGACAACTTAAGACATCTTACGACTATGTATGCCATATTAGCACCACGAAAAGCGCTTTACTAGAATGTTGGATGCCTTACAAACTCCTAACAACTCTTTACAACACCGTACGAAACCTTAAACCTCCTTAATAAACCTAATGAATTCGTCAAAGTCCTTTGAACATCGTACAACAACTCAGGAGATGTTACAACTAAGTATGCGACATTAGCAACATGAAAAGCAAGTTAGAACAATGTAGGACACGTTACAACTCCTAAGAGCACCTTACATCACTGTACGAAACATTAAAACTCCATAATAATCCTAATGAATTTGTCCGAGTCCTTCGAACATCGTACGACAACTTAGGACATCTTACGACTTTCTATGCCATATTAGCACCATGAAAAGCAAGTTAGTTTAATGTTGGACGCCTTACAACTCCTAACAACACCTTACAACACCGTACGAAACATTAAAACTTCTTAATAAACCTAATGAATTCATACGAGTCCTTTGAACATCGTCTGACATCTTACGTCTCCATATGAAACATTAGCAACCAATGTTAGTATATTGTAGGATGCCTTACAGATCTTATATGAACACCTTACATCACCGTACGAAACCTTAGAACTCCATAATACACCTAACGAATTAGTACGAGTCCTTTGAACGTCATACGGCAACTTAAGACATCTTACGACTATGTATGACATATTAGCACCATGAAAAGCGCGTTAGTAGAATGTTGGATGCCTTACAACATCCTAACAACTCTTTACAACACCGTACGAAACCTAAAAACTCCTTAATAAACCTAATGAATTCGTCAAAGTCCTTTGAACATCGTACAACAACTCAGGAGATGTTACAACTAAGTATGCGACATTAGCAACATGAAAAGCAAGTTAGAACAATGTAGGACACGTTACAACTCCTAAGAGCACCTTACATCACCGTACGAAACATTAAAACTCCATAATAAACCTAATGAATTTGTCCGAGTCCTTCGAACATCGTACGACAACTTAGGACATCTTACGACTTTCTATGCCATATTAGCACCATGAAAAGCAAGTTAGTTTAATGTTGGACGCCTTACAACTCCTAACAACACCTTACAACACCGTACGAAACATTAAAACTTCTTAATAAACCTAATGAATTCATACGAGTCCTTTGAACATCATCTGACATCTTACGTCTCCATATGAAACATTAGCAACCAATGTTAGTATATTGTAGGATGCCTTACAGATCTTATATGAACACCTTACATCACCGTACGAAACCTTAGAACTCCATAATACACCTAACGAATTAGTACGAGTCCTTTGAACGTCATACGGCAACTTAAGACATCTTACGACTATGTATGACATATTAGCACCATGAAAAGCGCGTTAGTAGAATGTTGGATGCCTTACAACATCCTAACAACTCTTTACAACACCGTACGAAACCTAAACACTCCTTAATAAACCTAATGAATTCGTCAAAGTCCTTTGAACATCGTACAACAACTCAGGAGAAGTTACAACTAAGTATGCGACATTAGCAACATGAAAAGCAAGTTAGAACAATGTAGGACACGTTACAACTCCTAAGAGCACCTTACATCACCGTACGAAACATTAAAACTCCATAATAAACCTAATGAATTTGTCCGAGTCCTTCGAACATCGTACAACAACTTAGACATCTTACGAATTTCTATGTCATATTAGCACCATGAAAAGCAAGTTAGTTTAATGTTGGTCGCCTTACAACTCCTAACAACACATTACAACACCGTACGAAACATTAATACTTCTTAATAAACCTAATGAATTCATACGAGTGCTTTGAACATCGTATGACATCTTAGGACATCTTACGTCTCCTTATGACACATTAGCAACCAACGTTAGTATAATGTAGGATGCCTTACAGATCTTATGAACACCTTACATCACCGTACGAAACCTTAAAACTCCATAATACACCTAACGAATTCGTCTGAGCCCTTTGAACGTCATACGACAACTTAAGACATCTTACGACTATGTATGCCATATTAGCACCACGAAAAGCGCTTTACTAGAATGTTGGATGCCTTACAAACTCCTAACAACTCTTTACAACACCGTACGAAACCTTAAACCTCCTTAATAAACCTAATGAATTCGTCAAAGTCCTTTGAACATCGTACAACAACTCAGGAGATGTTACAACTAAGTATGCGACATTAGCAACATGAAAAGCAAGTTAGAACAATGTAGGACACGTTACAACTCCTAAGAGCACCTTACATCACTGTACGAAACATTAAAACTCCATAATAATCCTAATGAATTTGTCCGAGTCCTTCGAACATCGTACGACAACTTAGGACATCTTACGACTTTCTATGCCATATTAGCACCATGAAAAGAAAGTTAGTTTAATGTTGGACGCCTTACAACTCCTAACAACACCTTACAACACCGTACGAAACATTAAAACTTCTTAATAAACCTAATGAATTCATACGAGTCCTTTGAACATCGTCTGACATCTTACGTCTCCATATGAAACATTAGCAACCAATGTTAGTATATTGTAGGATGCCTTACAGATCTTATATGAACACCTTACATCACCGTACGAAACCTTAGAACTCCATAATACACCTAACGAATTAGTACGAGTCCTTTGAACGTCATACGGCAACTTAAGACATCTTACGACTATGTATGACATATTAGCACCATGAAAAGCGCGTTAGTAGAATGTTGGATGCCTTACAACATCCTAACAACTCTTTACAACACCGTACGAAACCTAAAAACTCCTTAATAAACCTAATGAATTCGTCAAAGTCCTTTGAACATCGTACAACAACTCAGGAGATGTTACAACTAAGTATGCGACATTAGCAACATGAAAAGCAAGTTAGAACAATGTAGGACACGTTACAACTCCTAAGAGCACCTTACATCACCGTACGAAACATTAAAACTCCATAATAAACCTAATAAATTTGTCCGAGTCCTTCGAACATCGTACGACAACTTAGACATCTTACGACTTTCTATGTCATATTAGCACCATGAAAAGCAAGTTAGTTTAATGTTGGACGCCTTACAACTCCTAACAACACCGTACGAAACATTAAAACTTCTTAATAAACCTAATGAATTCATACGAGTGCTTTGAACATCGTATGAAATCTTAGGACATCTTACGTCTCCTTATGACACATTAGCAACCAACGTTAGTATAATGTAGGATGCCTTACAGATCTTATGAACAGCTTACATCACCGTACGAAACCTTAAAACTCCATAATACACCTAAGGAATTCGTCCGAGTCCTTTGAACGTCATACGACAACTTAAGACATCTTACGACTATGTATGCCATATTAGCACCTCGAAAAGCGCTTTAGTAGAATGTTGGATGCCTTACAAACTCCTAACAACTCTTTACAACACCGTACGAAACCTTAAACCTCCTTAATAAACCTAATGAATTCGTCAAAGTCCTTTGAACATCGTACAACAACTCAGGATATGTTACAACTAAGTATGCGACATTAGCAACATGAAAAGCAAGTTAGAACAATGTAGGACACGTTACAACTCCTAAGAGCACCTTACATCACCGTACGAAACATTAAAACTCCATAATAAACCTAATGAATTTCTCCGAGTCCTTCGAACATCGTACGACAACTTAGGACATCTTACGACTTTCTATGCCATATTAGCACCATGAAAAGCAAGTTAGTTTAATGTTGGACGCCTTACAACTCCTAACAACACCTTACAACACCGTACGAAACATTAAAACTTCTTAATAAACCTAATGAATTCATACGAGTCCTTTGAACATCGTATGACATCTTAGGACATCTTACGTCTCCTTATGACACATTAGCAACCAACGTTAGTATAATGTAGGATGCCTTACAGATCCTATGAACACCTTACATCACCGTATGAAACCTTAAAACTTCATAATACACCTAATGAATTCGTCCGAGTCCTTTGAACGTCATACGGCAACTTAAGACATCTTACGACTATGTATGCCTTATTAGCACCATGAAAAGCGCGTTAGTCGAATGTTGGATGCCTTACAACTCCTAACAACTCTTTACAACACCGTACGAAACCTTAAAACTCCTTAATAAACCTAATGAATTCATCAAAGTCCTTTGAACATCGTACAACAACTCAGGAGATGTTACAACTAAGTATGCGACATTAGCAACATGGAAGGCAAGTTAAAACAATGTAGGACACGTTACAACTCCTAAGAGCACCTTACATCACCGTACGAAACATTAAAACTCCATAATAAACCTAATGAATTTGTCCGAGTCCTTCGAACATCGTACGACAACTTAGGACATCTTACGACTTTCTAAGCCATATTAGCACCATGAAAAGCAAGTTAGTTTAATGTTGGACGCCTTACAACTCCTCACAACACCTTACAACACCGTACGAAACATTAAAACTTCTTAATAAACCTAATGAATTCATACGAGTCCTTTGAACATCGTATGACATCTTAGGACATCTTACGTCTCCTTATGACACATTAGCAACCAACGTTAGTATAATGTAGGATGCCTTACAGATCCTATGAACACCTTACATCCCCGTACGAAACCTTAAAACTTTATAATACACCTAAGGAATTCGTCCGAGTCCTTTGAACGTCATACGGCAACTTAAGACATCTTACGACTATGTATGCCATATTAGCACCATGAAAGGCACATTAGTAGAATGTTGGATGCCTTACAACTCTTAACAACACCTTACAACACCGTACGAAACCTTAAAACTCCTTAATAAACCTAATGAATTCGTCAAAGTAGGGGTGTTCATCGGGTAATTTAATTGGATTTCGGGTAGATTGGTTCGGGTTAATTGGTTTTTTCGTATGTATAAATTTATCCAATAACCGACCCGAATAACATTTGGGTAGATCGGGTTCGGGTAGTTTGGTTTTCGGTTATTTTAGGGTCGGTTAGTTCGGTTTCTTTGATATAAAATATGTATTACCGCACAATTTTTTTTTGTGTGAATAGGAACCAAAACATTATAAGAGTTAAAGCCATCAAAATAACCTATTAGTAAGGTTGGTTATAATTCTAACAATTAAGTTCTAGATGAAAGTGCATCAAGTTTCAACATAAAACATTCCAAAAAGGACGATATTGACTATGGACAATGCATGATTGCATGGGCGTTTTAATTTTACTCGGGTAAATCGGGTTACCCGAATTGAGAATAACATATTCAAAAACCGACCCAATTAACTTCGGGTGAACCAAATAACCAAGTATGGATTATCCAATAACCATTCTACCCGACCCATTCTACCCAAAATTTATTCGGATCGGTCGGTTTAATCGGGTATGGATATTTTGAACAGCCTGACGTCAAAGTCCTTTCAACATTGTACAACAACTCAGGAGATGTTACAACTAAGTATGCGACATTAGCAACATGAAAAGCAAGTTAGAACAATGTAGGACACGTTACAACTCCTAAGAGCACCTTACATCACTACGAAACATTAAAACTCCATAATAAACCTAATAAATTTGTCCGAGTCCTTCGAACATCGTACGACAACTTAGGACATCTTACGACTTTCTATGCCATATTAGCACCATGAAAAGCAAGTTAGTTTAATGTTGGACGCTTTAAAAGTCCTAACAACACCTTACAACACCGTACGAAACATTAAAACTTCTTAATAAACCTAAAGAATTCATACGAGTCCTTTGAACATCGTATGACATCTTAGGACATCTTACGTCTCCTTATGGCACATTAGCAACCAACGTTAGTATAATGTAGGATGCCTTACAGATCCTATGAACACCTTACATCACCGTACGAAACCTTAAAACTCCATAATACACCTAATGAATTCGTCCGAGTCCTTTGAACGTCATACGGCAACTTAAGACATCTTACAACTATGTATGCCATATTAGCACCATGAAAAGCGCGTTAGTCGAATGTGATGCCTTACAACTCCTAACAACTCTTTACAACACCGTACGAAACCTTAAAACTCCTTAATAAACCTAATGAATTCGTCAAAGTCCTTTGAACATCGTACAACAACTCAGGAGATGTTACAACTAAGTATGCGACATTAGCAACATGAAAAGCAAGTTAGAACAATGTAGGACACGTTACAACTCCTAAGAGCACCTTACATCACCGTCCGAAACATTAAAACTCCATAATAATCCAAATGAATTTGTCCGTGTCCTTCGAACATCGTACGACAACTTAGGACATCTTACGAATTTCTATGCCTTATTAGCACCATGAAAAGCAAGTTAGTTTAATGTTGGACGCCTTAAAACTCCTAACAACACCTTACAACACCGTACGAAACATTAAAACTTCTTAATAAACCTAATGAATTCATACGAGTCCTTTGAACATCGTATGACATCTTAGGACATCTTACGTCTCCATATGACACATTAGCAACCAACGTTAGTATAATGTAGGATGCCTTACAAATCCTATGAACACCTAACATCACCGTACGAAACCTTAAAACTCCATAATACACCTAATGAATTCGTCTGAGTCCTTTGAACGTCATACGGCAACTTAAGACATCTTACGACTATGTATGCCTTATTAGCACCATGAAAAGCGCGTTAGTCGAAAGTTGGATGCCTTACAACTCCTTACAACTCTTTACAACACCGTACGAAACCTTAAAACTCCTTAATAAACCTAATGAATTCGTCAAAGACCTTTGAACATCGTACAACAACTCAGGAGATGTTACAACTAAGTATGCGACATTAGCAACATGAAAAGCAAGTTATAACAATGTAGGACACGTTACAACTCCAAAGAGCACCTTACATCACCGTACGAAACATTAAAACTCCATAATAAACCTAATGAATTCGTCCGAGTCCTTCGAACATCGTACGACAACTTAGGACATCTTACGACTTTTTTTGCCATTGTAGCACCATGAAAAGCAAGTTAGTTTAATGTTGGACGCCTTGCAACTCATAACAACACCTTACAACACCGTACGAAACATTAAAACTTCTTAAAAAACCTAATGAATTCATACCAGTCCTTTGAACATCGTATGACATCTTAGGACATCTTACGTCGCCTTTTGACACATTAGCAACCAATGTTAATATAATGTAGGATGAGTTACAGATCCTATGAACACCTTACATCACCGTACGAAACCTTAAAACTCCATAATACACCTAATGAATTCGTCCGAGTCCTTTGAACGTCATACGGCAACTTAAGACATCTTACGACTATGTATGCCTTATTAGCACCATGAAAAGCGCGTTAGTCGAATGTTGGATGCCTTACAACTCCTAACAACTCTTTACAACACCGTACGAAACCTTAAAACTCGTTAATAAACCTAATGAATTCATCAAAGTCCTTTGAACATCGTACAACAACTCAGGAGATGTTACAACTAAGTATGCGACATTAGCAACATGGAAGGCAAGTTAAAACAATGTAGGACACGTTACAACTCCTAAGAGCACCTTACATCACCGTACGAAACATTAAAACTCCATAATAAACCTAATGAATTTGTCCGAGTCCTTCGAACATCGTACGACAACTTAGGACATCTTACGACTTTCTAAGCCATATTAGCACCATGAAAACCAAGTTAGTTTAATGTTGGACGCCTTACAACTCCTCACAACACCTTACAACACCGTACAAAACATTAAAACTTCTTAATAAACCTAATGAATTCATACGAGTCCTTTGAACATCGTATGACATCTTAGGACGTCTTACGTCTCCTTATGACACATTAGCAACCAACATTAGTATAATGTTGGATGCCTTATAGATCCTATGAACACCTTACATCACCGTACGAAACCTTAAAACTTCATAATACACCTAATGAATTCGTCCGAGTCCTTTGAACGTCATACGGCAACTTAAGACATCTTACGACCATGTATGCCATTTTAGCACCATGAAAAGCGCGTTAGTAGAATGTTGGATGACTTACAACTCCTAACAACTCTTTACAACACCGTACGAAACCTTAAAACTCCTTAATAAACCTAGTGAATTCGTCGAAGTCCTTTGAACATCGTACAACAACGACGGAGATGTTAAAGCTCAGTATGCCCCACTAGCAACATTAAAAGCACGTTAGAATAATTTAGGACGCGTAACAACTCCTAAGAATACCTTACATCACCGTACAAAACTTTGAAACTCCATAATAAACCTAATGAATTTGTCCGTGTCCTTCGAACATCGTACGACAACTTAGGACATTTTACGACTTTCTATGCCATATTAGCACCATGAAAAGCAAGTTAGTTTAATGTTGGACGCCTTGAACGTCGTACGGCAACTTAAGACATCTTACGACTATGTATGCCATATTAGCACCATGAAAAGCATGTTATTAGAATGTTGGGCGCCTTACAACTCCTAACAACACCTTACAACACCGTACGAAACCTTAAAACTCCTTAATAAACCTAATGAATTTGTCAAAGTCCTTTGAACATCGTACAACAACTCAGGAGATGTTACAACTAAGTATGCGACATTAGCAACATGAATAGCAAGTTAGAACAATGTAGGACACGTTACAACTCCTAAGAGCACCTTACATCACCGTACGAAACATTAAAACTCCATAATAAACCTAATGAATTCGTCCGAGTCCTCGAACATCGTACGACAACTTAGGACATCTTACGACTCTCTATGCCATATTAGAACCATGAAAAGCAAGTTAGTTTAATGTTGGACGCCTTACAACTCCTAACAACACCGTACGAAACATTAAAACTTCTTAATAAACCTAATGAATTCATACGAGTCCTTTGAACATCGTATGACATCTTAGGACATCTTACGTCTCCATATGACACATTAGCAACCAACGTTAGTATAATGTAGGATGCCTTACAAATCCTATGAACACCTAACATCACCGTACGAAACCTTAAAACTACATAATACACCTAATGAATTCGTCCGAGTCATTTGAACGTCATACGGCAACTTAAGACATCTTACGACTATGTATGCCATCTTAGCACCATGAAAAGAGCGTTAGTCGAATGTGATGCCTTACAACTCCTAACAACTCTTTACAACACCGTACGAAACCTTAAAACTCCTTAATAAACCTAATGAATTCGTCAAAGTCCTTTGAACATCGTACAACAACTCAGGAGATGTTACAACTAAGTATGCGACATTAGCAACATGAAAAGCAAGTTAGAACAATGTAGGACACGTTACAACTCCTAAGAGCACCTTACATCACCGTACGAAACATTAAAACTCCATAATAAACCTAATGAATTTGTCCGTGTCCTTCAAACATCGTACGAGAACTTAGGACATCTTACGACTTTCTATGCCATATTAGCACCATGAAAAGCAAGTTAGTTTAATGTTGGACGCCTTACAACTCCTAACAACACCTTACAACACCGTACGAAACATTAAAACTTCTTAATAAACCTAATGAATTCATACGAGTCCTTTGAACATCGTATGACATCTTAGGACATCTTACGTCTCCATATGACACATTAGCAACCAACGTTAGTATAATGTAGGATGCCTTACAAATCCTATGAACACCTAACATCACCGTACGAAACCTTAAAACTCCATAATACACCTAATGAATTCGTCCGAGTCCTTTGAACGTCATACGGCAACTTAAGACATCTGACGACTATGTATGCCTTATTAGCACCATGAAAAGCGCGTTAGTCGAATGTTGGATGCCTTACAACTCCTAACAACTCTTTACAACACCGTACGAAACCTTAAAACTTCTTAATAAACCTAATGAATTCGTCAAAGTCCTTTGAACATCGTACAACAACTCAGGAGATGTTACAACTAAGTATGCGACGTTAGCAACATGAAAAGCAAGTCATAACAATGTAGGACACGTTACAACTCCTAAGAGCACCTTACATCACCGTACGAAACATTAAAACTCCATAATAAACCTAATGAACTCGTCCGAGTCCTTCGAACATCGTACGACAACTTAGGACATCTTACGACTTTTTTGCCATTGTAGCACCATGCAAAGCAAGTTAGTTTAATGTTGGACGCCTTACAACTCCTAACAACACCTTACAACACCGTACGAAACATTAAAAATTCTTAATAAACCTAATGAATTCATACGAGTCCTTTGAACATCGTATGACATCTTAGGACATCTTACGTCTCCTTATGACACATTAGCAACCAACGTTAATATAATGTAGGATGAGTTACAGATCCTATGAACACCTTACATCACCGTACGAAACCTTAAAACTCCATAATACACCTAATAAATTCATTTGAGTCTATTGAACGTCGTACGGCAACTTAAGACATCTTACCACTATGTATGCCATATTATCACCATGAAAAGCGCGTTAGTCGAATGTTGGATGCCTTACAACTCCTTACAACACCTTACAACACCGTACGAAACCTTAAAACTCCTTAATAAACCTAATGAATTCATCAAAGTCCTTTGAACATCGTACAACAACTCAGGAGATGTTACAACTAAGTATGCGACATTAGCAACATGGAAGGCAAGTTAAAACAATGTAGGACACGTTACAACTCCTAAGAGCACCTTACATCACCGTACAAAACATTAAAACTCCATAATAAACCTAATGAATTTGTCCGAGTCCTTCGAACATCGTACGACAACTTAGGACATCTTACGACTTTCTAAGCCATATTAGCACCATGAAAAGCAAGTTAGTTTAATGTTGGACGCCTTACAACTCCTAACAACACCTTACAACACCGTACGAAACATTAAAACTTCTTAATAAACCTAATGAATTCATACGAGTCCTCTGAACATCGTATGACATCTTAGGACATCTTACGTCTCCTTATGACACATTAGCAACCAACGTTAGTATAATGTTGGATGCCTTATAAATCCTATGAACACCTTACATCACCGTACGAAACCTTAAAACTACATAATACACCTAATGAATTCGTCCGAGTCCTTTGAACGTCATACGGCAACTTAAGACATCTTACGACTATGTATGCCATTTTAGCACCATGAAAAGCGCGTTAGTAGAATGTTGGATGACTTACAACTCCTAAGAACTCTTTACAACACCGTACGAAACCTTAAAACTCCTTAATAAACCTAATGAATTCGGCGAAGTCCTTTGAACATCGTACAACAACGAAGGAGATGTTAAAGCTTAATATGCCCCACTAGCAACATGAAAAGCACGTTAGAATAATTTAGGACGCGTAACAACTCCTAAGAACACCTTACATCACCGTACGAAACCTTAAAACTCCATAATACACCTAATGAATTCGTCCGAGTCCTTTGAACGTCATACGGCAACTTAAGACATCTTACGACTATGTATGCCATATTAGCACCATGAAAAGCGCGTTAGCCGAATGTTGGATGCCTTACCACTCCTAACAACACTTTACAACACCGTATGAAACCTTAAAACTCCTTAATAAACCTAATGAATTCATCAAAGTTCTTTGAACATCGTACAACAACTCAGGAGATGTTACAACTAAGTATGCGACATTAGCAACATGGAAGGCAAGTTAGAACAATGTGGACACGTTACAATTCCTAAGAGAATCTTACATCACCGTACGAAACACTAAAACTCCATAATAAACCTAATGAATTTGTCCGAGTCCTTCGAACATCGTACGACAACTTAGGACATCTTACGACTTTCTAAGCCATATTCGCACCATGAAAAGCAAGTTAGTTTAATGTTAGACAACTTACAACTCCTAACAACACCTTACAACACCGTACGAAACATTAAAACTTCTTAATAAACCTAATGAATTCATACGAGTCCTTTGAACATCGTATGACATCTTAGGACATCTTACGTCTTCTTATGACACATTAGCAACCAACATTAGTATAATGTTGGATGCATTATAGATACTATGAACACCTTACATCACCGTACGAAACCTTAAAACTACATAATACACCTAATAAATTCGTCCGAGTCCTTTGAACGTCATACGGCAACTTAAGACATCTTACGACTATGTATGCCATTTTAGCACCATGAAAAGCGCGTTAGTAGAATGTTGGATGACTTACAACTCCTAAGAACTCTTTACAACACCGTACGAAACCTTAAAACTCCTTAATAAACCTAATGAATTCGGCGAAGTCCTTTGAACATCGTACAACAACGAAGGAGATGTTAAAGCTTAATATGCCCCACTAGCAACATGAAAATCACGTTAGAATAATTTAGGACGCGTAACAACTCCTAAGAACACCTTACATCACCGTACGAAACTTTGAAACTGCATAATAAACCTAATAAATTCATCTGAGTCCATTGAACGTCGTACGGCAACTTAAGACATCTTAAGACTATGTATGCCATATTAGCACCATGAAAAGCATGTTAGTAGAATGTTGGGAGCCTTACAACTCCTAACAACACCTTACAACACCGTACGAAACCTTAAAACTCCTTAATAAACCTAATGAATTCGTCAAAGTCCTTTGA
This sequence comes from Tagetes erecta, assembly GCA_030867185.1. Lineage (NCBI taxonomy): Eukaryota > Viridiplantae > Streptophyta > Magnoliopsida > Asterales > Asteraceae > Tagetes > Tagetes erecta. The sequence continues at coordinate 38,907,382 of CM061487.1, read as the reverse complement.
ACATCGTACAACAACTCAGGAGATGTTACAACTAAGTATGCGACATTAGCAACATGAAAAGCAAGTTAGAACAATGTAGGACACATTACAACTCCTGAGAGCACCTTACATCACCGTACGAAACTTTAAAACTCCATAATAAACCTAATGAATTCGTCCGAGTCCTCGAACATCGTACGACAACTTAGGACATCTTACGACTTTCTATGCCATATTAGCACCATGAAAAGCAAGTTAGTTTAATGTTGGACGCCTTACAACTCCTAACAACACCTAACAACACCGTACGAAACCTTAAAACTCCTTAATAAACCTAATGCATTCGTCGAAGTCCTTTGAACATCGTACAACAACGAAGGAGATGTTAAAGCTCAGTATGCCCCACTAGCAACATGAAAAGCACGTTAGAATAATGTAGGATGCCTTACAGATCCTATGAACACCATACATCACCGTACGAAACTTTGAAACTCCATAATAAACTTAATAAATTCATCTGAGACCATTGAACGTCGTACGACAACTTAAGACATCTTACGACTATGTATGCCATATTAGCACCATGAAAAGCGCGTTAGTCGAATGTTGGATGCCTTACAACTCCTAACAACACTTTACAACACCGTATGAAACCTTAAAACTCCTTAATAAACCTAATGAATTCATCAAAGTTCTTTGAACATCGTACAACAACTCAGGAGATGTTACAACTAAGTATGCGACATTAGCAACATGGAAGGCAAGTTAGAACAATGTAGGACACGTTACAATTCCTAAGAGAATCTTACATCACCGTACGAAACACTAAAACTCCATAATAAACCTAATGAATTTGTCCGAGTCCTTCGAACATCGTACGACAACTTAGGACATCTTACGACTTTCTAAGCCATATTAGCACCATGAAAAGCAAGTTAGTTTAATGTTAGACAACTTACAACTCCTAACAACACCTTACAACACCGTACGAAACATTAAAACTTCTTAATAAACCTAATGAATTCATACGAGTCCTTTGAACATCGTATGACATCTTAGGACATCTTACGTCTCCTTATGACACATTAGCAACCAACGTTAGTATCATGTTGGATGCCTTATAGATCCTATGAACACCTTACATCACCGTACGAAACCTTAAAACTACATAATACACCTAATGAATTCGTCCGAGTCCTTTGAACGTCATACGACAACTTAAGACATCTTACGACTATGTATGCCATTTTAGCACCATGAAAAGCACGTTAGTAGAATGTTGGATGACTTACAAGTCCTAAGAACTCCTTACAACACCGTACGAAACCTTAAAACTCCTTAACAAACCTAATGAATTCGTCGAAGTCCTTTGAACATCGTACAACAACGAAGGAGATGTTAAAGCTCAGTATGCCCCACTAGCAACATGAAAAGCACGTTAGAATAATTTAGGACGCGTAACTACTCCTAAGAACACCTTACATCGCCGTACGAAAATTTGAAACTCCATAATAAACCTAATAAATTCATCTGAGTCCATTGAACGTCGTACGACAACTTAAGACCTCTTACGACTATGTATGCCATATTAGCACCATGAAAAGCACGTTAGTAGAATGTTGGGCGCCTTACAACTCCTAACAACACCTTACAACACCGTACGAAACCTTAAAACTCCTTAATAAACCTAATGAATTCATCAAAGTTCTTTGAACATCGTACAACAACTCAGGAGATGTTACAACTAAGTATGCGACATTAGCAACATGGAAGGCAAGTTAGAACAATGTAGGACACGTTACAATTCCTAAGAGAATCTTACATCACCGTACGAAACACTAAAACTCCATAATAAACCTAATGAATTTGTCCGAGTCCTTCGAACATCGTACGACAACTTAGGACATCTTACGACTTTCTAAGCTATATTAGCACCATGAAAAGCAATTTAGTTTAATGTTAGACAACTTACAACTCCTAACAACACCTTACAACACCGTACGAAACATTAAAACTTCTTAATAAACCTAATGAATTCATACGAGTCCTTTGAACATCGTATGACATCTTAGGACATCTTACGTCTCCTTATGACACATTAGCAACCAACGTTAGTATAATGTTGGATGCCTTATAGATCCTATGAACACCTTACATCACCGTACGAAACCTTAAAACTACATAATACACCAAATGAATTCGTCCGAGTCCTTTGAACGTCATACGACAACTTAAGACATCTTACGACTATGTATGCCATTTTAGCACCATGAAAAGCACGTTAGTAGAATGTTGGATGACTTACAAGTCCTAAGAACTCTTTACAACACCGTACGACACCTTAAAACTCCTTAATAAAACTAAAGAATTCGTCGAAGTCCTTTGAACATCGTACAACAACGAAGGAGATGTTAAAGCTCAGTATGCCCCACTAGCAACATGAAAAGCACGTTAGAATAATTTAGGACGCGTAACAACTCCTAAGAACACCTTACATCACCGTACGAAAATTTGAAACTCCATAATAAACCTAATAAATTCATCTGAGTCCATTGAACGTCGTACGACAACTTAAGACATCTTACGACTATGTATGCCATATTAGCACCATGAAAAGCACGTTAGTAGAATGTTGGGCGCCTTACAACTCCTAACAACACCTTACAACACCGTACGAAACCTTAAAACTCCTTAATAAACCTAATGAATTCGTCAAAGTCCTTTGAACATCATACAAAAACTCAGGAGATGTTACAACTAAGTATGCGACATTAGCAACATGAAAAGCAGGTTAGAACAATGTAGGACACGTTACAACTCCTAAGAGCACCTTACATCACCGTACGAAACATTAAAACTCCATAATAAACCTAATGAATTCGTCCGAGTCCTCGAACATCGTACGACAACTTAGGACATCTTACGACTTTCTATGCCATATTAGCACCATGAAAAGCAAGTTAGTTTAAAGTTGGATGCCTTACAACTCCTAACAACACCTAACAACACCGTACGAAACCTTAAAACTCCTTAATAAACCTAATGCATTCGTCGAAGTCCTTTGAACATCGTACAACAACGAAGGAGATGTTAAAGCTCAGTATACCCCACTAGCAACATGAAAAGCACGTTAGAATAATGTAGGATGTCTTACAGATCCTATGAACACCTTACATCACCGTACGAAACTTTGAAACTCCATAATAAACCTAATAACGTCATACGAGACCATTTAACGTCGTACGACAACTTAAGACATCTTACGACTATGTATGCCATATTAGCACCATGAAAAGGGCGTTAGTCGAATGTTGGATGCCTTACAACTCCTAAAAACACCTTAGAACACCGTATGAAACCTTAAAACTCCTTAATAAACCTAATGAATTCATCAAAGTCCTTTCAACATCGTACAACAACTCAGGAGATGTTACAACTAAGTATGCAATATTAGCAACATGAAAGGCAAGTTAGAACAATGTAGGACACGTTACAACCCCTAAGAGCACCTTACATCACCGTACGAAACATTAAAACTCCATAATAAACCTAATGAATTTGTCTGAGTCCTTCGAACATCGTATGACAACTTAGGAAATCTTACGACTTTCTAAGCCATATTAGCACGATGAAAAGCAAGTTAGTTTTATATTGGACGCCTTACAACTCCTAACAACACCTTACAACACCGTACGAAACATTAAACATCTTAATAAACCTAATGAGTTCATACGAGTCCTTTGAACATCGTATGACATCTTAGGACATCTTACGTCTCCTTATGACACATTAGCAACCAACGTTAGTATAATGTTGGATGCCTTATAGATCCTATGAACACCTTACATCACCGTACGAAACCTTAAAACTCCATAATACACCTAATGAATTCGTCCGAGTCCTTAGAACGTCATACAGTAACTTAAGACATCTTACGACTATGTATGCCATTTTAGCACCATGAAAAGCGCGTTAGTAGAATGTTGGATGACTTACAACTCCTAAGAACTCTTTACAACACCGTACGAAACCTTAAAACTCCTTAGTAAACCGAATGAATTCGTCGAAGTCCTTTGAACATCGTACAACAACGAAGGAGATGTTAAAGCTCAGTATGCCCCACTAGCAACATGAAAAGCACGTTAGAATAATTTAGGACGCGTAACAACTCCTAAGAACACCTAACATCACCGTACGAAAATTTGAAACTCCATAATAAACCTAATAAATTCATCTGAGTCCATTGAACGTCGTACGGCAACTTAAGACATCTTACGGCTATGTATGCCATATTAGCACCATGAAAAGCACGTTAGTAGAATGTTTGGCGCCTTACAACTCCTAACAACACCTTACAACACCGTACGAAACCTTAAAACTCCTTAATAAACCTAATGAATTCGTCAAAGTCCTTTGAACATCGTACAAAAACTCAGGAGATGTTACAACTAAGTATGCGACATTAGCAACATGAAAAGCAAGTTAGAACAATGTAGGACACGTTACAACTCCTAAGAGCACCTTACATCATCGTACGAAACATTAAAACTCCATAATAAACCTAATGAATTCGTCCGAGTCCTCGAACATCGTACGACAACTTAGGACATCTTACGACTTTCTATGCCATATTAGCACCATGAAAAGGAAGTTAGTTTAAAGTTGGATGCCTTACAACTCCTAACAACACCTAACAACACCGTACGAAACCTTAAAACTCATTAATAAACCTAATGCATTCGTCGAAGTCCTTTGAACATCGTACAACAACGAAGGAGATGTTAAAGCTCAATATACCCCACTAGCAACATGAAAAGCACGTTAGAATAATGTAGGATGTCTTACAGATCCTATGAACACCTTACATCACCGTACGAAACTTTGAAACTCCATAATAAACCTAATAAATTCATCCGAGACCATTTAACGTCGTACGGCAACTTAAGACATCTTACGAATATGGGTGCCATATTAGCACCATGAAAAGCGCGTTAGTCGAATGTTGGATGCCTTACAACTCCTAACAACACCTTAGAACACCGTATAAAACCTTAAAACTCCTTAATAAACCTAACGAATTCATCAAAGTCCTTTGAACATCGTACAACAACTCAGGAGATGTTACAACTAAGTATGCAATATTAGCAACATGAAAGGCAAGTTAGAACAATGTAGGAAACGTTACAACCCCTAAGAGCACCTTACATCACCGTACGAAACATTAAAACTCCATAATAAACCTAATGAATTTGTCTGAGTCCTTCGAACATCGTATGACAACTTAGGACATCTTACGACTTTCTAAGCCATATTAGCACCATGAAAAGCAAGTTAGTTTTATATTGGACGCCTTACAACTCCTAACAACACCTTACCACACCGTACGAAACATTAAAGCTTCTTAATAAACCTAATGAATTCATACGAGTCCTTTGAACATCGTATGACATCTTAGGACATCTTACGTCTCCTTATGACACATTAGCAACCAACGTTAGTATAATGTTGGATGCCTTATAGATCCTATGAACACCTTACATCACCGTACGAAACCTTAAAACTCCATAATACACCTAATGAATTCGTCCGAGTCCTTTGAACGTCATACGGTAACTTAAGACATCTTACGACTATGTATGCCATTTTAGCACCATGAAAAGCGCGTTAGTAGAATGTTGGATGACTTACAACTCCTAAGAACTCTTTACAACACCGTACGAAACCTTAAAACTCCTTAATAAACCTAATGAATTCGTCGAAGTCTTTTGAACATCGTACAACAACGAAGGAGATGTTAAAGCTCAGTATGCCCCACTAGCAACATGAAAAGCACGTTAGAATAATTTAGGACGCGTAACAACTCCTAAGAACACCTTACATCACCGTACGAAAATTTGAAACTCCATAATAAACCTAATAAATTCATCTGAGTCCATTGAACGTCGTACGGCAACTTAAGACATCTTACGGCTATGTATGCCATATTAGCACCATGAAAAGCACGTTAGTAGAATGTTGGGCGCCTTACAGCTCCTAACAACACCTTACAACACCGTACGAAACCTTAAAACTCCTTAATAAACCTAATGAATTCGTCAAAGTCCTTTGAACATCGTACAAAAACTCAGGAGATGTTACAACTAAGTATGCGACATTAGCAACATGAAAAGCAAGTTAGAACAATGTAGGACACGTTACAACTCCTAAGAGCACCTTACATCACCGTACGAAACATTAAAACTCCATAATATACCTAATGAATTCCGAGTCCTCGAACATCGTACGACAACTTAGGACATCTTACGACTTTCTATGCCATATTAGCACCATGAAAAGCAAGTAAGTTTAAAGTTGGATGCCTTACAACTCCTAACAACACCTAACAACACCGTACGAAACCTTAAAACTCCTTAATAAACCTAATGCATTCGTCAAAGTCCTTTGAACATCGTACAACAACGAAGGAGATGTTAAAGCTCAGTATACCCCACTAGCAACATGAAAAGCACGTTAGAATAATGTAGGATGTCTTACAGATCCTATGAACACCTTACATCACCGTACGAAACTTTGAAACTCCATAATAAACCTAATAAATTCATCCGAGAACATTTAACGTCGTACGACAACTTAAGACATCTTACGAATATGTATGCCATATTAGCACCATGAAAAGCGCGTTAGTCGAATGTTGGATGCCTTACAACTCCTAACAACACCGTATGAAACCTTAAAACTCCTTAATAAACCTAATGAATTCATCAAAGTCCTTTGAACATCGTACAAAAACTCAGGAGATGTTACAACTAAGTATGCGACATTAGCAACATGAAAAGCAAGTTAGAACAATGTAGGACACGTTACAACTCCTAAGAGCACCTTACATCACCGTACGAAACATTAAAACCCCATAATAAACCTAATGAATTCGTCCGAGTCCTCGAACATCGTACGACAACTTAGGACATCTTACGACTTTCTATGCCATATTAGCACCATGAAAAGCAAGTTAGTTTAAAGTTGGATGCCTTACAACTCCTAACAACACCTAACAACACCGTACGAAACCTTAAAACTCCTTAATAAACCTAATGCATTCGTCGAAGTCCTTTGAACATCGTACAACAACGAAGGAGATGTTAAAGCTCAGTATACCCCACTAGCAACATGAAAAGCACGTTAGAATAATGTAGGATGTCTTACAGATCCTATGAACACCTTACATCACCGTACGAAACTTTGAAACTCCATAATAAACCTAATAAATTCATCCGAGAACATTTAACGTCGTACGGCAACTTAAGACATCTTCCGAATATGTATGCCATATTAGCACCATGAAAGGCGCGTTAGTCGAATATTGGATGCCTTACAACTCCAAACAACACCGTATGAAACCTTAAAACTCCTTAATAAACCTAATGAATTCATCAAAGTCCTTTGAACATAATACAACAACTCAGGAGATGTTACAACTAAGTATGCAATATTAGCCACATGAAAGGCAAGTTAGAACAATGTAGGACACGTTACAACCCCTAAGAGCACCTTACATCACCGTACGAAACATTAAAACTCCATAATAAACCTAATGAATTTGTCTGAGTCCTTCGAACATCGTATGACAACTTAGGACATCTTACGACTTTCTAAGCCATATTAGCACCATGAAAAGCAAGTTAGTTTTATATTGGACGTCTTACAACTCCTAACAACAAGTTACAACACCGTACGAAACATTAAAACTTCTTAATAAACCTAATGAATTCATACGAGTCCTTTGAACATCGTATGACATCTTAGGACATCTTACGTCTCCTTATGACACATTAGCAACCAACGTTAGTATAATGTTGGATGCCTTATAGATCCTATGAACACCTTACATCACCGTACGAAACCTTAAAACTCCATAATACACCTAATGAATTCGTCCGAGTCCTTTGAACGTCATACGGTAACTTAAGACATCTTACGACTATGTATGCCATTTTAGCACCATGAAAAGCGCGTTAGTAGAATGTTGGATGACTTACAACTCCTAAGAACTCTTTACAACACCGTACGAAACCTTAAAACTCCTTAATAAACCTAATGAATTCGTCGAAGTCCTTTGAACATCGTACAACAACAAAGGAGATGTTAAAGCTCAGTATGCCCCACTAGGAACATGAAAAGCACGTTAGAATAATTTAGGACGCGTAACAACTCCTAAGAACACCTTACATCACCGTACGAAAATTTGAAACTCCATAATAAACCTAATAAATTCATCTGAGTCCATTGAACGTCGTACGGCAACTTAAGACATCTTACGGCTATGTATGCCATATTAGCACCATGAAAAGCACGTTAGTAGAATGTTGGGCGCCTTACAACTCCTAACAACACCTTACAACACCGTACGAAACCTTAAAACTCCTTAATAAACCTAAAGAATTCGTCAAAGTCCTTTAAACATCGTACAAAAACTCAGGAGATGTTACAACTAAGTATGCGACATTAGCAACATGAAAAGCAAGTTAGAACAATGTAGGACACGTTACAACTCCTAAGAGCACCTTACATCACCGTACGAAACATTAAAACTCCATAATAAACCTAATGAATTCGTCCGAGTCCTCGAACATCGTACGACAACTTAGGACATCTTACGACTTTCTATGCCATATTAGCACCATGAAAAGCAAGTTAGTTTAAAGTTGGTTGCCTTACAACTCCTAACAACACCTAACAACACCGTACGAAACCTTAAAACTCCTTAATAAACCTAATGCATTCGTCGAAGTCCTTTGAACATCGTACAACAACGAAGGAGATGATAAAGCTCAGTATACCCCACTAGCAACATGAAAAGCACGTTAGAATAATGTAGGATGTCTTACAGATCCTATGAACACCTTACATCACCGTACGAAACTTTGAAACTCCATAATAAACCTAATAAATTCATCCGAAACCATTTAACGTCGTACGGCAAGTTAAGACATCTTACGAATATGTATGCCCTATTAGCACCATGAAAAGCGCGTTAGTCGAATGTTGGATGCCTTACAACTCCTAACAACACCTTAGAACACCGTATGAAACCTTAAAACTCCTTAATAAACCTAATGAATTCATCAAATTCCTTTGAACATCGTACAACAACTCAGGAGATGTTACAACTAAGTATGCAATATTAGCAACATGAAAGGCAAGTTAGAACAATGTAGGACACGTTACAACCCCTAAGAGCACCTTACATCACCGTACGAAACATTAAAACTCCATAATAAACCTAATGAATTTGTCTGAGTCCTTCGAACATCGTATGACAACTTAGGACATCTTACGACTTTCTAAGCCATATTAGCACCATGAAAAGCAAGTTAGTTTTATATTGGACGCCTTACAACTCCTAACAACACCTTACAACACCGTACGAAACATTAAAACTTCTTAATAAACCTAATGAATTCATACGAGTCCTTTGAACATCGTATGACATCTTAGGACATCTTACGTCTCCTTATGACACATTAGCAACCAACGTTAGTATAATGTTGGATGCCTTATAGATCCTATGAACACCTTACATCACCGTACGAATCCTTAAAACTCCATAATACACCTAATGAATTCGACCGAGTCCTTTGAACGTCATACGGTAACTTAAGACATCTTACGACTATGTATGCCATTTTAGCACCATGAAAAGCGCGTTAGTAGAATGTTGGATGACTTACAACTCCTAAGAACTCTTTACAACACCGTACGAAACCTTAAAATTCCTTAATAAACCTAATGAATTCGTCGAAGTCCTTTGAACATCGTACAACAACGAAGGAGATGTTAAAGCTCAGTATGCCCCACTAGCAACATGAAAAGCACGTTAGAATAATTTAGGACGCGTAACAACTCCTAAGAACACCTTACATCACCGTACGAAAATTTGAAACTCCATAATAAACCTAATAAATTCATCTGAGTCCATTGAACGTCGTACGGCAACTTAAGACATCTTACGGCTATGTATGCCATATTAGCACCATGAAAAGCACGTTAGTAGAATGTTGGGCGCCTTACAGCTCGTAACAACACCTTACAACACCGTACGAAACCTTAAAACTCCTTAATAAACCTAATGAATTCGTCAAAGTCCTTTGAACATCGTACAAAAACTCAGGAGATGTTACAACTAAGTATGCGACATTAGCAACATGAAAAGCAAGTTAGAACAATGTAGGACACGTTACAACTCCTAAGAGCACCTTACATCACCGTACGAAACATTAAAACTCCATAATAAACCTAATGAATTCGTCCGAGTCCTCGAACATCGTATGACAACTTAGGACATCTTACGACTTTCTAAGCCATATTAGCACCATGAAAAGCAAGTTAGTTTTATATTGGACGCCTTACAACTCCTAACAAGACCTTACCACACCGTACGAAACATTAAAGCTTCTTAATAAACCTAATGAATTCATACGAGTCCTTTGAACAACGTATGACAACTTAGGACATCTTACGTCTCCTTATGACACATTAGCAACCAACGTTAGTATAATGTTGGATGCCTTATAGATCCTATGAACACCTTACATCACCGTACGAATCCTTAAAACTCCATAATACACCTAATGAATTCGTCCGAGTCCTTTGAACGTCATACGGTAACTTAAGACATCTTACGGCTATGTATGTCATATTAGCACCATGAAAAGCACGTTAGTAGAATGTTGGGCGCCTTACAGCTCCTAACAACACCTTACAACACCGTACGAAACCTTAAAACTCCTTAATAAACCTAATGAATTCGTCAAAGTCCTTTGAACATCGTACAAAAACTCAGGAGATGTTACAACTAAGTATGCGACATTAGCAACATGAAAAGCAAGTTAGAACAATGTACGACACGTTACAACTTCTAAGAGCACCTTACATCACCGTATGAAACATTAAAACTCCATAATAAACCTAATGAATTCGTCCGAGTCCTCGAACATCGTACGACAACTTAGGACATGTTACGACTTTCTATGCCATATTAGCACCATGAAAAGCAAGTTAGTTTAAAGTTGGATGCCTTACAACTCCTAACAACACCTAACAACACCGTACGAAACCTTAAATCTCCTTTATAAACCTAATGCATTCGTCGAAGTCCTTTGAACATCGTACAACAACGAAGGAGATGTTAAAGCTCAGTATACCCAACTAGCAACATGAAAAGCACGTTAGAATAATGTAGGATGTCTTACAGATCCTATGAACACCTTACATCACCGTACGAAACTTTGAAACTCCATAATAAACCTAATAAATTCATCCGAGACCATTTAACGTCGTACGACAACTTAAGACATCTTACGAATATGTATGCCATATTAGCACCATGAAAAGCGCGTTAGTCGAATGTTGGATGCCTTACAACTCCTAACAACACCTTAGAACACCGTATGAAACCTTAAAACTCCTTAATAAACCTAATGAATTCATCAAAGTCCTTTGAACATCGTACAACAACTCAGGAGATGTTACAACTAAGTATGCAATACTAGCAACATGAAAGGCAAGTTAGAACAATGTAGGACACGTTACAACCCCTAAGAGCACCTTACATCACCGTACGAAACATTAAAACTCCATAATAAACCTAATGAATTTGTCTGAGTCCTTCGAACATCGTATGACAACTTAGGACATCTTACGACTTTCTAAGCCATATTAGCACCATGAAAAGCAAGTTAGTTTTATATTGGACGCCTTACAACTCCTAACAACACCTTACAACACCGTACGAAACATTAAAACTTCTTAATAAACCTAATGAATTCATACGAGTCCTTTGAACATCGTATGACATCTTAGGACATCTTACGTCTCCTTATGACACATTAGCAACCAACGTTAGTATAATGTTGGATGCCTTATAGATCCTATGAACACCTTACATCACCGTACGAAACCTTAAAACTCCATAATACACCTAATGAATTCGTCCGAGTCCTTTGAACGTCATACGGTAACTTAAGACATCTTACGACTATGTATGCCATTTTAGCACCATGAAAAGCGCGTTAGTAGAATGTTGGATGACTTACAACTCCTAAGAACTCTTTAAACACCGTACGAAACCTTAAAACTCCTTAATAAACCTAATGAATTCGTCGAAGTCCTTTGAACATCGTACAACAACGAAGGAGATGTTAAAGCTCAGTATGCCCCACTAGCAATGTAAAACCCTAAATTTTGACGTAAGTATATGTCGATAATGGGCGGGTGTTCATGTAAATAGCACGTTGAATAAACAGTACTAATCTATATTGATAAACCCTAGGGGTGGTAGAGGACTGAAAATGAAGAGCGTGGGCGAAAACGGAACTCAAATCGGAGTTATAACGAAGCGGGAAATGCGAAAACACCCTAGGAATGCCCGAAAACTTGTTTTGAGCATATCTTGACTTAGAAGAAGAGTTACGGAGCCCATAATATATGAATTCCACGTGTTTCGACGAGAGGAATCTGAAAATGTAGGTTACGCGATCCGCGCATCAAAGGGTAGGCCCCTGCGTGTATCGCCTAGTGTCAGTCTGGTGGAAAACAGCTGTCAGGCACTTGCCTGTTACGCGATACGCGCAGAAGGACCCATGGTCATGCGCATAGCGCCTAGAACAGCCCGACCAGCCTATTTAAAGGGGTGCAACCCCCCTTCATTCCTTGTTCAACTTCTCTCTCTCTCTAGAACGTTTTAGAGAGAGAAACACTTAGTTTTTGTTGCGGAATCGCGCCTCGTGTGCGGTACCCTGCGTCGTGACGTCCCTTCGAGTCTCGGACGCGTGAAGATCGCTTGGCGTGCGTCGAGGTTCTGCCCGAGTGAAGAACGGTGATCATCAAGTGTTGCACAATTGAAGATCGGTGATCGACGAGGTAATGGTCTTTCATTCTCGATTAGTTTAGGACGGGAATCGGGTTGGGAACCCGATGGGAATGCGGGGTGAAGATACCCGGATAGCACGAGGGACGTGCTAGGGGAAATGGTTGCGGGATTAAACACCCGCAACTAACGGGTAGATTACCCGGGGAGGGTGCAGGTTGAATATCCGTACCCTAGGGGTATGATATCCATTGTGAACGGGTAACATATCTCTGTAGGATTCGTTTAGATCCCCGAGGTAAGGGAATTGGTAAGCGTAGGTGGCAACGACTTGTATCTAGTCTTATGCTTCGCTAGTTATGCCCTAGGACTTACATAGTCTTAGGAATCGTTATTTATAACGTTGTGATATCACGTTATAGGTGGATTATAGCTATTGAAGTTGATTGTCAGTATAGCTATTTGTGTTGATTGCAAAGATAGTCATTTGGATTGATTGTCGGGATTAGATCAAGGAACGAAGCTAGTTGTGAGCTTGTTGTGATCTTGTTGAGGTGAGTTCATATACTTAAACTCTTTTGAAATGATTGTATGTTTTACAAAACTGGATGTGTTGCTTAAACCTGTTTTGGTTGCAAATGATTGTGAGTTTTTGTATAAACTCTTTTGGATTGGTTGTGTTCTTAAATTGTTGTTTTTGAACGGTGGCTAGCATTCTACGGTAAATATCGGGCAATACCACTTCTGTTTTTAGGGTGACGGGCGGTAAACTCGGTGAAGGGTATATGCATATATTTTGCTCCAGCGCAGACGTGCCTGACGGAGTTGTTGAGGGGTTTATCGTATTGTCTGTGTATATTTATCTGATGATGCTAGTATGTTTATGAAATGCTTGTAAGTGATGGAGTTAGTGGTAACTCTTTGATCAATGGAGCTTGGCAACTCGTTGATCAAGGTTTTTTTACAAGTATTTGGTTGGATGTTTTGTAATGTTTTGTAAAATGTTTTATTATGAACTCACCAGCGTAAGTTGACCCTTTCTTTTAAAACTTTTTGGCACACATCCTAGGTGTTGAGTAATGCAGGAAAGAACTGTTGAGGCTAGAGCAGGTAGAGGGCTTGCAGGCTTAGAAGATAGACGCTCTGGACCTAGAATAGTTGCTAGCTTTAGTTTGTTAATGTTATGTACCAAACAAACAATCGTCGTTTTGTAATCAATGTATTGTATATATGAAGTTTAATGTATGCACAACTTTAAGTTTTAAGCTGTGTGTATGTATGTTTGTTGATTCCGCTGCGTTGCTCCAGATATCCATCCGTCACACGCGATAACCCCCGGGCACCTGGGACCGCCCGCCGCGTTGGGGTTGTGACAGGCTTGGTATCAGAGTCGTAGTTTAAGCGAACTAGGTACAAGCTTAGTATCTAGACTTAAACTAAGATAGGATAGGATAAGTGCCCGCATAGGTATATAAATGTTTCCTTTCTGGAAAGGGAAATGGGTTTTGGTATGAACGTGGCGGAGAATGGCTAAGAACACGATCAGCGCGGTAAATAAATAATTGCAACTGGCCACTGTCATTATTTGTTTACAAGCACTATATTGTTCTTAATCATGGTCCATCATGTGAATACTGACTCCCTGCTCTCTTTTGTAGGTAGAGTTATGGCTGGTAAAAGGAAAGGTAGCGGTAGACGTCCTCCTACAAGAAGAAGTACTAGGACGAACACGAATAAAGAAACTGATAACGCTGAGACTATCGAGAATCATGATAATGACGGAGAGGAAGTTATCATGACAAAAACCCAGTTTAATTCGGCAGTTGCTGATCAAGTCTCTAAGGTATTGGAAACCACGTTGCCTAGGATCATAGACTCTGCACTGCAAAGGCGATCAAATGAAGAGAACCGTGTAGGCAGTGGTGGCACCGGAGGCAGTGGTGGTACCAGAGTCGGTGGTGGTACGGGAAATGGTGGCGATGCCAGAGGTGCTGGTGATACTGGTAGAAACAATGGTGGAAGAATCCCCAAGCGAGGTTGTTTGTATAAAGGTTTTAAGGATTGCACTCCTAAACCCTTCAGTGGAAAAGGTGGTGCCATAGCGACGTATAATTGGATTTCTGCGATGGAAGCTGTGATTAACATCAGTGAGTGCCGTGAAGATCAAGCGGTCAAGTACGCTGCTCATTCGTTCGAAGAAGAAGCTATGCACTGGTGGAAGACGATAGTCCAAAGGAAAGGACAAGCCGCTATCGATAGCATGAGGTGGAATGACATGAAGGAGTTGGTACTCCAACAATTCTGTCCGCAGAATGAGTTGGACAAGATGGAGATGGAGTTTCTTCGGTTAGAGGCTGGATCGATGACACATCGTGAATACACCTCGAGATTCAACGAGATGGCTTTGTTGGTTCCCCACTTAGTCACTCCTGAGTCCAGAAGGTTGAGATGTTATATCCAGGGGCTTCCACCAAAGGTCCGAACGCATGTGAAGGCAAAAGGGCCAACGACCTTTGATGAAGCAGTAGGACTGAGCGCAATCATCTACGATGAGGTGCAGAGTCAAGAGACACATGAACGAGAAAGGAAGAGGAAGTCGGAGGATAAAAAGAGTGGTTCTGGCGGTAGATTCAAGTTCAAAAAGGGAGAAGGCGGTGGCAAAGACAAGGGGAAGGCTGGAGAGGAATATCAAGAGAAGAGGTGTTACAGATGTCAGCAATCGGGACATCTCTCAAGGTCGTGTCCGACGATTAAGTGCTATAATTGTCAGGAAACAGGGCATTTTAAAAATGATTGCCCTAAAATTAAAGGAGGAAAGAACCCAGCCAAAGGGTGGGTGTTTGTTATGAAGAAGGGTGATGAAAAAGAAGTTAATGAGGATGTTGTGGCAGGTATGTTCCCTCTAAACAACGTTTATGCTAAGGTTTTATTTGACACGGGTGCAAATAAGAGTTTTGTGTCAACTTCCTTTGGTAAATACCTAGGAAAAGAACCTGTAGTGTTAGATTCTACTTATGAGGTAGAAACAGCAAATGGAGGAAGTGATGTGATAACAGTAGTGTATAAGGATTGCTTGCTTAATTTAAATGGTGTTGAGTTTCCAGTTGATGTTATGCCCATGAACTTGTGTGGTTATGATGTAGTCATAGGAATGGACTGGTTAACTTATAATCGAGCCCAAGTTGATTGTGAGAAAAAGTTGGTTAGGGTATGTAAGTCAGATGGTGAAACATTAGTGGTTAAGGGAGATAGTAACGGAGGTAATATCCGGATGATATCTGCAATTAAGGCTAGTAAATGCTTGATGAAAGGTTGTGAGGCTTTTATAGCCTATGCTTTAGATGCTAAGCCCGAAAAGCAGATTTCGGATATCCCAGTCGTGTGTGATTACCCTGACGTGTTTCCTGATGACTTACCTGGACTCCCTCCCAACCGAGAAATCGAATTTCGAATCGATTTAATACCTGAAGCAAGGCCGATTGCGAAGGCTCCTTATCGTTTGGCGCCCTCCGAATTGCAAGAACTGATGAAGCAAGTCCAGGAGTTGCTCGACTTAGGCTTCATTAGACCGAGTTCATCCCCTTGGGGTGCACCAGTTCTGTTTGTGAAGAAGAAAGACGGCTCCATGCGGATGTGCATTGACTATCGTGAGTTGAACAAGTTAACAATTAAGAACAAGTATCCTTTGCCGAGAATAGACGATCTGTTTGATCAGCTGCAAGGAGCCAGCTATTTCTCCAAGATCGATCTTAGGTCTGGATACCATCAGCTGAAGGTGCGGGAAGAAGATATTCCCAAGACGGCTTTTAGAACCCGATATGGGCACTATGAGTTTTTGGTTATGTCCTTTGGACTAACCAATGCCCCTGCAGCATTCATGGATCTCATGAACATAGTCTGCAAGCCGTACTTAGACAAATTCGTCATTGTCTTTATCGATGATATTTTGGTCTATTCGAGAGATCAAAATGATCATGCTGAACACTTGAAGAACGTTTTGGAAACTCTCAGGCAGGAGAAGCTGTATGCTAAGTTCTCCAAGTGTGATTTTTGGAAGAGAGAAGTTCAATTTCTCGGGCATGTGATAAATGAAGCTGGTGTTCAGGTAGATCCAACTAAGATAGAGGCTATAATGAAATGGGAAGTCCCGAAGACTCCCACGGAAATTAGAAGCTTCTTAGGCTTAGCTGGGTACTACCGAAGATTTATCAAAGACTTCTCCAAGATTGCTACACCGATGACTGCATTAACGCGGAAGAAGGCTGAGTTCAAATGGGGACCCGAGCAAGAGGAAGCCTTTAGTGTCTTGAAGAAGAAGCTTTGTAGTGCTCCAATCCTTTCATTACCCGATGGTAACGATGATTTTGTGGTATGTTGCGATGCCTCACTTAATGGTCATGGTTGCGTGCTGATGCAACAAGATAAGGTCATTGCCTTTGCATCACGACAATTGAGCGTTCATGAGAAACATTACACCACACATGATTTGGAATTAGGTGCCATAGTGTTTGCCTTGAAGACGTGGCGACACTATCTTTATGGTACTAAATTCGTGATATATTCTGATCACAAAAGCCTCCAACACCTTTTTGATCAGAAGGAGCTAAATATGAGGCAACGTAGATGGATGGAACTGCTTAGCGATTATGATTGTGAGATCAAATACCACCCTGGCAAGGCCAATGTAGTAGCAGACGCCCTGAGTCGAAAGGAGAGGGTTAAACCCATTAGAGTAAGGGCATTGCAGATCGTTGTAACGATTGATTGGAAGGATCAGATCGTTGAAGCTCAGGAAAACGCTTTGAAGGAAGAAAGCATCAGGAAGGAGCGAATGGTTGGAAAGGAAGGTTTGTTAACAAAGGGAAAGGATGAGATTTTAAGGTTTGGATCAAGAATTTGGATTCCAAAGGTTGGAGGAATTCAGGATAAGATTCTTGATGAAACCCACAAGTCTAAGTACTCGATTCATCCTGGAACAGATAAGATGTTCAAGAGATTGAAAGAACATTATTGGTGGCCCAATATGAAGAGATCAATTGCACATTATGTGCAAAGGTGCTTGACTTGTTTGCAGGTTAAGATAGAACATCAGAAACCAGCAGGTCTGTTACAGCAGATAGAATTACCAGTTTGGAAGTGGGAAAGAATAACGATGGATTATGTTACGAAGCTCCCAAGAACTCGTGTAGGGCATAATGCCATATGGGTGATTGTGGATCGATTGACCAAGTCGTCCCATTTCATACCATATAAAGAGAGCTACTCACCAGAGAAGATGGCGAAATTGTATATCAAGGAGATTGTGAGTAGACATGGCGTGCCACTTTCGATCATCTCTGACAGAGATAGTCGATTCACGTCAAGGTTTTGGGCGAGTTTGCATAAAGATCTAGGAACTAGATTGAATTTGAGCACAGCATATCATCCTCAAACTGATGGGTAGAGTGAGCGTACGATCCAAACCCTTGAGGATATGCTGCGTGCGTGTGTGATTGACTTTAGTGGTAGTTGGGATGAATTCTTACCATTGGTAGAGTTTTCATACAACAATAGTTATCACACCAGCATAGGGATGGCACCGTTTGAAGCACTTTACGGAAGAAAGTGCAGAACTCCTGTTTGTTGGACTGAAGTTGGGAGGATCAGTTGTGTAGTACAGAGATGATGCTAGAAACAACTGATAAAATCCAACTGATTAGGCAAAGGCTGAAAGCTGCCCAGGATAGGCAGAAAAGTTATGCTGACGTCCGTAGAAGGCCTTTAGAATTCAAAGTCGGAGATCACGTGATGTTGAAAGTATCTCCTTGGAAAGGAGTGGTGAGATTTATCAAAAGAGAAAAGTTAGCCCCGAGATACATTGGTCCATTTAAGATTGTTGCGAGAGTTGGGAAAGTTGCTTATAAGCTTGAGTTACCGGAAACCTTGAAAGGTGTACACGATACCTTTCATGTGTCAAACTTAAGGAAATGTTTGGCAGATCCAAATCAAGCTGTACCTCTCGAAGATGTTCAAGTAAGCGAGAAGCTATCTTTTACAGAGAGGCCGGTAAAGATTCTTGATACTCAAGAAAGAAGGTTGAGAAAGAAAAGAATCCGGTTAGTGTTGGTCCAATGGGAAGGACAAAGAGGACCGGAGAAGACTTGGGAATTGGCTAGTGAGATGAAAGCCAAGTACCCTCAGTTATTTTTGTAATATTCGAATTTCGAGGACGAAATTCTTTTAAGGAGGGGAGAAATGTAAAACCCTAAATTTTGACGTAAGTATATGTCGATAATGGGCGGGTGTTCATGTAAATAGCACGTGGAATAAACAGTACTAATCTATATTGATAAACCCTAGGGGTGGTAGAGGACTGAAAATGAAGAGCGTGGGCGAAAACGGAACTCAAATCGGAGTTATAACGAAGCGGGAAATGCGAAAACACCCGAGGAATGCCCGAAAACTTGTTTTGAGCATATCTTGACTTAGAAGAAGAGTTACGGAGCCCATAATATATGAATTCCACGTGTTTCGACGAGAGGAATCTGAAAATGTAGGTTACGCGATCCGCGCATCAAAGGGTAGGCCCCTGCGCGTATCGCCTAGTGTCAGTCGGGTGGAAAACAGCTGTCAGGCACTTGCCTGTTACGCGATACGCGCAGAAGGACCCATGGTCCTGCGCGTAGCGCCTAGAACAGCCCGACCAGCCTATTTAAAGGGGTGCAACCCCCCTTCATTCCTTGCTCAACTTCTCTCTCTCTCTAGAACGTTTTAGAGAGAGAAACACTTAGTTTTTGTTGCGGAATCGCGCCTCGTGTGCGGTACCCTGCGTCGTGACGTCCCTTCGAGTCTCGGACGCGTGAAGATCGCTTGGCGTGCGTCGAGGTTCTGCCCGAGTGAAGAACGGTGATCATCAAGTGTTGCGCAATTGAAGATCGGTGATCGACGAGGTAATGGTCTTTCATTCTCGATTAGTTTAGGACGGGAATCGGGTTGGGAACCCGATGGGAATGCGGGGTGAAGATACCCGGATAGCACGAGGGACGTGCTAGGGGAAATGGTTGCGGGATTAAACACCCGCAACTAACGGGTAGATTACCCGGGGAGGGTGCGGGTTGAATATCCGTACCCTAGGGGTATGATATCCGTTGTGAACGGGTAACATATCTCTGTAGGATTCGTTTAGATCCCCGAGGTAAGGGAATTGGTAAGCGTAGGTGGCAACGACTTGTATCTAGTCTTATGCTTCGCTAGTTATGCCCTAGGACTTACATAGTCTTAGGAATCGTTATTTATAACGTTGTGATATCACGTTATAGGTGGATTATAGCTATTGAAGTTGGTTGTCAGTATAGCTATTTGTGTTGATTGCAAAGATAGTCATTTGGATTGATTGTCGGGATTAGATCAAGGAACGAAGCTAGTTGTGAGCTTGTTGTGATCTTGTTGAGGTGAGTTCATATACTTAAACTCTTTTGAAATGATTGTATGTTTTACAAAACTGGATGTGTTGCTTAAACCAGTTTTGGTTGCAAATGATTGTGAGTTTTTGTATAAACTCTTTTGGATTGGTTGTGTTCTTAAACTGTTGTTTTTGAACGGTGGCTAGCATTCTACGGTAAATATCGGGCAATACCACTTCTGTTTTTAGGGTGACGGGCGGTAAACTTGGTGAAGGGTATATGCATATATTCTGCTCCAGCGCAGACGTGCCTGACGGAGTTGTTGAGGGGTTTATCGTATTGTCTGTGTATATTTATCTGATGATGCTAGTATGTTTATGAAATGCTTGTAAGTGATGGAGTTAGTGGTAACTCTTTGATCAATGGAGCTTGGCAACTCGTTGATCAAGGTTTTTTTACAAGTATTTGGTTGGATGTTTTGTAATGTTTTGTAAAATGTTTTATTATGAACTCACCAGCGTAAGCTGACCCTTTCTTTTAAAACTTTTTGGCACACATCCTAGGTGTCGAGTGATGCAGGAAAGCACTGTCGAGGCTAGAGCAGGTAGAGGGCTTGCGGGCTTAGAAGATAGACGCTCTGGACCTAGAATAGTTGCTAGCTTTAGTTTGTTAATGTTATGTATCAAACAAACAATCGTCGTTTTGTAATCAATGTATTGTATATATGAAGTTTAATGTATGCACAACTTTAAGTTTTAAGCTATGTGTATGTATGTTTGTTGATTCCGCTGCGTTGCTCCTGATATCCATCCGTCACACGCGATAACCCCCGGGCACCTGGGACCGCCCGCCGCGTTGGGGTTGTGACAGGCAACATGAAAAGCACGTTAGAATAATTTAGGACGCGTAACAACTCCTAAGAACACCTTACATCACCGTACGAAAATTTGAAACTCCATAATAAACCTAATAAATTCATCTGAGTCCATTGAACGTCGTACGGCAACTTAAAACATCTTACGGCTATGTATGCCATATTAGCACCATGAAAAGCACGTTAGTAGAATGTTGGGCGCCTTACAACTCCTAATAACACCTTACAACACCGTACGAAACCTTAAAACTCCTTAATAAACCTAATGAATTCGTCAAAGTCCTTTGAACATCGTACAACAACTCAGGAGATGTTTCAACTAAGTATGCGACATTAGCAACATGAAAAGCAAGTTAGAACAATGTAGGACACGTTACAACTCCTAAGAGCACCTTACATCACCGTACGAAACAATAAAACTCCATAATAAACCTAATGAATTCGTCCGAGTCCTCGAACATCGTACGGCAACTTAGGACATCTTACGACTTTCTATGCCATATTAGCACCATGAAAAGCAAGTTAGTTTAATGTTGGACGCCTTACAACTCCAAACAACACCTAACAACACCGTACGAAACCTTAAAATTCCTTAATAAACCTAATGCATTCGTCGAAGTCCTTTGAACATCGTAAAACAACGAAGGAGATGTTAAAGCTCAGTATGCCCCACTAGCAACATGAAAAGCACGTTAGAATAATGTAGGATGCCTTACAGATCCTATGAACACCTTACATCACCGTACGAAACTTTAAAACTCCATAATAAACCTAATAAATTCATCTGAGACCATTGAACGTCATACGGCAACTTAAGACATCTTACGACTATGTATGCCATATTAGCACCATGAAAAGCGCGTTAGTCGAATGTTGGATGCCTTACAACTCCTAACAACACCTTAGAACACCGTACGAAACCTTAAAACTCCTTAATAAACCTAATGCATTCATCAAAGTCCTTTGAACATCGTACAACAACTCAGGAGATGTTACAACTAAGTATGCAATATTAGCAACATGAAAGGCAAGTTAGAACAATGTAGGACACGTTACAACTCCTAAGAGCACCTTACATCACCGTACGAAACATTGAAACTCCATAATAAACCTAATGAATTTGTCCGAGTCCTTCGAACATCGTATGACAACTTAGGACATCTTACGACTTTCTAAGCCATATTAGCACCATGAAAAGCAAGTTAGTTTTATATTGGACGCCTTACAACTCCTAACAACACCTTACAACACCGTACGAAACATTAAAACTTCTTAATAAACCTAATGAATTCATACGAGTACTTTGAACATTGTATGACATCTTAGGACATCTTACGTCTCCTTATGACACATTAGCAACCAACGTTAGTATAATGTTGGATGCCTTATAGATCCTATGAACACCTTACATCACCGTACGAAACCTTAAAACTCCATAATACACCTAATGAATTCGTCCGAGTCCTTTGAACGTCATACGGTAACTTAAGACATCTTACGACTATGTATGCCATTTTAGCACCATGAAAAGCGCGTTAGTAGAATGTTGGATGACTTACAACTCCTAAGAACTCTTTACAACACCGTACGAAACCTTAAAACTCCTTAATAAACCTAGTGAATTCGTCGAAGTCCTTTGAACATCGTACAACAACCAAGGAGATGTTAAAGCTCAGTATGCCCCACTAGCAACATGAAAAGCACGTTAGAATAATTTAGGACGCGTAACAACTCCTAAGAACACCTTACATCACCGTACGAAACTTTGAATCTCCATAATAAACCTAATAAATTCTTCTGAGTCCATTGAACGTCGTACGGCAACTTAAGACATCTTACGGCTATGTATGCCATATTAGCACCATGAAAAGCACGTTAGTAGAATGTTGGGCGCCTTACAACTCCTAACAACACCTTACAACACCGTACGAAACCTTAAAACTCCTTAATAAACCTAATGAATTCGTCAAAGTCCTTTGAACATCGTACAACAACTCAGGAGATGTTACAACTAAGTATGCGACATTAGCAACATGAAAAGCAAGTTAGAACAATGTAGGACACGTTACAACTCCTAAGAGCATCTTACATCACCGTACGAAACATTAAAACTCCATAATAAACCTAATGAATTCGTCCGAGTCCTCGAACATCGTACGACAACTTAGGACATCTTACGACTTTCTATGCCATATTAGCACCATGAAAAGCAAGTTAGTTTAATGTTGGACGCCTTACAACTCCAAACAACACCTAACAACACCGTACGAAACCTTAAAATTCCTTAATAAACCTAATGCATTCGTCGAAGTCCTTTGAACATCGTAAAACAACGAAGGAGATGTTAAAGCTCAGTATGCCCCACTAGCAACATGAAAAGCACGTTAGAATAATGTAGGATGCCTTACAGATCCTATGAACACCTTACATCACCGTACGAAACTTTGAAACTCCATAATAAACCTAATAAATTCATCTAAGACCATTGAACGTCGTACGGCAACTTAAGACATCTTACGACTATGTATGCCATATTAGCACCATGAAAAGCGCGTTAGTCGAATGTTGGATGCCTTACAACTCCTAACAACACCTTAGAACACCGTACGAAACCTTAAAACTCCTTAATAAACCTAATGAATTCATCAAAGTCCTTTGAACATCGTACAACAACTCAGGAGATTTTACAACTAAGTATGCAATATTAGCAACATGAAAGGCAAGTTAGAACAATGTAAGACACGTTACAACTCCTCAGAGCACCTTACATCACCGTACGAAACATTAAAACTCCATAATAAACCCAATGAATTTGTCCGAGTCCTTCGAACATCGTACGACAACTTAGGACATCTTACGACTTTCTAAGCCATATTAGCACCATAAAAAGCAAGTTAGTTTAATGTTGGACGCCTTACAACTCCTAACAACACCTTACAACACCGTACGAAACATTAAAACTTCTTAATAAACCTAATGAATTCATACGAGTCCTTTGAACATCGTATGACATCTTAGGACATCCTACGTCTCCTTATGACACATTAGCAACCAACGTTAGTATTATGTTGGATGCCTTACAGATCCTATGAACACCTTACATCACCGTACGAAACCTTAAAACTCCATAATACACCTAATGAATTCGTCCGAGTCCTTTGAACGTCATACGGCAACTTAAGACATCTTACGACTATGTATGCCATTTTAGCACCATGAAAAGCGCGTTAGTAGAATGTTGGATGCCTTACAACTCCTAACAACTCTTTACAACACCGTACGAAACCTAAAAACTCCTTAATAAACCTAATGAATTCGTCGAAGTCCTTTGAACATCGTACAACAACGAAGGAGATGTTAAAGCTCAGTATGCCCCACTAGCAACATGAAAAGCACGTTAGAATAATTTAGGACGCGTAACAACTCCTAAGAACACCTTACATCACCGTACGAAACTTTGAAACTCCATAATAAACCTAATAAATTCATCTGAGTCCATTGAACGTCGTACGACAACTTAAGACATCTTACGACTATGTATGCCATATTAGCACAATGAAAGCACGTTAGTAGAATGTTGGGCGCCTTACAACTCCTAACAACACCTTACAACCACGTACGAAACCTTAAAACTCCTTAATAAACCTAATGAATTCGTCAAAGTCCTTTGAACATCGTACAACAACTCAGGAGATGTAACAACTAAGCATGTGACATTAGCAACATGAAAAGCAAGTTAGAAAAATGTAGGACACGTTATAACTCCTAAGAGCACCTTACATCACCGTACGAAACTTTAAAACTCCATAATTAACCTAATGAATTCGTCCGAGTCATCGAACATCGTACGATAACTTAGGACATTTTCCGCCTTTGTATGCCATATTAGCACCTTGAAAAGCAAGTTAGAGTAAAGTTGGACGCCTTACAACTCCTAACAACACCTTACAACACCGTACGAAACAATAAAACTTCTTAATAAACCTAATGAATTCATACGAGTCCTTTGAAAATCGTATGACATCTTAGGACTTCTTACGTCTCCTTATAACACATTAGCAACCAACGTTAGTATAATGTAGGATGCCTTACAGATCCTATGAACACCTTACATCACCGTATGAAACCTTAAAACTCCATAATACAACTAATGAATTCGTCCGAGTCCTTTGAAGGTCATACGGCAACATAAGACATCTTACGACTATGTATGCCATATTAGCACAATGAAAAGCGCGTTCTTAGAATGTTGGATGCCTTACAACTCTTAACAACACCTTACAACACCGTACGAAACCTTAAAACTCCTTAATAAACCTAATGAATTCGTCAAAGTCGTTTGAACATCGCACAACAACTCCGGAGATGTTAAAGCTCAGTATGCGACACTAGCAACATGAAAAGCTCGTTAGAATAATGTAGGACGCATAACAACTCCTAAGAACACCTTACATCACCGTACCAAACTTTAAAACTCCATAATAAACCTAATGAATTCGCTCGAGTCCTTCGAACATCGTACGACAACTTAGGACATCTTACGACTCTGTATGCCATATAGCACCTTGAAAAGTAAGTTAGTGTGATGTTGGACACCTTACAACTCCTAACAACACCTTACAACACCGTTCGAAACATTAAAAATCCATAATAAACCTAATGAATTCGTACGAGTCCTTTGAACATCGTACGACATACTAGGATATCTTACGTCTCCTTATGACACATTAGCAACTCGAAAAGAAAGTTAGTATGATGTAGGACCCCTTACAGCTCCTATGAACATCTTACATCACCATACGAAACCTTAAAACTCCATAATAGACCTAATGAATTCGTCCGAGTTCTTTGAACGTCATACAGAAACTTAAGACATCTTACTACTAAGTATGCCATATTAGCACCATGAAAGGCACATTAGTAGAATGTTGGACGCCTTACAACTCTTAACAACACCTTACAACACCATACGAAACCTTAAAACTCCTTAATAAACCTAATGAATTCCTCGAAGTCCTTTGAACATCGTACGATATCTCAGGAGATGTTAAAGCTCAGTATGCGACACTAGCAACATGAAAAGGACGTTAGAATAATGTAGGACGCGTAACAACTACTAAGGACACCTTACATCACCGTACGAAAATTTAAAACTCCATAATAAACCTAATGAATTCGCCCGAGTACTTTGAACATTGTACGACAACTTAGGACATCTTACGACTCTGTATGCCATATTAGCACCTTGAAAAGTACGTTAGTGTGATGTTGGACGCCTTATAACTCCTACCACCGCCTAACAACACCGTACGAAACAATAAAAATCCATAATAAACCTAATGAATTCGTACTAGTCCTTTGAACATCGTACGACATCTTAGGACATCCTACGTCTCCTTATGACACATTAGCAACTCGAAAAGAACGTTAGTATAATGTAGGACCCCTTACAGCTCCTATGAACACCTTACATCACCTTAAGAAACCTTAAAACTCCATAATACACCTAATGAATTCGTCCGAGACCTTTTGTTAGTATATTTTGATCATCATACTTAAAAGTTTTGAAGAAAAACAAAGATGTGCAGACAAAAGTTGAGATGTGCGGACAACTTTTGTACCAGAGATTTGCGGACAGAACTGGCATCCGCACATCATTTTAACAGTTTGTTATTTTGTTTTTCTCTTTCATGTATTGTCTCTAGCTAGTATATATAGGTTAGTGTGCAGTGTATTTAGTAGACTTTTGAACACAAGTTACTGCAATTACACCTTATGTACACATAGATACCGAGATCAATACAAAGCATTTATTAGTAAATCTTCTGTTCATTCATTGTTTGTTTTGCTTGATTGAGATTATGTTTGTTGATTAGTTTAACAGATTCACTGAGCTCTAATCGGACCTGATACGGATCCACAATTGGTATCAGAGCTTTCGGTTACGTAGTGTTGAACTTCGTTCGAACTACTTGAATCTGTTAATTCTCAAACTGATTGAATCATCGAAACGATTCAATTTGTTATATTCACTACCGAGATAAATCCTTTGAACATTTTGAAGTGAATTTACATGAAGATTGCTAGAAATATGGAGTTGAAGTTATTGTTGGTGAACGAACTGTTCTTCGAGAGTTTTGTGATTCAAGTCTGTTTTTGAAAGAATTGATAATTGAACGAAGAACTAAAGATGAATGCATGCAAAATATTCGTTTAATTACAAGCAAATTCAGAGTTAAATCAACCAATTCAAAATTTCAAGTTTCACTGTTCATCGCAGATTGAAATGTTGACTGTTGTTCGCATATCAAGATGTTGATGTTTACTAAAGTTGATCCTTTATTCGTTCAATTTCTGATTATGTTCTTCATTATTATCTGTGTTTTGGCTTGGTTTGATCTGTTGGACTGATTTAGCTTCAAACTTGAACTCAATTGTTGTTCACAGATCATAGTTGAATATACTGTTAGTCGCATTTCCAGTTCATAGTTAGAGTTTGTTGAAGATTGTGTGGAAAGAGATTGTAACGATTAGTCTGAATCTGTTCAAAGATCTTCACTGCAGTCCGCAGATCAACTAAATTGTTGAAAACTGTTGACCGCAGATCATCTCTAAAGTCCGCAGATCATTACTGTTGTCCGAAGATCGTCACTGCAGTCCGCAGATCAACTAAATTGTTTGCAGATCAGAAAATTTTCGAACTCTCAAAAATGTCAAACAACAACAACTCAATGCGTGATTATGCATCAAAGGTACCATTGCTGAAATCAAGAGCAGATTTCAAGGGATGGGAGATTAGATTCAGAAACCATCTTAATACTGTTGATCATAATTTGTGGAGGTCTATTGCAAATGGTCCTCATATCCCAAGCCCTGTTGGAAATGTTGATAAGTACAAGGATGATGCATACAAAACAGGAATGAAGGCTATTCCTATGGAGGAGTTGGAAGGTGAAGACTTCAAAGAAGATTTGAGGAAGTGTGCCATTGACCTCAAAGCTTATTCTTTATTGACTATGGCTGTTCCATTGGCCTTTCTAACCAGCACCAAGAAATATGTGACTGCAAATTCTCTGTACAAAATGTTACAAAAATGTGTGAGGCTGGCATAGAAATTCAAAGTATGAAGAAGCAGAAACTTAAAAGACAACTTGAAATGTTCTCAGCTTTACCTGGTGAATCCATCAACTCATTTAAACAGGTTTGTGCAGCTCGTAACAGAGATGGAAGCAATGGAGATTCCTACTAATACAGAAGATATTAATCTGAGACTGCTGCATTCTTTGGCAGAGAGTTGGAAGCATACTGTCACCACTCTTAAACAAACTTTGTCTTTGGATGTTCAAGATTTGGATTTGATGGTTACAAAAATTAAATCCTTAGCCATGGATGAACAATCTAGGAATTTTATGACAAAGAAAGAGATGGAGCAGTACATGTTTAAAGAAGAGAAGCTTGGTCAACAAGCATTTATATCAGCTGGTGTAAATTCTGTGGATGAACATTTTCAAGGTGACTGTTTTTTTTTTTTGCAAACTCTGCTGATTCTTGTAATTTGAATGAGTTTTGTGAGGAAAATGCTGAAGTTGCTAAAGGAAAAGTTAAAACAGTCAATGTTTACAAAGGTCAAGATGTGATCAGTATTGTGTTGAAGACTGAGGAGCATAAAGTTGCCTATGCTGCATTCACTGCAAGTTTCCAAGCATATCTTGGAAGTCAACTGACTCCCATGGAGTTAATGGTGCAAGATCTCAATGACATGCATCCAGATGATGTAGAAGAGATGGACATACAATAGAATATGGTGATGTTGGCCTATAGATCCCAGAAGCAGATGAAAGCAAACAAAAATTTCAGGAAACCAAGTCTAAATAAGAAGATGGGATTTGACAAGTCAAAAGTCAGGTGCTTTAAATGTAATCTGTATGGGCACTTCTCTAGAGAATGAAACAATCCTGCTGCCAAGATTACACAAAACACCTTGAACTCTACTACACAAGCATCCACTTCAACAAATAATTCTGCTGAATCATCCAAAGCCATGTGTGTGACTTATGATGGAGAAGTTGATTGGAGATCTTATGGAGATGAGATTGAAAAGGAGTTTGTTTTAATGGCACTGAATTCTGATGAAGAAAGAGTGAGAGAACCTGATGGTTATGATGGAAGCAAATTTGATGCTAGCAAATTTGATGCAAGTAAGTACACTCGAATGCCTGAATATGTTAAAGAGAAGGTATGCACAAAGGCATGCTTGCATGAGGTAAACCATTACAGATCTCATTGTTTTGCTACTTATGAGAAATTGAAAGATGAAGTGTACAGGCACAACAAACTAAAGAACAACAAAAGGAATTTGAGAAGAAAATCAATTCAGTGACAGAGGACTTAAAAGAATCTAAAAAACAGGAGCAAATTTTAAAGAGCTCATTAAAAACTCTTGAAGATTCTTATATTCAAAGTCAACTGGAAGCATCCACCTTTAAAATGAAATATGAACAGCTAATGTCAACAAAAGAACAAATGGAAAGGTGGATGGCTAGTCAAAAAAAGGGAAAGAACTGCAATGGGTTGGGTTTTTCACAGGTGGCATACCAAAAAACACCTCCTCCCACTGGACAAACACTTTACCATCTGAATTCAATCCACATTACTATTCAAGTGACGCTCAAGCAAAGTTAAAATTGAAACAAAACTCAGAATCTTCTGATATTCTGAAAGCTCAAAGTTGAACAAAAATGTTTACATTGAACATGATCAAGAAAAGATCAAAGAAGGTAACCCTGTGAAAATAACTTCATATGAACCTAAAAAGGTGTACCCTAAAACAAAGAACTTCAATGGCTTTGTAAAATCTGAAAATTCACCAAATGAAAAATCAAACTTTGTTGAAGAAGTTAAAGAAAAATTTGAACTAAGAAACAAAGGGGAAATTAAAATGATTTACAATGACCACAAAGGTGAATAAAGTGAGGGGTTTGGGTTTGATAATCGTCATTTCAAAAGATATCAAAACCAACAAGAAACAAAGAAAACTGAAAACAAGTTCAAAACAAATTCTGATCTGAAAACAGGTCAAGATCCTGAATCTTCCGCTACTAAACTTGAACTAAAAAGAAAACCAAGAAGAAACAAAAAGAAGAAAACTAAGTCAAACTTAAATTCTTCAGCAGTTTCAGATGGTAACAAGGTTGATTATGCATGTCAAGGTTATTTGAATGTGCACAACAAGGGTAAACAAGTGTACAAACCCAAACAAAATCCAAACTTTCAAAGATCAAATCTATGATAGAGTATCAAATCTGTTTTTTATGAAAAGTCAACAAGACTATGGTGTGATCTATGAAAAATGACTAATCATAACACCATTGATGGTTATTTTTCAAAATATTGCCATATTTGTAATATGACCAACCATTCTATTGAAGATTGTTATTTTAACAAATGGTGTGAAATTTGTGAGAGGGTAAATCATAACACAGAAGAGTGTTATTACAAGGAAAGAACAAAGGTTCACAAGAAGGAGGATTTTTATTATTCATGGACTTCTAGAAACATGAGATTGAATGATTCAAATCAATTTTCCAACAAACACTTTTCTAAATCTAACATGCAAATCATTTCAAGGATTGCATCTCATCCACATTCAAAGGATAGTGTTAAAAGGAATTTGATTAAACAGTTTTTTAATGAATCAGAAAATTCAAAATCTATTCAATCTCATCATGTTTCTAATCAACTGAAGTCAACTTATGATTCTCCTAAACCACTATCTAAACCTTTTGTTCATAAAAACAACTCAAATGAATTGCCAAGTGATTTGAATGATAGGTTTGAGATTTTAATGAATCAATATGCTAAGTTGAAATCTGAAATGTTGACTACTTTTGGTTTACAGTGTGCTAAACAAACAGTTATTGATGGAAATGGCAAACCCAAAACCACAACGGTTTGGGTTGATCGTACTAATTAATTGTTTTCATGTGCAGGCACATTCACCAAGAGCCAAAAACAGTTTATGGATTGTGGATAGTGGCTGCTCAAGGCACATGACTAGAAATCAGGAGTTGTTATATCAATATCAAACAAAGAAAGGCTCTTATGTAGCTTTTGGTGATGGAGGAGGATGGATAACAGGAGAAGGAACTGTCAGCAACGGGTCTTTATGCTTTGATCATGTCACCTACTGTGAACAACTCAAGTTCAACATGCTGAGTGTTACACAAATATGTGACAAATCTTACAAGACAATGTTTGATGACAAGTTCTGCTACATCTTGAAGCCTGGATTTCAAATTCCTGAAGAATGGATACAGATGAAAGCACCCAGACATAACAACATTTATATGATGGACATGAGTTCTATGTCTGATGATGTTCAAGAAACATGTTTGCTTTCAAAAGCATCCATTGATGAACTGTTCTTTGGCACAGACGTCTTGGTCATACTCACGACAATAACATGAACAATTTAGTTAAAAATGATCATGTAGTGGGCATACCTCAAAAGACATTCTCTCTCATAGAAAAGTGTTCAGCTTGTCTGAAAGGAAAACACCATCGCATATCACACAAGACAAAAAATTGTGAATTCAAATGATACACCATTAAAACTTTTGCATATGGACTTGTTTGGACCAACAAATGTTTTAAGTCAAACAAAGAAGCAATATTGTCTTGTGGTGATCGATGATTTTTCCAGATTCGCATGGGTGTTTTTCATGTATACAAAAAGTGAAACCGCAGAAATTCTCATAGCTTTCATTACAAAAATTGAAAATCAATTTGATTGCAAAGTTAAGATAAGGAGAAGTGATAATGGAACTGAATTTAAGAATGATGTGTTTGACTCTTTCTGTGCAGGAAAGGGGATAGAGAGACAGTTCAGTGCAGCTAGAACTCCACAACAAAATGGAGTTGTAGAACGCAAGAACCGGACTTTAATCGAAGCTGCTCGAACAATGTTTGCTGATTCTAAACTACCAATCACCTTTTGGGCAGAAGTAGTATCAACAACATGTTTTGTTCAAAACAAGAGTCTAATTGTCAAACCTCATAATAAGACACCTTATGAATTGCATTTCAAAAGAAAACCACAAATTGGTTTCTTAAGATCATTCGGTTGTCCTGTGTCTGTATTGAATACCTCGGACCGTTTAGCTAAATTTGATGAAAAATCAAATGATGGATTCTTCGTTGGATATTCATCCCAATCCATTGCTTATCGAGTTTACTTGACAAAACACAACATTATTGAGGAATCAATGAATGTTGAGTTTCATGAAAACTCATTTCCAAAAGCTATAAATGGTCCTGTTTGGTTATTCGATATGGATGCATTGACTAATTCATTAAATTCTAATTCCATTGATTTTTCTACAGGTTATGACTCAGGGGGAGATTCTGATATTTATGTTATTCTTTCATTTCCCACAAAGTATCCTGATTTTGGAAATCCAGACATTCATGCAAACTTTGAAGAATGTACTCCACCTACAGTAGATCCACTTGTTACAAATGATGAGTTGATTGCTGATGATGGATACAACTACTTTCACAATGCACCGCATGAATCTGATCCTTCCATCCACACCTTAACTATTCAAGACTTCAATTATACCAATTTAGAATATGAGGTGGCTGTTGATCCTGCTCTTGTATCAAGGACTCTTAGAAGCCTCTCACAATCAAACATAATTGGAAGTCTGCATGAAAGAGTGACAAGAAACAAAAGCACAAATGCCAACATTTGTCTCTATTCTTGCTTCTTATCACAAACAATTCCAAACAACATTTCAGAAGCTCTCAAAGATTCAAGTTGGATTGAAGCAATGCAAGAAGAGCTTCTTCAATTTCAAATTCAAAATGTTTGGACACTAGTTGATCTTCCTGAAGAACAGTATGCCATAGGAACTCGGTGGTTATACAGAAGCAAATCAGATGAGCGTGGCATAGTCATCAGGAACAAAGCAAGGTTAATAGCTCAAGGGTATACTTAGGAAGAAGGCATTGATTATGAAGAAGTTTTTGCTTCTGTAGCACGCCTTGAAGCTATTAGATTGTTTCTTGCTTACTCTGCATATATGAATTTCACTGTTTATCAAATGGATGTGAAATGTGCATTTCTGTATGGAGTTATCAATGAAGAGGTGTACGTTAAACAACCTCTAGGCTTTGAAGATAAAGAATTTCCTCATCGAGTGATGAAGCTTGATAAAGCCCTCTATGGCTTGCATCAAGCGCCACACAAGTAGTATGAGATTTTGTCTTCTCATTTGATGGAGAATGTATTCAAAAGAGGAAGGATTGATCAAACACTCTTCTTGAAGAAAAAGAATAACGATCTACTTTTGGTTCAAATCTACGTGGATGACATCATATTTGGATCAACATGTAAAGAACTGTGCAAAGAGTTTGAGGCTATTATGCAGTCAAAGTTCCAGATGAGCTCGATGGGTGAAATGAACTTCTTCTTAGGATTGCAAGTCACTCAAGCTAAAGATAGAATCTTTATCAATCAAGAAAAGTACATTAAGAAGATCCTCAAGAAATTTTCTTTCGAAGATGTTCAATCTATCAGAACACCACTTGATGAAGCTCACAAACTGGAGCCGGATGAGAGTGGCAAGCCTGTAGATCAAACATATTACAGATCTTTGATTGGATCACTGATGTTTTGACTGCTAGTAGACCTGACATTATGTTTGTAGTGTGCTTATGTGCAAGATATCAAGCAAACCCCAAGGAGTCACACCTATAAGCTGTCAAGCGTATCTTCTGATATCTAAAAGGAAAAGTTGCACTTGGGTTGTGGTAACCTAAAGATGGAAACTTTGAACTGCACGCATATACTGACAGTGACTATGGTGGTTGTAACCTGAATAGAAAATCTACTTCCGGGGGTTGTTAGTTTTTGGGTCCGAGATTAATCTCATGGCAGTGCAAGAAACAGACAAATGTTTCAGTATCCACTGCAGAGGCTGAATACATTGCTGCTTCTGCATGCTACTCACAAGTCCTTTGGTGTCAAAACCAACTTCTGGACTATGGGTTTAATTTCTTAAAAACCCCAATCTATATTGATAATACTGCAGCCATATTCATAACAAGTAATCCTGTACAACACTAAAAAACTAAACACATAGAACTCAGATATCACTTTCTTCATGAAAATTCTGAAAAGGGATTGATAGTGTTGGTACAAGTTAGCACAGAAAACCAATTGGCTGATCTTTTTACAAAAGCCTTTGATCAAGGCAGATTTGAACATTTGGTTCAAGCCATTGGTATGATCAACTATGAATCATGATCATTGAGCATTGCCAATCAAATAAAAAAAATAAAGGGAAGGAGTACATAATAAAAGATGAATGATAGATTGAGCAAAATAAGAGAATGATAGTACATCACTTTCCTAATCTTTTACATAGCTTTCAAAACCAATAAAGACTGACTGATCATATTGCTTGTGTGGGTAAGCTGAAAACTGTCAATCTGAAAAGTAAACATGTGAGTGATACAAACTAAAGTTCTTTATGTCTAGTTGTGTTAAGTTCCATCTAAGTAGCATTGGTGAAGTTTTCATTTTTCTGATAGGCTGCTTGTAGTGTTACTTACACATATCAGGTAATGACGCAATAGAATACGTGTTGAGCAAACATCTGTGAGCTTCTTTGTTGTGGTATCCACATACCTGAAGTCTCACACGAGGTCTCCTTTGTTGTAGTGATCTACAGACCTGGAACACCTCAAGATGTACAAAAGATTCCAAAAAGGAACGACACCAGTGTCAAAAGATTCCAAAATGGAACAGTGTCAATTCCAAAAAATTGGAATGTAAAGAAGATTCCCAAAGGGAACCCACCAATAATTTATAACCCAAAGCTCCATGGATTATGTTGTAAGTGACCTGATTGTTAAAGTGCCTACTTGTATGTTCTTGATGTTAGTGGACCTTCTAAGGTGTTGCTACATGTGGATCACATGCTAGACATACTTAATAAACTCAAAACATGATAAAAGTATCACTAAGTGTTGAAAAGTAAGTATGAAATAAGCTTTATGCCCATCATGCAAATTAAAAAAAATGTCTATGTCTATTCAAAATCTTATTTTTCTTTGTGTGAAGATTCTTGATAGTGATATGATCTCTTTGCTTATCTACATTTATTCATAAAAAGTACTTGCTTTCCAGAATAAATCAAAAAGAATAAATTGGCCTTCTTCATACATGTGATTGATTCATATTTGATCATGAGTACTAAAGATCAAATTTTCTTCTCTTAGAAAATTAAAACTTTAAGGGGAGAAAATGCCATATTTAAATAGATAATCATTCAGAAAATATGGATTGATTGGATGTAGCAGTATTATGAGAATAGATTGAATGTGTGCAATGTGCAATAAATTTCTAAATTTCATAATTGCAAATTTGTTCTCTGCATGATACAATTGCATCTGTTATGAGATGATCAAAAGACCAAAGATTATGTGTCAAAGAAATTTTTCTGTGTAAACAATCAAGTACTTTGATCATATAAAAGAAAAGTTTGAATCTTGAAAGTTTAAATTTTGTGAACACTGTTGTTCGCGGGACGAGATATGTGAACACTGTTGCTCACAGATTAATGAAATAGTGAAAATTGTTAAGATATGTGAACACTGTTGTTCGCAGATCGAGATGTGCGAACACTGTTGTCTGCAGATCAGTTGATACTATGATCCGCAGATCAACTGAAATCACTGTCAGAAATTAATGAAGTGAATTGCACTTTACTTTAATGATTCTTAAAGCTTTCAATGATTCATGATAAATGAACTAATGATCTGAATTTTTGTGTGTGCAGATAAGCAAGGAAGAATCAAATTAGATTTGATGAATGAATTTGTCACAAGTACAAGGAATTGTTACACATTGATCAATTCATGATCTTTGAGATTCATGATCTTTGAGTACTTTTCTAAGTACAATATCAATAAAGATGAAGATTATGTTGAAAAATTTCTAAGTGTCTGAAAGATATGCGGATGTTAGTGAAGCAAGCATATCATAAGATGTGTGGATAACACTATTGTCCACAGATCGACCAAAATCAATGATTTTAAGATTTGGAAATAAATCATTCTTGAAAAGTGATTTAAATCTAAAGATGAAAATCTTTGAACCATTTAAGGAATTTTTGAAGGATGTGCGAGCAACAGTACAAAAAAAGTGTGTTACTGTTGAACGCATATCATATACTATTGTCCGGAGATCAGAAATTTGTTTGATTTAAAAGCAGATTTTCATACTAAAAGGTTGATAATCACTTATATATGTGTTTGAATCAATTGAAATCTTTCAAATACTCATTCCACTTCTGAAATTGTTGAGAATTTAGTAGATGTGCGAACAACATGTTGTCCGCATATCTTTTAAAGTCTGTTTTTAAAATACACTAAGTATGGACATAGTATATAAACCCTTCAAAACCCTTAAACCTTTCATTTCAACACACTTTCACTCAGACAAACGGATGATCTTCATATATTCTAAATCAAAATTCAAAACCAGTCATTCTTACATCTTAATCATATCATCTAGATATCAAAATCATTGTGTATATCTATTTGGGTAAGAATCAATCTTAAGATATGATATAACACTGTTCACCACATAAGAAACTAATCGACAAATTTTTAAAATCGACAAAATCAAACCTGAACTTTGAAATTAACTTGAATGTTGGTCAATAAAGTTGAGGTAAAACATTTTCCTTATCTGATTAAACATGTCAATCAACTTGAATTCACATCTGAACTTAATCAACTTTGACATAAAAAGTCAAAATCAGTTGAAACTTAAAGTTGAATGTTAATTCTTATTAACTTTTTCTTTTTGCAGGATAGATGGCTGATGTAAAATTTGTTAAAGAACATAATGTTGTGTCCTATCTAAGACCTGAAGCTCCAGCTGATAAGGAGCAATTTTTGGAAGTTATTCAGTTTTTATCAAGGACAAGATTGGCTTATGCAATGTGCATTGATCCTGTGATTGTTGCAAGATTTATAAAGAGATTTTGGAGAACAGTTTTAGTTGCATCTATTGAAGGAGTTACAAGAATTAGAGGAGAATTCATGATGGGTCAAGAATTGATTGTTATTGAAGAAAGTATTAGAACATGCCTGAGAATTGGAGAAGATGGAAATTTCCCTATGGAGTTTGATGTAGCAGATATTCTTCAATGTTTTGAAGCTATTGGGTATGAGGGAGGTCCAGTCAGAAAACAATTACTCAAAGGGCAAATCAGTTCTAGATGGAGGTTTATTATTCACTGCATCCAACATTCTCTATCTAAGAGAAAATCTAGTTGGAATGATATGACTTACAGAACTGCTTCAATCCTTGTGTCATTGGTGATGAACATAGGATTTAACATGTCTAATTGCATTTTCAATGGTCTGAGAATGAATATAGAAGAAGATAGAAGGAATAAATTTTATATGTATCCAAGATTCATTCAGTGTCTGATCAATCAATCTTATCCTGAGCTTGTTGGAAGTAATAATGGTCCAATGCTTAGAGTCTTGCATCATGACTCTAAGGTATTTGCTTACTTAACAAGAACAAATGCGAGAAGCAAAGTCAGTGGGCTGGAGACTGATCTCACCCAGTATATGAAAGATGTGGCTGCTGGATTGATAGCAAATAATGAGGAACAGGTTAACTTGGTTGATGAACCAGTTAGCATGAATGAACTGATTGGTGAAGAACATGTGATTCCTGAAGATAGTTCTGAAGAATATGTTGGTAATAATGATCAAGTGAATGTTAATTTTGATAACAATGATCAAGAGAATGTTAATGTTAATGTTGATGATGCTCAAGTGAATGATGATGTTGATGATGTTCAGGCTGTGAATATAGATGATAATAATGTGTTGGATGATGTTTTTGAAGAAGGACATGATGATAGTTCTGAAAAGACAATCTCTGATCATCAAGAAGAGATTGATAGAATAATCTTAGAGAATGTTGATTTTGTTAAAGAAGAGTATGAAAGTGCATCTAAAGCTGAGGAAGAAGTTGAGAAAGTTATGATTTCGTCTGATGAAGAAGATGAGGTGATTAGAAAGAATATTGAGGAAGTTACTGATGACTTGCCTTTGAATTATCCTACAAATGAAGATGAATTACCTGTTTGAGACTTATCTCAGCTTGATCTTGAGGATGTGACTTATATTAACAAATTAACTCTTGAGATTGAAGAGCTGAAGAGAAGAATCAATGATTCAGACAATCTATTCAATAAGTTTGGAGTAACATACAATGATCTTGTTGATAGATATAACAGGATGGTTACAAAAAATCTTGATGAAAAGAGGAAAAATGCTGATTTAATCAAAGAAATTGAAAATAAGATTAAAGAGTTAGACAAATTATGTACATTATTGAATGAGAAAGACGAACAAATCCAAGACTTGAAAAGTGAAAGTGATTTGAAAAGTAGACAGATTGAAGATTTACTGAACCTTATTGATTCAATGAAGAAAGTACATGCTGATTCTTCATCTGAAGATATTGAATCTTCATCTAGGTCTGAATCTACTTCAAGTGATGATCATCATGATCAGGATGAAAGTGTTGATGATGAACTTGATTTTGAACAAGAAGAAAACTCTTTGCAACTAGCTTTGGTAAAGGAGTTGAAGATAGATTCAAGCCATTGGCCATTATTTACCCAGATGTTATTCCTATTCAAGATGCTTACTCATTTGAAAATTTGAATGTTGATGAAGCTGCTTTGAGGAATGTTCAATCAAGATACTTATGGGGAGATAGAACTTTTGTTAATCCCAGACTGTCTGATAAAGATAAAAAGTTAGTCATATCTAACTTTCTCAGTCAAGATCAACAAGAATTGTTACTCAATGAGATTGATAGAGTGAAAAATACATTTGAACTGGCTGTTGAAATACTGAAACAATTTACACCATTGATGATTGAATCTTCAAAATCATGTTCTATCACTTATCAAAGAAAGAAGAGAAAATTGAATAAAGGAAAATCTGTGATTGTTGAACAAGAAGTATCTAAAGTCAAAGAATTGACAAGGTTGGAAAGAATGGATGAAAGAATCAAAAGAAAACTTGAAAATGATCAGTTTCTAACTCCAGAAGAATAGAAAAGACAAACATAACTGATTGAACTAAATACTCAAGCTGCTCAAGGGATTCAATCATCACATGTTAATGAAGAAATATCTGATTCAGAGATGATTGAACCTCTACAAGATCTTGATGATGAAGATGATTTGAACCTAACTGTTCATAATCCTGAAACTATATCTGAAACTAAAATTGAATTGAGGTATCCAGATGAATTTTATAATGAAGTGATGAATTTTGAACTGGATGAACCCACACCTGAAGTCAAAAAGACTGTTGAATTTGCTTTTAGTAACAAGATTATGTTTTTGTTGCAAAAAGGATTTAACAAAGTTTATGCGTTGGGTAGAACAGAAGAAGAATTGGACATGGATATTCAAAAGCTAAAGACTTCAGAAACAGAAGAAGCAGATTTGATGTAGAGAAACATTTTAAAGACTTAGAGGCTAAAAATCCAAGGACTTTATTGCATTCAGTCATAGACAGAATGAAAAAGGAAGAATTGAAAGATTGGCTTTTGTCAAGAAACTATCCTTTTAGACAAATGGAGAATATGAATACTACACAACTGAGAAGGATGGTTGAAACTTTCCAAATCAAAGAGGAAGCTGAAATAAGAATGGTGAAGCTACATCCTTTTAAAGTATATTGATGTGTCTGAAAAGAAGCCAATTCCTTTACCAAGTCCATGACTGAGATCAAAGAAAAGTATAATATAAAGTCAAAAGTGGTAAGACCTTATAAGGTAGCAAAGTTTGTACCTTCATCTAAAGAAGAAATGGAGAATTGGTTTCCTAAAAAACCAATTGGGGTTAGTGTGAGATCTTTAGTTAAAAAAGGTCAAACTGTTCAAGAATTGCTTGCTAAAACTTTTGCATATTCAACCGATCATAAAGCCAAGATAATTGCATGGAAATTTGATGAAGATTTCAAAGGCTTTATAATCAAGAGAATTAATGGAGCTTGTGAGGTTTATTACTTTTTGACTCATATTGCATAGTTGGAACAGCAAGACTTGAAAGTATTGAGAAGTTTATCTTTGGTGAATCACAAGTACAGTGTCAGAGGGACATCTTGTGAATTCATGCTTGATAGACTATTTACATGTAACAAAGATTATTATTTGAGCTTGGCAAAAGCGCAAGATGCCAAATATTTCCATGAAAATCAGAAGAATACAAGAAGAAGAAGACAACTTTTGTTCATGGGCTGATCAGACAGTTTATGTTGGATGATTTTGCTAAATATCTGCCTAAACTTGAGCAACAAGGAGTAAAAGTGTTTACTGGTGATCAAACAAGTCATCCTATTCTCATATGGTTTTATGATATTGGGAATAAGGAGCTTGTATTGGTGAGAAATGTGGAAGATCAAAGTGAGGATGAAATCAGAATGTTTGGAGTATTTGAACTTAGACTTCTACATCCTTCTTATATTCACTTTTTTGGCAAAACAGAAATTTGAGAAGCTTATTGGAAAAGAATCTGTGCAAGATCTTTGTTACTTCTTGCATATGATTGAAATTTTGTCTGTTGCTTATGAAAAGATGTCATGGAGAAAAGAACTTTTATCTTTGAATGTTGGGACTTTAAAGATAACAAGCATCAAATCTTTAGAGATCAATAACAGAAGAAATTTGGTGATTAAGTGTGCTACAAGAAGTGAAGAGATGTTTACAAAAGATGATATCCTTAATCTTGCACAAGAAACTATTGAAGAAATGAGTCAAATGCCAATAATAGTGAAGGTGGATAAACACTCTAAAGTTGCTGATCAGTTTACACATTATTAAAGCTGCAAGGGATTTTTGGTCAATCAAGCCTTTGTCAGAGTTTGTTGAAGTAAAAGAAGAAGAGATTGAAGAACTTTAAAGCATGATGATAGGGGGAGATTGTTAGTATATTTTGATCATCATAGTTAAAAGTTTTGAAGAAAAACAAAGATGTGTGGACAAAAGTTGAGATGTGCGGACAACTTTTGTACCAGAGATGTGCGGACAGAACTGCCATCCGCACATCATTTTAACAGTTTGTTATTTTGTTTTTCTCTTTCATGTATTGTCTCTAGCTAGTATATATAGGTTAGTATGCAGTGTATTTAGCAGACTTTTGAACACAACTTACTGCAATTACACCTTATGTACACATAGTTAATGAGATCAATACAAAGCATTTATTAGTAAATCTTCTGTTCATTCAATGTTTGTTTTGCTTGATTGAGATTATGTTTGTGGATTAGTTTAAAAGATTCACTGAGCTCTAATCTGACCTGATACGGATCCACACCTTTGAACGTCATACGGCAACTTGAGACATCCTACGACTATGTACGCCATATTAGAACCATGAAAAGCACGTTAGTAGAATGTTGGATGCCTTACAACTCCTAACAACACCTTACAACACTGTTTGAAACCCTAAAACTCCTTAATAAACCTAATGAATTCGTCCAAGTCCTTTGAACATCGTACAACAACTCAGGAGATGTTAAAGCTCAGTATGCGACACTAGCAACATGAAAAGCATGCTAGAACAATGTAGGACGCGTAACAACTCCTAAGAACACCTTACACCACCGTACGAAACTTTAAAACTCCATAATAAACCTAATGAATTCACCCGAGTACTATGAACATCGTACATCAACCTATGACATCTTACGACTCGGTATGCCATATTAGCACCCTGAAAAGTACGTTAGTGTGATGTTGGACGCCTTACAACTCCTAACAACACCTTACAACACCGTACGAAACCTTAAAACCTCATAATACACCTAATGAATTCGTCCGAGTCCTTTAAACCTCGTACGACAAGTTTGGACATCTTAAGACTTTGTATGCCATATTAGCACCAAGAAAAGCACGTTAGTATAATGTAGGACAACTTAAAACTCCTAACAACACCTTACAACACCGTACAAAACCTTAAAACTCAATACTAAACCTAATGAATTCATCTAATTCCTTTGAACATCGTACGACAACTCAGGAAATGTTACGGCACAGTATGCATTATTAACAATATGAAAAGCACGTTAGAATAATGTAGGACGCGTAACAACTCCTAAGAACACCTTACATCATGATACGAAACTTTAAAACTCCATAATAAACCTAATGAATTCGTCCGACTCCTTTGAACATCATACGACAACTTAGCACATCTTACGACTCTGTATGCCATATTAACACCTTGAAAAGCACGTTAGTTTGATGTTGGACGCCTTAAAACTCCTAACAACACCTTACAACACCGTACGAAACATTAAAAATCCATAATAAACCAAATGAATTCGTACGAGTCCTTTAAACATCGTAAGGCATCTTAGGACATCTTACGTCTCCTTATGACACATTAGCAACTCGAAAAGAACGTTAGTATAATGTAGGATGCCTTACAGCCTCTATGAACACCTTACATCACCGTACGAAATGTTAAAACTCCATAATACTCCTAATGAATTTGTCCGAGTCCTTTGAACGTCATACGGTAACTTAAGACATCTTACGACTATGTATGCCATATTAGCACCATGAAAAGCACGTTAGTAGAATGACGGATGCCTTACAACTCCTAACAACACCTTACAACACCGTACGAAACCTTAAAACTCCTTAATAAACTTAATGAATTCGTCGAAGTCCTTGGAACATCGTACGACAACTCAGGTGATGTTAAAGCTCAGTATGCGACACTAGCAACATGAAAAGCACGTTAGAATAATGTAGGACGCGTAACATCTCCTAAGAACACCTTACATCACCGTACGAAACTTTAAAACTCCATAATAAACCTAATGAATTCGCCCAAGTCCTTTGAACATCGTACGGCAACTTAGGACATCTTACGTCTCTGCATGCCATATTAACACCTTGAAAAGCACGTTACTTTGATGTTGGACGCCTTACAACTCCTAACAACACCTTACAACACCGTACGAAACATTGAAAATCCATAATAAACCTAATGAATTCGTACGAGTCCTTTGAACACAGTACGACATCTTATGACATCTTACGTCTCCTTATGACACATTAGCAACTCGAAAAGAACGTTAGTATAATGTATGATGCCTTACAGCCTCTATGAACACCTTACATCACCGTACGAAACGTTAAAACTCCATAATACAACTAATGAATTCGTCCGAGTCCTTTGAACGTCATACGACAATATAAGACATCTTACGACTATGTATGCCATATTAGCACCATGAAAAGCATGTTAGTAGAATGTTGGATGCCTTACAACTCCTAACAACACCTTACAACACCGTACGAAACCTTAAAACTCAATACTAAACCTAACGAGTTCGTCGAAGTCCTTTGAACATCGTACGAGAACTCAGAAGATGTTAAAGCTCAGTATGCGTCACTAGCAGCATGAAAAGCACGTTAGAATAATGTAGGACGCGTAATAACTCCTAAGAACACCTTACATCACCATCCGAAACTTTAAAACTCCATAATAAACCTAATGAGTTATCCCGATTCCTTTGAACATCATACGACAACTTAGCACATCTTACGACTCTGTATGCCATATTAACACCTTGAAAAGCACGTTAGTTTGATGTTGGACGCCTTAAAACTCCTAACAACACCTTACAACACCGTACGAAACATTAAAAATCCATAATAAACCAAATGAATTCGTACGAGTCCTTTAAACATCGTAAGGCATCTTAGGACATCTTACGTCTCCTTATGACACATTAGCAACTCGAAAAGAACGTTAGTATAATGTAGGATGCCTTACAGCCTCTATGAAC
This sequence comes from Tagetes erecta, assembly GCA_030867185.1. Classification (NCBI taxonomy): domain Eukaryota; kingdom Viridiplantae; phylum Streptophyta; class Magnoliopsida; order Asterales; family Asteraceae; genus Tagetes; species Tagetes erecta. Next base: position 38,863,362 of record CM061487.1, on the reverse strand, counting down.
ACCTTACATCACCGTACGAAATGTTAAAACTCCATAATACTCCTAATGAATTCGTCCGAGTCCTTTGAACGTCATACGGTAACTTAAGACATCTTACGACTATGTATGCCATATTAGCACCATGAAAAGCACGTTAGTAGAATGACGGATGCCTTACAACTCCTAACAACACCTTACAACACCGTACGAAACCTTAAAACTCCTTAATAAACTTAATGAATTCATCGAAGTCCTTGGAACATCGTACGACAACTCAGGTGATGTTAAAGCTCAGTATGCGACACTAGCAACATGAAAAGCACGTTAGAATAATGTAGGACGCGTAACATCTCCTAAGAACACCTTACATCACCATCCGAAACTTTAAAACTCCATAATAAACCTAATGAGTTATCCCGATTCCTTTGAACATCATACGACAACTTAGCACATCTTACGACTCTGTATGCCATATTAACACCTTGAAAAGCACGTTAGTTTGATGTTGGACGCCTTAAAACTCCTAACAACACCTTACAACACTGTACGAAACATTAAAAATCCATAATAAACCAAATGAATTCGTACGAGTCCTTTAAACATCGTAAGGCATCTTAGGACATCTTACGTCTCCTTATGACACATTAGCAACTCGAAAAGAACGTTAGTATAATGTAGGATGCCTTACAGCCTCTATGAACACCTTACATCACCGTACGAAATGTTAAAACTCCATAATACTCCTAATGAATTTGTCCGAGTCCTTTGAACGTCATACGGTAACTTAAGACATCTTACGACTATGTATGCCATATTAGCACCATGAAAAGCACGTTAGTAGAATGACGGATGCCTTACAACTCCTAACAACACCTTACAACACCGTACGAAACCTTAAAACTCCTTAATAAACTTAATGAATTCGTCGAAGTCCTTGGAACATCGTACGACAACTCAGGTGATGTTAAAGCTCAGTATGCGACACTAGCAACATGAAAAGCACGTTAGAATAATGTAGGACGCGTAACATCTCCTAAGAACACCTTACATCACCGTACGAAACTTTAAAACTCCATAATAAACCTAATGAATTCGCCCAAGTCCTTTGAACATCGTACAACAACTTAGGACATCTTACGTCTCTGCATGCCATATTAACACCTTGAAAAGCACGTTACTTTGATGTTGGACGCCTTACAACTCCTAACAACACCTTACAACACCGTACGAAACATTGAAAATCCATAATAAACCTAATGAATTCGTACGAGTCCTTTGAACACAGTACGACATCTTATGACATCTTACGTCTCCTTATGACACATTAGCAACTCGAAAAGAACGTTAGTATAATGTATGATGCCTTACAGCCTCTATGAACACCTTACATCACCGTACGAAACGTTAAAACTCCATAATACAACTAATGAATTCGTCCGAGTCCTTTGAACGTCATACGACAATATAAGACATCTTACGACTATGTATGCCATATTAGCACCATGAAAAGCATGTTAGTAGAATGTTGGATGCCTTACAACTCCTAACAACACCTTACAACACCGTACGAAACCTTAAAACTCAATACTAAACCTAACGAGTTCGTCGAAGTCCTTTGAACATCGTACGAGAACTATGAAGATGTTAAAGCTCAGTATGCGTCACTAGCAGCATGAAAAGCACGTTAGAATAATGTAGGACGCGTAATAACTCCTAAGAACACCTTACATCACCATCCGAAACTTTAAAACTCCATAATAAACCTAATGAGTTATCCCGATTCCTTTGAACATCATACGACAACTTAGCACATCTTACGACTCTGTATGCCATATTAACACCTTGAAAAGCACGTTAGTTTGATGTTGGACGCCTTAAAACTCCTAACAACACCTTACAACACCGTACGAAACATTAAAAATCCATAATAAACCAAATGAATTCGTACGAGTCCTTTAAACATCGTAAGGCATCTTAGGACATCTTACGTCTCCTTATGACACATTAGCAACTCGAAAAGAACGTTAGTATAATGTAGGATGCCTTACAGCCTCTATGAACACCTTACATCACCGTACGAAATGTTAAAACTCCATAATACTCCTAATGAATTCGTCCGAGTCCTTTGAACGTCATACGGTAACTTAAGACATCTTACGACTATGTATGCCATATTAGCACCATGAAAAGCACGTTAGTAGAATGACGGATGCCTTACAACTCCTAACAACACCTTACAACACCGTACGAAACCTTAAAACTCCTTAATAAACTTAATGAATTCGTCGAAGTCCTTGGAACATCGTACGACAACTCAGGTGATGTTAAAGCTCAGTATGCGACACTAGCAACATGAAAAGCACGTTAGAATAATGTAGGACGCGTAACATCTCCTAAGAACACCTTACATCACCGTACGAAACTTTAAAACTCCATAATAAACCTAATGAATTCGCCCAAGTCCTTTGAACATCGTACAACAACTTAGGACATCTTACGTCTCTGCATGCCATATTAACACCTTGAAAAGCACGTTACTTTGATGTTGGACGCCTTACAACTCCTAACAACACCTTACAACACCGTACGAAACATTGAAAATCCATAATAAACCTAATGAATTCGTACGAGTCCTTTGAACACAGTACGACATCTTATGACATCTTACGTCTCCTTATGACACATTAGCAACTCGAAAAGAACGTTAGTATAATGTATGATGCCTTACAGCCTCTATGAACACCTTACATCACCGTACGAAACGTTAAAACTCCATAATACAACTAATGAATTCGTCCGAGTCCTTTGAACGTCATACGACAATATAAGACATCTTACGACTATGTATGCCATATTAGCACCATGAAAAGCATGTTAGTAGAATGTTGGATGCCTTACAACTCCTAACAACACCTTACAACACCGTACGAAACCTTAAAACTCAATACTAAACCTAACGAGTTCGTCGAAGTCCTTTGAACATCGTACGAGAACTCAGAAGATGTTAAATCTCAGTATGCGTCACTAGCAGCATGAAAAGCACGTTAGAATAATGTAGGACGCGTAATAACTCCTAAGAACACCTTACATCACCATCCGAAACTTTAAAACTCCATAATAAACCTAATGAGTTATCCCGATTCCTTTGAACATCATACGACAACTTAGCACATCTTACGACTCTGTATGCCATATTAACACCTTGAAAAGCACGTTAGTTTGATGTTGGACGCCTTAAAACTCCTAACAACACCTTACAACACCGTACGAAACATTAAAAATCCATAATAAACCAAATGAATTCGTACGAGTCCTTTAAACATCGTAAGGCATCTTAGGACATCTTACGTCTCCTTATGACACATTAGCAACTCGAAAAGAACGTTAGTATAATGTAGGATGCCTTACAGCCTCTATGAACACCTTACATCACCGTACGAAATGTTAAAACTCCATAATACTCCTAATGAATTTGTCCGAGTCCTTTGAACGTCATACGGTAACTTAAGACATCTTACGACTATGTATGCCATATTAGCACCATGAAAAGCACGTTAGTAGAATGACGGATGCCTTACAACTCCTAACAACACCTTACAACACCGTACGAAACCTTAAAACTCCTTAATAAACTTAATGAATTCGTCGAAGTCCTTGGAACATCGTACGACAACTCAGGTGATGTTAAAGCTCAGTATGCGACACTAGCAACATGAAAAGCAGGTTAGAATAATGTAGGACGCGTAACATCTCCTAAGAACACCTTACATCACCGTACGAAACTTTAAAACTCCATAATAAACCTAATGAATTCGCCCAAGTCCTTTGAACATCGTACGACAACTTAGGACATCTTACGTCTCTGCATGCCATATTAACACCTTGAAAAGCACGTTACTTTGATGTTGGACGCCTTACAACTCCTAACAACACCTTACAACACCGTACGAAACATTGAAAATCCATAATAAACCTAATGAATTCGTACGAGTCCTTTGAACACAGTACGACATCTTATGACATCTTACGTCTCCTTATGACACATTAGCAACTCGAAAAGAACGTTAGTATAATGTATGATGACTTACAGCCTCTATGAACACCTTACATCCCCGTACGAAACGTTAAAACTCCATAATACAACTAATGAATTCGTCCGAGTCCTTTGAACGTCATACGACAATATAAGACATCTTACGACTATGTATGCCATATTAGCACCATGAAAAGCATGTTAGTAGAATGTTGGATGCCTTACAACTCCTAACAACACCTTACAACACCGTACGAAACCTTAAAACTCAATACTAAACCTAACGAGTTCGTCGAAGTCCTTTGAACATCGTACGAGAACTCAGAAGATGTTAAAGCTCAGTATGCGTCACTAGCAGCATGAAAAGCACGTTAGAATAATGTAGGACGCGTAATAACTCCTAAGAACACCTTACATCACCATCCGAAACTTTAAAACTCCATAATAAACCTAATGAGTTATCCCGATTCCTTTGAACATCATACGACAACTTAGCACATCTTACGACTCTGTATGCCATATTAACACCTTGAAAAGCACGTTAGTTTGATGTTGGACGCCTTAAAACTCCTAACAACACCTTACAACACCGTACGAAACATTAAAAATCCATAATAAACCAAATGAATTCGTACGAGTCCTTTAAACATCGTAAGGCATCTTAGGACATCTTACGTCTCCTTATGACACATTAGCAACTCGAAAAGAACGTTAGTATAATGTAGGATGCCTTACAGCCTCTATGAACACCTTACGTCACCGTACGAAATTTTAAAACTCCATAATACTCCTAATGAATTCGTCCGAGTCCTTTGAACGTCATACGGTAACTTAAGACATCTTACGACTATGTATGCCATATAAGCACCATGAAAAGCACGTTAGTAGAATGACGGATGCCTTACAACTCCTAACAACACCTTACAACACCGTACGAAACCTTAAAACTCCTTAATAAACTTAATGAATTCGTCGAAGTCCTTGGAACATCTTACGACAACTCAGGTGATGTTAAAGCTCAGTATGCGACACTAGCAACATGAAAAGCACGTTAGAATAATGTAGGACGCGTAACATCTCCTAAGAACACCTTACATCACCGTACGAAACTTTAAAACTCCATAATAAACCTAATGAATTCGCCCAAGTCCTTTGAACATCGTACGACAACTTAGGACATCTTACGTCTCTGCATGCCATATTAACACCTTGAAAAGCATGTTACTTTGATGTTGGACGCCTTACAACTCCTAACAACACCTTACAACACCGTACGAAACATTGAAAATCCATAATAAACCTAATGAATTCGTACGAGTCCTTTGAACATAGTACGACATCTTACGTCTCCTTATGACACATTAGCAACTCGAAAAGAACGTTAGTATAATGTATGATGCCTTACAGCCTCTATGAACACCTTACATCACCGTACGAAACGTTAAAACTCCATAATACAACTAATGAATTCGTCCGAGTCCTTTGAACGTCATACGACAATATAAGACATCTTACGACTATGTATGCCATATTAGCACCATGAAAAGCATGTTAGTAGAATGTTGGATGCCTTACAACTCCTAACAACACCTTACAACACCGTACGAAACCTTAAAACTCAATACTAAACCTAACTAGTTCGTCGAAGTCCTTTGAACATCGTACGAGAACTCAGAAGATGTTAAAGCTCAGTATGCGACACTAGCAGCATGAAAAGCACGTTAGAATAATGTAGGACGCGTAATAACTCCTAAGAACACCTTACATCACCATCCGAAACTTTAAAACTCCATAATAAACCTAATGAGTTATCCCGATTCCTTTGAACATCATACGACAACTTAGCACATCTTACGACTCTGTATGCCATATTAACACCTTGAAAAGCACGTTAGTTTGATGTTGGACGCCTTAAAACTCCTAACAACACCTTACAACACCGTACGAAACATTAAAAATCCATAATAAACCAAATGAATTCGTACGAGTCCTTTAAACATCGTAAGGCATCTTAGGACATCTTACGTCTCCTTATGACACATTAGCAACTCGAAAAGAACGTTAGTATAATGTAGGATGCCTTACAGCCTCTATGAACACCTTACATCACCGTACGAAATGTTAAAACTCCATAATACTCCTAATGAATTTGTCCGAGTCCTTTGAACGTCATACGGTAACTTAAGACATCTTACGACTATGTATGCCATATTAGCACCATGAAAAGCACGTTAGTAGAATGACGGATGCCTTACAACTCCTAACAACACCTTACAACACCGTACGAAACCTTAAAACTCCTTAATAAACTTAATGAATTCGTCGAAGTCCTTGGAACATCGTACGACAACTCAGGTGATGTTAAAGCTAAGTATGCGACACTAGCAACATGAAAAGCACGTTTGAATAATGTAGGACGCGTAACATCTCCTAAGAACACCTTACATCACCGTACGAAACTTTAAAACTCCATAATAAACCTAATGAATTCGCCCAAGTCCTTTGAACATCGTACGACAACTTAGGACATCTTACGTCTCTGCATGCCATATTAACACCTTGAAAAACACGTTACTTTGATGTTGGACGCCTTACAACTCCTAACAACACCTTACAACACCGTACGAAACATTAAAAATCCATAATAAACCTAATGAATTCGTACGAGTCCTTTGAACATAGTACGACATCTTATGACATCTTACGTCTCCTTATGACACATTAGCAACTCGAAAACAACGTTAGTATAATGTAGGATGCCTTACAGCCTCTATGAACACCTTACATCACCGTACGAAACGTTAAAACTCCATAATACACCTAATGAATTCGTCTGAGTCCTTTGAACGTCTTACGACAACTTAAGACATCTTACGACTATGTATGCCATATTAGCACCATGAAAAGCATGTTAGTAGAATGTTGGATGCCTTACAACTCCTAACAACACCTTAGAACACCGTATGAAACTTTAAAACTCCCTAATAAACCTAATGAATTCGTCAAAGTCCTTGGAACATCGTACGACAACTCAGGTGATGTTAAAGCTCAGTATGCGACACTAGCAACATGAAAAGCACGTTAGAATAATGTAGGACGCGTAACATCTCCTAAGAAAACCTTACATCACCGTACGAAACTTTAAAACTCCATAATAAACCTAATGAATTCGCCCAAGTCCTTTGAACATCGTACGACAACTTAGGACATCTTACGTCTCTGCATGCCATATTAACACCTTGAAAAGCACGTTACTTTGATGTTGGACGCCTTACATCTCCTAACAACACCTTACAACACCGTACGAAACATTAAAAATCCATAATAAACCTAATGAATTCGTACGAGTCCTTTAAACATCGTACGGCATCTTAGGACATCTTACGTCTCCTTACGACACATTAGCAACTCGAAAAGAACGTTAGTATAATGTAGGATGCCTTACAGCCTCTATGAACACCTTACATCACCGTACGAAACGTTAAAACTCCATAATACAACTAATGAATTCGTCCGAGTTCTTTGAACGTCATACGACAATATAAGACATCTTACGACTATGTATGCCATATTAGCACCATGAAAAGCATGTTAGTAGTATGTTGGATGCCTTACAACTCCTAACAACACCTTACAACACCGTACGAAACCTTAAAACTCAATACTAAACCTAACGAGTTCGTCGAAGTCCTTTGAACATCGTACGATAACTCAGAAGATGTTAAAGCTCAGTATGCGACACTAGCAGCATGAAAAGCACGTTAGAATAATGTAGGACGCGTAATAACTCCTAAGAACACCTTACATCACCATCCGAAACTTTAAAACTCCATAATAAACCTAATGAGTTATCCCGATTCCTTTGAACATCATACGACAACTTAGCACATCTTACGACTCTGTATGCCATATTAAAACCTTGAAAAGCACGTTAGTTTGATGTTGGACGCCTTAAAACTCCTAACAACACCTTACAACACCGTACGAAACATTAAAAATCCATAATAAACCAAATGAATTCGTACGAGTCATTTAAACATCGTAAGGCATCTTAGGACATCTTACGTCTCCTTATGACACATTAGCAACTCGAAAAGAACGTTAGTATAATGTAGGATGCCTTACAGCCTCTATGAACACCTTACATCACCGTACAAAATGTTAAAACTTCATAATACTCCTAATGAATTCGTCCGAGTCCTTTGAACGTCATACGGTAACTTAAGACATCTTACGACTATGTATGCCATATTAGCACCATGAAAAGCACGTTAGTAGAATGACGGATGCCTTACAACTCCTAACAACACCTTACAACACCGTACGAAACCTTAAAACTCCTTAATAAACTTAATGAACTCGTCGAAGTCCTTGGAACATCGTACGACAACTCAGGTGATGTTAAAGCTCAGTATGCGACACTAGCAACATGAAAAGCACGTTAGAATAATGTAAGACGCGTAACATCTCCTAAGAACACCTTACATCTCCGTACGAAACTTTAAAACTGCATAATAAACCTAATGAATTCGCCCAAGTCCTTTGAACATCGTGATAGGTTCAATTGGATCGTTAATATCACTCACAATGATCAGAATAATTCATACTAATAATTCTCTTTTTATATTGATGATCAAAGCAAATTTGTAGTACAAGTGCAGGAGAAAATAAATCACACACAGTTAACTCTCTCTCTAACGTGTAATAGTGATCTAGCCTCTCTCCTCACACTCTCTCACTACATGCTTTAAAGCAACAAATACTAGTTTAAGGAATATAACAAAATAGACCCTAAACTATATACAAACATATAAACAAAATACAAAGTAATCTTAACTAGGAAATAACCCTAACAGTACTCCCCCTAAGATTTATCTTTGAATCTTCAGCAAAATCTTCAGATTTTTTTTCTTCTTTGTTCAGCATCAATCTCTTTTCTACCAATCTTCTGGTTCGTCTTTGACATTCAGCAGCTCTTTTCCTTTAAATTCTTCTTGTTCCTTCAATGCTTCTTCTATGCAAGACTTGAACTTTTCAGCAATTTTGGCTTGTCGAGGTTTGGACTCATTTGTCAGAATTGGGCAGGCATTCATACGTCTTAGAGAATCCAGATTTAAACCTGCAAAGTCAATGTTAGCATAAAATTCAAACGGCATTTCCTTCCCCTTGACTTGCACTTCCAGCGTTCCTCTTCCATATATTCTCATAAACTCTATCTCTGGTATGTCAACCCTCACAAGATTAGAGTTCAGCAATGCCTTTCGTACACGAATCTTTTCAGTTGCAGCAGCTATCACTTCTATCATCACCACGAATAACTTCCTATCAGCTTCAGCAAGTTTATCTTTACACTTCTCCATTCTGCAACTTCTTAAATAATCAATATAGGATGGATGAAGCAGCTTCAACTCAAAAGTACTAAATAGAGTAATCATGTCTTTATCCCAATCTTCCAAATTCCAAACAAGCTTCAACTCAAAAGTTTCTTGATTATAGAAGACTCTAAGTATAGGCTTTGTCATTTGCGAACCATCAATCACTTTCAATCCTGGATTCGTCACCTTATCAAAGTACTCATCCGAAAATTCCTCCAAGTACATGTCTTCACTAACAACCAATCTCTTTTTCTTTCTTTCTTTCTTTGCTTGCACATAAGCTGTATCTTCCTGTTGGCCTCTGAAATCAAGATACTTCGGTGATCTGGCTATCCCGGCATCAAGCAGCATTGCACATTTATCACCACGCTCAGCATGCGTGTGATTTATCAACCTGAGTTTGTGCAGCTCTTTTAAATCTTGTACTTCCAGTTTGAAAATGCTAGAGTAATAATGATATACGTCACATAAACCATTAACTCTCTTTATCATGAACGCATCAAACACTTCATCGTATTTCCATGCAATTATCTTCACCTTCTTGTTCTTTTCTGGCACAATCATTGAATCAAGTAATTCAGCGATTGACTGACCCTTACTCAGCAGTGACCTCACCACATCACCTGCTGTGGCTGATTTATGCCATGATTCACGAACATCCATCGGTATGTTATAAGATTTGACTTCACTTGGAAACATATCCATCAATTCGTGCCTTTTCTTGTGAGCATTTTCAGGTAAAGCCATCACCGGTATCTCCTTCGGTCCAAGAACTTTGTATCTCTTTGTCAGCTCGAAATATTGAGGGTTGTTGTAGTCCAAATAAAACATACGATTGTTCATTTTTTCGGTCTTCATAAAGCTAACAACAATCTTCCTCAGTGACTCAGATTTCAACCTCTTCAAAGTTCTATATGGATAATTCCTTGAGCTCAGCCAACTTCGCATATCTGTACTTGACATTTCTTCCGGATTTTGGTGATACAATTCAGTTGGAGGCAAATCTTCTATATTCAAACTTTCTTGCAATGGAGTCCATTCACCCATCTCAATAATAAATTCCTTTTTATCAGCTTCGGTTTTGTCTTGGGCAATCAAACACTTTTCATATTCTTCATTTATCTGGCTCACAGTCAACCCATTCAAAAACACAGAATTATACTTCATCCTCTCAAGATAAGCAAATCTTTGATCTAAATCATCTGGAATCTCTTCAACAACATTAGTTTCTGGCTCAGCTTCATTTTCAGATTCAGTGAAGTCTATATCGTCCAAATCATCTAAAGCTTCAATCATAGGTGCATTGTCAGTTTGAACCGGCTCAAACTGACTTGCAACTTCAGGTACAATTTCAGGCACATTCTCCATAATTTCAGCAACTTCAGATACTTTTTCAATAGATTCAACAGTTTCAGGCACTTCTACAACAACAGTTTCGGCTCAATCTGAACTGGTTTAGCAATTTCTGCTTCAGTCACAGTCTCATCAAGTATCTCAGTCTCAACTACAGCTACAGATTGAATCGGCTCAATCTGCACTGTCTCATCAATCCTTGCCTTTTTCGAAATGCCTTCATCATCCATAATCTCTGGTATAGCGTCTAACTTCCTTTTTCCCTCAGCTTTGTCAGTATTGACAGTTTCAGCAACAGCTTCATCGGGAATGATGATTGGAGATTCCACCCTTATACCAACATTTGTAGTACCTCGTGCTCTAGTAAGGTAAACTTTTGGTATTTGCATTACTTCAGTCGTTTCAACAACTTCATCTGAAAAATCTTTATCAGATGTTGAACCAGATTTCTTCGGTTTGGTTTCTTCCAGCCATTTCTCTAACATCTCTTTTTCATGATTCAACGTGTTGCATTCAGCCCTTATCTCTGTGTAATCGAACTTCAGATTCTCATACTCTTCTTTCAGTGTTTCATAATCAATCTTCATCTTTTCATGCTCAGCCACCAACTTAACATGATCTGCGTCCAACTCTTTGAAAGTTTTCAAATTCTGATTATGAATATCCCAAAATTCTTCAAACCTTTTCTTTTTCCTCTCATTAGAAGCTTTCAACATTTCATTTGCCTCTAACAGTTTTTGTACCATCTCTTCTAACTCAGCAATCTTTTTCTCATTCTCTGTTTCATCAACACTTGACATAAAATTTGGTGAAGACTCCAAACTTTGTTCAATGTTTTGTGCAATAGGTGATGATGTGGTGGGTATATCAACAGTAGTAGGATCAGTAACGCCAGCATCAGCTTCTTCAACTATCTGTGCAATAGTTTCAGCTTCGGCCATTACCTCCTGAGCTATCTGAATTACATCTATCTCTTCAGTCTCAATCACATTCGGTTCCTCTACAATCACAGACTCTATTACTGTTTTCGATCTTTTTCTTCTAACATACTGAACAGTAATATCCTTTGGAATTTCAGCAACTACTTCTTCTTCAACAGAAGCAACCTCAACAGGTTCTTCTATCACAACAGGCTCAATGACTTTAACATTCTCAGTCTCCAATTCCATCGGTTCAGTTGTTTCAACAATCTTTGCCTCCTCTGAATTAGATTCAGATTCAGCACCTTCATTACCACCATCATCATTATCATCATCCTGACCATCATCACTATCACTGTCACCATTTTCACCATCATCACTATCATCTTCTTCTTCATTCTCAGACTCATTTTCATCCTCTGGATGACGAGCAAAGTACTCATCATCATCTAACAAATTATCAGGCATCTCATCCACCAAATCATGAGGATTTACAATCTCACCATGAGAAATATGATAATACACATCTTCAACATCTTCTTCAATATTTGCTATATCTCTCATATAGTCAAATAAATCCACATTAGGCACATTTCCGATACTCATCTTTCTGTAAGATAGATCGTTCATGTCCTCAGTATATAAAATACCTCCAGTATAACCTTCAGTTCTGATGATAGGATAGGCAACATTAATCATCAGTTGTAAGAATCTCGGGTACATGAGAAACTTAAACCTCTTGCCTTTTACCAAATTGAACACAAACCCATTCATGATCCATCTTGACATATTGAATGGTTTATTCTCAGCTATGGCAACAATCGGGGATGCTATGTCTGATGGGAAATTGTCAAAACCTGCACTCCTCCTTGACATGCACTGTTGGACAACATAGCACAACAACTAATACTTCTTTCCCAACTTCGCCCTATAAAATTGTGACTTTGGAAATACATGTGGATGCCCCATATTAACAAAACACGATTGACACTCTGCCATGGTCAATTCATCATTCATACCAACTTCATCTTCATCTATTCTCAGGGCATTTCTGATGGCTTCTTCAGAGACTGTCAATACCATATCTCTAGTAATATTCCCTCTAACAACAACAACACCATTATCATCTCTAATAACCTCTGCTGTCCTCCAAAAACTCTTAATCAGCCTTGCATATATGACCGGTTTGGCACACATAGCATACACATACTTCATTCTCTTTATAAACTTGATCATATCTCTGTATCCATCAGTTTCAGGGATAGATTCATCTAGACATGCCACCAAATTGTGTTTGGGCTCAAACTTTAGATTCTCCATCTGTCAAAACAAACACAAAACATAAACAAGACAAATGTGTTAGATTCTTCATTTAAAAACATAAACAAAGTGTATGAACAAAAGTTAAGAAGAAAAACATTCACATAATCATTTTAACCCTAAATTGATCTAACAAACTGATTTTCATCATTTTGATCAAAACAACTTTTGAATTTTAATGATTATACAACATTTTTCAAATTAACAGTTTAACACTTAAGCACAATTTTGACATTTGTATGATGAAGTTGTTTATCATATTTTAGTTCTGTTTTAACAAGGATTTGTCACTTTTAAACAAATATTTCATCATTTTGATGTTGAACATTTAAGAGCTTCAAAGTTCAACAATGGCGATTTTAACAGTTATGGCAATTTTGATTGTTTCAGTTGGTTTTAAGGTGTTTTAGTGCAAATGAGTGATTGATTGTTGATGATCGACAGATTTTATACTTAAAACAACATTCGATTTTGGTTTTAACACACACAATCAAAGTGTCGATTCAATGATCAAAACACTGTTCATCATCGTTTTTCATTTTATCGGTCGATTTGCAGGTTTATCAAGGTGAAGACAAATAATCACTACCTTATTCAATCGATCAACCTTGTTACAGAGCAAAACGATTGAATATGATAACAGACGATTTAAGTACAGAGTGTTTGCTTGAATGTGAATGTGAAAAAATGATAAGTGTTTGTGAAGAGGCAGGTTTTTATATCGTTAAAAATTTAGGTCAAAATTTGAGGTGTCGGGTCAACAAAATGGGACGGGCAAGCTTAAAAAGCCCAATAAGCCTTGCCGGGTCAAGCACTGTAGATCCGTGTCATGCACTGTTGTGACGGGTCATGTACTGTTGGGACAAGTCACACATGTGAAACACACTTGACGGGTCAAACACTGTAGAGAGGGGTAAGTCACTGTAGTGACGGGTAAGGGTTAGGAACAACTACACCTGATGGGTTTTATTCATCATCCGGCAGAATAGTAATCTTCAAAACATCACCCGGCAACCTTTCTTCATCACCCGGCAACACAGTTGCTTTTCTTTCATCCGGCTTGCTTTCTTCATCACCCGGCAACATAGTTGTCTTCTATATCACCCGGCATGCTTTTCTTCATTACCCGGCAACATAGTGTCATACACTTTACACGGCAAGAAGATTTCTCTTTTACCTGGCTGTATAGTAAACACTTGTCACCCGGCAGATATCTATGACCTTCACCCGGCTGTATTTGACATGTTCATTGCCCGGCTGTACAGTAGTCATAATATCTTCACCTTTTTCTCAATCACCCGGCTTGTATCAAACATATAACTTTACCCGGCTGAACAGTGTGTTCATTACCCGGCAGAACAGTTGTATCTGATATCTTTGCCCGGCTACAACACTTTGCGATTTTTCTTCACTTTTCTCGTCTGTTGACTTTTTCAACGGCATTTATTGCACCTGGAAACATTCTCGACACATTAATTAGACAAGATATCCTTAAAAAGAATTTGTCATATTAATTATCAACAATATTAAAACAAGTCAATAACATTAAAATTTCAATTAAATTCATTTTTCTTTTTCTTTTTCAAAAATGTTTTTGCACAACCAAATTTTCTGTATCCCGAAGCAATTTCTGAAAATCATATTGCAAGACCTTGGGTTTGTTTTTAACACATCCAATACTTTTGCTTTTCATACCACATAATCTTGTTCATTCAAAACACACTTATTCAAAATATTTTTGATTTTTGTAGATATTTTTCTTCATCAATTTATTCTCCCCCTAAACTTGAAATTTCTTGAAATTTTTAAGTTTAACAGGATGTTGATGTGTCAATAATGATTCCAAATGTCTGCACACACAAAGCACACACATTAAAATAAAGACATATGCAATGCAATGAATCAAAATATCGCAGTGAGATCATACCATACATTATCTGAACATGTTTTGCAGGTTTTGAATAGACATTTGACTTATGTTTGATTGAGTGATGATATTAAAACATACCAATTAGCTCGAGTTGACACACCTACTTTTTCAGTATCATGATGATATTTAAGGTTCGGTTAAAATGTTTTATGTGACCCACAAGTATACATATGTCAACATATTTCCTTATCAATCACTACCTGAATGCATATTGCACAAAACCTGGTCACTTACAGTCATACACAGTGTGGAATTTGGGTTCTATTCGGATTTGGTCCACTTTGGGACTTCTTTTTAATTCCATCTTTGGGAATTTTTCTTTCCTATCGTTCCCCTTGGGAATCTTCTTAATTCCTTTTTGGAATTTTGTTTGGTGTTGGTCCACATTTGGGACTCTTTTTGTTCCATTTTGGAATCTTTTGCTGCATCTTGAAGCTCAAAAGAGACTTCGTGTGAGACTTCAGGTCTGTGGGTACCACAACAAAGAAGCTCACGATGCGGTTCATCACACTGAATAGACTACATCGTTACCCGATCATGCACAACTATCATTACAAGAAATGTATCAAAAGATATATATCTAGACATGTATAACAATGGAACTTAACACAAAGAACATTAAGTTTATGTTTGTCAACAATCAACTTACTTGTTCAGTCTAATTGCCTGAGCTGTCTAGCACATCAATTAACATTAGTTTCTGGCTCAGCTTCATTTTCAGATTCAGTGAAGTCTATATCGTCCAAATCATCTAAAGCTTCAATCATAGGTGCATTGTCAGTTTGAACCGGCTCAAACTGACTTGCAACTTCAGGTACAATTTCAGGCACATTCTCCATAATTTCAGCAACTTCAGATACTTTTTCAATAGATTCAACAGTTTCAGGCACTTCTACAACAACAGTTTCGGCTCAATCTGAACTGGTTTAGCAATTTCTGCTTCAGTCACAGTCTCATCAAGTATCTCAGTCTCAACTACAGCTACAGATTGAATCGGCTCAATCTGCACTGTCTCATCAATCCTTGCCTTTTTCGAACTGCCTTCATCATCCATAATCTCTGGTATAGCGTCTAACTTCCTTTTTCCCTCAGCTTTGTCAGTATTGACAGTTTCAGCAACAGCTTCATCGGGAATGATGATTGGAGATTCCACCCTTATACCAACATTTGTAGTACCTCGTGCTCTAGTAAGGTAAACTTTTGGTATTTGCATTACTTCAGTCGTTTCAACAACTTCATCTGAAAAATCTTTATCAGATGTTGAACCAGATTTCTTCGGTTTGGTTTCTTCCAGCCATTTCTCTAACATCTCTTTTTCATGATTCAACGTGTTGCATTCAGCCCTTATCTCTGTGTAATCGAACTTCAGATTCTCATACTCTTCTTTCAGTGTTTCATAATCAATCTTCATCTTTTCATGCTCAGCCACCAACTTAACATGATCTGCGTCCAACTCTTTGAAAGTTTTCAAATTCTGATTATGAATATCCCAAAATTCTTCAAACCTTTTCTTTTTCCTCTCATTAGAAGCTTTCAACATTTCATTTGCCTCTAACAGTTTTTGTACCATCTCTTCTAACTCAGCAATCTTTTTCTCATTCTCTGTTTCATCAACACTTGACATAAAATTTGGTGAAGACTCCAAACTTTGTTCAATGTTTTGTGCAATAGGTGATGATGTGGTGGGTATATCAACAGTAGTAGGATCAGTAACGCCAGCATCAGCTTCTTCAACTATCTGTGCAATAGTTTCAGCTTCGGCCATTACCTCCTGAGCTATCTGAATTACATCTATCTCTTCAGTCTCAATCACATTCGGTTCCTCTACAATCACAGACTCTATTACTGTTTTCGATCTTTTTCTTCTAACATACTGAACAGTAATATCCTTTGGAATTTCAGCAACTACTTCTTCTTCAACAGAAGCAACCTCAACAGGTTCTTCTATCACAACAGGCTCAATGACTTTAAAATTCTCAGTCTCCAATTCCATCGGTTCAGTTGTTTCAACAATCTTTGCCTCCTCTGAATTAGATTCAGATTCAGCACCTTCATTACCACCATCATCATTATCATCATCCTGACCATCATCACTATCACTGTCACCATTTTCACCATCATCACTATCATCTTCTTCTTCATTCTCAGACTCATTTTCATCCTCTGGATGACGAGCAAAGTACTCATCATCATCTAACAAATTATCAGGCATCTCATCCACCAAATCATGAGGATTTACAATCTCACCATGAGAAATATGATAATACACATCTTCAACATCTTCTTCAATATTTGCTATATCTCTCATATAGTCAAATAAATCCACATTAGGCACATTTCCGATACTCATCTTTCTGTAAGATAGATCGTTCATGTCCTCAGTATATAAAATACCTCCAGTATAACCTTCAGTTCTGATGATAGGATAGGCAACATTAATCATCAGTTGTAAGAATCTCGGGTACATGAGAAACTTAAACCTCTTGCCTTTTACCAAATTGAACACAAACCCATTCATGATCCATCTTGACATATTGAATGGTTTATTCTCAGCTATGGCAACAATCGGGGATGCTATGTCTGATGGGAAATTGTCAAAACCTGCACTCCTCCTTGACATGCACTGTTGGACAACATAGCACAACAACTAATACTTCTTTCCCAACTTCGCCCTATAAAATTGTGACTTTGGAAATACATGTGGATGCCCCATATTAACAAAACACGATTGACACTCTGCCATGGTCAATTCATCATTCATACCAACTTCATCTTCATCTATTCTCAGGGCATTTCTGATGGCTTCTTCAGAGACTGTCAATACCATATCTCTAGTAATATTCCCTCTAACAACAACAACACCATTATCATCTCTAATAACCTCTGCTGTCCTCCAAAAACTCTTAATCAGCCTTGCATATATGACCGGTTTGGCACACATAGCATACACATACTTCATTCTCTTTATAAACTTGATCATATCTCTGTATCCATCAGTTTCAGGGATAGATTCATCTAGACATGCCACCAAATTGTGTTTGGGCTCAAACTTTAGATTCTCCATCTGTCAAAACAAACACAAAACATAAACAAGACAAATGTGTTAGATTCTTCATTTAAAAACATAAACAAAGTGTATGAACAAAAGTTAAGAAGAAAAACATTCACATAATCATTTTAACCCTAAATTGATCTAACAAACTGATTTTCATCATTTTGATCAAAACAACTTTTGAATTTTAATGATTATACAACATTTTTCAAATTAACAGTTTAACACTTAAGCACAATTTTGACATTTGTATGATGAAGTTGTTTATCATGTTTTAGTTCTGTTTTAACAAGGATTTGTCACTTTTAAACAAATATTTCATCATTTTGATGTTGAACATTTAAGAGCTTCAAAGTTCAACAATGGCGATTTTAACAGTTATGGCAATTTTGATTGTTTCAGTTGGTTTTAAGGTGTTTTAGTGCAAATGAGTGATTGATTGTTGATGATCGACAGATTTTATACTTAAAACAACATTCGATTTTGGTTTTAACACACACAATCAAAGTGTCGATTCAATGATCAAAACACTGTTCATCATCGTTTTTCATTTTATCGGTCGATTTGCAGGTTTATCAAGGTGAAGACAAATAATCACTACCTTATTCAATCGATCAACCTTGTTACAGAGCAAAACGATTGAATATGATAACAGACGATTTAAGTACAGAGTGTTTGCTTGAATGTGAATGTGAAAAAATGATAAGTGTTTGTGAAGAGGCAGGTTTTTATATCGTTAAAAATTTAGGTCAAAATTTGAGGTGTCGGGTCAACAAAATGGGACGGGCAAGCTTAAAAAGCCCAATAAGCCTTGCCGGGTCAAGCACTGTAGATCCGTGTCATGCACTGTTGTGACGGGTCATGTACTGTTGGGACAAGTCACACATGTGAAACACACTTGACGGGTCAAACACTGTAGAGAGGGGTAAGTCACTGTAGTGACGGGTAAGGGTTAGGAACAACTACACCTGATGGGTTTTATTCATCATCCGGCAGAATAGTAATCTTCAAAACATCACCCGGCAACCTTTCTTCATCACCCGGCAACACAGTTGCTTTTCTTTCATCCGGCTTGCTTTCTTCATCACCCGGCAACATAGTTGTCTTCTATATCACCCGGCATGCTTTTCTTCATTACCCGGCAACATAGTGTCATACACTTTACACGGCAAGAAGATTTCTCTTTTACCTGGCTGTATAGTAAACACTTGTCACCCGACAGATATCTATGACCTTCACCCGGCTGTATTTGACATGTTCATTGCCCGGCTGTAAAGTAGTCATAATATCTTCACCTTTTTCTCAATCACCCGGCTTGTATCAAACATATAACTTTACCCGGCTGAACAGTGTGTTCATTACCCGGCAGAACAGTTGTATCTGATATCTTTGCCCGGCTACAACACTTTGCGATTTTTCTTCACTTTTCTCGTCTGTTGACTTTTTCAACGGCATTTATTGCACCTGGAAACATTCTCGACACATTAATTAGACAAGATATCCTTAAAAAGAATTTGTCATATTAATTATCAACAATATTAAAACAAGTCAATAACATTAAAATTTCAATTAAATTCATTTTTCTTTTTCTTTTTCAAAAATGTTTTTGCACAACCAAATTTTCTGTATCCCGAAGCAATTTCTGAAAATCATATTGCAAGACCTTGGGTTTGTTTTTAACACATCCAATACTTTTGCTTTTCATACCACATAATCTTGTTCATTCAAAACACACTTATTCAAAATATTTTTGATTTTTGTAGATATTTTTCTTCATCAATTTATTCTCCCCCTAAACTTGAAATTTCTTGAAATTTTTAAGTTTAACAGGATGTTGATGTGTCAATAATGATTCCAAATGCCTGCACACACAAAGCACACACATTAAAATAAAGACATATGCAATGCAATGAATCAAAATATCGCAGTGAGATCATACCATACATTATCTGAACATGTTTTGCAGGTTTTGAATAGACATTTGACTTATGTTTGATTGAGTGATGATATTAAAACATACCAATTAGCTCGAGTTGACACACCTACTTTTTCAGTATCATGATGATATTTAAGGTTCGGTTAAAATGTTTTATGTGACCCACAAGTATACATATGTCAACATATTTCCTTATCAATCACTACCTGAATGCATATTGCACAAAACCTGGTCACTTACAGTCATACACAGTGTGGAATTTGGGTTCTATTCGGATTTGGTCCACTTTGGGACTTCTTTTTAATTCCATCTTTGGGAATTTTTCTTTCCTATCGTTCCCCTTGGGAATCTTCTTAATTCCTTTTTGGAATTTTGTTTGGTGTTGGTCCACATTTGGGACTCTTTTTGTTCCATTTTGGAATCTTTTGCTGCATCTTGAAGCTCAAAAGAGACTTCGTGTGAGACTTCAGGTCTGTGGGTACCACAACAAAGAAGCTCACGATGCGGTTCATCACACTGAATAGACTACATCGTTACCCGATCATGCACAACTATCATTACAAGAAATGTATCAAAAGATATATATCTAGACATGTATAACAATGGAACTTAACACAAAGAACATTAAGTTTATGTTTGTCAACAATCAACTTACTTGTTCAGTCTAATTGCCTGAGCTGTCTAGCACATCAATTAACATTCATCAGTCTTTATTAAAAATGATGTAACAAATAATGTCTAGTGTAACTATCATTTCTCACTTTGTGCAATATAGATTCTTATGACATGATATTTTCTTTTCTTTTTGATTTTATATTTTGTTTTTGCTTTTTCTTTTTCATGCACACACACAATGCACGACATAAAATAAAAGACAAAGGAATCAATACTTAACATCAACTTATTATCTTTTTGGCTTTTATATTTTCTGATTTTTGTTTAGTTTTCGAAAAATAGAATCAATCATGATTGATTAATCCTATGGATTGAATTATGAATTCAAACCGGCCTGACAAAAAGGATTTTGTGAAAAGATCTGCCAGTTGTTTGTCGGTATGAACTTTAATCAAAATTATTAAACCTTTTTCAGAGTTGTCTCTGAGAAAGTGATATCGAATTTCGATATGTTTGGTTTTTGAGTGTTGAACAGGATTAGCAGTAATGAACATAGCAGCAGTATTATCTATGTATATGAGAGTTTTGAGAAAGTTAAACCCGTAGTCAAGCAATTGGTTTTGTAACCACAAAACTTGAGAACATCCTGCAGATGCAGCGATATACTCTGCTTCAGCTGTGGATACAGAAACGTTGGTCTGCTTCTTGCATTGCCAAGAGACAAGTCTAGGACCCAGAAAATGACATCCACCAGTAGTCGATTTCCTGTCAAGAGCACACCCACCAAAATCACTGTCAGAATAACTATATAATTCAAAATTGCCTTCATAAGGATACCATAACCCAAGATTCGGTTTCCCTTTAAGGTATCTGAAAATACGTTTCACAGCAACCAGGTGCGACTCCTTTGGATCAGACTGATATCTTGCACACACACATACAGCATACATGATGTCTGGCCTTGATGCAGTAAGATACATCAGTGAACCGATCATTGATCTGTAAGTTTTTGATCCACGGATTTGCCTTTCCAATCCGGTTGTATCTTGCAGTTCACATCAGATGGAGTTCGAATTGTCTGACAATCTTGCATCTTGAACTTCTTCAACAACTTCTCAACAAATTTTGATTGATTGATGAAAATTCCGTCAGCTGATTGTTTCACTTGTAATCCAAGAAAGAAGTTAATCTCCCCATAGAACTCATATGGAATCTGCACTTCATGATTTCCTCAAATTCTTTGCACATTGACGTACTGGTCGATCCGAAGATAATATCGTCCACATAAACTTGAACACATAAGAGTTCTTCATTCTCCCTCTTCATAAACAAAGTTGGATCAATCTGTCCTCTTGTGAATCCATGTTCTAGTAAATGCTTAGATAATGTCTCATACCAGATTCTTGGAGCTTGATGTAGACCATATAGAACTTTACTCAACTTGTATACACGATGAGGATAGTCAGGATCTTCAAAACCCGGAGGTTGTCTGACATATACGTCATCTGTAATAGGTCCATACAGAAAAGCGTCTTTAACGTCCATTTGGAATACTTTAAACTTCATGAAGGAAGCATATGCAAGAAAAACGCGTATGGCTTCAAGTCTTGCGACCGGAGCAAACACTTCTTCATAATCAATGCCTTCTTCTTGAGTATATCCCTGTGCAATGAGTCTTGCTTTGTTTCTCACAACAATGCCATGTTCGTCTGGCTTGTTTTTGTACAACCATCTTGTAACAATCGCATTTTCTCCTTCAGGTAAGTCCACTAATTTCCAAACCTCTTGTTTGCGAAATTGAAGTAACTCCTCTTGCATGGCTTCAATCCAACTATTATCTTGCAACGCTTCTGAAATGTTCTTCGGCACCACTTGAGATAGAAAACATGAATAAAGACAAACGTTTGCTTGCTTAGTTTGACTTCTTGTAGTTCTCTGATTCAACGGCCCAATAATCTGAGAGACAGGATGTTTCTTGTGAATTCGATGAATTGGTATCTCATCTCCTTGCACTTGAGTCTCCAGATTAGACTGATTCAGATTCGGTAGATCTTGTAGAATGGACGAAGTATGCGGAGTGAAATTAGGAACTTGATCCGGTGAATTGATGAAGTAATCAAACGATTCTGGAATAACTTCAACATTCGGATCTGAAGATGGTTGATTTTGAACAGATCCACCATCATTAGGAGAACTTTGCGGATTAACATCCTCTTCAAGATTGTTTGATTCTTGATCTTCTTGAGAACCAGAAGGACCCGGAGCTTGACTGGATTTGACATGATCAGGATTATGAAATGACATGAACGGATACTCAGAATTGATATTTCCATCCTCGTCATTATCAGAATCGTCACTAAAGCATCCCAAGTCACCTGATTCTTTCCTTGCTTTTCCTGAAAAATCAAACAAGTTAGAATTGAAAGATTTTGATAACGAATCTAAATCAAATAACCATTCGGGACCATGCGCCACTGACGGAAACGAATTTTCTAAAAACTTTACGTTAATAGTTTCAATAACAGTATTTGTTTTGCTATTAAAAACCCGATAAGCTTTAGAAACAGACGAATAACCTAGGAAAAATCCATCGTCAGATTTTGACTCAAATTTCCCGATATGATCACTTAAATTTAGAATCGTTACAGGACAACCAAATTCTTTCAAATAAGAAATATTCGGTTTTCTTCCAAATAACAACTCATAAGATGTTTTCTGTTTATCCTGAACCAATAATGTTCTGTTTTGTACAAAACACGCAGTAGCAATAGCTTCGTCCCAGAATGTGATAGGGATTTTGGCATCTGCGAGCATGGATCTTGCTGCTTCAATTAGTGTCCGATTTTTCCGTTCCGCAACCCCGTTCTGTTGAGGCGTTCTTGGAGCACTAAATTGTCTAGCAATTCCTTTTTCTGCACAAAACAAATCAACATTAGCGTTCTTAAATTCTGTTCCATTATCACTTCGTAAAATTTTCACTTTACAATCCAACTGATTTTCAACTTTGATAATAAATTGTTTTAATAACTCCGCAGTTTCAGATTTAACATGCAAGAAATAAACCCAAGAGAATCTGGTGAAATCGTCAATGATGACAAAACAGTAAGACTTCTTTCTGATGCTTTGCACATTTGTTGGTCCAAAAAGATCCATATGTAGCATCTGCAAGGGTTTTGAAATGGAGTTTTCTAGCTTGGACTTAAAAGACATTCGGTGCTGTTTTCCTTTCAAACATGCTGGACAGAGATCAGTTGTAGAGAACTTCTTTGATGGTATTCCTACAGCGTGATTTCCAGTCACCAAACGATTCATGTTTCTGAAGTTTGAATGGCCCAGCCGTCTATGCCAAAGCTGACTCTCATCATTTGAAGCATGTGCAATGAGACAAGTAGTTTCGGTTTCAGCGTCAATCTGCGACATATCCAGCTTGTATACATCACGATCTCTTGGAGCTTTCACCACTACCCATTCATTGTCGATCTTGAAACCTGGTTTGAGTATATAACAGAAAGAATCATCAAATAAAGTTGAATACGATTTATCACAAATTTGAGATACACTTAGTAAGTTAAAGTTCAACTGTGCACAGTAGTTGACTTTATCAAAACTAATGACCCCATTCGATACGGTTCCTTCTACTGTTATCTTACCACCCGCATCACCTCCAAATGCAACGTGTGTACCATTTTTCAGCTTGAAATCCTGAAGCAAGGCATGGTTGCCTGTCATGTGCCGGCTACACCCACTATCAACGAACCATGAGTTGATAGGTCTTCTTGGGCGTACCTGCATTTCAACAATCACTTAGTTAGTTTGGTCAACCCAGGCCCACACGGTCTTGGGTTTTCCGAATCTATCTGCAATAGTAACTTGTTGATATTGAACGTTTTGAAAATTTGTTTCATTTAAGAGATTTTGATGCTGAAAACTGTTGTTTCGCCCATTGGCATTCATTGATTGCTTTCTCCTCAAAGCACTAAACCTTTCCTCTAACTTAGGATCAAGGTTATTTTCAAACTTTTGGTTTCTTACCATTAAAGCTCTTGGTTTAAAACTGTTAACCTGCATATTTCTTGAAAAGTTAGAAACAGAATTGTTTCGATTGAAATTTCTCAAAACCGGAGAATGACTTTGACTCATATTTTGAAAACCAAATGAATGATTTCTTTGAAAGTTTGAAAACGGAGTCATTTCTCTTGTTGAGTTTGATCGAAAGAAACAATCCTTTGTGTCATGATTCCTTCTTTCACAAATATCACAAAATTTGTTATAGTAACATTCTTCTGAAGAATGATTTCTTTTGTCACAGAAACTACAGTACCTGTTAAAGAAACATTCAGCAGTTGCATGATTATATCTATCACAAATTTCACAATGTTTCTTGCTAATCTTAAAGAGCCGATTGTTAACTCTTGATGTTGAACTCATTCGAGATTCATTATCAGTTTTGTTCGGTTTTAGATTAACTTGATTCTTTTGTGGAGACTTGGTTTGTGATCTTAATTGCATGGGACTTTGGTTCGATTTTAAACTGTTCTGTTTGGTTACCTTTTTAGATTCAATTCTCTTTTCATTGACAGCGGAAGACTTAGGACCTGAACCTGTTTTCAGACCAGAGTTAGATTTGATTGGAGAATTGATTGGTTTACCATAAGATCCGTTCAAATCAAACGTTCCTGCAGACACAAACTTGATTGTTTTATCTTTTGACACTTTCTTGACAGGTTTAACTTTGTCAGTTTTAACACTTTGAACTTTGGTGTTTTCATTCGATTTTAAGACACTTTTGCCTTTTGACTCTGTTGTTTCAGATTGATTGATTTTTAATTTCGATTTCTGCTTCTTCGCAGTTGAACTTCAGCCTTCTTAACTTCTTTCTTCTTGCTCAACTGATCAGCAACTTGCGCCTTTTGTTCTTTCTTCCACCTGATGTATTCAGGATCATTGTATCCTGAAAATTCACCTTCATCCTTCACCGTTTCTGGCTTCGGATTCAGTTCCGGATACTCAACAAGTTGAATCAGAACAGGCTCCAATTTCTTATCAGACTTGTTGCTTGCTTCATCATCAGCTTCAGTTGTTGCACCATCTTCTTCTTTTAAACTTTCCATCAACACTTCAGAACCTTCAGACTCGGATTTACTTCTTTGAATTTCTTTAAATTTTCTTTCACTTTCAGGTGAATGATCAAATTCATTAAAGTTTTCCGGTAAGGTTTGAGTGATTGAATTTGGCATTGGTTCATGAGTAAAACCCAACCCGGTTTTGGTTTTGTTACCTCTTTCACTTACGAGTTGTTTCACCATGGTTTTACAACTTTTTACTTTTGTTAGTTCAACTTGTGTGACAGCATGAGCAACTTTTTCTTGTTCAAAGTTCTTTGTCATTTCTTCAAGTTGTTTGGTAACAAGTTCCAGTTCTTTTAAAGTTTTGTTCCATGATTCGGTTAGTGACAAAATCTTCTCATCAGAAATTTTATGATCAATTTTAAGTTGTTCATGAAGTTTTTCATGTTTACTTAATTTATCACCAATTTTAAATGAATGAGTTCGATAATGTTCTACTTGTTGAATGCATTGTTCAGAACACAACCTTTCTTTAACATCAGCAGGTAATGGAACATAGTTAGGGGGTAAGTTATTACTAACCTTTGGTTGTTCGGTAGATGATGAAGACTCACTGGCAGTAGCCATCAGCGCAACTTCAGACTCAGATTCTTCAACAGGATCAGATTTTGCACTCCAGTCATATTCCTCTGAATCTTCACTCACATCTTCAATCATCTTTCCATCCCCTTCTTCAGACCAGTCTTCTTCGATTTCACATACCAGTGCTAGATTTGATGTAAGATCAGATGTAAATTGTTCTGCATAAGCACTCCAATCATATCCATCTTTTACACTAACTACCAGTGCCTTTGTTTGGTCTTCTGGTTTCTTTCCTTCATCCTTCAATTCCGGCATAGGAAGACTTTGGTATGGCTTCTGAAAGTAACGTTGATTTCTTTGTTGATAACTTGAGCTTTGACCTTGACCTTGATTACTTGAACTAGCTTGATCATTGAAATTCTGATTCTTAGGAGCTTTGCATTCCCTTGAAAATGACCATACTGGTTACAATTGAAACATCTGGCCTTTGATTTGTCAAAACCAACAGTTTTGTTTGCATGAGGCTTGTAACTTCGGTTAACATATGCATGCTTTTGCGTCCTATATGCGACCATAACCATTTGCCAATTCAAATCCATTTCCTCAACATCATCAGGATCCATCTCGAATAAATCTTGAAGGACCACGTCCATTTGACTTAAATGATTTCCTTGGTATGCTTGAAAACTTGCCATAAAAGCAGTAAAGGCAGTTTTAGTCTCGTCATCTTGCAACAGAATGTTCATTACATCTTTCACCTTGGCTTGAACATTAGAACTTTGATTTTCTGATTGATTCTTCAGATTTTGACTTTGAGCTTGAGCTCTTGGTGGAGATTGAGGTTGAGAATAAGTTAGTGAACTCGGAAAGTATGATGAATCAGTGTAAAAACTTGCACCAACAAATAAATCACCCTCTTCTTCAAACTTCATTGCATCTTGTGCAAGAAATGCATTTTCCACGGTATTGGCAGGATTTACCACATACTTATACTGAGTTTGTGAGCTTGATCTATCAGTATTTCTTGATCCTTCATCAATCTCAACTTCTTCAATCTTTCCAATAAGTAGATCTAAATCCATTGGAAATTTCTCAGTATGCTTTAACAAAGTAACAGTTTGCTTCCATGATGATGGCAAAGCACATAACAAACGATCATTCAAGTCTTGAAGATCAGTCTTAACTCCGAGGTTTGACATCTCAGTAGTTAAGTGAACAAACCTGTTCATCATCTGATGTACTGTTTCTCCATTAATGTGCTCAAACAATTCCAATTGCCTTTTCAGCTTTGATTTCTTCAGACTTCTCAATTGTTCTCCTCCTTCACATATCGACTTTAATGCCTTGAAACATGTATAACCAGTCTGATATGCATCCAATGTAGACAGAACTTGGAGTGGCAGTCCCTTGCACATTAAAGAATAAGCCTTGCTATCATTCTTCACTTTTCTCAAATCTTCTGCTGACAGATTATCTTCTGGATAAGGTTCAGTAGAGTCTTTGGTGTAGGTACTTGCACTGTCTGGAGCAGTCTGAGTTGGAATATGAGGACCCTTTTCAATTGACTTCCATAAATCATTGTCAATGGAGCATAAGTGATGTCTCAGTCTGATTGTCCAATTCTTGAAATCTGCACGATTAACAAGTCTAGGAACACGGTTATCAGAATCATCATTAGGTGCCATTTTTAACTTTTAAGATTTTTAAAGAAAATATTTTTGGTTTTTGTTAATTTTTGAAAAGAAATGATTAAAATACTAAATTAAAGACAAGCAATTAAAGACAAGATAAGAAAAACAAGAATTAAAACAACTAAAAATGAGTCACACGGCTGAACAGTGAAAATCCTTCTTCACCCGGCTAAACAGTGTATTTGTTCTTCACCAGGCAGAGAAAAAGTCTTTACACCGCTGAACAGTTACACGGCTCAACAGTTGTAATACTTTTGTTCTTGACCCGGCTGAACAGTTACCCGGCAACAAGAAATAACTTCACACGGCAATGAAACTTGACCTGGCTTGAATCTTGACACGGCAAAAGGCTTTACCCGGCTGAACAGTTGTTTATCACACGGCAATGTTGTTTACCCGGCTACACAGTTGATTGATCACCCGGCTGAAATTGTTAATCACCCGGCGTAACAGTGTTTTACCCGGCACAACAGTGTTTGATCCGGCTGAACAGTAACACCTTTTCTTCGTCAAATTCTTCACCCGACAAGCACAAATTCCTTTACACGGCTGCACAGGACCTAATTGTTCTTCAATCTAAGTCCAAAGGAAATTGTCTAAGTCAAATTTATCACCCGGCAAGTTAATCTTCAACCAAGTTCTTACTGTTCATCATCTTCTTCATGAGAATTTTCTGGGTTTTGTCAAAAACTTTTCCAATTCGTTCAAAATTCACACACAAGCTGTGAAATGGTCCGATTATCAATCCCTTATATCAATCAATCCAAAACATGATCAAATTTTGATGAATTTGAGCAAAATTCGATCGAACAGTAACTTTTTCAATCTTCTTAATTCCTCAGATCTGATGATAATCTGATGGAATTTGCACAATCGTCGTGAATTAGGAGTGATTGCGATGATGAATCACAACTAAAAACAGCAACAATTCATTCAGATCATGATATTCGAGCAATATTGTAGTGTTTTGCTTAAGAACAGCGAAGAACACAATACCAACAGCTCTGATACCAATTGATAGGTTCAATTGGATCGTTAATATCACTCACAATGATCAGAATAATTCATACTAATAATTCTCTTTGTATATTGATCATCAAAGCAAATTTGTAGTACAAGTGCAGGAGAAAATAAATCACACACAGTTAACTCTCTCTATAACGTGTAATAGTGATCTAGCCTCTCTCCTCACACTCTCTCACTACATGCTTTAAAGCAACAAATACAAGTTTAAGGAATATAACAAAATAGACCCTAAACTATATACAAACATATAAACAAAATACAAAGTAAATCTTAACTAGGAAATAACCCTAACACATCGTACGACAACTTAGGACATCTTACGTCTCTGCATGCCATATTAACACCTTGAAAAGCACGTTACTTTGATGTTGGACGCCTTACAACTCCTAACAACACCTTACAACACCGTACGAAACATTAAAAATCCATAATAAACCTAATGAATTCGTACGAGTCCTTTGAACATAGTACGACATCTTATGACATCTTACGTCTCCTTATGACACATTAGCAACTCGAAAACAACGTTAGTATAATGTAGGATGCCTTACAGCCTCTATGAACACCTTACATCACCGTACGAAACGTTAAAACTCCATAATACACCTAATGAATTCGTCTGAGTCCTTTGAACGTCTTACGACAACTTAAGACATCTTACGACTATGTATGCCATATTAGCACCATGAAAAGCATGTTAGTAGAATGTTGGATGCCTTACAACTCCTAACAACACCTTACAACACCGTATGAAACTTTAAAACTCCCTAATAAACCTAATGAATTCGTCAAAGTCCTTGGAACATCGTACGACAACTCAGGTGATGTTAAAGCTCAGTATGCGACACTAGCAACATGAAAAGCACGTTAGAATAATGTAGGACGCATAACATCTCCTAAGAACACTTTACCTCACCGTACGAAACTTTAAAACTCCATAATAAACCTAATGAATTCGCCCAAGTCCTTTAAACATCGTACGACAACTTAGGACATCTTACGTGTCTGCATGCCATATTAACACCTTGAAAAGCACGTTACTTTGATGTTGGACGCCTTACAACTCCTAACAACACCTTACAACACCGTACGAAACATTAAAAATCCATAATAAACCTAATGAATTCGTACGAGTCCTTTGAACATCGTACGACATCTTATGACATCTTACGTCTCCTTATGACACATTAGCAACTCGAAAACAACGTTAGTATAATGTTGGATGCCTTACAGCCTCTATGAACACCTTACATCACCGTACGAAACGTTAAAACTCCATAATACACCTAATGAGTTCGTCTGAGTCCTTTGAACGTCTTACGGCAACTTAAGACATCTTACGACTATGTATGCCATATTAGCACCATGAAAAGCATGTTAGTAGAATGTTGGATGCCTTACAACTCCTAACAACACCTTACAACACCGTATGAAACTTTAAAACTCCCTAATAAACCTAATGAATTCGTCAAAGTCCTTGGAACATCGTAAGACAACTCAGGTGATGTTAAAGCTCAGTATGCGACACTAGCAACATGAAAACCACGTTAGAATAATCTAGGATGCGTAACATCTCCTAAGAACACCTTACATCACCGTACGAAACTTTAAAACTCCATAATAAACCTAATGAATTCGACCAAGTCCTTTGAACATCGTACGACAACTTAGGACATCCTACGTCACTGCATGCCATATTAACACCTTGAAAAGCACGTTACTGTGATGTTGGACGCCTTAAAACTCATAACAACACCTTACAACACCGTCCGAAACTTTAAAACTCCATAATAAACCAAATGAGTTCGCCCGATTCCTTTGAACATCGTACGACAACTTAGGACATCTTACGACTCTGTATGCCATATTAGCACCTTGAAAAGCAAGTTAGTGTGATGCTGGACGCCTTAAAACCTAATGAATTCGCTGGACACCTTAAAACTCCTAACAACACCTTACAACACCGTACGAATCATTAAAAATCCATAATAAACCTAATGAATTCGTACGAGTCCTTTGAACATCGTACGACAACTTAGGACATCTTACGTCTCTGCATGCCATATTAACACCTTGAAAAGCACGTTACTTTGATGTTGGACGCCTTACCACTCCTAACAACACCTTACAACACCGTACGAAACATTAAAATCCATAATAAACCTAATGAATCCGTACGAGTCCTTTGAACATCGTACGACATCTTAGGACATCCTACGTCTCCTTATGACACATTAGCAACTCGAAAAGAACGTTAGTATAATGTAGGATGCCTTACAGCCTCTATGAACACCTTACATCACCGTACGAAACGTTAAAACTCCATAATACAACTAATGAATTCGTCCGAGTCCTTTGAACGTCATACGACAATATAAGACATCTTACGACTGTGTATGCCATATTAGCACCATGAAAAGCACGTTAGTATAATGTTGCATGCCTTACACCTCCTAACAACACCATACAACACCGTACGAAACCTTAAAACTCAATACTAAACCTAATGAGTTCGTCGAAGTCCTTTGAACATCGTACGAGAACTCAGAAGATGTTAAAGCTCAGTATGCGACACTAGCAGCATGAAAAGCACGTTAGAATAATGTAGGACGCGTAACAACTCCTAAGAACACCTTACATCACCGTCCGAAACATTAAAACTCCATAATAAACCCAATGAGTTCGCCCGATTCCTTTGAACGTCGTACGACAACTTAGGACATCTTACGACTCTGTATGCCATATTAGCACCTTGAAAAGCACGTTAGTGTGATGCTGGACGCCTTAAAACCTAATGAATCCGAACGAGTCCTTTGAACATCGTATGACATCTTAGGAAATCTTACGTCTCCTTATGATAAATTAGCAACTCGAAAAGAACGTTAGTATAATGTAGGATGCCTTACAGCTCCTATGAACACCTTACATCACCGTACGAAACCTTCATACTCCATAATACACCTAATGAATTCGTCTGAGTCCTTTGAACGTCATACGACAATATAAGACATCTTACGACTATGTATGCCATATTAGCACCATGAAAAGCACGTTAGTATAATGTTGCATGCCTTACACCTCCTAACAACACCATACAACACCGTACGAAACCTTAAAACTCAATACTAAACCTAATGAGTTCGTCGAAGTCCTTTGAACATCGTACGAGAACTCAGAAGATGTTAAAGCTCAGTATGCGACACTAGCAGCATGAAAAGCACGTTAGAATAATGTAGGACGCGTAATAACTCCTAAGAACACCTTACATCACCGTCCGAAACTTTAAAACTCCATAATAAACCCAATGAGTTCGCCCGATTCCTTTGAACATCGTACGACAACTTAGGACATCTTACGACTCTGTATGCCATATTAGCACCTTGAAAAGCACGTTAGTGTGATGCTGGACGCCTTAAAACCTAATGAATCCGAACGAGTCCTTTGAACATCGTATGACATCTTAGGAAATCTTACGTCTCCTTATGACAAATTAGCAACTCGAAAAGAACGTTAGTATAATGTAGGATGCCTTAAAGCTCCTATGAACACCTTACATCACCGTACGAAACCTTCATACTCCATAATACACCTAATAAATTCGTCCGAGTCCTTTGAACGTCATACGGCAACTTAAGACATCTTACGACTATGTATGCCATATTAGCACCATGAAAAGCACGTTAGTAGAATGCTGGATGCCTTACAACTCCTAACAACACCTTACAACACCGTACGAAACCTTAAAACTCCCTAATAAACCTAATGAATTCATCGAAGTCCTTGGAACATCGTACTACAACTCAGGTGATGTTAAAGCTCAGTATGCGACACTAGCAACATGAAAAGCACGTTAGAAGAAACCTAATGAATTCGTACTAGTCCTTTGAACATCGTACGACATCTTAGGACATCCTACGTCTCCTTATGACACATTAGCAACTCGAAAAGAACGTTAGTATAATGTAGGATGCCTTACAGCCTCTATGAACACCTTACATCACCGTACGAAACGTTAAAACTCCATAATACAACTAATGAATTCGTCCGAGTCCTTTGAACGTCATACGGAAATTTAAGACATCTTACGACTATGTATGCCATATTAGCACCATGAAAAGCACGTTAGTAGAATGTTGGATGCCTTACAACTCCTAACAACACCTTACAACACCGTACGAAACCTTAAAACTCAATACTAAACCTAACGAGTTCGTTGTAGTCCTTTGAACATCGTACGATAACTCAGAAGATGTTAATGCTCAATATGCGACACTAGCAGCATGAAAAGCACGTTAGAATAATGTAGGACGCGTAATAACTCCTAAGAACACCTTACATCACCGTCCGAAACTTTAAAACTCCATAATAAACCTAATGAGTTATCCCGATTCCTTAGAACATCGTACGACAACTTAGGACATCTTACGACTCTGTATGCCATATTAGCACCTTGAAAAGCACGTTAGTGTGATGCTGGACGCCTTAAAACCTAATGAATCCGAACGAGTCCTTTGAACATCGTATGACATCTTAGGAAATCTTACGTCTCCTTATGACAAATTAGCAACTCGAAAAGAACGTTAGTATAATGTAGGATGCCTTACAGCTCCTATGAACACCTTACATCACCGTACGAAACCTTCATACTCCATAATACACCTAATGAATTCGTCCGAGTCCTTTGAACGTCATACGGCAACTTAAGACATCTTACGACTATGTATGCCATATTAGCACCATGAAAAGCACGTTAGTAGAATGTTGGATGCCTTACAACTCCTAACAACACCTTACAACACCGTACGAAACCTTAAAACTCCCTAATAAACCTAATGAATTCATCGAAGTCCTTGGAACATCGTACTACAACTCAGGTGATGTTAAAGCTCAGTATGCGACACTAGCAACATGAAAAGCACGTTAGAATAAACCTAATGAATTCGTACTAGTCCTTTTAACATCGTACGACATCTTAGGACATCCTACGTCTCCTTATGACAAATTAGCAACTCGAAAAGAACGTTAGTATATTGTAGGATGCCTTACAGCTCCTATGAACACCTTACATCACCGTACGAAACCTTCATACTCCATAATACACCTAATGAATTCGTCCGAGTCCTTTGAACGTCATACGGCAACTTAAGACATCTTACGACTATGTATGCCATATTAGCACGATGAAAAGCACGTTAGTAGAATGTTGGATGCCTTACAACTCCTAACAACACCTTACAACACCGTACGAAACCTTAAAACTCAATACTAAACCTAACGAGTTCGTCGAAGTCCTTTGAACATCGTATGATAACTCAGAAGATGTTAAAGCTCAGTATGCGACACTAGCAGCATGAAAAGCACGTTAGAATAATGTAGGATGCGTAATAACTCCTAAGAACACCTTACATCACCGTCCGAAACTTTAAAACTCCATAATAAACCTAATGAGTTATCCCAATTCCTTTGAACATCGTACGACAACTTAGCACATCTTACGACTCTGTATGCCATATTAGCACCTTGAAAAGCACGTTAGTGTGATGCTGGACGCCTTAAAACCTAATGAATCCGAACGAGTCCTTTGAACATCGTATGACATCTTAGGAAATCTTACGTCTCCTTATGACAAATTAGCAACTCGAAAAGAACGTTAGTATAATGTAGGATGCCTTACAGCTCCTATGAACACCTTACATCACCGTACGAAACCTTCATACTCCATAATACACCTAATGAATTCGTCCGAGTCCTTTGAACGTCATACGGCAACTTAAGACATCTTACGACTATGTATGCCATAATAGCACGATGAAAAGCACGTTAGTAGAATGTTGGATGCCTTACAACTCCTAACAACACCTTACAACACCGTACGAAACCTTAAAACTCAATACTAAACCTAATGAGTTCGTCGAAGTCCTTTGAACATCGTACGAGAACTCAGAAGATGTTAAAGCTTAGTATGCGACACTAGCAGCATGAAAAGCACGTTAGAATAATGTAGGACGCGTAACAACTCCTAAGAACACCTTACATCAGCGTCCGAAACATTAAAACTCCATAATAAGCCCAATGAGTTCGCCCGATTCCTTTGAACATCGTACGACAACTTAGGACATCTTACGACTCTGTATGCCATATTAGCACCTTGAAAAGCACGTTAGTGTGATGCTGGACGCCTTAAAACCTAATGAATCCGAACGAGTCCTTTGAACATCGTATGACATCTTAGGAAATCTTACGTCTCCTTATGACAAATTAGCAACTCGAAAAGAACGTTGTATAATGTAGGATGCCTTACAGCTCCTATGAACACCTTACATCACCGTACGAAACCTTCATACTCCATAATACACCTAATGAATTCGTCCGAGTCCTTTGAACGTCATACGGCAACTTAAGACATCTTACGACTATGTATGCCATATTAGTACCATGAAAAGCACGTTAGTAGAATGTTGGATGCCTTACAACTCCTAACAACACCTTACAACACCGTACGAAACCTTAAAACTCCCTAATAAACCTAATGAATTCATCGAAGTCCTTGGAACATCGTACTACAACTCAGGTGATGTTAAAGCTCAGTATGCGACACTAGCACCATGAAAAGCACGTTAGAATAAACCTAATGAATTCGTACTAGTCCTTTGAACATCGTACGACATCTTAGGCCATCCTACGTCTCCTTATGACACATTAGCAACTCGAAAAGAACGTTAGTATAATGTTGGATGCCTTACAGCCTCTATGAACACCTTACATCACCGTACGAAACGTTAAAACTCCATAATACAACTAATGAATTCGTCCGAGTCCTTTGAACGTCATACGGAAACTTAAGACATCTTACGACTATGTATGCCATATTAGCACCATGAAAAGGACGTTAGTAGAATGTTGGATGCCTTACAACTCCTAACAACACCTTACAACACCGTACGAAACCTTAAAACTCAATACTAAACCTAACGAGTTCGTCGTAGTCCTTTGAACATCGTACGATAACTCAGAAGATGTTAAAGCTCAATATGCGACACTAGCAGCATAAAAACCACGTTAGAATAATGTAGGACGCGTAATAACTCCTAAGAACACCTTACATCACCGTCCGAAACTTTAAAACTCCATAATAAACCTAATGAGTTATCCCGATTCCTTTGAACATCGTACGACAACTTAGCACATCTTACGACTCTGTATGCCATATTAGCACCTTGAAAAGCACGTTAGTGTGATGCTGGACGCCTTAAAACCTAATGAATCCGAACGAGTCCTTTGAACATCGTATGACATCTTAGGAAATCTTACGTCTCCTTATGACAAATTAGCAACTCGAAAAGAACGTTAGTATAATGTAGGATGCCTTACAGCTCCTATGAACACCTTACATCACCGTACGAAACGTTAAAACTCCATAATACACCTAATAAATTCGTCCGACTCCTTTGAACGTCATACGGCAACTTAAGACATCTTACGACTATGTATGCCATATTAGCACGATGAAAAGCACGTTAGTAGAATGTTGGATGCCTTACAACTCCTAACAACACCTTACAACACCGTACGAAACCTTAAAACTCAATACTAAACCTAATGAGTTCGTCGAAGTCCTTTGAACATCGTACGAGAACTCAGAAGATGTTAAAGCTCAGTATGCGACACTAGCAGCATGAAAAGCACGTTAGAATAATGTAGGACACGTAACAACTCCTAAGAACACCTTACATCACCGTCCGAAACATTAAAACTCCATAATAAACCCAATGAGTTCGCCCGATTCCTTTGAACATCGTACGACAACTTAGGACTTCTTACGACTTTGTATGCCATATTAGCACCTTGAAAAGCACGTTAGTGTGATGCTGGACGCCTTAAAACCTAATGAATCCGAACGAGTCCTTTGAACATCGTATGACATCTTAGGAAATCTTACGTCTCCTTATGACAAATTAGCAACTCGAAAAGAACGTTAGTATAATGTAGGATGCCTTACAGCTCCTATGAACACCTTACATCACCGTACGAAACCTTCATACTCCATAATACACCTAATGAATTCGTCCGAGTCCTTTGAACGTCATACGGCAACTTAAGACATCTTACGACTATGTATGCCATATTAGCACCATGAAAAGCACGTTAGTAGAATGTCGGATGCCTTACAACTCCTAACAACACCTTACAACACCGTACGAAACCTTAAAACTCCCTAATAAACCTAATGAATTCATCGAAGTCCTTGGAACATCGTACTACAACTCAGGTGATGTTAAAGCTCAGTATGCGACACTAGTAACATGAAAAGCACGTTAGAATAAACCTAATGAATTCGTACTAGTCCTTATAACATCCTACGACATCTTAGGACATCCTACGTCTCCTTATGACACATTAGCAACTCGAAAAGAACGTTAGTATAATGTAGGATGCCTTACAGCCTCTATGAACACCTTACATCACCGTACGAAACGTTAAAACTCCATAGTACAACTAATGAATTCGTCCGAGTCCTTTGAACGTCATACGGAAACTTAAGACATCTTACGACTATGTATGCCATATTAGCACCATGAAAAGCACGTTAGTAGAATGTTGGATGCCTTACAACTCCTAACAACACCTTACAACACCGTACGAAACCTTAAAACTCCCTAATAAACCTAATGAATTCATCGAAGTTCTTGGAACATCGTACTACAACTCAGGTGATGTTAAAGCTCAGTATGCGACACTAGCAACATGAAAAGCACGTTAGAATAAACCTAATGAATTCGTACTAGTCCTTTGAACATCGTACGACATCTTAGGACATCCTACGTCTCCTTATGACACATTAGCAACTCGAAAAGAACGTTAGTATAATGTAGGATGCCTTACAGCCTCTATGAACACCTTACATCACTGTACGAAACGTTAAAACTCCATAATACAACTAATGAATTCGTCCGAGTCCTTTGAACGTCATACGGAAACTTAAGACATCTTACGACTATGTATGCCATATTAGCACCATGAAAAGCACGTTAGTAGAATGTTGGATGCCTTACAACTCCTAACAACACCTTACAACACCGTACGAAACCTTAAAACTCAATACTAAACCTAACGAGTTCGTCGTAGTCCTTTGAACATCGTACGATAACTCAGAAGATGTTAAAGCTCAATATGCGACACTAGCAGCATGAAAAGCACGTTAGAATAATGTAGGACTCGTAATAACTCCTAAGAACACCTTACATCACCGTCCGAAAATTTAAAACTCCATAATAAACCTAATGAGTTATCCCGATTCCTTTGAACATCGTACGACAACTTAGCACATCTTACGACTCTGTATGCCATATTAGCACCTTGAAAAGCACGTTAGTGTGATGCTGGACGCCTTAAAACCTAATGAATCCGAATGAGTCCTTTGAACATCGTATGACATCTTAGGAAATCTTACGTCTCCTTATGACAAATTAGCAACTCGAAAAGAACGTTAGTATAATGTAGGATGCCTTTCAGCTCCTATGAACACCTTACATCACCGTACGAAACCTTCATACTCCATAATTCACGTAATGAATTCGTCCGAGTCCTTTGAACGTCATACGGCAACTTAAGACATCTTACGACTATGTATGCCATATTAGCACGATGAAAAGCACGTTAGTAGAATGTTGGATGCCTTACAACTCCTAACAACACCTTACAACACCGTACGAAACCTTAAAACTCAATACTAAACCTAATGAGTTCGTCGAAGTCCTTTGAACATCGTACGAGAACTCAGAAGATGTTAAAGCTCAGTATGCGACACTAGCAGCATGAAAAGCACGTTAGAATAATGTCGGACGCGTAACAACTCCTAAGAACACCTTACATCACCGTCCGAAACATTAAAACTCCATAATAAACCCAATGAGTTCGCCCGATTCCTTTGAACATCGTACGACAACTTAGGACATCTTACGACTCTGTATGCCATATTAGCACCTTGAAAAGCACGTTAGTGTGATGCTGGACGCCTTAAAACCTAATGAATCCGAACGAGTCCTTTGAACATCGTATGACATCTTAGGAAATCTTACGTCTCCTTATGACAAATTAGCAACTCGAAAAGAATGTTAGTATAATGTAGGATGCCTTACAGCTCCTATGAACACCTTACATCACCGTACGAAACCTTCATACTCCATAATACACCTAATGAATTCGTCCGAGTCCTTTGAACGTCATACGACAACTTAAGACATCTTACGACTATGTATGCCATATTAGCACCATGAAAAGCACGTTAGTAGAATGTTGGATGCCTTACAACTCCTAACAACACCTTACAACACCGTACGAAACCTTAAAACTCCCTAATAAACCTAATGAATTCATCGAAGTCCTTGGAACATCGTACTACAACTCAGGTGATGTTAAAGCTCAGTATGCGACACTAGCAACATGAAAAGCACGTTAGAATAAACCTAATGAATTCGTACTAGTCCTTTGAACATCGTACGACATCTTAGGACATCCTACGTCTCCTTATGACACATTAGCAACTCGAAAAGAACGTTAGTATAATGTAGGATGCCTTACAGCCTCTATGAACAACTTACATCACCGTACGAAACGTTAAAACTCCATAATACAACTAATGAATTCGTCCGAGTCCTTTGAACGTCATACGGAAACTTAAGACATCTTACGACTATGTATGCCATATTAGCACCATGAAAAGCACGTTAGTAGAATGTTGGATGCCTTACAACTCCTAACAACACCTTACAACACCGTACGAAACCTTAAAACACAATACTAAACCTAACGAGTTCGTCGTAGTCCTTTGAACATCGTACGATAACTCAGAAGATGTTAAAGCTCAATATGCGACACTAGCAGCATGAAAAGCACGTTAGAATAATGTAGGACGCGTAATAACTCCTAAGAACACCTTACATCATCGTCCGAAACTTTAAAACTCTATAATAAACCTAATGAGTTATCCCGATTCCTTGAAACATCGTACGACAACTTAGCACATCTTACGACTCTTTATGCCATATTAGCACCTTGAAAAGCACGTTAGTTTGATGCTGGACGCCTTAAAACCTAATGAATCCGAACGAGTGTCACACCCCGACCGATGGCGGAATCATCGAGGCGGACGAAAGTGAATGATTGTTCATAGCTCATGGTACTAAAAATAGTTTAAATATTATTAAATTCAATTATCCAAACAAGACTAAATGATAATCCAAATGAAACAAACAAAGTATTCAAACAGAA
Source organism: Tagetes erecta (assembly GCA_030867185.1). Classification (NCBI taxonomy): domain Eukaryota; kingdom Viridiplantae; phylum Streptophyta; class Magnoliopsida; order Asterales; family Asteraceae; genus Tagetes; species Tagetes erecta. Next base: position 38,823,213 of record CM061487.1, on the reverse strand, counting down.
ACAACTAAAATAGTCTACTCTATTTCGTTTAATTAGCTAGGTCCAAATCCCTAATCGTGTGGCATCTCAAAGTTCCTAGCTTGCACTTCCTGAAATCATGTGAAAAATAATCGGTCAACTAACGAATTAGCTGGTGAGTAAACATAGGTTTGAAATACATATAGATACACTGTTAAAGAAAAGTCAATTCATGTCGTTATGTCAGAACTTATAAATGCAAAACATGTACATACAAGATAACAACGCATAATCAAACCTTGAACAAATGATAAGGGGGGGTCCACATGATAATGATAACTCAGTTATAATCACCCAAGAATCAGGGGGGCGGGTCCTTTCGACCAATAGATCTACCATTAGTAACTGTCGGTTTCTACAAATTAATGATTACGCTTGCACAAAAATTGCTATCAGGCTATGAACACATAATTTGCAAGTAAAGACATAACATGAATTGTTTAATGATAACATGAAATCTGATAAACTGAAATCTGATAACTAAAATAACTGATAAACTGAAATCTGATTAAATAGGTCACATGATATCACCCTAAATTGAAAACCAGAAAAAGGGCTATGAATACTCACCTGGTAACTGGTCGATGAAATTGATAAAAGTAAAACTTGAAAAGACACCGAACATCTCCTTAAGGATCACCTAAGGAATGTCGGCCTATGTTAAAATGATAATTAAATGAATCTAGGAATCTAGGAAACCTAGGGTTCTAATCGGAATTTGGGTTTAAGTAGATTAAATGTTACAATTGGAAATAGATAATGATGTAATAATAACAGATTTATTTTTAACAATGATTTAATATTGATTAAATTGTTTATGAAGTTTACCTCTTTACGAAAATAATTAATATTTCGTTAAAATGCCACGAGCGTTATGATAAAAGTGATTAATTATTTATGTATATAGATTTAAAAATACCCATCTAAATAATACCACTATCATAGACGTAAGAAAACCCAAACGTGTTTTGATTATAGATTTATACATTATAAAATAGGTCTTATATGTAATTAAAATTATTCGACAATAAGTATGTATTTCATAAAATATAGCCAACACTTATTATATGTTTCAAACGTTTTAATTCAAAACTTCTCGTAAAAGGAATTTATAATAAGAATTATACACAAAGAAATCTCGTCTTTTATTTTGAAAATATATATATATTTCATGAACCTCTTATAATGAAAATATAAAATCCTAGTTTTGTAAAGGTAATATTAATTTATATATTTACGATGGTGTGTAAAATACTTCATAATCTAACTTATATGACCCTTTCATAAATTATTAGTAGATAAAAGAGATTTTAATGTTACTTGATGTAAGAATTTGTTTAAACCAACGGACTGAAAATAGAACTAAAAATAAAACACATGTCCAGGGATCGAACCCTGGACCTTCTGTTTGAAACCATCTGAACAAACCACTTGACCAGCTTTGTTTTAGTGTTAACATCTCGAAAAGAAATTATTATAACCTTTTTTATTTCCTTAAACCCAAAATTCACTATAAACCCTAAATCCTAATCGCAAAACCTGAACACTGAATTGAATCCGTATCTGAAATCGAGTATAACTACGACGTTCGGTATGTGATAACAAGTAAAATGATGTATTTAATTACCTGAGTTGTTGATACGATGATGAAGATAAAAGGAAAAGAAGACGCCGTAGTTGCGGAAATCAGTTGATGATGAAGACGATGATGATAACAAAATTGCAAATGCAGAATCACTCGTTGATGGATGATGATTAAAAGCCCTATATAATTGATGATTGAAAAGAACCCAAAGTATGTAGTCGACTGAGTAGAACACTAAGAACAGGGGGTTTAAATTCGACTGTTGTGTGTGTTAAAAATTGAAATTGATGTTGCAGAGAGTTAATGTGAAGTAGAAGGAGTATGTTGAACGATTTATAGAGGCTTGAATACGAGTAAAAGACTGTTAACAGTTTCGAGTTAGTTTCGGATGAAGACGAGTCCAATTCGTACGATTTAACTTGTTATTTACCAACTGAACTTATCCAATTCATCTCAATCGGTTGTAGGAGTGTTTGGATCAGATTACTTTGATTTTTATTGATCAATTTGGTTGAATTGGATTTAGATTTGGCCGGAATTTGTGGGTTTTGGTTTAGATTAATGTTAATCACGTTCAAACTGGATTTAATGGTGCCTTTAGGTTCGAATCTCGTAGATAAAGTAATAGGGCCGGTTTAAACAAGTCAAAACGCGTGGATTTGAGCGATTTAAGTGCTGCCGGAGTCGCCGGAGGCTGACCGGACTTGGTCGCCGGATTCACGGGGTGGGGGTTGGGTTTTAAAAAAAATTACGGTTTTGGCCCTTCATGTTTCAAGCTTATTACAGTTCATGTTAATAAATTTTAAATTAGTTTCAGTATTACTCAAATGGTCCCTGCAGTTTTATCAACTTTGTATCTTGTATATTAAAGTTTATACTAAGTTATGAAGAATGGCACTTTGACCCTCTTTAAGTTAGCTTTATAGTTAACTAGTGAACTTAACTAACTTTATGAAACTCTATTAGTTTTCGTATATTTGATCCAATCACCTTTATACATTTCCGAAATTTAGATGATAACCTTCGTAAAAGTTTATTAATTGTATGAAATTTATTTTACACAATTATTTCAGTCTTTTTTTTTTGTTAAATCGCATATTATTAAATAATAAATATATTAACTAATAAATTTTTTTTTATAAATGATTTAGATAAAACATAATCAAATAATGAGTCATTTTCTCATGATAATTTAGGAAAATTTTAGGACGACTGTGCCGAATTCGGGTTTGGATACGAATCGGGGCAGATGTTACAGTCTACCCTCCTTTAGGAAATTTCGTCCCGAAATTTTATTTACGTTAACTTTGATAAAAGAATTGATGCCTTGACTTAAGATTTAGTGAGGTAAGTCGTTAAGGATTAATCTCCTTTAATGTTATTAAGTTTATTGATATTCTTGTATATAACATAGTTTGAGTTATGTAGGACTCAGGTGATTTAATTGAATAGAGGTTCAAATACGAATTGATTGCTACTTCTAGTTAGAATAGAGTAGGATTTAGCTTGATCAAGGGATAGTACGAGTGTTCGATCTTGTGAATAAAATGAGTTAAATGACTCGATTAAGATAGAAGTGATTTAAATGAGTAAATGAACGCGACGAATAAGGATAAAGGTGAATAAAGGAGGTCAATAAAATGAATTGATGAATAAAGTGAAATAAAATGAAACAAAGCCGATGAATGAACATGATTAATTAAACGAATGAGAGAATCAAGTGAATAAATATGTTTAATAAAATGAGTGAATAAATGATACAACAGGATTAATAAAATGAATGAATATGGCACAACAACAAAAGTTTTCCATGATGATACGCTTTCCATTTTAAATGTACTAACGTTATCTAGCTCTCTCGAGTTGAACAAGAAATACGTCAACTCCGAGAAGTTGATTAGGAATACATCAACTTGAGCACTAGATGATGACGATGAAAAATGAAACACACAAAAACAATTGTTAAGTTTAGAATTGCATATGATACAAAATGATTCTTGGTTTTAGGGCATAGGTTGATATAGTGATTAACTGTTATTTGATATTAACTTTGAACGGTGTACAATAGGTTTCAATATATAGAAAAAGTGAAAGAATAACACAAACATCTCAGGTCACAGGCAACACTTCATTTGATAGCATGATAAGTACACTTATATATAGGATGTACCAGCGGCGTATCCACCATGCCCTTATCATACCACATTATTGCCCTCAATCACATGACAAAATTTACTATGGTTTCCATGCACCAGCTTTCATAATTCCGTGTGCACCCGTAATTATTTTAGCTTTTGCATGAACCACATAGCTCACTCGATCACGTGTGGGTCAAAGGTACCTAAAACTTCTAAGCTAACATGATGATACACCTAGAATCTGATTTCATGTTCAACTGTTTTATGAAATATAGTTCAAGATGATATATAAATTGATGATTATGAAGAGTTGAGTTCATTAGATAGGTTGTTTGTTAATATAGATCGATTTTTTTGTTCATAGGTATGTGAAATCAAGTTTGTAGATATTTAGGTTTATAGATCATATTCTTAGATAACCAAGTTCAAGGACCAATTTTATAAAAAGTTTTGTGTGTGAAATCCGTGTTTATGATAAGTCACGCTCATAAGCATTGTCAGGTCCTGTTGGTGTGTATGTAAAATCAAGGTTATTAAGATGATGGAAAGTTCAACTTCAAGAAGATTTAAATACACGGGTTTCCAAATTCTTAGTTAATTCAGTTTGCGACATTCGAGTTCTTCCGAAAACAACTTTTAATAGATCAGGTGTAGAGATAATCAATGCTATAAGGTAAGATGATGAGGTTTTGGAATGATAACAAGTTGAAAATTAAATAAATATATATTTTACCATAGGGTTGATTTCCTGAGAATAGTTAACAGAGTCTAGTTTTGATCTTTGTATTTTAAGAAAAATCCGTTTCATGTTATAAATCCTTAGATAGTGTTCGAAAAGAATATTATACTTATGACATATTATTTGACAACTATTAGATTTTTTTTATATAAAATCATTTATTAGGAGGCTTAGTAAAAAAAAATTTTTTTTTTTGAAAGTTATAGAAACTTAATATTAATCAGTCATATTTTACGGACTTGTAAAACTTGAAAGTTATTGAAACTTAAAGGTAAGGTTTGGGAACCTAACGAAGTCATTCCCAATGCAATTAACCATGGGTTAAAATATCTATTTTATTATATAAAATAAAATCATTTATTAAGAAACTACGAATGTTTTCACCAAAACTCTTGGTTGATAAGACATTATATGAGAGTAAGAGGTGTATAAATAACCATAGTGGATTGAATAAGTTTATGAAAAGGACGTGTATAAGTAAAAATATTCATACGATGAGCTTATGAATAATTGTGTAGTAAGGTCACACAAAATTTAAAATAATAAGTTTATGTATTAGATTTTGAGGTAACAACATATATCGACATTGATTATTGAATTCTTGATTTGGTGATAGGCTTTCGTATGATTATGAATTTGAAATTTGTTATCAAGTTTATGTTATGATAATTATTTTCTTGATTTGATAACAAGTTTATGATTTGTTGATACGATTTGATAATAACATCACATTTTGATGAACATTTTGAAAGCATTTGAGGTAATGTGATCGTTTAGAGATACTTTGAGTGTAAACGTTCGATTGGCTAATCAAACGGTTACCCTTGACTTATCAAAGTAGTAAGTCCGTTAACTTTTATGAAGACGTGACTTCCTATAAGTCGACACTCACTTTTGAGAGTTCCCAGGTAAGTAACATATCCAGCGGTAGGTTTGGATTTATACGAATACTTGCCTTAGACAGAACATCTCAAAAGTACAGGTATCCACCCTTCCAGTATTGCACGTGTTCAGTTTCGGGAGTTAGACTTTGACGAGAATTTGAAAACCAATCATAAATCTTTGATTTCAAACTTTATTATTCAATTGAGATTAGGCATTATTCCTTAGAATTGAATTTAGATATTTGATTTCAATGAAGTATATGAGTATAAAAATTTAGAAGATAAGGTTAACACTTAAGTAATGAAGTGCTAAAAGTTATTGAATAATAACATGAGAGGACTCTTGCTTATATTGTGAAGTACGTAAAGATAATAAATAATAACATGAGAGGACTCATGCTTACATTATAAAGTGCTAAGAAGTAATGAATAATATCATGAGAGGACTCATGATTATATTATAGAGTGCAAAAAGGTAACGAATAATAACATGAGATGAATCATGTTTAGGGTGCTTAGTTATAGACTAGGTCATCCATTTCTAATAACCTAATTCCCTATAACCATGGCTCTGATACCAATCTGTCACACCCCGACCGATGGCGGAATCATCGAGGCGGACGAAAGTGAATGATTGTTCATAGCTCATGGTACTAAAAATAGTTTAAATATTATTAAATTCAATTATCCAAACAAGACTAAATGATAATCCAAATGAAACAAACAAAGTATTCAAACAGAAACAACTAAAATAGTCTACTCTATTTCGTTTAATTAGCTAGGTCCAAATCCCTAATCGTGTGGCATCTCAAAGTTCCTAGCTTGCACTTCCTGAAATCATGTGAAAAATAATCGGTCAACTAATGAATTAGCTGGTGAGTAAACATAGGTTTGAAATACATATAGATACACTGTTAAAGAAAAGTCAATTCATGTCGTTATGTCAGAACTTATAAATGCAAAACATGTACATACAAGATAACAACGCATAATCAAACCTTGAACAAATGATAAGGGGGGGTCCACATGATAATGATAACTCAGTTATAATCACCCAAGAATCAGGGGGGCGGGTCCTTTCGACCAATAGATCTACCATTAGTAACTGTCGGTTTCTACAAATTAATGATTACGCTTGCACAAAAATTGCTATCAGGCTATGAACACATAATTTGCAAGTAAAGACATAACATGAATTGTTTAATGATAACATGAAATCTGATAAACTGAAATCTGATAACTAAAATAACTGATAAACTGAAATCTGATTAAATAGGTCACATGATATCACCCTAAATTGAAAACCAGAAAAAGGGCTATGAATACTCACCTGGTAACTGGTCGATGAAATTGATAAAAGTAAAACTTGAAAAGACACCGAACATCTCCTTAAGGATCACCTAAGGAATGTCGGCCTATGTTAAAATGATAATTAAATGAATCTAGGAATCTAGGAAACCTAGGGTTCTAATCGGAATTTGGGTTTAAGTAGATTAAATGTTACAATTGGAAATAGATAATGATGTAATAATAACAGATTTATTTTTAACAATGATTTAATATTGATTAAATTGTTTATGAAGTTTACCTCTTTACGAAAATAATTAATATTTCGTTAAAATGCCACGAGCGTTATGATAAAAGTGATTAATTATTTATGTATATAGATTTAAAAATACCCATCTAAATAATACCACTATCATAGACGTAAGAAAACCCAAACGTGTTTTGATTATAGATTTATACATTATAAAATAGGTCTTATATGTAATTAAAATTATTCGACAATAAGTATGTATTTCATAAAATATAGCCAACACTTATTATATGTTTCAAACGTTTTAATTCAAAACTTCTCGTAAAAGGAATTTATAATAAGAATTATACACAAAGAAATCTCGTCTTTTATTTTGAAAATATATATATATTTCATGAACCTCTTATAATGAAAATATAAAATCCTAGTTTTGTAAAGGTAATATTAATTTATATATTTACGATGGTGTGTAAAATACTTCATAATCTAACTTATATGACCCTTTCATAAATTATTAGTAGATAAAAGAGATTTTAATGTTACTTGATGTAAGAATTTGTTTAAACCAACGGACTGAAAATAGAACTAAAAATAAAACACATGTCCAGGGATCGAACCCTGGACCTTCTGTTTGAAACCATCTGAACAAACCACTTGACCAGCTTTGTTTTAGTGTTAACATCTCGAAAAGAAATTATTATAACCTTTTTTATTTCCTTAAACCCAAAATTCACTATAAACCCTAAATCCTAATCGCAAAACCTGAACACTAAATTGAATCCGTATCTGAAATCGAGTATAACTACGACGTTCGGTATGTGATAACAAGTAAAATGATGTATTTAATTACCTGAGTTGTTGATACGATGATGAAGATAAAAGGAAAAGAAGACGCCGTAGTTGCGGAAATCAGTTGATGATGAAGACGATGATGATAACAAAATTGCAAATGCAGAATCACTCGTTGATGGATGATGATTAAAAGCCCTATATAATTGATGATTGAAAAGAACCCAAAGTATGTAGTCGACTGAGTAGAACACTAAGAACAGGGGGTTTAAATTCGACTGTTGTGTGTGTTAAAAATTGAAATTGATGTTGCAGAGAGTTAATGTGAAGTAGAAGGAGTATGTTGAACGATTTATAGAGGCTTGAATACGAGTAAAAGACTGTTAACAGTTTCGAGTTAGTTTCGGATGAAGACGAGTCCAATTCGTACGATTTAACTTGTTATTTACCAACTGAACTTATCCAATTCATCTCAATCGGTTGTAGGAGTGTTTGGATCAGATTAATTTGATTTTTATTGATCAATTTGGTTGAATTGGATTTAGATTTGGCCGGAATTTGTGGGTTTTGGTTTAGATTAATGTTAATCACGTTCAAACTGGATTTAATGGTGCCTTTAGGTTCGAATCTCGTAGATAAAGTAATAGGGCCGGTTTAAACAAGTCAAAACGCGTGGATTTGAGCGATTTAAGTGCTGCCGGAGTCGCCGGAGGCTGACCGGACTTGGTCGCCGGATTCACGGGGTGGGGGTTGGGTTTTAAAAAAAATTACGGTTTTGGCCCTTCATGTTTCAAGCTTATTACAGTTCATGTTAATAAATTTTAAATTAGTTTCAGTATTACTCAAATGGTCCCTGCAGTTTTATCAACTTTGTATCTTGTATATTAAAGTTTATACTAAGTTATGAAGAATGGCACTTTGACCCTCTTTAAGTTAGCTTTATAGTTAACTAGTGAACTTAACTAACTTTATGAAACTCTATTAGTTTTCGTATATTTGATCCAATCACCTTTATACATTTCCGAAATTTAGATGATAACCTTCGTAAAAGTTTATTAATTGTATGAAATTTATTTTACACAATTATTTCAGTCTTTTTTTTTTTTGTTAAATCGCATATTATTAAATAATAAATATATTAACTAATAAATTTTTTTTTATAAATGATTTAGATAAAACATAATCAAATAATGAGTCATTTTCTCATGATAATTTAGAAAAATTTTAGGACGACTGTGCCGAATTCGGGTTTGGATACGAATCGGGGCAGATGTTACAACGAGTCCTTAAAACTCCTAACAACACCTTACAACACCGTACGAAACCTTAAAACTCCCTAATAAACCTAATGAATTCGTCGAAGTCCTTGGAACATCGTACTACAACTCAGGTGATGTTAAAGCTCAGTATGCGACACTAGCAACATGAAAAGCACGTTAGAATAAACCTAATGAATTCGTACTAGTCCTTTGAACATCGTACGACATCTTAGGACATCCTACGTCTCCTTATGACACATTAGCAACTCGAAAAGAACGTTAGTATAATGTAGGATGCCTTACAGCCTCTATGAACACCTTACATCACCGTACGAAACGTTAAAACTCCATAATACAACTAATGAATTCGTCCGAGTCCTTTGAACGTCATACGACAATATAAGACATCTTACGACTATGTATGCCATATTAGCACCATGAAAAGCACGTTAGTATAATGTTGCATGCCTTACACCTCCTAACAACACCATACAACACCGTACGAAACCTTAAAACTCAATACTAAACCTAATGAGTTCGTCGAAGTCCTTTGAACATCGTACGAGAACTCAGAAGATGTTAAAGCTCAGTATGCGACACTAGCAGCATGAAAACTCCATAATAAACCCAATGAGTTCGCCCGATTCCTTTGAACGTCGTACGACAACTTAGGACATCTTACGACTCTTTATGCCATATTAGCACCTTGAAAAGCACGTTAGTGTGATGCTGGACGCCTTAAAACCTAATGAATCCGAAGGAGTCCTTTGAACATCGTATGACATCTTAGGTAATCTTACGTCTCCTTATGACAAATTAGCAACTCGAAAAGAACGTTAGTATAATGTAGGATGCCTTACAGCTCCTATGAACACCTTACATCACCGTACGAAACCTTCATACTCCATAATACACCTAATGAATTCGTCCGAGTCCTTTGAACGTCATACGACAATATAAGACATCTTACGACTATGTATGCCATATTAGCACCATGAAAAGCACGTTAGTATAATGTTGCATGCCTTACACCTCCTAACAACACCATACAACACCGTACGAAACCTTAAAACTCAATACTAAACCTAATGAGTTCGTCGAAGTCCTTTGAACATCGTACGAGAACTCAGAAGATGTTAAAGCTCAGTATGCGACACTAGCAGCATGAAAAGCATGTTAGAATAATGTAGGACGCGTAACAACTCCTAAGAACACCTTACATCACCGTTCGAAAAATTAAAACTCCATAATAAACCCAATGAGTTCGCCCGATTCCTTTGAACGTCGTACGACAACTTAGGACATCTTACGACTCTTTATGCCATATTAGCACCTTGAAAAGCACGTTAGTGTGATGCTGGACGCCTTAAAACCTAATGAATCCGAACGAGTCCTTTAAACATCGTATGACATCTTAGGAAATCTTACGTCTCCTTATGACAAATTAGCAACTCGAAAAAACGTTAGTATAATGTAGGATGCCTTACAGCTCCTATGAACACCTTACATCACCGTACGAAACCTTCATACTCCATAATACACCTAATGAATTCGTCCGAGTCCTTTGAACGTCATACGACAATATAAGACATCTTACGACTATGTATGCCATATTAGCACCATGAAAAGCACGTTAGTATAATGTGGCATGCCTTACACCTCCTAACAACACCATTCAACATCGTACGAAACCTTAAAACTCAATACTAAACCTAATGAGTTCGTCGAAGTCCTTTGAACATCGTACGAGAACTCAGAAGATGTTAAAGCTCAGTATGCGACACTAGCAGCATGAAAAGCACGTTAGAATAATGTAGGACGCGTAACAACTCCTAAGAACACCTTACATCACCGTTCGAAAAATTAAAACTCCATAATAAACCCAATGAGTTCGCCCGATTCCTTTGAACGTCGTACGACAACTTAGGACATCTTACGACTCTTTATGCCATATTTGCACCTTGAAAAGCACGTTAGTGTGATGCTGGACGCCTTAAAACCTAATGAATCCGAACGAGTCCTTTGAACATCGTATGACATCTTAGGAAATCTTACGTCTCCTTATGACAAATTAGCAACTCGAAAAGAACGTTAGTATAATGTAGGATGCCTTACAGCTCCTATGAACACCTTACATCACCGTACGAAACCTTCATACTCCATAATACACCTAATGAATTCGTCCGAGTCCTTTGAACGTCATACGACAATATAAGACATCTTACGACTATGTATGCCATATTAGCACCATGAAAAGCACATAGTATAATGTTGCATGCCTTACACCTCCTAACAACACCATACAACACCGTACGAAACCTTAAAACTCAATACTAAACCTAATGAGTTCGTCGAAGTCCTTTGAACATCGTACGAGAACTCAGAAGATGTTAAAGCTCAGTATGCGACACTAGCAGCATGAAAAGCACGTTAGAATAATGTAGGACGCGGAACAACTCCTAAGAACACCTTACATCACCGTTCGAAAAATTAAAACTCCATAATAAACCCAATGAGTTCGCCCGATTCCTTTGAACGTCGTACGACAACTTAGGACATCTTACGACTCTTTATGCCATATTAGCACCTTGAAAAGCACGTTAGTGTGATGCTGGACGCCTTAAAACCTAATGAATCCGAACGAGTCCTTTAAACATCGTATGACATCTTAGGAAATCTTACGTCTCCTTATGACAAATTAGCAACTCGAAAAAACGTTAGTATAATGTAGGATGCCTTACAGCTCCTATGAACACCTTACATCACCGTACGAAACCTTCATACTCCATAATACACCTAATGAATTCGTCCGAGTCCTTTGAACGTCATACGACAATATAAGACATCTTACGACTATGTATGCCATATTAGCACCATGAAAAGCACGTTAGTATAATGTTGCATGCCTTACACCTCCTAACAACACCATACAACATCGTACGAAACCTTAAAACTCAATACTAAACCTAATGAGTTCGTCGAAGTCCTTTGAACATCGTACGAGAACTCAGAAGATGTTAAAGCTCAGTATGCGACACTAGCAGCATGAAAAGCACGTTAGAATAATGTAGGACGCGTAACAACTCCTAAGAACACCTTACATCACCGTTCGAAAAATTAAAACTCCATAATAAACCCAATGAGTTCGCCCGATTCCTTTGAACGTCGTACGACAACTTAGGACATCTTACGACTCTTTATGCCATATTAGCACCTTGAAAAGCACGTTAGTGTGATGCTGGACGCCTTAAAACCTAATGAATCCGAACGAGTCCTTTGAACATCGTATGACATCTTAGGAAATCTTACGTCTCCTTATGACAAATTAGCAACTCGAAAAGAACGTTAGTATAATGTAGGATGCTTTACAGCTCCTATGAACACCTTACATCACCGTACGAAACCTTCATACTCCATAATACACCTAATGAATTCGTCCGAGACCTTTGAACGTCATACGACAATATAAGACATCTTACGACTATGTATGCCATATTAGCACCATGAAATGCACGTTAGTATAATGTTGCATGCCTTACACCTTCTAACAACACCATACAACACCGTACGAAACCTTAAAACTCAATACTAAACCTAATGAGTTCGTCGAAGTCCTTTGAACATCGTACGAGAACTCAGAAGATGTTAAAGCTCAGTATGCGACACTAGCAGCATGAAAAGCACGTTAGAATAATGTAGGACGCGTAACAACTCCTAAGAACACCTTACATCACCGTTCGAAAAATTAAAACTCCATAATAAACCCAATGAGTTCGCCCGATTCCTTTGAACGTCGTACGACAACTTAGGACATCTTACGACTCTTTATGCCATATTAGCACCTTGAAAAGCACGTTAGTGTGATGCTGGACGCCTTAAAACCTAATGAATCCGAACGAGTCCTTTGAACATCGTATGACATCTTAGGAAATCTTACGTCTCCTTATGACAAATTAGCAACTCGAAAAGAACGTTAGTATAATGTAGGATGCCTTACAGCTCCTATGAACACCTTACATCACCGTACGAAACCTTCATACTCCATAATACACCTAATGAATTCGTCCGAGTCCTTTGAACGTCATACGACAATATAAGACATCTTACGACTATGTATGCCATATTAGCACCATGAAAAGCACGTTAGTATAATGTTGCATGCCTTACACCTCCTAACAACACCATTCAACATCGTACGAAACCTTAAAACTCAATACTAAACCTAATGAGTTCGTCGAAGTCCTTTGAACATCGTACGAGAACTCAGAAGATGTTAAAGCTCAGTATGCGACACTAGCAGCATGAAAAGCACGTTAGAATAATGTAGGACGCGTAACAACTCCTAAGAACACCTTACATCACCGTTCGAAAAATTAAAACTCCATAATAAACCCAATGAGTTCGCCCGATTCCTTTGAACGTCGTACGACAACTTAGGACATCTTACGACTCTTTATGCCATATTAGCACCTTGAAAAGCACGTTAGTGTGATGCTGGACGCCTTAAAACCTAATGAATCCGAACGAGTCCTTTAAACATCGTATGACATCTTAGGAAATCTTACGTCTCCTTATGACAAATTAGCAACTCGAAAAAACGTTAGTATAATGTAGGATGCCTTACAGCTCCTATGAACACCTTACATCACCGTACGAAACCTTCATACTCCATAATACACCTAATGAATTCGTCCGAGTCCTTTGAACGTCATACGACAATATAAGACATCTTACGACTATGTATGCCATATTAGCACCATGAAAAGCACGTTAGTATAATGTTGCATGCCTTACACCTCCTAACAACACCATACAACATCGTACGAAACCTTAAAACTCAATACTAAACCTAATGAGTTCGTCGAAGTCCTTTGAACATCGTACGAGAACTCAGAAGATGTTAAAGCTCAGTATGCGACACTAGCAGCATGAAAAGCACGTTAGAATAATGTAGGACGCGTAACAACTCCTAAGAACACCTTACATCACCGTTCGAAAAATTAAAACTCCATAATAAACCCAATGAGTTCGCCCGATTCCTTTGAACGTCGTACGACAACTTAGGACATCTTACGACTCTTTATGCCATATTAGCACCTTGAAAAGCACGTTAGTGTGATGCTGGACGCCTTAAAACCTAATGAATCCGAACGAGTCCTTTGAACATCGTATGACATCTTAGGAAATCTTACGTCTCCTTATGACAAATTAGCAACTCGAAAAGAACGTTAGTATAATGTAGGATGCTTTACAGCTCCTATGAACACCTTACATCACCGTACGAAACCTTCATACTCCATAATACACCTAATGAATTCGTCCGAGACCTTTGAACGTCATACGACAATATAAGACATCTTACGACTATGTATGCCATATTAGCACCATGAAAAGCACGTTAGTATAATGTTGCATGCCTTACACCTTCTAACAACACCATACAACACCGTACGAAACCTTAAAACTCAATACTAAACCTAATGAGTTCGTCGAAGTCCTTTGAACATCGTACGAGAACTCAGAAGATGTTAAAGCTCAGTATGCGACACTAGCAGCATGAAAAGCACGTTAGAATAATGTAGGACGCGTAACAACTCCTAAGAACACCTTACATCACCGTTCGAAAAATTAAAACTCCATAATAAACCCAATGAGTTCGCCCGATTCCTTTGAACGTCGTACGACAACTTAGGACATCTTACGACTCTTTATGCCATATTAGCACCTTGAAAAGCACGTTAGTGTGATGCTGGACGCCTTAAAACCTAATGAATCCGAACGAGTCCTTTGAACATCGTATGACATCTTAGGAAATCTTACGTCTCCTTATGACAAATTAGCAACTCGAAAAGAACGTTAGTATAATGTAGGATGCCTTACAGCTCCTATGAACACCTTACATCACCGTACGAAACCTTCATACTCCATAATACACCTAATGAATTCGTCCGAGTCCTTTGAACGTCATACGACAATATAAGACATCTTACGACTATGTATGCCATATTAGCACCATGAAAAGCACGTTAGTATAATGTTGCATGCCTTACACCTCCTAACAACACCATTCAACATCGTACGAAACCTTAAAACTCAATACTAAACCTAATGAGTTCGTCGAAGTCCTTTGAACATCGTACGAGAACTCAGAAGATGTTAAAGCTCAGTATGCGACACTAGCAGCATGAAAAGCACGTTAGAATAATGTAGGACGCGTAACAACTCCTAAGAACACCTTACATCACCGTTCGAAAAATTAAAACTCCATAATAAACCCAATGAGTTCGCCCGATTCCTTTGAACGTCGTACGACAACTTAGGACATCTTACGACTCTTTATGCCATATTAGCACCTTGAAAAGCACGTTAGTGTGATGCTGGACGCCTTAAAACCTAATGAATCCGAACGAGTCCTTTAAACATCGTATGACATCTTAGGAAATCTTACGTCTCCTTATGACAAATTAGCAACTCGAAAAAACGTTAGTATAATGTAGGATGCCTTACAGCTCCTATGAACACCTTACATCACCGTACGAAACCTTCATACTCCATAATACACCTAATGAATTCGTCCGAGTCCTTTGAACGTCATACGACAATATAAGACATCTTACGACTATGTATGCCATATTAGCACCATGAAAAGCACGTTAGTATAATGTTGCATGCCTTACACCTCCTAACAACACCATACAACATCGTACGAAACCTTAAAACTCAATACTAAACCTAATGAGTTCGTCGAAGTCCTTTGAACATCGTACGAGAACTCAGAAGATGTTAAAGCTCAGTATGCGACACTAGCAGCATGAAAAGCACGTTAGAATAATGTAGGACGCGTAACAACTCCTAAGAACACCTTACATCACCGTTCGAAAAATTAAAACTCCATAATAAACCCAATGAGTTCGCCCGATTCCTTTGAACGTCGTACGACAACTTAGGACATCTTACGACTCTTTATGCCATATTAGCACCTTGAAAAGCACGTTAGTGTGATGCTGGACGCCTTAAAACCTAATGAATCCGAACGAGTCCTTTGAACATCGTATGACATCTTAGGAAATCTTACGTCTCCTTATGACAAATTAGCAACTCGAAAAGAACGTTAGTATAATGTAGGATGCTTTACAGCTCCTATGAACACCTTACATCACCGTACGAAACCTTCATACTCCATAATACACCTAATGAATTCGTCCGAGACCTTTGAACGTCATACGACAATATAAGACATCTTACGACTATGTATGCCATATTAGCACCATGAAAAGCACGTTAGTATAATGTTGCATGCCTTACACCTTCTAACAACACCATACAACACCGTACGAAACCTTAAAACTCAATACTAAACCTAATGAGTTCGTCGAAGTCCTTTGAACATCGTACGAGAACTCAGAAGATGTTAAAGCTCAGTATGCGACACTAGCAGCATGAAAAGCACGTTAGAATAATGTAGGACGCGTAACAACTCCTAAGAACACCTTACATCACCGTTCGAAAAATTAAAACTCCATAATAAACCCAATGAGTTCGCCCGATTCCTTTGAACGTCGTACGACAACTTGGGACATCTTACGACTCTTTATGCCATATTAGCACCTTGAAAAGCACGTTAGTGTGATGCTGGACGCCTTAAAACCTAATGAATCCGAACGAGTCCTTTGAACATCGTATGACATCTTAGGAAATCTTACGTCTCCTTATGACAAATTAGCAACTCGAAAAGAACGTTAGTATAATGTAGGATGCCTTACAGCTCCTATGAACACCTTACATCACCGTACGAAACCTTCATACTCCATAATACACCTAATGAATTCGTCCGAGTCCTTTGAACGTCATACGACAATATAAGACATCTTACGACTATGTATGCCATATTAGCACCATGAAAAGCACGTTAGTATAATGTTGCATGCCTTACACCTCCTAACAACACCATTCAACATCGTACGAAACCTTAAAACTCAATACTAAACCTAATGAGTTCGTCGAAGTCCTTTGAACATCGTACGAGAACTCAGAAGATGTTAAAGCTCAGTATGCGACACTAGCAGCATGAAAAGCACGTTAGAATAATGTAGGACGCGTAACAACTCCTAAGAACACCTTACATCACCGTTCGAAAAATTAAAACTCCATAATAAACCCATTGAGTTCGCCCGATTCCTTTGAACGTCGTACGACAACTTAGGACATCTTACGACTCTTTATGCCATATTAGCACCTTGAAAAGCACGTTAGTGTGATGCTGGACGCCTTAAAACCTAATGAATCCGAACGAGTCCTTTGAACATCGTATGACATCTTAGGAAATCTTACGTCTCCTTATGACAAATTAGCAACTCGAAAAGAACGTTAGTATAATGTAGGATGCCTTACAGCTCCTATGAACACCTTACATCACCGTACGAAACCTTCATACTCCATAATACACCTAATGAATTCGTCCGAGTCCTTTGAACGTCATACGACAATATAAGACATCTTACGACTATGTATGCCATATTAGCACCATGAAAAGCACGTTAGTATAATGTTGCATGCCTTACACCTCCTAACAACACCATACAACATCGTACGAAACCTTAAAACTCAATACTAAACCTAATGAGTTCGTCGAAGTCCTTTGAACATCGTACGAGAACTCAGAAGATGTTAAAGCTCAGTATGCGACACTAGCAGCATGAAAAGCACGTTAGAATAATGTAGGACGCGTAACAACTCCTAAGAACACCTTACATCACCGTTCGAAAAATTAAAACTCCATAATAAACCCAATGAGTTCGCCCGATTCCTTTGAACGTCGTACGACAACTTAGGACATCTTACGACTCTTTATGCCATATTAGCACCTTGAAAAGCACGTTAGTGTGATGCTGGACGCCTTAAAACCTAATGAATCCGAACGAGTCCTTTGAACATCGTATGACATCTTAGGAAATCTTACGTCTCCTTATGACAAATTAGCAACTCGAAAAGAACGTTAGTATAATGTAGGATGCTTTACAGCTCCTATGAACACCTTACATCACCGTACGAAACCTTCATACTCCATAATACACCTAATGAATTCGTCCGAGACCTTTGAACGTCATACGACAATATAAGACATCTTACGACTATGTATGCCATATTAGCACCATGAAAAGCACGTTAGTATAATGTTGCATGCCTTACACCTCCTAACAACACCATTCAACATCGTACGAAACCTTAAAACTCAATACTAAACCTAATGAGTTCGTCGAAGTCCTTTGAACATCGTACGAGAACTCAGAAGATGTTAAAGCTCAGTATGCGACACTAGCAGCATGAAAAGCACGTTAGAATAATGTAGGACGCGTAACAACTCCTAAGAACACCTTACATCACCGTTCGAAAAATTAAAACTCCATAATAAACCCATTGAGTTCGCCCGATTCCTTTGAACGTCGTACGACAACTTAGGACATCTTACGACTCTTTATGCCATATTAGCACCTTGAAAAGCACGTTAGTGTGATGCTGGACGCCTTAAAACCTAATGAATCCGAACGAGTCCTTTGAACATCGTATGACATCTTAGGAAATCTTACGTCTCCTTATGACAAATTAGCAACTCGAAAAGAACGTTAGTATAATGTAGGATGCCTTACAGCTCCTATGAACACCTTACATCACCGTACGAAACCTTCATACTCCATAATACACCTAATGAATTCGTCCGAGTCCTTTGAACGTCATACGACAATATAAGACATCTTACGACTATGTATGCCATATTAGCACCATGAAAAGCACGTTAGTATAATGTTGCATGCCTTACACCTCCTAACAACACCATACAACATCGTACGAAACCTTAAAACTCAATACTAAACCTAATGAGTTCGTCGAAGTCCTTTGAACATCGTACGAGAACTCAGAAGATGTTAAAGCTCAGTATGCGACACTAGCAGCATGAAAAGCACGTTAGAATAATGTAGGACGCGTAACAACTCCTAAGAACACCTTACATCACCGTTCGAAAAATTAAAACTCCATAATAAACCCAATGAGTTCGCCCGATTCCTTTGAACGTCGTACGACAACTTAGGACATCTTACGACTCTTTATGCCATATTAGCACCTTGAAAAGCACGTTAGTGTGATGCTGGACGCCTTAAAACCTAATGAATCCGAACGAGTCCTTTGAACATCGTATGACATCTTAGGAAATCTTACGTCTCCTTATGACAAATTAGCAACTCGAAAAGAACGTTAGTATAATGTAGGATGCTTTACAGCTCCTATGAACACCTTACATCACCGTACGAAACCTTCATACTCCATAATACACCTAATGAATTCGTCCGAGACCTTTGAACGTCATACGACAATATAAGACATCTTACGACTATGTATGCCATATTAGCACCATGAAAAGCACGTTAGTATAATGTTGCATGCCTTACACCTTCTAACAACACCATACAACACCGTACGAAACCTTAAAACTCAATACTAAACCTAATGAGTTCGTCGAAGTCCTTTGAACATCGTACGAGAACTCAGAAGATGTTAAAGCTCAGTATGCGACACTAGCAGCATGAAAAGCACGTTAGAATAATGTAGGACGCGTAACAACTCCTAAGAACACCTTACATCACCGTTCGAAAAATTAAAACTCCATAATAAACCCAATGAGTTCGCCCGATTCCTTTGAACGTCGTACGACAACTTAGGACATCTTACGACTCTTTATGCCATATTAGCACCTTGAAAAGCACGTTAGTGTGATGCTGGACGCCTTAAAACCTAATGAATCCGAACGAGTCCTTTGAACATCGTATGACATCTTAGGAAATCTTACGTCTCCTTATGACAAATTAGCAACTCGAAAAGAACGTTAGTATAATGTAGGATGCCTTACAGCTCCTATGAACACCTTACATCACCGTACGAAACCTTCATACTCCATAATACACCTAATGAATTCGTCCGAGTCCTTTGAACGTCATACGACAATATAAGACATCTTACGACTATGTATGCCATATTAGCACCATGAAAAGCACGTTAGTATAATGTTGCATGCCTTACACCTCCTAACAACACCATACAACATCGTACGAAACCTTAAAACTCAATACTAAACCTAATGAGTTCGTCGAAGTCCTTTGAACATCGTACGAGAACTCAGAAGATGTTAAAGCTCAGTATGCGACACTAGCAGCATGAAAAGCACGTTAGAATAATGTAGGACGCGTAACAACTCCTAAGAACACCTTACATCACCGTTCGAAAAATTAAAACTCCATAATAAACCCAATGAGTTCGCCCGATTCCTTTGAACGTCGTACGACAACTTAGGACATCTTACGACTCTTTATGCCATATTAGCACCTTGAAAAGCACGTTAGTGTGATGCTGGACGCCTTAAAACCTAATGAATCCGAACGAGTCCTTTGAACATCGTATGACATCTTAGGAAATCTTACGTCTCCTTATGACAAATTAGCAACTCGAAAAGAACGTTAGTATAATGTAGGATGCTTTACAGCTCCTATGAACACCTTACATCACCGTACGAAACCTTCATACTCCATAATACACCTAATGAATTCGTCCGAGACCTTTGAACGTCATACGACAATATAAGACATCTTACGACTATGTATGCCATATTAGCACCATGAAAAGCACGTTAGTATAATGTTGCATGCCTTACACCTTCTAACAACACCATACAACACCGTACGAAACCTTAAAACTCAATACTAAACCTAATGAGTTGGTCGAAGTCCTTTGAACATCGTACGAGAACTCAGAAGATGTTAAAGCTCAGTATGCAACACTAGCAGCATGAAAAGCAAGTTAGAATAATGTAGGACGCGTAACAACTCCTAAGAACACCTTACATCACCGTTCGAAACATTAAAACTCCATAATAAACCCAATGAGTTCGCCCGATTCCTTTGAACGTCGTACGACAACTTAGGACATCTTACGACTCTTTATGCCATATTAGCACCTTGAAAAGCACGTTAGTGTGATGCTGGACGCCTTAAAACCTAATGAATCCGAAAGAGTCCTTTGAACATCGTATGACATCTTAGGAAATCTTACGTCTCCTTATGACAAATTAGCAACTCGAAAAGAACGTTAGTATAATGTAGGATGCCTTACAGCTCCTATGAACACCTTACATCACCGTACGAAACCTTCATACTCCATAATACACCTAATGAATTCGTCCGAGTCCTTTGAACGTCATACGACAATATAAGACATCTTACGACTATGTATGCCATATTAGCACCATGAAAAGCACGTTAGTATAATGTTGCATGCCTTACACCTCCTAACAACACCATTCAACATCGTACGAAACCTTAAAACTCAATACTAAACCTAATGAGTTCGTCGAAGTCCTTTGAACATCGTACGAGAACTCAGAAGATGTTAAAGCTCAGTATGCGACACTAGCAGCATGAAAAGCACGTTAGAATAATGTAGGACGCGTAACAACTCCTAAGAACACCTTACATCACCGTTCGAAAAATTAAAACTCCATAATAAACCCAATGAGTTCGCCCGATTCCTTTGAACGTCATACGACAACTTAGGACATCTTACGACTCTTTATGCCATATTAGCACCTTGAAAAGCACGTTAGTGTGATGCTGGACGCCTTAAAACCTAATGAATCCGAACGAGTCCTTTGAACATCGTATGACATCTTAGGAAATCTTACGTCTCCTTATGACAAATTAGCAACTCGAAAAGAACGTTAGTATAATGTAGGATGCCTTACAGCTCCTATGAACACCTTACATCACCGTACGAAACCTTCATACTCCATAATACACCTAATGAATTCGTCCGAGTCCTTTGAACGTCATACGACAATATAAGACATCTTACGACTATGTATGCCATATTAGCACCATGAAAAGCACGTTAGTATAATGTTGCATGCCTTACACCTCCTAACAACACCATACAACATCGTACGAAACCTTAAAACTCAATACTAAACCTAATGAGTTCGTCGAAGTCCTTTGAACATCGTACGAGAACTCAGAAGATGTTAAAGCTCAGTATGTGACACTAGCAGCATGAAAAGCACGTTAGAATAATGTAGGACGCGTAACAACTCCTAAGAACACCTTACATCACCGTTCGAAAAATTAAAACTCCATAATAAACCCAATGAGTTCGCCCGATTCCTTTGAACGTCGTACGACAACTTAGGACATCTTACGACTCTTTATGCCATATTAGCACCTTGAAAAGCACGTTAGTGTGATGCTGGACGCCTTAAAACCTAATGAATCCGAACGAGTCCTTTGAACATCGTATGACATCTTAGGAAATCTTACGTCTCCTTATGACAAATTAGCAACTCGAAAAGAACGTTAGTATAATGTAGGATGCTTTACAGCTCCTATGAACACCTTACATCACCGTACGAAACCTTCATACTCCATAATACACCTAATGAATTCGTCCGAGACCTTTGAACGTCATACGACAATATAAGACATCTTACGACTATGTATGCCATATTAGCACCATGAAAAGCACGTTAGTATAATGTTGCATGCCTTACACCTTCTAACAACACCATACAACACCGTACGAAACCTTAAAACTCAATACTAAACCTAATGAGTTCGTCGAAGTCCTTTGAACATCGTACGAGAACTCAGAAGATGTTAAAGCTCAGTATGCGACACTAGCAGCATGAAAAGCACGTTAGAATAATGTAGGACGCGTAACAACTCCTAAGAACACCTTACATCACCGTTCGAAAAATTAAAACTCCATAATAAACCCAATGTGTTCGCCCGATTCCTTTGAACGTCGTACGACAACTTAGGACATCTTACGACTCTTTATGCCATATTAGCACCTTGAAAAGCACGTTAGTGTGATGCTGGACGCCTTAAAACCTAATGAATCCGAACGAGTCCTTTGAACATCGTATGACATCTTAGGAAATCTTACGTCTCCTTATGACAAATTAGCAACTCGAAAAGAACGTTAGTATAATGTAGGATGCCTTACAGCTCCTATGAACACCTTACATCACCGTACGAAACCTTCATACTCCATAATACACCTAATGAATTCGTCCGAGTCCTTTGAACGTCATACGACAATATAAGACATCTTACGACTATGTATGCCATATTAGCACCATGAAAAGCACGTTAGTATAATGTTGCATGCCTTACACCTCCTAACAACACCATACAACATCGTACGAAACCTTAAAACTCAATACTAAACCTAATGAGTTCGTCGAAGTCCTTTGAACATCGTACGAGAACTCAGAAGATGTTAAAGCTCAGTATGCGACACTAGCAGCATGAAAAGCACGTTAGAATAATGTAGGACGCGTAACAACTCCTAAGAACACCTTACATCACCGTTCGAAAAATTAAAACTCCATAATAAACCCAATGAGTTCGCCCGATTCCTTTGAACGTCGTACGACAACTTAGGACATCTTACGACTCTTTATGCCATATTAGCACCTTGAAAAGCATGTTAGTGTGATGCTGGACGCCTTAAAACCTAATGAATCCGAACGAGTCCTTTGAACATCGTATGACATCTTAGGAAATCTTACGTCTCCTTATGACAAATTAGCAACTCGAAAAGAACGTTAGTATAATGTAGGATGCTTTACAGCTCCTATGAACACCTTACATCACCGTACGAAACCTTCATACTCCATAATACACCTAATGAATTCGTCCGAGACCTTTGAACGTCATACGACAATATAAGACATCTTACGACTATGTATGCCATATTAGCACCATGAAAAGCACGTTAGTATAATGTTGCATGCCTTACACCTTCTAACAACACCATACAACACCGTACGAAACCTTAAAACTCAATACTAAACCTAATGAGTTCGTCGAAGTCCTTTGAACATCGTACGAGAACTCAGAAGATGTTAAAGCTCAGTATGCGACACTAGCAGCATGAAAAGCACGTTAGAATAATGTAGGACGCGTAACAACTCCTAAGAACACCTTACATCACCGTTCGAAAAATTAAAACTCCATAATAAACCCAATGTGTTCGCCCGATTCCTTTGAACGTCGTACGACAACTTAGGACATCTTACGACTCTTTATGCCATATTAGCACCTTGAAAAGCACGTTAGTGTGATGCTGGACGCCTTAAAACCTAATGAATCCGAACGAGTCCTTTGAACATCGTATGACATCTTAGGAAATCTTACGTCTCCTTATGACAAATTAGCAACTCGAAAAGAACGTTAGTATAATGTAGGATGCCTTACAGCTCCTATGAACACCTTACATCACCGTACGAAACCTTCATACTCCATAATACACCTAATGAATTCGTCCGAGTCCTTTGAACGTCATACGACAATATAAGACATCTTACGACTATGTATGCCATATTAGCACCATGAAAAGCACGTTAGTATAATGTTGCATGCCTTACACCTTCTAACAACACCATACAACACCGTACGAAACCTTAAAACTCAATACTAAACCTAATGAGTTCGTCGAAGTCCTTTGAACATCGTACGAGAACTCAGAAGATGTTAAAGCTCAGTATGCGACACTAGCAGCATGAAAAGCACGTTAGAATAATGTAGGACGCGTAACAACTCCTAAGAACACCTTACATCACCGTCCGAAACATTAAAACTCCATAATAAACCCAATGAGTTCGCCCGATTCCTTTGAACATCGTACGACAACTTAGGACATCTTACGACTCTGTATGCCATATTAGCACCTTGAAAAGCACGTTAGTGTGATGCTGGACGCCTTAAAACCTAATGAATCCGAAAGAGTCCTTTGAACATCGTATGACATCTTAGGAAATCTTACGTCTCCTTATGACAAATTAGCAACTCGAAAAGAACGTTAGTATAATGTAGGATGCCTTACAGCTCCTATGAACACCTTACATCACCGTACGAAACCTTCATACTCCATAATACACGTAATGAATTCGTCCGAGTCCTTTGAACGTCATACGACAACTTAAGACATCTTACGACTATGTATGCCATATTAGCACCATGAAAAGCACGTTAGTAGAATGTTGGATGCCTTACAACTCCTAACAACACCTTACAACACCGTACGAAACCTTAAAACTCTCTAATAAACCTAATGAATTCATCGAAGTCCTTGGAACATCGTACTACAACTCAGGTGATGTTAAAGCACAGTATGCGACACTAGCAACATGAAAAGCACGTTAGAATAAACCTAATGAATTCGTATTAGTCCTTTGAACATCGTACGACATCTTAGGACATCCTACGTCTCCTTATGACACATTTGCAACTCGAAAAGAACGTTAGTATAATGTAGGATGCCTTACAGCACCTATGAACACCTTACATCACCGTACGAAACCTTCATACTCCATAATACACCTAATGAATTCGTCCGAGTCCTTTGAACGTCATACGACAATATAAGACATCTTACGACTATGTATGCCATATTAGCACCATGAAAAGCACGTTAGTATAATGTTGCATGCCTTACACCTCCTAACAACACCATACAACACCGTACGAAACCTTAAAACTCAATACTAAACCTAATGAGTTCGTCGAAGTCCTTTGAACATCGTACGAGAACTCAGAAGATGTTAAAGCTCAGTATGCGACACTAGCAGCATGAAAAGCAAGTTAGAATAATGTAGGACGCGTAACAACTCCTAAGAACACCTTACATCACCGTTCGAAACATTAAAACTCCATAATAAACCCAATGAGTTCGCCCGATTCCTTTGAACGTCGTACGACAACTTAGGACATCTTACGACTCTTTATGCCATATTAGCACCTTGAAAAGCACGTTAGTGTGATGCTGGACGCCTTAAAACCTAATGAATCCGAACGAGTCCTTTGAACATCGTATGACATCTTAGGAAATCTTACGTCTCCTTGTGACAAATTAGCAACTCGAAAAGAACGTTAGTATAATGTAGGATGCCTTACAGCTCCTATGAACACCTTACGTCACCGTACGAAACCTTCATACTCCATAATACACCTAATGAATTCGTCCGAGTCCTTTGAACGTCATACGACAATATAAAACATCTTACGACTATGTATGCCATATTAGCACCATGAAAAGCACGTTAGTATAATGTTGCATGCCTTACACCTCCTAACAACACCATACAACACCGTACGAAACCTTAAAACTCAATACTAAACCTAATGAGTTCGTCGAAGTCCTTTGAACATCGTACGAGAACTCAGAAGATGTTAAAGCTCAGTATGCGACACTAGCAGCATGAAAAGCACGTTAGAATAATGTAGGACGCGTAACAACTCCTAAGAACACCTTACATCACCGTCCAAAACATTAAAACTCCATAATAAACCCAATGAGTTCGCCCGATTCCTTTGAACATCGTACGACAACTTAGGACATCTTACGACTCTTTATGCCATATTAGCACCTTGAAAAGCACGTTAGTGTGATGCTGGACGCCTTAAAACCTAATGAATCCGAAAGAGTCCTTTGAACATCGTATGACATCTTAGGAAATCTTACGTCTCCTTATGACAAATTAGCAACTCGAAAAGAACGTTAGTATAATGTAGGATGCCTTACAGCTCCTATGAACACCTTACATCACCGTACGAAACCTTCATACTCCATAATAC
Source organism: Tagetes erecta (assembly GCA_030867185.1). Classification (NCBI taxonomy): domain Eukaryota; kingdom Viridiplantae; phylum Streptophyta; class Magnoliopsida; order Asterales; family Asteraceae; genus Tagetes; species Tagetes erecta. The sequence continues at coordinate 38,796,586 of CM061487.1, read as the reverse complement.
ACCTAATGAATTCGTCCAAGTCCTTTGAACGTCATACGACAACTTAAGACATCTTACGACTATGTATGCCATATTAGCACCATGAAAAGCACGTTAGTAGAATGTTGGATGCCTTACAACTCCTAACAACACCTTACAACACCGTCGAAACCTTAAAACTCTCTAATAAACCTAATGAATTCATCGAAGTCCTTGGAACATCGTACTACAACTCAGGTGATGTTAAAGCACAGTATGCGACACTAGCAACATGAAAAGCACGTTAGAATAAACCTAATGAATTCGTATTAGTCCTTTGAACATCGTACGACATCTTAGGACATCCTACGTCTCCTTATGACACATTAGCAACTCGAAAAGAACGTTAGTATAATGTAGGATGCCTTACAGCTCCTATGAACACCTTACATCACCGTACGAAACCTTCATACTCCATAATACACCTAATGAATTCGTCCGAGTCCTTTGAACGTCATACGACAATATAAGACATCTTACGACTATGTATGCCATATTAGCACCATGAAAAGCACGTTAGTATAATGTTGCATGCCTTACACCTCCTAACAACACCATACAACACCGTACGAAACCTTAAAACTCAATACTAAACCTAATGAGTTCGTCGAAGTCCTTTGAACATCGTACGAGAACTCAGAAGATGTTAAAGCTCAGTATGCGACACTAGCAGCATGAAAAGCAAGTTAGAATAATGTAGGACGCGTAACAACTCCTAAGAACACCTTACATCACCGTTCGAAACATTAAAACTCCATAATAAACCCAATGAGTTCGCCCGATTCCTTTGAACGTCGTACGACAACTTAGGACATCTTACGACTCTTTATGCCATATTAGCACCTTGAAAAGCACGTTAGTGTGATGCTGGACGCCTTAAAACCTAATGAATCCGAAAGAGTCCTTTGAACATCGTATGACATCTTAGGAAATCTTACGTCTCCTTATGACAAATTAGCAACTCGAAAAGAACGTTAGTATAATGTAGGATGCCTTACAGCTCCTATGAACACCTTACGTCACCGTACGAAACCTTCATACTCCATAATACACCTAATGAATTCGTCCGAGTCCTTTGAACGTCATACGACAACTTAAGACATCTTACGACTATGTATGCCATATTAGCACCATGAAAAGCACGTTAGTAGAATGTTGGATGCCTTACAACTCCTAACAACACCTTACAACACCATACGAAACCTTAAAACTCTCTAATAAACCTAATGAATTCATCAAAGTCCTTGGAACATCGTACTACAACTCAGGTGATGTTAAAGCACAGTATGCGACACTAGCAACATGAAAAGCACGTTAGAATAAACCTAATGAATTCGTATTAGTCCTTTGAACATCGTACGACATCTTAGGACATCCTACGTCTCCTTATGACACATTAGCAACTCGAAAAGAACGTTAGTATAATGTAGGATGACTTACAGCTCCTATGAACACCTTACATCACCGTACGAAACCTTCATACTCCATAATACACCTAATGAATTCGTCCGAGTCCTTTGAACGTCATACGACAATATAAGACATCTTACGACTATGTATGCCATATTAGCACCATGAAAAGCACGTTAGTATAATGTTGCATGCCTTACACCTCCTAACAACACCATACAACACCGTACAAAACCTTAAAACTCAATACTAAACCTAATGAGTTCGTCGAAGTCCTTTGAACATCGTACGAGAACTCAGAAGATGTTAAAGCTCAGTATGCAACACTAGCAGCATGAAAAGCAAGTTAGAATAATGTAGGACGCGTAACAACTCCTAAGAACACCTTACATCACCGTTCGAAACATTAAAACTCCATAATAAACCCAATGAGTTCGCCCGATTCCTTTGAACGTCGTACGACAACTTAGGACATCTTACGACTCTTTATGCCATATTAGCACCTTGAAAAGCACGTTAGTGTGATGCTGGACGCCTTAAAACCTAATGAATCCGAAAGAGTCCTTTGAACATCGTATGACATCTTAGGAAATCTTACGTCTCCTTATGACAAATTAGCAACTCGAAAAGAACGTTAGTATAATGTAGGATGCCTTACAGCTCCTATGAACACCTTACGTCACCGTACGAAACCTTCATACTCCATAATACACCTAATGAATTCGTCCGAGTCCTTTGAACGTCATACGACAATATAAAACATCTTACGACTATGTATGCCATATTAGCACCATGAAAAGCACGTTAGTATAATGTTGCATGCCTTACACCTCCTAACAACACCATACAACACCGTACGAAACCTTAAAACTCAATACTAAACCTAATGAGTTCGTCGAAGTCCTTTGAACATCGTACGAGAACTCAGAAGATGTTAAAGCTCAGTATGCGACACTAGCAGCATGAAAAGCACGTTAGAATAATGTAGGACGCGTAACAACTCCTAAGAACACCTTACATCACCGTCCGAGACATTAAAACTCCATAATAAACCCAATGAGTTCGCCCGATTCCTTTGAACATCGTACGACAACTTAGGACATCTTACGACTCTGTATGCCATATTAGCACCTTGAAAAGCACGTTAGTGTGATGCTGGACGCCTTAAAACCTAATGAATCCGAAAGAGTCCTTTGAACATCGTATGACATCTTAGGAAATCTTACGTCTCCTTATGACAAATTAGCAACTCGAAAAGAACGTTAGTATAATGTAGGATGCCTTACAGCTCCTATGAACACCTTACATCACCGTACGAAACCTTCATACTCCATAATACACCTAATGAATTCGTCCGAGTCCTTTGAACGTCATACGACAACTTAAGACATCTTACGACTATGTATGCCATATTCGCACCATGAAAAGCACGTTAGTAGAATGTTGGATGCCTTACAACTCCTAACAACACCTTACAACACCGTACGGCGGCGGAAAAACACCGGGCTTGTCAAGTGAATTGGATATCAATAGTACAAAGCACATGGTACTAAATGCATATTTTAATATCATTAAAGTAATAATGTTGTGACATAAAAGAAGCAATAACTAGTCTTAAAATCGTAATAAAAGCCGACAAATAAATCATGTTTATTTAATCTAGGTCCAAAGCATCCTAAGTATCTTGAATCATAACCATCTCAAACACCACCTGAAATACATGTAAAATAAGTTAGCTAAAGAATTAGCTAGTGAGTAAAACACAGTAATAGTACGTAATACGAAATCCGAGATCATTATCAATATGTTTCGCAATCTTATGTGTATAGCAATTTCATTATATATATCTCAACCGTGACAACGAAACACACAACGAATCCAAACAACCTTGAACCTCGTAAAGCAACTTTAGCAACAAGTCATGAGAACCACTCATGTTACAAATACTGATAACTATCGTTTAACCGTCATTTAACCGTCTCGATTTACAGGTTATCAATAAATGTCTAAGCATCTAAAGTGACATCGCAACATAGTAACAAGCATCACATATAGTACCAAGTAACAAACGAATCAACCAAAGAATCGCCGGGTCAAATCACCTATCAGGCCATTAATGTAGGTGGGCTTGTCAAGCCATTAGCGCTAATATAATACCGGTGGAAATTACAAGATAATATAAATACTATTGTCTAACACATAATTTCGCATCATGCGGCCAAACAAGATTAACACATCTAATGATCTCATTTTGAAAAATAGAAACAAAATAAAAGAAACGTAGTAATATAGGAACACGTATTTCAACCCCAAAAACAGTAAAAAGGGGAGTGAGTTTACTCACATCGTAAAGCAAAAGAAATCAAAAAGTAACGCAGCTACAACGAACCGAGAGTCTCCCAAATATTGGTACCACCTAAATAATTGGGAAAACCCTACTTAGAAACGAAACAAATAGTACCGGAAATCACAAATCCGAGATCTATGGTTTCGGATTTGGGATTTTAGGGTTTTAGATTGTAAGTTGGGAATTTGTACGAAACGAAACAAACGTATGTATATATTTTAAACGAATTCGTTTTAGTAGTTTTAAAATAGTATTTGAAATCCGAACTTATAACCATGTAAAATTGTTATTTGTATACCTTTTGAAATTTAAGTTTTTAACACTTTAATGTATTTTAGAAGGAGAATATAAATTAGTTTATTTTAATAGTAATTTTTTATGTTAATAATATGTAAAAGAATATGAAAATAAAAATAAACAGAAACAAGTGCGAAGTGGGACTCGAACCCGGATACTCGCGTCCACAGCCTACCACCTCAACCACTGCACCAGTTTCTGTTTTCGTTAAATAAATTGATTTTAAATTATTTTAATCTTTATAAACACCACTACCCATTCGTACATGAACCCTAGAATACAAACCCGTTCAATTCGTTTGATTTCGTTAACCAATTCCAACAAAAACAGAGGGCTTTTGATCTATGCTTGATCGCGAGTATTTTGATGTAAATAACTTACTTGTTGGTGAAGGATTGATACCGATTCGAATAGAATGAAAGGTCGACTGTTCTTGGGGATTTTTGAGGATCAGAAACTGAATTGATGACAAAATTGATATGTTAGATAGATTCAGATGATCAAGGGGATTAAAACGAGACCAAAGTTTACCTGAATTGATGTCGTGCAGATGGCGAACGATTACGGTCGCCGGAAAATGGTTGAAGCGCTGATTTGAAAGAAATAGAGAGAAATGAAAGCTTTTTGGTGTACGATTTATGTTCGTCGTGTATTTTTCTAAGATTAAGGAATAGATTAATTGTCGATTACCGAATTATTTACGGAATATGGTTTTTGATTTTCAAATCCTCAATCAACGAGTCAACAGGCTGTCGAAACCGTGTGATTGGTATTCAAATCTGTTCGAAAATAGACTAGGGAGGATTTGGAAGGTTTGGTTGATTGACTAATTGATGAAAACGCGTAGATTTGGCTTGCCGGAAAATGATTGTGGCCGGAAATGGGTTAATCGCCGGAAACGCGTGAAGGGGGGGGGGAATGTTTGGGTCAAAAAGAAAGTTACAACTTGGTCCCTTAAGGTTTCTGTTTTGTTAAGTCTTGTATCCTAACTTTTAATTTAAGTTTGTGACTTGACAGTTTTGGTATAAAGTTAGTTTTTAAGTAAATTTAACTAACTAATTCAACTGAGTAAGTTGTAACGTACATAGAAATGACGTTTTTTTTTATAGTTTTAGCTCGTTTAAGTCATTAAAAGGCTATTTCGAGACTTAGAAACGTTATTTGTTTGACGTTTTTAATAAGTTTTCTTTTATAAAGCACTATATATTTTTGGATGTAGATAATATGAATAGTGGTTATTTAGTATGTTTTAAATGTTTTGAGATATAATACGATTGATTAAATACGATAAGAATAACGTAAAGATTCGACATATTTATTCATAATTTTAATGATCGTTACATTTTGAAGAAATAAATACGAATTACAATTAAAAGATAAACAACTTCGGGTTTGAATCGGACATCCGAATTCGGGTTCGGGGCAGATGTCACAGTCTCCCCTCCTTATAGAAATTTCGTCCCGAAATTTGTTCAAACCGAGGTAGAAGAAGATGAAGCAAAAAGATGCGGATACTTGGCTTTCATTTGATCTTCACGTTCCCAAGTAAACTCAGGTCCGCGCTTTGATTCCCAACGAACTTTGACTATCGGTATCCGGCTACGCTTGAGTTGTTTGACTTCACGGTCCATAATCTCCAAAGGCCGTTCAATAAATTGCATCGATTCATCAATTCGAATATCATCGATAGGCACAATGAGATTCTCATCAGATAAACACTTCTTCAGATTCGAGACATGAAACACAGGATGAACACCACCCAATTCTTCGGGTAGTTCCAACTCATAAGAAACTTTCCCGATTCTCTTCAAAACTTTGAACGGTCCCACATATCGAGGAGCTAGCTTTCCCATCTTACCGAACCGGAAAACTCCTTTCCATGGAGACACTTTGAGCAAAACCATATCACCAATTTCATACTCCATAGGCTTTCGCTTTTTATCGGCATAATACTTTTGGCGATTTCGAGCCGCTAGAAGATTTTCACGGATCTTTCGGATCTTATCGGTGGTCTCTTGAATCATTTCGGGCCCAGTAATTTGAGAGTCACCGACTTCGGTCCAACATAAAGGAGAACGACATTTACGACCATAAAGAGCCTCGAACGGTGCCATATCAATGCTAGAATGATAACTGTTGTTATAAGAGAATTCAATCAACGGAAGATGAACATCCCAATTACCCTTGAAGTCAATCACACAAGACCGAAGCAAATCTTCGAGAGTTTGAATAGTTCTCTCGCTTTGACCATCCGTTTGAGGATGATAAGCTGTGCTGAGATTAAGTTTAGTACCCATAGCATCCTGAAGAGCCTTCCAGAAACGAGACATGAAACGACCATCGCGATCGGAAATAATATCAAGTGGCACCCCATGACGACAAACAATCTCTTTGACATAGAGTTGGGCACGCTTTTCAGCCGAGTATGTTTCCTTGATAGGAAGAAAGTGAGCAGATTTCGTTAACCGATCCACAATAACCCAGATACTATCATAACCATTAGAAGGAGGAAGCTTAGTAATAAAATCCATGGCTATACTCTCCCATTTCCAAACAGGAATTTCCGGTTGCTCAAGAAGACCGGAAGGACGCTGATGTTCGGCTTTGACCCTCGAACAAGTCAAACATTTGGAGACATACAAAGCAATATCTTTCTTCATCCCAGGCCACCAATAATGAGGACGAAGACTCATATACATTTTGTCCGCACCAGGATGAATAGAATGACGACTTTTGTGACCCTCATCTAAAATAAGAGTACGAACACTACCCCGAGAAGGCACCCAAATACGATTCATAAAGTAGAGTAGACAATCGGTTTTAGTTTCCAACTGCAAATCAGTACCGACGGTCATCTCATCACGAAAGGTACCCTCGGAAACAACGGCACGCTGAGCTTCAAGAATTTGAGACTTGAGGTCAACACGAAGAGAAACACAAGAAAGCATGACGTGTTCCTTACGACTAAGAGCATCAGCGACGACATTGGCTTTGCCTGGGTGGTAACGGATTTCACAATCATAATCATTCAACAACTCCACCCAACGCCTTTGCCTCATATTAAGCTCTTTCTGATTCAGAATTTGTTGCAGACTCTTATGATCAGTATAGACGAGACATTTGGTACCATAGAGATAATGACGCCAAATTTTGAAAGCAAAAACCACAGCACCCAGTTCAAGATCGTGAGTGGCGTAATTTTTTTCATGAACTTTGAGTTGCCTCGAGGCATAAGCTATGACTTTACCTCGTTGCATGAGAACACAACCAAGACCTTGTTTCGAAGCATCACAATACACAACAAGGTCTTCATGACCGTCGAGGAGAGTAAGAATCGGAGCGTTACACAATTTGTCTTTAAGAATATCAAACGCTTTTTGTTGCTCGGGACCCCACACAAAAGGTACATTCTTACAAGTTAAGGACGTGAGAGGAACAGCAATCTTAGAAAAATTAGCAATGAACCGACGATAGTAACCCGCTAGACCAAGAAAGGAACGGATTTCGGTGGGAGTGGAAGGTGCTGACCAATTCTTGACGGTTTCGATTTTCGCGGGATCCACTTGAACCCCGTTTTCGTTAACAATGTGACCCAGAAACTGAACCTCCTTGAGCCAGAACTCAAACTTGGAAAACTTAGCATAGAGTTGCTCTTGCTTAAGCATTTGAAGAATGGTACGAAGATGTTGCTCATGATCAGTTTTGGATTTGGAATAGATCAAAATATCATCAATAAACACAATAACAAATTTGTCCAAAAACGGTCGACACACACGATTCATCAAGTCCATGAAAACAGCAGGTGCATTAGTTAAACCAAAAGGCATGACCGTGAACTCAAAGTGACCATACCGCGTACGAAACGCAGTCTTCGGTATGTCATCTTCATGAACACGCAGTTGATGATAACCAGAACAGAGATCAATCTTAGAAAAGCAAGTTGCACCCTGGAGTTGATCGAAAAGATCATCGATACGCGGCAATGGATAACGATTTTTGACGGTGAGTTTATTAAGCTCGCGATAATCGATACACATACGGAACGAGCCATCTTTCTTTTTGACAAACAAGATTGGAGCACCCCATGGAGAGGAACTCGGACGAATGAAACCTTTATCGGATAACTCTTGGAGTTGACTAGCCAACTCTTGAAGTTCGGAAGGTGCGAGACGATAAGGAGCTTTTGCAACAGGAGTAGCACCGGGTACAAGATCAATACGGAACTCAACTTGTCGTGCAGGTGGAAGACCGGTTACGTCCTCGGGAAAAACCTCAGCAAAATCCCGCACAACTGGAATATCTTCGAGCTTCTTCTCTTTCGTTATCTTAACTTCAACACGCGCCAAAAACGCAGCATAGCCCTTACGCAAATACTTTTGAGCTTCGACACAAGACATAAGTTTCAAACCGACAGGAGATTTCTCCCCCGAGATATTCAGAATTTGACCCGATGGAAGAGGAACTCGAACAACCTTTTCCCGACACAGAATTTCCGCACCGTTAGCGGATAACCAATCCATACCGATAATAACGTCAAAACTACCGAGAGTCATAGGTAAGAGATCGACACGGAAAACGTGACCCAGAAGATTAAGCATACACCCCATAAAGCATGAACTAATAGTAACACCCTTCCCATTCGCTACCTCTACCACATAAGGTCTATCAAGGCCCATACGACTAACAGTAAAGGAAGAAGCAAACTCTAGAGAAACAAAACTCTTATCGGCACCCGAATCAAATAAAATGGAAGCATAACGATCATTAACAAGAAACATACCGTTCACCACATCGTTGTTAGCTTGGGCTTGATTAGAATTAATGTTGAAAGCCCTAGCACGACCTGCTTGATTAGCATTAGCATTTGTGTTCACATTCACATTAATGGGCTGTGGGCAATTGTTGTGGTAATGGGTTGGATCACCGCAGTTGTAGCAAGCCCGGCCCGGAACAACCCTGTTGTTGTTGACATTATTATAACAGTCTTTGGCGAGATGCCCCACACTTTGACAAATGCTACACTTCCGACACGGGGTTTCGGGAGCATGATGAAAGGGACACTTATTACATTTGGGCAGGTTCCCCGTATACGGCTTTCGGTTCACCTTACCCCCTTGCGGTGCCATAGGAGGATTAGGAGCAGTAACAGCATAATTAGTAGCACCGAACTTTCGCTTCTTGGGATTAGAAGAAGATTCGGGTTTAAAACCCTTGTAGGAACCTCCCTCCGAAGGCTTAGAATCATTACCAAAAGAGCCCTTGAGCTTCTTGTTACCCTTCCGGGTCAAAGTACCGGCCCGCACATGATTTTCAGTAAGGCGGCCCGCTAAGGTCATTGCCTCACCCACAGTATCGGGCTTACTGCCCCATACAGCATCCTGGATAGTCATCGGTAAACCCCCGATATATTGTTCAATACCCCGAGATTCTGGAGTAACCATATTGGGACATAGAGTGCTGAGTTGAGAAAAACGATCATTATAGGCCACATTCTCACCACTGTCTTGCTTGAGGGCCCAGAATTCACCCTCGAGCTTCCGAATTTCGCTGGGAGGACAATACTTACTGGTCATAGCGGTTTTGAACTCATCCCAAGTCATCTCGGAGATTTCATTCACACCGCGTCTGCGTTTCTCATCGTTCCACCACGTTAAAGCGCCCTTTTGTAGGACACTTGTGGCATAGCGGACCTTGAAATCATCGGGGCACTCACAGTTCACAAAAGTGCTCTCCATACTTTCATACCATTGGAGAAGACCCGTAGCCCCTTCAGTACCAAAGAATTTAGTGGGACCACAAGAGTTAAAGTACTTAAGAGTACAATGGGGAGCCTTAGGTTCTTTATTTTGATTAGCAGCGTTAAGTTGGTTCACGAGATCAGGCAACATGTTGGCCATATGAGTTGCGATCGTGTTAGCAAGTCGCTCGCCTCTCGTTGACATTCTACAAGATAAGATAGAAAAAATTTCATGAGACATAGATCAAAATTATGATAACATAAGTTGTGACAAAATTTTGATTAAATAAAATAGTAATAGTACTTTGTAGCATCATAGAACCCTTTAAAACATTACATAGAAATCACTTAGAAACTTTATGGAAACATTAATAAATGAATTTTGGAATAACATTTGAATAAATAAAGAAAATTCATAGAAATAATCGTAAATCGTTGTAAAGAAAATCATAGAATCGTTGAGAAAAATAAAATTTTAAAGGCTTAGGAATGTGTCTGGGTTTTGACACTTAAGACTTATCAAAGTGCTAAGTTCGTTTTTCAACGTATTCGAGAAGGCGTGCTTTAGCCTATAGGTTCACACTCATCTCGAACATCCCCAGGTAAGCATACAGGTCTCTTAAAGAGATTTATACGAAATGCTTTGCCTTAGACAGGATGTCCGTGATACAGGCGTTCACCCTTCCAGATTGCACACGTTCTCACGTTTCAAACTCACTTAAGACGATGACGATATTCCACAAAGAGAAGATCCTAATCACACAGAAGAGTCTCTTGCAGTTCCTTCGCGAAATCGGATGAGAAATGAGATAAAGAAAAGCATAGAAAGGTTCGTAGAAAGGAAATCAATAAGTCCAAAAGAATTCCTAAGTACATCTATTTGCACTAAGGACTCTTAGGTTATAGTCTAGGTCGGTGTGTTTCTAATACCCTATCCTAGTTCCCTATAACCATGGCTCTGATACCAAACTGTGACACCCCGCCCGGCGGCGGAAAAACACCGGGCTTGTCAAGTGAATTGGATATCAATAGTACAAAGCACATGGTACTAAATGCATATTTTAATATTATTAAAGTAATAATGTTGTGACATAAAAGAAGCAATAACTAGTCTTAAAATCGTAATAAAAGCCGACAAATAAATCATGTTTATTTAATCTAGGTCCAAAGCATCCTAAGTATCTTGAATCATAACCATCTCAAACACCACCTAAAATACATGTAAAATAAGTAAGCTAAAGAATTAGCTAGTGAGTAAAACACAGTAATAGTACGTAATACGAAATCCGAGATCATTATCAATATGTTTCGCAATCTTATGTGTATAGCAATTTCATTATATATATCTCAACCGTGACAACGAAACACACAACGAATCCAAACAACCTTGAACCTCGTAAAGCAACTTTAGCAACAAGTCATGAGAACCACTCATGTTACAAATACTGATAACTATCGTTTAACCGTCATTTAACCGTCTCGATTTACAGGTTATCAATAAATGTCTAAGCATCTAAAGGGACATCGCAACATAGTAACAAGCATCACATATAGTACCAAGTAACAAACGAATCAACCAAAGAATCGCCGGGTCAAATCACCTATCAGGCCATTAATGTAGGTGGGCTTGTCAAGCCATTAGCGCTAATATAATACCGGTGGAAATTAGAAGATAATATAAATACTATTGTCTAACACATAATTTCGCATCATGCGGCCAAACAAGATTAACACATCTAATGATCTCATTTTGAAAAATAGAAACAAAATAAAAGAAACGTAGTAATATAGGAACGCGTATTTCAACCCCAAAAACAGTAAAAAGGGGAGTGAGTTTACTCACCTCGTAAAGCAAAAGAAATCAAAAAGTAACGCAGCTACAACGAACCGAGAGTCTCCCAAATATTGGTACCACCTAAATAATTGGGAAAACCCTACTTAGAAAAGAAACAAATAGTACCGGAAATCACAAATCCGAGATCTATGGTTTCGGATTTGGGATTTTAGGGTTTTAGATTGTAAGTTGGGAATTTGTACGAAACGAAACAAACGTATGTATATATTTTAAACGAATTCGTTTTAGTAGTTTTAAAATAGTATTTGAAATCCGAACTTATAACCATGTAAAATTGTTATTTGTATACCTTTTGAAATTTAAGTTTTTAACACTTTAATGTATTTTAGAAGGAGAATATAAATTAGTTTATTTTAATAGTAATTTTTAATGTTAATAATATGTAAAAGAATATGAAAATAAAAATAAACAGAAACAAGTGCGAAGTGGGACTCGAACCCGGATACTCGCGTCCACAGCCTACCACCTCAACCACTGCACCAGTTTCTGTTTTCGTTAAATAAATTGATTTTAAATTATTTTAATCTTTATAAACACCACTACCCATTCGTACATGAACCCTAGAATACAAACCCGTTCAATTCGTTTGATTTCGTTAACCAATTCCAACAAAAACAGAGGGCTTTTGATCTATGCTTGATCGCGAGTATTTTGATGTAAATAACTTACTTGTTGGTGAAGGATTGATACCGATTCGAATAGAATGAAAGGTCGACTGTTCTTGGGGATTTTTGAGGATCAGAAACTGAATTGATGACAAAATTGATATGTTAGATAGATTCAGATGATCAAGGGGATTAAAACGAGACCAAAGTTTACCTGAATTGATGTCGTGCAGATGGCGAACGATTACGGTCACCGGAAAATGGTTGAAGCGCTGATTTGAAAGAAATAGAGAGAAATGAAAGCTTTTTGGTGTACGATTTATGTTCGTCGTGTATTTTTCTAAGATTAAGGAATAGATTAATTGTCGATTACCGAATTATTTACGGAATATGGTTTTTGATTTTCAAATCCTCAATCAACGAGTCAACAGGCTGTCGAAACCGTGTGATTGGTATTCAAATCTGTTCGAAAATAGACTAGGGAGGATTTGAAAGGTTTGGTTGATTGACTAATTGATGAAAACGCGTAGATTTGGCTTGCCGGAAAATGATTGTGGCCGGAAATGGGTTAATCGCCGGAAACGCGTGAAGGGGGGGGGGGGGGAATGTTTGGGTCAAAAAGAAAGTTACAACTTGGTCCCTTAAGGTTTCTGTTTTGTTAAGTCTTGTATCCTAACTTTTAATTTAAGTTTGTGACTTGACAGTTTTGGTATAAAGTTAGTTTTTAAGTAAATTTAACTAACTAATTCAACTGAGTAAGTTGTAACGTACATAGAAATGACGTTTTTTTATAGTTTTAGCTCGTTTAAGTCATTAAAAGGCTATTTCGAGACTTAGAAACGTTATTTGTTTGACGTTTTTAATAAGTTTTCTTTTATAAAGCACTATATATTTTTGGATGTAGATAATATGAATAGTGGTTATTTAGTATGTTTTAAATGTTTTGAGATATAATACGATTGATTAAATACGATAAGAATAACGTAAAGATTCGACATATTTATTCATAATTTTAATGAACGTTACATTTTGAAGAAATAAATACGAATTACAATTAAAAGATAAACAACTTCGGGTTTGAATCGGACATCCGAATTCGGGTTCGGGGCAGATGTCACAATGAGTTCGTCGAAGTCCTTTGAACATCGTACGAGAACTCAGAAGATGTTAAAGCTCAGTATGCGACACTAGCAGCATGAAAAGCACGTTAGAATAATGTAGGACGCGTAACAACTCCTAAGAACACCTTACATCACCGTTCGAAAAATTAAAACTCCATAATAAACCCAATGAGCTCGCCCGATTCCTTTGAACGTCGTACGACAACTTAGGACATCTTACGACTCTTTATGCCATATTAGCACCTTGAAAAGCACGTTAGTGTGATGCTGGACGCCTTAAAACCTAATGAATCCGAAAGAGTCCTTTGAACATCGTATGACATCTTAGGAAATCTTACGTCTCCTTATGACAAATTAGCAACTCGAAAAGAACGTTAGTATAATGTAGGATGCCTTACAGCTCCTATGAACACCTTACATCACCGTACGAAACCTTCATACTCCATAATATACCTAATGAATTCGTCCGAGTCCTTTGAACGTCATACGACAATATAAGACATCTTACGACTATGTATGCCATATTAGCACCATGAAAAGCACGTTAGTATAATGTTGCATGCCTTACACCTTCTAACAACACCATACAACACCGTACGAAACCTTAAAACTCAATACTAAACCTAATGAGTTCGTCGAAGTCCTTTGAACATCGTACGAGAACTCAGAAGATGTTAAAGCTCAGTATGCGACACTAGCAGCATGAAAAGCACGTTAGAATAATGTAGGACGCGTAACAACTCCTAAGAACACCTTACATCACCGTTCGAAACATTAAAACTCCATAATAAACCCAATGAGTTCGCTCGATTCCTTTGAACGTCGTACGACAACTTAGGACATCTTACGACTCTTTATGCCATATTAGCACCTTGAAAAGCACGTTAGTGTGATGCTGGACGCCTTAAAACCTAATGAATCCGAACGAGTCCTTTGAACATCGTATGACATCTTAGGAAATCTTACGTCTCCTTATGACAAATTAGCAACTCAAAAAGAACGTTAGTATAATGTAGGATGCCTTACAGCTCCTATGAACACCTTACGTCACCGTACGAAACCTTCATACTCCATAATACACCTAATGAATTCGTCCGAGTCCTTTGAACGTCATACGACAATATAAAACATCTTACGACTATGTATGCCATATTAGCACCATGAAAAGCACGTTAGTATAATGTTGCATGCCTTACACCTCCTAACAACACTATACAACACCGTACGAAACCTTAAAACTCAATACTAAACCTAATGAGTTTGTCGAAGTCCTTTGAACATCGTACGAGAACTTAGAAGATGTTAAAGCTCAGTATGCGACACTAGCAGCATGAAAAGCACGTTAGAATAATGTAGGACGCGTAACAACTCCTAAGAACACCTTACATCACCGTCCGAAACATTAAAACTCCATAATAAACCCAATGAGTTCGCCCGATTCCTTTGAACATCGTACGACAACTTAGGACATCTTACGACTCTGTATGCCATATTAGCACCTTAAAAAGCACGTTAGTGTGATGCTGGACGCCTTAAAACCTAATGAATCCGAAAGAGTCCTTTGAACATCGTATGACATCTTAGGAAATCTTACGTCTCCTTATGACAAATTAGCAACTCGAAAAGAACGTTAGTATAATGTAGGATGCCTTACAGCTCCTATGAACACCTTACATCACCGTACGAAACCTTCATACTCCATAATACACCTAATGAATTCGTCCGAGTCCTTTGAACGTCATACGACAACTTAAGACATCTTACGACTATGTATGCCATATTAGCACCATGAAAAGCACGTTAGTAGAATGTTGGATGCCTTACAACTCCTAACAACACCTTACAACACCGTACGAAACCTTAAAACTCTCTAATAAACCTAATGAATTCATCGAAGTCCTTGGAACATCGTACTACAACTCAGGTGATGTTAAAGCACAGTATGCGACACTAGCAACATGAAAAGCACGTTAGAATAAACCTAATGAATTCGTACTAGTCCTTTGAACATCGTACGACATCTTAGGACATCCTACGTCTCCTTATGACACATTAGCAACTCGAAAAGAACGTTAGTATAATGTAGGATGCCTTACAGCTCCTATGAACACCTTACATCACCGTACGAAACCTTCATACTCCATAATACACCTAATGAATTCGTCCGAGTCCTTTGAACGTCATACGACAATATAAGGTATCTTACGACTATGTATGCCATATTAGCACCATGAAAAGCACGTTAGTATAATGTTGCATGCCTTAAACCTCCTAACAACACCAAACAACACCGTACGAAACCTTAAAACTCAATACTAAACCTAATGAGTTCGTCGAAGTCCTTTGAACATCGTACGAGAACTCAGAAGATGTTAAAGCTCAGTATGCGACACTAGCAGCATGAAAAGCACGTTAGAATAATGTAGGACGCGTAACAACTCCTAAGAACACCTTACATCACCGTTCGAAACATTAAAACTCCATAATAAACCCAATGAGTTCGCCCGATTCCTTTGAACGTCGTACGACAACTTAGGACATCTTACGACTCTTTATGCCATATTAGCACCTTGAAAAGCACGTTAGTGTGATGCTGGACGCCTTAAAACCTAATGAATCCGAACGAGTCCTTTGAACATCGTATGACATCTTAGGAAATCTTACGTCTCCTTATGACAAATTAGCAACTCGAAAAGAACGTTAGTATAATGTAGGATGCCTTACAGCTCCTATGAACACCTTACATCACCGTACGAAACCTTCATACTCCATAATACACCTAATGAATTCGTCCGAGTCCTTTGAACGTCATACGACAATATAAGACATCTTACGACTATGTATGCCATATTAGCACCATGAAAAGCACGTTAGTATAATGTTGCATGCCTTACACCTCCTAACAACACCATACAACACCGTACGAAACCTTAAAACTCAATACTAAACCTAATGAGTTCGTCGAAGTCCTTTGAACATCGTACGAGAACTCAGAAGATGTTAAAGCTCAGTATGCGACACTAGCAGCATGAAAAGCACGTTAGAATAATGTAGGACGCGTAACAACTCCTAAGAACACCTTACATCACCGTTCGAAACATTAAAACTCCATAATAAACCCAATGAGTTCGCCCGATTCCTTTGAACGTCGTACGACAACTTAGGACATCTTACGACTCTTTATGCCATATTAGCACCTTGAAAAGCACGTTAGTGTGATGCTGGACGCCTTAAAACCTAATGAATCCGAACGAGTCCTTTGAACATCGTATGACATCTTAGGAAATCTTACGTCTCCTTATGACAAATTAGCAACTCGAAAAGAACGTTAGTATAATGTAGGATGTCTTACAGCTCCTATGAACACCTTACATCACCGTACGAAACCTTCATACTCCATAATACACCTAATGAATTGGTCCGAGTCCTTTGAACGTCATACGACAACTTAAGACATCTTACGACTATGTATGCCATATTAGCACGATGAAAAGCACGTTAGTAGAATGTTGGATGCCTTACAACTCCTAACAACACCTTACAACACCGTACGAAACCTTAAAACTCCCTAATAAACCTAATGAATTCGTCGAAGTCCTTGGAACATCGTACTACAACTCAGGTGATGTTAAAGCTCAGTATGCGACACTAGCAACATGAAAAGCACGTTAGAATAAACCTAATGAATTCGTACTAGTCCTTTGAACATCGTACGACATCTTAGGACATCCTACTTCTCCTTATGACACATTAGCAACTCGAAAAGAACGTTAGTATAATGTAGGATGCCTTACAGCCTCTATGAACACCTTACATCACCGTACGAAACGTTAAAACTCCATAATACAACTAATGAATTCGTCCGAGTCCTTTGAACGTCATACGGAAACTTAAGACATCTTACGACTATGTATGCCATATTAGCACCATGAAAAGCACGTTAGTAGAATGTTGGATGCCTTACAACTCCTAACAACACCTTACAACACCGTACGAAACCTTAAAACTCAATACTAAACCTAACGAGTTCGTCGAAGTCCTTTGAACATCGTATGATAACTCAGAAGATGTTAAAGCTCAGTATGCGACACTAGCAGCATGAAAAGCACGTTAGAATAATGTAGGACGCGTAATAACTCCTAAGAACACCTTACATCACCGTCCGAAACTTTAAAACTCCATAATAAACCTAATGAGTTATCCCGATTCCTTTGAACATCGTACGACAACTTAGCACATCTTACGACTCTGTATGCCATATTAGCACCTTGAAAAACACGTTATGTGATGCTGGACGCCTTAAAACCTAATGAATCCGAACGAGTCCTTTGAACATCGTATGACATCTTAGGAAATCTTACATCTCCTTATGACAAATTAGCAACTCGAAAAGAACGTTAGTATAATGTAGGATGCCTTACAGCTCCTATGAACACCTTACATCACCGTACGAAACCTTCATACTCCATAATACACCTAATGAATGCGTCCGAGTCCTTTGAACGTCATACGTCAACTTAAGACATCTTACGACTATGTATGCCATATTAGCACGATGAAAAGCACGTTAGTAGAATGTTGGATGCCTTGCAACTCCTAACAACACCTTACAACACCGTACGAAACCTTAAAACTCCCTAATAAACCTAATGAATTCGTCGAAGTCCTTGGAACATCGTACTACAACTCAGGTGATGTTAAAGCTCAGTATGCCACACTAGCAACATGAAAAGCACGTTAGAATAAACCTAATGAATTCGTACTAGTCCTTTGAACATCGTACGACATCTTAGGACATCTTACGTCTCCTTATGACACATTAGCAACTCTAAAAGAACGTTAGTATAATGTAGGATGCCTTACAGCCTCTATGAACACCTTACATCACCGTACGAAACGTTAAAACTCCATAATACAACTAATGAATTCGTCCGAGTCCTTTGAACGTCATACGGAAACTTAAGACATCTTACGACTATGTATGCCATATTAGCACCATGAAAAGCACGTTAGTAGAATGTTGGATGCCTTACAACTCCTAACAACACCTTACAACACCGTACGAAACCTTAAAATTCAATACTAAACCTAACGAGTTCGTCGAAGTCCTTTGAACATCGTACGATAACTCAGAAGATGTTAAAGCTCAGTATGCGACACTAGCAGCATGAAAAGCACGTTGGAATAATGTAGGACGCGTAATAACTCCTAAGAACACCTTACATCACCGTCCGAAACTTTAAAACTCCATAATAAACCTAATGAGTTATCCCGATTCCTTTGAACACCGTACGACAACTTAGCACATCTTACGACTCTGTATGCCATATTAACACCTTGAAAAGCACGTTAGTGTGATGTCGGACGCCTTAAAACCTAATGAATCCGAACGAGTCCTTTGAACATCGTATGACATCTTAGGTAATCTTATGTCTCCTTATGACAAATTAGCAACTCGAAAAAAACGTTAGTATAATGTAGGATGCCTTACAGCTCCTATGAACACCTTACATCACCGTACGAAACCTTCATACTCCATAATACACCTAATGAATTCGTCCGAGTCCTTTGAACGTCATACGGCAACTTAAGACATCTTACGACTATGTATGCCATATTAGCACGATGAAAAGCACGTTAGTAGAATGTTGGATGCCTTACAACTCCTAACAACACCTTACAACACCGTACGAAACCTTAAAACTCCCTAATAAACCTAATGAATTCGTCGAAGTCCTTGGAACATCGTACTACAACTCAGGTGATGTTAAAGCTCAGTATGCGACACTAGCAACATGAAAAGCACGTTAGAATAAACCTAATGAATTTGTACTAGTCCTTTGAACATCGTACGACATCTTAGGACATCTTACGTCTCCTTATGACACATTAGCAACTCTAAAAGAACGTTAGTATAATGTAGGATGCCTTACAGCCTCTATGAACACCTTACATCACCGTACGAAACGTTAAAACTCCATAATACAACGAATGAATTCGTCCGAGTCCTTTGAACGTCATACGGAAACTTAAGACATCTTACGACTATGTATGCCATATTAGCACCATGAAAAGCACGTTAGTAGAATGTTGGATGCCTTACAACTCCTAACAACACCTTACAACACCGTACGAAACCTTAAAACTCAATACTAAACCTAACGAGTTCGTCGAAGTCCTTTGAACATCGTACGATAACTCAGAAGATGTTAAAGCTCAGTATGCGACACTAGCAGCATGAAAAGCACGTTAGAATAATGTAGGACGCGTAACAACTCCTAAGAACACCTTACATCACCGTCCGAAACTTTAAAACTCCATAATAAACCTAATGAGTTATCCCGATTCCTTTGAACATCGTACGACAACTTAGCACATCTTACGACTCTGTATGCCATATTAACACCTTGAAAAGCACGTTAGTGTGATGCTGGACGCCTTAAAACCTAATGAATCCGAACGAGTCCTTTGAACATCGTATGACATCTTAGGAAATCTTACGTCTCCTTATGACAAATTAGCAACTCGAAAAGAACGTTAGTATAATGTAGGATGCCTTACAGCTCCTATGAACACCTTACATCACCGTACGAAACCTTCATACTCCATGATACACCTAATGAATTCGTCCGAGTCCTTTGAACGTCATACGGCAACTTAAGACATCTTACGACTATGTATGCCATATTAGCACGATGAAAAGCACGTTAGTAGAATGTTGGATGCCTTACAACTCCTAACAACACCTTACAACACCGTACGAAACCTTAAAACTCCCTAATAAACCTAATGAATTCGTCGAAGTCCTTGGAACATCGTACTACAACTCAGGTGATGTTAAAGCTCAGTATGCGACACTAGCAACATGAAAAGCACGTTAGAATAAACCTAATGAATTCGTACTAGTCCTTTGAACATTGTACGACATCTTAGGACATCTTACGTCTCCTTATGACACATTAGCAACTCGAAAAGAACGTTAGTATAATGTAGGATGCCTTACAGCCTCTATGAACACCTTACATCACCGTACGAAACGTTAAAACTCCATAATACAACGAATGAATTCGTCCGAGTCCTTTGAACGTCATACAGAAACTTAAGACATCTTACGACTATGTATGCCATATTAGCACCATGAAAAGCACGTTAGTAGAATGTTGGATGCCTTAAAACTCCTAACAACACCTTACAACACCGTACGAAACCTTAAAACTCAATACTAAACCTAACGAGTTCGTCGAAGTCCTTTGAACATCGTACGATAACTCAGAAGATGTTAAAGCTCAGTATGCGACACTAGCAGCATGAAAAGCACGTTGGAATAATGTAGGACGCGTAATAACTCCTAAGAACACCTTACATCACCGTCCGAAACTTTAAAACTCCATAATAAACCTAATGAGTTATCCCGATTCCATTGAACATCGTACGACAACTTAGCACATCTTACGACTCTGTATGCCATATTAACACCTTGAAAAGCACGTTAGTGTGATGCTGGACGCCTTAAAACCTAATGAATCCGAACGAGTCCTTTGAACATCGTATGACATCTTAGGAAATCTTACGTCTCCTTATGACAAATTAGCAACTCGAAAAGAACGTTAGTATAATGTAGGATGCCTTACAGCTCCTATGAACACCTTACATCACCGTACGAAACCTTCATACTCCATGATACACCTAATGAATTCGTCCGAGTCCTTTGAACGTCATACGGCAACTTAAGACATCTTACGACTATGTATGCCATATTAGCACGATGAAAAGCACGTTAGTAGAATGTTGGATGCCTTACAACTCCTAACAACACCTTACAACACCGTACGAAACCTTAAAACTCCCTAATAAACCTAATGAATTCGTCGAAGTCCTTGGAACATCGTACTACAACTCAGGTGATGTTAAAGCTCAGTATGCGACACTAGCAACATGAAAAGCACGTTAGAATAAACCTAATGAATTTGTACTAGTCCTTTGAACATCGTACGACATCTTAGGACATCTTACGTCTCCTTATGACACATTAGCAACTCTAAAAGAACGTTAGTATAATGTAGGATGCCTTACAGCCTCTATGAACACCTTACATCACCGTACGAAACGTTAAAACTCCATAATACAACGAATGAATTCGTCCGAGTCCTTTGAACGTCATACGGAAACTTAAGACATCTTACGACTATGTATGCCATATTAGCACCATGAAAAGCACGTTAGTAGAATGTTGGATGCCTTACAACTCCTAACAACACCTTACAACACCGTACGAAACCTTAAAACTCAATACTAAACCTAACGAGTTCGTCGAAGTCCTTTGAACATCGTACGATAACTCAGAAGATGTTAAAGCTCAGTATGCGACACTAGCAGCATGAAAAGCACGTTAGAATAATGTAGGACGCGTAACAACTCCTAAGAACACCTTACATCACCGTCCGAAACTTTAAAACTCCATAATAAACCTAATGAGTTATCCCGATTCCTTTGAACATCGTACGACAACTTAGCACATCTTACGACTCTGTATGCCATATTAACACCTTGAAAAGCACGTTAGTGTGATGCTGGACGCCTTAAAACCTAATGAATCCGAACGAGTCCTTTGAACATCGTATGACATCTTAGGAAATCTTACGTCTCCTTATGACAAATTAGCAACTCGAAAAGAACGTTAGTATAATGTAGGATGCCTTACAGCTCCTATGAACACCTTACATCACCGTACGAAACCTTCATACTCCATGATACACCTAATGAATTCGTCCGAGTCCTTTGAACGTCATACGGCAACTTAAGACATCTTACGACTATGTATGCCATATTAGCACGATGAAAAGCACGTTAGTAGAATGTTGGATGCCTTACAACTCCTAACAACACCTTACAACACCGTACGAAACCTTAAAACTCCCTAATAAACCTAATGAATTCGTCGAAGTCCTTGGAACATCGTACTACAACTCAGGTGATGTTAAAGCTCAGTATGCGACACTAGCAACATGAAAAGCACGTTAGAATAAACCTAATGAATTCGTACTAGTCCTTTGAACATTGTACGACATCTTAGGACATCTTACGTCTCCTTATGACACATTAGCAACTCGAAAAGAACGTTAGTATAATGTAGGATGCCTTACAGCCTCTATGAACACCTTACATCACCGTACGAAACGTTAAAACTCCATAATACAACGAATGAATTCGTCCGAGTCCTTTGAACGTCATACAGAAACTTAAGACATCTTACGACTATGTATGCCATATTAGCACCATGAAAAGCACGTTAGTAGAATGTTGGATGCCTTAAAACTCCTAACAACACCTTACAACACCGTACGAAACCTTAAAACTCAATACTAAACCTAACGAGTTCGTCGAAGTCCTTTGAACATCGTACGATAACTCAGAAGATGTTAAAGCTCAGTATGCGACACTAGCAGCATGAAAAGCACGTTGGAATAATGTAGGACGCGTAATAACTCCTAAGAACACCTTACATCACCGTCCGAAACTTTAAAACTCCATAATAAACCTAATGAGTTATCCCGATTCCATTGAACATCGTACGACAACTTAGCACATCTTACGACTCTGTATGCCATATTAACACCTTGAAAAGCACGTTAGTGTGATGCTGGACGCCTTAAAACCTAATGAATCCGAACGAGTCCTTTGAACATCGTATGACATCTTAGGAAATCTTACGTCTCCTTATGACAAATTAGCAACTCGAAAAGAACGTTAGTATAATGTAGGATGCCTTACAGCTCCTATGAACACCTTACATCACCGTACGAAACCTTCATACTCCATGATACACCTAATGAATTCGTCCGAGTCCTTTGAACGTCATACGGCAACTTAAGACATCTTACGACTATGTATGCCATATTAGCACGATGAAAAGCACGTTAGTAGAATGTTGGATGCCTTACAACTCCTAACAACACCTTACAACACCGTACGAAACCTTAAAACTCCCTAATAAACCTAATGAATTCGTCGAAGTCCTTGGAACATCGTACTACAACTCAGGTGATGTTAAAGCTCAGTATGCGACACTAGCAACATGAAAAGCACGTTAGAATAAACCTAATGAATTCGTACTAGTCCTTTGAACATTGTACGACATCTTAGGACATCTTACGTCTCCTTATGACACATTAGCAACTCGAAAAGAATGTTAGTATAATGTAGGATGCCTTACAGCCTCTATGAACACCTTACATCACCGTACGAAACGTTAAAACTCCATAATACAACGAATGAATTCGTCCGAGTCCTTTGAACGTCATACAGAAACTTAAGACATCTTACGACTATGTATGCCATATTAGCACCATGAAAAGCACGTTAGTAGAATGTTGGATGCCTTAAAACTCCTAACAACACCTTACAACACCGTACGAAACCTTAAAACTCAATACTAAACCTAACGAGTTCGTCGAAGTCCTTTGAACATCGTACGATAACTCAGAAGATGTTAAAGCTCAGTATGCGACACTAGCAGCATGAAAAGCACGTTGGAATAATGTAGGACGCGTAATAACTCCTAAGAACACCTTACATCACCGTCCGAAACTTTAAAACTCCATAATAAACCTAATGAGTTATCCCGATTCCATTGAACATCGTACGACAACTTAGCACATCTTACGACTCTGTATGCCATATTAACACCTTGAAAAGCACGTTAGTGTGATGCTGGACGCCTTAAAACCTAATGAATCCGAACGAGTCCTTTGAACATCGTATGACATCTTAGGAAATCTTACGTCTCCTTATGACAAATTAGCAACTCGAAAAGAACGTTAGTATAATGTAGGATGCCTTACAGCTCCTATGAACACCTTACATCACCGTACGAAACCTTCATACTCCATGATACACCTAATGAATTCGTCCGAGTCCTTTGAACGTCATACGGCAACTTAAGACATCTTACGACTATGTATGCCATATTAGCACGATGAAAAGCACGTTAGTAGAATGTTGGATGCCTTACAACTCCTAACAACACCTTACAACACCGTACGAAACCTTAAAACTCCCTAATAAACCTAATGAATTCGTCGAAGTCCTTGGAACATCGTACTACAACTCAGGTGATGTTAAAGCTCAGTATGCGACACTAGCAACATGAAAAGCACGTTAGAATAAACCTAATGAATTCGTACTAGTCCTTTGAACATTGTACGACATCTTAGGACATCTTACGTCTCCTTATGACACATTAGCAACTCGAAAAGAACGTTAGTATAATGTAGGATGCCTTACAGCCTCTATGAACACCTTACATCACCGTACGAAACGTTAAAACTCCATAATACAACGAATGAATTCGTCCGAGTCCTTTGAACGTCATACAGAAACTTAAGACATCTTACGACTATGTATGCCATATTAGCACCATGAAAAGCACGTTAGTAGAATGTTGGATGCCTTACAACTCCTAACAACACCTTACAACACCGTACGAAACCTTAAAACTCAATACTAAACCTAACGAGTTCGTCGAAGTCCTTTGAACATCGTACGATAACTCAGAAGATGTTAAAGCTCAGTATGCGACACTAGCAGCATGAAAAGCACGTTGGAATAATGTAGGACGCGTAATAACTCCTAAGAACACCTTACATCACCGTCCGAAACTTTAAAACTCCATAATAAACCTAATGAGTTATCCCGATTCCATTGAACATCGTACGACAACTTAGCACATCTTACGACTCTGTATGCCATATTAACACCTTGAAAAGCACGTTAGTGTGATGCTGGACGCCTTAAAACCTAATGAATCCGAACGAGTCCTTTGAACATCGTATGACATCTTAGGAAATCTTACGTCTCCTTATGACAAATTAGCAACTCGAAAAGAACGTTAGTATAATGTAGGATGCCTTACAGCTCCTATGAACACCTTACATCACCGTACGAAACCTTCATACTCCATAATACACCTAATGAATTCGTCCGAGTCCTTTGAACGTTATACGGCAACTTAAGACATCTTACGACTATGTATGCCATATTGGCACGATGAAAAGCACGTTAGTAGAATGTTGGATGCCTTACAACTCCTAACAACACCTTACAACACCGTACGAAACCTTAAAACTCCCTAATAAACCTAATGAATTCGTCGAAGTCCTTGGAACATCGTACTACAACTCAGGTGATGTTAAAGCTCAGTATGCGACACTAGCAACATGAAAAGCACGTTAGAATAAACCTAATGAATTCGTACTAGTCCTTTGAACATCGTACGACATCTTAGGACATCTTACGTCTCCTTATGACACATTAGCAACTCAAAAAGAACGTTAGTATAATGTAGGATGCCTTACAGCCTCTATGAACACCTTACATAACCGTACGAAACGTTAAAACTCCATAATACAACTAATGAATTCGTCTGAGTCCTTTGAACGTCATACGGAAACTTAAGACATCTTACGACTATGTATGCCATATTAGCACCATGAAAAGCACGTTAGTAGAATGTTGGATGCCTTACAACTCCTAACAACACCTTACAACACCGTACGAAACCTTAAAACTCAATACTAAACCTAACGAGTTCGTCGAAGTCCTTTGAACATCGTACGATAACTCAGAAGATGTTAAAGCTCAGTATGCGACACTAGCAGCATGAAAAGCACGTTGGAATAATGTAGGACGCGTAATAACTCCTAAGAACACCTTACATCATCGTCCGAAACTTTAAAACTCCATAATAAACCTAATGAGTTATCCCGATTCCATTGAACATCGTACGACAACTTAGCACATCTTACGACTCTGTATGCCATATTAACACCTTGAAAAGCACGTTAGTGTGATGCTGGACGCCTTAAAACCTAATGAATCCGAACGAGTCCTTTGAACATCGTATGACATCTTAGGAAATCTTACGTCTCCTTATGACAAATTAGCAACTCGAAAAGAACGTTAGTATAATGTAGGATGCCTTACAGCTCCTATGAACACCTTACATCACCGTACGAAACCTTCATACTCCATGATACACCTAATGAATTCGTCCGAGTCCTTTGAACGTCATACGGCAACTTAAGACATCTTACGACTATGTATGCCATATTAGCACGATGAAAAGCACGTTAGTAGAATGTTGGATGCCTTACAACTCCTAACAACACCTTACAACACCGTACGAAACCTTAAAACTCCCTAATAAACCTAATGAATTCGTCGAAGTCCTTGGAACATCGTACTACAACTCAGGTGATGTTAAAGCTCAGTATGCGACACTAGCAACATGAAAAGCACGTTAGAATAAACCTAATGAATTCGTACTAGTCCTTTGAACATTGTACGACATCTTAGGACATCTTACGTCTCCTTATGACACATTAGCAACTCGAAAAGAACGTTAGTATAATGCAGGATGCCTTACAGCCTCTATGAACACCTTACATCACCGTACGAAACGTTAAAACTCCATAATACAACGAATGAATTCGTCCGAGTCCTTTGAACGTCATACAGAAACTTAAGACATCTTACGACTATGTATGCCATATTAGCACCATGAAAAGCACGTTAGTAGAATGTTGGATGCCTTACAACTCCTAACAACACCTTACAACACCGTACGAAACCTTAAAACTCAATACTAAACCTAACGAGTTCGTCGAAGTCCTTTGAACATCGTACGATAACTCAGAAGATGTTAAAGCTCAGTATGCGACACTAGCAGCATGAAAAGCACGTTGGAATAATGTAGGACGCGTAATAACTCCTAAGAACACCTTACATCACCGTCCGAAACTTTAAAACTCCATAATAAACCTAATGAGTTATCCCGATTCCATTGAACATCGTACGACAACTTAGCACATCTTACGACTCTGTATGCCATATTAACACCTTGAAAAGCACGTTAGTGTGATGCTGGACGCCTTAAAACCTAATGAATCCGAACGAGTCCTTTGAACATCGTATGACATCTTAGGAAATCTTACGTCTCCTTATGACAAATTAGCAACTCGAAAAGAACGTTAGTATAATGTAGGATGCCTTACAGCTCCTATGAACACCTTACATCACCGTACGAAACCTTCATACTCCATGATACACCTAATGAATTCGTCCGAGTCCTTTGAACGTCATACGGCAACTTAAGACATCTTACGACTATGTATGCCATATTAGCACGATGAAAAGCACGTTAGTAGAATGTTGGATGCCTTACAACTCCTAACAACACCTTACAACACCGTACGAAACCTTAAAACTCCCTAATAAACCTAATGAATTCGTCGAAGTCCTTGGAACATCGTACTACAACTCAGGTGATGTTAAAGCTCAGTATGCGACACTAGCAACATGAAAAGCACGTTAGAATAAACCTAATGAATTCGTACTAGTCCTTTGAACATTGTACGACATCTTAGGACATCTTACGTCTCCTTATGACACATTAGCAACTCGAAAAGAACGTTAGTATAATGTAGGATGCCTTACAGCCTCTATGAACACCTTACATCACCGTACGAAACGTTAAAACTCCATAATACAACGAATGAATTCGTCCGAGTCCTTTGAACGTCATACAGAAACTTAAGACATCTTACGACTATGTATGCCATATTAGCACCATGAAAAGCACGTTAGTAGAATGTTGGATGCCTTACAACTCCTAACAACACCTTACAACACCGTACGAAACCTTAAAACTCAATACTAAACCTAACGAGTTCGTCGAAGTCCTTTGAACATCGTACGATAACTCAGAAGATGTTAAAGCTCAGTATGCGACACTAGCAGCATGAAAAGCACGTTGGAATAATGTAGGACGCGTAATAACTCCTAAGAACACCTTACATCACCGTCCGAAACTTTAAAACTCCATAATAAACCTAATGAGTTATCCCGATTCCATTGAACATCGTACGACAACTTAGCACATCTTACGACTCTGTATGCCATATTAACACCTTGAAAAGCACGTTAGTGTGATGCTGGACGCCTTAAAACCTAATGAATCCGAACGAGTCCTTTGAACATCGTATGACATCTTAGGAAATCTTAAGTCTCCTTATGACAAATTAGCAACTCGAAAAGAACGTTAGTATAATGTAGGATGCCTTACAGCTCCTATGAACACCTTACATCACCGTACGAAACCTTCATACTCCATAATACACCTAATGAATTCGTCCGAGTCCTTTGAACGTCATACGTCAACTTAAGACATCTTACGACTATGTATGCCATATTAGCACGATGAAAAGCACGTTAGTAGAATGTTGGATGCCTTACAACTCCTATCAACACCTTACAACACCGTACGAAACCTTAAAACTCCCTAATAAACCTAATGAATTCGTCGAAGTCCTTGGAACATCGTACTACAACTCAGGTGATGTTAAAGCTCAGTATGCCACACTAGCAACATGAAAAGCACGTTAGAATAAACCTAATGAATTCGTACTAGTCCTTTGAACATCGTACGACATCTTAGGACATCTTACGTCTCCTTATGACACATTAGCAACTCGAAAAGAACGTTAGTATAATGTAGGATGCCTTACAGCCTCTATGAACACCTTACATCACCGTACGAAACGTTAAAACTCCATAATACAACGAATGAATTCGTCCGAGTCCTTTGAACGTCATACGGAAACTTAAGACATCTTACGACTATGTATGCCATATTAGCACCATGAAAAGCACGTTAGTAGAATGTTGGATGCCTTACAACTCCTAACAACACCTTACAACACCGTACGAAACCTTAAAACTCAATACTAAACCTAACGAGTTCGTCGAAGTCCTTTGAACATCGTACGATAACTCAGAAGATGTTAAAGCTCAGTATGCGACACTAGCAGCATGAAAAGCACGTTGGAATAATGTAGGACGCGTAATAACTCCTAAGAACACCTTACATCACCGTCCGAAACTTTAAAACTCCTTAATAAACCTAATGAGTTATCCCGATTCCTTTGAACATCGTACGACAACTTAGCACATCTTACGACTCTGTATGCCATATTAACACCTTGAAAAGCACGTTAGTGTGATGCTGGACGCCTTAAAACCTAATGAATCCGAACGAGTCCTTTGAACATCGTATGACATCTTAGGAAATCTTACGTCTCCTTATGACAAATTAGCAACTCGAAAAGAACGTTAGTATAATGTAGGATGCCTTACAGCTCCTATGAACACCTTACATCACCGTACGAAACCTTCATACTCCATAATACACCTAATGAATTCGTCCGAGTCCTTTGAACGTTATACGGCAACTTAAGACATCTTACGACTATGTATGCCATATTGGCACGATGAAAAGCACGTTAGTAGAATGTTGGATGCGTTACAACTCCTAACAACACCTTACAACACCGTACGAAACCTTAAAACTCCCTAATAAACCTAATGAATTCGTCGAAGTCCTTGGAACATCGTACTACAACTCAGGTGATGTTAAAGCTCATTATGCGACACTAGCAACATGAAAAGCACGTTAGAATAAACCTAATGAATTCGTACTAGTCCTTTGAACATCGTACGACATCTTAGGACATCTTACGTCTCCTTATGACACATTAGCAACTCAAAAAGAACGTTAGTATAATGTAGGATGCCTTACAGCCTCTATGAACACCTTACATAACCGTACGAAACGTTAAAACTCCATAATACAACTAATGAATTCGTCTGAGTCCTTTGAACGTCATACGGAAACTTAAGACATCTTACGACTATGTATGCCATATTAGCACCATGAAAAGCACGTTAGTAGAATGTTGGATGCCTTACAACTCCTAACAACACCTTACAACACCGTACGAAACCTTAAAACTCAATATTAAACCTAACGAGTTCGTCGAAGTCCTTTGAACATCGTACGATAACTCAGAAGATGTTAAAGCTCAGTATGCGACACTAGCAGCATGAAAAGCACGTTAGAATAATGTAGGACGCGTAATAACTCCTAAGAACACCTTACATCACCGTCCGAAACTTTAAAACTCCATAATAAACCTAATGAGTTATCCCGATTCCTTTGAACATCGTACGACAACTTAGCACATCTTACGACTCTGTATGCCATTTTAACACCTTGAAAAGCACGTTAGTTTGATGTTGGACGCCTTAAAACTCCTAACAACACCTTACAACACCGTACGAAACATTAAAAATCCATAATAAACCAAATGAATCCGAACGAGTCCTTTGAACATCGTATGACATCTTAGGACATCTTACGTCTCCTTATGAAAAATTAGCAACTCGAAAAGAACGTTAGTATAATGTAGGATGCCTTACAGCTCCTATGAACACCTTACATCACCGTACGAAACCTTAAAACTCCATAATACACCTAATGAAATCGTCCGAGTCTTTTGAACGTCATACGGCAACTTAAGACATCTTACGACAACGTATGCCATATTAGCTCCATGAAAAGCACGTTAGTAGAATGTTGGATGCCTTACAACTCCTAACAACACCTTACAACACCGTACGAAACCTTAAAACTCCCTAATAAACCTAATGAATTCGTCGAAGTCCTTGGAACATCGTACGACAACTCAGGTGATGTTAAAGCTCAGTATGCGACACTAGCAACATGAAAAGCACGTTAGAATAAACCTAATGAATTCGTACGAGTCCTTTGAACATCGAATGACATCTTAGGACATCTTACGTCTCCTTATGACAAATTAGCAACTCGAAAATAACGTTAGTATAATGTAGGATGCCTTACAGCTCCTATGAAAACCTTACATCACCGTACGAAACCTTAAAACTCCATAATACACCTAATGAATTCGTCCGAGTCCTTTGAACGTCATACGACAACTTAAGACATCTTACAACTATGTATGCCATATTAGCACCATGAAAAGCACGTTAGTATAATGTTGCATGCCTTACAACTCCTAACAACACCTTAGAACACCGTACGAAACCTTAAAACTCCATAATAAACCTAATGAATTCGTCAAAGTCCTTGGAACATCGTACGACAACTCAGGTGATGTTAAAGCTCAGTGTGCGACACTAGCAACATGAAAAGCACGTTAGAATAATGTAGGACGTGTAACATCTCCTAAGAACACCTTACATCACCGTACGAAACTTTAAAACTCCATAATAAACCTAATGAATTCGCCCAAGTCCTTTGAACATCGTACGACAACTTAGGACATCTTACGTCTCTGCATGCCATATTAACACCTTGAAAAGCACGTTACTGTGATGTTGGACGCCTTAAAACTCCTAACAACACCTTACAACACCGTACGAAACATTAAAAATCCATAATAAACCTAATGAATTCGTACGAGTCATTTGAACATCGTACGACAACTTAGGACATCTTACGTCTCTGCATGCCATATTAACACCTTGAAAAGCACGTTACTTTGATGTTGGACGCCTTACCACTCCTAACAACACCGTACGAAAGATTAAAAATCCATAATAAACCTAATGAATTCGTACGAGTCCTTTGAACACCGTACGACATCTTAGGACATCTTACGTCTCCTTATGACACATTAGCAACTCGAAAAGAACGTTACTATAATGTAGGATGCCTTACAGCCTCTATGAACACCTTACATCACCGTACGAAACGCTAAAACTCCATAATACAACTAATGAAGTCGTCCGAGTCCTTTGAACGTCATACGACAATATAAGACATCTTACGACTATGTATGCCATATTAGCACCATGAAAAGCACGTTAGTATAATGTTGCATGCCTTACACCTCCTAACAACACCATACAACACCGTACGAAACCTTAAAACTCAATACTAAACCTAATGAGTTCGTCGAAGTCCTTTGAACATCGTACGAGAACTCAGAAGATGTTAAAGCTCAGTATGCGACACTAGCAGCATGAAAAGCACGTTAGAATAATGTAGGACGCGTAACAACTCCTAAGAACACCTTACATCACCGTCCGAAACTTTAAAACTCCATAATAAACCCAATGAGTTCGCCCGATTCCTTTGAACATCGTACGACAACTTAGGACATCTTACGACTCTGTATGCCATATTAGCACCTTGAAAAGCACGTTAGTGTGATGCTGGACGCCTTAAAACCTAATGAATCCGAACGAGTCCTTTGAACATCGTATGACATCTTAGGACATCTTACCTCTCCTTATGACAAATTAGCAACTCGAAAAGAACGTTAGTATAATGTGGGATGCCTTACAGCTCCTATGAACACCTTACATCACCGTACGAAAAGTTGAAACTCCATAATACACCTAATGAATTCGTCCGAGTCCTTTGAACGTCATACGGCAACTTAAGACATCTTACGACTATGTATGCCATATTAGCACCATGAAAAGCACGTTAGTAGAATGTTGGATGCCTTACAACTCCTAACAACACCTTAGAACACCGTACGAAACCTTAAAACTCCCTAATAAACCTAATGAATTCGTTGAAGTCCTTGGAACATCGTACGACAACTCAGGTGATGTTAAAGCTCAGTATGCGACACTAGCAACATGAAAAGCACGTTAGAATAAACCTAATGAATTCGTACGAGTCCTTTGAACATCGAATGACATCTTAGGACATCTTACGTCTCCTTATGACAAATTAGCAACTCGAAAATAACGTTAGTATAATGTAGGATGCCTTACAGTTCCTATGAACACCTTACATCACCGTACGAAACCTTAAAACTCCATAATACACCTAATGAATTCGTCCGAGTCCTTTGAACTTCATACGACAACTTAAGACATCTTACAACTATGTATGCCATATTAGCACCATGAAAAGCACGTTAGTATAATGTTGCATGCCTTACAACTCCTAACAACACCTTACAACACCGTACGAAACCTTAAAACTCCATAATAAACCTAATGAATTCGTCAAAGTCCTTGGAACATCGTACGACAACTCAGGTGATGTTAAAGCTCAGTGTGCGACACTAGCAACATGAAAAGCACGTTAGAATAATGTAGGACGTGTAACATCTCCTAAGAACACCTTACATCACCGTACGAAACTTTTAAACTCCATAATAAACCTAATGAATTCGCCCAAGTCCTTTGAACATCGTACGACAACTTAGGACATCTTACGTCTCTGCATGCCATATTAACACCTTGAAAAGCACGTTACTGTGATATTGGATGCCTTAAAACTCCTAACAACACCGTACGAAACATTAAAAATCCATAATAAACCTAATGAATTCGTACGAGTCATTTGAACATCGTACGACAACTTAGGACACCTTACGTCTCTGCATGCCATATTAACACCTTGAAAAGCACGTTACTTTGATGTTGGACGCCTTACCACTCCTAACAACACCGTACGAAAGATTAAAAATCCATAATAAACCTAATGAATTCGTACGAGTCCTTTGAACACCGTACGACATCTTAGGACATCTTACGTCTCCTTATGACACATTAGCAACTCGAAAAGAACGTTACTATAATGTAGGATGCCTTACAGCCTCTATGAACACCTTACATCACCGTACGAAACGTTAAAACTCCATAATACAACTAATGAAGTCGTCCGAGTCCTTTGAACGTCATACGACAATATAAGACTTCTTACGACTATGTATGCCATATTAGCACCATGAAAAGCATGTTAGTATAATGTTGCATGCCTTACACCTCCTAACAACACCATACAACACCGTACGAAACCTTAAAACTCAATACTAAACCTAATGAGTTCGTCGAAGTCCTTTGAACATCGTACGAGAACTCAGAAGATGTTAAAGCTCAGTATGCGACACTAGCAGCATGAAAAGCACGTTAGAATAATGTAGGACGCGTAACAACTCCTAAGAACACCTTACATCACCGTCCGAAACTTTAAAACTCCATAATAAACCCAATGAGTTCGCCCGATTCCTTTGAACATCGTACGACAACTTAGGACATCTTACGACTCTGTATGCCATATTAGCACCTTGAAAAGCACGTTAGTGTGATGCTGGACGCCTTAAAACCTTATGAATCCGAACGAGTCCTTTGAACATCGTATGACATCTTAGGACATCTTACCTCTCCTTATGACAAATTAGCAACTCGAAAAGAACGTTAGTATAATGTGGGATGCCTTACAGCTCCTATGAACACCTTACATCACCGTACGAAACCTTGAAACTCCATAATACACCTAATGAATTCGTCCGAGTCCTTTGAACGTCATACGGCAACTTAAGACATCTTACGACTATGTATGCCATATTAGCACCATGAAAAGCACGTTAGTAGAATGTTGGATGCCTTACAACTCCTAACAACACCTTAGAACACCGTACGAAACCTTAAAACTCCCTAATAAATCTAATGAATTCGTTGAAGTCCTTGGAACATCGTACGACAACTCAGGTGATGTTAAAGCTCAGTATGCGACACTAGCAAGATGAAAAGCACGTTAGAATAAACCAAATGAATTCGTACGAGTCCTTTGAACACCGTACGACATCTTAGGACATCTTACGTCTCCTTATGACACATTAGCAACTCGAAAAGAACGTTACTATAATGTAGGATGCCTTACAGCCTCTATGAACACCTTACATCACCGTACGAAACGTTAAAACTCCATAATACAACTAATGAATTCGTCCGAGTCCTTTGAACGTCATACGACAATATAAGACATCTTACGACTATGTATGCCATATTAGCACCATGAAAAGCACGTTAGTATAATGTTGCATGCCTTACACCTCCTAACAACACCATACAACACCGTACGAAACCTTAAAACTCAATACTAAACCTAATGAGTTCGTCGAAGTCCTTTGAACATCGTACGAGAACTCAGAAGATGTTAAAGCTCAGTATGCGACACTAGCAGCATGAAAAGCACGTTAGAATAATGTAGGACGCGTAACAACTCCTAAGAACACCTTACATCACCGTCCGAAACTTTAAAACTCCATAATAAACCCAATGAGTTCGCCCGATTCCTTTGAACATCGTACGACAACTTAGGACATCTTACGACTCTGTATGCCATATTAGCACCTTGAAAAGCATGTTAGTGTGATGCTGGACGCCTTAAAACCTAATGAATCCCAACGAGTCCTTTGAACATCGTATGACATCTTAGGACATCTTACCTCTCCTTATGACAAATTAGCAACTCGAAAAGAACGTTAGTATAATGTAGGATGCCTTACAGCTCCTATGAACACCTTACATCACCGTACGAAACCTTGAAACTCCATAATACACCTAATGAATTCGTCCGAGTCCTTTGAACGTCATACGGCAACTTAAGACATCTTACGACTATGTATGCCATATTAGCACCATGAAAAGCGCGTTAGTAGAATGTTGGATGCCTTACAACTCCTAACAACACCTTACAACACCGTACGAAACCTTAAAACTCCCTAATAAACCTAATGAATTCGTCGAAGTCCTTGGAACATCGTACGACAACTCAGGTGATGTTAAAGCTCAGTATGCGACACTAGCAACATGAAAAGCACGTTAGAATAAACCTAATGAATTCGTATGAGTCCTTTGAACATCGAATGACATCTTAGGACATCTTACGTCTCCTTATGACAAATTAGCAACTCGAAAAGAACGTTAGTATAATGTAGGATGCCTTACAGCTCCTATGAACACCTTACATTTCCGTACGAAACCTTAAAACTCCATAATACACCTATTGAATTCGTCCGAGTCCTTTGAACGTCATACGACAACTTAAGACATCTTACGACTATGTATGCCATATTAGCACCATGAAAAGCACGTTAGTATAATGTTGCATGCCTTACAACTCCTAACAACACCTTAGAACACCGTACGAAACCTTAAAACTCAATACTAAACCTAATGAGTTCGTCGAAGTCCTTTGAACATCGTACGACAACTCAAGAGATGTTAAAGCTCAGTATGCGACACTAGCAGCATGAAAAGCACGTTAGAATAATGTAGGACGCGTAACAACTCCTAAGAACACCTTACATCACAGTACGAAAATTTAAAACTCCATAATAAACCTAATGAATTCGCCCGAGTCTTTTGAACATCATACGACAATTTAGGACATCTTACGACTATGTATGCCATATTAGCACCATGAAAAGCACGTTAGTAGAATGTTGGATGCCTTACAACTCCTAACAACACCTTACAACACCGTACGAAACCTTAAAACTCCCTGATAAACCTAATGAATTCGTCGAAGTCCTTGGAACATCGTACGACAACTCAGGTGATGTTAAAGCTCAGTATGCGACACTAGCAACATGAAAAGCACGTTAGAATAAACCTAATGAACTCGTACGAGTCCTTTGAACACCGTACGACATCTTAGGACATCTTACGTCTCCTTATGACACATTAGCATCTCGAAAAGAACGTTACTATAATGTAGGATGCCTTACAGCCTCTATGAACACCTTACATCACCGTACGAAACGTTAAAACTCCATAATACAACTAATGAATTCGTCCGAGTCCTTTGAACGTCATACGACAATATAAGACATCTTACGACTATGTATGCCATATTAGCACCATGAAAAGCACGTTAGTATAATGTTGCATGCCTTACACCTCCTAACAACACCATACAACACCGTACGAAACCTTAAAACTCAATACTAAACCTAATGAGTTCGTCGAAGTCCTTTGAACATCGTACGAGAACTCAGAAGATGTTAAAGCTCAGTATGCGACACTAGCAGCATGAAAAGCACGTTAGAATAATGTAGGACGCGTAACAACTCCTAAGGACACCTTACATCACCGTCCGAAACTTTAAAACTCCATAATAAACCCAATGAGTTCGCCCGATTCCTTTGAACATCGTACGACAACTTAGGACATCTTACGACTCTGTATGCCATATTAGCACCTTGAAAAGCACGTTAGTGTGATGCTGGACGCCTTAAAACCTAATGAATCCGAACGAGTCCTTTGAACATCGTATGACATCTTAGGACATCTTACCTCTCCTTATGACAAATTAGCAACTCGAAAAGAACGTTAGTATAAAGTAGGATGCCTTACAGCTCCTATGAACACCTTACATCACCGTACGAAACCTTGAAACTCCATAATACACCTAATGAATTCGTCCGAGTCCTTTGAACGTCATACGGCAACTTAAGACATCTTACGACTATGTATGCCATATTAGCACCATGAAAAGCACGTTAGTAGAATGTTGGATGCCTTACAACTCCTAACAACACCTTACAACACTGTACGAAACCTTAAAACTCCCTAATAAACCTAATGAATTCGTCGAAGTCCTTGGAACATCGTACGACAACTCAGGTGATGTTAAAGCTCAGTATGCGACACTAGCAACATGAAAAGCACGTTAGAATAAACCTAATGAATTCGTACGAGTCCTTTGAACTCCGTACGACATCTTAGGACATCTTACGTCTCCTTATGACACATTAGCAACTCGAAAAAAAAGTTACTATAATGTAGGATGCATTACAGCCTCTATGAGCACCTTACATCACCGTACGAAACGTTAAAACTCCATAATACAACTAATGAATTTTTCCGAGTCCTTTGAACGTCATACGACAATATAAGACATCTTACGACTATGTATGTCATATTAGCACCATGAAAAGCACGTTAGTATAATGTTGCATGCCTTACACCTCCTAACAACACCATACAACACCGTACGAAACCTTAAAACTCAATACTAAACCTAATGAGTTCGTCGAAGTCCTTTGAACATCGTACGAGAACTCAGAAGATGTTAAAGCTCAGTATGCGACACTAGCAGCATGAAAAGCACGTTAGAATAATGTAGGACGCGTAACAACTCCTAAGAACACCTTACATCACCGTCCGAAACTTTAAAACTCCATAATAAACCCAATGAGTTCGCCCGATTCCTTTGAACATCGTACGACAACTTAGGACATCTTACGACTCTGTATGCCATATTAGCACCTTGAAAAGCACGTTAGTGTGATGCTGGACGCCTTAAAACCTAATGAATCCGAACGAGTCCTTTGAACATCGTATGACATCTTAGGACATCTTACCTCTCCTTATGACAAATTAGCAACTCGAAAAGAACGTTAGTATAATGTAGGATGCCTTACAGCTCCTATGAACACCTTACATCACCGTACGAAACCTTGAAACTCCATAATACACCTAATGAATTCGTCCGAGTCCTTTGAACGTCATACGGCAACTTAAGACATCTTACGACTATGTATGCCATATTAGCACCATGAAAAGCACGTTAGTAGAATGTTGGATGCCTTACAACTCCTAACAACACCTTACAACACCGTACGAAACCTTAAAACTCCCTAATAAACCTAATGAATTCGTCGAAGTCCTTGGAACATCGTACGACAACTCAGGTGATGTTAAAGCTCAGTATGCGACACTAGCAACATGAAAAGCACGTTAGAATAAACCTAATGAATTCGTACGAGTCCTTTGAACTCCGTACGACATCTTAGGACATCTTACGTCTCCTTATGACACATTAGCAACTCGAAAAAAACGTTACTATAATGTAGGATGCCTTACAGCCTCTATGAACACCTTACATCACCGTACGAAACGTTAAAACTCCATAATACAACTAATGAATTTGTCCGAGTCCTTTGAACGTCATACGACAATGTAAGACATCTTACGACTATGTATGTCATATTAGCACCATGAAAAGCACGTTAGTATAATGTTGCATGCCTTACACCTCCTAACAACACCATACAACACCGTACGAAACCTTAAAACTCAATACTAAACCTAATGAGTTCGTCGAAGTCCTTTGAACATCGTACGAGAACTCAGAAGATGTTAAAGCTCAGTATGCGACACTAGCAGCATGAAAAGCACGTTAGAATAATGTAGGACGCGTAACAACTCCTAAGAACACCTTACATCACCGTCCGAAACTTTAAAACTCCATAATAAACCCAATGAGTTCGCCCGATTCCTTTGAACATCGTACGACAACTTAGGACATCTTACGACTCTGTATGCCATATTAGCACCTTGAAAAGCACGTTAGTGTGATGCTGGACGCCTTAAAACCTAATGAATCCGAACGAGTCCTTTGAACATCGTATGACATCTTAGGACATCTTACCTCTCCTTATGAAAAATTAGCAACTCGAAAAGAACGTTAGTATAATGTAGGATGCCTTACAGCTCCTATGAACACCTTACATCACCGTACGAAACCTTGAAACTCCATAATACACCTAATGAATTCGTCCGAGTCCTTTGAACGTCATACGGCAACTTAAGACATCTTACGACTATGTATGCCATATTAGCACCATGAAAAGCACGTTAGTAGAATGTTGGATGCCTTACAACTCCTAACAACACCTTACAACACCGTACGAAACCTTAAAACTCCCTAATAAACCTAATGAATTCGTTGAAGTCCTTGGAACATCGTACGACAACTCAGGTGATGTTAAAGCTTAGTATGCGACACTAGCAACATGAAAAGCACGTTAGAATAAACCTAATGAATTCGTACGAGTCCTTTGAACATCGAATGACATCTTAGGACATCTTACGTCTCCTTATGACAAATTAGCAATTCGAAAAGAACGTTAGTATAATGTAGGATGCCTTACAGCTCCTATGAACACCTTACATTTCCGTACGAAACGTTAAAACTCAATAATACACCTATTGAATTTGTCCGAGTCCTTTGAAAGTCATACGACAACTTAAGACATCTTACGACTATGTATGCCATATTAGCACCATGAAAAGCACATTAGTATAATGTTGCATGCCTTACAACTCCTAACAACACCTTAGAACACCGTACGAAACCTTAAAACTCAATACTAAACCTAATGAGTTCGTCGAAGTCCTTTGAATATCGTACGACAACTCAAGAGATGTTAAAGCTCAGTATGCGACACTAGCAGCATGAAAAGCACGTTAGAATAATGTAGGATGCGTAACAACTCCTAAGAACACCTTACATCACCGTACGAAACTTTAAAACTCCATAATAAACCTAATGAATTCGCCCGAGTCTTTTGAACATCGTACGACAATTTAGGACATCTTACGACTCTGTATGCCATATTAACACCTTGAAAAGCACGTTAGTGTGATGTTGGACGCCTTACAACTCCTAACAACACCTTACAACACTGTATGAAACATTAAAAATCCATAATAAACCTAATGAATTCGTACGAGTCCTTTGAACATTGTACGGCATATTAGGACATCTTACGTCTCCTTATGACACATTAGCAACTCGAAAAGAACGTTAGTATAATGTAGGATGCCTTACAGCCTCTATGAACACCTTTCATCACCGTACGAAACGTTAAAACTCCATAATACACCTAACGAATTCGTCCAATTCCTTTGAACATCATACGACAACTTAAGAACTCTTACGACTATGTATGCCATATTAGCATCATAAAAAGCACGTTAGTATAATGTTGCATGCTTACAACTCCTAACAACACCTTACAACACCGTACGAAACCTTAAAACACAATACTAAACCTAATGAGTTCGTCGAAGTCCTTTGAACATCGTACGACAACTCAGGAGATGTTAAAGCTCAGTATGTGACACTAGCAGCATGGAAAGCACGTTAGAATAATGTAGGACGCGTAACAACTCCTAAGAACACCTTACATCACCGTACGAAACTTTAAAACTCCATAATAAACCTAATGAATTCGCCCGAGTCCTTTGAACATCGTACGACAATTTAGGACATCTTACGACTCTGTAAGCCATATTAACACCTTGAAAAGAACGTTAGTGTGATGTTGGACGCCTTACAACTCCTAACAACACCTTACAACACCGTATGAAACATTAAAAATCCATAATAAACCAAATGAATTTGTACGAGTACTTTGAACATCATACGACATATTAGGACATCTTACGTCTCCTTATGACACATTAGCAACTCGAAAAGAACATTAGTATAATGTAGGATGCCTTACAGCCTCTATGAACACCTTACATCCCCGTACGAAACGTTAAAACTCCATAATACACCTAATGAATTCGTCGGAGTCCTTTGAACGTCTTACGGCAACTTAAGACATCTTACGACTATGTATGCCATATTAGCACCATGAAAAGCACGTTAGTAGAATGTTGGTTGCCTTACAACTCCTAACAACACCTTACAACACCGTACGAAATCTTAAAACTCCCTAATAAACCTAATGAATTCATCGAAGTCCTTGGAACATAGTACGACAACTCAGGTGATGTTAAAGCTCAGTATGCGACACTAGCAACATGAAAAGCACATTAGAATAATGTAGGACGCGTAACATCTCATAAGAACACCTTACATCACCGTACGAAAATTTAACTCCATAATAAACCTAATGAATTCGCCCAAGTCCTTTGAACATCGTACGACAACTTAGGACATCTTACGACTCTGCATGCCATATTAACACCTTGAAAAGCACGTTACTGTGATGTTGGACGCCTTACAACACCATACAACACTATACGAAACATTAAAAATCCATAATAAACCTAATGAATTCGTACGAGTCCTTTGAACATCGTACGACATCTTAGGACATCTTACGTCTCCTTATGTCACATTAGCAACTCGAAAAGAACGTTAGTATAATGTAGGATGCCTTACAACTCCTATGAACACCTTACATCACCGTACAAAACCTTAAAACTCCATAACACACCTAATTTTTTCGTCCGAGTCCTTTGAACGTCATACGGCAACATAAGACATCTTACGACTATGTATGCCATATTAGCACCATGAAAAGCACGTTAGTAAAATGTTGGATGCCTTACAACTCCTAACAACACCTTACAACACCGTACGAAAACTTAAAACTCCCTAATAAACCTATTAAATTCGTCGAAGTACTTTGAACATCGTACAACAACTCAGGAGATGTTAAAGCTCATTATGCGACACTAGCAACATGAAAAGCACGTTAGAATAATGTAGGACGCATAACAACTCCGAAGAACACCTTACATCAATGTACGAAACTTTAAAACTCCATAATAAACCTAATGAATTCGCCCGAGTCCTTTGAACATCGTACGACAACTTAGGACATCATACGACTCTGTATGCCATTTTAACACCTTGAAAAGCACGTTAGTTTGATGTTGGACGGCTTACAACTCCTAACAACACCTTACAACACCGTACGAAACATTAATAATCCATAATAAACCTAATGAAATTCGTACGAGTCTTTTGAACATCGTACGACATCTTAGGACATCTTACGTCTCCTTATGACACATTAGCAACTCGAAAAGAACGTTAGTATAATGTGGGATGCCTTACAGCCTCTATGAACACATTACATCATAGTACGAAACGTTAAAACTCCATAATACACCTAATGAATTCGTCCGAGTCCTTTGAACGTCATACGGCAACTTAAGACATCTTACGACTATGTATGCGATATTAGCACCATGAAAAGCACGTTAGTAGAATGCTGGATGCCTTACAACTCCTAACAACACCTTACTACACCGTACGTAACCTTAAAACTCGCTAATAAACCTAATGAATTCTTCGAAGTCCTTTGAACATCGTACGACAACTCAGGTGATGTTAAAGCTCAGTATGCGACACTAGCAACATGAAAAGCACGTTAGAATAATGTAGGACGCGTAACAACTCCTAAGAACACCTTACATCACCGTACGAAACTTTAAAACTCCATAATAAACCTAATTGAATTCGCCCAAGTCCTTTGAACATCGTAAGACAACTTAGGACATCCTACGACTCTGCATGTCATATTAACACCTTGAAAAGCACGTTAGTGTGATGTTGGACGCCTTACAACTCCTAACAACACCATACGAAACATTAAAAATCCATAATAAACCTAATGAATTCGTACGAGTCCTTTGAACATCATACGACATCTTAGGACATCTTACGTCTCCTTATGTCACATTAGAAACTCGAAAAGAACTTTTGTATAATGTAGGATGCCTAACAGCTCCTATGAACACCTTACATCACCGTACGAAACCTTAAAACTCCATAATACACCTAATGAATTCGTCCGAGTCCTTTGAACGTCATACGGCAACTTAAGACATCTTACGACTATGTATGCCATATTAGCACCATGAAAAGCACGTTAGTAGAATGTTGGATGCCTTACAACTCCTAACAACACCTTACAACACCGTACGAATCCTTAAAACTCCCTAATAAACCTAATGAATTCGTCGAAGTCCTTGGAACATCGTACGACAACTCAGGTGATGTTAAAGCTTAGTATGCGACACTAGCAACATGAAAAGCACGTTAGAATAAACCTAATGAATTCGTACGAGTCCTTTGAACATCGAATGACATCTTAGGACATCTTACGTCTCCTTATGACAAATTAGCAATTCGAA
The DNA here is from genome assembly GCA_030867185.1 of Tagetes erecta. NCBI lineage: Eukaryota > Viridiplantae > Streptophyta > Magnoliopsida > Asterales > Asteraceae > Tagetes > Tagetes erecta. The sequence goes on along the minus strand of CM061487.1, from coordinate 38,752,779 downwards.
AAGAACGTTAGTATAATGTAGGATGCCTTACAGCTCCTATGAACACCTTACATTTCCGTACGAAACGTTAAAACTCAATAATACACCTATTGAATTTGTCCGAGTCCTTTGAAAGTCATACGACAACTTAAGACATCTTACGACTATGTATGCCATATTAGCACCATGAAAAGCACGTTAGTATAATGTTGCATGCCTTACAACTCCTAACAACACCTTAGAACACCGTACGAAACCTTAAAACTCAATACTAAACCTAATGAGTTCGTCGAAGTCCTTTGAATATCGTACGACAACTCAAGAGATGTTAAAGCTCAGTATGCGACACTAGCAGCATGAAAAGCACGTTAGAATAATGTAGGATGCGTAACAACTCCTAAGAACACCTTACATCACCGTACGAAACTTTAAAACTCCATAATAAACCTAATGAATTCGCCCGAGTCTTTTGAACATCGTACGACAATTTAGGACATCTTACGACTCTGTATGCCATATTAACACCTTGAAAAGCACGTTAGTGTGATGTTGGACGCCTTACAACTCCTAACAACACCATACGAAACATTAAAAATCCATAATAAACCTAATGAATTCGTACGAGTCCTTTGAACATCATACGACATCTTAGGACATCTTACGTCTCCTTATGTCACATTAGAAACTCGAAAAGAACTTTTGTATAATGTAGGATGCCTAACAGCTCCTATGAACACCTTACATCACCGTACGAAACCTTAAAACTCCATAATACACCTAATGAATTCGTCCGAGTCCTTTGAACGTCATACGGCAACTTAAGACATCTTACGACTATGTTTGCCATATTAGCACCATGAAAAGCACGTTAGTAGAATGTTGGATGCCTTACAACTCCTAACAACACCTTACAACACCGTACGAAACCTTAAAACTCCCTAATAAACCTAATGAATTCGTCGAAGTCCTTGGAACATCGTACGACAACTCAGGTGATGTTAAAGCTTAGTATGCGACACTAGCAACATGAAAAGCACGTTAGAATAAACCTAATGAATTCGTACGAGTCCTTTGAACATCGAATGACATCTTAGGACATCTTACGTCTCCTTATGACAAATTAGCAATTCGAAAAGAACGTTAGTATAATGTAGGATGCCTTACAGCTCCTATGAACACCTTACATTTCCGTACGAAACGTTAAAACTCAATAATACACCTATTGAATTTGTCCGAGTCCTTTGAAAGTCATACGACAACTTAAGACATCTTACGACTATGTATGCCATATTAGCACCATGAAAAGCACGTTAGTATAATGTTGCATGCCTTACAACTCCTAACAACACCTTAGAACACCGTACGAAACCTTAAAACTCAATACTAAACCTAATGAGTTCGTCGAAGTCCTTTGAATATCGTACGACAACTCAAGAGATGTTAAAGCTCAGTATGCGACACTAGCAGCATGAAAAGCACGTTAGAATAATGTAGGATGCGTAACAACTCCTAAGAACACCTTACATCACCGTACGAAACTTTAAAACTCCATAATAAACCTAATGAATTCGCCCGAGTCTTTTGAACATCGTACGACAATTTAGGACATCTTACGACTCTGTATGCCATATTAACACCTTGAAAAGCACGTTAGTGTGATGTTGGACGCCTTACAACTCCTAACAACACCTTACAACACTGTATGAAACATTAAAAATCCATAATAAACCTAATGAATTCGTACGAGTCCTTTGAACATTGTACGGCATATTAGGACATCTTACGTCTCCTTATGACACATTAGCAACTCGAAAAGAACGTTAGTATAATGTAGGATGCCTTACAGCCTCTATGAACACCTTTCATCACCGTACGAAACGTTAAAACTCCATAATACACCTAACGAATTCGTCCAATTCCTTTGAACATCATACGACAACTTAAGAACTCTTACGACTATGTATGCCATATTAGCACCATAAAAAGCACGTTAGTATAATGTTGCATGCTTACAACTCCTAAGAACACCTTACAACACCGTACGAAACCTTAAAACACAATACTAAACCTAATGAGTTCGTCGAAGTCCTTTGAACATCGTACGACAACTCAGGAGATGTTAAAGCTCAGTATGTGACACTAGCAGCATGGAAAGCACGTTAGAATAATGTAGGACGCGTAACAACTCCTAAGAACACCTTACATCACCGTACGAAACTTTAAAACTCCATAATAAACCTAATGAATTCGCCCGAGTCCTTTGAACATCGTACGACAATTTAGGACATCTTACGACTCTGTAAGCCATATTAACACCTTGAAAAGAACGTTAGTGTGATGTTGGACGCCTTACAACTCCTAACAACACCTTACAACACCGTATGAAACATTAAAAATCCATAATAAACCAAATGAATTTGTACGAGTACTTTGAACATCATACGACATATTAGGACATCTTACGTCTCCTTATGACACATTAGCAACTCGAAAAGAACATTAGTATAATGTAGGATGCCTTACAGCCTCTATGAACACCTTACATCCCCGTACGAAACGTTAAAACTCCATAATACACCTAATGAATTCGTCGGAGTCCTTTGAACGTCTTACGGCAACTTAAGACATCTTACGACTATGTATGCCATATTAGCACCATGAAAAGCACGTTAGTAGAATGTTGGTTGCCTTACAACTCCTAACAACACCTTACAACACCGTACGAAATCTTAAAACTCCCTAATAAACCTAATGAATTCATCGAAGTCCTTGGAACATAGTACGACAACTCAGGTGATGTTAAAGCTCAGTATGCGACACTAGCAACATGAAAAGCACATTAGAATAATGTAGGACGCGTAACATCTCCTAAGAACACCTTACATCACCGTACGAAACTTTAACTCCATAATAAACCTAATGAATTCGCCCAAGTCCTTTGAACATCGTACGACAACTTAGGACATCTTACGACTCTGCATGCCATATTAACACCTTGAAAAGCACGTTACTGTGATGTTGGACGCCTTACAACACCATACAACACTATACGAAACATTAAAAATCCATAATAAACCTAATGAATTCGTACGAGTCCTTTGAACATCGTACGACATCTTAGGACATCTTATGTCTCCTTATGTCACATTAGCAACTCGAAAAGAACGTTAGTATAATGTAGGATGCCTTACAACTCCTATGAACACCTTACATCACCGTACAAAACCTTAAAACTCCATAACACACCTAATTTTTTCGTCGGAGTCCTTTGAACGTCATACGGCAACATAAGACATCTTACGACTATGTTTGCCATATTAGCACCATGAAAAGCACGTTAGTAAAATGTTGGATGCCTTACAACTCCTAACAACACCTTACAACACCGTACGAAAACTTAAAACTCCCTAATAAACCTATTAAATTCGTCGAAGTACTTTGAACATCGTACAACAACTCAGGAGATGTTAAAGCTCAGTATGCGACACTAGCAACATGAAAAGCACGTTAGAATAATGTAGGACGCATAACAACTCCGAAGAACACCTTACATCAATGTACGAAACTTTAAAACTCCATAATAAACCTAATGAATTCGCCCGAGTCCTTTGAACATCGTACGACAACTTAGGACATCATACGACTCTGTATGCCATATTAACACCTTGAAAAGCACGTTAGTTTGATGTTGGACGGCTTACAACTCCTAAGAACACCTTACAACACCGTACGAAACATTAAAAATCCATAATAAACCTAATGAAATTCGTACAAGTCTTTTGAACATCGTACGACATCTTAGGACATCTTACGTCTCCTTATGACACATTAGCAACTCGAAAAGAACGTTAGTATAATGTGGGATGCCTTACAGCCTCTATGAACACATTACATCATAGTACGAAACGTTAAAACTCCATAATACACCTAATGAATTCGTCCGAGTCCTTTGAACGTCATACGGCAACTTAAGACATCTTACGACTATGTATGCGATATTAGCACCATGAAAAGCACGTTAGTAGAATGCTGGATGCCTTACAACTCCTAACAACACCTTACTACACCGTACGTAACCTTAAAACTCCCTAATAAACGTAATGAATTCTTCGAAGTCCTTTGAACATCGTACGACAACTCAGGTGATGTTAAAGCTCAGTATGCGACACTAGCAACATTAAAAGCACGTTAGAATAATGTAGGACGCGTAACAACTCCTAAGAACACCTTACATCACCGTACGAAACTTTAAAACTCCATAATAAACCTAATTGAATTCGCCCAAGTCCTTTGAACATCGTAAGACAACTTAGGACATCCTACGACTCTGCATGTCATATTAACACCTTGAAAAGCACGTTAGTGTGATGTTGGACGCCTTACAACTCCTAACAACACCATACGAAACATTAAAAATCCATAATAAACCTAATGAATTCGTACGAGTCCTTTGAACATCATACGACATCTTAGGACATCTTACGTCTCCTTATGTCACATTAGAAACTCGAAAAGAACTTTTGTATAATGTAGGATGCCTAACAGCTCCTATGAACACCTTACATCACCGTACGAAACCTTAAAACTCCATAATACACCTAATGAATTCGTCCGAGTCCTTTGAACGTCATACGGCAACTTAAGACATCTTACGACTATGTATGCCATATTAGCACCATGAAAAGCACGTTAGTAGAATGTTGGATGCCTTACAACTCCTAACAACACCTTACAACACCGTACGAAACCTTAAAACTCGCTAATAAACCTAATGAATTCTTCGAAGTCCTTTGAACATCGTACGACAACTCAGGTGATGTTAAAGCTCAGTATGCGACACTAGCAACATGAAAAGCACGTTAGAATAATGTAGGACGCGTAACAACTCCGAAGAACACCTTACATCAACGTACGAAACATTAAAACTCCATAATAAACCTAATGAATTTGCCCGAGTCCTTTGAACATCGTACGACAACTTAGGACATCATACGACTCTGTATGCCATATGAACACCTTGAAAAGCACGTTAGTTTGATGTTGGACGGCTTACAACTCCTAACAACACCTTACAACACCGTACGAAACATTAATAATCCATAATAAACCTAATGAAATTCGTACGAGTCTTTTGAACATCGTACGACATCTTAGGACATCTTACGTCTCCTTATGACACATTAGCAACTCGAAAAGAACGTTAGTATAATGTAGGATGCCTTACAGCCTCTATGAACACCTTACATCACCATACGAAACGTTAAAACTCCATAATACACCTAATGAATTCGTCCGAGTCCTTTGAACGTCATACGTCAACTTAAGACATCTTACGACTATGTATGCGATATTAGCACCATGAAAAGCACGTTAGTAGAATGCTGGATGCCTTACAACTCCTAACAACACCTTACAACACCGTACGAAACCATAAAACTCCCTAATAAACCTAATGAATTCTTCGAAGTCCTTTGAACATCGTACGACAACTCAGGTGATCTTAAAGCTCAGTATGCGACACTAGCAACATGAAAAGCACGTTAGAATAATGTAGGACGCGTAACAACTCCTAAGAACACCTTACATCACCGTACGAAACTTTAAAACTCCATAATAAACCTAATGAATTCGCCAAAGTCCTTTGAACATCGTAAGACAACTTAGGACATCTTACGACTCTGCATGCCATATTAACACCTTGAAAAGCACGTTAGTGTGATGTTGGAAGCCTTACAACTCCTAACAACACCGTACGAAACTTTAAAAATCCATAATAAACCTAATGAATTCGTACGAGTCCTTTGAACATCGTACGACATCTTAGGACATCTTACGTCTCCTTATGTCACATTAGAAAATCGAAAAGAACGTTAGTATAATGTAGGATGCCTAACAGTTCCTATGAACACCTTACATCACCGTACGAAACCTTAAAACTCCATAATACACCTAATGAATTCGTCCGAGTCCTTTGAACGTCATACGGCAACTTAAGACATCTTACGACTATGTATGCCATATTAGCACCATGAAAAGCACGTTAGTAGAATGTTGGATGCCTTACAACTTCTAACAACACCTTACAACACCGTACGAAACCTTAAAACTCCCTAATAAACCTAATGAATTCTTCGAAGTCCTTTGAACATCGTATGACAACTCAGGTGATGTTAAAGCTCAGTATGCGACACTAGCAACATGAAAAGCACGTTAGAATAATGTAGGACACGTAACAACTCCGAAGAACACCTTACATCAACGTACGAAACATTAAAACTCCATAATAAACCTAATGAATTTGCCCGAGTCCTTTGAACATCGTACGACAACTTAGGACATCATACGACTCTGTATGCCATATGAACACCTTGAAAAGCACGTTAGTTTGATGTTGGACGGCTTACAACTCCTTACAACACCGTACGAAACATTAATAATCCATAATAAACCTAATGAAATTCGTACGAGTCTTTTGAACATCGTACGACATCTTAGGACATCTTACGTCTCCTTATGACACATTAGCAACTCGAAAAGAACGTTAGTATAATGTAGGATGCCTTACAGCCTCTATGAACACCTTACATCACCATACGAAACGTTAAAACTCCATAATACACCTAATGAATTCGTCCGAGTCCTTTGAACGTCATACGGCAACTTAAGACATCTTACGACTATGTATGCGATATTAGCACCATGAAAAGCACGTTAGTAGAATGCTGGATGCCTTACAACTCCTAACAACACCTTACAACACCGTACGAAACCATAAAACTCCCTAATAAACCTAATGAATTCTTCGAAGTCCTTTGAACATCGTACGACAACTCAGGTGATCTTAAAGCTCAGTATGCGACACTAGCAACATGAAAAGCACGTTAGAATAATGTAGGACGCGTAACAACTCCTAAGAACACCTTACATCACCGTACGAAACTTTAAAACTCCATAATAAACCTAATGAATTCGCCAAAGTCCTTTGAACATCGTAAGACAACTTAGGACATCTTACGACTCTGCATGCCATATTAACACCTTGAAAAGCACGTTAGTGTGATGTTGGAAGCCTTACAACTCCTAACAACACCGTACGAAACTTTAAAAATCCATAATAAACCTAATGAATTCGTACGAGTCCTTTGAACATCGTACGACATCTTAGGACATCTTACGTCTCCTTATGTCACATTAGAAAATCGAAAAGAACGTTAGTATAATGTAGGATGCCTAACAGTTCCTATGAACACCTTACATCACCGTACGAAACCTTAAAACTCCATAATACACCTAATGAATTCGTCCGAGTCCTTTGAACGTCATACGGAAACTTAAGACATCTTACGACTATGTATGCCATATTAGCACCATGAAAAGCACGTTAGTAGAATGTTGGATGCCTTACAACTTCTAACAACACCTTACAACACCGTACGAAACCTTAAAACTCCCTAATAAACCTAATGAATTCTTCGAAGTCCTTTGAACATCGTATGACAACTCAGGTGATGTTAAAGCTCAGTATGCGACACTAGCAACATGAAAAGCACGTTAGAATAATGTAGGACACGTAACAACTCCGAAGAACACCTTAGATCAACGTACGAAACTTTAAAACTCCAAAATAAACCTAATGAATTTGCCCGAGTCCTTTGAACATCGTACGACAACTTAGGACATCATACGACTCTGTATGCCATATTAACACCTTGAAAGGCACGTTAGTTTGATGTTGGACGGCTTACAACTCCTAACAACACCTTACAACACCGTACGAAACATTAGTAATCCATAATAAACCTAATGAAATTCGTACGAGTCTTTTGAACATCGTACGACATCTTAGGACATCTTACGTCTCCTTATGACACATTAGCAACTCGAAAAGAACGTTAGTATAATGTAGGATGCCTTACAGCCTCTATGAACACCTTACATCACCGTACGAAACGTTAAAACTCCATAATACACCTAATGAATTCGTCCGAGTCCTTTGAACGTCATACGGCAACTTAAGACATCTTACGACTATGTATGCGATATTAGCACCATGAAAAGCACGTTAGTAGAATGCTGGATGCCTTACAACTCCTAACAACACCTTACAACACCGTACGAAACCTTAAAACTCCCTAATAAACCTAATGAATTCTTCGAAGTCCTTTGAACATCGTACGACAACTCAGGTGATGTTAAAGCTCAGTATGCGACACTAGCAACATGAAAAGCACGTTAGAATAATGTAGGACGCGTAACAACTCCGAAGAAAACCGTACATCAACGTACGAAACATTAAAACTCCATAATAAACCTAATGAATTTGCCCGAGTCCTTTGAACATCGTACGACAACTTAGGACATCATACGACTCTGTATGCCATATTAACACCTTGAAAAGCACGTTAGTTTGATGTTGGACGGCTTACAACTCCTAACAACACCTTACAACACCGTACGAAACATTAATAATCCATAATAAACCTAATGAAATTAGTACGAGTCTTTTGAACATCGTACGACATCTTAGGACATCTTACGTCTCCTTATGACACATTAGCAACTCGAAAAGAACGTTAGTATAATGTAGGATGCCTTACAGCCTCTATGAACACCTTACATCACCGTACGAAATGTTAAAACTCCATAATACACCTAATGAATTCGTCCGAGTCCTTTGAACGTCATACGGCAACTTAAGACATCTTACGACTATGTATGCGATATTAGCACCATGAAAAGCACGTTAGTAGAATGCTGGATGCCTTACAACTCCTAACAACACCTTACAACACCGTACGAAACCTTAAAACTCCCTAATAAACCTAATGAATTCTTCGAAGTCCTTTGAACATCGTACGACAACTCAGGTGATCTTAAAGCTCAGTATGCGACACTAGCAACATGAAAAGCACGTTAGAATAATGTAGGACGCGTAACAACTCCTAAGAACACCTTACATCACCGTACGAAACTTTAAAACTCCATAATAAACCTAATGAATTCGCCCAAGTCCTTTGAGCATCGTAAGACAACTTAGGACATCTTACGACTCTGCATGTCATATTAACACCTTGAAAAGCACGTTAGTGTTATGTTGATAGCCTTACAACTCCTAACAACACCGTACGAAACATTAAAAATCCATAATAAACCTAATGAATTCGTACGAGTCCTTTGAACATCGTACGACATCTTAGGACATCTTACGTCTCCTTATGTCACATTAGAAAATCGAAAAGAACGTTAGTATAATGTAGGATGCCTAACAGTTCCTATGAACACCTTACATCACCGTACGAAACCTTAAAACTCCATAATACACCTAATGAATTCGTCCGAGTCCTTTGAACGTCATACGGCAACTTAAGACATCTTACGACTATGTATGCCATATTAGCACCATGAAAAGCACGTTAGTAGAATGTTGGATGCCTTACAACTTCTAACAACACCTTACAACACCGTACGAAACCTTAAAACTCCCTAATAAACCTAATGAATTCTTCGAAGTCCTTTGAACATCGTATGACAACTCAGGTGATGTTAAAGCTCAGTATGCGACACTAGCAACATGAAAAGCACGTCAGAATAATGTAGGACACGTAACAACTCCGAAGAACACCTTAGATCAACGTACGAAACTTTAAAACTCCAAAATAAACCTAATTAATTTGCCCGAGTCCTTTGAACATCGTACGACAACTTAGGACATCATACGACTCTGTATGCCATATTAACACCTTGAAAGGCACGTTAGTTTGATGTTGGACGGCTTACAACTCCTAACAACACCTTACAACACCATACGAAACATTAATAATCCATAATAAACCTAATGAAATTCGTACGAGTCTTTTGAACATCGTACGACATCTTAGGACATCTTACGTCTCCTTATGACACATTAGCAACTCGAAAAGAACGTTAGTATAATGTAGGATGCCTTACAGCCTCTATGAACACCTTACATCACCGTACGAAACGTTAAAACTCCATAATACACCTAATGAATTCGTCCGAGTCCTTTGAACGTCATACGGCAACTTAAGACATCTTACGACTATGTATGCGATATTAGCACCATGAAAAGCACGTTAGTAGAATGCTGGATGCCTTACAACTCCTAACAAAACCTTACAACACCGTACGAAACCTTAAAACTCCCTAATAAACCTAATGAATTCTTCGAAGTCCTTTGAACATCGTACGACAACTCAGGTGATGTTAAAGCTCAGTATGCGACACTAGCAACATGAAAAGCACGTTAGAATAATGTAGGACGCGTAACAACTCCGAAGAACACCGTACATCAACGTACGAAACATTAAAACTCCATAATAAACCTAATGAATTTGCCCGAGTCCTTTGAACATCGTACGACAACTTAGGACATCATACGACTCTGTATGCCATATTAACACCTTGAAAAGCACGTTAGTTTGATGTTGGACGGCTTACAACTCCTAACAACACCTTACAACACCGTACGAAACATTAATAATCCATAATAAACCTAATGAAATTAGTACGAGTCTTTTGAACATCGTACGACATCTTAGGACATCTTACGTCTCCTTATGACACATTAGCAACTCGAAAAGAACGTTAGTATAATGTAGGATGCCTTACAGCCTCTATGAACACCTTACATCACCGTACGAAATGTTAAAACTCCATAATACACCTAATGAATTCGTCCGAGTCCTTTGAACGTCATACGGCAACTTAAGACATCTTACGACTATGTATGCGATATTAGCACCATGAAAAGCACGTTAGTAGAATGCTGGATGCCTTACAACTCCTAACAACACCTTACAACACCGTACGAAACCTTAAAACTCCCTAATAAACCTAATGAATTCTTCGAAGTCCTTTGAACATCGTACGACAACTCAGGTGATCTTAAAGCTCAGTATGCGACACTAGCAACATGAAAAGCACGTTAGAATAATGTAGGACGCGTAACAACTCCTAAGAACACCTTACATCACCGTACGAAACTTTAAAACTCCATAATAAACCTAATGAATTCGCCCAAGTCCTTTGAGCATCGTAAGACAACTTAGGACATCTTACGACTCTGCATGTCATATTAACACCTTGAAAAGCACGTTAGTGTTATGTTGATAGCCTTACAACTCCTAACAACACCGTACGAAACATTAAAAATCCATAATAAACCTAATGAATTCGTACGAGTCCTTTGAACATCGTACGACATCTTAGGACATCTTACGTCTCCTTATGTCACATTAGAAAATCGAAAAGAACGTTAGTATAATGTAGGATGCCTAACAGTTCCTATGAACACCTTACATCACCGTACGAAACCTTAAAACTCCATAATACACCTAATGAATTCGTCCGAGTCCTTTGAACGTCATACGGCAACTTAAGACATCTTACGACTATGTATGCCATATTAGCACCATGAAAAGCACGTTAGTAGAATGTTGGATGCCTTACAACTTCTAACAACACCTTACAACACCGTACGAAACCTTAAAACTCCCTAATAAACCTAATGAATTCTTCGAAGTCCTTTGAACATCGTATGACAACTCAGGTGATGTTAAAGCTCAGTATGCGACACTAGCAACATGAAAAGCACGTCAGAATAATGTAGGACACGTAACAACTCCGAAGAACACCTTAGATCAACGTACGAAACTTTAAAACTCCAAAATAAACCTAATTAATTTGCCCGAGTCCTTTGAACATCGTACGACAACTTAGGACATCATACGACTCTGTATGCCATATTAACACCTTGAAAGGCACGTTAGTTTGATGTTGGACGGCTTACAACTCCTAACAACACCTTACAACACCGTACGAAACATTAATAATCCATAATAAACCTAATGAAATTCGTACGAGTCTTTTGAACATCGTACGACATCTTAGGACATCTTACGTCTCCTTATGACACATTAGCAACTCGAAAAGAACGTTAGTATAATGTAGGATGCCTTACAGCCTCTATGAACACCTTACATCACCGTACGAAACGTTAAAACTCCATAATACACCTAATGAATTCGTCCGAGTCCTTTGAACGTCATACGGCAACTTAAGACATCTTACGACTATGTATGCGATATTAGCACCATGAAAAGCACGTTAGTAGAATGCTGGATGCCTTACAACTCCTAACAACACCTTACAACACCGTACGAAACCTTAAAACTCCCTAATAAACCTAATGAATTCTTCGAAGTCCTTTGAACATCGTACGACAACTCAGGTGATGTTAAAGCTCAGTATGCGACACTAGCAACATGAAAAGCACGTTAGAATAATGTAGGACGCGTAACAACTCCGAAGAACACCGTACATCAACGTACGAAACATTAAAACTCCATAATAAACCTAATGAATTTGCCCGAGTCCTTTGAACATCGTACGACAACTTAGGACATCATACGACTCTGTATGCCATATTAACACCTTGAAAAGCACGTTAGTTTGATGTTGGACGGCTTACAACTCCTAACAACACCTTACAACACCGTACGAAACATTAATAATCCATAATAAACCTAATGAAATTAGTACGAGTCTTTTGAACATCGTACGACATCTTAGGACATCTTACGTCTCCTTATGTCACATTAGAAAATCGAAAAGAACGTTAGTATAATGTAGGATGCCTAACAGCTCCTATGAACACCTTACATCACCGTACGAAACCTTAAAACTCCATAATACACCTAATGAATTCGTCCGAGTCCTTTGAACGTCATACGGCAACTTAAGACATCTTACGACTATGTATGCGATATTAGCACCATGAAAAGCACGTTAGTAGAATGCTGGATGCCTTACAACTCCTAACAAAACCTTACAACACCGTACGAAACCTTAAAACTCCCTAATAAACCTAATGAATTCTTCGAAGTCCTTTGAACATCGTACGACAACTCAGGTGATCTTAAAGCTCAGTATGCGACACTAGCAACATGAAAAGCACGTTAGAATAATGTAGGACGCGTAACAACTCCTAAGAACACCTTACATCACCGTACGAAACTTTAAAACTCCATAATAAACCTAATGAATTCGCCCAAGTCCTTTGAGCATCGTAAGACAACTTAGGACATCTTACGACTCTGCATATCATATTAACACCTTGAAAAGCACGTTAGTGTTATGTTGATAGCCTTACAACTCCTAACAACACCGTACGAAACATTAAAAATCCATAATAAACCTAATGAATTCGTACGAGTCCTTTGAACATCGTACGACATCTTAGGACATCTTACGTCTCCTTATGTCACATTAGAAACTCGAAAAGAACGTTAGTATAATGTAGGATGCCTAACAGCTCCTATGAACACCTTACATCACCGTACGAAACCTTAAAACTCCATAATACACCTAATGAATTCGTCCGAGTCCTTTGAACGTCATACGGCAACTTAAGACATCTTACGACTATGTATGCCATATTAGCACCATGAAAAGCACGTTAGTAGAATGTTGGATGCCTTACAACTTCTAACAACACCTTACAACACCGTACGAAACCTTAAAACTCCCTAATAAACCTAATGAATTCTTCGAAGTCCTTTGAACATCGTACGACAACTCAGGTGATGTTAAAGCTCAGTATGCGACACTAGCAACATGAAAAGCACGTTAGAATAATGTAGGACGCGTAACAACTCTGAAGAACACCTTACATCAACGTACGAAACATTAAAACTCCATAATAAACCTAATGAATTTGCCCGAGTCCTTTGAACATCGTACGACAACTTAGGACATCATACGACTCTGTATGCCATATTAACACCTTGAAAAGCACGTTAGTTTGATGTTGGACGGCTTACAACTCCTAACAACACCTTACAACACCGTACGAAACATTAATAATCCATAATAAACCTAATGAAATTCGTACGAGTCTTTTGAACATCGTACGACATCTTAGGAAATCTTACGTCTCCTTATGACACATTAGCAACTCGAAAAGAACGTTAGTATAATGTAGGATGCCTTACAGCCTCTATGAACACCTTACATCACCGTACGAAACGTTAAAACTCCATAATACACCTAATGAATTCGTCCGAGTCCTTTGAACGTCATACGGCAACTTAAGACATCTTACGACTATGTATGCGATATTAGCACCATGAAAAGCACGTTAGTAGAATGCTGGATGCCTTACAACTCCTAACAACACCTTACAACACCGTACGAAACCTTAAAACTCCCTAATAAACCTAATGAATTCTTCGAAGTCCTTTGAACATCGTACAACAACTCAGGTGATGTTAAAGCTCAGTATGCGACACTAGCAACATGAAAAGCACGTTAGAATAATGTAGGACGCGTAACAACTCTGAAGAACACCTTACATCAACGTACGAAACATTAAAACTCCATAATAAACCTAATGAATTTGCCCGAGTCCTTTGAACATCGTACGACAACTTAGGACATCATACGACTCTGTATGCCATATTAACACCTTGAAAAGCACGTTAGTTTGATGTTGGACGGCTTACAACTCCTAACAACACCTTACAACACCGTACGAAACATTAATAATCCATAATAAACCTAATGAAATTCGTACGAGTCTTTTGAACATCGTACGACATCTTAGGAAATCTTACGTCTCCTTATGACACATTAGCAACTCGAAAAGAACGTTAGTATAATGTAGGATGCCTTACAGCCTCTATGAACACCTTACATCACCGTACGAAACGTTAAAACTCCATAATACACCTAATGAATTCGTCCGAGTCCTTTGAACGTCATACGGCAACTTAAGACATCTTACGACTATGTATGCGATATTAGCACCATGAAAAGCACGTTAGTAGAATGCTGGATGCCTTACAACTCCTAACAACACCTTACAACACCGTACGAAACCTTAAAACTCCCTAATAAACCTAATGAATTCTTCGAAGTCCTTTGAACATCGTACGACAACTCAGGTGATGTTAAAGCTCAGTATGCGACACTAGCAACATGAAAAGCACGTTAGAATAATGTAGGACGCGTAACAACTCTGAAGAACACCTTACATCAACGTACGAAACATTAAAACTTCATAATAAACCTAATGAATTTGCCCGAGTCCTTTGAACATCGTACGACAACTTAGGACATCATACGACTCTGTATGCCATATTAACACCTTGAAAAGCACGTTAGTTTGATGTTGGACGGCTTACAACTCCTAACAACACCTTACAACACCGTACGAAACATTAATAATCCATAATAAACCTAATGAAATTCGTACGAGTCTTTTGAACATCGTACGACATCTTAGGAAATCTTACGTCTCCTTATGACACATTAGCAACTCGAAAAGAACGTTAGTATAATGTAGGATGCCTTACAGCCTCTATGAACACCTTACATCACCGTACGAAACGTTAAAACTCCATAATACACCTAATGAATTCGTCCGAGTCCTTTGAACGTCATACGGCAACTTAAGACATCTTACGACTATGTATGCGATATTAGCACCATGAAAAGCACGTTAGTAGAATGCTGGATGCCTTACAACTCCTAACAACACCTTACAACACCGTACGAAACCTTAAAACTCCCTAATAAACCTAATGAATTCTTCGAAGTCCTTTGAACATCGTACGACAACTCAGGTGATCTTAAAGCTCAGTATGCGACACTAGCAACATGAAAAGCACGTTAGAATATTGTAGGACGCGTAACAACTCCTAAGAACACCTTACATCACCGTACGAAACTTTAAAACTCCATAATAAACCTAATGAATTCGCCCAAGTCCTTTGAGCATCGTAAGACAACTTAGGACATCTTACGACTCTGCATGTCATATTAACACCTTGAAAAGCACGTTAGTGTTATGTTGATAGCCTTACAACTCCTAACAACACCGTACGAAACATTAAAAATCCATAATAAACCTAATGAATTCGTACGAGTCCTTTGAACATCGTACGACATCTTAGGACATCTTACGTCTCCTTATGTCACATTAGAAACTCGAAAAGAACGTTAGTATAATGTAGGATGCCTAACAGCTCCTATGAACACCTTACATCACCGTACGAAACCTTAAAACTCCATAATACACCTAATGAATTCGTCCGAGTCCTTTGAACGTCATACGGCAACTTAAGACATCTTACGACTATGTATGCCATATTAGCACCATGAAAAGCACGTTAGTAGAATGTTGGATGCCTTACAACTTCTAACAACACCTTACAACACCGTACGAAACCTTAAAACTCCCTAATAAACCTAATGAATTCTTCGAAGTCCTTTGAACATCGTACGACAACTCAGGTGATGTTAAAGCTCAGTATGCGACACTAGCAACATGAAAAGCACGTTAGAATAATGTAGGACGCGTAACAACTCTGAAGAACACCTTACATCAACGTACGAAACATTAAAACTCCATAATAAACCTAATGAATTTGCCCGAGTCCTTTGAACATCGTACGACAACTTAGGACATCATACGACTCTGTATGCCATATTAACACCTTGAAAAGCACGTTAGTTTGATGTTGGACGGCTTACAACTCCTAACAACACCTTACAAGACCGTACGAAACATTAATAATCCATAATAAACCTAATGAAATTCGTACGAGTCTTTTGAACATCGTACGACATCTTAGGACATCTTACGTCTCCTTATGACACATTAGCAACTCGAAAAGAACATTAGTATAATGTAGGATGCCTTACAGCCTCTATGAACACCTTACATCACCGTACGAAACGTTAAAACTCCATAATACACCTAATGAATTCGTCCGAGTCCTTTGAACGTCATACGGCAACTTAAGACATCTTACGACTATGTATGCGATATTAGCACCATGAAAAGCACGTTAGTAGAATGCTGGATGCCTTACAACTCCTAACAACACCTTACAACACCGTACGAAACCATAAAACTCCCTAATAAACCTAATGAATTCTTCGAAGTCCTTTGAACATCGTACGACAACTCAGGTGATCTTAAAGCTCAGTATGCGACACTAGCAACATGAAAAGCACGTTAGAATAATGTAGGACGCGTAACAACTCCTAAGAACACCTTACATCACCGTACGAAACTTTAAAACTCCATAATAAACCTAATGAATTCGCCCAAGTCCTTTGAACATCGTAAGACAACTTAGGACATCTTACGACTCTGCATGCCATATTAACACCTTGAAAAGCACGTTAGTGTTATGTTGGAAGCCTTACAACTCCTAACAACACCGTACGAAACTTTAAAAATCCATAATAAACCTAATGAATTCGTACGAGTCCTTTGAACATCGAACGACATCTTAGGACATCTTACGTCTCCTTATGTCACATTAGAAAATCGAAAAGAACGTTAGTATAATGTAGGATGCCTAACAGCTCCTATGAACACCTTACATCACCGTACGAAACCTTAAAACTCCATAATACACCTAATGAATTCGTCCGAGTCCTTTGAACGTCATACGGCAACTTAAGACATCTTACGACTATGTATGCCATATTAGCACCATGAAAAGCACGTTAGTAGAATGTTGGATGCCTTACAACTTCTAACAACACCTTACAACACCGTACGAAACCTTAAAACTCCCTAATAAACCTAATGAATTCTTCGAAGTCCTTTGAACATCGTACGACAACTCAGGTGATGTTAAAGCTCAGTATGCGACACTAGCAACATGAAAAGCACGTTAGAATAATGTAGGACGCGTAACAACTCTGAAGAACACCTTACATCAACGTACGAAACATTAAAACTCCATAATAAACCTAATGAATTTGCCCGAGTCCTTTGAACATCGTACGACAACTTAGGACATCATACGACTCTGTATGCCATATTAACACCTTGAAAAGCACGTTAGTTTGATGTTGGACGGCTTACAACTCCTAACAACACCTTACAAGACCGTACGAAACATTAATAATCCATAATAAACCTAATGAAATTCGTACGAGTCTTTTGAACATCGTACGACATCTTAGGACATCTTACGTCTCCTTATGACACATTAGCAACTCGAAAAGAACATTAGTATAATGTAGGATGCCTTACAGCCTCTATGAACACCTTACATCACCGTACGAAACGTTAAAACTCCATAATACACCTAATGAATTCGTCCGAGTCCTTTGAACGTCATACGGCAACTTAAGACATCTTACGACTATGTATGCGATATTAGCACCATGAAAAGCACGTTAGTAGAATGCTGGATGCCTTACAACTCCTAACAACACCTTACAACACCGTACGAAACCATAAAACTCCCTAATAAACCTAATGAATTCTTCGAAGTCCTTTGAACATCGTACGACAACTCAGGTGATCTTAAAGCTCAGTATGCGACACTAGCAACATGAAAAGCACGTTAGAATAATGTAGGACGCGTAACAACTCCTAAGAACACCTTACATCACCGTACGAAACTTTAAAACTCTATAATAAACCTAATGAATTCGCCCAAGTCCTTTGAACATCGTAAGACAACTTAGGACATCTTACGACTCTACATGCCATATTAACACCTTGAAAAGCACGTTAGTGTAATGTTGGAAGCCTTACAACTCCTAACAACACCGTACGAAACTTTAAAAATCCATAATAAACCTAATGAATTCGTACGAGTCCTTTGAACATCGAACGACATCTTAGGACATCTTACGTCTCCTTATGTCACATTAGAAAATCGAAAAGAACGTTAGTATAATGTAGGATGCCTAACAGCTCCTATGAACACCTTACATCACCGTACGAAACCTTAAAACTCCATAATACACCTAATGAATTCGTCCGAGTCCTTTGAACGTCATACGGCAACTTAAGACATCTTACGACTATGTATGCCATATTAGCACCATGAAAAGCACGTTAGTAGAATGTTGGATGCCTTACAACTTCTAACAACACCTTACAACACCGTACGAAACCTTAAAACTCCCTAATAAACCTAATGAATTCTTCGAAGTCCTTTGAACATCGTACGACAACTCAGGTGATGTTAAAGCTCAGTATGCGACACTAGCAACATGAAAAGCACGTTAGAATAATGTAGGACGCGTAACAACTCTGAAGAACACCTTACATCAACGTACGAAACATTAAAACTCCATAATAAACCTAATGAATTTGCCCGAGTCCTTTGAACATCGTACGACAACTTAGGACATCATACGACTCTGTATGCCATATTAACACCTTGAAAAGCACGTTAGTTTGATGTTGGACGGCTTACAACTCCTAACAACACCTTACAAGACCGTACGAAACATTAATAATCCATAATAAACCTAATGAAATTCGTACGAGTCTTTTGAACATCGTACGACATCTTAGGACATCTTACGTCTCCTTATGACACATTAGCAACTCGAAAAGAACATTAGTATAATGTAGGATGCCTTACAGCCTCTATGAACACCTTACATCACCGTACGAAACGTTAAAACTCCATAATACACCTAATGAATTCGTCCGAGTCCTTTGAACGTCATACGGCAACTTAAGACATCTTACGACTATGTATGCGATATTAGCACCATGAAAAGCACGTTAGTAGAATGCTGGATGCCTTACAACTCCTAACAACACCTTACAACACCGTACGAAACCATAAAACTCCCTAATAAACCTAATGAATTCTTCGAAGTCCTTTGAACATCGTACGACAACTCAGGTGATCTTAAAGCTCAGTATGCGACACTAGCAACATGAAAAGCACGTTAGAATAATGTAGGACGCGTAACAACTCCTAAGAACACCTTACATCACCGTACGAAACTTTAAAACTCCATAATAAACCTAATGAATTCGCCCAAGTCCTTTGAACATCGTAAGACAACTTAGGACATCTTACGACTCTGCATGCCATATTAACACCTTGAAAAGCACGTTAGTGTTATGTTGGAAGCCTTACAACTCCTAACAACACCGTACGAAACTTTAAAAATCCATAATAAACCTAATGAATTCGTACGAGTCCTTTGAACATCGAACGACATCTTAGGACATCTTACGTCTCCTTATGTCACATTAGAAAATCGAAAAGAACGTTAGTATAATGTAGGATGCCTAACAGCTCCTATGAACACCTTACATCACCGTACGAAACCTTAAAACTCCATAATACACCTAATGAATTCGTCCGAGTCCTTTGAACGTCATACGGCAACTTAAGACATCTTACGACTATGTATGCCATATTAGCACCATGAAAAGCACGTTAGTAGAATGTTGGATGCCTTACAACTTCTAACAACACCTTACAACACCGTACGAAACCTTAAAACTCCCTAATAAACCTAATGAATTCTTCGAAGTCCTTTGAACATCGTACGACAACTCAGGTGATGTTAAAGCTCAGTATGCGACACTAGCAACATGAAAAGCACGTTAGAATAATGTAGGACGCGTAACAACTCTGAAGAACACCTTACATCAACGTACGAAACATTAAAACTCCATAATAAACCTAATGAATTTGCCCGAGTCCTTTGAACATCGTACGACAACTTAGGACATCATACGACTCTGTATGCCATATTAACACCTTGAAAAGCACGTTAGTTTGATGTTGGACGGCTTACAACTCCTAACAACACCTTACAACACCGTACGAAACATTAATAATCCATAATAAACCTAATGAAATTCGTACGAGTCTTTTGAACATCGTACGACATCTTAGGACATCTTACGTCTCCTTATGACACATTAGCAACTCGAAAAGAACGTTAGTATAATGTAGGATGCCTTACAGCCTCTATGAACACCTTACATCACCGTACGAAACGTTAAAACTCCATAATACACCTAATGAATTCGTCCGAGTCCTTTGAACGTCATACGGCAACTTAAGACATCTTACGACTATGTATGCGATATTAGCACCATGAAAAGCACGTTAGTAGAATGCTGGATGCCTTACAACTCCTAACAACACCTTACAACACCGTACGAAACCATAAAACTCCCTAATAAACCTAATGAATTCTTCGAAGTCCTTTGAACATCGTACGACAACTCAGGTGATCTTAAAGCTCAGTATGCGACACTAGCAACATGAAAAGCACGTTAGAATAATGTAGGACGCGTAACAACTCCTAAGAACACCTTACATCACCGTACGAAACTTTAAAACTCCATAATAAACCTAATGAATTCGCCACAGTCCTTTGAACATCGTAAGACAACTTAGGACATCTTACGACTCTGCATGCCATATTAACACCTTGAAAAGCACGTTAGTGTGATGTTGGAAGCCTTACAACTCCTAACAACACCGTACGAAACTTTAAAAATCCATAATAAACCTAATGAATTCGTACGAGTCCTTTGAACATCGTACGACATCTTAGGACATCTTACGTCTCCTTATGTCACATTAGAAAATCGAAAAGAACGTTAGTATAATGTAGGATGCCTAACAGCTCCTATGAACACCTTACATCACCGTACGAAACCTTAAAACTCCATAATACACCTAATGAATTCGTCCGAGTCCTTTGAACGTCATACGGCAACTTAAGACATCTTACGACTATGTATGCCATATTAGCACCATGAAAAGCACGTTAGTAGAATGTTGGATGCCTTACAACTTCTAACAACACCTTACAACACCGTACGAAACCTTAAAACTCCCTAATAAACCTAATGAATTCTTCGAAGTCCTTTGAACATCGTACGACAACTCAGGTGATGTTAAAGCTCAGTATGCGACACTAGCAACATGAAAAGCACGTTAGAATAATGTAGGACACGTAACAACTCCGAAGAACACCTAACATCAACGTACGAAACTTTAAAACTCCAAAATAAACCTAATGAATTTGCCCGAGTCCTTTGAACATCGTACGACAACTTAGGACATCATACGACTCTGTATGCCATATTAACACCTTGAAAAGCACGTTAGTTTGATGTTGGACGGCTTACAACTCCTAACAACACCTTACAACACCGTACGAAACATTAAAAATCCACAATAAACCTAATGAATTCGTACGAGTCCTTTGAACATCGTACGACATCTTAGGACATCTTACGTCTCCTTATGTCACATTAGAAACTAGAAAAGAACGTTAGTATAATGTAGGATGCCTAACAGCTCCTATGAACACCTTACATCACCGTACGAAACCTTAAAACTCCATAATACACCTAATGAATTCGTCCGAGTCCTTTGAACGTCATACGGCAACTTAAGACATCTTACGACTATGTATGCGATATTAGCACCATGAAAAGCACGTTAGTAGAATGCTGGATGCCTTACAACTCCTAACAACACCTTACAACACCGTACGAAACCTTAAAACTCCCTAATAAACCTAATGAATTCTTCGAAGTCCTTTGAACATCGTACGACAACTCAGGTGATGTTAAAGCTCAGTATGCGACAATAGCAACATGAAAAGCACGTTAGAATAATGTAGGACGCGTAACAACTCCTAAGAACACCTTACATCACCGTACGAAACTTTAAAACTCCATAATAAACCTAATGAATTCGCCCAAGTCCTTTGAACATCGTAAGACAACTTAGGACATCTTACGACTCTGCATGCCATATTAACACCTTGAAAAGCACGTTAGTGTGATGTTGGAAGCCTTACAACTCCTAACAACACCGTACGAAACTTTAAAAATCCATAATAAACCTAATGAATTCGTACGAGTCCTTTGAACATCGTACGACATCTTAGGACATCTTACGTCTCCTTATGTCACATTAGAAAATCGAAAAGAACGTTAGTATAATGTAGGATGCCTAACAGCTCCTATGAACACCTTACATCACCGTACGAAACCTTAAAACTCCATAATACACCTAATGAATTCGTCCGAGTCCTTTGAACGTCATACGGCAACTTAAGACATCTTACGACTATGTATGCCATATTAGCACCATGAAAAGCACGTTAGTAGAATGTTGGATGCCTTACAACTTCTAACAACACCTTACAACACCGTACGAAACCTTAAAACTCCCTAATAAACCTAATGAATTCTTCGAAGTCCTTTGAACATCGTACGACAACTCAGGTGATGTTAAAGCTCAGTATGCGACACTAGCAACATGAAAAGCACGTTAGAATAATGTAGGACACGTAACAACTCCGAAGAACACCTTACATCAACGTACGAAACTTTAAAACTCCAAAATAAACCTAATGAATTTGCCCGAGTCCTTTGAATATCGTACGACAACTTAGGACATCATACGACTCTGTATGCCATATTAACACCTTGAAAAGCACGTTAGTTTGATGTTGGACGGCTTACAACTCCTAACAACACCTTACAACACCGTACGAAACATTAAAAATCCATAATAAACCTAATGAATTCGTACGAGTCCTTTGAACATCGTACGACATCTTAGGACATCTTACGTCTCCTTATGTCACATTAGAAACTAGAAAAGAACGTTAGTATAATGTAGGATGCCTAACAGCTCCTATGAACACCTTACATCACCGTACGAAACCTTAAAACTCCATAATACACCTAATGAATTCGTCCGAGTCCTTTGAACGTCATACGGCAACTTAAGACATCTTACGACTATGTATGCGATATTAGCACCATGAAAAGCACGTTAGTAGAATGCTGGATGCCTTACAACTCCTAACAACACCTTACAACACCGTACGAATCCTTAAAACTCCCTAATAAACCTAATGAATTCTTCGAAGTCCTTTGAACATCGTACGACAACTCAGGTGATGTTAAAGCTCAGTATGCGACAATAGCAACATGAAAAGCACGTTAGAATAATGTAGGACGCGTAACAACTCCTAAGAACATCTTACATCACCGTACGAAACTTTAAAACTCCATAATAAACCTAATGAATTCGCCCAAGTCCTTTGAGCATCGTAAGACAACTTAGGACATCTTACGACTCTGCATGCCATATTAACACCTTGAAAAGCACGTTAGTGTTATGTTGGTAGCCTTACAACTCCTAACAACACCGTACGAAACATTAAAAATCCATAATAAACCTAATGAATTCGTACGAGTCCTTTGAACATCGTACGACATCTTAGGACATCTTACGTCTCCTTATGTCACATTAGAAACTAGAAAAGAACGTTAGTATAATGTAGGATGCCTAACAGCTCCTATGAACACCTTACATCACCGTACGAAACCTTAAAACTCCATAATACACCTAATGAATTCGTCCGAGTCCTTTGAACGTCATACGACAACTTAAGACATCTTACGACTATGTATGCGATATTAGCACCATGAAAAGCACGTTAGTAGAATGCTGGATGCCTTACAACTCCTAACAACACCTTACAACACCGTACGAAACCTTAAAACTCCCTAATAAACCTAATGAATTCTTCGAAGTCCTTTGAACATCGTACGACAACTCAGGTGATGTTAAAGCTCAGTATGCGACAATAGCAACATGAAAAGCACGTTAGAATAATGTAGGACGCGTAACAACTCCTAAGAACACCTTACATCACCGTACGAAACTTTAAAACTCCATAATAAACCTAATGAATTCGCCCAAGTCCTTTGAGCATCGTAAGACAACTTAGGACATCTTACGACTCTGCATGCCATATTAACACCTTGAAAAGCACGTTAGTGTTATGTTGGTAGCCTTACAACTCCTAACAACACCGTACGAAACATTAAAAATCCATAATAAACCTAATGAATTCGTACGAGTCCTTTGAACATCGTACGACATCTTAGGACATCTTACGTCTCCTTATGTCACATTAGAAACTCGAAAAGAACGTTAGTATAATGTAGGATGCCTAACAGCTCCTATGAACACCTTACATCACCGTACGAAACCTTAAAACTCCATAATACACCTAATGAATTCGTCCGAGTCCTTTGAACGTCATACGGCAACTTAAGACATCTTACGACTATGTATGCCATATTAGCACCATGAAAAGCACGTTAGTAGAATGTTGGATGCCTTACAACTTCTAAGAACACCTTACAACACCGTACGAAACCTTAAAACTCCCTAATAAACCTAATGAATTCTTCGAAGTCCTTTGAACATCGTACGACAACTCAGGTGATGTTAAAGCTCAGTATGCGACACTAGCAACATGAAAAGCACGTTAGAATAATGTAGGACGCGTAACAACTCCGAAGAACACCTTACATCAACGTACGAAACATTAAAACTCCATAATAAACCTAATGAATTTGCCCGAGTCCTTTGAACATCGTACGACAACTTAGGACATCATACGACTCTGTATGCCATATTAACACCTTGAAAAGCACGTTAGTTTGATGTTGGACGGCTTACAACTCCTAACAACACCTTACAACACCGTACGAAACATTAATAATCCATAATAAACCTAATGAAATTCGTACGAGTCTTTTGAACATCGTACGACATCTTAGGACATCTTACGTCTCCTTATGACACATTAGCAACTCGAAAAGAACGTTAGTATAATGTAGGATGCCTTACAGCCTCTATGAACACCTTACATCACCGTACGAAACGTTAAAACTCCATAATACACCTAATGAATTCGTCCGAGTCCTTTGAACGTCATACGGCAACTTAAGACATCTTACGACTATGTATGCCATATTAGCACCATGAAAAGCACGTTAGTAGAATGTTGGATGCCTTACAACTTCTAAGAACACCTTACAACACCGTACGAAACCTTAAAACTCCCTAATAAACCTAATGAATTCATCGAAGTCCTTTGAACATCGTACGACAACTCAGGTGATGTTAAAGCTCAGTATGCGACACTAGCAACATGAAAAGCACGTTAGAATAATGTAGGACGCGTAACAACTCCGAAGAACACCTTACATCAACGTACGAAACATTAAAACTCCATAATAAACCTCATGAATTTGCCCGAGTCCTTTGAACATCGTACGACAACTTAGGACATCATACGACTCTGTATGCCATATTAACACCTTGAAAAGCACGTTAGTTTGATGTTGGACGGCTTACAACTCCTAACAACACCTTACAACACCGTACGAAACATTAATAATCCATAATAAACCTAATGAAATTCGTACGAGTCTTTTGAACATCGTACGACATCTTAGGACATCTTACGTCTCCTTATGACACATTAGCAACTCGAAAAGAACGTTAGTATAATGTAGGATGCCTTACAGCCTCTATGAACACCTTACATCACCGTACGAAACCTTAAAACTCCCTAATAAACCTAATGAATTCTTCGAAGTCCTTTGAACATCGTACGACAACTCAGGTGATGTTAAAGCTCAGTATGCGACAATAGCAACATGAAAAGCACGTTAGAATAATGTAGGACGCGTAACAACTCCTAAGAACACTTTACATCACCGTACGAAACTTTAAAACTCCATAATAAACCTAATGAATTCGCCCAAGTCCTTTGAGCATCGTAAGACAACTTAGGACATCTTACGACTCTGCATGCCATATTAACAACTTGAAAAGCACGTTAGTGTTATGTTGGTAGCCTTACAACTCCTAACAACACCGTACGAAACATTAAAAATCCATAATAAACCTAATGAATTCGTACGAGTCCTTTGAACATCGTACGACATCTTAGGACATCTTACGTCTCCTTATGTCACATTAGAAACTCGAAAAGAACGTTAGTATAATGTAGGATGCCTAACAGCTCCTATGAACACCTTACATCACCGTACGAAACCTTAAAACTCCATAATACACCTAATGAATTCGTCCGAGTCCTTTGAACGTCATACGGCAACTTAAGACATCTTACGACTATGTATGCCATATTAGCACCATGAAAAGCACGTTAGTAGAATGTTGGATGCCTTACAACTTCTAACAACACCTTACAACACCGTACGAAACCTTAAAAATCCCTAATAAACCTAATGAATTCTTCGAAGTCCTTTGAACATCGTACGACAACTCAGGTGATGTTAAAGCTCAGTATGCGACACTAGCAACATGAAAAGCACGTTAGAATAATGTAGGACGAGTAACAACTCCGAAGAACACCTTACATCAACGTACGAAACATTAAAACTCCATAATAAACCTAATGAATTTTCCCGAGTCCTTTGAACATCGTACGACAACTTAGGACATCATACGACTCTGTATGCCATATTAACACCTTGAAAAGCACGTTAGTTTGATGTTGGACGGCTTACAACTCCTAACAACACCTTACAACACCGTACGAAACATTAATAATCCATAATAAACCTAATGAAATTCGTACGAGTCTTTTGAACATCGTACGACATCTTAGGACATCTTACGTCTCCTTATGATACATTAGCAACTCGAAAAGAACGTTAGTATAATGTAGGATGCCTTACAGCCTCTATGAACACCTTACATCACCGTACGAAACGTTAAAACTCCATAATACACCTAATGAATTCGTCCGAGTCCTTTGAACGTCATACGGCAACTTAAGACATCTTACGACTATGTATGCGATATTAGCACCATGAAAAGCACGTTAGTAGAATGCTGGATGCCTTACAACTCCTAACAACACCTTACAACACCGTACGAAACCATAAAACTCCCTAATAAACCTAATGAATTCTTCGAAGTCCTTTGAACATCGTACGACAACTCAGGTGATCTTAAAGCTCAGTATGCGACACTAGCAACATGAAAAGCACGTTAGAATAATGTAGGACGCGTAACAACTCCTAAGAACACCTTACATCACCGTACGAAACTTTAAAACTCCATAATAAACCTAATGAATTCGCCCAAGTCCTTTGAACATCGTAAGACAACTTAGGACATCTTACGACTCTGCATGCCATATTAACACCTTGAAAAGCACGTTAGTGTGATGTTGGAAGCCTTACAACTCCTAACAACACCGTACGAAACTTTAAAAATCCATAATAAACCTAATGAATTTGTACGAGTCCTTTGAACATCGTACGACATCTTAGGACATCTTACGTCTCCTTATGTCACATTAGAAAATCGAAAAGAACGTTAGTATAATGTAGGATGCCTAACAGCTCCTATGAACACCTTACATCACCGTACGAAACCTTAAAACTCCATAATACACCTAATGAATTCGTCCGAGTCCTTTGAACGTCATACGGCAACTTAAGACATCTTACGACTATGTATGCCATATTAGCACCATGAAAAGCACGTTAGTAGAATGTTGGATGCCTTACAACTTCTAACAACACCTTACAACACCGTACGAAACCTTAAAACTCCCTAATAAATCTAATGAATTCTTCGAAGTCCTTTGAACATCGTACGACAACTCAGGTGATGTTAAAGCTCAGTATGCGACACTAGCAACATGAAAAGCACGTTAGAATAATGTAGGACACGTAACAACTCCGAAGAACACCTTACATCAACGTACGAAACTTTAAAACTCCAAAATAAACCTAATGAATTTGCCCGAGTCCTTTGAACATCGTACGACAACTTAGGACATCATACGACTCTGTATGCCATATTAACACCTTGAAAAGCACGTTAGTTTGATGTTGGACGGCTTACAACTCCTAACAACACCTTACAACACCGTACGAAACATTAATAATCCATAATAAACCTAATGAAATTCGTACGAGTCTTTTGAACATCGTACGACATCTTAGGACATCTTACGTCTCCTTATGACACATTAGCAACTCGAAAAGAACGTTAGTATAATGTAGGATGCCTTACAGCCTCTATGAACACCTTACATCACCGTACGAAAGGTTAAAACTCCATAATACACCTAATGAATTCGTCCGAGTCCTTTGAACGTCATACGGCAACTTAAGACATCTTACGACTATGTATGCGATATTAGCACCATGAAAAGCACGTTAGTAGAATGCTGGATGCCTTACAACTCCTAACAACACCTTACAACACCGTACGAAACCTTAAAACTCCCTAATAAACCTAATGAATTCTTCGAAGTCCTTTGAACATCGTACGACAACTCAGGTGATGTTAAAGCTCAGTATGCGACACTAGCAACATGAAAAGCACGTTAGAATAATGTAGGACGCGTAACAACTCCTAAGAACACCTTACATCACCGTACGAAACTTTAAAACTCCATAATAAACCTAATGAATTCGCCCAAGTCCTTTGAGCATCGTAAGACAACTTAGGACATCTTACGACTCTGCATGCCATATTAACACCTTGAAAAGCACGTTAGTGTTATGTTGGTAGCCTTACAACTCCTAACAACACCGTACGAAACATTAAAAATCCATAATAAACCTAATGAATTCGTACGAGTCCTTTGAACATCGTACGACATCTTAGGACATCTTACGTCTCCTTATGTCACATTAGAAAATCGAAAAGAACGTTAGTATAATGTAGGATGCCTAACAGCTCCTATGAACACCTTACATCACCGTACGAAACCTTAAAACTCCATAATACACCTAATGAATTCGTCCGAGTCCTTTGAACGTCATACGGCAACTTAAGACATCTTACGACTATGTATGCCATATTAGCACCATGAAAAGCACGTTAGTAGAATGTTGGATGCCTTACAACTTCTAACAACACCTTACAACACCGTACGAAACCTTAAAACTCCCTAATAAACCTAATGAATTCTTCGAAGTCCTTTGAACATCGTACGACAACTCAGGTGATGTTAAAGCTCAGTATGCGACACTAGCAACATGAAAAGCACGTTAGAATAATGTAGGACACGTAACAACTCCGAAGAACACCTTACATCAACGTACGAAACTTTAAAACTCCAAAATAAACCTAATGAATTTGCCCGAGTCCTTTGAACATCGTACGACAACTTAGGACATCATACGACTCTGTATGCCATATTAACACCTTGAAAAGCACGTTAGTTTGATGTTGGACGTCTTACAACTCCTAACAACACCTTACAACACCGTACGAAACATTAATAATCCATAATAAACCTAATGAAATTCGTACGAGTCTTTTGAACATCGTACGACATCTTAGGACATCTTACGTCTCCTTATGACACATTAGCAACTCGAAAAGAACGTTAGTATAATGTAGGATGCCTTACAGCCTCTATGAACACCTTACATCACCGTACGAAACGTTAAAACTCCATAATACACCTAATGAATTCGTCCGAGTCCTTTGAACGTCATACGGCAACTTAAGACATCTTACGACTATGTATGCGATATTAGCACCATGAAAAGCACGTTAGTAGAATGCTGGATGCCTTACAACTCCTAACAACACCTTACAACACCGTACGAAACCTTAAAACTCCCTAATAAACCTAATGAATTCTTCGAAGTCCTTTGAACATCGTACGACAACTCAGGTGATGTTAAAGCTCAGTATGCGACAATAGCAACATGAAAAGCACGTTAGAATAATGTAGGACACGTAACAACTCCGAAGAACACCTTACATCAACGTACGAAACTTTAAAACTCCAAAATAAACCTAATGAATTTGCCCGAGTCCTTTGAACATCGTACGACAACTTAGGACATCATACGACTCTGTATGCCATATTAACACCTTGAAAAGCACGTTAGTTTGATGTTGGACGGCTTACAACTCCTAACAACACCTTACAACACCGTACGAAACATTAATAATCCATAATAAACCTAATGAAATTCGTACGAGTCTTTTGAACATCGTACGACATCTTAGGACATCTTACGTCTCCTTATGACACATTAGCAACTCGAAAAGAACGTTAGTATAATGTAGGATGCCTTACAGCCTCTATGAACACCTTACATCACCGTACGAAACGTTAAAACTCCATAATACACCTAATGAATTCGTCCGAGTCCTTTGAACGTCATACGGCAACTTAAGACATCTTACGATTATGTATGCCATATTAGCACCATGAAAAGCACGTTAGTAGAATGCTGGATGCCTTACAACTTCTAACAACACCTTACAACACCGTACGAAACCTTAAAACTCCCTAATAAACCTAATGAATTCTTCGAAGTCTTTTGAACATCGTACGACAACTCAGGTGATGTTAAAGCTCAGTATGCGACACTAGCAACATGAAAAGCACGTTAGAATAATGTAGGACACGTAACAACTCCGAAGAACACCTTACATCAACGTACGAAACTTTAAAACTCCAAAATAAACCTAATGAATTTGCCCGAGTCCTTTGAACATCGTACGACAACTTAGGACATCATACGACTCTGTATGCCATATTAACACCTTGAAAAGCACGTTAGTTTGATGTTGGACGGCTTACAACTCCTAACAACACCTTACAACACCGTACGAAACATTAATAATCCATAATAAACCTAATGAAATTCGTACGAGTCTTTTGAACATCGTACGACATCTTAGGACATCTTACGTCTCCTTATGACACATTAGCAACTCGAAAAGAACGTTAGTATAATGTAGGATGCCTTACAGCCTCTATGAACACCTTACATCACCGTACGAAACGTTAAAACTCCATAATACACCTAATGAATTCGTCCGAGTCCTTTGAACGTCATACGGCAACTTAAGACATCTTACGACTATGTATGCGATATTAGCACCATGAAAAGCACGTTAGTAGAATGTTGGATGCCTTACAACTCCTAACAACACCTTACAACACCGTACGAAACCTTAAAACTCCCTAATAAACCTAATGAATTCTTCGAAGTCCTTTGAACATCGTACGACAACTCAGGTGATGTTAAAGCTCAGTATGCGACAACAGCAACATGAAAAGCACGTTAGAATAATGTAGGACGCGTAACAACTCCTAAGAACACCTTACATCACCGTACGAAACTTTAAAACTCCATAATAAACCTAATGAATTCGCCCAAGTCCTTTGAGCATCGTAAGACAACTTAGGACATCTTACGACTCTGCATGCCATATTAACACCTTGAAAAGCACGTTAGTGTTATGTTGGTAGCCTTACAACTCCTAACAACACCGTACGAAACATTAAAAATCCATAATAAACCTAATGAATTCGTACGAGTCCTTTGAACATCGTACGACATCTTAGGACATCTTACGTCTCCTTATGTCACATTAGAAACTCGAAAAGAACGTTAGTATAATGTAGGATGCCTAACAGCTCCTATGAACACCTTACATCACCGTACGAAACCTTAAAACTCCATAATACACCTAATGATATCGTCCGAGTCCTTTGAACGTCATACGGCAACTTAAGACATCTTACGACTATGTATGCCATATTAGCACCATGAAAAGCACGTTAGTAGAATGTTGGATGCCTTACAATTCCTAACAACACCTTACAACACCGTACGAAACCTTAAAACTCCCTAATAAACCTAATGAATTCTTCGAAGTCCTTTGAACATCGTACGACAACTCAGGTGATGTTAAAGCTCTGTATGCGACACTAGCAACATGAAAAGCACGTTTGAATAATGTAGGACGCGTAACAACTCCGAAAAACACCTTACATCAACGTACGAAACTTTAAAACTACAAAATAAACCTAATGAATTTGCCCGAGTCCTTTGAACATCGTACGACAACTTAGGACATCATACGACTCTGTATGCCATATTAACACCTTGAAAAGCACGTTAGTTTGATGTTGGACGGCTTACAACTCCTAACAACACCTTACAACACCGTACGAAACATTAATAATCCATAATAAACCTAATGAAATTCGTACGAGTCTTTTGAACATCGTACGACATCTTAGGACATCTTACGTCTCCTTATGACACATTAGCAACTCGAAAAGAACGTTAGTATAATGTAGGATGCCTTACAGCCTCTATGAACACCTTACATCACCGTACGAAACGTTAAAACTCCATAATACACCTAATGAATTCGTCCGAGTCCTTTGAACGTCATACGGCAACTTAAGACATCTTACGACTATGTATGCCATATTAGCACCATGAAAAGCACGTTAGTAGAATGCTGGATGCCTTACAACTTCTAACAACACCTTACAACACCGTACGAAACCTTAAAACTCCCTAATAAACCTAATGAATTCTTCGAAGTCTTTTGAACATCGTACGACAACTCAGGTGATGTTAAAGCTCAGTATGCGACACTAGCAACATGAAAAGCACGTTAGAATAATGTAGGACACGTAACAACTCCGAAGAACACCTTACATCAACGTACGAAACTTTAAAACTCCAAAATAAACCTAATGAATTTGCCCGAGTCCTTTGAACATCGTACGACAACTTAGGACATCATACGACTCTGTATGCCATATTAACACCTTGAAAAGCACGTTAGTTTGATGTTGGACGGCTTACAACTCCTAACAACACCTTACAACACCGTACGAAACATTAATAATCCATAATAAACCTAATGAAATTCGTACGAGTCTTTTGAACATCGTACGACATCTTAGGACATCTTACGTCTCCTTATGACACATTAGCAACTCGAAAAGAACGTTAGTATAATGTAGGATGCCTTACAGCCTCTATGAACACCTTACATCACCGTACGAAACGTTAAAACTCCATAATACACCTAATGAATTCGTCCGAGTCCTTTGAACGTCATACGGCAACTTAAGACATCTTACGACTATGTATGCGATATTAGCACCATGAAAAGCACGTTAGTAGAATGTTGGATGCCTTACAACTCCTAACAACACCTTACAACACCGTACGAAACCTTAAAACTCCCTAATAAACCTAATGAATTCTTCGAAGTCCTTTGAACATCGTACGACAACTCAGGTGATGTTAAAGCTCAGTATGCGACAACAGCAACATGAAAAGCACGTTAGAATAATGTAGGACGCGTAACAACTCCTAAGAACACCTTACATCACCGTACGAAACTTTAAAACTCCATAATAAACCTAATGAATTCGCCCAAGTCCTTTGAGCATCGTAAGACAACTTAGGACATCTTACGACTCTGCAAGCCATATTAACACCTTGAAAAGCACGTTAGTGTTATGTTGGTAGCCTTACAACTCCTAACAACACCGTACGAAACATTAAAAATCCATAATAAACCTAATGAATTCGTACGAGTCCTTTGAACATCGTACGACATCTTAGGACATCTTACGTCTCCTTATGTCACATTAGAAACTCGAAAAGAACGTTAGTATAATGTAGGATGCCTAACAGCTCCTATGAACACCTTACATCACCGTACGAAACCTTAAAACTCCATAATACACCTAATGATATCGTCCGAGTCCTTTGAACGTCATACGGCAACTTAAGACATCTTACGACTATGTATGCCATATTAGCACCATGAAAAGCACGTTAGTAGAATGTTGGATGCCTTACAATTCCTAACAACACCTTACAACACCGTACGAAACCTTAAAACTCCCTAATAAACCTAATGAATTCTTCGAAGTCCTTTGAACATCGTACAACAACTCAGGTGATGTTAAAGCTCTGTATGCGACACTAGCAACATGAAAAGCACGTTTGAATAATGTAGGACGCGTAACAACTCCGAAAAACACCTTACATCAACGTACGAAACTTTAAAACTCCATAATAAACCTAATGAATTCGCCCGAGTCCTTTGAACATCGTACGACAACTTAGGACATCATACGACTCTGTATGCCATATTAACACCTTGAAAAGCACGTTAGTTTGATGTTGGACGGCTTACAACTCCTAACAACACCTTACAACACCGTACGAAACATTAATAATCCATAATAAACCTAATGAAATTCGTACGAGTCTTTTGAACATCGTACGACATCTTAGGACATCTTACGTCTCCTTATGACACATTAGCAACTCGAAAAGAACGTTAGTATAATGTAGGATGCCTTACAGCCTCTATGAACACCTTACATCACCGTACGAAACGTTAAAACTCCATAATACACCTAATGAATTCGTCCGAGTCCTTTGAACGTCATACGGCAACTTAAGACATCTTACGACTATGTATGCGATATTAGCACCATGAAAAGCACGTTAGTAGAATGCTGGATGCCTTACAACTCCTAACAACACCTTACAACACCGTACGAAACCATAAAACTCCCTAATAAACCTAATGAATTCTTCGAAGTCCTTTGAACATCGTACGACAACTCAGGTGATCTTAAAGCTCAGTATGCGACACTAGCAACATGAAAAGCACGTTAGAATAATGTAGGACGCGTAACAACTCCTAAGAACACCTTACATCACCGTACGAAACTTTAAAACTCCATAATAAACCTAATGAATTCGCCCAAGTCCTTTGAGCATCGTAAGACAACTTAGGACATCTTACGACTCTGCATGCCATATTAACACCTTGAAAAGCACGTTAGTGTTATGTTGGTAGCCTTACAACTCCTAACAACACCGTACGAAACATTAAAAATCCATAATAAACCTAATGAATTCGTACGAGTCCTTTGAACATCGTACGACATCTTAGGACATCTTACGTCTCCTTATGTCACATTAGAAACTCGAAAAGAACGTTAGTATAATGTAGGATGCCTAACAGCTCCTATGAACACCTTACATCACCGTACGAAACCTTAAAACTCCATAATACACCTAATGATATCGTCCGAGTCCTTTGAACGTCATACGGCAACTTAAGACATCTTACGACTATGTATGCCATATTAGCACCATGAAAAGCACGTTAGTAGAATGTTGGATGCCTTACAATTCCTAACAACACCTTACAACACCGTACGAAACCTTAAAACTCCCTAATAAACCTAATGAATTCTTCGAAGTCCTTTGAACATCGTACGACAACTCAGGTGATGTTAAAGCTCTGTATGCGACCCTAGCAACATGAAAAGCACGTTTGAATAATGTAGGACGCGTAACAACTCCGAAGAACACCTTACATCAACGTACGAAACTTTAAAACTCCATAATAAACCTAATGAATTCGCCCGAGTCCTTTGAACATCGTACGACAACTTAGGACATCATACGACTCTGTATGCCATATTAACACCTTGAAAAGCACGTTAGTTTGATGTTGGACGGCTTACAACTCCTAACAACACCTTACAACACCGTACGAAACATTAAAAATCCATAATAAACCTAATGATATCGTACGAGTCCTTTGAACATCGTACGAAATCTTAGGACATCTTACGTCTCCTTATGTCACATTAGAAACTCGAAAAGAACGTTAGTATAATGTAGGATGCCTAACAGCTCCTATGAACACCTTACATCACCGTACGAAACCTTAAAACTCCATAATACACCTAATGATATCGTCCGAGTCCTTTGAACGTCATACGGCAACTTAAGACATCTTACGACTATGTATGCCATATTAGCACCATGAAAAGCACGTTAGTAGAATGTTGGATGCCTTACAATTCCTAACAACACCTTACAACACCGTACGAAACCTTAAAACTCCCTAATAAACCTAATGAATTCTTCGAAGTCCTTTGAACATCGTACGACAACTCAGGTGATGTTAAAGCTCTGTATGCGACACTAGCAACATGAAAAGCACGTTTGAATAATGTAGGACGCGTAACAACTCCGAAGAACACCTTACATCAATGTACGAAACTTTAAAACTCCATAATAAACCTAATGAATTCGCCCGAGTCCTTTGAACATCGTACGACAACTTAGGACATCATACGACTCTGTATGCCATATTAACACCTTGAAAAGCACGTTAGTTTGATGTTGGACGGCTTACAACTCCTAACAACACCTTACAACACCGTACGAAACATTAATAATCCATAATAAACCTAATGAAATTCGTACGAGTCTTTTGAACATCGTACGACATCTTAGGACATCTTACGTCTCCTTATGACACATTAGCAACTCGAAAAGAACGTTAGTATAATGTAGGATGCCTTACAGCCTCTATGAACACCTTACATCACCGTACGAAACGTTAAAACTCCATAATACACCTAATGAATTCGTCCGAGTCCTTTGAACGTCATACGGCAACTTAAGACATCTTACGACTATGTATGCGATATTAGCAGCATGAAAAGCACGTTAGTAGAATGTTGGATGCCTTACAACTCCTAACAACACCTTACAACACCGTACGAAACCTTAAAACTCCCTAATAAACCTAATGAATTCTTCGAAGTCCTTTGAACATCGTACGACAACTCAGGTGATGTTAAAGCTCAGTATGCGACAACAGCAACATGAAAAGCACGTTAGAATAATGTAGGACGCGTAACAACTCCTAAGAACACCTTACATCACCGTACGAAACTTTAAAACTCCATAATAAACCTAATGAATTCGCCCAAGTCCTTTGAGCATCGTAAGACAACTTAGGACATCTTACGACTCTGCATGCCATATTAACACCTTGAAAAGCACGTTAGTGTTATGTTGGTAGTCTTACAACTCCTAACAACACCGTACGAAACATTAAAAATCCATAATAAACCTAATGAATGCGTACGAGTCCTTTGAACATCGTACGACATCTTAGGACATCTTACGTCTCCTTATGTCACATTAGAAACTCGAAAAGAACGTTAGTATAATGTAGGATGCCTAACAGCTCCTATGAACACCTTACATCACCGTACGAAACATTAAAACTCCATAATACACCTAATGATATCGTCCGAGTCCTTTGAACGTCATACGGCAACTTAAGACATCTTACGACTATGTATGCCATATTAGCACCATGAAAAGCACGTTAGTAGAATGTTGGATGCCTTACAATTCCTAACAACACCTTACAACACCGTACGAAACCTTAAAACTCCCTAATAAACCTAATGAATTCTTCGAAGTCCTTTGAACATCGTACGACAACTCAGGTGATGTTAAAGCTCTGTATGCGACACTAGCAACATGAAAAGCACGTTTGAATAATGTAGGACGCGTAACAACTCCGAAGAACACCTTACATCAACGTACGAAACTTTAAAACTCCATAATAAACCTAATGAATTTGCCCGAGTCCTTTGAACATCGTACGACAACTTAGGACATCATACGACTCTGTATGCCATATTAACACCTTGAAAAGCACGTTAGTTTGATGTTGGACGGCTTACAACTCCTAACAACACCTTACAACACCGTACGAAACATTAATAATCCATAATAAACCTAATGAAATTCGTACGAGTCTTTTGAACATCGTACGACATCTTAGGACATCTTACGTCTCCTTATGACACATTAGCAACTCGAAAAGAACGTTAGTATAATGTAGGATGCCTTACAGCCTCTATGAACACCTTACATCACCGTACGAAACGTTAAAACTCCATAATACACCTAATGAATTCGTCCGAGTCCTTTGAACGTCATACGGCAACTTAAGACATCTTACGACTATGTATGCGATATTAGCACCATGAAAAGCACGTTAGTAGAATGTTGGATGCCTTACAACTCCTAACAACACCTTACAACACCGTACGAAACCTTAAAACTCCCTAATAAACCTAATGAATTCTTCGAAGTCCTTTGAACATCGTACGACAACTCAGGTGATGTTAAAGCTCAGTATGCGATAACAGCAACATGAAAAGCACGTTAGAATAATGTAGGACGCGTAACAACTCCTAAGAACACCTTACATCACCGTACGAAACTTTAAAACTCCATAATAAACCTAATGAATTCGCCCAAGTCCTTTGAGCATCGTAAGACAACTTAGGACATCTTACGACTCTGCATGCCATATTAACACCTTGAAAAGCACGTTAGTGTTATGTTGGTAGCCTTACAACTCCTAACAACACCGTACGAAACATTAAAAATCCATAATAAACCTAATGAATGCGTACGAGTCCTTTGAACATCGTACGACATCTTAGGACATCTTACGTCTCCTTATGTCACATTAGAAACTCGAAAAGAACGTTAGTATAATGTAGGATGCCTAACAGCTCCTATGAACACCTTACATCACCGTACGAAACATTAAAACTCCATAATACACCTAATGATATCGTCCGAGTCCTTTGAACGTCATACGGCAACTTAAGACATCTTACGACTATGTATGCCATATTAGCACCATGAAAAGCACGTTAGTAGAATGTTGGACGCCTTACAATTCCTAACAACACCTTATAACACCGTACGAAACCTTAAAACTCCCTAATAAACCTAATGAATTCTTCGAAGTCCTTTGAACATCGTACGACAACTCAGGTGATGTTAAAGCTCTGTATGCGACACTAGCAACATGAAAAGCACGTTTGAATAATGTAGGACGCGTAACAACTCCGAAGAACACCTTACATCAACGTACGAAACTTTAAAACTCCATAATAAACCTAATGAATTCGCCCGAGTCCTTTGAACATCGTACGACAACTTAGGACATCATACGACTCTGTATGCCATATTAACACCTTGAAAAGCACGTTAGTTTGATGTTGGACGGCTTACAACTCCTAACAACACCTTACAACACCGTACGAAACATTAATAATCCATAATAAACCTAATGAAATTCGTACGAGTCTTTTGAACATCGTACGACATCTTAGGACATCTTACGTCTCCTTATGACACATTAGCAACTCGAAAAGAACGTTAGTATAATGTAGGATGCCTTACAGCCTCTATGAACACCTTACATCACCGTACGAAACGTTAAAACTCCATAATACACCTAATGAATTCGTCCGAGTCCTTTGAACGTCATACGGCAACTTAAGACATCTTACGACTATGTATGCGATATTAGCACCATGAAAAGCACGTTAGTAGAATGTTGGATGCCTTACAACTCCTAACAACACCTTACAACACCGTACGAAACCTTAAAACTCCCTAATAAACCTAATGAATTCTTCGAAGTCCTTTGAACATCGTACGACAACTCAGGTGATGTTAAAGCTCAGTATGCGACAACAGCAACATGAAAAGCACGTTAGAATAATGTAGGACGCGTAACAACTCCTAAGAACACCTTACATCAACGTACGAAACTTTAAAACTCCAAAATAAACCTAATGAATTTGCCCGAGTCCTTTGAACATCGTACGACAACTTAGGACATCTTACGACTCTGCATGCCATATTAACACCTTGAAAAGCACGTTAGTTTGATGTTGGACGGCTTACAACTCCTAACAACACCGTACGAAACATTAAAAATCCATAATAAACCTAATGAATTCATACGAGTCCTTTGAACATCGTACGACATCTTAGGACATCTTACGTCTCCTTATGTCACATTAGAAACTCGAAAAGAACGTTAGTATAATGTAGGATGCCTAACAGCTCCTATGAACACCTTACATCACCGTACGAAACCTTAAAACTCCATAATACACCTAATGATATCGTCCGAGTCCTTTGAACGTCATTCGGCAACTTAAGACATCTTACGACTATGTATGCCATATTAGCACCATGAAAAGCACGTTAGTAGAATGTTGGATGCCTTACAACTCCTAACAACACCTTACAACACCGTACGAAACCTTAAAACTCCCTAATAAACCTAATGAATTCTTCGAAGTCCTTTGAACATCGTACGACAACTCAGGTGATGTTAAAGCTCAGTATGCGACACTAGCAAAATGAAAAGCACGTTAGAATAATGTAGGACGCGTAACAACTCCTAAGAACACCTTACATCACCGTACGAAACTTTAAAACTCCATAATAAACCTAAGGAATTCGCCCAAGTCCTTTGAGCATCGTAAGACAACTTAGGACATCTTACGACTCTGCATGCCATATTAACACCTTGAAAAGCACGTTAGTGTTATGTTGGAAGCCTTACAACTCCTAACAACACCGTACGAAACATTAAAAATCCATAATAAACCTAATGAATTCGTACGAGTCCTTTGAACATCGTACGACATCTTAGGACATCTTACGTCTCCTTATGTCACATTAGAAACTCGAAAAGAACGTTAGTATAATGTAGGATGCCTAACAGCTCCTATGAACACCTTACATCACCGTACGAAACCTTAAAACTCCATAATACACCTAATGATATCGTCCGAGTCCTTTGAACGTCATACGGCAACTTAAGACATCTTACGACTATGTATGCCATATTAGCACCATGAAAAGCACGTTAGTAGAATGTTGGATGCCTTACAACTCCTAACAACACCTTACAACACTGTTTTGGTTAATCTAGTTCCTAGTCTAGATGGTTAATTTTTGTTTGGTTCATTGGTTCACTTTGTTATTTTTGTTTCTACAATCTCAGGGCATGTCCTTTGATTGAACTAATGGGGACTCTCCTCATTACTTATTTTTATATGATATATATAAAATCACCGGGGTAACCCTTACCCAAAAAAAACACCTTACAACACCGTACGAAACCTTAAAACTCCCTAATAAACCTAATGAATTCTTCGAAGTCCTTTGAACATCGTACGACAACTCAGGTGATGTTAAAGCTCTGTATGCGACACTAGCAACATGAAAAGCACGTTTGAATAATGTAGGACGCGTAACAACTCCGAAGAACACCTTACATCAACGTACGAAACTTTAAAACTCCATAATAAACCTAATGAATTCGCCCGAGTCCTTTGAACATCGTACGACAACTTAGGACATCATACGACTCTGTATGCCATATTAACACCTTGAAAAGCACGTTAGTTTGATGTTGGACGGCTTACAACTCCTAACAACACCTTACAACACCGTACGAAACATTAATAATCCATAATAAACCTAATGAAATTCGTACGAGTCTTTTGAACATCGTACGACATCTTAGGACATCTTACGTCTCCTTATGACACATTAGCAACTCGAAAAGAACGTTAGTATAATGTAGGATGCCTTACAGCCTCTATGAACACCTTACATCACCGTACGAAACGTTAAAACTCCATAATACACCTAATGAATTCGTCCGA
Source organism: Tagetes erecta (assembly GCA_030867185.1). Classification (NCBI taxonomy): domain Eukaryota; kingdom Viridiplantae; phylum Streptophyta; class Magnoliopsida; order Asterales; family Asteraceae; genus Tagetes; species Tagetes erecta. Next base: position 38,710,968 of record CM061487.1, on the reverse strand, counting down.
GTCCTTTGAACGTCATACGGCAACTTAAGACATCTTACGACTATGTATGCGATATTAGCACCATGAAAAGCACGTTAGTAGAATGCTGGATGCCTTACAACTCCTAACAACACCTTACAACACCGTACGAAACCTTAAAACTCCCTAATAAACCTAATGAATTCTTCGAAGTCCTTTGAACATAGTACGACAACTCAGGTGATGTTAAAGCTCAGTATGCGACACTAGCAACATGAAAAGCACGTTAGAATAATGTAGGACGCGTAACAACTCCTAAGAACACCTTACATCACCGTACGAAACTTTAAAACTCCAAAATAAACCTAATGAATTTGCCCGAGTCCTTTGAACATCGTACGACAACTTAGGACATCATACGACTCTGTATGCCATATTAACACCTTGAAAAGCACGTTAGTTTGATGTTGGACGGCTTACAACTCCTAACAACACCGTACGAAACATTAAAAATCCATAATAAACCTAATGAATTCATACGAGTCCTTTGAACATCGTACGACATCTTAGGACATCTTACGTCTCCTTATGTCACATTAGAAACTCGAAAAGAACGTTAGTATAATGTAGGATGCCTAACAGCTCCTATGAACACCTTACATCACCGTACGAAACCTTAAAACTCCATAATACACCTAATGATATCGTCCGAGTCCTTTGAACGTCATTCGGCAACTTAAGACATCTTACGACTATGTATGCCATATTAGCACCATGAAAAGCACGTTAGTAGAATGTTGGATGCCTTACAACTCCTAACAACACCTTACAACACCGTACGAAACCTTAAAACTCCCTAATAAACCTAATGAATTCTTCGAAGTCCTTTGAACATCGTACGACAACTCAGGTGATGTTAAAGCTCAGTATGCGACACTAGCAACATGAAAAGCACGTTAGAATAATGTAGGACGCGTAACAACTCCTAAGAACACCTTACATCACCGTACGAAACTTTAAAACTCCATAATAAACCTAAGGAATTCGCCCAAGTCCTTTGAGCATCGTAAGACAACTTAGGACATCTTACGACTCTGCATGCCATATTAACACCTTGAAAAGCACGTTAGTGTTATGTTGGAAGCCTTACAACTCCTAACAACACCGTACGAAACATTAAAAATCCATAATAAACCTAATGAATTCGTACGAGTCCTTTGAACATCGTACGACATCTTAGGACATCTTACGTCTCCTTATGTCACATTAGAAACTCGAAAAGAACGTTAGTATAATGTAGGATGCCTAACAGCTCCTATGAACACCTTACATCACCGTACGAAACCTTAAAACTCCATAATACACCTAATGATATCGTCCGAGTCCTTTGAACGTCATACGGCAACTTAAGACATCTTACGACTATGTATGCCATATTAGCACCATGAAAAGCACGTTAGTAGAATGTTGGATGCCTTACAACTCCTAACAACACCTTACAACACCGTACGAAACCTTAAAACTCCCTAATAAACCTAATGAATTCTTCGAAGTCCTTTGAACATCGTACGATAACTCAGGTGATGTTAAAGCTCTGTATGCGACACTAGCAACATGAAAAGCACGTTTGAATAATGTAGGACGCGTAACAACTCCGAAGAACACCTTACATCAACGTACGAAACTTTAAAACTCCATAATAAACCTAATGAATTCGCCCGAGTCCTTTGAACATCGTACGACAACTTAGGACATCATACGACTCTGTATGCCATATTAACACCTTGAAAAGCACGTTAGTTTGATGTTGGACGGCTTACAACTCCTAACAACACCTTACAACACCGTACGAAACATTAATAATCCATAATAAACCTAATGAAATTCGTACGAGTCTTTTGAACATCGTACGACATCTTAGGACATCTTACGTCTCCTTTTGACACATTAGCAACTCGAAAAGAACGTTAGTATAATGTAGGATGCCTTACAGCCTCTATGAACACCTTACATCACCGTACGAAACGTTAAAACTCCATAATACACCTAATGAATTCGTCCGAGTCCTTTGAACGTCATACGGCAACTTAAGACATCTTACGACTATGTATGCGATATTAGCACCATGAAAAGCACGTTAGTAGAATGCTGGATGCCTTACAACTCCTAACAACACCTTACAACACCGTACGAAACCTTAAAACTCCCTAATAAAACTAATGAATTCTTCGAAGTCCTTTGAACATAGTACGACAACTCAGGTGATGTTAAAGCTCAGTATGCGACACTAGCAACATGAAAAGCACGTTAGAATAATGTAGGACGCGTAACAACTCCTAAGAACACCTTACATCACCGTACGAAACTTTAAAACTCCAAAATAAACCTAATGAATTTGCCCGAGTCCTTTGAACATCGTACGACAACTTAGGACATCATACGACTCTGTATGCCATATTAACACCTTGAAAAGCACGTTAGTTTGATGTTGGACGGCTTACAACTCCTAACAACACCGTACGAAACATTAAAAATCCATAATAAACCTAATGAATTCATACGAGTCCTTTGAACATCGTACGACATCTTAGGACATCTTACGTCTCCTTATGTCACATTAGAAACTCGAAAAGAACGTTAGTATAATGTAGGATGCCTAACAGCTCCTATGAACACCTTACATCACCGTACGAAACCTTAAAAGTCCATAATACACCTAATGATATCGTCCGAGTCCTTTGAACGTCATTCGGCAACTTAAGACATCTTACGACTATGTATGCCATATTAGCACCATGAAAAGCACGTTAGTAGAATGTTGGATGCCTTACAACTCCTAACAACACCTTACAACACCGTACGAAACCTTAAAACTCCCTAATAAACCTAATGAATTCTTCGAAGTCCTTTGAACATCGTACGACAACTCAGGTGATGTTAAAGCTCAGTATGCGACACTAGCAACATGAAAAGCACGTTAGAATAATGTAGGACGCGTAACAACTCCTAAGAACACCTTACATCACCGTACGAAACTTTAAAACTCCATAATAAACCTAAGGAATTCGCCCAAGTCCTTTGAGCATCGTAAGACAACTTAGGACATCTTACGACTCTGCATGCCATATTAACACCTTGAAAAGCACGTTAGTGTTATGTTGGAAGCCTTACAAATCCTAACAACACCGTACGAAACATTAAAAATCCATAATAAACCTAATGAATTCGTACGAGTCCTTTGAACATCGTACGACATCTTAGGACATCTTACGTCTCCTTATGTCACATTAGAAACTCGAAAAGAACGTTAGTATAATGTAGGATGCCTAACAGCTCCTATGAACACCTTACATCACCGTACGAAACCTTAAAACTCCATAATACACCTAATGATATCGTCCGAGTCCTTTGAACGTCATACGGCAACTTAAGACATCTTACCACTATGTATGCCATATTAGCACCATGAAAAGCACGTTAGTAGAATGTTGGATGCCTTACAACTCCTAACAACACCTTACAACACCGTACGAAACCTTAAAACTCCCTAATAAACCTAATGAATTCTTCGAAGTCCTTTGAACATCGTACGACAACTCAGGTGATGTTAAAGCTCTGTATGCGACACTAGCAACATGAAAAGCACGTTTGAATAATGTAGGACGCGTAACAACTCCGAAGAACACCTTACATCAACGTACGAAACTTTAAAACTCCATAATAAACCTAATGAATTCGCCCGAGTCCTTTGAACATCGTACGACAACTTAGGACATCATACGACTCTGTATGCCATATTAACACCTTGAAAAGCACGTTAGTTTGATGTTGGACGGCTTACAACTCCTAACAACACCTTACAACACCGTACGAAACATTAATAATCCATAATAAACCTAATGAAATTCGTACGAGTCTTTTGAACATCGTACGACATCTTAGGACATCTTACGTCTCCTTATGACACATTAGCAACTCGAAAAGAACGTTAGTATAATGTAGGATGCCTTACAGCCTCTATGAACACCTTACATCACCGTACGAAACGTTAAAACTCCATAATACACCTAATGAATTCGTCCGAGTCCTTTGAACGTCATACGGCAACTTAAGACATCTTACGACTATGTATGCGATATTAGCACCATGAAAAGCACGTTAGTAGAATGCTGGATGCCTTACAACTCCTAACAACACCTTACAACACCGTACGAAACCTTAAAACTCCCTAATAAACCTAATGAATTCTTCGAAGTCCTTTGAACATAGTACGACAACTCAGGTGATGTTAAAGCTCAGTATGCGACACTAGCAACATGAAAAGCACGTTAGAATAATGTAGGACGCGTAACAACTCCTAAGAACACCTTACATCACCGTACGAAACTTTAAAACTCCATAATAAACCTAATGAATTCGCCCAAGTCCTTTGAGCATCGTAAGACAACTTAGGACATCTTACGACTCTGCATGCCATATTAACACCTTGAAAAGCACGTTAGTGTTATGTTGGTAGCCTTACAACTCCTAACAACACCGTACGAAACATTAAAAATCCATAATAAACCTAATGAATTCGTACGAGTCCTTTGAACATCGTACGACATCTTAGGACATCTTACGTCTCCTTATGTCACATTAGAAACTCGAAAAGAACGTTAGTATAATGTAGGATGCCTAACTGCTCCTATGAACACCTTACATCACCGTACGAAACCTTAAAACTCCATAATACACCTAATGATATCGTCCGAGTCCTTTGAACGTCATACGGCAACTTAAGACATCTTACGACTATGTATGCCATATTAGCACCATGAAAAGCACGTTAGTAGAATGTTGGATGCCTTACAACTCCTAACAACACCTTACAACACCGTACGAAACCTTAAAACTCCCTAATAAACCTAATGAATTCTTCGAAGTCCTTTGAACATCGTACGACAACTCAGGTGATGTTAAAGCTCTGTATGCGACACTAGCAACATGAAAAGCACGTTTGAATAATGTAGGACGCGTAACAACTCCGAAGAACACCTTACATCAACGTACGAAACTTTAAAACTCCATAATAAACCTAATGAATTCGCCTGAGTCCTTTGAACATCGTACGACAACTTAGGACATCATACGACTCTGTATGCCATATTAACACCTTGAAAAGCACGTTAGTTTGATGTTGGACGGCTTACAACTCCTAACAACACCTTACAACACCGTACGAAACATTAATAATCCATAATAAACCTAATGAAATTCGTACGAGTCTTTTGAACATCGTACGACATCTTAGGACATCTTACGTCTCCTTATGACACATTAGCAACTCGAAAAGAACGTTAGTATAATGTAGGATGCCTTACAGTCTCTATGAACATCTTACATCACCGTACGAAACGTTAAAACTCCATAATACACCTAATGAATTCGTCCGAGTCCTTTGAATGTCATACGGCAACTTAAGACATCTTACGACTATGTATGCGATATTAGCACAATGAAAAGCACGTTAGTAGAATGCTGGATGCCTTACAACTCCTAACAACACCTTACAACACCGTACGAAACCTTAAAACTCCCTAATAAACCTAATGAATTCTTCGAAGTCCTTTGAACATCGTACGACAACTCAGGTGATGTTAAAGCTCAGCATGCGACACTAGCAACATGAAAAGCACGTTAGAATAATGTAGGACGCGTAACAACTCCTAAGAACACCTTACATCACCGTACGAAACTTTAAAACTCCATAATAAACCTAATGAATTCGCCCAAGTCCTTTGAGCATCGTAAGACAACTTAGGACATCTTACGACTCTGCATGCCATATTAACACCTTGAAAAGCACGTTAGTGTTATGTTGGAAGCCTTACAACTCCTAAAAACACCGTACGAAACATTAAAAATCCATAATAAACCTAATGAATTCGTACGAGTCCTTTGAACATCGTACGACATCTTAGGTGAACTTACGTCTCCTTATGTCACAGTAGAAACTCGAAAAGAACGTTAGTATAATGTAGGATGCCTAACAGCTCCTATGAACACCTTACATCACCGTACGAAACCTTAAAACTCTATAATACACCTAATGATATCGTCCGAGTCCTTTGAACGTCATACGGCAACTTAAGACATCTTACGACTATGTATGCCATATTAGCACCATGAAAAGCACGTTAGTAGAATGTTGGATGCCTTACAACTCCTAACAACACCTTACAACACCGTACGAAACCTTAAAACTCCCTAATAAACCTAATGAATTCTTCGAAGTCCTTTGAACATCGTACGACAACTCAGGTGATGTTAAAGCTCAGTATGCGACACTAGCAACATGAAAAGCACGTTAGAATAATGTAGGACGCGTAACAACTCCTAAGAACACCTTACATCACCGTACGAAACTTTAAAACTCCATAATAAACCTAATGAATTCGCCCAAGTCCTTTGAGCATCGTAAGACAACTTAGGACATCTTACGACTCTGCATGCCATATTAACACCTTGAAAAGCACGTTAGTGTTATGTTGGAAGCCTTACAACTCCTAACAACACCGTATGAAACATTAAAAATCCATAATAAACCTAATGAATTCGTACGAGTCCTTTGAACATCGTACGACATCTTAGGACATCTTACGTCTCCTTATGTCACATTAGAAACTCGAAAAGAACGTTAGTATAATGTAGGATACCTAACAGCTCCTATGAACACCTTACGTCACCGTACGAAACCTTAAAACTCCATAATACACCTAATGATATCGTCCGAGTCCTTTGAACGTCATACGGCAACTTAAGACATCTTACGACTATGTATGCCATATTAGCACCATGAAAAGCACGTTAGTAGAATGTTGGATGCCTTACAACTCCTAACAACACCTTACAACACCGTACGAAACCTTAAAACTCCCTAATAAACCTAATGAATTCTTCGAAGTCGTTTGAACATCGTACGACAACTCAGGTGATGTTAAAGCTCTGTATGCGACACTAGCAACATGAAAAGCACGTTTGAATAATGTAGGACGCGTAACAACTCCGAAGAACACCTTACATCAACGTACGAAACTTTAAAACTCCATAATAAACCTAATGAATTCGCCCGAGTCCTTTGAACATCGTACGACAACTTAGGACATCATACGACTCTGTATGCCATATTAACACCTTGAAAAGCACGTTAGTTTGATGTTGGACGGCTTACAACTCCTAACAACACCTTACAACACCGTACGAAACATTAATAATCCATAATAAACCTAATGAAATTCGTACGAGTCTTTTGAACATCGTACGACATCTTACGTCTCCTTATGACACATTAACAACTCGAAAAGAACGTTAGTATAATGTAGGATGCCTTACAGCCTCAATGAACACCTTACATCACCGTACGAAACGTTAAAACTCCATAATACACCTAATGAATTCGTCCGAGTCCTTTGAACGTCATACGGCAACTTAAGACATCTTACGACTATGTATGCGATATTAGCACCATGAAAAGCACGTTAGTAGAATGCTGGATGCCTTACAACTCCTAACAACACCTTACAACACCGTACGAAACCTTAAAACTCCCTAATAAACCTAATGAATTCTTCGAAGTCCTTTGAACATCGTACGACAACTCAGGTGATGTTAAAGCTCAGTATGCGACACTAGCAACATGAAAAGCACGTTAGAATAATGTAGGGCGCGTAACAACTCCTAAGAACACCTTACATCACCGTACGAAACTTTAAAACTCCATAATAAACCTAATGAATTCGCCCGAGTCCTTTGAACATCGTACGACAACTTAGGACATCATACGACTCTGTATGCCATATTAACACCTTGAAAAGCACGTTAGTTTGATGTTGGACGGCTTACAACTCCTAACAACACCTTATAACACCGTACGAAACATTAATAATCCATAATAAACCTAATGAAATTCGTACGAGTCTTTTGAACATCGTACGACATCTTAGGACATCTTACGTCTCCTTATGTCACATTAGAAACTCGAAAAGAACGTTAGTATAATGTAGGATGCCTAACAGCTCCTATGAACACCTTACATCACCGTACGAAACCTTAAAACTCCATAATACACCTAATGATATCGTCCGAGTCCTTTGAACGTCATACGGCAACTTAAGACATCTTACGACTATGTATGCCATATTAGCACCATGAAAAGCACGTTAGTAGAATGTTGGATGCCTTACAACTCCTAACAACACCTTACAACACCGTACGAAACCTTAAAACTCCCTAATAAACCTAATGAATTCTTCGAAGTCCTTTGAACATCGTACGACAACTCAGGTGATGTTAAAGCTCAGGATGCGACACTAGCAACATGAAAAGCACGTTAGAATAATGTAGGACGCGTAACAACTCCTAAGAACACCTTACATCACCGTACGAAACTTTAAAACTCCACAATAAACCTAATGAATTCGCCCAAGTCCTTTGAGCATCGTAAGACAACTTAGGACATCTTACGACTCTGCATGCCATATTAACACCTTGAAAAGCACGTTAGTGTTATGTTGGAAGCCTTACAACTCCTAACAACACCGTACGAAACTTTAAAAATCCATAATAAACCTAATGAATTCGTACGAGTCCTTTGAACATCGTACGACATCTTAGGACATCTTACGTCTCCTTATGTCACATTAGAAACTCGAAAAGAACGTTAGTATAATGTAGGATGCCTAACAGCTCCTATGAACACCTTACATCACCGTACGAAACCTTAAAACTCCATAATACACCTAATGATATCGTCCGAGTCCTTTGAACGTCATACGGCAACTTAAGACATCTTACGACTATGTATGCCATATTAGCACCATGAAAAGCACGTTAGTAGAATGTTGGATGCCTTACAACTCCTAACAACACCTTACAACACCGTACGAAACCTTAAAACTCAATACTAAACATAATGAGTTCTTCGAAGTCCTTTGAACATCGTACGACAACTCAGAAGATGTTAAAGCTCAGTATGCGACACTAGCAGCATGAAAAGCACGTTAAAATAATGTAGGACGCGTAACAACTCCGAAGAACACCTTATATTAACGAACGAAACTTTAAAACTCCATAATAAACCTAATGAATTCGCCCGAGTCCTTTGAACATTGTACGACAACTTAGGACATCATACGACTCTGTATGCCATATTAACACCTTGAAAAGCACATTAGTTTGATGTTGGACGGCTTACAACTCCTAACAACACCTTACAACACCGTACGAAACATTAATAATCCATAATAAACCTAATGAAATTCGTACGAGTCTTTTGAACATCGTACGACATCTTAGGACATCTTACGTCTCCTTATGACACATTAGCAACTCGAAAAGAACGTTAGTATAATGTAGGATGCCTTACAGCCTCTATGAACCTCTTACATCACCGTACGAAACGTTAAAACTCCATAATACACCTAATGAATTCGTCCGAGTCCTTTGAACGTCATACGGCAACTTAAGACATCTTACGACTATGTATGCGATATTAGCACCATGAAAAGCACGTTAGTAGAATGCTGGATGCCTTACAAATCCTAACAACACCTTACAACACCGTACGCAACCTTAAAACTCCCTAATAAACCTAATGAATTCTTCGAAGTCCTTTGAACATCGTACGACAACTCAGGTGATTTTAAAGCTCAGTATGCGACACTAGCAACATAAAAAGCACGTTAGAATAATGTAGGACGCGTAACAACTCCTAAGAACACCTTACATCAGCGTACGAAACTTTAAAACTCCATAATAAACCTAATGAATTCGCCCAAGTCCTTTGAACATCGTAAGACAACTTAGGACATCTTACGACTCTGCATGCCATATTAACACCTTGAAAAGCACGTTAGTGTGATGTTGGAAGCCTTACAACTCCTAACAACACCGTACGAAACTTTAAAAATCCATAATAAACCTAATGAATTCGTACGAGTCCTTTGAACATCGTACGACATCTTAGGACATCTTACGTCTCCTTATGTCACATTAGAAACTCGAAAAGAACGTTAGTATAATGTAGGATGCCTAACAGCTCCTATGAACACCTTACATCACCGTACGAAACCTTAAAACTCCATAATACACCTAATGAATTCGTCCGAGTCCTTTGAACGTCATACGGCAACTTAAGACATCTTACGACTATGTATGCCATATTAGCACCATGAAAAGCACGTTAGTAGAATCTTGGATGCCTTACAACTCCTAACAACACCTTACAACACCGTACGAAACCTTAAAACTCAATACTAAACCTAATGAGTTCTTCGAAGTCCTTTGAACATCGTACGACAACTCAGAAGATGTTAAAGCTTAGTATGCGACACTAGCAGCATGAAAAGCACGTTAGAATAATGTAGGACGCGTAACAACTCCGAAGAACACCTTACATTAACGAACGAAACTTTAAAACTCCATAATAAACCTAATGAATTCGCCCGAGTCCTTTGAACATTGTACGACAACTTAGGACATCATACGACTCTGCATGCCATATTAACACCTTGAAAAGCACGTTAGTTTGATGTTGGACGGCTTACAACTCCTAACAACACCTTACAACACCGTACGAAACATTAATAATCCATAATAAACCTAATGAAATTCGTACAAGTCTTTTGAACATCATACGACATCTTAGGACATCTTACGTCTCCTTATGACACATTAGCAACTCGAAAAGAACGTTAGTATAATGTAGGATGCCTTACAGCCTCTATGAACACCTTACATCACCGTACGAAACGTTAAAACTCCATAATACACCTAATGAATTCGTCCGAGTCCTTTGAACGTCATACGGCAACTTAAGACATCTTACGACTATGTATGCGATATTAGCACCATGAAAAGCACGTTAGTAGAATGCTGGATGCCTTACAACTCCTAACAACACTTTACAACACCGTACGAAACCTTAAAACTCCCTAATAAACCTAATGAATTCTTCGAAGTCCTTTGAACATCGTACGACAACTCAGGTGATGTTAAAGCTCAGTATGCGACACTAGCAACATGAAAAGCACGTTAGAATAATGTAGGACGCGTAACAACTCCTAAGAACACCTTACATCACCGTACGAAACTTTAAAACTCCATAATAAACCTAATGAATTCGCCCAAGTCCTTTGAACATCGAAAGACAACTTAGGACATCTTACGACTCTGCATGCCATATTAACACCATGAAAAGCACGTTAGTGTGATGTTGGAAGCCTTACAACTCCTAACAACACCGTACGAAACATTAAAAATCCATAATAAACCTAATGAATTCGTACGAGTCCTTTGAACATCGTACGACGTCTTAGGACATCTTACGTCTCCTTATGTCACATTAGAAACTCGAAAAGAACGTTAGTATAATGTAGGATGCCTAACAGCTCCTATGAACACCTTACATCACCGTACGAAACCTTAAAACTCAATAATACACCTAATGAATTCGTCCGAGTCCTTTGAACGTCATACGGCAACTTAAGACATCTTACGACTATGTATGCCATATTAGCACCATGAAAAGCACGTTAGTAGAATGTTGGATGCCTTACAACTCCTAACAACACCTTACAACACCGTACGAAACCTTAAAACTCCCTAATAAACCTAATGAGTTCTTCGAAGTCCTTTGAACATCGTACGACAACTCAGGTGATGTTAAAGCTCAGTATGCGACACTAGCAACATGAAAAGCACGTTAGAATAATGTTGGACGCGTAACAACTCCGAAGAACACCTTACATCAACGTACGAAACTTTAAAACTCCATAATAAACCTAATGAATTCGTCCGAGTCCTTTGAACATCGTACGACAACTTAGGACATCATACGACTCTGTATGCCATATTAACACCTTGAAAAGCACGTTAGTTTGATGTTGGACGGCTTACAACTCTTAACAACACCTTACAACACCGTACGAAACATTAATAATCCATAATAAACCTAATGAAATTTGTACGAGTCTTTTGAACATCGTACGACATCTTAGGACATCTTACGTCTCCTTATGACACATTAGCAACTCGAAAAGAACGTTAGTATAATGTAGGATGCCTTACAGCTCCTATGAACACCTTACATCACCGTACGAAACCTTAAAACTCCATAATACACCTAATGATATCGTCCGAGTCCTTTGAACGTCATACGGCAACTTAAGACATCTTACGACTATGTATGCCATATTAGCACCATGAAAAGCACGTTAGTAGAATGTTGGATGCCTTACAACTCCTAACAACACCTTACAACACCGTACGAAACCTTAAAACTCAATACTAAACCTAATGAGTTCTTCGAAGTCCTTTGAACATCGTACGACAACTCAGAAGATGTTAAAGCTCAGTTTGCGACACTAGCAGCATGAAAAGCACGTTAAAATAATGTAGGACGCGTAACAACTCCGAAGAACACCTTATATTAACGAACGAAACTTTAAAACTCCATAATAAACCTAATGAATTCGCCCGAGTCCTTTGAACATTGTACGACAACTTAGGACATCATACGACTCTGTATGCCATATTAACACCTTGAAAAGCACGTTAGTTTGATGTTGGACGGCTTACAACTCTTAACAACACCTTACAACACCGTACGAAACATTAATAATCCACAATAAACCTAATGAAATTCGTACGAGTCTTTTGAACATCGTACGACATCTTAGGACATCTTACGTCTCCTTATGACACATTAGCAACTCGAAAAGAACGTTAGTATAATGTAGGATGCCTTACAGCTCCTATGAACACCTTACATCACCGTACGAAACCTTAAAACTCCATAATACACCTAATGATATCGTCCGAGTCCTTTGAACGTCATACGGCAACTTAAGACATCTTACGACTATGTATGCCATATTAGCACCATGAAAAGCACGTTAGTAGAATGTTGGATGCCTTACAACTCCTAACAACACCTTACAACACCGTACGAAACCTTAAAACTCAATACTAAACCTAATGAGTTCTTCGAAGTCCTTTGAACATCGTACGACAACTCAGAAGATGTTAAAGCTCAGTATGCGACACTAGCAGCATGAAAAGCACGTTAAAATAATGTAGGACGCGTAACAACTCCGAAGAACACCTTATATTAACGAACGAAACTTTAAAACTCCATAATAAACCTAATGAATTCGCCCGAGTCCTTTGAACATTGTACGACAACTTAGGACATCATACGACTCTGTATGCCATATTAACACCTTGAAAAGCACGTTAGTTTGATGTTGGACGGCTTACAACTCCTAACAACACCTTACAACACCGTACGAAACATTAATAATCCATAATAAACCTAATGAAATTCGTACGAGTCTTTTGAACATCGTACGACATCTTAGGACATCTTACGTCTCCTTATGACACATTAGCAACTCGAAAAGAACGTTAGTATAATGTAGGATGCCTTACAGCCTCTATGAACCTCTTACATCACCGTACGAAACGTTAAAACTCCATAATACACCTAATGAATTCGTCCGAGTCCTTTGAACGTCATACGGCAACTTAAGACATCTTACGACTATGTATGCGATATTAGCACCATGAAAGCACGTTAGTAGAATGCTGGATGCCTTACAACTCCTAACAACACCTTACAACACCGTACGCAACCTTAAAACTCCCTAATAAACCTAATGAATTCTTCGAAGTCCTTTGAACATCGTACGACAACTCAGGTGATTTTAAAGCTCAGTATGCGACACTAGCAACATAAAAAGCACGTTAGAATAATGTAGGACGCGTAACAACTCCTAAGAACACCTTACATCACCGTACGAAACTTTAAAACTCCATAATAAACCTAATGAATTCGCCCAAGTCCTTTGAACATCGTAAGACAACTTAGGACATCTTACGACTCTGCATGCCATATTAACACCTTGAAAAGCACGTTAGTGTGATGTTGGAAGCCTTACAACTGCTAACAACACCGTACGAAACTTTAAAAATCCATAATAAACCTAATGAATTCGTACGAGTCCTTTGAACATCGTACGACATCTTAGGACATCTTACGTCTCCTTATGTCACATTAGAAACTCGAAAAGAACGTTAGTATAATGTAGGATGCCTAACAGCTCCTATGAACACCTTACATCACCGTACGAAACCTTAAAACTCCATAATACACCTAATGAATTCGTCCGAGTCCTTTGAACGTCATACGGCAACTTAAGACATCTTACGACTATGTATGCCATATTAGCACCATGAAAAGCACGTTAGTAGAATCTTGGATGCCTTACAACTCCTAACAACACCTTACAACACCGTACGAAACCTTAAAACTCAATACTAAACCTAATGAGTTCTTCGAAGTCCTTTGAACATCGTACGACAACTCAGAAGATGTTAAAGCTTAGTATGCGACACTAGCAGCATGAAAAGCACGTTAGAATAATGTAGGACGCGTAACAACTCCGAAGAACACCTTACATTAACGAACGAAACTTTAAAACTCCATAATAAACCTAATGAATTCGCCCGAGTCCTTTGAACATTGTACGACAACTTAGGACATCATACGACTCTGTATGCCATATTAACACCTTGAAAAGCACGTTAGTTTGATGTTGGACGGCTTACAACTCCTAACAACACCTTACAACACCGTACGAAACATTAATAATCCATAATAAACCTAATGAAATTCGTACAAGTCTTTTGAACATCATACGACATCTTAGGACATCTTACATCTCCTTATGACACATTAGCAACTCGAAAAGAACGTTAGTATAATGTAGGATGCCTTACAGCCTCTATGAACACCTTACATCACCGTACGAAACGTTAAAACTCCATAATACACCTAATGAATTCGTCCGAGTCCTTTGAACGTCATACGGCAACTTAAGACATCTTACGACTATGTATGCGATATTAGCACCATGAAAAGCACGTTAGTAGAATGCTGGATGCCTTACAACTCCTAACAACACTTTACAACACCGTACGAAACCTTAAAACTCCCTAATAAACCTAATGAATTCTTCGAAGTCCTTTGAACATCGTACGACAACTCAGGTGATGTTAAAGCTCAGTATGCGACACTAGCAACATGAAAAGCACGTTAGAATAATGTAGGACGCGTAACAACTCCTAAGAACACCTTACATCACCGTACGAAACTTTAAAACTCCATAATAAACCTAATGAATTCGCCCAAGTCCTTTGAACATCGAAAGACAACTTAGGACATCTTACGACTCTGCATGCCATATTAACACCTTGAAAAGCACGTTAGTGTGATGTTGGAAGCCTTACAACTCCTAACAACACCGTACGAAACATTAAAAATCCATAATAAACCTAATGAATTCGTACGAGTCCTTTGAACATCGTACGACGTCTTAGGACATCTTACGTCTCCTTATGTCACATTAGAAACTCGAAAAGAACGTTAGTATAATGTAGGATGCCTAACAGATCCTGTGAACACCTTACATCACCGTACGAAACCTTAAAACTCCATAATACACCTAATAAATTCGTCCGAGTCCTTTGAACGTCATACGGCAACTTAAGACATCTTACGACTATGTATGCCATATTAGCACCATGAAAAGCACGTTAGTAGAATGTTGGATGCCTTACAACTCCTAACAACACCTTACAACACCGTACGAAACCTTAAAACTCCCTAATAAACCTAATGAGTTCTTCGAAGTCCTTTGAACATCGTACGACAACTCAGGTGATGTTAAAGCTCAGTATGCGACACTAGCAACATGAAAAGCACGTTAGAATAATGTTGGACGCGTAACAACTCCGAAGAACACCTTACATCAACCTACGAAACTTTAAAACTCCATAATAAACCTAATGAATTCGTCCGAGTCCTTTGAACATCGTACGACAACTTAGGACATCATACGACTCTGTATGCCATATTAACACCTTGAAAAGCACGTTAGTTTGATGTTGGACGGCTTACAACTCTTAACAACACCTTACAACACCGTACGAAACATTAATAATCCATAATAAACCTAGTGAAATTCGTACGAGTCTTTTGAACATCGTACGACATCTTAGGACATCTTACGTCTCCTTATGACACATTAGCAACTCGAAAAGAACGTTAGTATAATATAGGATGCCTTACAGCCTCTATGAACACCTTACATCACCGTACGAAACGTTAAAACTCCATAATACACCTAATGAATTCGTCCGAGTCCTTTGAACGTCATACGGCAACTTAAGACATCTTACGACTATGTATGCGATATTAGCACCATGAAAAGCACGTTAGTAGAATGCTGGATGCCTTACAACTCCTAACAACACCTTACAACACCGTACGAAACCTTAAAACTCCCTAATAAACCTAATGAATTCTTCGAAGTCCTTTGAACATCGTACGACAACTCAGGTGATGTTAAAGCTCAGTATGCAACACTAGCAACATGAAAAGCACGTTAGAATAATGTAGGACGCGTAACAACTCCTAAGAACACCTTACATCACCGTACGAAACTTTAAAACTCCATAATAAACCTAATGAATTCGCCCAAGTCCTTTGAACATCGTAAGACAACTTACGACATCTTACGACTCTGCATGCCATATTAACACCTTGAAAAGCACGTTAGTGTGATGTTGGACGCCTTACAACTCCTAACAACACCGTACGAAACATTACAAATCCATAATAAACCTAATGAATTCGTACGAGTCCTTTGAACATCGTACGACATCTTAGGACATCTTACGTCTCCTTATGTCACATTAGATACTCGAAAAGAACGTTAGTATAATGTAGGATGCCTAACAGCTCCTATGAACACCTTACATCACCGTACGAAACCTTAAAACTCCATAATACACCTAATGAATTCGTCCGAGTCCTTTGACCGTCATACGGCAACTTAAGACATCTTACGACTATGTATGCCATATTAGCACCATGAAAAGCACGTTAGTAGAATGTTGGATGCCTTACAACTCCTAACAACACCTTACAACACCGTACGAAACCTTAAAACTCCCTAATAAACCTAATGAGTTCTTCGAAGTCTTTTGAACATCGTACGACAACTCAGGTGATGTTAAAGCTCAGTATGCGACACTAGCAACATGAAAAGCACGTTAGAATAATGTTGGACGCGTAACAACTCCGAAGAACACCTTACATCAACGTACGAAACTTTAAAACTCCATAATAAACCTAATGAATTCGTCCGAGTCCTTTGAACATCGTACGACAACTTAGGACATCATACGACTCTGTATGCCATATTAACACCTTGAAAAGCACGTTAGTTTGATGTTGGACGGCTTACAACTCTTAACAACACCTTACAACACCGTACGAAACATTAATAATCCATAATAAACCTAATGAAATTCGTACGAGTCTTTTGAACATCGTACGACATCTTAGGACATCTTACGTCTCCTTATGACACATTAGCAACTCGAAAAGAACGTTAGTATAATATAGGATGCCTTACAGCCTCTATGAACACCTTACATCACCGTACGAAACGTTAAAACTCCATAATACACCTAATGAATTCGTCCGAGTCCTTTGAACGTCATACGGCAACTTAAGACATCTTACGACTATGTATGCGATATTAGCACCATGAAAAGCACGTTAGTAGAATGCTGGATGCCTTACAACTCCTAACAACACCTTACAACACCGTACGAAACCTTAAAACTCCCTAATAAACCTAATGAATTCTTCGAAGTCCTTTGAACATCGTACGACAACTCAGGTGATGTTAAAGCTCAGTATGCGACACTAGCAACATGAAAAGCACGTTAGAATAATGTAGGACGCGTAACAACTCCTAAGAACACCTTACATCACCGTACGAAACTTTAAAACTCCATAATAAACCTAATGAATTCGCCCAAGTCCTTTGAACATCGTAAGACAACTTACGACATCTTACGACTCTGCATGCCATATTAACACCTTGAAAAGCACGTTAGTGTGATGTTGGACGCCTTACAACTCCTAACAACACCGTACGAAACATTACAAATCCATAATAAACCTAATGAATTCGTACGAGTCCTTTGAACATCGTACGACATCTTAGGACATCTTACGTCTCCTTATGTCACATTAGATACTCGAAAAGAACGTTAGTATAATGTAGGATGCCTAACAGCTCCTATGAACACCTTACATCACCGTACGAAACCTTAAAACTCCATAATACACCTAATGAATTCGTCCGAGTCCTTTGAACGTCATACGGCAACTTAAGACATCTTACGACTATGTATGCCATATTAGCACCATGAAAAGCACGTTAGTAGAATGTTGGATGCCTTACAACTCCTAACAACACCTTACAACACCGTACGAAACCTTAAAACTCCCTAATAAACCTAATGAGTTCTTCGAAGTCCTTTGAACATCGTACGACAACTCAGGTGATGTTAAAGCTCAGTATGCGACACTAGCAACATGAAAAGCACGTTAGAATAATGTTGGACGCGTAACAACTCCGAAGAACACCTTACATCAACGTACGAAACTTTAAAACTCCATAATAAACCTAATGAATTCGTCCGAGTCCTTTGAACATCGTACGACAACTTAGGACATCATACGACTCTGTATGCCATATTAACACCTTGAAAAGCACGTTAGTTTGATGTTGGACGGCTTACAACTCTTAACAACACCTTACAACACCGTACGAAACATTAATAATCCATAATAAACCTAATGAAATTCGTACAAGTCTTTTGAACATCGTACGACATCTTAGGACATCTTACGTCTCCTTATGACACATTAGCAACTCGAAAAGAACGTTAGTATAATGTAGGATGCCTTACAGCCTCTATGAACACCTTACATCACCGTACGAAACGTTAAAACTCCATAATACACCTAATGAATTCGTCCGAGTCCTTTGAACGTCATACGGCAACTTAAGACATCTTACGACTATGTATGCGATATTAGCACCATGAAAAGCACGTTAGTAGAATGCTGGATGCCTTACAACTCCTAACAACACCTTACAACACCGTACGAAACCTTAAAACTCCCTAATAAACCTAATGAATTCTTCGAAGTCCTTTGAACATCGTACGACAACTCAGGAGATGTTAAAGCTCAGTATGCGACACTAGCAACATGAAAAGCACGTTAGAATAATGTAGGACGCGTAACAACTCCTAAGAACACCTTACATCACCATACGAAACTTTAAAACTCCATAATAAACTTAATGAATTCGCCCAAGTCCTTTGAACATCGTAAGACAACTTACGACATCTTACGACTCTGCATGCCATATTAACACCTTGAAAAGCCCGTTAGTGTGATGTTGGACGCCTTACAACTCCTAACAACACCGTACGAAACATTAAAAATCCATAATAAACCTAATGAATTCGTACGAGTCCTTTGAACATCGTACGACATCTTAGGACATCTTACGTCTCCTTATGTCACATTAGATACTCGAAAAGAACGTTAGTATAATGTAGGATGCGTAACAGCTCCTATGAACACCTTACATCACCGTACGAAACCTTAAAACTCCATAATACACCTAATGAATTCGTCCGAGTCCTTTGAACGTCATACGACAACTTAAGACATCTTACGACTATGTATGCGATATTAGCACCATGAAAAGCACGTTAGTAGAATGCTGGATGCCTTACAACTCCTAACAACACCTTACAACACCGTACGAAACCTTAAAACTCCCTATTAAACCTAATGAATTCTTCGAAGTCCTTTGAACATCGTACGACAACTCAGGAGATGTTAAAGCTCAGTATGCGACACTAGCAACATGAAAAGCACGTTAGAATAATGTAGGACGCGTAACAACTCCTAAGAACACCTTACATCACCATACAAAACTTTAAAACTCCATAATAAACTTAATGAATTCGCCCAAGTCTTTTGAACATCGTAAGACAACTTACGACATCTTACGACTCTGCATGCCATATTAACACCTTGAAAAGCCCGTTAGTGTGATGTTGGACGCCTTACAACTCCTAACAACACCGTACGAAACATTAAAAATCCATAATAAACCTAATGAATTCGTACGAGTCCTTTGAACATCGTACGACATCTTAGGACATCTTACGTCTCCTTATGTCACATTAGATACTCGAAAAGAACGTTAGTATAATGTAGGATGCGTAACAGCTCCTATGAACACCTTACATCACCGTACGAAACCTTAAAACTCCATAATACACCTAATGAATTCGTCCGAGTCCTTTGAACGTCATACGACAACTTAAGACATCTTACGACTATGTATGCCATATTAGCACCATGAAAAGCACGTTAGTAGAATGTTGGATGCCTTCCAACTCCTAACAACACCTTACAACACCGTACGAAACCTTAAAACTCCCTAATAAACCTAATGAATTCTTCGAAGTCCTTTGAACATCGTACGACAACTCAGGTGATGTTAAAGCTCAGTATGCGACACTAGCAACTTGAAAAGCACGTTAGAATAATGTAGGACGCGTAACAACTACTAAGAACACCTTACATCACCGTACGAAACTTTAAAACTCCATAATAATCCTAATGAATTCGCCCAAGTCCTTTGAACATCGTAAGACAACTTACGACATCTTACGACTCTGCATGCCATATTAACACCTTGAAAAGCACGTTAGTGTGATGTTGGACGCCTTACAACTCCTAACAACACCGTACGAAACATTAAAAATCCATAATAAACCTAATGACTTCGTACGAGTCCTTTGAACATCGTACGACATCTTAGGACATCTTACGTCTCCTTATGTCACATTAGATACTCGAAAAGAACGTTAGTATAATGTAGGATGCGTAACAGCTCCTATGAACACCTTACATCACCGTACGAAACCTTAAAACTCCATAATACACCTAATGAATTCGTCCGAGTCCTTTGAACGTCATACGACAACTTAAGACATCTTACGACTATGTATGCGATATTAGCACCATGAAAAGCACGTTAGTAGAATTCTGGATGCCTTACAACTCCTAACAACACCTTACAACACCGTACGAAACCTTAAAACTCCCTAATAAACCTAATGAATTCTTCGAAGTCCTTTGAACATCGTACGACAACTCAGGAGATGTTAAAGCTCAGTATGCGACACTAGCAACATGAAAAGCACGTTAGAATAATGTAGGACGCGTAACAACTCCTAAGAACACCTTACATCACCATACGAAACTTTAAAACTCCATAATAAACTTAATGAATTCGCCCAAGTCTTTTGAACATCGTAAGACAACTTACGACATCTTACGACTCTGCATGCCATATTAACACCTTGAAAAGCCCGTTAGTGTGATGTTGGACGCCTTACAACTCCTAACAACACCGTACGAAACATTAAAAATCCATAATAAACCTAATGAATTCGTACGAGTCTTTTGAACATCGTACGACATCTTAGGACATCTTACGTCTCCTTATGTCACATTAGATACTCGAAAAGAACGTTAGTATAATGTAGGATGCGTAACAGCTCCTATGAACACCTTACATCACCGTACGAAACCTTAAAACTCCATAATACACCTAATGAATTCGTCCGAGTCCTTTGAACGTCATACGACAACTTAAGACATCTTACGACTATGTATGCCATATTAGCACCATGAAAAGCACGTTAGTAGAATGTTGGATGCCTTCCAACTCCTAACAACACCTTACAACACCGTACGAAACCTTAAAACTCCCTAATAAACCTAATGAATTCTTCGAAGTCCTTTGAACATCGTACGACAACTCAGGAGATGTTAAAGCTCAGTATGCGACACTAGCAACATGAAAAGCACGTTAGAATAATGTAGGACGCGTAACAACTCCTAAGAACACCTTACATCACCATACGAAACTTTAAAACTCCATAATAAACTTAATGAATTCGCCCAAGTCTTTTGAACATCGTAAGACAACTTACGACATCTTACGACTCTGCATGCCATATTAACACCTTGAAAAGCCCGTTAGTGTGATGTTGGACGCCTTACAACTCCTAACAACACCGTACGAAACATTAAAAATCCATAATAAACCTAATGAATTCGTACGAGTCCTTTGAACATCGTACGACATCTTAGGACATCTTACGTCTCCTTATGTCACATTAGATACTCGAAAAGAACGTTAGTATAATGTAGGATGCGTAACAGCTCCTATGAACACCTTACATCACCGTACGAAACCTTAAAACTCCATAATACACCTAATGAATTCGTCCGAGTCCTTTGAACGTCATACGACAACTTAAGACATCTTACGACTATGTATGCCATATTAGCACCATGAAAAGCACGTTAGTAGAATGTTGGATGCCTTACAACTCCTAACAACACCTTACAACACCGTACGAAACCTTAAAACTCCCTAATAAACCTAATGAGTTCTTCGAAGTCCTTTGAACATCGTACGACAACTCAGGTGATGTTAAAGCTCAGTATGCGACACTAACAACATGAAAAGCACGTTAGAATAATGTTGGACGCGTAACAACTCCGAAGAACACCTTACATCAACCTACGAAACTTTAAAACTCCATAATAAACCTAATGAATTCGTCCGAGTCCTTTGAACATCGTACAACAACTTAGGACATCATACGACTCTGTATGCCATATTAAAACCTTGAAAAGCACGTTAGTTTGATGTTGGACGGCTTACAACTCTTAACAACACCTTACAACACCGTACGAAACATTAATAATCCATAATAAACCTAATGAAATTCGTACGAGTCTTTTGAACATCGTACGACATCTTAGGACATCTTACGTCTCCTTATGACACATTAGCAACTCGAAAAGTACGTTAGTATAATATAGGATGCCTTACAGCCTCTATGAACACCTTACATCACCGTACGAAACGTTAAAACTCCATAATACACCTAATGAATTCGTCCGAGTCCTTTGAACGTCATACGACAACTTAAGACATCTTACGACTATGTATGCGATATTAGCACCATGAAAAGCACGTTAGTAGAATGCTGGATGCCTTACAACTCCTAACAACACCTTACAACACCGTACGAAACCTTAAAACTCCCTAATAAACCTAATGAATTCTTCGAAGTCCTTTGAACATCGTACGACAACTCAGGTGATGTTAAAGCTCAGTATGCGACACTAGCAACATGAAAAGCACGTTAGAATAATGTAGGACGCGTAACAACTCCTAAGAACACCTTACATCACCGTACGAAACTTTAAAACTCCATAATAAACCTAATGAATTCGCCCAAGTCCTTTGAACATCGTAAGACAACTTACGACATCTTACGACTCTGCATGCCATATTAACACCTTGAAAAGCACGTTAGTGTGATGTTGGACGCCTTACAACTCCTAACAACACCGTACGAAACATTACAAATCCATAATAAACCTAATGAATTCGTACGAGTCCTTTGAACATCGTACGACATCTTAGGACATCTTACGTCTCCTTATGTCACATTAGATACTCGAAAAGAACGTTAGTATAATGTAGGATGCCTAACAGCTCCTATGAACACCTTACATCACCGTACGAAACCTTAAAACTCCATAATACACCTAATGAATTCGTCCGAGTCCTTTGAACGTCATACGGCAACTTAAGACATCTTACGACTATGTATGCCATATTAGCACCATGAAAAGCACGTTAGTAGAATGTTGGATGCCTTACAACTCCTAACAACACCTTACAACACCGTACGAAACCTTAAAACTCCCTAATAAACCTAATGAGTTCTTCGAAGTCCTTTGAACATCGTACGACAACTCAGGTGATGTTAAAGCTCAGTATGCGACACTAGCAACATGAAAAGCACGTTAGAATAATGTTGGACGCGTAACAACTCCGAAGAACACCTTACATCAACGTACGAAACTTTAAAACTCCATAATAAACCTAATGAATTCGTCCGAGTCCTTTGAACATCGTACGACAACTTAGGACATCATACGACTCTGTATGCCATATTAACACCTTGAAAAGCACGTTAGTTTGATGTTGGACGGCTTACAACTCTTAACAACACCTTACAACACCGTACGAAACATTAATAATCCATAATAAACCTAATGAAATTCGTACAAGTCTTTTGAACATCGTACGACATCTTAGGACTTCTTACGTCTCCTTATGACACATTAGCAACTCGAAAAGAACGTTAGTATAATGTAGGATGCCTTACAGCCTCTATGAACACCTTACATCACCGTACGAAACGTTAAAACTCCATAATACACCTAATGAATTCGTCCGAGTCCTTTGAACGTCATACGACAACTTAAGACATCTTACGACTATGTATGCGATATTAGCACCATGAAAAGCACGTTAGTAGAATGCTGGATGCCTTACAACTCCTAACAACACCTTACAATATCGTACGAAACCTTAAAACTCCCTAATAAACCTAATGAATTCTTCGAAGTCCTTTGAACATCGTACGACAACTCAGGAGATGTTAAAGCTCAGTATGCGACACTAGCAACATGAAAAGCACGTTAGAATAATGTAGGACGCGTAACAACTCCTAAGAACACCTTACATCACCATACGAAACTTTAAAACTCCATAATAAACTTAATGAATTCGCCCAAGTCCTTTGAACATCGTAAGACAACTTACGACATCTTACGACTCTGCATGCCATATTAACACCTTGAAAAGCCCGTTAGTGTGATGTTGGACGCCTTACAACTCCTAACAACACCGTACGAAACATTAAAAATCCATAATAAACCTAATGAATTCGTACGAGTCCTTTGAACATCGTACGACATCTTAGGACATCTTACGTCTCCTTATGTCACATTAGATACTCGAAAAGAACGTTAGTATAATGTAGGATGCGTAACAGCTCCTATGAACACCTTACATCACCGTACGAAACCTTAAAACTCCATAATACACCTAATGAATTCGTCCGAGTCCTTTGAACGTCATACGACAACTTAAGACATCTTACGACTATGTATGCGATATTAGCACCATGAAAAGCACGTTAGTAGAATGCTGGATGCCTTACAACTCCTAACAACACCTTACAACACCGTACGAAACCTTAAAACTCCCTAATAAACCTAATGAATTCTTCGAAGTCCTTTGAACATCGTACGACAACTCAGGAGATGTTAAAGCTCAGTATGCGACACTAGCAACATGAAAAGCACGTTAGAATATTGTAGGACGCGTAACAACTCCTAAGAACACCTTACATCACCATACAAAACTTTAAAACTCCATAATAAACTTAATGAATTCGCCCAAGTCTTTTGAACATCGTAAGACAACTTACGACATCTTACGACTCTGCATGCCATATTAACACCTTGAAAAGCCCGTTAGTGTGATGTTGGACGCCTTACAACTCCTAACAACACCGTACGAAACATTAAAAATCCATAATAAACCTAATGAATTCGTACGAGTCCTTTGAACATCGTACGACATCTTAGGACATCTTACGTCTCCTTATGTCACATTAGATACTCGAAAAGAACGTTAGTATAATGTAGGATGCGTAACAGCTCCTATGAACACCTTACATCACCGTACGAAACCTTAAAACTCCATAATACACCTAATGAATTCGTCCGAGTCCTTTGAACGTCATACGACAACTTAAGACATCTTACGACTATGTATGCCATATTAGCACCATGAAAAGCACGTTAGTAGAATGTTGGATGCCTTCCAACTCCTAACAACACCTTACAACACCGTACGAAACCTTAAAACTCCCTAATAAACCTAATGAATTCTTCGAAGTCCTTTGAACATCGTACGACAACTCAGGTGATGTTAAAGCTCAGTATGCGACACTAGCAACTTGAAAAGCACGTTAGAATAATGTAGGACGCGTAACAACTACTAAGAACACCTTACATCACCGTACGAAACTTTAAAACTCCATAATAATCCTAATGAATTCGCCCAAGTCCTTTGAACATCGTAAGACAACTTACGACATCTTACGACTCTGCATGCCATATTAACACCTTGAAAAGCACGTTAGTGTGATGTTGGACGCCTTACAACTCCTAACAACACCGTACGAAACATTAAAAATCCATAATAAACCTAATGACTTCGTACGAGTCCTTTGAACATCGTACGACATCTTAGGACATCTTACGTCTCCTTATGTCACATTAGATACTCGAAAAAAACGTTAGTATAATGTAGGATGCCTAACAGCTCCTATGAACACCTTACATCACCGTACGAAACCTTAAAACTTCATAATACACCTAATGAATTCGTCCGAGTCCTTTGAACGTCATACGACAACTTAAGACATCTTACGACTATGTATGCCATATTAGCACCATGAAAAGCACGTTAGTAGAATGTTGGATGCCTTACAACTCCTAACAACACCTTACAACACCGTACGAAACCTTAAAACTCCCTAATAAACCTAATGAATTCTTCGAAGTCCTTTGAACATCGTATGACAACTCAGGTGATGTTAAAGCTCAGTATGCGACACTAGCAACATGAAAAGCACGTTAGAATAATGTAGGACGCGTAACAACTCCTAAGAACACCTTACATCACCGTACGAAACTTTAAAACTCCATAATAAACCTAATGAATTCGCCCAAGTCCTTTGAACATCGTTCGACAACTTAGGACATCTTACGACTCTGCATGCCATATTAACACCTTGAAAAGCACGTTAGTGTGATGTTGGACGCCTTACAACTCCTAACAACACCGTACGAAACATTAAAAATCCATAATAAACCTAATGAATTCGTACGAGTCTTTTGAACATCGTACGACATCTTAGGACATCTTACGTCTCCTTATGACACATTAGCAACTCGAAAAGAACGTCAGTATAATGTAGGATGCCTTACAGCCTCTATGAACACCTTACATCACCGTACGAAACGTTAAAACTCCATAATACACCTAATGAATTCGTCCGAGTCCTTTGAACGTCATACGACAACTTAAGACATCTTACGACTATTTATGCGATATTAGCACCATGAAAAGCACGTTAGTAGAATGCTGGATGCCTTACAACTCCTAACAACACTTTACAACACCGTACGAAACCTTAAAACTCCCTAATAAACCTAATGAATTCTTCGAAGTCCTTTGAACATCATACGACAACTCAGGTGATGTTAAAGCTCAGTATGCGACACTAGCAACATGAAAAGCACGTTAGAATAATGTAGGACGCGTAACAACACCTAAGAACACCTTACATCACCGTACGAAACTTTAAAACTCCATAATAAACCTAATGAATTCGCCCAAGTCCTTTGTACATCGTAAGACAACTTAGGACATCTTACGACTCTGCATGCCATATTAACACCTTGAAAAGCACGTTAGTGTTATGTTGGTAGCCTTACAACTCCTAACAACACCGTACGAAACATTAAAAATCCATAATAAACCTAATGAATTCGTACGAGTCCTTTGAACATCGTACGACATCTTAGGACATCTTACGTCTCCTTATGTCACATTAGAAACTCGAAAAGAACGTTAGTATAATGTAGGATGCCTAACAGCTCCTATGAACACCTTACATCACCGTACGAAACCTTAAAACTCCATAATACACCTAATGAATTCGTCCGAGTCCTTTGAACGTCATACGGCAACTTAAGACACCTTACAACTATGTATGCCATATTAGCACCATGAAAAGCACGTTAGTAGAATGTTGGATGCCTTACAACTCCTAACAACACCTTACAACACCGTACGAAACCTTAAAACTCAATACTAAACCTAATGAGTTCTTCGAAGTCCTTTGAACATCGTACGACAACTCAGAAGATGTTAAAGCTCAGTATGCGACACTAGCAGCATGAAAGCACGTTAGAATAATGTAGGACGCGTAACAACTCCGAAGAACACCTTACATTAACGAACGAAACTTTAAAACTCCATAATAAACCTAATGAATTCGCCCGAGTCCTTTGAACGTTGTACGACAACTTAGGACATCATACGACTCTGTATGCCATATTAACACCTTGAAAAGCACGTTAGTTTGATGTTGGACGGCTTACAACTCCTAACAACACCTTACAACACCGTACGAAACATTAATAATCCATAATAAACCTAATGAAATTCGTACGAGTCTTTTGAACATCGTACGACATCTTAGGACATCTTACGTCTCCTGATGACACATTAGCAACTCGAAAAGAACGTTAGTATAATGTAGGATGCCTTACAGCCTCTATGAACACCTTACATCACCGTACGAAACGTTAAAACTCCTTAATACACCTAATGAATTCGTCCGAGTCCTTTGAACGTCATACGACAACTTAAGACATCTTACGACTATGTATGCGATATTAGCACCATGAAAAACACGTTAGTAGAATGCTGGATGCCTTACAACTCCTAACAACACTTTACAACACCGTACGAAACCTTAAAACTCCCTAATAAACCTAATGAATTCTTCGAAGTCCTTTGAACATCATACGACAACTCAGGTGATGTTAAAGCTCAGTATGCGACACTAGCAACATGAAAAGCACGTTAGAATAATGTAGGACACGTAACAACTCCTAAGAACACCTTACATCACCGTACGAAACTTTAAAACTCCATAATAAACCTAATGAATTCGCCCAAGTCCTTTGAACATCGTAAGACAACTTAGGACATCTTACGACTCTGCATGCCATATTAACACCTTGAAAAGCACGTTAGTGTGATGTTGGAAGCCTTACAACTCCTAACAACACCGTACGAAACTTTAAAAATCCATAATAAACCTAATGAATTTGTACGAGTCCTTTGAAGATCGTACGACATCTTAGGACATCTTACGTCTCCTTATGTCACATTAGAAACTCGAAAAGAACGTTAGTATAATGTAGGATGCCTAACAGCTCCTATGAACACCTTACATCACCGTTCGAAACCTTAAAACTCCATAATACACCTAATGAATTCGTCCGAGTCCTTTGAACGTCATACGGCAACTTAAGTCACCTTACAACTATGTATGCCATATTAGCACCATGAAAAGCACGTTAGTAGAATGTTGGATGCCTTACAACTCCTAACAACACCTTACAACACCGTACGAAACCTTAAAACTCAATACTAAACCTAATGAGTTCTTCGAAGTCCTTTGAACATCGTACGACAACTCAGAAGATGTTAAAGCTCAGTATGCGACACTAGCAGCATGAAAGCACGTTAGAATAATGTAGGACGCGTAACAACTCCGAAGAACACCTTACATTAACGAACGAAACTTTAAAACTCCATAATAAACCTAATGAATTCGCCCGAGTCCTTTGAACGTTGTACGACAACATAGGACATCATACGACTCTGTATGCCATATTAACACCTTGAAAAGCACGTTAGTTTGATGTTGGACGGCTTACAACTCCTAACAACACCTTACAACACCGTACGAAACATTAATAATCCATAATAAACCTAATGAAATTCGTACGAGTCTTTTGAACATCGTACGACATCTTAGGACATCTTACGTCTCCTGATGACACATTAGCAACTCGAAAAGAACGTTAGTATAATGTAGGATGCCTTACAGCCTCTATGAACACCTTACATCACCGTACGAAACGTTAAAACTCCTTAATACACCTAATGAATTCGTCCGAGTCCTTTGAACGTCATACGACAACTTAAGACATCTTACGACTATGTATGCGATATTAGCACCATGAAAAGCACGTTAGTAGAATGCTGGATGCCTTACAAGTCCTAACAACACTTTACAACACCGTACGAAACCTTAAAACTCCCTAATAAACCTAATGAATTCTTCGAAGTCCTTTGAACATCATACGACAACTCAGGTGATGTTAAAGCTCAGTATGCGACACTAGCAACATGAAAAGCACGTTAGAATAATGTAGGACACGTAACAACTCCTAAGAACACCTTACATCACCGTACGAAACTTTAAAACTCCATAATAAACCTAATGAATTCGCCCAAGTCCTTTGAACATCGTAAGACAACTTAGGACATCTTACGACTCTGCATGCCATATTAACACCTTGAAAAGCACGTTAGTGTGATGTTGGACGCCTTACAACTCCTAACAACACCGTACGAAACATTAAAAATCCATATTAAACCTAATGAATTCGTACGAGTCCTTTGAACATCGTACGACATCTTAGGACATCTTACGTCTCCATATGTCACATTAGAAACTCGAAAAGAACGTTAGCATAATGTAGGATGCCTAACAGTTCCTATGAACACCTTACATCACCGTACGAAACCTTAAAACTCCATAATACACCTAATGAATTCGTCCGAGTCCTTTGAACGTCATACGGCAACTTAAGACATCTTACGACTATGTATGCCATATTAGCACCATGAAAAGCACGTTAATAGAATGTTGGATGCCTTACAACTCCTAACAACACCTTACAACACCGTACGAAACCTTAAAACTCCCTAATAAACCTAATGAATTCTTCGAAGTCCTTTGAACATCGTACGACAACTCAGGTGATGTTAAAGCTCAGTATGCGACACTAGCAACATGAAAAGCACGTTAGAATAATGTAGGACGCGTAACAACTCCTAAGAACACCTTACATCACCGTACGAAACTTTAAAACTCCATAATAAACCTAATGAATTCGCCCAAGTCCTTTGAACATCGTAAGACAACTTAGGACATCTTACGACTCTGCATGCCATATTAACACCTTGAAAAGCACGTTAGTGTGATGTTCGACGCCTTACAACTCCTAAAAACACTGTACGAAATATTAAAAATCCATAATAAACCTAATGAATTCGTACGAGTCCTTTGAACATCGTACGACATCTTAGGTCATCTTACGTCTCCTTATGTCACATTAGAAACTCGAAAAGAACGTTAGTATAATGTAGTATGCCTAACAGCTCCTATGAACACCTTACATCACCGTACGAAACCTTAAAACTCCATAATACACCTAATGAATTCGTTCGAGTCCTTTGAACGTCATACGGCAACTTAAGACATCTTACGACTATGTATGCCATATTAGCACCATGAAAAGCACGTTAGTAGAATGTTGGATGCCTTACAACTCCTAACAACACCTTACAACACCGTACGAAACCTTAAAACTCCCTAATAAACCTAATGAATTCTTCGAAGTCCTTTGAACATCGTACGACGACTTAGGTGATGTTAAAGCTCAGTATGCGACACTAGCAACATGAAAAGCACGTTAGAATAATGTAGGACGCGTAACAACTCCTAAGAACACCTTACATCACTGTACGAAACTTTAAACTCCATAATAAACCTAATGAATTCGCCCAAGTCCTTTGAACATCGTTCGACAACTTAGGACATCTTACAACTCTGCATGCCATATTAACACCATGAAAAGCACGTTAGTGTGATGTTGGACGCCTTGCAACTCCTAACAACACCGTACGAAACATTAAAAATCCATAATAAACCTAATGAATTCGTACGAGTCCTTTGAACATCGTACGACATCTTAGGACATCTTACGTCTCCATATGTCACATTAGAAACTCGAAAAGAACGTTAGTATTATGTAGGATGCCTAACAGCTCCTATGAACACCTTACATCACCGTACGAAACCTTAAAACTCCATAATACACCTAATGAATTCGTCCGAGTCCTTTGAACGTCATACGGCAACTTAAGACATCTTACGACTATGTATGCCATATTAGCACCATGAAAAGCACGTTAGTAGAATGTTGGATGCCTTACAACTCCTAACAACACCTTACAACACCGTACGAAACCTTAAAACTTCCTAATAAACCTAATGAATTCTTCGAAGTCCTTTGAACATCGTACGACAACTCAGGTGATGTTAAAGCTCAGTATGCGACACTAGCAACATGAAAAGCACGTTAGAATAATGTTGGACGCGTAACAACTGCGAAGAACACCTTACATCAACGTACGAAACTTTAAAACTCCATAATAAACCTAATGAATTCGCCCGAGTCCTTTGAGCATCGTACGACAACTTAGGACATCATACGACTCTGTATGCCATATTAACACCTTGAAAAGCACGTTAGTTTGATGTTGGACGGCTTACAACTCCTTACAACACCGTACGAAACATCAATAATCCATAATAAACCTAATGAAATTCGTACGAGTCTTTTGAACATCGTACGACATCTTAGGACATCTTACGTCTCCTTATGACACATTAGCAACTCGAAAAGAACGTTAGTATAATGTAGGATGCCTTACAGCCTCTATGAACACCTTACATCACCGTACGAAACGTTAAAACTCCATAATACACCTAATGAATTCGTCCGAGTCCTTTGAACGTCATACGGCAACTTAAGACATCTTACGACTATGTATGCGATATTAGCACCATGAAAAGCACGTTAGTAGAATGCTGGATGCCTTACAACTCCTAACAACACCTTACAACACCGTACAAAACCTTAAAACTCCCTAATAAACCTAATGAATTCTTCGAAGTCCTTTGAACATCGTACGACAACTCAGGTGATGTTAAAGCTCAGTATGGGACACTAGCAACATTAAAAGCACGTTAGAATAATGTAGGACGAGTAACAACTCCTAAGAACACCTTACATCACCGTACGAAACTTTAAAACTCCATAATAAACCTAATGAATTCGCCCAAGTCCTTTGAACATCGTAAGACAACTTAGGACATCTTACGACTCTGCATGCCATATTAACACCTTGAAAAGCACGTTAGTGTGATGTTGGACGCCTTACAACTCCTAACAACACCGTACGAAACATTAAAAATCCATAATAAACCTAATGAATTCGTACGAGTCCTTTGAACATCGTACGACATCTTACGTCTCCTTATGACACATTAGCAACTCGAAAAGAACGTTAGTATAATGTAGGATGCCTTACAGCCTCTATGAACACCTTACATCACCGTACGAAACGTTAAAACTCCATAATACACCTAATGAATTCGTCCGAGTCCTTTGAACGTCATACGGCAACTTAAGACATCTTACGACTATGTATGCGATATTAGCACCATGAAAAGCACGTTAGTAGAATGCTGGATGCCTTACAACTCCTAACAACACCTTACAACACCGTACAAAACCTTAAAACTCCCTAATAAACCTAATGAATTCTTCGAAGTCCTTTGAACATCGTACGACAACTCAGGTGATGTTAAAGCTCAGTATGCGACACTAGCAACATGAAAAGCACGTTAGAATAATGTAGGACGAGTAACAACTCCTAAGAACACCTTACATCACCGTACGAAACTTTAAAACTCCATAATAAACCTAATGAATTCGCCCAAGTCCTTTGAACATCGTAAGACAACTTAGGACATCTTACGACTCTGCATGCCATATTAACACCTTGAAAAGCACGTTAGTGTGATGTTTGACTCCTTACAACTCCTAACAACACCGTACGAAACATTAAAAATCTATAATAAACCTAATGAATTCGTACGAGTCCTTTGAATATCGTACCACATCTTAGGACATCTTACGTCTCCTTATGTCACATTAGAAACTCGAAAAGAACGTTAGTATAATGTAGGATGCCTAACAGCTCCTATGAACACCTTACATCACCGTACGAAACCTTAAAACTCCATAATACACCTAATGAATTCGTCCGAGTCCTTTGAACGTCATACGGCAACTTAAGACATCTTACGACTATGTATGCCATATTAGAACCATGAAAAGCACGTTAGTAGAATGTTGGATGCCTTACAACTCCTAACAACACCTTACAACACCGTACGAAACCTTAAAACTCCCTAATAAACCTAATGAATTCTTCGAAGTCCTTTGAACATCGTACGACGACTTAGGTGATGTTAAAGCTCAGTATGCGACACTAGCAACATGAAAAGCACGTTAGAATAATGTAGGACGCGTAACAACTCCTAAGAACACCTTACATCACTGTACGAAACTTTAAACTCCATAATAAACCTAATGAATTCGCCCAAGTCCTTTGAACATCGTTCGACAACTTAGGACATCTTACAACTCTGCATGCCATATTAACACCTTGAAAAGCACGTTAGTGTGATGTTGGACGCCTTGCAACTCCTAACAACACCGTACGAAACATTAAAAATCCATAATAAACCTAATGAATTCGTACGAGTCCTTTGAACATCGTACGACATCTTAGGACATCTTACGTCTCCATATGTCACATTAGAAACTCGAAAAGAACGTTAGTATTATGTAGGATGCCTAACAGCTCCTATGAACACCTTACATCACCGTACGAAACCTTAAAACTCCATAATACATCTAATGAATTCGTCCGAGTCCTTTGAACGTCATACGGCAACTCAAGACATCTTACGACTATGTATGCCATATTAGCACCATGAAAAGCACGTTAGTAGAATGTTGGATGCCTTACAACTCCTAACAACACCTTACAACACCGTACGAAACCTTTAAACTCCCTAATAAACCTAATGAATTCTTCGAAGTCCTTTGAACATCGTACGACAACTCAGGTGATGTTAAAGCTCAGTATGCGACACTAGCAACATGAAAAGCACGTTAGAAAAATGTAGGACACGTAACAACTCCTAAGAACACCTTACATCACTGTACGAAACTTTAAAACTCCATAATAAACCTAATGAATTCGCCCAAGTCCTTTGAACATCGTTCGACAACTTAGTACATCTTACGACTCTGCATGCCATATTGACACCTTGAAAAGCACGTTAGTGTGATGTTGGACGCCTTACAACTCCTAACAACACTGTACGAAACATTAAAAATCCATAATAAACCAAATGAATTCGTACGAGTCCTTTGAACATCGTACGACATCTTAGGACATCTTACGTCTCCTTATGTCACATTAGAAACTCGAAAAGAATGTTAGTATAATGTAGGATGCCTAACAGCTCCTATGAACACCTTACATCACCGTACGAAATCTTAAAACTCCATAATACACCTAATGAATTCGTCCGAGTCCTTTGAACGTCATACGGCAACTTAAGACATCTTACGACTATGGATGCCATATTAGCACCATGAAAAGCACGTTAGTAGAATGTTGGATGCCTTACAACTCCTAACAACACCTTACAACACCGTACGAAACCTTAAAACTTCCTAATAAACCTAATGAATTCTTCGAAGTCCTTTGAACATCGTACGACAACTCAGGTGATGTTAAAGCTCAGTATGCGACACTAGCAACATGAAAAGCACGTTAGAATAATGTTGGACGCGTAACAACTGCGAAGAACACCTTACATCAACGTACGAAACTTTAAAACTCCATAATAAACCTAATGAATTCGCCCGAGTCCTTTGAGCATCGTACGACAACTTAGGACATCATACGACTCTGTATGCCATATTAACACCTTGAAAAGCACGTTAGTTTGATGTTGGACGGCTTACAACTCCTAACAACACCTTACAACACCGTACGAAACATTAATAATCCATAATAAACCTAATGAAATTCGTACGAGTCTTTTGAACATCGTACGACATCTTAGGACATCTTACGTCTCCTTATGACACATTAGCAACTCGAAAAGAACGTTAGTATAATGTAGGATGCCTTACAGCCTCTAAGAACACCTTACATCACCGTACGAAACGTTAAAACTCCATAATACACCTAATGAATTCGTCTGAGTCCTTTGAACGTCATACGGCAACTTAAGACATCTTACGACTATGTATGCGATATTAGCACCATGAAAAGCACGTTAGTAGAATGCTGGATGCCTTACAACTCCTAACAACACCTTACAACACCGTACGAAACCTTAAAACTCCCTAATAAACCTAATGAGTTCTTCGACGTCCTTTGAACATCGTACGACAACTCAGGTGATGTTAAAGCTCATTATGCGACACTAGCAACATGAAAAGCACGTTAGAATAATGTAGGACGAGTAACAACTCCTAAGAACACCTTACATCACCGTACGAAACTTTAAAACTCCATAATAAACCTAATGAATTCGCCCAAGTCCTTTGAACATCGTAAGACAACTTAGGACATCTTACGACTCTGCATGCCATATTAACACCTTGAAAAGCACGTTAGTGTGATGTTGGACGCCTTACAACTCCTAACAACACCGTACGAAACATTAAAAATCCATAATAAACCTAATGAATTCGTACGAGTCCTTTGAATATCGTACCACATCTTAGGACATCTTACGTCTCCTTATGTCACATTAGAAACTCGAAAAGAACGTTAGTATAATGTAGGATGCCTAACAGCTCCTATGAACACCTTACATCACCGTACGAAACCTTAAAACTCCATAATACACCTAATGAATTCGTCCGAGTCCTTTCAACGTCATACGGCAACTCAAGACATCTTACGACTATGTATGCCATATTAGCACCATGAAAAGCACGTTAGTAGAATGTTGGATGCTTTACAACTCCTAACAACACCTTACAACACCGTACGAAACCTTTAAACTCCCTAATAAACCTAATGAATTCTTCGAAGTCCTTTGAACATCGTACGACAACTCAGGTGATGTTAAAGCTCAGTATGCGACACTAGCAACATGAAAAGCACGTTAGAAAAATGTAGGACACGTAACAACTCCTAAGAACACCTTACATCACTGTACGAAACTTTAAAACTCCATAATAAACCTAATTAATTCGCCCAAGTCCTTTGAACATCGTTCGACAACTTAGTACATCTTACGACTCTGCATGCCATATTGACACCTTGAAAAGCACGTTAGTGTGATGTTGGACGCCTTACAACTCCTAACAACACTGTACGAAACATTAAAAATCCATAATAAACCAAATGAATTCGTACGAGTCCTTTGAACATCGTACGACATCTTAGGACATCTTACGTCTCCTTATGTCACATTAGAAACTCGAAAAGAATGTTAGTATAATGTAGGATGCCTAACAGCTCCTATGAACACCTTACATCACCGTACGAAATCTTAAAACTCCATAATACACCTAATGAATTCGTCCGAGTCCTTTGAACGTCATACGGCAACTTAAGACATCTTACGACTATGTATGCCATATTAGCACCATGAAAAGCACGTTAGTAGAATGTTGGATGCCTTACAACTCCTAACAACACCTTACAACACCGTACGAAACCTTAAAACTTCCCAATAAACCTAATGAATTCTTCGAAGTCCTTTGAACATCGTACGACAACTCATGTGATGTTAAAGCTCAGTATGCGACACTAGCAACATGAAAAGCACGTTAGAATATTGTTGGACGCGTAACAACTGCGAAGAACACCTTACATCAACGTACGAAACTTTAAAACTCCATAATAAACCTAATGAATTCGCCCGAGTCCTTTGAGCATCGTACGACAACTTAGGACATCATACGACTCTGTATGCCATATTAACACCTTGAAAAGCACGTTAGTTTGATGTTGGACGGCTTACAACTCCTAACAACACCTTACAACACCGTACGAAACATTAATAATCCATAATAAACCTAATGAAATTCGTACGAGTCTTTTTAACATCGTACGACATCTTAGGACATCTTACGTCTCCTTATGACACATTAGCAACTCGAAAAGAACGTTAGTATAATGTAGGATGCCTTACAGCCTCTATGAACACCTTACATCACCGTACGAAACGTTAAAACTCCATAATACACCTAATGAATTTGTCCGAGTCCTTTGAACGTCATACGGCAACTTAAGACATCTTACGACTATGTATGGGATATTAGCACCATGAAAAGCACGTTAGTAGAATGCTGGATGCCTTACAACTCCTAACAACACCTTACAACACCGTACGAAACCTTAAAACTCCCTAATAAACATAATGAATTCTTCGAAGTCCTTTGAATATCGTACGACAACTCAGGTGATGTTAAAGCTCAGTATGCGACACTAGCAACATGAAAAGCACGTTAGAATAATGTAGGACGAGTAACAACTCCTAAAAACACCTTACATCACCGTACGAAACTTTAAAACTCCATAATAAACCTGATGAATTCGCCCAAGTCCATTGAACATCGTAAGACAACTTAGGACATCTTACGACTCTGCAAGCCATATTAACACCTTGAAAAGCACGTTAGTGTGATGTTGGACGCCTTACAACTCCTAACAACACCGTACGAAACATTAAAAATCCATAATAAACCTAATGAATTCGTACGAGTCCTTTGAATATCGTACCACATCTTAGGACATCTTACGTCTCCTTATGTCACATTAGAAACTCGAAAAGAACGTTAGTATAATGTAGGATGCCTAACAGCTCCTATGAACACCTTACATCACCGTACGAAACCTTAAAACTCCATAATACACCTAATGAATTCGTCCGAGTCCTTTGAACGTCATACGGCAACTCAAGACATCTTACGACTATGTATGCCATATTAGCACCATGAAAAGCACGTTAGTAGAATGTTGGATGCCTTAAAACTCCTAACAACACCTTACAACACCGTACGAAACCTTTAAACTCCCTAATAAACCTAATGAATTCTTCGAAGTCCTTTGAACATCGTACGACAACTCAGGTGATGTTAAAGCTCAGTATGCGCCACTAGCAACATGAAAAGCACGTTAGAATAATGTAGGACACGTAAAAACTCCTAAGAACACCTTACATCACCGTACGAAACTTTAAAACTCCATAATAAACCTAATGAATTCGCCCAAGTCCTTTGAACATCGTTCGACAACTTAGTACATCTTACGACTCTGCATGCCATATTGACACCTTGAAAAGCACGTTAGTGTCATGTTGGACGCCTTACAACTCCTAACAACACTGTACGAAACATTAAAAATCCATAATAAACCAAATGAATTCGTATGAGTCCTTTGAACATCGTACGACATCTTAGGACATCTTACGTCTCCTTACGTCACATTAGAAACTCGAAAAGAATGTTAGTATAATGTAGGATGCCTAACAGCTCCTATGAACACCTTATATCACCGTACGAAATCTTAAAACTCCATAATACACCTAATGAATTCGTCCGAGTCCTTTGAACGTCATACGGCAACTTAAGACATCTTACGACTATGTATGCCATATTAGCACCATGAAAAGCACGTTAGTAGAATGTTGGATGCCTTACAACTCCTAACAACACCTTACAACACCGTACGAAACCTTAAAACTTCCTAATAAACCTAATGAATTCTTCGAAGTCCTTTGAACATCGTACGACAACTCAGGTGATGTTAAAGCTCAGTATGCGACACTAGCAACATGAAAAGCACGTTAGAATAATGTTGGACGCGTAACAACTGCGAAGAACACCTTACATCAACGTACGAAACTTTAAAACTCCATAATAAACCTAATGAATTCGCCCGAGTCCTTTGAGCATCGTACGACAACTTAGGACATCATACGACTCTGTATGCCATATTAATACCTTGAAAAGCACGTTAGTTTGATGTTGGACGGCTTACAACTCCTAACAACACCTTACAACACCGTACGAAACATTAATAATCCATAATAAACCTAATGAAATTCGTACGAGTCTTTTGAACATCGTACGACATCTTAGGACATCTTACGTCTCCTTATGACACATTAGCAACTCGAAAAGA
The DNA here is from genome assembly GCA_030867185.1 of Tagetes erecta. Lineage (NCBI taxonomy): Eukaryota > Viridiplantae > Streptophyta > Magnoliopsida > Asterales > Asteraceae > Tagetes > Tagetes erecta. The sequence goes on along the minus strand of CM061487.1, from coordinate 38,671,330 downwards.
ACGTTAGTATAATGTAGGATGCCTTACAGCCTCTATGAACACCTTACATCACCGTACGAAACGTTAAAACTCCATAATACACATAATGAATTCGTCCGAGTCCTTTGAACGTCATACGGCAACTTAAGACATCTTACGACTATGTATGCGATATTAGCACCATGAAAAGCACGTTAGTAGAATGCTGGATGCCTAACAACACCTTACAACACCGTACGAAACCTTAAAACTCCCTAATAAACATAATGAATTCTTCGAAGTCCTTTGAATATCGTACGACAACTCAGGTGATGTTAAAGCTCAGTATGCGACACTAGCAACATGAAAAGCACGTTAGAATAATGTAGGACGAGTAACAACTCCTAAAAACACCTTACATCACCGTACGAAACTTTAAAACTCCATAATAAACATGATGAATTCGCCCAAGTCCATTGAACATCGTAAGACAACTTAGGACATCTTACGACTCTGCAAGCCATATTAACACCTTGAAAAGCACGTTAGTGTGATGTTGGACGCCTTACAACTCCTAACAACACCGTACGAAACATTAAAAATCCATAATAAACCTAATGAATTCGTACGAGTCCTTTGAATATCGTACCACATCTTAGGACATCTTACGTCTCCTTATGTCACATTAGAAACTCGAAAAGAACGTTAGTATAATGTAGGATGCCTAACAGCTCCTATGAACACCTTACATCACCGTACGAAACCTTAAAACTCCATAATACACCTAATGAATTCGTCCGAGTCCTTTGAACGTCATACGGCAACTCAAGACATCTTACGACTATGTATGCCATATTAGCACCATGAAAAGCACGTTAGTAGAATGTTGGATGCCTTAAAACTCCTAACAACACCTTACAACACCGTACGAAACCTTTAAACTCCCTAATAAACCTAATGAATTCTTCGAAGTCCTTTGAACATCGTACGACAACTCAGGTGATGTTAAAGCTCAGTATGCGCCACTAGCAACATGAAAAGCACGTTAGAATAATGTAGGACACGTAACAACTCCTAAGAACACCTTACATCACCGTACGAAACTTTAAAACTCCATAATAAACCTAATGAATTCGCCCAAGTCCTTTGAACATCGTTCGACAACTTAGTACATCTTACGACTCTGCATGCCATATTGACACCTTGAAAAGCACGTTAGTGTCATGTTGGACGCCTTACAACTCCTAACAACACTGTACGAAACATTAAAAATCCATAATAAACCAAATGAATTCGTATGAGTCCTTTGAACATCGTACGACATCTTAGGACATCTTACATCTCCTTACGTCACATTAGAAACTCGAAAAGAATGTTAGTATAATGTAGGATGCCTAACAGCTCCTATGAACACCTTATATCACCGTACGAAATCTTAAAACTCCATAATACACCTAATGAATTCGTCCGAGTCCTTTGAACGTCATACGGCAACTTAAGACATCTTACGACTATGTATGCCATATTAGCACCATGAAAAGCACGTTAGTAGAATGTTGGATGCCTTACAACTCCTAACAACACCTTACAACACCGTACGAAACCTTAAAACTTCCTAATAAACCTAATAAATTCTTCGAAGTCCTTTGAACATCGTACGACAACTCAGGTGATGTTAAAGCTCAGTATGCGACACTAGCAACATGAAAAGCACGTTAGAATAATGTTGGACGCGTAACAACTGCGAAGAACACCTTACATCAACGTACGAAACTTTAAAACTCCATAATAAACCTAATGAATTCGCCCGAGTCCTTTGAGCATCGTACGACAACTTAGGACATCATACGACTCTGTATGCCATATTAATACCTTGAAAAGCACGTTAGTTTGATGTTGGACGGCTTACAACTCCTAACAACACCTTACAACACCGTACGAAACATTAATAATCCATAATAAACCTAATGAAATTCGTACGAGTCTTTTGAACATCGTACGACATCTTAGGACATCTTACGTCTCCTTATGACACATTAGCAACTCGAAAAGAACGTTAGTATAATGTAGGATGCCTTACAGCCTCTATGAACACCTTACATCACCGTACGAAACGTTAAAACTCCATAATACACATAATGAATTCGTCCGAGTCCTTTGAACGTCATACGGCAACTTAAGACATCTTACGACTATGTATGCGATATTAGCACCATGAAAAGCACGTTAGTAGAATGCTGGATGCCTTACAACACCTAACAACACCGTACGAAACCTTAAAACTCCCTAATAAACCTAATGAATTCTTCGAAGTCCTTTGAACATCGTACGACAACTCAGGTGATGTTAAAGCTCAGTATGCGACACTAGCAACATGAAAAGCACGTTAGAATAATGTAGGACGAGTAACAACTCCTAAGAACACCTTACATCACCGTACAAAACTTTAAAACTCCATAATAAACCTAATGAATTCGCCCAAGTCCTTTGAACATCGTAAGACAACTTAGGACATCTTACGACTCTGCATGCCATATTAACACCTTGAAAAGCACGTTAGTGTGATGTTGGACGCCTTACAACTCCTAACAACACCGTACGAAACATTAAAAATCCATAATAAACCTAATGAATTCGTACGAGTCCTTTGAATATCGTACCACATCTTAGGACATCTTACATCTCCTTATGTCACATTAGAAACTCGAAAAGAACGTTAGTATAATGTAGGATGCCTAACAGCTCCTATGAACACCTTACATCACCGTACGAAACCTTAAAACTCCATAATACACCTAATGAATTCGTCCGAGTCCTTTGAACGTCATACGGCAACTCAAGACATCTTACGACTATGTATGCCATATTAGCACCATGAAAAGCACGTTAGTAGAATGTTGGATGCCTTACAACTCCTAACAACACCTTACAACACCGTACGAAACCTTTAAACTCCCTAATAAACCTAATGAATTCTTCGAATTCCTTTGAACATTGTACGACAACTCAGGTGATGTTAAAGCTCAGTATGCGACACTAGCAACATGAAAAGCACGTTAGAATAATGTTGGACGCGTAACAACTGCGAAGAACACCTTACATCAACGTACGAAACTTTAAAACTCCATAATAAACCTAATGAATTCGCCCGAGTCCTTTGAGCATCGTACGACAACTTAGGACATCATACAACTCTGTATGCCATATTAACACCTTGAAAAGCACGTTAGTTTGATGTTGGATGGCTTACAACTCCTAACAACACCTTACAACACCGTACGAAACATTAATAATCCATAATAAACCTAATGAAATTCGTACGAGTCTTTTGAACATCGTACGACATCTTAGGACATCTTACGTCTCCTTATGACACATTAGCAACTCGAAAAGAACGTTAGTATAATGTAGGATGCCTTACAGCCTCTATGAACACCTTACATCACCGTACGAAACGTTAAAACTCCATAATACACATAATGAATTCGTCCGAGTCCTTTGAACGTCATACGGCAACTTAAGACATCTTACGACTATGTATGCGATATTAGCACCATGAAAAGCACGTTAGTAGAATGTTGGATGCCTTACAACACCTAACAACACCTTACAACACCGTACGAAACCTTAAAACTCCCTAATAAACCTAATGAATTCTTCGAAGTCCTTTGAACATCGTACGACAACTCAGGTGATGTTAAAGCTCAGTATGCGACACTAGCAACATGAAAAGCACGTTAGAATAATGTAGGACGAGTAACAACTCCTAAGAACACCTTACATCACCGTACAAAACTTTAAAACTCCATAATAAACCTAATGAATTCGCCATGTCCTTTGAACATCGTAAGACAACTTAGGACATCTTACGACTCTGCATGCCATATTAACACCTTGAAAAGCACGTTAGTGTGATGTTGGACGCCTTACAACTCCTAACAACACCGTACGAAACATTAAAAATCCATAATAAACCTAATGAATTCGTACGAGTCCTTTGAATATCGTACCACATCTTAGGACATCTTACATCTCCTTATGTCACATTAGAAACTCGAAAAGAACGTTAGTATAATGTAGGATGCCTAACAGCTCCTATGAACACCTTACATCACCGTACGAAACCTTAAAACTCCATAATACACCTAATGAATTCGTCCGAGTCCTTTGAACGTCATACGGCAACTCAAGACATCTTACGACTATGTATGCCATATTAGCACCATGAAAAGCACGTTAGTAGAATGTTGGATGCCTTAAAACTCCTAACAACACCTTACAACACCGTACGAAACCTTTAAACTCCCTAATAAACCTAATGAATTCTTCGAAGTCCTTTGAACATCGTACGACAACTCAGGTGATGTTAAAGCTCAGTATGCGCCACTAGCAACATGAAAAGCACGTTAGAATAATGTAGGACACGTAACAACTCCTAAGAACACCTTACATCACCGTACGAAACTTTAAAACTCCATAATAAACCTAATGAATTCGCCCAAGTCCTTTGAACATCGTTCGACAACTTAGTACATCTTACGACTCTGCATGCCATATTGACACCTTGAAAAGCACGTTAGTGTCATGTTGGACGCCTTACAACTCCTAACAACACTGTACGAAACATTAAAAATCCATAATAAACCAAATGAATTCGTATGAGTCCTTTGAACATCGTACGACATCTTAGGACATCTTACGTCTCCTTACGTCACATTAGAAACTCGAAAAGAATGTTAGTATAATGTAGGATGCCTAGCAGCTCCTATGAACACCTTATATCACCGTACGAAATCTTAAAACTCCATAATACACCTAATGAATTCGTCCGAGTCCTTTGAACGTCATACGGCAACTTAAGACATCTTACGACTATGTATGCCATATTAGCACCATGAAAAGCACGTTAGTAGAATGTTGGATGCCTTACAACTCCTAACAACACCTTACAACACCGTACGAAACCTTAAAACTTCCTAATAAACCTAATGAATTCTTCGAAGTCCTTTGAACATCGTACGACAACTCAGGTGATGTTAAAGCTCAGTATGCGACACTAGCAACATGAAAAGCACGTTAGAATAATGTTGGACGCGTAACAACTGCGAAGAACACCTTACATCAACGTACGAAACTTTAAAACTCCATAATAAACCTAATGAATTCGCCCGAGTCCTTTGAGCATCGTACGACAACTTAGGACATCATACGACTCTGTATACCATATTAACACCTTGAAAAGCACGTTAGTTTGATGTTGGACGGCTTACAACTCCTAACAACACCTTACAACACCGTACGAAACATTAATAATCCATAATAAACCTAATGAAATTCGTACGAGTCTTTTGAACATCGTACGACATCTTAGGACATCTTACGTCTCCTTATGACACATTAGCAACTCGAAAAGAACGTTAGTATAATGTAGGATGCCTTACAGCCTCTATAAACACCTTACATCACCGTACGAAACGTTAAAACTCCATAATACACATAATGAATTCGTCCGAGTCCTTTGAACGTCATACGGCAACTTAAGACATCTTACGACTATGTATGCGATATTAGCACCATGAAAAGCACGTTAGTAGAATGTTGGATGCCTTACAACACCTAACAACACCTTACAACACCGTACGAAACCTTAAAACTCCCTAATAAACCTAATGAATTCTTCGAAGTCCTTTGAACATCGTACGACAACTCAGGTGATGTTAAAGCTCAGTATGCGACACTAGCAACATGAAAAGCACGTTAGAATAATGTAGGACGAGTAACAACTCCTAAGAACACCTTACATCACCGTACAAAACTTTAAAACTCCATAATAAACCTAATGAATTCGCCATGTCCTTTGAACATCGTAAGACAACTTAGGACATCTTACGACTCTGCATGCCATATTAACACCTTGAAAAGCACGTTAGTGTGATGTTGGACGCCTTACAACTCCTAACAACACCGTACGAAACATTAAAAATCCATAATAAACCTAATGAATTCGTACGAGTCCTTTGAATATCGTACCACATCTTAGGACATCTTACATCTCCTTATGTCACATTAGAAACTCGAAAAGAACGTTAGTATAATGTAGGATGCCTAACAGCTCCTATGAACACCTTACATCACCGTACGAAACCTTAAAACTCCATAATACACCTAATGAATTCGTCCGAGTCCTTTGAACGTCATACGGCAACTCAAGACATCTTACGACTATGTATGCCATATTAGCACCATGAAAAGCACGTTAGTAGAATGTTGGATGCCTTAAAACTCCTAACAACACCTTACAACACCGTACGAAACCTTTAAACTCCCTAATAAACCTAATGAATTCTTCGAAGTCCTTTGAACATCGTACGACAACTCAGGTGATGTTAAAGCTCAGTATGCGCCACTAGCAACATGAAAAGCACGTTAGAATAATGTAGGACACGTAACAACTCCTAAGAACACCTTACATCACCGTACGAAACTTTAAAACTCCATAATAAACCTAATGAATTCGCCCAAGTCCTTTGAACATCGTTCGACAACTTAGTACATCTTACGACTCTGCATGCCATATTGACACCTTGAAAAGCACGTTAGTGTCATGTTGGACGCCTTACAACTCCTAACAACACTGTACGAAACATTAAAAATCCATAATAAACCAAATGAATTCGTATGAGTCCTTTGAACATCGTACGACATCTTAGGACATCTTACGTCTCCTTACGTCACATTAGAAACTCGAAAAGAATGTTAGTATAATGTAGGATGCCTAGCAGCTCCTATGAACACCTTATATCACCGTACGAAATCTTAAAACTCCATAATACACCTAATGAATTCGTCCGAGTCCTTTGAACGTCATACGGCAACTTAAGACATCTTACGACTATGTATGCCATATTAGCACCATGAAAAGCACGTTAGTAGAATGTTGGATGCCTTACAACTCCTAACAACACCTTACAACACCGTACGAAACCTTAAAACTTCCTAATAAACCTAATGAATTCTTCGAAGTCCTTTGAACATCGTACGACAACTCAGGTGATGTTAAAGCTCAGTATGCGACACTAGCAACATGAAAAGCACGTTAGAATAATGTTGGACGCGTAACAACTGCGAAGAACACCTTACATCAACGTACGAAACTTTAAAACTCCATAATAAACCTAATGAATTCGCCCGAGTCCTTTGAGCATCGTACGACAACTTAGGACATCATACGACTCTGTATACCATATTAACACCTTGAAAAGCACGTTAGTTTGATGTTGGACGGCTTACAACTCCTAACAACACCTTACAACACCGTACGAAACATTAATAATCCATAATAAACCTAATGAAATTCGTACGAGTCTTTTGAACATCGTACGACATCTTAGGACATCTTACGTCTCCTTATGACACATTAGCAACTCGAAAAGAACGTTAGTATAATGTAGGATGCCTTACAGCCTCTATAAACACCTTACATCACCGTACGAAACGTTAAAACTCCATAATACACATAATGAATTCGTCCGAGTCCTTTGAACGTCATACGGCAACTTAAGACATCTTACGACTATGTATGCGATATTAGCACCATGAAAAGCACGTTAGTAGAATGCTGGATGCCTTACAACACCTAACAACACCTTACAACACCGTACGAAACCTTAAAACTCCCTAATAAACCTAATGAATTCTTCGAAGTCCTTTGAACATCGTACGACAACTGAGGTGATGTTAAAGCTCAGTATGCGACACTAGCAACATGAAAAGCACGTTAGAATAATGTAGGACGAGTAACAACTCCTAAGAACACCTTACATCACCGTACAAAACTTTAAAACTCCATAATAAACCTAATGAATTCGCCCAAGTCCTTTGAACATCGTAAGACAACTTAGGACATCTTACGACTCTGCATGCCATATTAACACCTTGAAAAGCACGTTAGTGTGATGTTGGACGCCTTACAACTCCTAACAACACCGTACGAAACATTAAAAATCCATAATAAACCTAATGAATTCGTACGAGTCCTTTGAATATCGTACCACATCTTAGGACATCTTACATCTCCTTATGTCACATTAGAAACTCGAAAAGAACGTTAGTATAATGTAGGATGCCTAACAGCTCCTATGAACACCTTACATCACCGTACGAAACCTTAAAACTCCATAATACACCTAATGAATTCGTCCGAGTCCTTTGAACGTCATACGGCAACTCAAGACATCTTACGACTATGTATGCCATATTAGCACCATGAAAAGCACGTTAGTAGAATGTTGGATGCCTTAAAACTCCTAACAACACCTTACAACACCGTACGAAACCTTTAAACTCCCTAATAAACCTAATGAATTCTTCGAAGTCCTTTGAACATCGTACGACAACTCAGGTGATGTTAAAGCTCAGTATGCGACACTAGCAACATGAAAAGCACGTTAGAATAATGTAGGACCCGTAACAACTCCTAAGAACACCTTACATCACCGTACGAAACTTTAAAACTCCATAATAAACCTAATGAATTCGCCCAAGTCCTTTGAACATCGTTCGACAACTTAGTACATCTTACGACTCTGCATGCCATATTGACACCTTGAAAAGCACGTTAGTGTCATGTTGGACGCCTTACAACTCCTAACAACACTGTACGAAACATTAAAAATCCATAATAAACCAAATGAATTCGTATGAGTCCTTTGAACATCGTACGACATCTTAGGACATCTTACGTCTCCTTACGTCACATTAGAAACTCGAAAAAAATGTTAGTATAATGTAGGATGCCTAGCAGCTCCTATGAACACCTTATATCACCGTACGAAATCTTAAAACTCCATAATACACCTAATGAATTCGTCCGAGTCCTTTGAACGTCATACGGCAACTTAAGACATCTTACGACTATGTATGCCATATTAGCACCATGAAAAGCACGTTAGTAGAATGTTGGATGCCTTACAACTCCTAACAACACCTTACAACACCGTACGAAACCTTAAAACTTCCTAATAAACCTAATGAATTCTTCGAAGTCCTTTGAACATCGTACGACAACTCAGGTGATGTTAAAGCTCAGTATGCGACACTAGCAACATGAAAAGCACGTTAGAATAATGTTGGACGCGTAACAACTGCGAAGAACACCTTACATCAACGTACGAAACTTTAAAACTCCATAATAAACCTAATGAATTCGCCCGAGTCCTTTGAGCATCGTACGACAACTTAGGACATCATACGACTCTGTATGCCATATTAACACCTTGAAAAGCACGTTAGTTTGATGTTGGACGGCTTACAACTCCTAACAACACCTTACAACACCGTACGAAACATTAATAATCCATAATAAACCTAATGAAATTCGTACGAGTCTTTTGAACACCGTACGACATCTTAGGACATCTTACGTCTCCTTATGACACATTAGCAACTCGAAAAGAACGTTAGTATAATGTAGGATGCCTTACAGCCTCTATAAACACCTTACATCACCGTACGAAACGTTAAAACTCCATAATACACATAATGAATTCGTCCGAGTCCTTTGAACGTCATACGGCAACTTAAGACATCTTACGACTATGTATGCGATATTAGCACCATGAAAAGCACGTTAGTAGAATGCTGGATGCCTTACAACACCTAACAACACCTTACAACACCGTACGAAACCTTAAAACTCCCTAATAAACCTAATGAATTCTTCGAAGTCCTTTGAACATCGTACGACAACTGAGGTGATGTTAAAGCTCAGTATGCGACACTAGCAACATGAAAAGCACGTTAGAATAATGTAGGACGAGTAACAACTCCTAAGAACACCTTACATCACCGTACAAAACTTTAAAACTCCATAATAAACCTAATGAATTCGCCCAAGTCCTTTGAACATCGTAAGACAACTTAGGACATCTTACGACTCTGCATGCCATATTAACACCTTGAAAAGCACGTTAGTGTGATGTTGGACGCCTTACAACTCCTAACAACACCGTACGAAACATTAAAAATCCATAATAAACCTAATGAATTCGTACGAGTCCTTTGAATATCGTACCACATCTTAGGACATCTTACATCTCCTTATGTCACATTAGAAACTCGAAAAGAACGTTAGTATAATGTAGGATGCCTAACAGCTCCTATGAACACCTTACATCACCGTACGAAACCTTAAAACTCCATAATACACCTAATGAATTCGTCCGAGTCCTTTGAACGTCATACGGCAACTCAAGACATCTTACGACTATGTATGCCATATTAGCACCATGAAAAGCACGTTAGTAGAATGTTGGATGCCTTAAAACTCCTAACAACACCTTACAACACCGTACGAAACCTTTAAACTCCCTAATAAACCTAATGAATTCTTCGAAGTCCTTTGAACATCGTACGACAACTCAGGTGATGTTAAAGCTCAGTATGCGACACTAGCAACATGAAAAGCACGTTAGAATAATGTAGGACCCGTAACAACTCCTAAGAACACCTTACATCACCGTACGAAACTTTAAAACTCCATAATAAACCTAATGAATTCGCCCAAGTCCTTTGAACATCGTTCGACAACTTAGTACATCTTACGACTCTGCATGCCATATTGACACCTTGAAAAGCACGTTAGTGTCATGTTGGACGCCTTACAACTCCTAACAACACTGTACGAAACATTAAAAATCCATAATAAACCAAATGAATTCGTATGAGTCCTTTGAACATCGTACGACATCTTAGGACATCTTACGTCTCCTTACGTCACATTAGAAACTCGAAAAAAATGTTAGTATAATGTAGGATGCCTAGCAGCTCCTATGAACACCTTATATCACCGTACGAAATCTTAAAACTCCATAATACACCTAATGAATTCGTCCGAGTCCTTTGAACGTCATACGGCAACTTAAGACATCTTACGACTATGTATGCCATATTAGCACCATGAAAAGCACGTTAGTAGAATGTTGGATGCCTTACAACTCCTAACAACACCTTACAACACCGTACGAAACCTTAAAACTTCCTAATAAACCTAATGAATTCTTCGAAGTCCTTTGAACATCGTACGACAACTCAGGTGATGTTAAAGCTCAGTATGAGACACTAGCAACATGAAAAGCACGTTAGAATAATGTTGGACGCGTAACAACTGCGAAGAACACCTTACATCAACGTACGAAACTTTAAAACTCCATAATAAACCTAATGAATTCGCCCGAGTCCTTTGAGCATCGTACGACAACTTAGGACATCATACGACTCTGTATGCCATATTAACACCTTGAAAAGCACGTTAGTTTGATGTTGGACGGCTTACAACTCCTAACAACACCTTACAACACCGTACGAAACATTAATAATCCATAATAAACCTAATGAAATTCGTACGAGTCTTTTGAACATCGTACGACATCTTAGGACATCTTACGTCTCCTTATGACACATTAGCAACTCGAAAAGAACGTTAGTATAATGTAGGATGCCTTACAGCCTCTATAAACACCTTACATCACCGTACGAAACGTTAAAACTCCATAATACACATAATGAATTCGTCCGAGTCCTTTGAACGTCATACGGCAACTTAAGACATCTTACGACTATGTATGCGATATTAGCACCATGAAAAGCACGTTAGTAGAATGCTGGATGCCTTACAACACCTAACAACACCTTACAACACCGTACGAAACCTTAAAACTCCCTAATAAACCTAATGAATTCTTCGAAGTCCTTTGAACATCGTACGACAACTGAGGTGATGTTAAAGCTCAGTATGCGACACTAGCAACATGAAAAGCACGTTAGAATAATGTAGGACGAGTAACAACTCCTAAGAACACCTTACATCACCGTACAAAACTTTAAAACTCCATAATAAACCTAATGAATTCGCCCAAGTCCTTTGAACATCGTAAGACAACTTAGGACATCTTACGACTCTGCATGCCATATTAACACCTTGAAAAGCACGTTAGTGTGATGTTGGACGCCTTACAACTCCTAACAACACCGTACGAAACATTAAAAATCCATAATAAACCTAATGAATTCGTACGAGTCCTTTGAATATCGTACCACATCTTAGGACATCTTACATCTCCTTATGTCACATTAGAAACTCGAAAAGAACGTTAGTATAATGTAGGATGCCTAACAGCTCCTATGAACACCTTACATCACCGTACGAAACCTTAAAACTCCATAATACACCTAATGAATTCGTCCGAGTCCTTTGAACGTCATACGGCAACTCAAGACATCTTACGACTATGTATGCCATATTAGCACCATGAAAAGCACGTTAGTAGAATGTTGGATGCCTTAAAACTCCTAACAACACCTTACAACACCGTACGAAACCTTTAAACTCCCTAATAAACCTAATGAATTCTTCGAAGTCCTTTGAACATCGTACGACAACTCAGGTGATGTTAAAGCTCAGTATGCGACACTAGCAACATGAAAAGCACGTTAGAATAATGTAGGACCCGTAACAACTCCTAAGAACACCTTACATCACCGTACGAAACTTTAAAACTCCATAATAAACCTAATGAATTCGCCCAAGTCCTTTGAACATCGTTCGACAACTTAGTACATCTTACGACTCTGCATGCCATATTGACACCTTGAAAAGCACGTTAGTGTCATGTTGGACGCCTTACAACTCCTAACAACACTGTACGAAACATTAAAAATCCATAATAAACCAAATGAATTCGTATGAGTCCTTTGAACATCGTACGACATCTTAGGACATCTTACGTCTCCTTACGTCACATTAGAAACTCGAAAAGAATGTTAGTATAATGTAGGATGCCTAGCAGCTCCTATGAACACCTTATATCACCGTACGAAATCTTAAAACTCCATAATACACCTAATGAATTCGTCCGAGTCCTTTGAACGTCATACGGCAACTTAAGACATCTTACGACTATGTATGCCATATTAGCACCATGAAAAGCACGTTAGTAGAATGTTGGATGCCTTACAACTCCTAACAACACCTTACAACACCGTACGAAACCTTAAAACTTCCTAATAAACCTAATGAATTCTTCGAAGTCCTTTGAACATCGTACGACAACTCAGGTGATGTTAAAGCTCAGTATGCGACACTAGCAACATGAAAAGCACGTTAGAATAATGTTGGACGCGTAACAACTGCGAAGAACACCTTACATCAACGTACGAAACTTTAAAACTCCATAATAAACCTAATGAATTCGCCCGAGTCCTTTGAGCATCGTACGACAACTTAGGACATCATACGACTCTGTATGCCATATTAACACCTTGAAAAGCACGTTAGTTTGACGTTGGACGGCTTACAACTCCTAACAACACCTTACAACACCGTACGAAACATTAATAATCCATAATAAACCTAATGAAATTCGTACGAGTCTTTTGAACATCGTACGACATCTTAGGACATCTTACGTCTCCTTATGACACATTAGCAACTCGAAAAGAACGTTAGTATAATGTAGGATGCCTTACAGCCTCTATGAACACCTTACATCACCGTACGAAACGTTAAAACTCCATAATACACATAATGAATTCGTCCGAGTCCTTTGAACGTCATACGGCAACTTAAGACATCTTACGACTATGTATGCGATATTAGCACCATGAAAAGCACGTTAGTAGAATGCTGGATGCCTTACAACACCTAACAACACCTTACAACACCGTACGAAACCTTAAAACTCCCTAATAAACCTAATGAATTCTTCGAAGTCCTTTGAACATCGTACGACAACTGAGGTGATGTTAAAGCTCAGTATGCGACACTAGCAACATGAAAAGCACGTTAGAATAATGTAGGACGAGTAACAACTCCTAAGAACACCTTACATCACCGTACAAAACTTTAAAACTCCATAATAAACCTAATGAATTCGCCCAAGTCCTTTGAACATCGTAAGACAACTTAGGACATCTTACGACTCTGCATGCCATATTAACACCTTGAAAAGCACGTTAGTGTGATGTTGGACGCCTTACAACTCCTAACAACACCGTACGAAACATTAAAAATCCATAATAAACCTAATGAATTCGTACGAGTCCTTTGAATATCGTACCACATCTTAGGACATCTTACATCTCCTTATGTCACATTAGAAACTCGAAAAGAACGTTAGTATAATGTAGGATGCCTAACAGCTCCTATGAACACCTTACATCACCGTACGAAACCTTAAAACTCCATAATACACCTAATGAATTCGTCCGAGTCCTTTGAACGTCATACGGCAACTCAAGACATCTTACGACTATGTATGCCATATTAGCACCATGAAAAGCACGTTAGTAGAATGTTGGATGCCTTAAAACTCCTAACAACACCTTACAACACCGTACGAAACCTTTAAACTCCCTAATAAACCTAATGAATTCTTCGAAGTCCTTTGAACATCGTACGACAACTCAGGTGATGTTAAAGCTCAGTATGCGACACTAGCAACATGAAAAGCACGTTAGAATAATGTAGGACCCGTAACAACTCCTAAGAACACCTTACATCACCGTACGAAACTTTAAAACTCCATAATAAACCTAATGAATTCGCCCAAGTCCTTTGAACATCGTTCGACAACTTAGTACATCTTACGACTCTGCATGCCATATTGACACCTTGAAAAGCACGTTAGTGTCATGTTGGACGCCTTACAACTCCTAACAACACTGTACGAAACATTAAAAATCCATAATAAACCAAATGAATTCGTATGAGTCCTTTGAACATCGTACGACATCTTAGGACATCTTACGTCTCCTTACGTCACATTAGAAACTCGAAAAGAATGTTAGTATAATGTAGGATGCCTAGCAGCTCCTATGAACACCTTATATCACCGTACGAAATCTTAAAACTCCATAATACACCTAATGAATTCGTCCGAGTCCTTTGAACGTCATACGGCAACTTAAGACATCTTACGACTATGTATGCCATATTAGCACCATGAAAAGCACGTTAGTAGAATGTTGGATGCCTTACAACTCCTAACAACACCTTACAACACCGTACGAAACCTTAAAACTTCCTAATAAACCTAATGAATTCTTCGAAGTCCTTTGAACATCGTACGACAACTCAGGTGATGTTAAAGCTCAGTATGCGACACTAGCAACATGAAAAGCACGTTAGAATAATGTTGGACGCGTAACAACTGCGAAGAACACCTTACATCAACGTACGAAACTTTAAAACTCCATAATAAACCTAATGAATTCGCCCGAGTCCTTTGAGCATCGTACGACAACTTAGGACATCATACGACTCTGTATGCCATATTAACACCTTGAAAAGCACGTTAGTTTGACGTTGGACGGCTTACAACTCCTAACAACACCTTACAACACCGTACGAAACATTAATAATCCATAATAAACCTAATGAAATTCGTACGAGTCTTTTGAACATCGTACGACATCTTAGGACATCTTACGTCTCCTTATGACACATTAGCAACTCGAAAAGAACGTTAGTATAATGTAGGATGCCTTACAGCCTCTATGAACACCTTACATCACCGTACGAAACGTTAAAACTCCATAATACACATAATGAATTCGTCCGAGTCCTTTGAACGTCATACGGCAACTTAAGACATCTTACGACTATGTATGCGATATTAGCACCATGAAAAGCACGTTAGTAGAATGCTGGATGCCTTACAACACCTAACAACACCTTACAACACCGTACGAAACCTTAAAACTCCCTAATAAACCTAATGAATTCTTCGAAGTCCTTTGAACATCGTACGACAACTGAGGTGATGTTAAAGCTCAGTATGCGACACTAGCAACATGAAAAGCACGTTAGAATAATGTAGGACGAGTAACAACTCCTAAGAACACCTTACATCACCGTACAAAACTTTAAAACTCCATAATAAACCTAATGAATTCGCCCAAGTCCTTTGAACATCGTAAGACAACTTAGGACATCTTACGACTCTGCATGCCATATTAACACCTTGAAAAGCACGTTAGTGTGATGTTGGACGCCTTACAACTCCTAACAACACCGTACGAAACATTAAAAATCCATAATAAACCTAATGAATTCGTACGAGTCCTTTGAATATCGTACCACATCTTAGGACATCTTACATCTCCTTATGTCACATTAGAAACTCGAAAAGAACGTTAGTATAATGTAGGATGCCTAACAGCTCCTATGAACACCTTACATCACCGTACGAAACCTTAAAACTCCATAATACACCTAATGAATTCGTCCGAGTCCTTTGAACGTCATACGGCAACTCAAGACATCTTACGACTATGTATGCCATATTAGCACCATGAAAAGCACGTTAGTAGAATGTTGGATGCCTTACAACTCCTAACAACACCTTACAACACCGTACGAAACCTTTAAACTCCCTAATAAACCTAATGAATTCTTCGAAGTCCTTTGAACATCGTACGACAACTCAGGTGATGTTAAAGCTCAGTGTGCGACACTAGCAACATGAAAAGCACGTTAGAATAATGTTGGACGCGTAACAACTGCGAAGAACACCTTACATCAACGTACGAAACTTTAAAACTCCATAATAAACCTAATGAATTCGCCCGAGTCCTTTAAGCATCGTACGACAACTTAGGACATCATACGACTCTGTATGCCATATTAACACCTTGAAAAGCACGTTAGTTTGATGTTGGACGGCTTACAACTCCTAACAACACCTTACAACACCGTACGAAACATTAATAATCCATAATAAACCTAATGAAATTCGTACGAGTCTTTTGAACATCGTACGACATCTTAGGACATCTTACGTCTCCTTATGACACAATAGCAACTCGAAAAGAACGTTAGTATAATGTAGGATGCCTTACAGCCTCTATGAACACCTTACATCACCGTATGAAACGTTAAAACTCCATAATACACATAATGAATTCGTCCGAGTCCTTTGAACGTCATACGGCAACTTAAGACATCTTACGACTATGTATGCGATATTAGCACCATGAAAAGCACTTTAGTAGAATGCTGGATGCCTTACAACACCTAACAACACCTTACAACACCGTACGAAACCTTAAAACTCCCTAATAAACCTAATGAATTCTTCGAAGTCCTTTGAACATCGTACGACAACTCAGGTGATGTTAAAGCTCAGTATGCGACACTAGCAACATGAAAAGCACGTTAGAATAATGTAGGACGAGTAACAACTCCTAAGAACACCTTACATCACCGTACAAAACTTTAAAACTCCATAATAAACCTAATGAATTCGCCCAAGTCCTTTGAACATCGTAAGACAACTTAGGACATCTTACGACTCTGCATGCCATATTAACACCTTGAAAAGCACGTTAGTGTGATGTTGGACGCCTTACAACTCCTAACAACACCGTACGAAACATTAAAAATCCATAATAAACCTAATGAATTCGTACGAGTCCTTTGAATATCGTACCACATCTTAGGACATCTTACATCTCCTTATGTCACATTAGAAACTCGAAAAGAACGTTAGTATAATGTAGGATGCCTAACAGCTCCTATGAACACCTTACATCACCGTACGAAACCTTAAAACTCCATAATACACCTAATGAATTCGTCCGAGTCCTTTGAACGTCATACGGCAACTCAAGACATCTTACGACTATGTATGCCATATTAGCACCATGAAAAGCACGTTAGTAGAATGTTGGATGCCTTACAACTCCTAACAACACCTTACAACACCGTACGAAACCTTTAAACTCCCTAATAAACCTAATGTATTCTTCGAAGTCCTTTGAACATCGTACGACAACTCAGGTGATGTTAAAGCTCAGTATGCGACACTAGCAACATGAAAAGCACGTTAGAATAATGTTGGACGCGTAACAACTGCGAAGAACACCTTACATCAACGTACGAAACTTTAAAACTCCATAATAAACCTAATGAATTCGCCCGAGTCCTTTAAGCATCGTACGACAACTTAGGACATCATACGACTCTGTATGCCATATTAACACCTTGAAAAGCACGTTAGTTTGATGTTGGATGGCTTACAACTCCTAACAACACCTTACAACACCGTACGAAACATTAATAATCCATAATAAACCTAATGAAATTCGTACGAGTCTTTTGAACATCGTACGACATCTTAGGACATCTTACGTCTCCTTATGACACATTAGCAACTCGAAAAGAACGTTAGTATAATGTAGGATGCCTTACAGCCTCTATGAACACCTTACATCACCGTACGAAACGTTAAAACTCCATAATACACATAATGAATTCGTCCGAGTCCTTTGAACGTCATACGGCAACTTAAGACATCTTACGACTATGTATGCGATATTAGCACCATGAAAAGCACGTTAGTAGAATGCTGGATGCCTTACAACACCTAACAACACCTTACAACACCGTACGAAACCTTAAAACTCCCTAATAAACCTAATGAATTCTTCGAAGTCCTTCGAACATCGTACGACAACTCAGGTGATGTTAAAGCTCAGTATGCGACACTAGCAACATGAAAAGCACGTTAGAATAATGTAGGACGAGTAACAACTCCTAAGAACACCTTACATCACCGTACAAAACTTTAAAACTCCATAATAAACCTAATGAATTCGCCCAAGTCCTTTGAACATCGTAAGACAACTTAGGACATCTTACGACTCTGCATGCCATATTAACACCTTGAAAAGCACGTTAGTGTGATGTTGGACGCCTTACAACTCCTAACAACACCGTACGAAACATTAAAAATCCATAATAAACCTAATGAATTCGTACGAGTCCTTTGAATATCGTACCACATCTTAGGACATCTTACATCTCCTTATGTCACATTAGAAACTCGAAAAGAACGTTAGTATAATGTAGGATGCCTAACAGCTCCTATGAACACCTTACATCACCGTACGAAACCTTAAAACTCCATAATACACCTAATGAATTCGTCCGAGTCCTTTGAACGTCATACGGCAACTCAAGACATCTTACGACTATGTATGCCATATTAGCACCATGAAAAGCACGTTAGTAGAATGTTGGATGCCTTACAACTCCTAACAACACCTTACAACACCGTACGAAACCTTTAAACTCCCTAATAAACCTAATGAATTCTTCGAAGTCCTTTGAACATCGTACGACAACTCAGGTGATGTTAAAGCTCAGTATGCGACACTAGCAACATGAAAAGCACGTTAGAATAATGTAGGACACGTAACAACTCCTAAGAACACCTTACATCACTGTACGAAACTTTAAAACTCCATAATAAACCTAATGAATTCGCCCAAGTCCTTTGAACATCGTTCGACAACTTAGAACATCTTACGACTCTGCATGCCATATTGACACCTTGAAAAACACGTTAGTGTGATGTTGGACGCCTTACAACTCCTAACAACACTGTACGAAACATTAAAAATCCATAATAAACCAAATGAATTCGTACGAGTCCTTTGAACATCGTACGACATCTTAGGACATCTTACGTCTCCTTATGTCACACTAGAAACTCGAAAAGAATGTTAGTATAATGTAGGATGCCTAACAGCTCCTATGAACACCTTACATCACCGTACGAAATCTTAAAACTCCATAACACACCTAATGAATTCGTCCGAGTCCTTTGAACGTCATACGACAACTTAAGACATCTTACGACTATGTATGCCATATTAGCACCATGAAAAGCACGTTAGTAGAATGTTGGATGCCTTACAACTCCTAACAACACCTTACAACACCGTACGAAACCTTAAAACTCCCTAATAAACCTAATGAATTCTTCGAAGTCCTTTGAACATCGTACGACAACTCAGGTGATGTTAAAGCTCAGTATGCGACACTCGCAACATGAAAAGCACGTTAGAATAATGTAGGACGCGTAACAACTCCTAAGAACACCTTACATCATTGTACGAAACTTTAAAACTCCATAATAAACCTAATGAATTCGCCCAAGTCCTTTGAACATCGTTCAACAACTTAGGACATCATACGACTCTGCATGCCATATTAACACCTTGAAAAGCACGTTAGTGTGATGTTGGACGCCTTACAACTCCTAACAACACCGTACGAAACATTAAAAATGCATAATAAACCAAATGAATTCGTACGAGTCTTTTGAACATCGTACGACATCTTAGGACATCTTACGTCTCCTTATGACACATTAGCAACTCGAAAAGAACGTTAGTATAATGTAGGATGCCTTACAGCCTCTATGAACACCTTACATCACCGTACGAAACGTTAAAACTCCATAATACACCTAATGAATTCGTCCGAGTCCTTTGAACGTCATACGGCAATTTAAGACATCGTACGACTATGTATGCGATATTAGCACCATGAAAAGCACGTTAGTAGAATGCTGGATGCCTTACAACTCCTAACAACACCTTACAACACCGTACGAAACCTTAAAACTCCCTAATAAACCTAATGAATTCTTCGAAGTCCTTTAAACATCGTACGACAACTCAGGTGATGTTAAAGCTCAGTATGCGACACTAGCAACATGAAAAGCACGTTAGAATAATGTAGGACGTGTAACAACTCCTAAGAACACCTTACATCACCGTACGAAACTTTAAAAGTCCAAAATAAACCTAATGAATTCGCCCAAGTCCTTTGAACATCGTACGACAACTTAGGACATCTTACGATTCTGCATGCCATATTACCACCTTGAAAAGCACGTTTGTGTGATGTTGGACGCCTTACAACTCCTAACAACACCGTACGAAACATTAAAAATCCATAATAAACCAAATGAATTCGTACGAGTCTTTTGAACATCGTACGACATCTTAGGACATCTTACGTCTCCTTATGTCACACTAGAAACTCGAAAAGAATGTTAGTATAATGTAGGATGCCTAACAGCTCCTATGAACACCTTACATCACCGTACGAAATCTTAAAACTCCATAACACACCTAATGAATTCGTCCGAGTCCTTTGAACGTCATACGGCAACTTAAGACATCTTACGACTATGTATGCCATATTAGCACCATGAAAAGCACGTTAGTAGAATGTTGGATGCCTTACAACTCCTAACAACACCTTACAACACCGTACGAAACCTTAAAACTCCCTAATAAACCTAATGAATTCTTCGAAGTCCTTTGAACATCGTACGACAACTCAGGTGATGTTAAAGCTCAGTATGCGACACTAGCAACATGAAAAGCACGTTAGAATAATGTAGGACACGTAACAACTCCTAAGAACACCTTACATCACTGTACGAAACTTTAAAACTCCATAATAAACCTAATGAATTCGCCCAAGTCCTTTGAACATCGTTCGACAACTTAGAACATCTTACGACTCTGCATGCCATATTGACACCTTGAAAAACACGTTAGTGTGATGTTGGACGCCTTACAACTCCTAACAACACTGTACGAAACATTAAAAATCCATAATAAACCAAATGAATTCGTACGAGTCCTTTGAACATCGTACGACATCTTAGGACATCTTACGTCTCCTTATGTCACACTAGAAACTCGAAAAGAATGTTAGTATAATGTAGGATGCCTAACAGCTCCTATGAACACCTTACATCACCGTACGAAATCTTAAAACTCCATAACACACCTAATGAATTCGTCCGAGTCCTTTGAACGTCATACGGCAACTTAAGACATCTTACGACTATGTATGCCATATTAGCACCATGAAAAGCACGTTAGTAGAATGTTGGATGCCTTACAACTCCTAACAACACCTTACAACACCGTACGAAACCTTAAAACTCCCTAATAAACCTAATGAATTCTTCGAAGTCCTTTGAACATCGTACGACAACTCAGGTGATGTTAAAGCTCAGTATGCGACACTCGCAACATGAAAAGCACGTTAGAATAATGTAGGACGCGTAACAACTCCTAAGAACACCTTACATCATTGTACGAAACTTTAAAACTCCATAATAAACCTAATGAATTCGCCCAAGTCCTTTGAACATCGTTCAACAACTTAGGACATCATACGACTCTGCATGCCATATTAACACCTTGAAAAGCACGTTAGTGTGATGTTGGACGCCTTACAACTCCTAACAACACCGTACGAAACATTAAAAATGCATAATAAACCAAATGAATTCGTACGAGTCTTTTGAACATCGTACGACATCTTAGGACATCTTACGTCTCCTTATGACACATTAGCAACTCGAAAAGAACGTTAGTATAATGTAGGATGCCTTACAGCCTCTATGAACACCTTACATCACCGTACGAAACGTTAAAACTCCATAATACACCTAATGAATTCGTCCGAGTCCTTTGAACGTCATACGGCAATTTAAGACATCATACGACTATGTATGCGATATTAGCACCATGAAAAGCACGTTAGTAGAATGCTGGATGCCTTACAACTCCTAACAACACCTTACAACACCGTACGAAACCTTAAAACTCCCTAATAAACCTAATGAATTCTTCGAAGTCCTTTAAACATCGTACGACAACTCAGGTGATGTTAAAGCTCAGTATGCGACACTAGCAACATGAAAAGCACGTTAGAATAATGTAGGACGTGTAACAACTCCTAAGAACACCTTACATCACCGTACGAAACTTTAAAAGTCCATAATAAACCTAATGAATTCGCCCAAGTCCTTTGAACATCGTACGACAACTTAGGACATCTTACGATTCTGCATGCCATATTACCACCTTGAAAAGCACGTTTGTGTGATGTTGGACGCCTTACAACTCCTAACAACACCGTACGAAACATTAAAAATCCATAATAAACCAAATGAATTCGTACGAGTCTTTTGAACATCGTACGACATCTTAGGACATCTTACGTCTCCTTATGTCACACTAGAAACTCGAAAAGAATGTTAGTATAATGTAGGATGCCTAACAGCTCCTATGAACACCTTACATCACCGTACGAAATCTTAAAACTCCATAACACACCTAATGAATTCGTCCGAGTCCTTTGAACGTCATACGGCAACTTAAGACATCTTACGACTATGTATGCCATATTAGCACCATGAAAAGCACGTTAGTAGAATGTTGGATGCCTTACAACTCCTAACAACACCTTACAACACCGTACGAAACCTTAAAACTCCCTAATAAACCTAATGAATTCTTCGAAGTCCTTTGAACATCGTACGACAACTCAGGTGATGTTAAAGCTCAGTATGCGACACTCGCAACATGAAAAGCACGTTAGAATAATTTAGGACGCGTAACAACTCCTAAGAACACCTTACATCATTGTACGAAACTTTAAAACTCCATAATAAACCTAATGAATTCGCCCAAGTCCTTTGAACATCGTTCAACAACTTAGGACATCATACGACTCTGCATGCCATATTAACACCTTGAAAAGCACGTTAGTGTGATGTTGGACGCCTTACAACTCCTAACAACACCGTACGAAACATTAAAAATGCATAATAAACCAAATGAATTCGTACGAGTCTTTTGAACATCGTACGACATCTTCGGACATCTTACGTCTCCTTATGACACATTAGCAACTCGAAAAGAACGTTAGTATAATGTAGGATGCCTTACAGCCTCTATGAACACCTTACATCACCGTACGAAACGTTAAAACTCCATAATACACCTAATGAATTCGTCCGAGTCCTTTGAACGTCATACGGCAACTTAAGACATCATACGACTATGTATGCGATATTAGCACCATGAAAAGCACGTTAGTAGAATGCTGGATGCCTTACAACTCCTAACAACACCTTACAACACCGTACGAAACCTTAAAACTCCCTAATAAACCTAATGAATTCTTCGAAGTCCTTTGAACATCGTACGACAACTCAGGTGATGTTAAAGCTCAGTATGCGACACTAGCAACATGAAAAGCACGTTAGAATAATGTAGGACGTGTAACAACTCCTAAGAACACCTTACATCACCGTACGAAACTTTAAAAGTCCATAATAAACCTAATGAATTCGCCCAAGTCCTTTGAACATCGTACGACAACTTAGGACATCTTACGATTCTGCATGCCATATTACCACCTTGAAAAGCACGTTTGTGTGATGTTGGACGCCTTACAACTCCTAACAACACCGTACGAAACATTAAAAATCCATAATAAACCTAATGAATTCGTACGAGTTCTTTGAACATCGTACCACATCTTAGCACATCTTACGTCTCCTTATGTCACATTAGAAACTCGAAAAGAACGTTAGTATAATGTAGGATGCCTAAGTGCTCCTATGAACACCTTACATCACCGTACGAAACCTTAAAACTCCATAATACACCTAATGAATTCGTCCGAGTCCTTTGAACGTCATACGGCAACTTAAGACATCTTACGACTATGTATGCGATATTAGCACCATGAAAAGCACGTTAGTAGAATGCTGGATGCCTTACAACTCCTAACAACACCTTACAACACCGTACGAAACCTTAAAACTCCCAAATAAACCTAATGAATTCTTCGAAGTCCTTTGAACATCGTACGACAACTCAGGTGATGTTAAAGCTCAGTATGCGACACTAGCAACATGAAAAGCAAGTTAGAATAATGTAGGACGCGTAACAACTCCTAAGAACACCTTACATCACTGTACGAAACTTTAAAACTCCATAATAAACCTAATGAATTTGCCCAAGTCCTTTGAACATCGTTCAACAACTTAGGACATCATACGACTCTGCATGCCATATTAACACCTTGAAAAGCACGTTAGTGTGATGTTGGACGCCTTACAACTCCTAACAACACTGTACGAAACATTAAAAATGCATAATAAACCAAATGAATTCGTACGAGTCTTTTGAACATCGTACGACATCTTAGGACATCTTACATCTCCTTATGACACATTAGCAACTCGAAAAGAACCTTAGTATAATGTAGGATGCCTTACAGCCTCTATGAACACCTTACATCACCGTACGAAACGTTAAAACTCCATAATACACCTAATGAATTCGTCCGAGTCCTTTGAACGTCATACGGCAACTTAAGACATCATACGACTATGTATGCGATATTAGCACCATGAAAAGCACGTTAGTAGAATGCTGGATGCCTTACAACTCCTAACAACACCTTACAACACCGTACGAAACCTTAAAACTCCCTAATAAACCTAATGAATTCTTCGAAGTCCTTTGAACATCGTACGACAACTCAGGTGATGTTAAAGCTCAGTATGCGACACTAGCAACATGAAAAGCACGTTAGAATAATGTAGGACGTGTAACAACTCCTAAGAACACCTTACATCACCGTACGAAACTTTAAAAGTCCATAATAAACCTAATGAATTCGCCAAGTCCTTTGAACATCGTACGACAACTTAGGACATCTTACGATTCTGCATGCCATATTACCACCTTGAAAAGCACGTTAGTGTGATGTTG
The DNA here is from genome assembly GCA_030867185.1 of Tagetes erecta. Taxonomy (NCBI): domain Eukaryota; kingdom Viridiplantae; phylum Streptophyta; class Magnoliopsida; order Asterales; family Asteraceae; genus Tagetes; species Tagetes erecta. Next base: position 38,645,926 of record CM061487.1, on the reverse strand, counting down.
GACGCCTTACAACTCCTAACAACACCGTACGAAACATTAAAAATCCATAATAAACCTAATGAATTCGTACGAGTCCTTTGAACATCGTACCACATCTTAGCACATCTTACGTCTCCTTATGTCACATTAGAAACTCGAAAAGAACGTTAGTATAATGTAGGATGCCTAAGTGCTCCTATGAACACCTTACATCACCGTACGAAACCTTAAAACTCCATAATACACCTAATGAATTCGTCCGAGTCCTTTGAACGTCATACGGCAACTTAAGACATCATACGACTATGTATGCGATATTAGCACCATGAAAAGCACGTTAGTAGAATGCTGGATGCCTTACAACTCCTAACAACACCTTACAACACCGTACGAAACCTTAAAACTCCCAAATAAACCTAATGAATTCTTCGAAGTCCTTTGAACATCGTACGACAACTCAGGTGATGTTAAAGCTCAGTATGCGACACTAGCAACATGAAAAGCAAGTTAGAATAATGTAGGACGCATAACAACTCCTAAGAACACCTTACATCACTGTACGAAACTTTAAAACTCCATAATAAACCTAATGAATTAGCCCAAGTCCTTTGAACATCGTTCAATAACTTAGGACATCATACGACTCTGCATGCCATATTAACACCTTGAAAAGCACGTTAGTGTGATGTTGGACGCCTTACAACTCCTAACAACACCGTACGAAACATTAAAAATCCATAATAAACCAAATGAATTCGTACGAGTCCTTTGAACATCGTACGACATCTTAGGACATCTTACGTCTCCTTACGTCACATTAGAAACTCGAAAAGAATGTTAGTATAATGTAGGATGCCTAACAGCTCCTATGAACACCTTACATCACCGTACGAAATCTTAAAACTCCATAACACACCTAATGAATTCGTCCGAGTCCTTTGAACGTCATACGGCAACTTAAGACATCTTACGACTATGTATGCGATATTAGCATCATGAAAAGCACGTTAGCAGAATGCTGGATGCCTTACAACTCCTAACAACACCTTACAACACCGTACGAAACCTTAAAACTCCCTAATAAACCTAATGAATTCTTCGAAGTCCTTTGAACATCGTACGACAACTCAGGTGATGTTAAAGCTCAGTATGTGACACTAGCAACATGAAAAGCACGTTAGAATAATGTAGGACGTGTAACAACTCCTAAGATCAACTTACATCACCGTACGAAACTTTAAAACACCATAATAAACCTAATGAATTAGCCCAAGTCCTTTGAACATCGTAAGACAACTTAGGACATCTTACGACTCTGCATGCCATATTAACACCTTGAAAAGCACGTTAGTGTGATGTTGGACGCCTTACAACTCCTAACAACACCGTATGAAACATTAAAAATCCATAATAAACCTAATGAATTCGTACGAGTCCTTTGAACATCGTACGACATCTTAGGACATCTTACGTCTCCTTATGTCACATTAGAAACTCGAAAAGAATGTTAGTATAATGTAGGATGCCTAACAGCTCCTATGAACACCTTACATCACCGTACGAAATCTTAAAACTCCATAACACACCTAATGAATTCGTCCGAGTCCTTTGAACGTCATACGGCAACTTAAGACATCTTACGACTATGTATGCGATATTAGCATCATGAAAAGCACGTTAGCAGAATGCTGGGTGCCTTACAACTCCTAACAACACCTTACAACACCGTACGAAACCTTAAAACTCCCTAATAAACCTAATGAATTCTTCGAAGTCCTTTGAACATCGTACGACAACTCAGGTGATGTTAAAGCTCAGTATGTGACACTAGCAACATGAAAAGCACGTTAGAATAATGTAGGACGTGTAACAACTCCTAAGATCACCTTACATCACCGTACGAAACTTTAAAACACCATAATAAACCTAATGAATTAGCCCAAGTCCTTTGAACATCGTAAGACAACTTAGGACATCTTACGACTCTGCATGCCATATTAACACCTTGAAAAGCACGTTAGTGTGATGTTGGACGCCTTACAACTCCTAACAACACCGTACGAAACATTAAAAATCCATAATAAACCTAATGAATTCGTACGAGTCCTTTGAACATCGTACCACATCTTAGGACATCTTATGTCTCCTTATGTCACATTAGAAACTCGAAAAGAGCGTTAGTATAATGCAGGATGCCTAACAGCTCCTATGAACACCTTACATCACCGTACGAAACCTTAAAACTCCATAATACACCTAATGAATTCGTCCGAGTCCTTTGAACGTCATACGGCAACTTAAGACATCTTACGACTATGTATGCCATATTAGCACGATGAAAAGCACGTTAGTAGAATGTTGGATGCCTTACAACTCCTAACAACACCTTACAACACCGTACGAAACCTTAAAACTCACTAATAAACCTAATGAATTCTTCGAAGTCCTTTGAACATCGTACGACAACTCAGGTGATGTTAAAGCTCAGTATCCGACACTAGCAACATGAAAAGCACGTTAGAATAATGTAGGACGCGTAACAACTCCTAAGAACACCTTACATCATTGTACGAAACTTTAAAACTCCATAATAAACCTAATGAATTCGCCCAAGTCCTTTAAACATCGTTCGACAACTTAGGACATCTTACGACTCTGCATGCCATATTAACACCTTGAAAAGCACGTTAGTGTGATGTTGGACGCCTTACAACTCCTAACAACAATGTACGAAACATTAAAAATCCATAATAAACCAAATGAATTCGTACGAGTCCTTTGAACATCGTACGACATCTTAGGACATCTTACGTCTCCTTATGTCACATTAGAAACTCGAAAAGAATGTTAGTATAATGTAGGATGCCTAACAGCTCCTATGAACACCTTACATCACCGTACGAAATCTTAAAACTCCATAATACACCTAATGAATTCGTCCGAGTCCTTTGAACGTCATACGGCAACTTAAGACATCTTACGACTATGTATGCCATATTAGCACCATGAAAAGCACGTTAGTAGAATGTTGGATGCCTTACAACTCCTAACAACACCTTAAAACTCCCTAGTAAACCTAATGAATTCTTCGAAGTCCTTTGAACATCGTACGACAACTCAGGTGATGTTAAAGCTCAGTATGCGACACTAGCAACATGAAAAGCACGTTAGAATAATGTAGGACGCGTAACAACTCCTAAGAACACCTTACATCATTGTACGAAACTTTAAAACTCCATAATAAACCTAATGAATTCGCCCAAGTCATTTGAACATCGTTCGACAACTTAGGACATCTTACGACTCTGCATGCCATATTAACACCTTGAAAAGCACGTTAGTGTGATGTTGGACGCCTTACAACTCCTAACAACACCGTACGAAACATTAAAAATCCATAATAAACCAAATGAATTCGTACGAGTCTTTTGAACATCGTACGTCATCTTAGGACATCTTACGTCTCCTTATGACACATTAGCAACACGAAAAGAACGTTAGTATAATGTAGGATGCCTTACAGCCTCTATGAACACCTTACATCACCGTACGAAACGTTAAAACTCCATAATACACCTAATGAATTCGTCCGAGTCCTCTGAACGTCATACGGCAACTTAAGACATCTTACGACTATGTATGCGATATTAGCACCATGAAAAGCACGTTTGCAGAATGCTGGATGCCTTACAACTCCTAACAACACCTTACAACACCGTACGAAACCTAAAAACTCCCTAATAAACCTAATGAATTCTTCGAAGTCCTTTGAACATCGTACGACAACTCAGGTGATGTTAAAGCTCAGTATGCGACACTAGCAACATGAAAAGCACGTTAGAATAATGTAGGACGTGTAACAACTCCTAAGATCACCTTACATCACCGTACGAAACTTTAAAACACCATAATAAACCTAATGAATTAGCCCAAGTCCTTTGAACATCGTAAGACAACTTAGGACATCTTACGACTCTGCATGCCATATTAACACCTTGAAAAGCACGTTAGTGTGATGTTGGACGCCTTACAACTCCTAACAACACCGTACGAAACATTAAAAATCCATAATAAACCTAATGAATTCGTACGAGTCCTTTGAACATCGTACCACATCTTAGGACATCTTATGTCTCCTTATGTCACATTAGAAACTCGAAAAGAGCGTTAGTATAATGCAGGATGCCTAACAGCTCCTATGAACACCTTACATCACCGTACGAAACCTTAAAACTCCATAATACACCTAATGAATTCGTCCGAGTCCTTTGAACGTCATACGGCAACTTAAGACATCTTACGACTATGTATGCCATATTAGCACGATGAAAAGCACGTTAGTAGAATGTTGGATGCCTTACAACTCCTAACAACACCTTACAACACCGTACGAAACCTTAAAACTCACTAATAAACCTAATGAATTCTTCGAAGTCCTTTGAACATCGTACGACAACTCAGGTGATGTTAAAGCTCAGTATCCGACACTAGCAACATGAAAAGCACGTTAGAATAATGTAGGACGCGTAACAACTCCTAAGAACACCTTACATCATTGTACGAAACTTTAAAACTCCATAATAAACCTAATGAATTCGCCCAAGTCCTTTAAACATCGTTCGACAACTTAGGACATCTTACGACTCTGCATGCCATATTAACACCTTGAAAAGCACGTTAGTGTAATGTTGGACGCCTTACAACTCCTAACAACAATGTACGAAACATTAAAAATCCATAATAAACCAAATGAATTCGTACGAGTCCTTTGAACATCGTACGACATCTTAGGACATCTTACGTCTCCTTATGTCACATTAGAAACTCGAAAAGAATGTTAGTATAATGTAGGATGCCTAACAGCTCCTATGAACACCTTACATCACCGTACGAAATCTTAAAACTCCATAATACACCTAATGAATTCGTCCGAGTCCTTTGAACGTCATACGGCAACTTAAGACATCTTACGACTATGTATGCCATATTAGCACCATGAAAAGCACGTTAGTAGAATGTTGGATGCCTTACAACTCCTAACAACACCTTAAAATTCCCTAGTAAACCTAATGAATTCTTCGAAGTCCTTTGAACATCGTACGACAACTCAGGTGATGTTAAAGCTCAGTATGCGACACTAGCAACATGAAAAGCACGTTAGAATAATGTAGGACGCGTAACAACTCCTAAGAACACCTTACATCATTGTACGAAACTTTAAAACTCCATAATAAACCTAATGAATTCGCCCAAGTCATTTGAACATCGTTCGACAACTTAGGACATCTTACGACTCTGCATGCCATATTAACACCTTGAAAAGCACGTTAGTGTGATGTTGGACGCCTTACAACTCCTAACAACACCGTACGAAACATTAAAAATCCATAATAAACCAAATGAATTCGTACGAGTCTTTTGAACATCGTTCGTCATCTTAGGACATCTTACGTCTCCTTATGACACATTAGCAACTCGAAAAGAACGTTAGTATAATGTAGGATGCCTTACAGCCTCTATGAACACCTTACATCACCGTACGAAACGTTAAAACTCCATAATACACCTAATGAATTCGTCCGAGTCCTCTGAACGTCATACGGCAACTTAAGACATCTTACGACTATGTGTGCGATATTAGCACCATGAAAAGCACGTTTGCAGAATGCTGGATGCCTTACAACTCCTAACAACACCTTACAACACCGTACGAAACCTAAAAACTCCCTAATAAACCTAATGAATTCTTCGAAGTCCTTTGAACATCGTACGACAACTCAGGTGATGTTAAAGCTCAGTATGCGACACTAGCAACATGAAAAGCACGTTAGAATAATGTAGGACGTGTAACAACTCCTAAGATCACCTTACATCACAGTACGAAACTTTAAAACTCCATAATAAACCTAATGAATTAGCCCAAGTCCTTTGAACATCGTAAGACAACTTAGGACATCTTACGACTCTGCATGCCATATTAACACCTTGAAAAGCACGTTAGTGTGATGTTGGACGCCTTACAACTCCTAACAACACCGTACGAAACATTAAAAATCCATAATAAACCTAATGAATTCGTACGAGTCCTTTTAACATCGTACGACATCTTAGGACATCTTACGTCTCCTTATGTCACATTAGAAACTCGAAAAGAACGTTAGTATAATGTAGGATGCCTAACAGCGCCTATGAACACCTTACATCACCGTACGAAACCTTAAAACTCCATAATACACCTAATGAGCTCGTCCGAGTCCTTTGAACGTCATACGGCAACTTAAGACATCTTACGACTATGTACGCCATATTAGCACCATGAAAAGCACGTTAGTTGCATTTGGATGCCTTACAACTCCTAACAACACCGTACGGAACCTTAAAACTCCCTAATAAACCTAATGAATTCTTCGAAGTCCTTTGAACATCGTACGACAACTCAAGTGATGTTAAAGCTCAGTATGCGACACTAGAAACATGAAGAGCACGTTAGAATAATGTAGGACGCGTAACAACTCCTAAGAACACCTTACATCACCGTACGAAACTTTAAAACTCCATAATAAACCTAATGAATTCGCCCAAGTCCTTTGAACATCGTACGACAACTTAGGACATCTTACGACTCTGCATGCCATATTAACACCTTGAAAAGCACGTTAGTGTGATGTTGGACGCCTTACAACTCCTAACAACACCGTACGAAACATTAAAAATCCATAATAAACCTAATGAATTCGTACGAGTCCTTTGAACATCGTACGACATCTTAGGACATCTTACGTCTCCTTATGTCACATTAGAAACTCGAAAAGAACATTAGTATAATGTAGGATGCCTAACAACTCCTATGAACACCTTACATCACCGTACGAAACCTTAAAACTCCATAATACACCTAATGAGCTCGTCCGAGTCCTTTGAACGTCATACGGAAACTTAAGACATCTTACGTCTATGTACGCCATATTAGCACCATGAAAAGCACGTTAGTAGCATGTTGGATGCCTTACAACTCCTAACAACACCTTACAACACCGTACGGAACCTTAAAACTCCCTAATAAACCTAATGAATTCTTCGAAGTCCTTTGAACATCGTACGACAACTCAGGTGATGTTAAAGCTCAGTATGCGACACTAGCAACATGAAAAGCACGTTAGAATAATGTAGGACGTGTAACAACTCCTAAGATCACCTTACATCACAGTACGAAACTTTAAAACTCCATAATAAACCTAATGAATTAGCCCAAGTCCTTTGAACATCGTAAGACAACTTAGGACATCTTACGACTCTGCATGCCATATTAACACCTTGAAAAGCACGTTAGTGTGATGTTGGACGCCTTACAACTCCTAACAACACAGTACGAAACATTAAAAATCCATAATAAACCTAATGAATTCGTACGAGTCTTTTGAACATCGTACCACATCTTAGGACATCTTATGTCTCCTTATGTCACATTAGAAACTCGAAAAGAGCGTTAGTATAATGCAGGATGCCTAACAGCTCCTATGAACACCTTACATCACCGTACGAAACCTTAAAACTCCATAATACACCTAATGAATTCGTCCGAGTCCTTTGAACGTCATACGGCAACTTAAGACATCTTACGACTATGTATGCCATATTAGCACGATGAAAAGCACGTTAGTAGAATGTTGGATGCCTTACAACTCCTAACAACACCTTACAACACCGTACGAAACCTTAAAACTCCCTAATAAACCTAATGAATTCTTCGAAGTCCTTTGAACATCGTACGACAACTCAGGTGATGTTAAAGCTCAGTATGCGACACTAGAAACATGAAAAGCACGTTAGAATAATGTAGGACGCGTAACAACTCCTAAGAACACCTTACATCACCGTACAAAACTTTAAAACTCCATAATAAACCTAATGAATTCGCCCAAGTCCTTTGAACATCGTAAGACAACTTAGGACATCTTACGACTCTGCATGTCATATTAACACCTTGAAAAGCACGTTAGTGTGATGTTGGACGCCTTACAACTCCTAACAACACCGTACGAAACATTAAAAATCCATAATAAACCTAATGAATTCGTACGAGTCCTTTGAACATCGTACGACATCTTAGGACATCTTACGTCTCCTTATGTCACATTAGAAACTCGAAAAGAACGTTAGTATAATGTAGGATGCCTAACAGCGCCTATGAACACCTTACATCACCGTACGAAACCTTAAAACTCCATAATACACCTAATGAGCTCGTCCGAGTCCTTTGAACGTCATACGGCAACTTAAGACATCTTACGACTATGTACGCCATATTAGCACCATGAAAAGCACGTTAGTAGCATTTGGATGCCTTACAACTCCTAACAACACCGTACGGAACCTTAAAACTCCCTAATAAACCTAATGAATTCTTCGAAGTCCTTTGAACATCGTACGACAACTCAAGTGATGTTAAAGCTCAGTATGCGACACTAGAAACATGAAGAGCACGTTAGAATAATGTAGGACGCGTAACAACTCCTAAGAACACCTTACATCACCGTACGAAACATTAAAACTCCATAATAAACCTAATGAATTCGCCCAAGTCCTTTGAACATCGTACGACAACTTAGGACATCTTACGACTCTGCATGCCATATTAACACCTTGAAAAGCACGTTAGTGTGATGTTGGACGCCTTACAACTCCTAACAACACCGTACGAAACATTAAAAATCCATAATAAACCTAATGAATTCGTACGAGTCCTTTGAACATCGTACGACATCTTAGGACATCTTACGTCTCCTTATGTCACATTAGAAACTCGAAAAGAACATTAGTATAATGTAGGATGCCTAACAACTCCTATGAACACCTTACATCACCGTACGAAACCTTAAAACTCCATAATACACCTAATGAGCTCGTCCGAGTCCTTTGAACGTCATACGGAAACTTAAGACATCTTACGTCTATGTACGCCATATTAGCACCATGAAAAGCACGTTAGTAGCATGTTGGATGCCTTACAACTCCTAACAACACCTTACAACACCGTACGGAACCTTAAAAATCCCTAATAAACCTAATGAATTCTTCGAAGTCCTTTGAACATCGTACGACAACTCAGGTGATGTTAAAGCTCAGTATGCGACACTAGAAACATGAAGAGCACGTTAGAATAATGTAGGACGCGTAACAACTCCTAAGAACACCTTACATCACCGTACGAAACTTTAAAACTCCATAATAAACCTAATGAATTCGCCCAAGTCCTTTGAACATCGTACGACAACTTAGGACATCTTACGACTCTGCATGCCATATTAACACCTTGAAAAGCACGTTAGTGTGATGTTGGACGCCTTACAACTCCTAACAACACCGTACGAAACATTAAAAATCCATAATAAACCTAATGAATTCGTACGAGTCCTTTGAACATCGTACGACATCTTAGGACATCTTACGTCTCCTTATGTCACATTAGAAACTCGAAAAGAACGTTAGTATAATGTAGGATGCCTAACAGCTCCTATGAACACCTTACATCACCGTACGAAACCTTTAAACTCCGTAATACACCTAATGAATTCGTCCGAGTCCTTTGAACGTCATACGGCAACTTAAGACATCTTACGACTATGTACGCCATATTAGCACCATGAAAAGCACGTTAGTAGCATGTTGGATGCCTTACAACTCCTAACAACACCTTACAACACCGTACGGAACCTTAAAACTCCCTAATAAACCTAATGAATTCTTCGAAGTCCTTTGAACATCGTACGACAACTCAGGTGATGTTAAAGCTCAGTATGCGACACTAGAAACATGAAGAGCACGTTAGAATAATGTAGGACGCGTAACAACTCCTAAGAACACCTTACATCACCGTACGAAACTTTAAAACTCCATAATAAACCTAATGAATTCGCCCAAGTCCTTTGAACATCGTACGACAACTTAGGACATCTTACGACTCTGCATGCCATATTAACACCTTGAAAAGCACGTTAGTGTGATGTTGGACGCCTTACAACTCCTAACAACACCGTACGAAACATTAAAAATCCATAATAAACCTAATGAATTCGTACGAGTCCTTTGAACATCGTACGACATCTTAGGACATCTTACGTCTCCTTAAGTCACATTAGAAACTCGAAAAGAACGTTAGTATAATGTAGGATGCCTAACAGCTCCTATGAACACCTTACATCACCGTACGAAACCTTTAAACTCCGTAATACACCTAATGAATTCGTCCGAGTCCTTTGAACGTCATACGGCAACTTAAGACATCTTACGACTATGTATGCCAAATTAGCACCATGAAAAGCACGTTAGTAGAATGTTGGATGCCTTACAACTCCTAACAACACCTTACAACACCGTACGGAACCTTAAAACTCCCTAATAAACCTAATGAATTCTTCGAAGTCCTTTGAACATCGTACGACAACTCAGGTGATGTTAAAGCTCAGTATGCGACACTAGAAACATGAAAAGCACGTTAGAATAATGTCGGACGCGTAACAACTCCTAAGAACACCTTACATCACCCTACGAAACTTAAAAACTCCATAATAAACCTAATGAATTCGCCCGAGTCCTTTGAACATCGTACGACAACTTAGGACATCTTACGACTCTGTATGCCATATTAACACCTTGAAAAGCACGTTAGTTTGATGTTGGACGCCTTACAACTCCTAACAACACCGTACGAAACATTAAAAATCCATAATAAACCTAATGAATTCTTACGAGTCCTTTGAACATCGTAGGATATCTTAGGACATCTTACGCCTCCTTATGCCACATTAGCAACTCGAAAAGAACGTTAGTATAATGTAGGATGCCTTACAGCCTCTATGAACACCTTACATCACCGTACGAAACGTTAAAACTCCATAATACACCTAATGAATTCGTCCGAGTCCTTTGAACGTCATACGGCAACTTAATACATCTTACGACTATGTATGCCATATTAGCACCATGAAAAGCACGTTAGTAGATAGTTGGATGCCTTACAACTCCTAACAACACCTTACAACACCGTACGGAACCTTAAAACTCCCTAATAAACCTAATGAATTCTTCGAAGTCCTTTGAACATCGTACGACAACTCAGGTGATGTTAAAGCTCAGTATGCGACACTAGAAACATGAAAAGCACGTTAGAATAATGTCGGACGCGTAACAACTCCTAAGAACACCTTACATCACCCTACGAAACTTAAAAACTCCATAATAAACCTAATGAATTCGCCCGAGTCCTTTGAACATCGTACGACAACTTAGGACATCTTACGACTCTGTATGCCATATTAACACCTTGAAAAGCACGTTAGTTTAATGTTGGACGCCTTACAACTCCTAACAACACCGTACGAAACATTAAAAATCCATAATAAACCTAATGAATTCTTACGAGTCCTTTGAACATCCTAGGATATCTTAGGACATCTTACGCCTCCTTATGCCACATTAGCAACTCGAAAAGAACGTTAGTATAATGTAGGATGCCTTACAGCCTCTATGAACACCTTACATCACCGTACGAAACGTTAAAACTCCATAATACACCTAATGAATTCGTCCGAGTCCTTTGAACGTCATACGGCAACTTAAGACATCTTACGACTATGTATGCCATATTAGCACCATGAAAAGCACGTTAGTAGATAGTTGGATGCCTTACAACTCCTAACAACACCTTACAACACCGTACGGAACCTTAAAACTCCCTAATAAACCTAATGAATTCTTCGAAGTCCTTTGAACATCGTACGACAACTCAGGTGATGTTAAAGCTCAGTATGCGACACTAGAAACATGAAGAGCACGTTAGAATAATGTCGGACGCGTAACAACTCCTAAGAACACCTTACATCACCCTACGAAACTTAAAAACTCCATAATAAACCTAATGAATTCGCCCGAGTCCTTTGAACATCGTACGACAACTTAGGACATCTTACGACTCTGCATGCCATATTAACACCTTGAAAAGCACGTTAGTGTGATGTTGGACGCCTTACAACTCCTAACAACACCGTACGAAACATTAAAAATCCATAATAAACCTAATGAATTCGTACGAGTCCTTTGAACATCGTACGACATCTTAGGACATCTTACGTCTCCTTATGTCACATTAGAAACTCGAAAAGAACGTTAGTATAATGTAGGATGCCTAACAGCTCCTATGAACACCTTACATCACCGTACGAAACCTTTAAACTCCGTAATACACCTAATGAATTCGTCCGAGTCCTTTGAACGTCATACGGCAACTTAAGACATCTTACGACTATGTACGCCATATTAGCACCATGAAAAGCACGTTAGTAGCATGTTGGATGCCTTACAACTCCTAACAACACCTTACAACACCGTACGGAACCTTAAAACTCCCTAATAAACCTAATGAATTCTTCGAAGTCCTTTGAACATCGTACGACAACTCAGGTGATGTTAAAGCTCAGTATGCGACACTAGAAACATGAAGAGCACGTTAGAATAATGTAGGACGCGTAACAACTCCTAAGAACACCTTACATCACCGTACGAAACTTTAAAACTCCATAATAAACCTAATGAATTCGCCCAAGTCCTTTGAACATCGTACGACAACTTAGGACATCTTACGACTCTGCATGCCATATTAACACCTTGAAAAGCACGTTAGTGTGATGTTGGACGCCTTACAACTCCTAACAACACCGTACGAAACATTAAAAATCCATAATAAACCTAATGAATTCGTACGAGTCCTTTGAACATCGTACGACATCTTAGGACATCTTACGTCTCCTTAAGTCACATTAGAAACTCGAAAAGAACGTTAGTATAATGTAGGATGCCTAACAGCTCCTATGAACACCTTACATCACCGTACGAAACCTTTAAACTCCGTAATACACCTAATGAATTCGTCCGAGTCCTTTGAACGTCATACGGCAACTTAAGACATCTTACGACTATGTATGCCAAATTAGCACCATGAAAAGCACGTTAGTAGAATGTTGGATGCCTTACAACTCCTAACAACACCTTACAACACCGTACGGAACCTTAAAACTCCCTAATAAACCTAATGAATTCTTCGAAGTCCTTTGAACATCGTACGACAACTCAGGTGATGTTAAAGCTCAGTATGCGACACTAGAAACATGAAAAGCACGTTAGAATAATGTCGGACGCGTAACAACTCCTAAGAACACCTTACATCACCCTACGAAACTTAAAAACTCCATAATAAACCTAATGAATTCGCCCGAGTCCTTTGAACATCGTACGACAACTTAGGACATCTTACGACTCTGTATGCCATATTAACACCTTGAAAAGCACGTTAGTTTGATGTTGGACGCCTTACAACTCCTAACAACACCGTACGAAACATTAAAAATCCATAATAAACCTAATGAATTCTTACGAGTCCTTTGAACATCGTAGGATATCTTAGGACATCTTACGCCTCCTTATGCCACATTAGCAACTCGAAAAGAACGTTAGTATAATGTAGGATGCCTTACAGCCTCTATGAACACCTTACATCACCGTACGAAACGTTAAAACTCCATAATACACCTAATGAATTCGTCCGAGTCCTTTGAACGTCATACGGCAACTTAATACATCTTACGACTATGTATGCCATATTAGCACCATGAAAAGCACGTTAGTAGATAGTTGGATGCCTTACAACTCCTAACAACACCTTACAACACCGTACGGAACCTTAAAACTCCCTAATAAACCTAATGAATTCTTCGAAGTCCTTTGAACATCGTACGACAACTCAGGTGATGTTAAAGCTCAGTATGCGACACTAGAAACATGAAAAGCACGTTAGAATAATGTCGGACGCGTAACAACTCCTAAGAACACCTTACATCACCCTACGAAACTTAAAAACTCCATAATAAACCTAATGAATTCGCCCGAGTCCTTTGAACATCGTACGACAACTTAGGACATCTTACGACTCTGTATGCCATATTAACACCTTGAAAAGCACGTTAGTTTAATGTTGGACGCCTTACAACTCCTAACAACACCGTACGAAACATTAAAAATCCATAATAAACCTAATGAATTCTTACGAGTCCTTTGAACATCCTAGGATATCTTAGGACATCTTACGCCTCCTTATGCCACATTAGCAACTCGAAAAGAACGTTAGTATAATGTAGGATGCCTTACAGCCTCTATGAACACCTTACATCACCGTACGAAACGTTAAAACTCCATAATACACCTAATGAATTCGTCCGAGTCCTTTGAACGTCATACGGCAACTTAAGACATCTTACGACTATGTATGCCATATTAGCACCATGAAAAGCACGTTAGTAGATAGTTGGATGCCTTACAACTCCTAACAACACCTTACAACACCGTACGGAACCTTAAAACTCCCTAATAAACCTAATGAATTCTTCGAAGTCCTTTGAACATCGTACGACAACTCAGGTGATGTTAAAGCTCAGTATGCGACACTAGAAACATGAAAAGCACGTTAGAATAATGTCGGACGCGTAACAACTCCTAAGAACACCTTACATCACCCTACGAAACTTAAAAACTCCATAATAAACCTAATGAATTCGCCCGAGTCCTTTGAACATCGTACGACAACTTAGGACATCTTACGACTCTGCATGCCATATTAACACCTTGAAAAGCACGTTAGTGTGATGTTGGACGCCTTACAACTCCTAACAACACCGTACGAAACATTAAAAATCCATAATAAACCTAATGAATTCGTACGAGTCCTTTGAACATCGTACGACATCTTAGGACATCTTACGTCTCCTTATGTCACATTAGAAACTCGAAAAGAACGTTAGTATAATGTAGGATGCCTAACAGCTCCTATGAACACCTTACATCACCGTACGAAACCTTTAAACTCCGTAATACACCTAATGAATTCGTCCGAGTCCTTTGAACGTCATACGGCAACTTAAGACATCTTACGACTATGTACGCCATATTAGCACCATGAAAAGCACGTTAGTAGCATGTTGGATGCCTTACAACTCCTAACAACACCTTACAACACCGTACGGAACCTTAAAACTCCCTAATAAACCTAATGAATTCTTCGAAGTCCTTTGAACATCGTACGACAACTCAGGTGATGTTAAAGCTCAGTATGCGACACTAGAAACATGAAGAGCACGTTAGAATAATGTAGGACGCGTAACAACTCCTAAGAACACCTTACATCACCGTACGAAACTTTAAAACTCCATAATAAACCTAATGAATTCGCCCAAGTCCTTTGAACATCGTACGACAACTTAGGACATCTTACGACTCTGCATGCCATATTAACACCTTGAAAAGCACGTTAGTGTGATGTTGGACGCCTTACAACTCCTAACAACACCGTACGAAACATTAAAAATCCATAATAAACCTAATGAATTCGTACGAGTCCTTTGAACATCGTACGACATCTTAGGACATCTTACGTCTCCTTAAGTCACATTAGAAACTCGAAAAGAACGTTAGTATAATGTAGGATGCCTAACAGCTCCTATGAACACCTTACATCACCGTACGAAACCTTTAAACTCCGTAATACACCTAATGAATTCGTCCGAGTCCTTTGAACGTCATACGGCAACTTAAGACATCTTACGACTATGTACGCCATATTAGCACCATGAAAAGCACGTTAGTAGAATGTTGGATGCCTTACAACTCCTAACAACACCTTACAACACCGTACGGAACCTTAAAACTCCATAATAAACCTAATGAATTCTTCGAAGTCCTTTGAACATCGTACGACAACTCAGGTGATGTTAAAGCTCAGTATGCGACACTAGAAACATGAAAAGCACGTTAGAATAATGTCGGACGCGTAACAACTCCTAAGAACACCTTACATCACCCTACGAAACTTAAAAACTCCATAATAAACCTAATGAATTCGCCCGAGTCCTTTGAACATCGTACGACAACTTAGGACATCTTACGACTCTGTATGCCATATTAACACCTTGAAAAGCACGTTAGTTTGATGTTGGACGCCTTACAACTCCTAACAACACCGTACGAAACATTAAAAATCCATAATAAACCTAATGAATTCTTACGAGTCCTTTGAACATCGTAGGATATCTTAGGACATCTTACGCCTCCTTATGCCACATTAGCAACTCGAAAAGAACGTTAGTATAATGTAGGATGCCTTACAGCCTCTATGAACACCTTACATCACCGTACGAAACGTTAAAACTCCATAATACACCAAATGAATTCGTCCGAGTCCTTTGAACGTCATACGGCAACTTAAGACATCTTACGACTATGTATGCCATATTAGCACCATGAAAAGCACGTTAGTAGATAGTTGGATGCCTTACAACTCCTAACAACACCTTACAACACCGTACGGAACCTTAAAACTCCCTAATAAACCTAATGAATTCTTCGAAGTCCTTTGAACATCGTACGACAACTCAGGTGATGTTAAAGCTCAGTATGCGACACTAGAAACATGAAAAGCACGTTAGAATAATGTCGGACGCGTAACAACTCCTAAGAACACCTTACATCACCCTACGAAACTTAAAAACTCCATAATAAACCTAATGAATTCGCCCGAGTCCTTTGAACATCGTACGACAACTTAGGACATCTTACGACTCTGTATGCCATATTAACACCTTGAAAAGCACGTTAGTTTAATGTTGGACGCCTTACAACTCCTAACAACACCGTACGAAACATTAAAAATCCATAATAAACCTAATGAATTCTTACGAGTCCTTTGAACATCCTAGGATATCTTAGGACATCTTACGCCTCCTTATGCCACATTAGCAACTCGAAAAGAACGTTAGTATAATGTAGGATGCCTTACAGCCTCTATGAACACCTTACATCACCGTACGAAACGTTAAAACTCCATAATACACCTAATGAATTCGTCCGAGTCCTTTGAACGTCATACGGCAACTTAAGACATCTTACGACTATGTATGCCATATTAGCACCATGAAAAGCACGTTAGTAGATAGTTGGATGCCTTACAACTCCTAACAACACCTTACAACACCGTACGGAACCTTAAAACTCCCTAATAAACCTAATGAATTCTTCGAAGTCCTTTGAACATCGTACGACAACTCAGGTGATGTTAAAGCTCAGTATGCGACACTAGAAACATGAAGAGCACGTTAGAATAATGTAGGACGCGTAACAACTCCTAAGAACACCTTACATCACCGTACGAAACTTTAAAACTCCATAATAAACCTAATGAATTCGCCAAAGTCCTTTGAACATCGTACGACAACTTAGGACATTTTACGACTCTGCATGCCATATTAACACCTTGAAAAGCACGTTAGTGTGATGTTGGACGCCTTACAACTCCTAACAACACCGTACGAAACATTAAAAATCCATAATAAACCTAATGAATTCGTACGAGTCCTTTGAACATCGTACGACATCTTAGGACATCTTACGTCTCCTTATGTCACATTAGAAACTCGAAAAGAACGTTAGTATAATGTAGGATGCCTAACAGCTCCTATGAACACCTTACATCACCGTACGAAACCTTTAAACTCCGTAATACACCTAATGAATTCGTCCGAGTCCTTTGAACGTCATACGACAACTTAAGACATCTTACGACTATGTACGCCATATTAGCACCATGAAAAGCACGTTAGTAGCATGTTGGATGCCTTACAACTCCTAACAACACCTTACAACACCGTACGGAACCTTAAAACTCCCTAATAAACCTAATGAATTCTTCGAAGTCCTTTGAACATCGTACGACAACTCAGGTGATGTTAAAGCTCAGTATGCGACACTAGAAACATGAAGAGCACGTTAGAATAATGTAGGACGCGTAACAACTCCTAAGAACACCTTACATCACCGTACGAAACTTTAAAACTCCATAATAAACCTAATGAATTCGCCCAAGTCCTTTGAACATCGTACGACAACTTAGGACATCTTACGACTCTGCATGCCATATTAACACCTTGAAAAGCACGTTAGTGTGATGTTGGACGCCTTACAACTCCTAACAACACCGTACGAAACATTAAAAATCCATAATAAACCTAATGAATTCGTACGAGTCCTTTGAACATCGTACGACATCTTAGGACATCTTACGTCTCCTTATGTCACATTAGAAACTCGAAAAGAACGTTAGTATAATGTAGGATGCCTAACAGCTCCTATGAACACCTTACATCACCGTACGAAACCTTTAAACTCCGTAATACACCTAATGAATTCTTCCGAGTCCTTTGAACGTCATACGGCAACTTAAGACATCTTACGACTATGTATGCCAAATTAGCACCATGAAAAGCACGTTAGTAGAATGTTGGATGCCTTACAACTCCTAACAACACCTTACAACACCGTACGGAACCTTAAAACTCCCTAATAAACCTAATGAATTCTTCGAAGTCCTTTGAACATCGTACGACAACTCAGGTGATGTTAAAGCTCAGTATGCGACACTAGAAACATGAAAAGCACGTTAGAATAATGTCGGACGCGTAACAACTCCTAAGAACACCTTACATCACCCTACGAAACTTAAAAACTCCATAATAAACCTAATGAATTCGCCCGAGTCCTTTGAACATCGTACGACAACTTAGGACATCTTACGACTCTGCATGCCATATTAACACCTTGAAAAGCACGTTAGTTTGATGTTGGACGCCTTACAACTCCTAACAACACCGTACGAAACATTAAAAATCCATAATAAACCTAATGAATTCGTACGAGTCCTTTGAACATCGTAGGATATCTTAGGACATCTTACGCCTCCTTATGCCACATTAGCAACTCGAAAAGAACGTTAGTATAATGTAGGATGCCTTACAGCCTCTATGAACACCTTACATCACCGTACGAAACGTTAAAACTCCATAATACACCTAATGAATTCGTCCGAGTCCTTTGAACGTCATACGGCAACTTAAGACATCTTACGACTATGTATGCCAAATTAGCACCATGAAAAGCACGTTAGTAGAATGTTGGATGCCTTACAACTCCTAACAACACCTTACAACACCGTACGGAACCTTAAAACTCCCTAATAAACCTAATGAATTCTTCGAAGTCCTTTGAACATCGTACGACAACTCAGGTGATGTTAAAGCTCAGTATGCGACACTAGAAACATGAAGAGCACGTTAGAATAATGTAGGACGCGTAACAACTCCTAAGAACACCTTACATCACCGTATGAAACTTTAAAACTCCATAATAAACCTAATGAATTCGCCCAAGTCCTTTGAACATCGTACGACAACTTAGGACATCTTACGACTCTGCATGCCATATTAACACCTTGAAAAGCACGTTAGTGTGATGTTGGACGCCTTACAACTCCTAACAACACCGTACGAAACATTAAAAATCCATAATAAACCTAATGAATTCGTACGAGTCCTTTGAACATCGTACGACATCTTAGGACATCTTACGTCTCCTTATGTCACATTAGAAACTCGAAAAGAACGTTAGTATAATGTAGGATGCCTAACAGCTCCTATGAACACCTTACATCACCGTACGAAACCTTTAAACTCCGTAATACACCTAATGAATTCTTCCGAGTCCTTTGAACGTCATACGGCAACTTAAGACATCTTACGACTATGTATGCCAAATTAGCACCATGAAAAGCACGTTAGTAGAATGTTGGATGCCTTACAACTCCTAACAACACCTTACAACACCGTACGGAACCTTAAAACTCCCTAATAAACCTAATGAATTCTTCGAAGTCCTTTGAACATCGTACGACAACTCAGGTGATGTTAAAGCTCAGTATGCGACACTAGAAACATGAAAAGCACGTTAGAATAATGTCGGACGCGTAACAACTCCTAAGAACACCTTACATCACCCTACGAAACTTAAAAACTCCATAATAAACCTAATGAATTCGCCCGAGTCCTTTGAACATCGTACGACAACTTAGGACATCTTACGACTCTGCATGCCATATTAACACCTTGAAAAGCACGTTAGTTTGATGTTGGACGCCTTACAACTCCTAACAACACCGTACGAAACATTAAAAATCCATAATAAACCTAATGAATTCGTACGAGTCCTTTGAACATCGTAGGATATCTTAGGACATCTTACGCCTCCTTATGCCACATTAGCAACTCGAAAAGAACGTTAGTATAATGTAGGATGCCTTACAGCCTCTATGAACACCTTACATCACCGTACGAAACGTTAAAACTCCATAATACACCTAATGAATTCGTCCGAGTCCTTTGAACGTCATACGGCAACTTAAGACATCTTACGACTATGTATGCCAAATTAGCACCATGAAAAGCACGTTAGTAGAATGTTGGATGCCTTACAACTCCTAACAACACCTTACAACACCGTACGGAACCTTAAAACTCCCTAATAAACCTAATGAATTCTTCGAAGTCCTTTGAACATCGTACGACAACTCAGGTGATGTTAAAGCTCAGTATGCGACACTAGAAACATGAAAAGCACGTTAGAATAATGTCGGACGCGTAACAACTCCTAAGAACACCTTACATCACCCTACGAAACTTAAAAACTCCATAATAAACCTAATGAATTCGCCCGAGTCCTTTGAACATCGTACGACAACTTAGGACATCTTACGACTCTGTATGCCATATTAACACCTTGAAAAGCACGTTAGTTTGATGTTGGACGCCTTACAACTCCTAACAACACCGTACGAAACATTAAAAATCCATAATAAACCTAATGAATTCTTACGAGTCCTTTGAACATCGTAGGATATCTTAGGACATCTTACGCCTCCTTATGCCACATTAGCAACTCGAAAAGAACGTTAGTATAATGTAGGATGCCTTACAGCCTCTATGAACACCTTACATCACCGTACGAAACGTTAAAACTCCATAATACACCTAATGAATTCGTCCGAGTCCTTTGAACGTCATACGGCAACTTAAGACATCTTACGACTATGTATGCCATATTAGCACCATGAAAAGCACGTTAGTAGATAGTTGGATGCCTTACAACTCCTAACAACACCTTACAACACCGTACGGAACCTTAAAACTCCCTAATAAACCTAATGAATTCTTCGAAGTCCTTTGAACATCGTACGACAACTCAGGTGATGTTAAAGCTCAGTATGCGACACTAGCAATATGAAAAGCACGTTAGAATAATGTAGGACGCGTAACAACTCCTAAGAACACCTTACATCACCGTACGAAACTTTAAAACTCCATAATAAACCTAATGAATTCGCCCGAGTCCTTTGAACATCGTACGACAACTTAGGACATTTTACGACTCTGCATGCCATATTAACACCTTGAAAAGCACGTTAGTGTGATGTTGGACGCCTTACAACTCCTAACAACACCGTACGAAACATTAAAAATCCATAATAAACCTAATGAATTCGTACGAGTCCTTATGTCACATTAGAAACTCGAAAAGAACGTTAGTATAATGTAGGATGCCTAACAGCTCCTATGAACACCTTACATCACCGTACGAAACCTTTAAACTCCATAATACACCTAATGAATTCGTCCGAGTCCTTTGAACGTCATACGGCAACTTAAGACATCTTACGACTATGTATGCCAAATTAGCACCATGAAAAGCACGTTAGTAGAATGTTGGATGCCTTACAACTCCTAACAACACCTTACAACACCGTACGGAACCTTAAAACTCCCTAATAAACCTAATGAATTCTTCGAAGTCCTTTGAACATCGTACCACAACTCAGGTGATGTTAAAGCTCAGTATGCGACACTAGAAACATGAAAAGCACGTTAGAATAATGTCGGACGCGTAACAACTCCTAAGAACACCTTACATCACCCTACGAAACTTAAAAACTCCATAATAAACCTAATGAATTCGCCCGAGTCCTTTGAACATCGTACGACAACTTAGGACATCTTACGACTCTGTATGCCATATTAACACCTTGAAAAGCACGTTAGTTTAATGTTGGACGCCTTACAACTCCTAACAACACCGTACGAAACATTAAAAATCCATAATAAACCTAATGAATTCTTACGAGTCCTTTGAACATCGTAGGATATCTTAGGACATCTTACGCCTCCTTATGCCACATTAGCAACTCGAAAAGAACGTTAGTATAATGTAGGATGCCTTACAGCCTCTATGAACACCTTACATCACCGTACGAAACGTTAAAACTCCATAATACACCTAATGAATTCGTCCGAGTCCTTTGAACGTCATACGACAACTTAAGACATCTTACGACTATGTATGCCATATTAGCACCATGAAAAGCACGTTAGTAGAATGTTGGATGCCTTACAACTCCTAACAACACCTTACAACACCGTACGGAACCTTAAAACTCCCTAATAAACCTAATGAATTCTTCGAAGTCCTTTGAACATCGTACGACAACTCAGGTGTTGTTAAAGCTCAGTATGCGACACTAGAAACATGAAAAGCACGTTAGAATAATGTCGGACGCGTAACAACTCCTAAGAACACCTTACATCACCCTACGAAACTTAAAAACTCCATAATAAACCTAATGAATTCGCCCGAGTCCTTTGAACATCGTACGACAACTTAGGACATCTTACGACTCTGCATGCCATATTAACACCTTGAAAAGCACGTTAGTTTGATGTTGGACGCCTTACAACTCCTAACAACACCGTACGAAACATTAAAAATCCATAATAAACCTAATGAATTCGTACGAGTCCTTTGAACATCGTAGGATATCTTAGGACATCTTACGCCTCCTTATGCCACATTAGCAACTCGAAAAGAACGTTAGTATAATGTAGGATGCCTTACAGCCTCTATGAACACCTTACATCACCGTACGAAACGTTAAAACTCCATAATACACCTAATGAATTCGTCCGAGTCCTTTGAACGTCATACGGCAACTTAAGACATCTTACGACTATGTATGCCAAATTAGCACCATGAAAAGCACGTTAGTAGAATGTTGGATGCCTTACAACTCCTAACAACACCTTACAACACCGTACGGAACCTTAAAACTCCCTAATAAACCTTATGAATTCTTCGAAGTCCTTTGAACATCGTACGACAACTCAGGTGATGTTAAAGCTCAGTATGCGACACTAGAAACATGAAAAGCACGTTAGAATAATGTCGGACGCGTAACAACTCCTAAGAACACCTTACATCACCCTACGAAACTTAAAAACTCCATAATAAACCTAATGAATTCGCCCGAGTCCTTTGAACATCGTACGACAACTTAGGACATCTTACGACTCTGTATGCCATATTAACACCTTGAAAAGCACGTTAGTTTGATGTTGGACGCCTTACAACTCCTAACAACACCGTACGAAACATTAAAAATCCATAATAAACCTAATGAATTCTTACGAGTCCTTTGAACATCGTAGGATATCTTAGGACATCTTACGCCTCCTTATGCCACATTAGCAACTCGAAAAGAACGTTAGTATAATGTAGGATGCCTTACAGCCTCTATGAACACCTTACATCACCGTACGAAACGTTAAAACTCCATAATACACCTAATGAATTCGTCCGAGTCCTTTGAACGTCATACGGCAACTTAAGACATCTTACGACTATGTATGCCATATTAGCACCATGAAAAGCACGTTAGTAGATAGTTGGATGCCTTACAACTCCTAACAACACCTTACAACACCGTACGGAACCTTAAAACTCCCTAATAAACCTAATGAATTCTTCGAAGTCCTTTGAACATCGTACGACAACTCAAGTGATGTTAAAGCTCAGTATGCGACACTAGCAACATGAAAAGCACGTTAGAATAGTGTAGGACGCGTAACAACTCCTAAGAACACCTTACATCACCGTACGAAACTTTAAAACTCCATAATAAACCTAATGAATTCGCCAAAGTCCTTTGAACATCGTACGACAACTTAGGACAT
This sequence comes from Tagetes erecta, assembly GCA_030867185.1. NCBI lineage: Eukaryota > Viridiplantae > Streptophyta > Magnoliopsida > Asterales > Asteraceae > Tagetes > Tagetes erecta. Next base: position 38,621,963 of record CM061487.1, on the reverse strand, counting down.
CTTACGACTCTGCATGCCATATTAACACCTTGAAAAGCACGTTAGTGTGATGTTGGACGCCTTACAACTCCTAACAACACCGTACGAAACATTAAAAATCCATAATAAACCTAATGAATTCGTACGAGTCCTTTGAACATCGTACGACATCTTAGGACATCTTACGTCTCCTTATGTCACATTAGAAACTCGAAAAGAACGTTAGTATAATGTAGGATGCCTAACAGCTCCTATGAACACCTTACATCACCGTACGAAACCTTTAAACTCCATAATACACCTAATGAATTCGTCCGAGTCCTTTGAACGTCATACGGCAACTTAAGACATCTTACGACTATGTATGCCAAATTAGCACCATGAAAAGCACGTTAGTAGAATGTTGGATGCCTTACAACTCCTAACAACACCTTACAACACCGTACGGAACCTTAAAACTCCCTAATAAACCTAATGAATTCTTCGAAGTCCTTTGAACATCGTACGACAACTCAGGTGATGTTAAAGCTCAGTATGCGACACTAGAAACATGAAAAGCACGTTAGAATAATGTCGGACGCGTAACAACTCCTAAGAACACCTTACATCACCCTACAAAACTTAAAAACTCCATAATAAACCTAATGAATTCGCTCGAGTCCTTTGAACATCGTACGACAACTTAGGACATCTTACGACTCTGTATGCCATATTAACACCTTGAAAAGCACGTTAGTTTAATGTTGGACGCGTTACAACTCCTAACAACACCGTACGAAACATTAAAAATCCATAATAAACCTAATGAATTCTTACGAGTCCTTTGAACATCGTAGGATATCTTAGGACATCTTACGCCTCCTTATGCCACATTAGCAACTCGAAAAGAACGTTAGTATAATGTAGGATGCCTTACAGCCTCTATGAACACCTTACATCACCGTACGAAACGTTAAAACTCCATAATACACCTAATGAATTCGTCCGAGTCCTTTGAACGTCATACGGCAACTTAAGACATCTTACGACTATGTATGCCATATTAGCACCATGAAAAGCACGTTAGTAGATAGTTGGATGCCTTACAACTCCTAACAACACCTTACAACACCGTACGGATCCTTAAAACTCCCTAATAAACCTAATGAATTCTTCGAAGTCCTTTGAACATCGTACGACAACTCAAGTGATGTTAAAGCTCAGTATGCGACACTAGCAACATGAAAAGCACGTTAGAATAGTGTAGGACGCGTAACAACTCCTAAGAACACCTTACATCACCGTACGAAACTTTAAAACTCCATAATAAACCTAATGAATTCGCCAAAGTCCTTTGAACATCGTACGACAACTTAGGACATCTTACGACTCTGCATGCCATATTAACACCTTGAAAAGCACGTTAGTGTGATGTTGGACGCCTTACAACTCCTAACAACACCGTACGAAACATTAAAAATCCATAATAAACCTAATGAATTCGTACGAGTCCTTTGAACATCGTACGACATCTTAGGACATCTTACGTCTCCTTATGTCACATTAGAAACTCGAAAAGAACGTTAGTATAATGTAGGATGCCTAACAGCTCCTATGAACACCTTACATCACCGTACGAAACCTTTAAACTCCATAATACACCTAATGAATTCGTCCGAGTCCTTTGAACGTCATACGGCAACTTAAGACATCTTACGACTATGTATGCCAAATTAGCACCATGAAAAGCACGTTAGTAGAATGTTGGATGCCTTACAACTCCTAACAACACCTTACAACACCGTACGGAACCTTAAAACTCCCTAATAAACCTAATGAATTCTTCGAAGTCCTTTGAACATCGTACGACAACTCAGGTGATGTTAAAGCTCAGTATGCGACACTAGAAACATGAAAAGCACGTTAGAATAATGTCGGACGCGTAACAACTCCTAAGAACACCTTACATCACCCTACAAAACTTAAAAACTCCATAATAAACCTAATGAATTCGCTCGAGTCCTTTGAACATCGTACGACAACTTAGGACATCTTACGACTCTGTATGCCATATTAACACCTTGAAAAGCACGTTAGTTTAATGTTGGACGCGTTACAACTCCTAACAACACCGTACGAAACATTAAAAATCCATAATAAACCTAATGAATTCTTACGAGTCCTTTGAACATCGTAGGATATCTTAGGACATCTTACGCCTCCTTATGCCACATTAGCAACTCGAAAAGAACGTTAGTATAATGTAGGATGCCTTACAGCCTCTATGAACACCTTACATCACCGTACGAAACGTTAAAACTCCATAATACACCTAATGAATTCGTCCGAGTCCTTTGAACGTCATACGGCAACTTAAGACATCTTACGACTATGTATGCCATATTAGCACCATGAAAAGCACGTTAGTAGATAGTTGGATGCCTTACAACTCCTAACAACACCTTACAACACCGTACGGATCCTTAAAACTCCCTAATAAACCTAATGAATTCTTCGAAGTCCTTTGAACATCGTACGACAACTCAAGTGATGTTAAAGCTCAGTATGCGACACTAGCAACATGAAAAGCACGTTAGAATAGTGTAGGACGCGTAACAACTCCTAAGAACACCTTACATCACCGTACGAAACTTTAAAACTCCATAATAAACCTAATGAATTCGCCAAAGTCCTTTGAACATCGTACGACAACTTAGGACATCTTACGACTCTGCATGCCATATTAACACCTTGAAAAGCACGTTAGTGTGATGTTGGACGCCTTACAACTCCTAACAACACCGTACGAAACATTAAAAATCCATAATAAACCTAATGAATTCGTACGAGTCCTTTGAACATCGTACGACATCTTAGGACATCTTACGTCTCCTTATGTCACATTAGAAACTCGAAAAGAACGTTAGTATAATGTAGGATGCCTAACAGCTCCTATGAACACCTTACATCACCGTACGAAACCTTTAAACTCCATAATACACCTAATGAATTCGTCCGAGTCCTTTGAACGTCATACGGCAACTTAAGACATCTTACGACTATGTATGCCAAATTAGCACCATGAAAAGCACGTTAGTAGAATGTTGGATGCCTTACAACTCCTAACAACACCTTACAACACCGTACGGAACCTTAAAACTCCCTAATAAACCTAATGAATTCTTCGAAGTCCTTTGAACATCGTACGACAACTCAGGTGATGTTAAAGCTCAGTATGCGACACTAGAAACATGAAAAGCACGTTAGAATAATGTCGGACGCGTAACAACTCCTAAGAACACCTTACATCACCCTACAAAACTTAAAAACTCCATAATAAACCTAATGAATTCGCTCGAGTCCTTTGAACATCGTACGACAACTTAGGACATCTTACGACTCTGTATGCCATATTAACACCTTGAAAAGCACGTTAGTTTAATGTTGGACGCGTTACAACTCCTAACAACACCGTACGAAACATTAAAAATCCATAATAAACCTAATGAATTCTTACGAGTCCTTTGAACATCGTAGGATATCTTAGGACATCTTACGCCTCCTTATGCCACATTAGCAACTCGAAAAGAACGTTAGTATAATGTAGGATGCCTTACAGCCTCTATGAACACCTTACATCACCGTACGAAACGTTAAAACTCCATAATACACCTAATGAATTCGTCTGAGTCCTTTGAACGTCATACGGCAACTTAAGACATCTTACGACTATGTATGCCATATTAGCACCATGAAAAGGACGTTAGTAGAATGTTGGATGCCTTACAACTCCTAACAACACCTTACAACACCGTACGGAACCTTAAAACTCCCTAATAAACCTAATGAATTCTTCGAAGTCCTTTGAACATCGTACGACAACTCAGGTGATGTTAAAGCTCAGTATGCGACACTAGCAATATGAAAAGCACGTTAGAATAATGTAGGACGCGTAACAACTCCTAAGAACACCTTACATCACCGTACGAAACTTTAAAACTCCATAATAAACCTAATGAATTCGCCCGAGTCCTTTGAACATCGTACGACAACTTAGGACATTTTACGACTCTGCATGCCATATTAACACCTTGAAAAGCACGTTAGTGTGATGTTGGACGCCTTACAACTCCTAACAACACCGTACGAAACATTAAAAATCCATAATAAACCTAATGAATTCGTACGAGTCCTTATGTCACATTAGAAACTCGAAAAGAACGTTAGTATAATGTAGGATGCCTAACAGCTCCTATGAACACCTTACATCACCGTACGAAACCTTTAAACTCCATAATACACCTAATGAATTCGTCCGAGTCCTTTGAACGTCATACGGCAACTTAAGACATCTTACGACTATGTATGCCAAATTAGCACCATGAAAAGCACGTTAGTAGAATGTTGGATGCCTTACAACTCCTAACAACACCTTACAACACCGTACGGAACCTTAAAACTCCCTAATAAACCTAATGAATTCTTCGAAGTCCTTTGAACATCGTACGACAACTCAGGTGATGTTAAAGCTCAGTATGCGACACTAGAAACATGAAAAGCACGTTAGAATAATGTCGGACGCGTAACAACTCCTAAGAACACCTTACATCACCCTACGAAACTTAAAAACTCCATAATAAACCTAATGAATTCGCTCGAGTCCTTTGAACATCGTACGACAACTTAGGACATCTTACGACTCTGTATGCCATATTAACACCTTGAAAAGCACGTTAGTTTAATGTTGGACGCGTTACAACTCCTAACAACACCGTACGAAACATTAAAAATCCATAATAAACCTAATGAATTCTTACGAGTCCTTTGAACATCGTAGGATATCTTAGGACATCTTACGCCTCCTTATGCCACATTAGCAACTCGAAAAGAACGTTAGTATAATGTAGGATGCCTTACAGCCTCTATGAACACCTTACATCACCGTACGAAACGTTAAAACTCCATAATACACCTAATGAATTCGTCTGAGTCCTTTGAACGTCATACGGCAACTTAAGACATCTTACGACTATGTATGCCATATTAGCACCATGAAAAGGACGTTAGTAGAATGTTGGATGCCTTACAACTCCTAACAACACCTTACAACACCGTACGGAACCTTAAAACTCCCTAATAAACCTAATGAATTCTTCGAAGTCCTTTGAACATCGTACGACAACTCAGGTGATGTTAAAGCTCAGTATGCGACACTAGCAATATGAAAAGCACGTTAGAATAATGTAGGACGCGTAACAACTCCTAAGAACACCTTACATCACCGTACGAAACTTTAAAACTCCATAATAAACCTAATGAATTCGCCCGAGTCCTTTGAACATCGTACGACAACTTAGGACATTTTACGACTCTGCATGCCATATTAACACCTTGAAAAGCACGTTAGTGTGATGTTGGACGCCTTACAACTCCTAACAACACCGTACGAAACATTAAAAATCCATAATAAACCTAATGAATTCGTACGAGTCCTTATGTCACATTAGAAACTCGAAAAGAACGTTAGTATAATGTAGGATGCCTAACAGCTCCTATGAACACCTTACATCACCGTACGAAACCTTTAAACTCCATAATACACCTAATGAATTCGTCCGAGTCCTTTGAACGTCATACGGCAACTTAAGACATCTTACGACTATGTATGCCAAATTAGCACCATGAAAAGCACGTTAGTAGAATGTTGGATGCCTTACAACTCCTAACAACACCTTACAACACCGTACGGAACCTTAAAACTCCCTAATAAACCTAATGAATTCTTCGAAGTCCTTTGAACATCGTACGACAACTCAGGTGATGTTAAAGCTCAGTATGCGACACTAGAAACATGAAAAGCACGTTAGAATAATGTCGGACGCGTAACAACTCCTAAGAACACCTTACATCACCCTACGAAACTTAAAAACTCCATAATAAACCTAATGAATTCGCTCGAGTCCTTTGAACATCGTACGACAACTTAGGACATCTTACGACTCTGTATGCCATATTAACACCTTGAAAAGCACGTTAGTTTAATGTTGGACGCGTTACAACTCCTAACAACACCGTACGAAACATTAAAAATCCATAATAAACCTAATGAATTCTTACGAGTCCTTTGAACATCGTAGGATATCTTAGGACATCTTACGCCTCCTTATGCCACATTAGCAACTCGAAAAGAACGTTAGTATAATGTAGGATGCCTTACAGCCTCTATGAACACCTTACATCACCGTACGAAACGTTAAAACTCCATAATACACCTAATGAATTCGTCTGAGTCCTTTGAACGTCATACGGCAACTTAAGACATCTTACGACTATGTATGCCATATTAGCACCATGAAAAGGACGTTAGTAGAATGTTGGATGCCTTACAACTCCTAACAACACCTTACAACACCGTACGGAACCTTAAAACTCCCTAATAAACCTAATGAATTCTTCGAAGTCCTTTGAACATCGTACGACAACTCAGGTGATGTTAAAGCTCAGTATGCGACACTAGCAATATGAAAAGCACGTTAGAATAATGTAGGACGCGTAACAACTCCTAAGAACACCTTACATCACCGTACGAAACTTTAAAACTCCATAATAAACCTAATGAATTCGCCCGAGTCCTTTGAACATCGTACGACAACTTAGGACATTTTACGACTCTGCATGCCATATTAACACCTTGAAAAGCACGTTAGTGTGATGTTGGACGCCTTACAACTCCTAACAACACCGTACGAAACATTAAAAATCCATAATAAACCTAATGAATTCGTACGAGTCCTTATGTCACATTAGAAACTCGAAAAGAACGTTAGTATAATGTAGGATGCCTAACAGCTCCTATGAACACCTTACATCACCGTACGAAACCTTTAAACTCCATAATACACCTAATGAATTCGTCCGAGTCCTTTGAACGTCATACGGCAACTTAAGACATCTTACGACTATGTATGCCAAATTAGCACCATGAAAAGCACGTTAGTAGAATGTTGGATGCCTTACAACTCCTAACAACACCTTACAACACCGTACGGAACCTTAAAACTCCCTAATAAACCTAATGAATTCTTCGAAGTCCTTTGAACATCGTACGACAACTCAGGTGATGTTAAAGCTCAGTATGCGACACTAGAAACATGAAAAGCACGTTAGAATAATGTCGGACGCGTAACAACTCCTAAGAACACCTTACATCACCCTACGAAACTTAAAAACTCCATAATAAACCTAATGAATTCGCCCGAGTCCTTTGAACATCGTACGACAACTTAGGACATCTTACGACTCTGTATGCCATATTAACACCTTGAAAAGCACGTTAGTTTAATGTTGGACGCCTTACAACTCCTAACAACACCGTACGAAACATTAAAAATCCATAATAAACCTAATGAATTCTTACGAGTCCTTTGAACATCGTAGGATATCTTAGGACATCTTACGCCTCCTTATGCCACATTAGCAACTCGAAAAGAACGTTAGTATAATGTAGGATGCCTTACAGCCTCTATGAACACCTTACATCACCGTACGAAACGTTAAAACTCCATAATACACCTAATGAATTCGTCCGAGTCCTTTGAACGTCATACGACAACTTAAGACATCTTACGACTATGTATGCCATATTAGCACCATGAAAAGCACGTTAGTAGAATGTTGGATGCCTTACAACTCCTAACAACACCTTACAACACCGTACGGAACCTTAAAACTCCCTAATAAACCTAATGAATTCTTCTAAGTCCTTTGAACATCGTACGACAACTCAAGTGATGTTAAAGCTCAGTATGCGACACTAGCAATATGAAAAGCACGTTAGAATAATGTAGGACGCGTAACAACTCCTAAGAACACCTTACATCACCGTACGAAACTTTAAAACTCCATAATAAACCTAATGAATTCGCCCAAGTCCTTTGAACATCGTTCGACAACTTAGGACATCTTACGACTCTGCATGCTATATTAACACCTTGAAAAGCACGCTAGTGTGATGTTGGACGCCTTACAACTTCTAACAACACCGTACGAAACAGTAAAAATCCATAATAAACCTAATGAATTCGTACGAGTCCTTTGAACATCGTACGGCATCTTAGGACATCTTACGTGTCCTTATGTCACATTAGAAACTCGAAAAGAACGTTAGTATAATGTAGGATGCCTAACAGCTCCTATGAACACCTTACAACACCGTACGAAAGCTTAAAACTCCCTAATAAACCTAATAAATTCGTCGAAGTCCTTTGAACATCGTACAACAACTCAGGAGATGTTAAAGCTCAGTATTTGACACTAGAAACATGAAAAGCACGTTAGAATAATGTAGGACGAGTAACAACTCCGAAGAACACCTTTCATCACCCTACGAAACTTTAAAACTCCATAATAAACCTAATGAATTCGCCCGAGTCCTTTGAACATCGTACCACAACTTAGGACATCTTACGACTCTGCATGCCATATTACCACCTTGAAAAGCACGTTAGTGTGATGTTGGACGCCTTACAACTCCTAACAACACCTTAGCAACACCGTACGAAACATTAAAAATCCATAATAAACCTAATGAATTCATACGAGTACTTTGAACATCGTACGACATCTTACGTCTACTTATGACAAATTAGCAACTCCAAAAGAACGCTAGTATAATGTAGGATGCCTTACAGCCTCTATGAACACCTTACATAACCGTACGAAACGTTAAAACTCCATAATACACCTAATGAATTCGTCCGAGTCCTTTAAACGTCATACGGCAATATAAGACATCTTACGACTATGTATGCCATATTAGCACCATGAAAAGCACGTTAGTATAATGTTGGATGCCTTACAACTCCTAACAACACCATACAACATCGTACGAAACCTTAAAACTCAATACTAAACCTAATGAGTTCATCGAAGTCCTTTGAACATCGTACGACAACTCAGAAGATGTTAAAGCTCAGTATGCGACACTAGCAGCATGAAAAACACGTTAGAATAATGTAGGACGCGTAACAAATCCTAAGAACACCTTACATCACCGTCCGAAACTTTAAAACTCCATAATAAACCTAATGAGTTCGCCCGATTCCTTTGAACATCGTACGACAACTTAGGACATCTTACGACTCTAAATGCCATATTAGCACTTTGAAAAACACGTTAGTGTGATGTTGGACGCCTTAAAACTTCTAACAACACCGTACGACACATTAAAAATCCATAATAAACCTAATGAATTCGTACGAGTCCTTTGAACATCGTACGGCATCTTAGGACATCTTACGTCTCCTTATGTCACATTAGAAACTCGAAAAGAACGTTAGTATAATGTAGGATGCCTAACAGCTCCTATGAACACCTTACAACACCGTACGAAAGCTTAAAACTCCCTAATAAACCTAATAAATTCGTCGAAGTCCTTTGAACATCGTACAACAACTCAGGAGATGTTAAAGGTCAGTATGCGACACTAGAAACATGAAAAGCACATTAGAATAATGTAGGACGCGTAACAACTCCGAAGAACACCTTACATCACCCTAGCAATATGAAAAGCACGTTAGAATAATGTAGGACGCGTTACAACTCCTAAGAACACCTTACATCACCGTACGAAACTTTAAAACTCCAGAATAAACCTAATGAATTCGCCCAAGTCCTATGAACATCGTACGACAACTTAGGACATCTTACGACTCTGCATGCCATATTACCACCTTGAAAAGCACGTTAGTGTGATGTTGGACGCCTTACAACTCCTAACAACACCTTACAACACCGTACGAAACATTAAAAATCCATAATAAACCTAATGAATTCATACGAGTCCTTTGAACATCGTACGACATCTTACGTCTCCTTATGACAAATTAGCAACTCCAAAAGAACGTTAGTATAATGTAGGATGCCTTACAACCTCTATGAACACCTTACATAACCGTACGAAACGTTAAAACTCCATAATACACCTAATGAATTCGTCCGAGTCCTTTAAACGTCATACGGCAATATAAGACATCTTACGACTATGTATGCCATATTAGCACCATGAAAAGCACGTTAGTATAATGTTGGATGCCTTACAACTCCTAACAACACCATACAACATCGTACGAAACCTTAAAACTCAATACTAAACCTAATGAGTTCATCGAAGTCCTTTGAACATCGTACGACAACTCAGAAGATGTTAAAGCTCAGTATGCGACACTAGCAGCATGAAAAGCACGTTAGAATAATGTAGGACGCGTAACAAATCCTAAGAACACCTTACATCACCGTCCGAAACTTTAGAACTCCATAATAAACCTAATGAGTTCGCCCGATTCCTTTGAACATCGTACGACAACTTAGGACATCTTACGACTCTAAATGCCATATTAGCACCGTGAAAAACACGTTAGTGTGATGTTGGACGCCTTAAAACTTCTAACAACACCGTACGACACATTAAAAATCCATAATAAACCTAATGAATTCGTACGAGTCCTTTGAACATCGTACGGCATCTTAGGACATCTTACGTCTCCTTATGTCACATTAGAAACTCGAAAAGAACGTTAGTATAATGTAGGATGCCTAACAGCTCCTATGAACACCTTACAAGACCGTACGAAAGCTTAAAACTCCCTAATAAACCTAATAAATTCGTCGAAGTCCTTTGAACATCGTACAACAACTCAGGAGATGTTAAAGCTCAGTATGCGACACTAGAAACATGAAAAGCACGTTAGAATAATGTAGGACGCGTAACAACTCCGAAGAACACCTTACATCAACCTAGCAATATGAAAAGCACGTTAGAATAATGTAGGACGCGTTACAACTCCTAAGAACACCTTACATCACCGTACGAAACTTTAAAACTCCATAATAAACCTAATGAATTCGCCCAAGTCCTTTGAACATCGTACGACAACTTAGGACATCTTACGACTTTGCATGCCATATTACCACCTTGAAAAGCACGTTAGTGTGATGTTGGACGCCTTACAACTCCTAACAACACCTTACAACACCGTACGAAACATTAAAAATCCATAATAAACCTAATGAATTCATACGAGTCCTTTGAACATCGTACGACATCTTACGTCTCCTTATGACAAATTAGCAACTCCAAAAGAACGTTACTATAATGTAGGATGCCTTACAGCCTCTATGAACACCTTACATAACCGTACGAAACGTTAAAACTCCATAATACACCTAATGAATTCGTCCGAGTCCTTTAAACGTCATACGGCAATATAAGACATCTTACGACTATGTATGCCATATTAGCACCTTGAAAAGCACGTTAGTATAATGTTGGATGCCTTACAACTCCTAACAACACCATACAACATCGTACGAAACCTTAAAACTCAATACTAAACCTAATGAGTTCATCGAAGTCCTTTGAACATCGTACGACAACTCAGAAGATGTTAAAGCTCAGTATGCGACACTAGCAGCATGAAAAGCACGTTAGAATAATGTAGGACACGTAACCAATCCTAAGAACACCTTACATCATCGTCCGAAACTTTAAAACTCCATAATAAGCCTAATGAGTTCGCCCGATTCCTTTGAACATCGTACGACAACTTAGGACATCTTACGACTCTAAATGCCATATTAGCACCTTGAAAAACACGTTAGTGTGATGTTGGACGCCTTAAAACTTCTAACAACACCGTACGACACATTAAAAATCCATAATAAACCTAATGAATTCGTACGAGTCCTTTGAACATCGTACGGCATCTTAGGACATCTTACGTCTCCTTATGTCACATTAGAAACTCGAAAAGAACGTTAGTATAATGTAGGATGCCTAACAGCTCCTATGAACACCTTACAACACCGTACGAAAGCTTAAAACTCCCTAATAAACCTAATAAATTCGTCGAAGTCCTTTGAACATCGTACAACAACTCAGGAGATGTTAAAGCTCAGTATGCGACACTAGAAACATGAAAAGCACGTTAGAATAATGTAGGACGCGTGACAACTCCGAAGAACACCTTACATCACCCTAGCAATATGAAAAGCACGTTAGAATAATGTAGGACGCGTTACAACTCCTAAGAACACCTTACATCACCGTACGAAACTTTAAAACTCCATAATAAACCTAATGAATTCGCCCAAGTCCTTTGAACATCGTACGACAACTTAGGACATCTTACGACTTTGCATGCCATATTACCACCTTGAAAAGCACGTTAGTGTGATGTTGGACGCCTTACAACACCGTACGAAACATTAAAAATCCATAATAAACCTAATGAGTTCATACGAGTCCTTTGAACATCGTACGACATCTTACGTCTCCTTATGACAAATTAGCAACTCCAAAAGAACATTAGTATAATGTAGGATGCCTTACAGCCTCTATGAACACCTTACATCACCGTACGAAACGTTAAAACTCCATAATACACTAATGAATTCGTCTGAGTCCTTTAAACGTCATACGGCAATATAAGACATCTTACGACTATGTATGCCATATTAGCACCATGAAAAGCACGTTAGTATAATGTTGGATGCCTTACAACTCCTAACAACACCATACAACATCGTACGAAACCTTAAAACTCAATACTAAACCTAATGAGTTCATCGAAGTCCTTTGAACATCGTACGACAACTCAGAAGATGTTAAAGCTTAGTATGCGACACTAGCAGCATGAAAAGCACGTTAGAATAATGTAGGACGCGTAACAAATCCTAAGAACACCTTACATCACCGTCTGAAACTTTAAAACTCCATAATAAACCTAAAGAGTTCGCCCGATTCCTTTGAACATCGTACGACAACTTAGGACATCTTACGACTCTAAATGCCATATTAGCATCTTGAAAAACACGTTAGTGTGATGTTGGACGCCTTAAAACTTCTAACAACACCGTACGACACATTAAAAATCCATAATAAACCTAATGAATTCGTACGAGTCCTTTGAACATCATACGGCATCTTAGGACATCTTACGTCTCCTTATGTCACATTAGAAACTCGAAAAGAACGTTAGTATAATGTAGGATGCCTAACAGCTCCTATGAACACCTTACAACACTGTACGAAAGCTTAAAACTCACTAATAAACCTAATAAATTCGTCGAAGTCCTTTGAACATCGTACAACAACTCAGGAGATGTTAAAGCTCAGTATACGACACTAGAAACATGAAAAGCACGTTAGAATAATGTAGGACGCGTAACATCTCCGAAGAACACCTTACATCACCCTAGCAATATGAAAAGCACGTTAGAATAATGTAGGACGCGTTACAACTCCTAAGAACACCTTACATCACCGTACGAAACTTTAAAACTCCATAATAAACCTAATGAATTCGCCCAAGTCCTTTGAACATCGTACGACAACTTAGGACATCTTACGACTCTGCATGCCATATTACCACCTTGAAAAGCACGTTAGTGTGATGTTGGACGCCTTACAACTCCTAACAACACCTTACAACACCGTACGAAACATTAAAAATCCATAATAAACCTAATGAATTCATACGAGTCCTTTGAACATCGTACGACATCTTACGTCTCCTTATGACAAATTAGCAACTCCAAAAGAACGTTAGTATAATGTAGGATGCCTTACAGCCTCTATGAACACCTTACATCACCGTACGAAAAGTTAAAACTCCATAATACACCTAATGAATTCGTCCGAGTCCTTTAAACGTCATACGGTAATATAAGACATCTTACGACTATGTATGCCATATTAGCACCATGAAAAGCACGTTAGTATAATGTTGCATGCCTTACAACTCCTAACAACACCATACAACATCGTACGAAACCTTAAAACTCAATACTAAACCTAATGAGTTCATCGAAGTCCTTTGAACATCGTACGCCAACTCAGAAGATGTTAAAGCTCAGTATGCGACACTAGCAGCATGAAAAGCATGTTAGAATAATATAGGACGCGTAACAACTCCTAAGAACACCTTACATCATCGTCCGAAACTTTAAAACTCCATAATAAACCTAATGAGTTCGCCCGATTCCTTTGAACATCGTACGACAACTTAGGACATCTTACGACTCTATATGCCATATTAGCACCTTGAAAAACACGTTAGCGTGATGTTGGACGCCTTAAAACTTCTAACAACACCGTACGAAACATTAAAAATCCATAATAAACCTAATTAATTCGTACGAGTCCTTTGAACATCGTACGGCATCTTAGGACATCTTACGTCTCCTTATGTCACATTAGAAACTCGAAAAGAACCTTAGTATAATGTAGGATGCCTAACAGCTCCTATGAACACCTTACAACACTGTACGAAAGCTTAAAACTCCCTAACAATCCTAATAAATTCGTCGAAGTCCTTTGAACATCGTACAACAACTCAGGAGATGTTAAAGCTCAGTATGCGACACTAGAAACATGAAAAGCACGTTAGAATAATGTAGGACGCGTAACAACTCCGAAGAACACCTTACATCACCCGACGAAACTTTAAAACTCCATAATAAACATAATGAATTCGCCCGAGTCCTTTGAACATCGTACGACAACTTAGGACATCTTACGACTCTGTATGCCATATTAACACCTTGAAAAGCACGTTAGTTTGATGTTGGAAGCCTTACAACTCCTAACAACACCGTACGAAACATTAAAAATCCATAATAAACCTAATGAATTCGTATGAGTCCTTTGAACATCGTACGACATCTTAGGACATCTTACGTCTCCTTATTTCACATTAGAAACTCGAAAAGAACGTTAGTATAATGTAGGATGCCTAACAGCTCCTATGAACACCTTACATCACCGTACGAAACCTTAAAACTCCATAATACACCTAATGAATTCGTCCGTGTCCTTTGAACGTCATACGGCAACTTAAGACATCTTACGACTATGTATGCCATATTAGCACCATGAAAAGGACGTTAGTAGAATGTTGCATGCCTTACAACTCCTAACAACACCTTACAACAACGTACGAAAGCTTAAAACTCCCTAATAAACCAAATAAATTCGTCGAAGTCCTTTGAACATCGTACAACAACTCAGGAGATGTTAAAGCTCAGTATGCGACACTAGAAACATGAAAAGCACGTTAGAATAATATAGGACGCGTAACAACTCCGAAGAACACCTTACCTCACCGTACGAAACTTTAAAACTCAATAATAAACCTAATGAATTCACCCAAGTCCTTTGAACATCGTACGACAACTTAGGACATCTTACGACTCTGCATGCCATATTAACACCTTGAAAAGCACGTTAGTATGATGTTGGACGCTTTACAACTCCTAACAACACCTTACAACACCGTACGAAACATTAAAAATCCATAATAAACCTAATGAATTCATACGAGTCCTTTGAACATCGTACGACATCTTACGTCTCCTTATGACAAATTAGCAACTCCAAAAGAACGTTAGTATAATGTTGGATGCCTTACAGCCTCTATGAACACCTTACATCACCGTACGAAACGTTAAAACTCCATAATACACCTAATGAATTCGTCCGAGTCCTTTGAACGTCATACGACAATATAAGACATCTTACGACTATGTATGCCATATTAGCACCATGAAAAGCACGTTAGTATAATGTTGCATGCCTTACAACTCCTAACAACACCATACAACATCGTACGAAACCTTAAAACTCAATACTAAACCTAATGAGTTCATCGAAGTCCTTTGAACATCGTACGACAACTCAGAAGATGTTAAAGCTCAGTATGCGACACTAGCAGCATGAAAAGCATGTTAGAATAATGTAGGACGCGTAACAACTCCTAAGAACACCTTACATCACCGTCCGAAACTTTAAAACTCCATAATAAACCTAATGAGTTCCCCCGATTCCTTTGAACATCGTACGACAACTTAGGACATCTTACGACTCTATATGCCATATTAGCACCTTGAAAAACACGTTAGCGTGATGTTGGACGCCTTAAAACTTCTAACAACACCGTACGAAACATTAAAAATCCATAATAAACCTAATGAATTCTTACCA
Organism: Tagetes erecta; assembly: GCA_030867185.1. Taxonomy (NCBI): domain Eukaryota; kingdom Viridiplantae; phylum Streptophyta; class Magnoliopsida; order Asterales; family Asteraceae; genus Tagetes; species Tagetes erecta. The sequence continues at coordinate 38,605,966 of CM061487.1, read as the reverse complement.
GGCCTTTGAACATCGTACGACATCTTAGGACATCTTACGTCTCCTTATATCACATTAGAAACTAGAAAAGAACGTTAGTATAATGTAGGATGCCTAACAGCTCCTATGAACACCTTACAACACCGTACGAAAGCTTAAAACTCCCTAATAAACCTAATAAATTCGTCGAAGTCCTTTGAACATCGTACAACAACTCAGGAGATGTTAAAGCTCAGTATGCGACACTAGAAACATGAAAAGCACGTTAGAATAATGTAGGACACGTAACAACTCCAAAGAACACCTTACATCACCCTACGAAACTTTAAAACTCCATAATAAACCTAATGAATTCGCCCGAGTCCTTTGAACATCGTACGACAACTTTGGACATCTTACGACTCTGTATGCCATATTAACACCTTGAAAAGCATGTTACTTTGATGTTGGACGCCTTACAACTCCTAACAACACCGTACGAAACATTAAAAATCCATAATAAACCTAATGAATTCGTACGAGTCCTTAGAACATCGTACGACATCTTAGGACATCTTACGTCTCCTTATGTCACATTAGAAACTCGAAAAGAACGTTAGTATAATGTAGGATGCCTAACAGCTCCTATGAAAACCTTACATCACCGTACGAAACCTTAAAACTCCATAATACACCTAATGAATTCGTCCGTGTCCTTTGAACGTCATACGGCAACTTAAGACATCTTACGACTATGTATGCCATATTAGCACCATGAAAAGCACGTTAGTAGAATGTTGGATGCCTTACAACTCCTAACAACACCTTACAACACCGTACGAAAGCTTAAAACTCCCTAATAAACCTAATAAATTCGTCGAAGTCCTTTGAACATCGTACAACAACTTAGGAGATGTTAAAGCTCAGTATGCGACACTAGAAACATGAAAAGCACGTTAGAATAATGTAGGACGCGTAACAACTCCGAAGAACACCTTACATCACCCTACGAAACTTTAAAACTCCATAATAAACCTAATGAATTCGCCCGAGTCCTTTGAACATCGTACGACAACTTTGGACATCTTACGACTCTGTATGCTATATTAACACCTTGAAAAGCATGTTACTTTGATGTTGGACGCCTTACAACTCCTAACAACACCGTACGAAACATTAAAAATCCATAATAAACCTAATGAATTCGTACGAGTCCTTAGAACATCGTACGACATCTTAGGACATCTTACGTCTCCTTATGTCACATTAGAAACTCGAAAAGAACGTTAGTATAATGTAGGATGCCTAACAGCTCCTATGAACACCTTACATCACCGTACGAAACCTTAAAACTCCATAATACACCTAATGAATTCGTCCGTGTCCTTTGAACGTCATACGGCAACTTAAGACATCTTACGACTATGTATGCCATATTAGCACCATGAAAAGCACGTTAGTAGAATGTTGGATGCCTTACAACTCCTAACAACACCTTACAACACCGTACGAAAGCTTAAAACTCCCTAATAAACCTAATAAATTCGTCGAAGTCCTTTGAACATCGTACAACAACTTAGGAGATGTTAAAGCTCAGTATGCGACACTAGAAACATGAAAAGCACGTTAGAATAATGTAGGACGCGTAATAACTCCGAAGAACACCTTACATCACCCTACGAAACTTTAAAACTCCATAATAAACCTAATGAATTCGCCCGACTCCTTTGAACATCGTACGACAACTTAGGACATCTTACGACTCTGTATGCCATATTAACACCTTGAAAAGCACGTTAGTTTGATGGTGGACGCCTTATAACTCCTAACAACACCTTACAACACCGTACGAAACATTAAAAATCCATAATAAACCTAATGAATTCGTACGAGTCCTTAGAACATCGTACGACATCTTAGGACATCTTACGTCTCCTTATGTCACATTAGAAACTCGAAAAGAACGTTAGTATAATGTAGGATGCCTAACAGCTCCTATGAACACCTTACATCACCGTACGAAACCTTAAAACTCCATAATACACCTAATGAATTCGTACGTGTCCTTTGAACGTCATACGGCAACTTAAGACATCTTACGACTATGTATGCCATATTAGCACCATGAAAAGCACGTTAGTAGAATGTTGGATGCCTTACAACTCCTAACAACACCTTACAACACCGTACGAAAGCTTAAAACTCCCTAATAAACCTAATAAATTCGTCGAAGTCCTTTGAACATCGTACAACAACTTAGGAGATGTTAAAGCTCAGTATGCGACACTAGAAACATGAAAAGCACGTTAGAATAATGTAGGACGCGTAACAACTCCGAAGAACACCTTACATCACCCTACGAAACTTTAAAACTCCATAATAAACCTAATGAATTCGCCCGAGTCCTTTGAACATCGTACGACAACTTTGGACATCTTACGACTCTGTATGCTATATTAACACCTTGAAAAGCATGTTACTTTGATGTTGGACGCCTTACAACTCCTAACAACACCGTACGAAACATTAAAAATCCATAATAAACCTAATGAATTCGTACGAGTCCTTAGAACATCGTACGACATCTTAGGACATCTTACGTCTCCTTATGTCACATTAGAAACTCGAAAAGAACGTTAGTATAATGTAGGATGCCTAACAGCTCCTATGAACACCTTACATCACCGTACGAAACCTTAAAACTCCATAATACACCTAATGAATTCGTCCGTGTCCTTTGAACGTCATACGGCAACTTAAGACATCTTACGACTATGTATGCCATATTAGCACCATGAAAAGCACGTTAGTAGAATGTTGGATGCCTTACAACTCCTAACAACACCTTACAACACCGTACGAAAGCTTAAAACTCCCTAATAAACCTAATAAATTCGTCGAAGTCCTTTGAACATCGTACAACAACTTAGGAGATGTTAAAGCTCAGTATGCGACACTAGAAACATGAAAAGCACGTTAGAATAATGTAGGACGCGTAATAACTCCGAAGAACACCTTACATCACCCTACGAAACTTTAAAACTCCATAATAAACCTAATGAATTCGCCCGACTCCTTTGAACATCGTACGACAACTTAGGACATCTTACGACTCTGTATGCCATATTAACACCCTGAAAAGCACGTTAGTTTGATGGTGGACGCCTTACAACTCCTAACAACACCTTACAACACCGTACGAAACATTAAAAATCCATAATAAACCTAATGAATTCGTACGAGTCCTTAGAACATCGTACGACATCTTAGGACATCTTACGTCTCCTTATGTCACATTAGAAACTCGAAAAGAACGTTAGTATAATGTAGGATGCCTAACAGCTCCTATGAACACCTTACATCACCGTACGAAACCTTAAAACTCCATAATACACCTAATGAATTCGTCCGTGTCCTTTGAACGTCATACGGCAACTTAAGACATCTTACGACTATGTATGCCATATTAGCACCATGAAAAGCACGTTAGTAGAATGTTGGATGCCTTACAACTCCTAACAACACCTTACAACACCGTACGAAAGCTTAAAACTCCCTAATAAACCTAATAAATTCGTCGAAGTCCTTTGAACATCGTACAACAACTTAGGAGATGTTAAAGCTCAGTATGCGACACTAGAAACATGAAAAGCACGTTAGAATAATGTAGGACGCGTAACAACTCCGAAGAACACCTTACATCACCCTACGAAACTTTAAAACTCCATAATAAACCTAATGAATTCGCCCGAGTCCTTTGAACATCGTACGACAACTTTGGACATCTTACGACTCTGTATGCTATATTAACACCTTGAAAAGCATGTTACTTTGATGTTGGACGCCTTACAACTCCTAACAACACCGTACGAAACATTAAAAATCCATAATAAACCTAATGAATTCGTACGAGTCCTTAGAACATCGTACGACATCTTAGGACATCTTACGTCTCCTTATGTCACATTAGAAACTCGAAAAGAACGTTAGTATAATGTAGGATGCCTAACAGCTCCTATGAACACCTTACATCACCGTACGAAACCTTAAAACTCCATAATACACCTAATGAATTCGTCCGTGTCCTTTGAACGTCATACGGCAACTTAAGACATCTTACGACTATGTATGCCATATTAGCACCATGAAAAGCACGTTAGTAGAATGTTGGATGCCTTACAACTCCTAACAACACCTTACAACACCGTACGAAAGCTTAAAACTCCCTAATAAACCTAATAAATTCGTCGAAGTCCTTTGAACATCGTACAACAACTTAGGAGATGTTAAAGCTCAGTATGCGACACTAGAAACATGAAAAGCACGTTAGAATAATGTAGGACGCGTAACAACTCCGAAGAACACCTTACATCACCCTACGAAACTTTAAAACTCCATAATAAACCTAATGAATTCGCCCGAGTCCTTTGAACATCGTACGACAACTTTGGACATCTTACGACTCTGTATGCTATATTAACACCTTGAAAAGCATGTTACTTTGATGTTGGACGCCTTACAACTCCTAACAACACCGTACGAAACATTAAAAATCCATAATAAACCTAATGAATTCGTACGAGTCCTTAGAACATCGTACGACATCTTAGGACATCTTACGTCTCCTTATGTCACATTAGAAACTCGAAAAGAACGTTAGTATAATGTAGGATGCCTAACAGCTCCTATGAACACCTTACATCACCGTACGAAACCTTAAAACTCCATAATACACCTAATGAATTCGTCCGTGTCCTTTGAACGTCATACGGCAACTTAAGACATCTTACGACTATGTATGCCATATTAGCACCATGAAAAGCACGTTAGTAGAATGTTGGATGCCTTACAACTCCTAACAACACCTTACAACACCGTACGAAAGCTTAAAACTCCCTAATAAACCTAATAAATTCGTCGAAGTCCTTTGAACGTCGTACAACAACTTAGGAGATGTTAAAGCTCAGTATGCGACACTAGAAACATGAAAAGCACGTTAGAATAATGTAGGACGCGTAATAACTCCGAAGAACACCTTACATCACCCTACGAAACTTTAAAACTCCATAATAAACCTAATGAATTCGCCCGACTCCTTTGAACATCGTACGACAACTTAGGACATCTTACGACTCTGTATGCCATATTAACACCTTGAAAAGCACGTTAGTTTGATGGTGGACGCCTTACAACTCCTAACAACACCTTACAACACCGTACGAAACATTAAAAATCCATAATAAACCTAATGAATTCGTACGAGTCCTTAGAACATCGTACGACATCTTAGGACATCTTACGTCTCCTTATGTCACATTAGAAACTCGAAAAGAACGTTAGTATAATGTAGGATGCCTAACAGCTCCTATGAACACCTTACATCACCGTACGAAACCTTAAAACTCCATAATACACCTAATGAATTCGTCCGTGTCCTTTGAACGTCATACGGCAACTTAAGACATCTTACGACTATGTATGCCATATTAGCACCATGAAAAGCACGTTAGTAGAATGTTGGATGCCTTACAACTCCTAACAACACCTTACAACACCGTACGAAAGCTTAAAACTCCCTAATAAACCTAATAAATTCGTCGAAGTCCTTTGAACATCGTACAACAACTTAGGAGATGTTAAAGCTCAGTATGCGACACTAGAAACATGAAAAGCACGTTAGAATAATGTAGGACGCGTAACAACTCCGAAGAACACCTTACATCACCCTACGAAACTTTAAAACTCCATAATAAACCTAATGAATTCGCCCGAGTCCTTTGAACATCGTACGACAACTTTGGACATCTTACGACTCTGTATGCTATATTAACACCTTGAAAAGCATGTTACTTTGATGTTGGACGCCTTACAACTCCTAACAACACCGTACGAAACATTAAAAATCCATAATAAACCTAATGAATTCGTACGAGTCCTTAGAACATCGTACGACATCTTAGGACATCTTACGTCTCCTTATGTCACATTAGAAACTCGAAAAGAACGTTAGTATAATGTAGGATGCCTAACAGCTCCTATGAACACCTTACATCACCGTACGAAACCTTAAAACTCCATAATACACCTAATGAATTCGTCCGTGTCCTTTGAACGTCATACGGCAACTTAAGACATCTTACGACTATGTATGCCATATTAGCACCATGAAAAGCACGTTAGTAGAATGTTGGATGCCTTACAACTCCTAACAACACCTTACAACACCGTACGAAAGCTTAAAACTCCCTAATAAACCTAATAAATTCGTCGAAGTCCTTTGAACATCGTACAACAACTTAGGAGATGTTAAAGCTCAGTATGCGACACTAGAAACATGAAAAGCACGTTAGAATAATGTAGGACGCGTAATAACTCCGAAGAACACCTTACATCACCCTACGAAACTTTAAAACTCCATAATAAACCTAATGAATTCGCCCGACTCCTTTGAACATCGTACGACAACTTAGGACATCTTACGACTCTGTATGCCATATTAACACCTTGAAAAGCACGTTAGTTTGATGGTGGACGCCTTACAACTCCTAACAACACCTTACAACACCGTACGAAACATTAAAAATCCATAATAAACCTAATGAATTCGTACGAGTCCTTAGAACATCGTACGACATCTTAGGACATCTTACGTCTCCTTATGTCACATTAGAAACTCGAAAAGAACGTTAGTATAATGTAGGATGCCTAACAGCTCCTATGAACACCTTACATCACCGTACGAAACCTTAAAACTCCATAATACACCTAATGAATTCGTCCGTGTCCTTTGAACGTCATACGGCAACTTAAGACATCATACGACTATGTATGCCATATTAGCACCATGAAAAGCACGTTAGTAGAATGTTGGATGCCTTACAACTCCTAACAACACCTTACAACACCGTACGAAAGCTTAAAACTCCCTAATAAACCTAATAAATTCGTCGAAGTCCTTTGAACATCGTACAACAACTTAGGAGATGTTAAAGCTCAGTATGCGACACTAGAAACATGAAAAGCACGTTAGAATAATGTAGGACGCGTAACAACTCCGAAGAACACCTTACATCACCCTACGAAACTTTAAAACTCCATAATAAACCTAATGAATTCGCCCGAGTCCTTTGAACATCGTACGACAACTTAGGACATCTTACGACTCTGTATGCCATATTAACACCTTGAAAAGCACGTTAGTTTGATGGTGGACGCCTTATAATTCCTAACAACACCTTACAACACCGTACAAAACATTAAAAATCCACAATAAACCTAATGAATTCGTACGAGTCCTTAGAACATCGTACGACATCTTAGGACATCTTACGTCTCCTTATGTCACATTAGAAACTCGAAAAGAACGTTAGTATAATGTAGGATGCCTAACAGCTCCTATGAACACCTTACATCACCGTACGAAACCTTAAAACTCCATAATACACCTAATGAATTCGTCCGTGTCCTTTGAACGTCATACGGCAACTTAAGACATCTTACGACTATGTATGCCATATTAGCACCATGAAAAGCACGTTAGTAGAATGTTGGATGCCTTACAACTCCTAACAACACCTTACAACACCGTACGAAAGCTTAAAACTCCCTAATAAACCTAATAAATTCGTCGAAGTCCTTTGAACATCGTACAACAACTTAGGAGATGTTAAAGCTCAGTATGCGACACTAGAAACATGAAAAGCACGTTAGAATAATGTAGGACGCGTAACAACTCCGAAGAACACCTTACATCACCCTACGAAACTTTAAAACTCCATAATAAACCTAATGAATTCGCCCGACTCCTTTGAACATCGTACGACAACTTAGGACATCTTACGACTCTGTATGCCATATTAACACCTTGAAAAGCACGTTAGTTTGATGGTGGACGCCTTACAACTCCTAACAACACCTTACAACACCGTACGAAACATTAAAAATCCATAATAAACCTAATGAATTCGTACGAGTCCTTAGAACATCGTACGACATCTTAGGACATCTTACGTCTCCTTATGTCACATTAGAAACTCGAAAAGAACGTTAGTATAATGTAGGATGCCTAACAGCTCCTATGAACACCTTACATCACCGTACGAAACCTTAAAACTCCATAATACACCTAATGAATTCGTCCGTGTCCTTTGAACGTCATACGGCAACTTAAGACATCTTACGACTATGTATGCCATATTAGCACCATGAAAAGCACGTTAGTAGAATGTTGGATGCCTTACAACTCCTAACAACACCTTACAACACCGTACGAAAGCTTAAAACTCCCTAATAAACCTAATAAATTCGTCGAAGTCCTTTGAACATCGTACAACAACTTAGGAGATGTTAAAGCTCAGTATGCGACACTAGAAACATGAAAAGCACGTTAGAATAATGTAGGACGCGTAACAACTCCGAAGAACACCTTACATCACCCTACGAAACTTTAAAACTCCATAATAAACCTAATGAATTCGCCCGAGTCCTTTGAACATCGTACGACAACTTAGGACATCTTACGACTCTGTATGCCATATTAACACCTTGAAAAGCACGTTAGTTTGATGGTGGACGCCTTACAATTCCTAACAACACCTTACAACACCGTACGAAACATTAAAAATCCACAATAAACCTAATGAATTCGTACGAGTCCTTAGAACATCGTACGACATCTTAGGACATCTTACGTCTCCTTATGTCACATTAGAAACTCGAAAAGAACGTTAGTATAATGTAGGATGCCTAACAGCTCCTATGAACACCTTACATCACCGTACGAAACCTTAAAACTCCATAATACACCTAATGAATTCGTCTGTGTCCTTTGAACGTCATACGGCAACTTAAGACATCTTACGACTATGTATGCCATATTAGCACCATGAAAAGCACGTTAGTAGAATGTTGGATGCCTTACAACTCCTAACAACACCTTACAACACCGTACGAAAGCTTAAAACTCCCTAATAAACCTAATAAATTCGTCGAAGTCCTTTGAACATCGTACAACAACTTAGGAGATGTTAAAGCTCAGTATGCGACACTAGAAACATGAAAAGCACGTTAGAATAATGTAGGACGTGTAACAACTCCGAAGAACTCCTTACATCACCCTACGAAACTTTAAAACTCCATAATAAACCTAATGAATTCGCCCGACTCCTTTGAACATCGTACGACAACTTAGGACATCTTACGACTCTGTATGCCATATTAACACCTTGAAAAGCACGTTAGTTTGATGGTGGACGCCTTACAACTCCTAACAACACCTTACAACACCGTACGAATCATTAAAAATCCATAATAAACCTAATGAATTCGTACGAGTCCTTAGAACATCGTACGACATCTTAGGACATCTTACGTCTCCTTATGTCACATTAGAAACTCGAAAAGAACGTTAGTATAATGTAGGATGCCTAACAGCTCCTATGAACACCTTACATCACCGTACGAAACCTTAAAACTCCATAATACACCTAATGAATTCGTCTGTGTCCTTTGAACGTCATACGGCAACTTAAGACATCTTACGACTATGTATGCCATATTAGCACCATGAAAAGCACGTTAGTAGAATGTTGGATGCCTTACAACTCCTAACAACACCTTACAACACCGTACGAAAGCTTAAAACTCCCTAATAAACCTAATAAATTCGTCGAAGTCCTTTGAACATCGTACAACAACTTAGGAGATGTTAAAGCTCAGTATGCGACACTAGAAACATGAAAAGCACGTTAGAATAATGTAGGACGTGTAACAACTCCGAAGAACTCCTTACATCACCCTACGAAACTTTAAAACTCCATAATAAACCTAATGAATTCGCCCGACTCCTTTGAACATCGTACGACAACTTAGGACATCTTACGACTCTGTATGCCATATTAACACCTTGAAAAGCACGTTAGTTTGATGGTGGACGCCTTACAACTCCTAACAACACCTTACAACACCGTACGAATCATTAAAAATCCATAATAAACCTAATGAATTCGTACGAGTCCTTAGAACATCGTACGACATCTTAGGACATCTTACGTCTCCTTATGTCACATTAGAAACTCGAAAAGAACGTTAGTATAATGTAGGATGCCTAACAGCTCCTATGAACACCTTACATCACCGTACGAAACCTTAAAACTCCATAATACACCTAATGAATTCGTCCGTGTCCTTTGAACGTCATACGGCAACTTAAGACATCATACGACTATGTATGCCATATTAGCACCATGAAAAGCACGTTAGTAGAATGTTGGATGCCTTACAACTCCTAACAACACCTTACAACACCGTACGAAAGCTTAAAACTCCCTAATAAACCTAATAAATTCGTCGAAGTCCTTTGAACATCGTACAACAACTTAGGAGATGTTAAAGCTCAGTATGCGACACTAGAAACATGAAAAGCACGTTAGAATAATGTAGGACGCGTAACAACTCCGAAGAACACCTTACATCACCCTACGAAACTTTAAAACTCCATAATAAACCTAATGAATTCGCCCGAGTCCTTTGAACATCGTACGACAACTTAGGACATCTTACGACTCTGTATGCCATATTAACACCTTGAAAAGCACGTTAGTTTGATGGTGGACGCCTTATAATTCCTAACAACACCTTACAACACCGTACAAAACATTAAAAATCCACAATAAACCTAATGAATTCGTACGAGTCCTTAGAACATCGTACGACATCTTAGGACATCTTACGTCTCCTTATGTCACATTAGAAACTCGAAAAGAACGTTAGTATAATGTAGGATGCCTAACAGCTCCTATGAACACCTTACATCACCGTACGAAACCTTAAAACTCCATAATACACCTAATGAATTCGTCTGTGTCCTTTGAACGTCATACGGCAACTTAAGACATCTTACGACTATGTATGCCATATTAGCACCATGAAAAGCACGTTAGTAGAATGTTGGATGCCTTACAACTCCTAACAACACCTTACAACACCGTACGAAAGCTTAAAACTCCCTAATAAACCTAATAAATTCGTCGAAGTCCTTTGAACATCGTACAACAACTTAGGAGATGTTAAAGCTCAGTATGCGACACTAGAAACATGAAAAGCACGTTAGAATAATGTAGGACGTGTAACAACTCCGAAGAACTCCTTACATCACCCTACGAAACTTTAAAACTCCATAATAAACCTAATGAATTCGCCCGACTCCTTTGAACATCGTACGACAACTTAGGACATCTTACGACTCTGTATGCCATATTAACACCTTGAAAAGCACGTTAGTTTGATGGTGGACGCCTTACAACTCCTAACAACACCTTACAACACCGTACGAATCATTAAAAATCCATAATAAACCTAATGAATTCGTACGAGTCCTTAGAACATCGTACGACATCTTAGGACATCTTACGTCTCCTTATGTCACATTAGAAACTCGAAAAGAACGTTAGTATAATGTAGGATGCCTAACAGCTCCTATGAACACCTTACATCACCGTACGAAACCTTAAAACTCCATAATACACCTAATGAATTCGTCCGTGTCCTTTGAACGTCATACGGCAACTTAAGACATCTTACGACTATGTATGCCATATTAGCACCATGAAAAGCACGTTAGTAGAATGTTGGATGCCTTACAACTCCTAACAACACCTTACAACACCGTACGAAAGCTTAAAACTCCCTAATAAACCTAATAAATTCGTCGAAGTCCTTTGAACATCGTACAACAACTTAGGAGATGTTAAAGCTCAGTATGCGACACTAGAAACATGAAAAGCACGTTAGAATAATGTAGGACGCGTAACAACTCCGAAGAACACCTTACATCACCCTACGAAACTTTAAAACTCCATAATAAACCTAATGAATTCGCCCGACTCCTTTGAACATCGTACGACAACTTAGGACATCTTACGACTCTGTATGCCATATTAACACCTTGAAAAGCACGTTAGTTTGATGGTGGACGCCTTACAACTCCTAACAACACCTTACAACACCGTACGAATCATTAAAAATCCATAATAAACCTAATGAATTCGTACGAGTCCTTAGAACATCGTACGACATCTTAGGACATCTTACGTCTCCTTATGTCACATTAGAAACTCGAAAAGAACGTTAGTATAATGTAGGATGCCTAACAGCTCCTATGAACACCTTACATCACCGTACGAAACCTTAAAACTCCATAATACACCTAATGAATTCGTCCGTGTCCTTTGAACGTCATACGGCAACTTAAGACATCTTACGACTATGTATGCCATATTAGCACCATGAAAAGCACGTTAGTAGAATGTTGGATGCCTTACAACTCCTAACAACACCTTACAACACCGTACGAAAGCTTAAAACTCCCTAATAAACCTAATAAATTCGTCGAAGTCCTTTGAACATCGTACAACAACTTAGGAGATGTTAAAGCTCAGTATGCGACACTAGAAACATGAAAAGCACGTTAGAATAATGTAGGACGCGTAACAACTCCGAAGAACACCTTACATCACCCTACGAAACTTTAAAACTCCATAATAAACCTAATGAATTCGCCCGACTCCTTTGAACATCGTACGACAACTTAGGACATCTTACGACTCTGTATGCCATATTAACACCTTGAAAAGCACGTTAGTTTGATGGTGGACGCCTTACAACTCCTAACAACACCTTACAACACCGTACGAATCATTAAAAATCCATAATAAACCTAATGAATTCGTACGAGTCCTTAGAACATCGTACGACATCTTAGGACATCTTACGTCTCCTTATGTCACATTAGAAACTCGAAAAGAACGTTAGTATAATGTAGGATGCCTAACAGCTCCTATGAACACCTTACATCACCGTACGAAACCTTAAAACTCCATAATACACCTAATGAATTCGTCCGTGTCCTTTGAACGTCATACGGCAACTTAAGACATCTTACGACTATGTATGCCATATTAGCACCATGAAAAGCACGTTAGTAGAATGTTGGATGCCTTACAACTCCTAACAACACCTTACAACACCGTACGAAAGCTTAAAACTCCCTAATAAACCTAATAAATTCGTCGAAGTCCTTTGAACATCGTACAACAACTTAGGAGATGTTAAAGCTCAGTATGCGACACTAGAAACATGAAAAGCACGTTAGAATAATGTAGGACGCGTAACAACTCCGAAGAACACCTTACATCACCCTACGAAACTTTAAAACTCCATAATAAACCTAATGAATTCGCCCGAGTCCTTTGAACATCGTACGACAACTTAGGACATCTTACGACTCTGTATGCCATATTAACACCTTGAAAAGCACGTTAGTTTGATGGTGGACGCCTTACAACTCCTAACAACACCTTACAACACCGTACGAATCATTAAAAATCCATAATAAACCTAATGAATTCGTACGAGTCCTTAGAACATCGTACGACATCTTAGGACATCTTACGTCTCCTTATGTCACATTAGAAACTCGAAAAGAACGTTAGTATAATGTAGGATGCCTAACAGCTCCTATGAACACCTTACATCACCGTACGAAACCTTAAAACTCCATAATACACCTAATGAATTCGTCCGTGTCCTTTGAACGTCATACGGCAACTTAAGACATCTTACGACTATGTATGCCATATTAGCACCATGAAAAGCACGTTAGTAGAATGTTGGATGCCTTACAACTCCTAACAACACCTTACAACACCGTACGAAAGCTTAAAACTCCCTAATAAACCTAATAAATTCGTCGAAGTCCTTTGAACATCGTACAACAACTTAGGAGATGTTAAAGCTCAGTATGCGACACTAGAAACATGAAAAGCACGTTAGAATAATGTAGGACGCGTAACAACTCCGAAGAACACCTTACATCACCCTACGAAACTTTAAAACTCCATAATAAACCTAATGAATTCGCCCGACTCCTTTGAACATCGTACGACAACTTAGGACATCTTACGACTCTGTATGCCATATTAACACCTTGAAAAGCACGTTAGTTTGATGGTGGACGCCTTACAACTCCTAACAACACCTTACAACACCGTACGAATCATTAAAAATCCATAATAAACCTAATGAATTCGTACGAGTCCTTAGAACATCGTACGACATCTTAGGACATCTTACGTCTCCTTATGTCACATTAGAAACTCGAAAAGAACGTTAGTATAATGTAGGATGCCTAACAGCTCCTATGAACACCTTACATCACCGTACGAAACCTTAAAACTCCATAATACACCTAATGAATTCGTCCGTGTCCTTTGAACGTCATACGGCAACTTAAGACATCTTACGACTATGTATGCCATATTAGCACCATGAAAAGCACGTTAGTAGAATGTTGGATGCCTTACAACTCCTAACAACACCTTACAACACCGTACGAAAGCTTAAAACTCCCTAATAAACCTAATAAATTCGTCGAAGTCCTTTGAACATCGTACAACAACTTAGGAGATGTTAAAGCTCAGTATGCGACACTAGAAACATGAAAAGCACGTTAGAATAATGTAGGACGCGTAACAACTCCGAAGAACACCTTACATCACCCTACGAAACTTTAAAACTCCATAATAAACCTAATGAATTCGCCCGACTCCTTTGAACATCGTACGACAACTTAGGACATCTTACGACTCTGTATGCCATATTAACACCTTGAAAAGCACGTTAGTTTGATGGTGGACGCCTTACAACTCCTAACAACACCTTACAACACCGTACGAATCATTAAAAATCCATAATAAACCTAATGAATTCGTACGAGTCCTTAGAACATCGTACGACATCTTAGGACATCTTACGTCTCCTTATGTCACATTAGAAACTCGAAAAGAACGTTAGTATAATGTAGGATGCCTAACAGCTCCTATGAACACCTTACATCACCGTACGAAACCTTAAAACTCCATAATACACCTAATGAATTCGTCCGTGTCCTTTGAACGTCATACGGCAACTTAAGACATCTTACGACTATGTATGCCATATTAGCACCATGAAAAGCACGTTAGTAGAATGTTGGATGCCTTACAACTCCTAACAACACCTTACAACACCGTACGAAAGCTTAAAACTCCCTAATAAACCTAATAAATTCGTCGAAGTCCTTTGAACATCGTACAACAACTTAGGAGATGTTAAAGCTCAGTATGCGACACTAGAAACATGAAAAGCACGTTAGAATAATGTAGGACGCGTAACAACTCCGAAGAACACCTTACATCACCCTACGAAACTTTAAAACTCCATAATAAACCTAATGAATTCGCCCGACTCCTTTGAACATCGTACGACAACTTAGGACATCTTACGACTCTGTATGCCATATTAACACCTTGAAAAGCACGTTAGTTTGATGGTGGACGCCTTACAATTCCTAACAACACCTTACAACACCGTACGAAACATTAAAAATCCACAATAAACCTAATGAATTCGTACGAGTCCTTAGAACATCGTACGACATCTTAGGACATCTTACGTCTTCTTATGTCACATTAGAAACTCGAAAAGAACGTTAGTATAATGTAGGATGCCTAACAGCTCCTATGAACACCTTACATCACCGTACGAAACCTTAAAACTCCATAATACACCTAATGAATTCGTCCGTGTCCTTTGAACGTCATACGGCAACTTAAGACATCTTACGACTATGTATGCCATATTAGCACCATGAAAAGCACGTTAGTAGAATGTTGGATGCCTTACAACTCCTAACAACACCTTACAACACCGTACGAAAGCTTAAAACTCCCTAATAAACCTAATAAATTCGTCGAAGTCCTTTGAACATCGTACAACAACTTAGGAGATGTTAAAGCTCAGTATGCGACACTAGAAACATGAAAAGCACGTTAGAATAATGTAGGACGCGTAACAACTCCGAAGAACACCTTACATCACCCTACGAAACTTTAAAACTCCATAATAAACCTAATGAATTCGCCCGACTCCTTTGAACATCGTACGACAACTTAGGACATCTTACGACTCTGTATGCCATATTAACACCTTGAAAAGCACGTTAGTTTGATGGTGGACGCCTTACAACTCCTAACAACACCTTACAACACCGTACGAATCATTAAAAATCCATAATAAACCTAATGAATTCGTACGAGTCCTTAGAACATCGTACGACATCTTAGGACATCTTACGTCTCCTTATGTCACATTAGAAACTCGAAAAGAACGTTAGTATAATGTAGGATGCCTAACAGCTCCTATGAACACCTTACATCACCGTACGAAACCTTAAAACTCCATAATACACCTAATGAATTCGTCCGTGTCCTTTGAACGTCATACGGCAACTTAAGACATCTTACGACTATGTATGCCATATTAGCACCATGAAAAGCACGTTAGTAGAATGTTGGATGCCTTACAACTCCTAACAACACCTTACAACACCGTACGAAAGCTTAAAACTCCCTAATAAACCTAATAAATTCGTCGAAGTCCTTTGAACATCGTACAACAACTTAGGAGATGTTAAAGCTCAGTATGCGACACTAGAAACATGAAAAGCACGTTAGAATAATGTAGGACGCGTAACAACTCCGAAGAACACCTTACATCACCCTACGAAACTTTAAAACTCCATAATAAACCTAATGAATTCGCCCGAGTCCTTTGAACATCGTACGACAACTTAGGACATCTTACGACTCTGTATGCCATATTAACACCTTGAAAAGCACGTTAGTTTGATGGTGGACGCCTTACAATTCCTAACAACACCTTACAACACCGTACGAAACATTAAAAATCCACAATAAACCTAATGAATTCGTACGAGTCCTTAGAACATCGTACGACATCTTAGGACATCTTACGTCTCCTTATGTCACATTAGAAACTCGAAAAGAACGTTAGTATAATGTAGGATGCCTAACAGCTCCTATGAACACCTTACATCACCGTACGAAACCTTAAAACTCCATAATACACCTAATGAATTCGTCTGTGTCCTTTGAACGTCATACGGCAACTTAAGACATCTTACGACTATGTATGCCATATTAGCACCATGAAAAGCACGTTAGTAGAATGTTGGATGCCTTACAACTCCTAACAACACCTTACAACACCGTACGAAAGCTTAAAACTCCCTAATAAACCTAATAAATTCGTCGAAGTCCTTTGAACATCGTACAACAACTTAGGAGATGTTAAAGCTCAGTATGCGACACTAGAAACATGAAAAGCACGTTAGAATAATGTAGGACGCGTAACAACTCCGAAGAACACCTTACATCACCCTACGAAACTTTAAAACTCCATAATAAACCTAATGAATTCGCCCGAGTCCTTTGAACATCGTACGACAACTTAGGACATCTTACGACTCTGTATGCCATATTAACACCTTGAAAAGCACGTTAGTTTGATGGTGGACGCCTTACAACTCCTAACAACACCTTACAACACCGTACGAAACATTAAAAATCCATAATAAACCTAATGAATTCGTACGAGTCCTTAGAACATCGTACGACATCTTAGGACATCTTACGTCTCCTTATGTCACATTAGAAACTCGAAAAGAACGTTAGTATAATGTAGGATGCCTAACAGCTCCTATGAACACCTTACATCACCGTACGAAACCTTAAAACTCCATAATACACCTAATGAATTCGTCCGTGTCCTTTGAACGTCATACGGCAACTTAAGACATCTTACGACTATGTATGCCATATTAGCACCATGAAAAGCACGTTAGTAGAATGTTGGATGCCTTACAACTCCTAACAACACCTTACAACACCGTACGAAAGCTTAAAACTCCCTAATAAACCTAATAAATTCGTCGAAGTCCTTTGAACATCGTACAACAACTTAGGAGATGTTAAAGCTCAGTATGCGACACTAGAAACATGAAAAGCACGTTAGAATAATGTAGGACGCGTAACAACTCCGAAGAACACCTTACATCACCCTACGAAACTTTAAAACTCCATAATAAACCTAATGAATTCGCCCGAGTCCTTTGAACATCGTACGACAACTTAGGACATCTTACGACTCTGTATGCCATATTAACACCTTGAAAAGCACGTTAGTTTGATGGTGGACGCCTTACAATTCCTAACAACACCTTACAACACCGTACGAAACATTAAAAATCCACAATAAACCTAATGAATTCGTACGAGTCCTTAGAACATCGTACGACATCTTAGGACATCTTACGTCTCCTTATGTCACATTAGAAACTCGAAAAGAACGTTAGTATAATGTAGGATGCCTAACAGCTCCTATGAACACCTTACATCACCGTACGAAACCTTAAAACTCCATAATACACCTAATGAATTCGTCCGTGTCCTTTGAACGTCATACGGCAACTTAAGACATCTTACGACTATGTATGCCATATTAGCACCATGAAAAGCACGTTAGTAGAATGTTGGATGCCTTACAACTCCTAACAACACCTTACAACACCGTACGAAAGCTTAAAACTCCCTAATAAACCTAATAAATTCGTCGAAGTCCTTTGAACATCGTACAACAACTTAGGAGATGTTAAAGCTCAGTATGCGACACTAGAAACATGAAAAGCACGTTAGAATAATGTAGGACGCGTAACAACTCCGAAGAACACCTTACATCACCCTACGAAACTTTAAAACTCCATAATAAACCTAATGAATTCGCCCGAGTCCTTTGAACATCGTACGACAACTTAGGACATCTTACGACTCTGTATGCCATATTAACACCTTGAAAAGCACGTTAGTTTGATGGTGGACGCCTTACAACTCCTAACAACACCTTACAACACCGTACGAATCATTAAAAATCCATAATAAACCTAATGAATTCGTACGAGTCCTTAGAACATCGTACGACATCTTAGGACATCTTACGTCTCCTTATGTCACATTAGAAACTCGAAAAGAACGTTAGTATAATGTAGGATGCCTAACAGCTCCTATGAACACCTTACATCACCGTACGAAACCTTAAAACTCCATAATACACCTAATGAATTCGTCCGTGTCCTTTGAACGTCATACGGCAACTTAAGACATCTTACGACTATGTATGCCATATTAGCACCATGAAAAGCACGTTAGTAGAATGTTGGATGCCTTACAACTCCTAACAACACCTTACAACACCGTACGAAAGCTTAAAACTCCCTAATAAACCTAATAAATTCGTCGAAGTCCTTTGAACATCGTACAACAACTTAGGAGATGTTAAAGCTCAGTATGCGACACTAGAAACATGAAAAGCACGTTAGAATAATGTAGGACGCGTAACAACTCCGAAGAACACCTTACATCACCCTACGAAACTTTAAAACTCCATAATAAACCTAATGAATTCGCCCGACTCCTTTGAACATCGTACGACAACTTAGGACATCTTACGACTCTGTATGCCATATTAACACCTTGAAAAGCACGTTAGTTTGATGGTGGACGCCTTACAACTCCTAACAACACCTTACAACACCGTACGAATCATTAAAAATCCATAATAAACCTAATGAATTCGTACGAGTCCTTAGAACATCGTACGACATCTTAGGACATCTTACGTCTCCTTATGTCACATTAGAAACTCGAAAAGAACGTTAGTATAATGTAGGATGCCTAACAGCTCCTATGAACACCTTACATCACCGTACGAAACCTTAAAACTCCATAATACACCTAATGAATTCGTCCGTGTCCTTTGAACGTCATACGGCAACTTAAGACATCTTACGACTATGTATGCCATATTAGCACCATGAAAAGCACGTTAGTAGAATGTTGGATGCCTTACAACTCCTAACAACACCTTACAACACCGTACGAAAGCTTAAAACTCCCTAATAAACCTAATAAATTCGTCGAAGTCCTTTGAACATCGTACAACAACTTAGGAGATGTTAAAGCTCAGTATGCGACACTAGAAACATGAAAAGCACGTTAGAATAATGTAGGACGCGTAACAACTCCGAAGAACACCTTACATCACCCTACGAAACTTTAAAACTCCATAATAAACCTAATGAATTCGCCCGAGTCCTTTGAACATCGTACGACAACTTAGGACATCTTACGACTCTGTATGCCATATTAACACCTTGAAAAGCACGTTAGTTTGATGGTGGACGCCTTACAACTCCTAACAACACCTTACAACACCGTACGAATCATTAAAAATCCATAATAAACCTAATGAATTCGTACGAGTCCTTAGAACATCGTACGACATCTTAGGACATCTTACGTCTCCTTATGTCACATTAGAAACTCGAAAAGAACGTTAGTATAATGTAGGATGCCTAACAGCTCCTATGAACACCTTACATCACCGTACGAAACCTTAAAACTCCATAATACACCTAATGAATTCGTCCGTGTCCTTTGAACGTCATACGGCAACTTAAGACATCTTACGACTATGTATGCCATATTAGCACCATGAAAAGCACGTTAGTAGAATGTTGGATGCCTTACAACTCCTAACAACACCTTACAACACCGTACGAAAGCTTAAAACTCCCTAATAAACCTAATAAATTCGTCGAAGTCCTTTGAACATCGTACAACAACTTAGGAGATGTTAAAGCTCAGTATGCGACACTAGAAACATGAAAAGCACGTTAGAATAATGTAGGACGCGTAACAACTCCGAAGAACACCTTACATCACCCTACGAAACTTTAAAACTCCATAATAAACCTAATGAATTCGCCCGAGTCCTTTGAACATCGTACGACAACTTAGGACATCTTACGACTCTGT
Organism: Tagetes erecta; assembly: GCA_030867185.1. Taxonomy (NCBI): domain Eukaryota; kingdom Viridiplantae; phylum Streptophyta; class Magnoliopsida; order Asterales; family Asteraceae; genus Tagetes; species Tagetes erecta. The sequence goes on along the minus strand of CM061487.1, from coordinate 38,585,240 downwards.
ATGCCATATTAACACCTTGAAAAGCACGTTAGTTTGATGGTGGACGCCTTACAATTCCTAACAACACCTTACAACACCGTACGAAACATTAAAAATCCACAATAAACCTAATGAATTCGTACGAGTCCTTAGAACATCGTACGACATCTTAGGACATCTTACGTCTTCTTATGTCACATTAGAAACTCGAAAAGAACGTTAGTATAATGTAGGATGCCTAACAGCTCCTATGAACACCTTACATCACCGTACGAAACCTTAAAACTCCATAATACACCTAATGAATTCGTCCGTGTCCTTTGAACGTCATACGGCAACTTAAGACATCTTACGACTATGTATGCCATATTAGCACCATGAAAAGCACGTTAGTAGAATGTTGGATGCCTTACAACTCCTAACAACACCTTACAACACCGTACGAAAGCTTAAAACTCCCTAATAAACCTAATAAATTCGTCGAAGTCCTTTGAACATCGTACAACAACTTAGGAGATGTTAAAGCTCAGTATGCGACACTAGAAACATGAAAAGCACGTTAGAATAATGTAGGACGCGTAACAACTCCGAAGAACACCTTACATCACCCTACGAAACTTTAAAACTCCATAATAAACCTAATGAATTCGCCCGACTCCTTTGAACATCGTACGACAACTTAGGACATCTTACGACTCTGTATGCCATATTAACACCTTGAAAAGCACGTTAGTTTGATGGTGGACGCCTTACAACTCCTAACAACACCTTACAACACCGTACGAATCATTAAAAATCCATAATAAACCTAATGAATTCGTACGAGTCCTTAGAACATCGTACGACATCTTAGGACATCTTACGTCTCCTTATGTCACATTAGAAACTCGAAAAGAACGTTAGTATAATGTAGGATGCCTAACAGCTCCTATGAACACCTTACATCACCGTACGAAACCTTAAAACTCCATAATACACCTAATGAATTCGTCCGTGTCCTTTGAACGTCATACGGCAACTTAAGACATCTTACGACTATGTATGCCATATTAGCACCATGAAAAGCACGTTAGTAGAGTGTTGGATGCCTTACAACTCCTAACAACACCTTACAACACCGTACGAAAGCTTAAAACTCCCTAATAAACCTAATAAATTCGTCGAAGTCCTTTGAACATCGTACGACAACTTAGGAGATGTTAATGCTCAGTATGCGACACTAGCAATATGAAAAGCATGTTAGAATAATGTAGGACGCGTAACAACTCCTAAGAACACCTTACATCACCGTACGAAACTTTAAAACTCCATAATAAACCTAATGAATTCACCCAAGTCCTTTGAACATCGTACGACAACTTAGGACATCTTACGACTCTGCATGCCATATTAACACCTTGAAAAGCACGTTAGTGTGATGTTGGACGCCTTACAACTCCTAACAACACCTTACAACACCGTACGAAACATTAAAAATCCATAATAAACCTAATGAATTCATACGAGTCCTTTGAACATCGTACGACATCTTACGTCTCCTTATGACAAATTAGCAAATCCAAAAGAACGTTAGTATAATGTTGGATCCCTTACAACCTCTATGAACACCTTACATCACCGTATGAAACGTTAAAACTCCATAATACACCTAATGAATTCGTCCGAGTCCTTTGAACGTCATACGACAATATAAGACATCTTACGACTATGTATGCCATATTAGCACCATGAAAAGCACGTTAGTATAATGTTGCATGCCTTACAACTCCTAACAACACCATACAACATCGTACGAAACCTTAAAACTCAATACTAAACCTAATGAGTTCATCTAAGTCCTTTGAACATCGTACGACAACTCAGAAGATGTTAAAGCTCAGTATGCGACACTAGCAGCATGAAAAGCATGTTAGAATAATGTAGGACGCGTAACAACTCCTAAGAACACCTTACATCACCGTCCGAAACTTTAAAACTCCATAATAAACCTAATGAGTTCCCCCGATTCCTTTGAACATCGTACGACATCTTAGGACATCTTACGTCTCCTTATGTCACATTAGAAACTCGAAAAAAACGTTAGTATAATGTAGGATGCCTAACAGCTCCTATGAACACCTTACATCACCGTACGAAACCTTAAAACTCCATAATACACCTAATGAATTCGTCTGAGTCCTTTGAACGTCATACGGCAACTTAAGACATCTTACGACTATGTATGCCATATTAGCACCATGAAAAGCACGTTAGTAGAGTGTTGGATGCCTTACAACTCCTAACAACACCTTACAACACCGTACGAAACCTTAAAACTCCCTAATAAACCTAATGAATTCTTCGAAGTCCTTTGAACATCGTACGACAACTCAGGTGATGTTAATGCTCAGTATGCGACACTAGCAATATGAAAAGCACGTTAGAATAATGTAGGACGCGTAACAACTCCTAAGAACACCTTACATCACCGTACGAAACTTTAAAACTCCATAATAAACCTAATGAATTCACCCAAGTCCTTTGAACATCGTACGACAACTTAGGACATCTTACGACTCTGCATGCCATATTAACACCTTGAAAAGCACGTTAGTGTGATGTTGGACGCCTTACAACTCCTAACAACACCTTACAACACCGTACGAAACATTAAAAATCCATAATAAACCTAATGAATTCATACGAGTCCTTTGAACATCGTACGACATCTTACGTCTCCTTATGACAAATTAGCAACTCCAAAAGAACGTTAGTTTAATGTTGGATGCCTTACAACCTCTATGTACACCTTACATCACCGTATGAAACGTTAAAACTCCATAATACACCTAATGAATTCGTCCGAGTCCTTTGAACGTCATACGACAATATAAGACATCTTACGACTATGTATGCCGTATTAGCACCATGAAATGCACGTTAGTATAATGTTGCATGCCTTACAACTCCTAACAACACCATACAACATCGTACGAAACCTTAAAACTCAATACTAAACCTAATGAGTTCATCTAAGTCCTTTGAACATCGTACGACAACTCAGAAGATGTTAAAGCTCAGTATGCGACACTAGCAGCATGAAAAGCATGTTAGTATAATGTAGGACGCGTAACAACTCCTAAGAACACCTTACATCACCGTCCGAAACTTTAAAACTCCATAATAAACCTAATGAGTTCCCCCGATTCCTTTGAACATCGTACGACAACTTAGGACATCTTACGACTCTATATGCCATATTAGCACCTTGAAAAACACGTTAGCGTGATGTTGGACGCCTTAAAACTTCTAACAACACCGTACGAAACATTAAAAATCCATAATAAACCTAATGAATTCGTACGAGTCCTTTGAACATCGTACGACATCTTAGGACATCTTACGTCTCCTTATGTCACATTAGAAACTCGAAAAGAACGTTAGTATAATGTAGGATGCCTAACAGCTCCTATGAACACCTTACATCACCGTACGAAACCTTAAAACTCCATAATACACCTAATGAATTCGTCTGAGTCCTTTGAACGTCATACGGCAACTTAAGACATCTTACGACTATGTATGCCATATTAGCACCATGAAAAGCATGTTAGTAGAGTGTTGGATGCCTTACAACTCCTAACAACACCTTACAACACCGTACGAAACCTTAAAACTCCCTAATAAACCTAATGAATTCTTCGAAGTCCTTTGAACATCGTACGACAACTCAGGTGATGTTAATGCTCAGTATGCGACACTAGCAATATGAAAAGCATGTTAGAATAATGTAGGACGCGTAACAACTCCTAAGAACACCTTACATCACCGTACTAAACTTTAAAACTCCATAATAAACCTAATGAATTCACCCAAGTCCTTTGAACATCGTACGACAACTTAGGACATCTTACGACTCTGCATGCCATATTAACACCTTGAAAAGCACGTTAGTGTGATGTTGGACGCCTTACAACTCCTAACAACACCTTACAACACCGTACGAAACATTAAAAATCCATAATAAACCTAATGAATTCATACGAGTCCTTTGAACATTGTACGACATCTTACGTCTCCTTATGACAAATTAGCAACTCCAAAAGAACGTTAGTATAATGTTGGATGCCTTACAGCCTCTATGAACACCTTACATCACCGTATGAAACGTTAAAACTCCATAATACACCTAATGAATTCGTCCGAGTCCTTTGAACGTCATACGACAATATAAGACATCTTACGACTATGTATGCCATATTAGCACCTTGAAAAGCACGTTAGTATAATGTTGCATGCCTTACAACTCCTAACAACACCATACAACATCGTACGAAACCTTAAAACTCAATACTAAACCTAATGAGTTCATCGAAGTCCTTTGAACATCGTACGACAACTCAGAAGATGTTAAAGCTCAGTATGCGACACTAGCAGCATGAAAAGCATGTTAGAACAATGTAGGACGCGTAACAACTCCTAAGAACACCTTACATCACCGTCCGAAACTTTAAAACTCCATAATAAACCTAATGAGTTCCCGCGATTCCTTTGAACATCGTACGACAACTTAGGACATCTTACGACTCTATATGCCATATTAGCACCTTGAAAAACACGTTAGCGTGATGTTGGACGCCTTAAAACTTCTAACAACACCGTACGAAACATTAAAAATCCATAATAAACCTAATGAATTCTTACGAGTCCTTTGAACATCGTACGACATCCTAAGACATCTTACGTCTCCTTATATCACATTAGAAACTCGAAAAGAACGTTAGTATAATGTAGGATGCCTAACAGCTCCTATGAACACCTTACAACATTGTACGAAAGCTTAAAACTCCCTAATAAACCTAATAAATTCGTCGAAGTCCTTTGAACATCGTACAACAACTCAGGAGATGTTAAAGCTCAGTATGCGACACTAGAAACATGAAAAGCACGTTAGAATAATGTAGGACGCGTAACAACTCCGAAGAACACCTTACATCACCCTACGAAACTTTAAAACTCCATAATAAACCTAATGAATTCGCCCGAGTCCTTTGAACATCGTACGACAACTTTGGACATCTTACGACTCTGTATGCCATATTAACACCTTGAAAAGCACGTTAGTTTGATGTTGGACGCCTTACAACTCCTAACAACACCGTACGAAACATTAAAAATCCATAATAAACCTAATGAATTCGTACGAGTCCTTAGAACATCGTACGACATCTTAGGACATCTTACGTCTCCTTATGTCACATTAGAAACTCGAAAAGAACGTTAGTATAATGTAGGATGCCTAACAGCTTCTATGAACACCTTAAATCACCGTACGAAACCTTAAAACTCCATAATACACCTAATGAATTCGTCTGTGTCCTTTGAACGTCATACGGCAACTTAAGACATCTTACGACTATGTATGCCATATTAGCACCATGAAAAGCACGTTAGTAGAATGTTGGATGCCTTACAACTCCTAACAACACCTTACAACACCGTACGAAAGCTTAAAACTCCCTAATAAACCTAATAAATTCGTCGAAGTCCTTTGAACATCGTACAACAACTTAGGAGATGTTAAAGCTCAGTATGCGACACTAGAAACATGAAAAGCACGTTAGAATAATGTAGGACGCGTAACAACTCCGAAGAACACCTTACATCACCCTACGAAACTTTAAAACTCCATAATAAACCTAATGAATTCGCCCAAGTCCTTTGAACATCGTACGACAACTTAGGACATCTTACGACTCTGTATGCCATATTAACACCTTGAAAAGCACGTTAGTTTGATGGTGGACGCCTTACAACTCCTAACAACACCTTACAACACCGTACGAAACATTAAAAATCCATAATAAACCTAATGAATTCGTACAAGTCCTTTGAATATCGTACGACATCTTAGGACATCTTACGTCTCCTTATGTCACATTAGAAACTCGAAAAGAACGTTAGTATAATGTAGGATGCCTAACAGCTCCTATGAACACCTTACATCACAGTACGAAACCTTAAAACTCCATAATACACCTAATGAATTCGTCTGAGTCCTTTGAACGTCATACGGCAACTTAAGACATCTTACGACTATGTATGCCGTATTAGCACCATGAAAAGCACGTTAGTAGAGTGTTGGATGCCTTACAACTCCTAACAACACCTTACAACACCGTACTAAACCTTAAAACTCCCTAATAAACCTAATGAATTCTTCGAAGTCCTTTGAACATCGTACGACAACTCAGGTGATGTTAATGCTCAGTATGCGACACTAGCAATATGAAAAGCATGTTAGAATAATGTAGGACGCGTAACAACTCCTAAGAACACCTTACATCACCGTACGAAACTTTAAAACTCCATAATAAACCTAATGAATTCACCCAAGTCCTTTGAACATCGTACGACAACTTAGGACATCTTACGACTCTACATGCCATATTAACACCTTGAAAAGCACGTTAGTGTGATGTTGGACGCCTTACAACTCCTAACAACACCTTACAACACCGTACGAAACATTAAAAATCCATAATAAACCTAATGAATTCATACGAGTCCTTTGAACATCGTACGACATCTTACGTCTCCTTATGACAAATTAGCAACTCCAAAAGAACGTTAGTATAATGTTGGATGCCTTACAGCCTCTATGAACACCTTACATCACCGTATGAAACGTTAAAACTCCATAATACACCTAATGAATTCGTCCGAGTCCTTTGAACGTCATACGACAATATAAGACATCTTACGACTATGTATGCCATATTAGCACCATGAAAAGCACGTTAGTATAATGTTGCATGCCTTACAACTCCTAAAAACACCATACAACATCGTACGAAACCTTAAAACTCAATACTAAACCTAATGAGTTCATCGAAGTCCTTTGAACATCGTACGACAACTCAGAAGATGTTAAAGCTCAGTATGCGACACTAGCAGCATGAAAAGCATGTTAGAACAATGTAGGACGCGTAACAACTCCTAAGAACACCTTACATCACCGTCCGAAACTTTAAAACTCCATAATAAACCTAATGAGTTCCCGCGATTCCTTTGAACATCGTACGACAACTTAGGACATCTTACGACTCTATATGCCATATTAGCACCTTGAAAAACACGTTAGCGTGATGTTGGACGCCTTAAAACTTCTAACAACACCGTACGAAACATTAAAAATCCATAATAAACCTAATGAATTCTTACGAGTCCTTTGAACATCGTACGACATCCTAAGACATCTTACGTCTCCTTATATCACATTAGAAACTCGAAAAGAACGTTAGTATAATGTAGGATGCCTAACAGCTCCTATGAACACCTTACAACATTGTACGAAAGCTTAAAACTCCCTAATAAACCTAATAAATTCGTCGAAGTCCTTTGAACATCGTACAACAACTCAGGAGATGTTAAAGCTCAGTATGCGACACTAGAAACATGAAAAGCACGTTAGAATAATGTAGGACGCGTAACAACTCCGAAGAACACCTTACATCACCCTACGAAACTTTAAAACTCCATAATAAACCTAATGAATTCGCACGAGTCCTTTGAACATCGTACGACAACTTTGGACATCTTACGACTCTGTATGCCATATTAACACCTTGAAAAGCACGTTAGTTTGATGTTGGACGCCTTACAACTCCTAACAACACCGTACGAAACATTAAAAATCCATAATAAACCTAATGAATTCGTACGAGTCCTTAGAACATCGTACGACATCTTAGGACATCTTACGTCTCCTTATGTCACATTAGAAACTCGAAAAGAACGTTAGTATAATGTAGGATGCCTAACAGCTCCTATGAACACCTTACATCACCGTACGAAACCTTAAAACTCCATAATACACCTAATGAATTCGTCCGTGTCCTTTGAACGTCATACGGCAACTTAAGACATCTTACGACTATGTATGCCATATTAGCACCATGAAAAGCACGTTAGTAGAATGTTGGATGCCTTACAACTCCTAACAACACCTTACAACACCGTACGAAAGCTTAAAACTCCCTAATAAACCTAATAAATTCGTCGAAGTCCTTTGAACATCGTACAACAACTTAGGAGATGTTAAAGCTCAGTATGCGACACTAGAAACATGAAAAGCACGTTAGAATAATGTAGGACGCGTAACAACTCCGAAGAACACCTTACATCACCCTACGAAACTTTAAAACTCCATAATAAACCTAATGAATTCGCCCGAGTCCTTTGAACATCGTACGACAACTTAGGACATCTTACGACTCTGTATGCCATATTAACACCTTGAAAAGCACGTTAGTTTGATGGTGGACGCCTTACAATTCCTAACAACACCTTACAACACCGTACGAAACATTAAAAATCCACAATAAACCTAATGAATTCGTACGAGTCCTTTGAACATCGTACGACATCTTAGGACATCTTACGTCTCCTTATGTCACATTAGAAACTCGAAAATAACGTTAGTATAATGTAGGATGCCTAACAGCTCCTATGAACACCTTACATCACCGTAAGAAACCTTAAAACTCCATAATACACCTAATGAATTCGTCTGAGTCCTTTGAACATCATACGGCAACTTAAGACATCTTACGACTATGTATGCCATATTAGCACCATGAAAAGCACGTTAGTAGAGTGTTGGATGCCTTACAACTCCTAACAACACCTTACAACACCGTACGAAACCTTAAAACTCCCTAATAAACCTAATGAATTCTTCGAAGTCCTTTGAACATCGTACGACAACTCAGGTGATGTTAATGCTCAGTATGCGACACTAGCAATATGAAAAGCATGTTAGAATAATGTAGGACGCGTAACAACTCCTAAGAACACCTTACATCACCGTACGAAACTTTAAAACTCCATAATAAACCTAATGAATTCACCCAAGTCCTTTGAACATCGTACGACAACTTAGGACATCTTACGACTCTGCATGCCATATTAACACCTTGAAAAGCACGTTAGTGTGATGTTGGACGCCTTACAACTCCTAACAACACCTTACAACACCGTACGAAACATTAAAAATCCATAATTAACCTAATGAATTCATACGAGTCCTTTGAACATCGTACGACATCTTACGTCTCCTTATGACAAATTAGCAAATCCAAAAGAACGTTAGTATAATGTTGGATGCCTTACAACCTCTATGAACACCTTACATCACCGTATGAAACGTTAAAACTCCATAATACACCTAATGAATTCGTCCGAGTCCTTTGAACGTCATACGACAATATAAGACATCTTACGACTATGTATGCCATATTAGCACCATGAAAAGCACGTTAGTATAATGTTGCATGCCTTACAACTCCTAACAACACCATACAACATCGTACGAAACCTTAAAACTCAATACTAAACCTAATGAGTTCATCTAAGTCCTTTGAACATCGTACGACAACTCAGAAGATGTTAAAGCTCAGTATGCGACACTAGCAGCATGAAAAGCATGTTAGAATAATGTAGGACGCGTAACAACTCCTAAGAACACCTTACATCACCGTCCGAAACTTTAAAACTCCATAATAAACCTAATGAGTTCCCCCGATTCCTTTGAACATCGTACGACATCTTAGGACATCTAACGTCTCCTTATGTCACATTAGAAACTCGAAAAAAACGTTAGTATAATGTAGGATGCCTAACAGCTCCTATGAACACCTTACATCACCGTACGAAACCTTAAAACTCCATAATACACCTAATGAATTCGTCTGAGTCCTTTGAACGTCATACGGCAACTTAAGACATCTTACGACTATGTATGCCATATTAGCACCATGAAAAGCACGTTAGTAGAGTGTTGGATGCCTTACAACTCCTAACAACACCTTACAACACCGTACGAAACCTTAAAACTCCCTAATAAACCTAATGAATTCTTCGAAGTCCTTTGAACATCGTACGACAACTCAGGTGATGTTAATGCTCAGTATGCGACACTAGCAATATGAAAAGCACGTTAGAATAATGTAGGACGCGTAACAACTCCTAAGAACACCTTACATCACCGTACGAAACTTTAAAACTCCATAATAAACCTAATGAATTCACCCAAGTCCTTTGAACATCGTACGACAACTTAGGACATCTTACGACTCTGCATGCCATATTAACACCTTGAAAAGCACGTTAGTGTGATGTTGGACGCCTTACAACTCCTAACAACACCTTACAACACCGTACGAAACATTAAAAATCCATAATAAACCTAATGAATTCATACGAGTCCTTTGAACATCGTACGACATCTTACGTCTCCTTATGACAAATTAGCAACTCCAAAAGAACGTTAGTTTAATGTTGGATGCCTTACAACCTCTATGTACACCTTACATCACCGTATGAAACGTTAAAACTCCATAATACACCTAATGAATTCGTCCGAGTCCTTTGAACGTCATACGACAATATAAGACATCTTACGACTATGTATGCCGTATTAGCACCATGAAATGCACGTTAGTATAATGTTGCATGCCTTACAACTCCTAACAACACCATACAACATCGTACGAAACCTTAAAACTCAATACTAAACCTAATGAGTTCATCTAAGTCCTTTGAACATCGTACGACAACTCAGAAGATGTTAAAGCTCAGTATGCGACACTAGCAGCATGAAAAGCATGTTAGTATAATGTAGGACGCGTAACAACTCCTAAGAACACCTTACATCACCGTCCGAAACTTTAAAACTCCATAATAAACCTAATGAGTTCCCCCGATTCCTTTGAACATCGTACGACAACTTAGGACATCTTACGACTCTATATGCCATATTAGCACCTTGAAAAACACGTTAGCGTGATGTTGGACGCCTTAAAACTTCTAACAACACCGTACGAAACATTAAAAATCCATAATAAACCTAATGAATTCGTACGAGTCCTTTGAACATCGTACGACATCTTAGGACATCTTACGTCTCCTTATGTCACATTAGAAACTCGAAAAGAACGTTAGTATAATGTAGGATGCCTAACAGCTCCTATGAACACCTTACATCACCGTACGAAACCTTAAAACTCCATAATACACCTAATGAATTCGTCTGAGTCCTTTGAACGTCATACGGCAACTTAAGACATCTTACGACTATGTATGCCATATTAGCACCATGAAAAGCATGTTAGTAGAGTGTTGGATGCCTTACAACTCCTAACAACACCTTACAACACCGTACGAAACCTTAAAACTCCCTAATAAACCTAATGAATTCTTCGAAGTCCTTTGAACATCGTACGACAACTCAGGTGATGTTAATGCTCAGTATGCGACACTAGCAATATGAAAAGCATGTTAGAATAATGTAGGACGCGTAACAACTCCTAAGAACACCTTACATCACCGTACTAAACTTTAAAACTCCATAATAAACCTAATGAATTCACCCAAGTCCTTTGAACATCGTATGACAACTTAGGACATCTTACGACTCTGCATGCCATATTAACACCTTGAAAAGCACGTTAGTGTGATGTTGGACGCCTTACAACTCCTAACAACACCTTACAACACCGTACGAAACATTAAAAATCCATAATAAACCTAATGAATTCATACGAGTCCTTTGAACATCGTACGACATCTTACGTCTCCTTATGACAAATTAGCAACTCCAAAAGAACGTTAGTATAATGTTGGATGCCTTACAGCCTCTATGAACACCTTACATCACCGTATGAAACGTTAAAACTCCATAATACACCTAATGAATTCGTCCGAGTCCTTTGAACGTCATACGACAATATAAGACATCTTACGACTATGTATGCCATATTAGCACCATGAAAAGCACGTTAGTATAATGTTGCATGCCTTACAACTCCTAACAACACCATACAACATCGTACGAAACCTTAAAACTCAATACTAAACCTAATGAGTTCATCGAAGTCCTTTGAACATCGTACGACAACTCAGAAGATGTTAAAGCTCAGTATGCGACACTAGCAGCATGAAAAGCATGTTAGAACAATGTAGGACGCGTAACAACTCCTAAGAACACCTTACATCACCGTCCGAAACTTTAAAACTCCATAATAAACCTAATGAGTTCCCGCGATTCCTTTGAACATCGTACGACAACTTAGGACATCTTACGACTCTATATGCCATATTAGCACCTTGAAAAACACGTTAGCGTGATGTTGGACGCCTTAAAACTTCTAACAACACCGTACGAAACATTAAAAATCCATAATAAACCTAATGAATTCTTACGAGTCCTTTGAACATCGTACGACATCCTAAGACATCTTACGTCTCCTTATATCACATTAGAAACTCGAAAAGAACGTTAGTATAATGTAGGATGCCTAACAGCTCCTATGAACACCTTACAACATTGTACGAAAGCTTAAAACTCCCTAATAAACCTAATAAATTCGTCGAAGTCCTTTGAACATCGTACAACAACTCAGGAGATGTTAAAGCTCAGTATGCGACACTAGAAACATGAAAAGCACGTTAGAATAATGTAGGACGCGTAACAACTCCGAAGAACACCTTACATCACCCTACGAAACTTTAAAACTCCATAATAAACCTAATGAATTCGCCCGAGTCCTTTGAACATCGTACGACAACTTTGGACATCTTACGACTCTGTATGCCATATTAACACCTTGAAAAGCACGTTAGTTTGATGTTGGACGCCTTACAACTCCTAACAACACCGTACGAAACATTAAAAATCCATAATAAACCTAATGAATTCGTACGAGTCCTTAGAACATCGTACGACATCTTAGGACATCTTACGTCTCCTTATGTCACATTAGAAACTCGAAAAGAACGTTAGTATAATGTAGGATGCCTAACAGCTTCTATGAACACCTTACATCACCGTACGAAACCTTAAAACTCCATAATACACCTAATGAATTCGTCTGTGTCCTTTGAACGTCATACGGCAACTTAAGACATCTTACGACTATGTATGCCATATTAGCACCATGAAAAGCACGTTAGTAGAATGTTGGATGCCTTACAACTCCTAACAACACCTTACAACACCGTACGAAAGCTTAAAACTCCCTAATAAACCTAATAAATTCGTCGAAGTCCTTTGAACATCGTACAACAACTTAGGAGATGTTAAAGCTCAGTATGCGACACTAGAAACATGAAAAGCACGTTAGAATAATGTAGGACGCGTAACAACTCCGAAGAACACCTTACATCACCGTACGAAACTTTAAAACTCCATAATAAACCTAATGAATTCACCCAAGTCCTTTGAACATCGTACGACAACTTAGGACATCTTACGACTCTACATGCCATATTAACACCTTGAAAAGCACGTTAGTGTGATGTTGGACGCCTTACAACTCCTAACAACACCTTACAACACCGTACGAAACATTAAAAATCCATAATAAACCTAATGAATTCATACGAGTCCTTTGAACATCGTACGACATCTTACGTCTCCTTATGACAAATTAGCAACTCCAAAAGAACGTTAGTATAATGTTGGATGCCTTACAGCCTCTATGAACACCTTACATCACCGTATGAAACGTTAAAACTCCATAATACACCTAATGAATTCGTCCGAGTCCTTTGAACGTCATACGACAATATAAGACATCTTACGACTATGTATGCCATATTAGCACCATGAAAAGCACGTTAGTATAATGTTGCATGCCTTACAACTCCTAACAACACCATACAACATCGTACGAAACCTTAAAACTCAATACTAAACCTAATGAGTTCATCGAAGTCCTTTGAACATCGTACGACAACTCAGAAGATGTTAAAGCTCAGTATGCGACACTAGCAGCATGAAAAGCATGTTAGAACAATGTAGGACGCGTAACAACTCCTAAGAACACCTTACATCACCGTCCGAAACTTTAAAACTCCATAATAAACCTAATGAGTTCCCGCGATTCCTTTGAACATCGTACGACAACTTAGGACATCTTACGATTCTATATGCCATATTAGCACCTTGAAAAACACGTTAGCGTGATGTTGGACGCCTTAAAACTTCTAACAACACCGTACGAAACATTAAAAATCCATAATAAACCTAATGAATTCTTACAAGTCCTTTGAACATCGTACGACATCCTAAGACATCTTACGTCTCCTTATATCACATTAGAAACTCGAAAAGAACGTTAGTATAATGTAGGATGCCTAACAGCTCCTATGAACACCTTACAACATTGTACGAAAGCTTAAAACTCCCTAATAAACCTAATAAATTCGTCGAAGTCCTTTGAACATCGTACAACAACTCAGGAGATGTTAAAGCTCAGTATGCGACACTAGAAACATGAAAAGCACGTTAGAATAATGTAGGACGCGTAACAACTCCGAAGAACACCTTACATCACCCTACGAAACTTTAAAACTCCATAATAAACCTAATGAATTCGCACGAGTCCTTTGAACATCGTACGACAACTTTGGACATCTTACGACTCTGTATGCCATATTAACACCTTGAAAAGCACGTTAGTTTGATGTTGGACGCCTTACAACTCCTAACAACACCGTACGAAACATTAAAAATCCATAATAAACCTAATGAATTCGTACGAGTCCTTAGAACATCGTACGACATCTTAGGACATCTTACGTCTCCTTATGTCACATTAGAAACTCGAAAAGAACGTTAGTATAATGTAGGATGCCTAACAGCTCCTATGAACACCTTACATCACCGTACGAAACCTTAAAACTCCATAATACACCTAATGAATTCGTCCGTGTCCTTTGAACGTCATACGGCAACTTAAGACATCTTACGACTATGTATGCCATATTAGCACCATGAAAAGCACGTTAGTAGAATGTTGGATGCCTTACAACTCCTAACAACACCTTACAACACCGTACGAAAGCTTAAAACTCCCTAATAAACCTAATAAATTCGTCGAAGTCCTTTGAACATCGTACAACAACTTAGGAGATGTTAAAGCTCAGTATGCGACACTAGAAACATGAAAAGCACGTTAGAATAATGTAGGACGTGTAACAACTCCGAAGAACACCTTACATCACCCTACGAAACTTTAAAACTCCATAATAAACCTAATGAATTCGCCCAAGTCCTTTGAACATCGTACGACAACTTAGGACATCTTACGACTCTGTATGCCATATTAACACCTTGAAAAGCACGTTAGTTTGATGGTGGACGCCTTACAACTCCTAACAACACCTTACAACACCGTACGAAACATTAAAAATCCATAATAAACCTAATGAATTCGTACGAGTCCTTTGAATATCGTACGACATCTTAGGACATCTTACGTCTCCTTATGTCACATTAGAAACTCGAAAAGAACGTTAGTATAATGTAGGATGCCTAACAGCTCCTATGAACACCTTACATCACAGTACGAAACCTTAAAACTCCATAATACACCTAATGAATTCGTCTGAGTCCTTTGAACGTCATACGGCAACTTAAGACATCTTACGACTATGTATGCCGTATTAGCACCATGAAAAGCACGTTAGTAGAGTATTGGATGCCTTACAACTCCTAACAACACCTTACAACACCGTACTAAACCTTAAAACTCCCTAATAAACCTAATGAATTCTTCGAAGTCCTTTGAACATCGTACGACAACTCAGGTGATGTTAATGCTCAGTATGCGACACTAGCAATATGAAAAGCATGTTAGAATAATGTAGGACGCGTAACAACTCCTAAGAACACCTTACATCACCGTACGAAACTTTAAAACTCCATAATAAACCTAATGAATTCACCCAAGTCCTTTGAACATCGTACGACAACTTAGGACATCTTACGACTCTGCATGCCATATTAACACCTTGAAAAGCACGTTAGTGTGATGTTGGACGCCTTACAACTCCTAACAACACCTTACAACACCGTACGAAACATTAAAAATCCATAATAAACCTAATGAATTCATACGAGTCCTTTGAACATCGTACGACATCTTACGTCTCCTTATGACAAATTAGCAACTCCAAAAGAACGTTAGTATAATGTTGGATGCCTTACAGCCTCTATGAACACCTTACATCACCGTATGAAACGTTAAAACTCCATAATACACCTAATGAATTCGTCCGAGTCCTTTGAACGTCATACGACAATATAAGACATCTTACGACTATGTATGCCATATTAGCACCATGAAAAGCACGTTAGTATAATGTTGCATGCCTTACAACTCCTAACAACACCATACAACATCGTACGAAACCTTAAAACTCAATACTAAACCTAATGAGTTCATCGAAGTCCTTTGAACATCGTACGACAACTCAGAAGATGTTAAAGCTCAGTATGCGACACTAGCAGCATGAAAAGCATGTTAGAACAATGTAGGACGCGTAACAACTCCTAAGAACACCTTACATCACCGTCCGAAACTTTAAAACTCCATAATAAACCTAATGAGTTCCCGCGATTCCTTTGAACATCGTACGACAACTTAGGACATCTTACGACTCTATATGCCATATTAGCACCTTGAAAAACACGTTAGCGTGATGTTGGACGCCTTAAAACTTCTAACAACACCGTACGAAACATTAAAAATCCATAATAAACCTAATGAATTCTTACGAGTCCTTTGAACATCGTACGACATCCTAAGACATCTTACGTCTCCTTATATCACATTAGAAACTCGAAAAGAACGTTAGTATAATGTAGGATGCCTAACAGCTCCTATGAACACCTTACAACATTGTACGAAAGCTTAAAACTCCCTAATAAACCTAATAAATTCGTCGAAGTCCTTTGAACATCGTACAACAACTCAGGAGATGTTAAAGCTCAGTATGCGACACTAGAAACATGAAAAGCACGTTAGAATAATGTAGGACGCGTAACAACTCCGAAGAACACCTTACATCACCCTACGAAACTTTAAAACTCCATAATAAACCTAATGAATTCGCACGAGTCCTTTGAACATCGTACGACAACTTTGGACATCTTACGACTCTGTATGCCATATTAACACCTTGAAAAGCACGTTAGTTTGATGTTGGACGCCTTACAACTCCTAACAACACCGTACGAAACATTAAAAATCCATAATAAACCTAATGAATTCGTACGAGTCCTTAGAACATCGTACGACATCTTAGGACATCTTACGTCTCCTTATGTCACATTAGAAACTCGAAAAGAACGTTAGTATAATGTAGGATGCCTAACAGCTCCTATGAACACCTTACATCACCGTACGAAACCTTAAAACTCCATAATACACCTAATGAATTCGTCCGTGTCCTTTGAACGTCATACGGCAACTTAAGACATCTTACGACTATGTATGCCATATTAGCACCATGAAAAGCACGTTAGTAGAATGTTGGATGCCTTACAACTCCTAACAACACCTTACAACACCGTACGAAAGCTTAAAACTCCCTAATAAACCTAATAAATTCGTCGAAGTCCTTTGAACATCGTACAACAACTTAGGAGATGTTAAAGCTCAGTATGCGACACTAGAAACATGAAAAGCACGTTAGAATAATGTAGGACGCGTAACAACTCCGAAGAACACCTTACATCACCCTACGAAACTTTAAAACTCCATAATAAACCTAATGAATTCGCCCAAGTCCTTTGAACATCGTACGACAACTTAGGACATCTTACGACTCTGTATGCCATATTAACACCTTGAAAAGCACGTTAGTTTGATGGTGGACGCCTTACAACTCCTAACAACACCTTACAACACCGTACGAAACATTAAAAATCCATAATAAACCTAATGAATTCGTACGAGTCCTTTGAATATCGTACGACATCTTAGGACATCTTACGTCTCCTTATGTCACATTAGAAACTCGAAAAGAACGTTAGTATAATGTAGGATGCCTAACAGCTCCTATGAACACCTTACATCACAGTACGAAACCTTAAAACTCCATAATACACCTAATGAATTCGTCTGAGTCCTTTGAACGTCATACGGCAACTTAAGACATCTTACGACTATGTATGCCGTATTAGCACCATGAAAAGCACGTTAGTAGAGTGTTGGATGCCTTACAACTCCTAACAACACCTTACAACACCGTACTAAACCTTAAAACTCCCTAATAAACCTAATGAATTCTTCGAAGTCCTTTGAACATCGTACGACAACTCAGGTGATGTTAATGCTCAGTATGCGACACTAGCAATATGAAAAGCATGTTAGAATAATGTAGGACGCGTAACAACTCCTAAGAACACCTTACATCACTGTACGAAACTTTAAAACTCCATAATAAACCTAATGAATTCACCCAAGTCCTTTGAACATCGTACGACAACTTAGGACATCTTACGACTCTGCATGCCATAATAACACCTTGAAAAGCACGTTAGTGTGATGTTGGACGCCTTACAACTCCTAACAACACCTTACAACACCGTACGAAACATTAAAAATCCATAATAAACCTAATGAATTCATACGAGTCCTTTGAACATCGTACGACATCTTACGTCTCCTTATGACAAATTAGCAACTCCAAAAGAACGTTAGTATAATGTTGGATGCCTTACAACCTCTATGAACACCTTACATCACCGTATGAAACGTTAAAACTCCATAATACACCTAATGAATTCGTCCGAGTCCTTTGAACGTCATACGACAATATAAGACATCTTACGACTATGTATGCCATATTAGCACCATGAAAAGCACGTTAGTATACTGTTGCATGCCTTACAACTCCTAACAACACCATACAACATCGTACGAAACCTTAAAACTCAATACTAAACCTAATGAGTTCATCTAAGTCCTTTGAACATCGTACGACAACTCAGAAGATGTTAAAGCTCAGTATGCGACACTAGCAGCATGAAAAGCATGTTAGAATAATGTAGGACGCGTAACAACTCCTAAGAACACCTTACATCACCGTCCGAAACTTTAAAACTACATAATAAACCTAATGAGTTCCCCCGATTCCTTTGAACATCGTACGACAACTTAGGACATCTTACGACTCTATATGCCATATTAGCACCTTGAAAAACACGTTAGCGTGATGTTGGACGCCTTAAAACTTCTAACAACACCGTACGAAACATTAAAAATCCATAATAAACCTAATGAATTCGTACGAGTCCTTTGAACATCGTACGACATCTTAGGACATCTTACGTCTCCTTATGTCACATTAGAAACTCGAAAAGAACGTTAGTATAATGTAGGATGCCTAACAGCTCCTATGAACACCTTACATCACCGTACGAAACCTTAAAACTCCATAATACACCTAATGAATTCGTCTGAGTCCTTTGAACGTCATACGGCAACTTAAGACATCTTACGACTATGTATGCCATATTAGCACCATGAAAAGCACGTTAGTAGAGTGTTGGATGCCTTACAACTCCTAACAACACCTTACAACACCGTACGAAACCTTAAAACTCCCTAATAAACCTAATGAATTCTTCGAAGTCCTTTGAACATCGTACGACAACTCAGGTGATGTTAATGCTCAGTATGCGACACTAGCAATATGAAAAGCATGTTAGAATAATGTAGGACGCGTAACAACTCCTAAGAACACCTTACATCACCGTACGAAACTTTAAAACTCCATAATAAACCTAATGAATTCACCCAAGTCCTTTGAACATCGTACGACAACTTAGGACATCTTACGACTCTGCATGCCATATTAACACCTTGAAAAGCACGTTAGTGTGATGTTGGACGCCTTACAACTCCTAACAACACCATACAACATCGTACGAAACCTTAAAACTCAATACTAAACCTAATGAGTTCATCTAAGTCCTTTGAACATCGTACGACAACTCAGAAGTTAAAGCTCAGTATGCGACACTAGCAGCATGAAAAGCATGTTAGAATAATGTAGGACGCGTAACAACTCCTAAGAACACCTTACATCACCGTCCGAAACTTTAAAACTACATAATAAACCTAATGAGTTCCCCCGATTCCTTTGAACATCGTACGACAACTTAGGACATCTTACGACTCTATATGCCATATTAGCACCTTGAAAAACACGTTAGCGTGATGTTGGACGCCTTAAAACTTCTAACAACACCGTACGAAACATTAAAAATCCATAATAAACCTAATGAATTCGTACGAGTCCTTTGAACATCATACGACATCTTAGGACATCTTACGTCTCCTTATGTCACATTAGAAACTCGAAAAGAACGTTAGTATAATGTAGGATGCTTAACAGCTCCTATGAACACCTTACATCACCGTACGAAACCTTAAAACTCCATAATACACCTAATGAATTCGTCTGAGTCCTTTGAACGTCATACGGCAACTTAAGACATCTTACGACTATGTATGCCATATTAGCACCATGAAAAGCACGTTAGTAGAGTGTTGGATGCCTTACAACTCCTAACAACACCTTACAACACCGTACGAAACCTTAAAACTCCCTAATAAACCTAATGAATTCTTCGAAGTCCTTTGAACATCGTACGACAACTCAGGTGATGTTAATGCTCAGTATGCGACACTAGCAATATGAAAAGGATGTTAGAATAATGTAGGACGCGTAACAACTCCTAAGAACACCTTACATCACCGTACGAAACTTTAAAACTCCATAATAAACCTAATGAATTCACCCAAGTCCTTTGAACATCGTACGACAACTTAGGACATCTTACGACTCTGCATGCCATATTAACACCTTGAAAAGCACGTTAGTGTGATGTTGGACGCCTTACAACTCCTAACAACACCATACAACATCGTACGAAACCTTAAAACTCAATACTAAACCTAATGAGTTCATCTAAGTCCTTTGAACATCGTACGACAACTCAGAAGATGTTAAAGCTCAGTATGCGACACTAGCAGCATGAAAAGCATGTTAGAATAATGTAGGACGCGTAACAACTCCTAAGAACACCTTACATCACCGTCCGAAACTTTAAAACTACATAATAAACCTAATGAGTTCCCCCGATTCCTTTGAACATCGTACGACAACTTAGGACATCTTACGACTCTATATGCCATATTAGCACCTTGAAAAACACGTTAGCGTGATGTTGGACGCCTTAAAACTTCTAACAACACCGTACGAAACATTAAAAATCCATAATAAACCTAATGAATTCGTACGAGTCCTTTGAACATCATACGACATCTTAGGACATCTTACGTCTCCTTATGTCACATTAGAAACTCGAAAAGAACGTTAGTATAATGTAGGATGCCTAACAGCTCCTATGAACACCTTACATCACCGTACGAAACCTTAAAACTCCATAATACACCTAATGAATTCGTCTGAGTCCTTTGAACGTCATACGGCAACTTAAGACATCTTACGACTATGTATGCCATATTAGCACCATGAAAAGCACGTTAGTAGAGTGTTGGATGCCTTACAACTCCTAACAACACCTTACAACACCGTACGAAACCTTAAAACTCCCTAATACACCTAATGAATTCTTCGAAGTCCTTTGAACATCGTACGACAACTCAGGTGATGTTAATGCTCAGTATGCGACACTAGCAATATGAAAAGCATGTTAGAATAATGTAGGACGCGTAACAACTCCTAGGAACACCTTACATCACCGTACGAAACTTTAAAACTCCATAATAAACCTAATGAATTCACCCAAGTCCTTTGAACATCGTACGACAACTTAGGACATCTTACGACTCTGCATGCCATATTAACACCTTGAAAAGCACGTTAGTGTGATGTTGGACGCCTTACAACTCCTAACAACACCTTACAACACCGTACGAAACATTAAAAATCCATAATAAACCTAATGAATTCATACGAGTCCTTTGAACAACGTACCACATCTTACGTCTCCTTATGACAAATTAGCAACTCCAAAAGAACGTTAGTATAATGTTGGATGCCTTACAGCCTCTATGAACACCTTACATCACCGTATGAAACGTTAAAACTCCATAATACACCTAATGAATTCGTCCGAGTCCTTTGAACGTCATACGACAATATAAGACATCTTACGACTATGTATGCCATATTAGCACCATGAAAAGCACGTTAGTATAATGTTGCATGCCATACAACTCCTAACAACACCATACAACATCGTACGAAACCTTAAAACTCAATACTAAACCTAATGAGTTCATCGAAGTCCTTTGAACATCGTACGACAACTCAGAAGATGTTAAAGCTCAGTATGCGACACTAGCAGCATGAAAAGCATGTTAGAACAATGTAGGACGCGTAACAACTCCTAAGAACACCTTACATCACCGTCCGAAACTTTAAAACTCCATAATAAACCTAATGAGTTCCCGCGATTCCTTTGAACATCGTACGACAACTTAGGACATCTTACGACTCTATATGCCATATTAGCACCTTGAAAAACACGTTAGCGTGATGTTGGACGCCTTAAAACTTCTAACAACACCGTACGAAACATTAAAAATCCATAATAAACCTAATGAATTCTTACGAGTCCTTTGAACATCGTACGACATCTTAAGACATCTTACGTCTCCTTATATCACATTAGAAACTCGAAAAGAACGTTAGTATAATGTAGGATGCCTAACAGCTCCTATGAACACCTTACAACATTGTACGAAAGCTTAAAACTCCCTAATAAACCTAATAAATTCGTCGAAGTCCTTTGAACATCGTACAACAACTCAGGAGATGTTAAAGCTCAGTATGCGACACTAGAAACATGAAAAGCACGTTAGAATAATGTAGGACGCGTAAGAACTCCGAAGAACACCTTACATCACCCTACGAAACTTTAAAACTCCATAATAAACCTAATGAATTCGCCCGAGTCCTTTGAACATCGTACGACAACTTTGGACATCTTACGACTCTGTATGCCATATTAACACCTTGAAAAGCACGTTAGTTTGATGTTGGACGCCTTACAACTCCTAACAACACCGTACGAAACATTAAAAATCCATAATAAACCTAATGAATTCGTACGAGTCCTTAGAACATCGTACGACATCTTAGGACATCTTACGTCTCCTTATGTCACATTAAAAACTCGAAAAGAACGTTAGTATAATGTAGGATGCCTAACAGCTCCTATGAACACCTTACATCACCGTACGAAATCTTAAAACTCCATAATACACCTAATGAATTCGTCCGTGTCCTTTGAACGTCATACGGCAACTTAAGACATCTTACGACTATGTATGCCATATTAGCACCATGAAAAGCACGTTAGTAGAATGTTGGATGCCTTACAACTCCTAACAACACCTTACAACACCGTACGAAAGCTTAAAACTCCCTAATAAACCTAATAAATTCGTCGAAGTCCTTTGAACATCGTACAACAACTTAGGAGTTGTTAAAGCTCAGTATGCGACACTGGAAACATGAAAAGCACGTTAGAATAATGTAGGACGCGTAACAACTCCGAAGAACACCTTACATCACCCTACGAAACTTTAAAACTCCATAATAAACCTAATGAATTCGCCCAAGTCCTTTGAACATCGTACGACAACTTAGGACATCTTACGACTCTGTATGCCATATTAACACCTTGAAAAGCACGTTAGTTTGATGGTGGACGCCTTACAACTCCTAACAACACCTTACAACACCGTACGAAACATTAAAAATCCATAATAAACCTAATGAATTCGTACGAGTCCTTTGAATATCGTACGACATCTTTGGACATCTTACGTCTCCTTATGTCACATTAGAAACTCGAAAAGAACGTTAGTATAATGTAGGATGCCTAACAGCTCCTATGAACACCTTACATCACCGTACGAAACCTTAAAACTCCATAATACACCTAATGAATTCGTCTGAGTCCTTTGAACGTCATACGGCAACTTAAGACATCTTACGACTATGTATGCCATATTAGCACCATGAAAAGCACGTTAGTAGAGTGTTGGATGCCTTACAACTCCTAACAACACCTTACAACACCGTACGAAACCTTAAAACTCCCTAATAAACCTAATGAATTCTTCGAAGTCCTTTGATCATCGTACGACAACTCAGGTGATGTTAATGCTCAGTATGCGACACTAGCAATATGAAAAGCATGTTAGAATAATGTAGGACGCGTAACAACTCCTAAGAACACCTTACATCACCGTACGAAACTTTAAAACTCCATAATAAATCTAATGAATTCACCCAAGTCCTTTGAACATCGTACGACAACTTAGGACATCTTACGACTCTGTATGCCATATTAACACCTTGAAAAGCACGTTAGTTTGATGGTGGACGCCTTACAACTCCTAACAACACCTTACAACACCGTACGAAACATTAAAAATCCATAATAAACCTAATGAATTCGTACGAGTCCTTAGAACATCGTACGACATCTTAGGACATCTTACGTCTCCTTATGTCACATTAAAAACTCGAAAAGAACGTTAGTATAATGTAGGATGCCTAACAGCTCCTATGAACACCTTACATCACCGTACGAAACCTTAAAACTCCATAATACACCTAATGAATTCGTCCGTGTCCTTTGAACGTCATACGGCAACTTAAGACATCTTACGACTATGTATGCCATATTAGCACCATGAAAAGCACGTTAGAAGAATGTTGGATGCCTTACAACTCCTAACAACACCTTACAACACCGTACGAAAGCTTAAAACTCCCTAATAAACCTAATAAATTCGTCGAAGTCCTTTGAACATCGTACAACAACTTAGGAGATGTTAAAGCTCAGTATGCGACACTAGAAACATGAAAAGCACGTTAGAATAATGTAGGACGCGTAACAACTCCGAAGAACACCTTACATCACCCTACGAAACTTTAAAACTCCATAATAAACCTAATGAATTCGCCCAAGTCCTTTGAACATCGTACGACAACTTAGGACATCTTACGACTCTGTATGCCATATTAACACCTTGAAAAGCACGTTAGTTTGATGGTGGACGCCTTACAACTCCTAACAACACCTTACAACACCGTACGAAACATTAAAAATCCATAATAAACCTAATGAATTCGTACGAGTCCTTTGAATATCGTACGACATCTTTGGACATCTTACGTCTCCTTATGTCACATTAGAAACTCGAAAAGAACGTTAGTATAATGTAGGATGCCTAACAGCTCCTATGAACACCTTACATCACCGTACGAAACCTTAAAACTCCATAATACACCTAATGAATTCGTCTGAGTCCTTTGAACGTCATACGGAAACTTAAGACATCTTACGACTATGTATGCCATATTAGCACCATGAAAAGCACGTTAGTAGAGTGTTGGATGCCTTACAACTCCTAACAACACCTTACAACACCGTACGAAACCTTAAAACTCCCTAATAAACCTAATGAATTCTTCGAAGTCCTTCGATCATCGTACGACAACTCAGGTGATGTTAATGCTCAGTATGCGACACTAGCAATATGAAAAGCATGTTAGAATAATGTAGGACGCGTAACAACTCCTAAGAACACCTTACATCACCGTACGAAACTTTAAAACTCCATAATAAACCTAATGAATTCACCCAAGTCCTTTGAACATCGTACGACAACTTAGGACATCTTACGACTCTGCATGCAATATTAACACCTTGAAAAGCACGTTAGTGTGATGTTGGACGCCTTACAACTCCTAACAACACCTTACAACACCGTACGAAACATTAAAAGTCCATAATAAACCTAATGAATTCATACGAGTCCTTTGAACATCGTACGACATCTTACGTCTCCTTATGACAAATTAGCAACTCCAAAAGAACGTTAGTATAATGTTGGATGCCTTACAGCCTCTATGAACACCTTACATCACCGTACGAAACGTTAAAACTCCACAATACACCTAATGGATTCGTCCGAGTCCTTTGAACGTCATACGACAATATAAGACATCTTACGACTATGTATGCCATATTAGCACCATGAAAAGCACGTTAGTATAATGTTGCATTCCTTACAACTCCTAACAACACCATACAACATCGTACGAAACCTTAAAACTCAATACTAAACCTAATGAGTTCATCGAAGTCCTTTGAACATCGTACGGCAACTCAGAAGATGTTAAAGCTCAGTATGCGACACTAGCAGCATGAAAAGCATGTTAGAACAATGTAGGACGCGTAACAACTCCTAAGAACACCTTACATCACCGTCCGAAACTTTAAAACTCCATAATAAACCTAATGAGTTCCCGCGATTCCTTTGAACATCGTACGACAACTTAGGACATCTTACGACTCTATATGCCATATTAGCACCTTGAAAAACACGTTAGCGTGATGTTGGACGCCTTAAAACTTCTAACAACACCGTACGAAACATTAAAAATCCATAATAAACCTAATGAATTCTTACGAGTCCTTTGAACATCGTACGACATCTTAAGACATCTTACGTCTCCTTATATCACATTAGAAACTCGAAAAGAACGTTAGTATAATGTAGGATGCCTAACAGCTCCTATGAACACCTTACAACATTGTACGAAAGCTTAAAACTCCCTAATAAACCTAATAAATTCGTCGAAGTCCTTTGAACATCGTACAACAACTCAGGAGATGTTAAAGCTCAGTATGCGACACTAGAAACATGAAAAGCACGTTAGAATAATGTAGGACGCGTAACAACTCCGAAGAACACCTTACATCACCCTACGAAACTTTAAAACTCCATAATAAACCTAATGAATTCGCCCGAGTCCTTTGAACATCGTACGACAACTTTGGACATCTTACGACTCTGTATGCCATATTAACACCTTGAAAAGCACGTTAGTTTGATGTTGGACGCCTTACAACTCCTAACAACACCGTACGAAACATTAAAAATCCTTAATAAACCTAATGAATTCGTACGAGTCCTTAGAACATCGTACGACATCTTAGGACATCTTACGTCTCCTTATGTCACATTAAAAACTCGAAAAGAACGTTAGTATAATGTAGGATGCCTAACAGCTCCTATGAACACCTTACATCACCGTACGAAACCTTAAAACTCCATAATACACCTAATGAATTCGTCCATGTCCTTTGAACGTCATACGTCAACTTAAGACATCTTACGACTATGTATGCCATATTAGCACCATGAAAAGCACGTTAGTAGAATGTTGGATGCCTTACAACTCCTAACAACACCTTACAACACCGTACGAAAGCTTAAAACTCCCTAATAAACCTAATAAATTCGTCGAAGTCCTTTGAACATCGTACAACAACTTAGGAGATGTTAAAGCTCAGTATGCGACACTAGAAACATGAAAAGCACATTAGAATAATGTAGGACGCGTACCAACTCCGAAGAACACCTTACATCACCCTACGAAACTTTAAAACTCCATAATAAACCTAATGAATTCGCCCAAGTCCTTTGAACATCGTACGACAACTTAGGACATCTTACGACTCTGTATGCCATATTAACACCTTGAAAAGCATGTTAGTTTGATGGTGGACGCCTTACAACTCCTAACAACACCTTACAACACCGTACGAAACATTAAAAATCCATAATAAACCTAATGAATTCGTACGAGTCCTTTGAATATCGTACGACATCTTAGGACATCGTACGTCTCCTTATGTCACATTAGAAACTCGAAAAGAACGTTAGTATAATGTAGGATGCCTAACAGCTCCTATGAACACCTTACATCACCGTACGAAACCTTAAAACTCCATAATACACCTAATGAATTCGTCTGAGTCCTTTGAACGTCATACGGCAACTTAAGACATCTTACGACTATGTATGCCATATTAGCACCATGAAAAGCACGTTAGTAGAGTGTTGGATGCCTTACAACTCCTAACAACACCTTACAACACCGTACGAAACCTTAAACTCCCTAATAAACCTAATGAATTCTTCGAAGTCCTTTGAACATCGTACGACAACTCAGGTGATGTTAATGCTCAGTATGCGACACTAGCAATATGAAAAGCACGTTAGAATAATGTAGGACGCGTAACAACTCCTAAGAACACCTTACATCACCTTACGAAACTTTAAAACTCCATAATAAACCTAATGAATTCACCCAAGTCCTTTGAACATCGTACGACAACTTAGGACATCTTACGACTCTGCATGCCATATTAACTCCTTGAAAAGCACGTTAGTGTGATGTTGGACGCCTTACAACTCCTAACAACACCTTACAACACCGTACGAAACATTAAAAATCCATAATAAACCTAATGAATTCATACGAGTCCTTTGAACATCGTACGACATCTTACGTCTCCTTATGACAAATTAGCAACTCCAAAAGAACGTTAGTATAATGTTGGATGCCTTACAACCTCTATGAACACCTTACATCACCGTACGAAACGTTAAAACTCCACAATACACCTAATGAATTCGTCCGAGTCCTTTGAACGTCATACGACAATATAAGACATCTTACGACTATGTATGCCATATTAGCACCATGAAAAGCATGTTAGTATAATGTTGCATGCCTTACAACTCCTAACAACACCATACAACATCGTACGAAACCTTAAAACTCAATACTAAACCTAATGAGTTCATCGAAGTCCTTTGAACATCGTACGACAACTCAGAAGATGTTAAAGCTCAGTATGCGACACTAGCAGCATGAAAAGCATGTTAGAATAATGTAGGACGCGTAACAACTCCTAAGAACACCTTAAATCACCGTCCGAAACTTTAAAACTCCATAATAAACCTAATGAGTTCCCCCGATTCCTTTGAACATCGTACGACAACTTAGGACATCTTACAACTCTATATGCCATATTAGCACCTTGAAACACACGTTGGCGTGATGTTGGACGCCTTAAAACTTCTAACAACACCGTACGAAACATTAAAAATCCATAATAAACCTAATGAATTCGTACGAGTCCTTTGAACATCGTACGACATCTTAGGACATCTTACGTCTCCTTATGTCACATTAGAAACTCGAAAAGAACGTTAGTATAATGTAGGATGCCTAACAGCTCCTATGAACACCTTACAACACCGT
The DNA here is from genome assembly GCA_030867185.1 of Tagetes erecta. Taxonomy (NCBI): domain Eukaryota; kingdom Viridiplantae; phylum Streptophyta; class Magnoliopsida; order Asterales; family Asteraceae; genus Tagetes; species Tagetes erecta. The sequence continues at coordinate 38,556,254 of CM061487.1, read as the reverse complement.
ACGAAAGCTTAAAACTCCCTAATAAACCTAATAAATTCGTCGAAGTCCTTTGAACATCGTACAACAACTCAGGAGATGTTAAAGCTCAGTATGCGACACTAGAAACATGAAAAGCACGTTAGAATAATGTAGGACGCGTAACAACTCCGAAGAACACCTTACATCACCCTACGAAACTTTAAAACTCCATAATAAACCTAATGAATTCGCCCGAGTCCTTTGAACATCGTATGACAACTTTGGACATCTTACGACTCTGTATGCCATATTAACACCTTGAAAAGCACGTTAGTTTGATGTTGGACGCCTTACAACTCCTAACAACACCGTACGAAACATTAAAAATCCATAATAAACCTAATGAATTCGTACGAGTCCTTAGAACATCGTACGACATCTTAGGACATCTTACGTCTCCTTATGTCACATTAAAAACTCGAAAAGAACGTTAGTATAATGTAGGATGCCTAACAGCTCCTATGAACACCTTACATCACCGTACGAAACCTTAAAACTCCATAATACACCTAATGAATTCGTCCATGTCCTTTGAACGTCATACGTCAACTTAAGACATCTTACGACTATGTATGCCATATTAGCACCATGAAAAGCACGTTAGTAGAATGTTGGATGCCTTACAACTCCTAACAACACCTTACAACACCGTACGAAAGCTTAAAACTCCCTAATAAACCTAATAAATTCGTCGAAGTCCTTTGAACATCGTACAACAACTTAGGAGATGTTAAAGCTCAGTATGCGACACTAGAAACATGAAAAGCACATTAGAATAATGTAGGACGCGTACCAACTCCGAAGAACACCTTACATCACCCTACGAAACTTTAAAACTCCATAATAAACCTAATGAATTCGCCCAAGTCCTTTGAACATCGTACGACAACTTAGGACATCTTACGACTCTGTATGCCATATTAACACCTTGAAAAGCATGTTAGTTTGATGGTGGACGCCTTACAACTCCTAACAACACCTTACAACACCGTACGAAACATTAAAAATCCATAATAAACCTAATGAATTCGTACGAGTCCTTTGAATATCGTACGACATCTTAGGACATCGTACGTCTCCTTATGTCACATTAGAAACTCGAAAAGAACGTTAGTATAATGTAGGATGCCTAACAGCTCCTATGAACACCTTACATCACCGTACGAAACCTTAAAACTCCATAATACACCTAATGAATTCGTCTGAGTCCTTTGAACGTCATACGGCAACTTAAGACATCTTACGACTATGTATGCCATATTAGCACCATGAAAAGCACGTTAGTAGAGTGTTGGATGCCTTACAACTCCTAACAACACCTTACAACACCGTACGAAACCTTAAACTCCCTAATAAACCTAATGAATTCTTCGAAGTCCTTTGAACATCGTACGACAACTCAGGTGATGTTAATGCTCAGTATGCGACACTAGCAATATGAAAAGCACGTTAGAATAATGTAGGACGCGTAACAACTCCTAAGAACACCTTACATCACCTTACGAAACTTTAAAACTCCATAATAAACCTAATGAATTCACCCAAGTCCTTTGAACATCGTACGACAACTTAGGACATCTTACGACTCTGCATGCCATATTAACTCCTTGAAAAGCACGTTAGTGTGATGTTGGACGCCTTACAACTCCTAACAACACCTTACAACACCGTACGAAACATTAAAAATCCATAATAAACCTAATGAATTCATACGAGTCCTTTGAACATCGTACGACATCTTACGTCTCCTTATGACAAATTAGCAACTCCAAAAGAACGTTAGTATAATGTTGGATGCCTTACAACCTCTATGAACACCTTACATCACCGTACGAAACGTTAAAACTCCACAATACACCTAATGAATTCGTCCGAGTCCTTTGAACGTCATACGACAATATAAGACATCTTACGACTATGTATGCCATATTAGCACCATGAAAAGCATGTTAGTATAATGTTGCATGCCTTACAACTCCTAACAACACCATACAACATCGTACGAAACCTTAAAACTCAATACTAAACCTAATGAGTTCATCGAAGTCCTTTGAACATCGTACGACAACTCAGAAGATGTTAAAGCTCAGTATGCGACACTAGCAGCATGAAAAGCATGTTAGAATAATGTAGGACGCGTAACAACTCCTAAGAACACCTTAAATCACCGTCCGAAACTTTAAAACTCCATAATAAACCTAATGAGTTCCCCCGATTCCTTTGAACATCGTACGACAACTTAGGACATCTTACAACTCTATATGCCATATTAGCACCTTGAAACACACGTTGGCGTGATGTTGGACGCCTTAAAACTTCTAACAACACCGTACGAAACATTAAAAATCCATAATAAACCTAATGAATTCGTACGAGTCCTTTGAACATCGTACGACATCTTAGGACATCTTACGTCTCCTTATGTCACATTAGAAACTCGAAAAGAACGTTAGTATAATGTAGGATGCCTAACAGCTCCTATGAACACCTTACAACACCGTACGAAAGCTTAAAACTCCCTAATAAAGCTAATAAATTCGTCGAAGTCCTTTGAACATCGTACAACAACTCAGGAGATGTTAAAGCTCAGTATGCGACACTAGAAACATGAAAAGCACGTTAGAATAATGTAGGACGCGTAACAACTCCGAAGAACACCTTACATCACCCTACGAAACTTTAAAACTCCATAATAAACCTAATGAATTCGCCCGAGTCCTTTGAACATCGTACGACAACTTAGGACATCTTACGACTCTGTATGCCATATTAACACCTTGAAAAGCACGTTAGTGTGATGTTGGACGCCTTAAAACTTCTAACAACACCGTACGAAACATTAAAAATCCATAATAAACCTAATGAATTCGTACGAGTCCTTAGAACATCGTACGGCATCTTAGGACATCTTACGTCTCCTTATGTCACATTAAAAACTCGAAAAGAACGTTAGTATAATGTAGGATGCCTAACAGCTCCTATGAACACCTTACATCACCGTACGAAACCTTAAAACTCCATAATACACCTAATGAATTCGTCCATGTCCTTTGAACGTCATACGTCAACTTAAGACATCTTACGACTATGTATGCCATATTAGCACCATGAAAAGCACGTTAGTAGAATGTTGGATGCCTTACAACTCCTAACAACACCTTACAACACCGTACGAAAGCTTAAAACTCCCTAATAAACCTAATAAATTCGTCAAAGTCCTTTGAACATCGTACAACAACTTAGGAGATGTTAAAGCTCAGTATGCGACACTAGAAACATGAAAAGCACATTAGAATAATGTAGGACGCGTACCAACTCCGAAGAACACCTTACATCACCCTACGAAACTTTAAAACTCCATAATAAACCTAATGAATTCGCCCAAGTCCTTTGAACATCGTACGACAACTTAGGACATCTTACGACTCTGTATGCCATATTAACACCTTGAAAAGCATGTTAGTTTGATGGTGGACGCCTTACAACTCCTAACAACACCTTACAACACCGTACGAAACATTAAAAATCCATAATAAACCTAATGAATTCGTACGAGTCCTTTGAATATCGTACGACATCTTAGGACATCGTACGTCTCCTTATGTCACATTAGAAACTCGAAAAGAACGTTAGTATAATGTAGGATGCCTAACAGCTCCTATGAACACCTTACATCACCGTACGAAACCTTAAAACTCCATAATACACCTAATGAATTCGTCTGAGTCCTTTGAACGTCATACGGCAACTTAAGACATCTTACGACTATGTATGCCATATTAGCACCATGAAAAGCACGTTAGTAGAGTGTTGGATGCCTTACAACTCCTAACAACACCTTACAACACCGTACGAAACCTTAAACTCCCTAATAAACCTAATGAATTCTTCGAAGTCCTTTGAACATCGTACGACAACTCAGGTGATGTTAATGCTCAGTATGCGACACTAGCAATATGAAAAGCACGTTAGAATAATGTAGGACGCGTAACAACTCCTAAGAACACCTTACATCACCTTACGAAACTTTAAAACTCCATAATAAACCTAATGAATTCACCCAAGTCCTTTGAACATCGTACGACAACTTAGGACATCTTACGACTCTGCATGCCATATTAACTCCTTGAAAAGCACGTTAGTGTGATGTTGGACGCCTTACAACTCCTAACAACACCTTACAACACCGTACGAAACATTAAAAATCCATAATAAACCTAATGAATTCATACGAGTCCTTTGAACATCGTACGACATCTTACGTCTCCTTATGACAAATTAGCAACTCCAAAAGAACGTTAGTATAATGTTGGATGCCTTACAACCTCTATGAACACCTTACATCACCGTACGAAACGTTAAAACTCCACAATACACCTAATGAATTCGTCCGAGTCCTTTGAACGTCATACGACAATATAAGACATCTTACGACTATGTATGCCATATTAGCACCATGAAAAGCATGTTAGTATAATGTTGCATGCCTTACAACTCCTAACAACACCATACAACATCGTACGAAACCTTAAAACTCAATACTAAACCTAATGAGTTCATCGAAGTCCTTTGAACATCGTACGACAACTCAGAAGATGTTAAAGCTCAGTATGCGACACTAGCAGCATGAAAAGCATGTTAGAATAATGTAGGACGCGTAACAACTCCTAAGAACACCTTAAATCACCGTCCGAAACTTTAAAACTCCATAATAAACCTAATGAGTTCCCCCGATTCCTTTGAACATCGTACGACAACTTAGGACATCTTACAACTCTATATGCCATATTAGCACCTTGAAACACACGTTGGCGTGATGTTGGACGCCTTAAAACTTCTAACAACACCGTACGAAACATTAAAAATCCATAATAAACCTAATGAATTCGTACGAGTCCTTTGAACATCGTACGACATCTTAGGACATCTTACGTCTCCTTATGTCACATTAGAAACTCGAAAAGAACGTTAGTATAATGTAGGATGCCTAACAGCTCCTATGAACACCTTACAACACCGTACGAAAGCTTAAAACTCCCTAATAAACCTAATAAATTCGTCGAAGTCCTTTGAACATCGTACAACAACTCAGGAGATGTTAAAGCTCAGTATGCGACACTAGAAACATGAAAAGCACGTTAGAATAATGTAGGACGCGTAACAACTCCGAAGAACACCTTACATCACCCTACGAAACTTTAAAACTCCATAATAAACCTAATGAATTCGCCCGAGTCCTTTGAACATCGTACGACAACTTAGGACATCTTACGACTCTGTATGCCATATTAACACCTTGAAAAGCACGTTAGTGTGATGTTGGACGCCTTAAAACTTCTAACAACACCGTACGAAACATTAAAAATCCATAATAAACCAAATGAATTCGTACGAGTCCTTTGAACATCGTACGACATCTTAGGACATCTTACGTCTCCTTATCTCACATTAGAAACTCGAAAAGAACGTTAGTATAATGTAGGATGCCTAACAGCTCCTATGAACACCTTACATCACCGTACGAAACCTTAAAACTCCATAATACACCTAATGAATTCGTCTGAGTCCTTTGAACGTCATACGGCAACTTAAGACATCTTACGACTATGTATGCCATATTAGCACCATGAAAAGCACGTTAGTAGAGTGTTGGATGCCTTACAACTCCTAACAACACCTTACAACACCGTACGAAACCTTAAACTCCCTAATAAACCTAATGAATTCTTCGAAGTCCTTTGAACATCGTACGACAACTCAGGTGATGTTAATGCTCAGTATGCGACACTAGCAATATGAAAAGCACGTTAGAATAATGTAGGACGCGTAACAACTCCTAAGAACACCTTACATCACCTTACGAAACTTTAAAACTCCATAATAAACCTAATGAATTCACCCAAGTCCTTTGAACATCGTACGACAACTTAGGACATCTTACGACTCTGCATGCCATATTAACTCCTTGAAAAGCACGTTAGTGTGATGTTGGACGCCTTACAACTCCTAACAACACCTTACAACACCGTACGAAACATTAAAAATCCATAATAAACCTAATGAATTCATACGAGTCCTTTGAACATCGTACGACATCTTACGTCTCCTTATGACAAATTAGCAACTCCAAAAGAACGTTAGTATAATGTTGGATGCCTTACAACCTCTATGAACACCTTACATCACCGTACGAAACGTTAAAACTCCACAATACACCTAATGAATTCGTCCGAGTCCTTTGAACGTCATACGACAATATAAGACATCTTACGACTATGTATGCCATATTAGCACCATGAAAAGCATGTTAGTATAATGTTGCATGCCTTACAACTCCTAACAACACCATACAACATCGTACGAAACCTTAAAACTCAATACTAAACCTAATGAGTTCATCGAAGTCCTTTGAACATCGTACGACAACTCAGAAGATGTTAAAGCTCAGTATGCGACACTAGCAGCATGAAAAGCATGTTAGAATAATGTAGGACGCGTAACAACTCCTAAGAACACCTTAAATCACCGTCCGAAACTTTAAAACTCCATAATAAACCTAATGAGTTCCCCCGATTCCTTTGAACATCGTACGACAACTTAGGACATCTTACAACTCTATATGCCATATTAGCACCTTGAAACACACGTTGGCGTGATGTTGGACGCCTTAAAACTTCTAACAACACCGTACGAAACATTAAAAATCCATAATAAACCTAATGAATTCGTACGAGTCCTTTGAACATCGTACGACATCTTAGGACATCTTACGTCTCCTTATGTCACATTAGAAACTCGAAAAGAACGTTAGTATAATGTAGGATGCCTAACAGCTCCTATGAACACCTTACAACACCGTACGAAAGCTTAAAACTCCCTAATAAACCTAATAAATTCGTCGAAGTCCTTTGAACATCGTACAACAACTCAGGAGATGTTAAAGCTCAGTATGCGACACTAGAAACATGAAAAGCACGTTAGAATAATGTAGGACGCGTAACAACTCCGAAGAACACCTTACATCACCCTACGAAACTTTAAAACTCCATAATAAACCTAATGAATTCGCCCGAGTCCTTTGAACATCGTACGACAACTTAGGACATCTTACGACTCTGTATGCCATATTAACACCTTGAAAAGCACGTTAGTGTGATGTTGGACGCCTTAAAACTTCTAACAACACCGTACGAAACATTAAAAATCCATAATAAACCAAATGAATTCGTACGAGTCCTTTGAACATCGTACGACATCTTAGGACATCTTACGTCTCCTTATCTCACATTAGAAACTCGAAAAGAACGTTAGTATAATGTAGGATGCCTAACAGCTCCTATGAACACCTTACATCACCGTACGAAACCTTAAAACTCCATAATACACCTAATGAATTCGTCTGAGTCCTTTGAACGTCATACGGCAACTTAAGACATCTTACGACTATGTATGCCATATTAGCACCATGAAAAGCACGTTAGTAGAATGTTGGATGCCTTACAACTCCTAACAACACCTTACAACACCGTACGAAAGCTTAAAACTCCCTAATAAACGTAATAAATTCGTCGAAGTCCTTTGAACATCGTACAACAACTCAAGAGATGTTAAAGCTCAGTATGCGACACTAGAAACATGAAAAGCACGTTAGAATAATGTAGGACGCGTAACAACTCCGAAGAACACCTTACATCACCCTACGAAACTTTAAAACTCCATAATAAACCTAATGAATTCGCCCGAGTCCTTTGAACATCGTACGACAACTTTGGACATCTTACGACTCTGTATGCCATATTAACACCTTGAAAAGCACGTTAGTTTGATGTTGGACGCCTTACAACTCCTAACAACACCGTACGAAACATTAAAAATCCATAATAAACCTAATGAATTCGTACGAGTCCTTAGAACATCGTACGACATCTTAGGACATCTTACGTCTCCTTATGTCACATTAAAAACTCGAAAAGAACGTTAGTATAATGTAGGATGCCTAACAGCTCCTATGAACACCTTACATCACCGTACGAAACCTTAAAACTCCATAATACACCTAATGAATTCGTCCATGTCCTTTGAACGTCATACGGCAACTTAAGACATCTTACGACTATGTATGCCATATTAGCACCATGAAAAGCACGTTAGTAGAATGTTGGATGCCTTACAACTCCTAACAACACCTTACAACACCGTACGAAAGCTTAAAACTCCCTAATAAACCTAATAAATTCGTCGAAGTCCTTTGAACATCGTACAACAACTTAGGAGATGTTAAAGCTCAGTATGCGACACTAGAAACATGAAAAGCACATTAGAATAATGTAGGACGCGTACCAACTCCGAAGAACACCTTACATCACCCTACGAAACTTTAAAACTCCATAATAAACCTAATGAATTCGCCCAAGTCCTTTGAACATCGTACGACAACTTAGGACATCTTACGACTCTGTATGTCATATTAACACCTTGAAAAGCATGTTAGTTTGATGGTGGACGCCTTACAACTCCTAACAACACCTTACAACACCGTACGAAACATTAAAAATCCATAATAAACCTAATGAATTCGTACGAGTCCTTTGAATATCGTACGACATCTTAGGACATCGTACGTCTCCTTATGTCACATTAGAAACTCGAAAAGAACGTTAGTATAATGTAGGATGCCTAACAGCTCCTATGAACACCTTACATCACCGTACGAAACCTTAAAACTCCATAATACACCTAATGAATTCGTCTGAGTCCTTTGAACGTCATACGGCAACTTAAGACATCTTACGACTATGTATGCCATATTAGCACCATGAAAAGCACGTTAGTAGAGTGTTGGATGCCTTACAACTCCTAACAACACCTTACAACACCGTACGAAACCTTAAACTCCCTAATAAACGTAATGAATTCTTCGAAGTCCTTTGAACATCGTACGACAACTCAGGTGATGTTAATGCTCAGTATGCGACACTAGCAATATGAAAAGCACGTTAGAATAATGTAGGACGCGTAACAACTCCTAAGAACACCTTACATCACCTTACGAAACTTTAAAACTCCATAATAAACCTAATGAATTCACCCAAGTCCTTTGAACATCGTACGACAACTTAGGACATCTTACGACTCTGCATGCCATATTAACTCCTTGAAAAGCACGTTAGTGTGATGTTGGACGCCTTACAACTCCTAACAACACCTTACAACACCGTACGAAACATTAAAAATCCATAATAAACCTAATGAATTCATACGAGTCCTTTGAACATCGTACGACATCTTACGTCTCCTTATGACAAATTAGCAACTCCAAAAGAACGTTAGTATAATGTTGGATGCCTTACAACCTCTATGAACACCTTACATCACCGTACGAAACGTTAAAACTCCACAATACACCTAATGAATTCGTACGAGTCCTTTGAACGTCATACGACAATATAAGACATCTTACGACTATGTATGCCATATTAGCACCATGAAAAGCATGTTAGTATAATGTTGCATGCCTTACAACTCCTAACAACACCATACAACATCGTACGAAACCTTAAAACTCAATACTAAACCTAATGAGTTCATCGAAGTCCTTTGAACATCGTACGACAACTCAGAAGATGTTAAAGCTCAGTATGCGACACTAGCAGCATGAAAAGCATGTTAGAATAATGTAGGACGCGTAACAACTCCTAAGAACACCTTAAATCACCGTCCGAAACTTTAAAACTCCATAATAAACCTAATGAGTTCCCCCGATTCCTTTGAACATCGTACGACAACTTAGGACATCTTACAACTCTATATGCCATATTAGCACCTTGAAAAACACGTTGGCGTGATGTTGGACGCCTTAAAACTTCTAACAACACCGTACGAAACATTAAAAATCCATAATAAACCTAATGAATTCGTACGAGTCCTTTGAACATCGTACGACATCTTAGGACATCTTACGTCTCCTTATGTCACATTAGAAACTCGAAAAGAACGTTAGTATAATGTAGGATGCCTAACAGCTCCTATGAACACCGTACAACACCGTACGAAAGCTTAAAACTCCCTAATAAACCTAATAAATTCGTCGAAGTCCTTTGAACATCGTACAACAACTCAGGAGATGTTAAAGCTCAGTATGCGACACTAGAAACATGAAAAGCACGTTAGAATAATGTAGGACGCGTAACAACTCCGAAGAACACCTTACATCACCCTACGAAACTTTAAAACTCCATAATAAACCTAATGAATTCGCCCGAGTCCTTTGAACATCGTACGACAACTTAGGACATCTTACGACTCTGTATGCCATATTAACACCTTGAAAAGCACGTTAGTGTGATGTTGGACGCCTTAAAACTTCTAACAACACCGTACGAAACATTAAAAATCCATAATAAACCAAATGAATTCGTACGAGTCCTTTGAACATCGTACGACATCTTAGGACATCTTACGTCTCCTTATCTCACATTAGAAACTCGAAAAGAACGTTAGTATAATGTAGGATGCCTAACAGCTCCTATGAACACCTTACATCACCGTACGAAACCTTAAAACTCCATAATACACCTAATGAATTCGTCTGAGTCCTTTGAACGTCATACGGCAACTTAAGACATCTTACGACTATGTATGCCATATTAGCACCATGAAAAGCACGTTAGTAGAATGTTGGATGCCTTACAACTCCTAACAACACCTTACAACACCGTACGAAAGCTTAAAACTCCCTAATAAACGTAATAAATTCGTCGAAGTCCTTTGAACATCGTACAACAACTCAAGAGATGTTAAAGCTCAGTATGCGACACTAGAAACATGAAAAGCACGTTAGAATAATGTAGGACGCGTAACAACTCCGAAGAACACCTTACATCACCCTACGAAACTTTAAAACTCCATAATAAACCTAATGAATTCGCCCGAGTCCTTTGAACATCGTACGACAACTTTGGACATCTTACGACTCTGTATGCCATATTAACACCTTGAAAAGCACGTTAGTTTGATGTTGGACGCCTTACAACTCCTAACAACACCGTACGAAACATTAAAAATCCATAATAAACCTAATGAATTCGTACGAGTCCTTAGAACATCGTACGACATCTTAGGACATCTTACGTCTCCTTATGTCACATTAAAAACTCGAAAAGAACGTTAGTATAATGTAGGATGCCTAACAGCTCCTATGAACACCTTACATCACCGTACGAAACCTTAAAACTCCATAATACACCTAATGAATTCGTCCATGTCCTTTGAACGTCATACGGCAACTTAAGACATCTTACGACTATGTATGCCATATTAGCACCATGAAAAGCACGTTAGTAGAATGTTGGATGCCTTACAACTCCTAACAACACCTTACAACACCGTACGAAAGCTTAAAACTCCCTAATAAACCTAATAAATTCGTCGAAGTCCTTTGAACATCGTACAACAACTTAGGAGATGTTAAAGCTCAGTATGCGACACTAGAAACATGAAAAGCACATTAGAATAATGTAGGACGCGTAACAACTCCGAAGAACACCTTACATCACCCTACGAAACTTTAAAACTCCATAATAAACCTAATGAATTCGCCCGAGTCCTTTGAACATCGTACGACAACTTAGGACATCTTACGACTCTGTATGCCATATTAACACCTTGAAAAGCACGTTAGTGTGATGTTGGACGCCTTAAAACTTCTAACAACACCGTACGAAACATTAAAAATCCATAATAAACCAAATGAATTCGTACGAGTCCTTTGAACATCGTACGACATCTTAGGACATCTTACGTCTCCTTATCTCACATTAGAAACTCGAAAAGAACGTTAGTATAATGTAGGATGCCTAACAGCTCCTATGAACACCTTACATCACCGTACGAAACCTTAAAACTCCATAATACACCTAATGAATTCGTCTGAGTCCTTTGAACGTCATACGGCAACTTAAGACATCTTACGACTATGTATGCCATATTAGCACCATGAAAAGCACGTTAGTAGAATGTTGGATGCCTTACAACTCCTAACAACACCTTACAACACCGTACGAAAGCTTAAAACTCCCTAATAAACGTAATAAATTCGTCGAAGTCCTTTGAACATCGTACAACAACTCAAGAGATGTTAAAGCTCAGTATGCGACACTAGAAACATGAAAAGCACGTTAGAATAATGTAGGACGCGTAACAACTCCGAAGAACACCTTACATCACCCTACGAAACTTTAAAACTCCATAATAAACCTAATGAATTCGCCCGAGTCCTTTGAACATCGTACGACAACTTTGGACATCTTACGACTCTGTATGCCATATTAACACCTTGAAAAGCACGTTAGTTTGATGTTGGACGCCTTACAACTCCTAACAACACCGTACGAAACATTAAAAATCCATAATAAACCTAATGAATTCGTACGAGTCCTTAGAACATCGTACGACATCTTAGGACATCTTACGTCTCCTTATGTCACATTAAAAACTCGAAAAGAACGTTAGTATAATGTAGGATGCCTAACAGCTCCTATGAACACCTTACATCACCGTACGAAACCTTAAAACTCCATAATACACCTAATGAATTCGTCCATGTCCTTTGAACGTCATACGGCAACTTAAGACATCTTACGACTATGTATGCCATATTAGCACCATGAAAAGCACGTTAGTAGAATGTTGGATGCCTTACAACTCCTAACAACACCTTACAACACCGTACGAAAGCTTAAAACTCCCTAATAAACCTAATAAATTCGTCGAAGTCCTTTGAACATCGTACAACAACTTAGGAGATGTTAAAGCTCAGTATGCGACACTAGAAACATGAAAAGCACATTAGAATAATGTAGGACGCGTACCAACTCCGAAGAACACCTTACATCACCCTACGAAACTTTAAAACTCCATAATAAACCTAATGAATTCGCCCAAGTCCTTTGAACATCGTACGACAACTTAGGACATCTTACGACTCTGTATGCCATATTAACACCTTGAAAAGCATGTTAGTTTGATGGTGGACGCCTTACAACTCCTAACAACACCTTACAACACCGTACGAAACATTAAAAATCCATAATAAACCTAATGAATTCGTACGAGTCCTTTGAATATCGTACGACATCTTAGGACATCGTACGTCTCCTTATGTCACATTAGAAACTCGAAAAGAACGTTAGTATAATGTAGGATGCCTAACAGCTCCTATGAACACCTTACATCACCGTACGAAACCTTAAAACTCCATAATACACCTAATGAATTCGTCTGAGTCCTTTGAACGTCATACGGCAACTTAAGACATCTTACGACTATGTATGCCATATTAGCACCATGAAAAGCATGTTAGTAGAGTGTTGGATGCCTTACAACTCCTAACAACACCTTACAACACCGTACGAAACCTTAAACTCCCTAATAAACGTAATGAATTCTTCGAAGTCCTTTGAACATCGTACGACAACTCAGGTGATGTTAATGCTCAGTATGCGACACTAGCAATATGAAAAGCACGTTAGAATAATGTAGGACGCGTAACAACTCCTAAGAACACCTTACATCACCTTACGAAACTTTAAAACTCCATAATAAACCTAATGAATTCACCCAAGTCCTTTGAACATCGTACGACAACTTAGGACATCTTACGACTCTGCATGCCATATTAACTCCTTGAAAAGCACGTTAGTGTGATGTTGGACGCCTTACAACTCCTAACAACACCTTACAACACCGTACGAAACATTAAAAATCCATAATAAACCTAATGAATTCATACGAGTCCTTTGAACATCGTACGACATCTTACGTCTCCTTATGACAAATTAGCAACTCCAAAAGAACGTTAGTATAATGTTGGATGCCTTACAACCTCTATGAACACCTTACATCACCGTACGAAACGTTAAAACTCCACAATACACCTAATGAATTCGTACGAGTCCTTTGAACGTCATACGACAATATAAGACATCTTACGACTATGTATGCCATATTAGCACCATGAAAAGCATGTTAGTATAATGTTGCATGCCTTACAACTCCTAACAACACCATACAACATCGTACGAAACCTTAAAACTCAATACTAAACCTAATGAGTTCATCGAAGTCCTTTGAACATCATACGACAACTCAGAAGATGTTAAAGCTCAGTATGCGACACTAGCAGCATGAAAAGCATGTTAGAATAATGTAGGACGCGTAACAACTCCTAAGAACACCTTAAATCACCGTCCGAAACTTTAAAACTCCATAATAAACCTAATGAGTTCCCCCTATTCCTTTGAACATCGTACGACAACTTAGGACATCTTACAACTCTATATGCCATATTAGCACCTTGAAAAACACGTTGGCGTGATGTTGGACGCCTTAAAACTTCTAACAACACCGTACGAAACATTAAAAATCCATAATAAACCTAATGAATTCGTACGAGTCCTTTGAACATCGTACGACATCTTAGGACATCTTACGTCTCCTTATGTCACATTAGAAACTCGAAAAGAACGTTAGTATAATGTAGGATGCCTAACAGCTCCTATGAACACCTTACAACACCGTACGAAAGCTTAAAACTCCCTAATAAACCTAATAAATTCGTCGAAGTCCTTTGAACATCGTACAACAACTCAGGAGATGTTAAAGCTCAGTATGCGACACTAGAAACATGAAAAGCACGTTAGAATAATGTAGGACGCGTAACAACTCCGAAGAACACCTTACATCACCCTACGAAACTTTAAAACTCCATAATAAACCTAATGAATTCGCCCGAGTCCTTTGAACATCGTACGACAACTTAGGACATCTTACGACTCTGTATGCCATATTAACACCTTGAAAAGCACGTTAGTATGATGTTGGACGCCTTAAAACTTCTAACAACACCGTACGAAACATTAAAAATCCATAATAAACCAAATGAATTCGTACGAGTCCTTTGAACATCGTACGGCATCTTAGGACATCTTACGTCTCCTTATCTCACATTAGAAACTCGAAAAGAACGTTAGTATAATGTAGGATGCCTAACAGCTCCTAAGAACACCTTACATCACCGTACGAAACCTTAAAACTCCATAATACACCTAATGAATTCGTCTGAGTCCTTTGAACGTCATACGGCAACTTAAGACATCTTACAACTATGTATGCCATATTAGCACCATGAAAAGCACGTTAGTAGAATGTTGGATGCCTTACAACTCCTAACAACACCTTACAACACCGTACGAAAGCTTAAAACTCCCTAATAAACGTAATGAATTCGTCGAAGTCCTTTGAACATCGTACAACAACTCAAGAGATGTTAAAGCTCAGTATGCGACACTAGAAACATGAAAAGCACGTTAGAATAATGTAGGACGCGTAACAACTCCGAAGAACACCTTACATCACCCTACGAAACTTTAAAACTCCATAATAAACCTAATGAATTCGCCCGAGTCCTTTGAACATCGTACGACAACTTAGGACATCTTACGACTCTGTATGCCATATTAACACCTTGAAAAGCACGTTAGTTTGATGTTGGACGCCTTACAACTCCTAACAACACCTTACAACACCGTACGAAACATAAAAAATCCATAATAAACCTAATGAATTCGTACGAGTCCTTTGAACATCGTACGACATCTTAGGACATCTTACGTCTCCTTATGTCACATTAGAAACTCGAAAAGAACGTTAGTATAATGTAGGATGCCTAACAGCTCCTATGAACACCTTACAACACCGTACGAAAGCTTAAAACTCCCTAATAAACCTAATAAATTCGTCGAAGTCCTTTGAACATCGTACAACAACTCAGGAGATGTTAAAGCTCAGTATGCGACACTAGAAACATGAAAAGCACGTTAGAATAATGTAGGACGCGTAACAACTCCGAAGAACACCTTACATCACCCTACGAAACTTTAAAACTCCATAATAAACCTAATGAATTCGCCCGAGTCCTTTGAACATCGTACGACAACTTAGGACATCTTACGACTCTGTATGCCATATTAACACCTTGAAAAGCACGTTAGTTTGATGTTGGACGCCTTACAACTCCTAACAACACCTTACAACACCGTACGAAACATAAAAAATCCATAATAAACCTAATGAATTCGTACGAGTCCTTTGAACATCGTACGACATCTTAGGACAACTTACGTCTCCTTATGTCACATTAGAAACTCGAAAAGAACGTTAGTATAATGTAGGATGCCTAACAGCTCCTATGAACACCTTACAACACCGTACGAAACCTTAAAACTCCATAATACACCTAATGAATTCGTCTGAGTCCTTTGAACGTCATACGGCAACTTAAGACATCTTACGACTATGTATGCCATATTAGCACCATGAAAAGCACGTTAGTAGAATGTTGGATGCCTTACAACTCCTAACAACACCTTACAACACCGTACGAAAGCTTAAAACTCCCTAATAAACGTAATGAATTCGTCGAAGTCCTTTGAACATCGTACAACAACTCAAGAGATGTTAAAGCTCAGTATGCGACACTAGAAACATGAAAAGCACGTTAGAATAATGTAGGACGCGTAACAACTCCGAAGAACACCTTACATCACCCTACGAAACTTTAAAACTCCATAATAAACCTAATGAATTCGCCCGAGTCCTTTGAACATCGTACGACAACTTAGGACATCTTACGACTCTGTATGCCATATTAACACCTTGAAAAGCACGTTAGTTTGATGTTGGACGCCTTACAACTCCTAACAACACCTTACAACACCGTACGAAACATAAAAAATCCATAATAAACCTAATGAATTCGTACGAGTCCTTTGAACATCGTACGACATCTTAGGACATCTTACGTCTCCTTATGTCACATTAGAAACTCGAAAAGAACGTTAGTATAATGTAGGATGCCTAACAGCTCCTATGAACACCTTACAACACCGTACGAAAGCTTAAAACTCCCTAATAAACCTAATAAATTCGTCGAAGTCCTTTGAACATCGTACAACAACTCAGGAGATGTTAAAGCTCAGTATGCGACACTAGAAACATGAAAAGCACGTTAGAATAATGTAGGACGCGTAACAACTCCGAAGAACACCTTACATCACCCTACGAAACTTTAAAACTCCATAATAAACCTAATGAATTCGCCCGAGTCCTTTGAACATCGTACGACAACTTAGGACATCTTACGACTCTGTATGCCATATTGACACCTTGAAAAGCACGTTAGTTTGATGTTGGACGCCTTACAACTCCTAACAACACCTTACAACACCGTACGAAACATAAAAAATCCATAATAAACCTAATGAATTCGTACGAGTCCTTTGAACATCGTACGACATCTTAGGACAACTTACGTCTCCTTATGTCACATTAGAAACTCGAAAAGAACGTTAGTATAATGTAGGATGCCTAACAGCTCCTATGAACACCTTACAACACCGTACGAAAGCTTAAAACTCCCTAATAAACCTAATAAATTCGTCGAAGTCCTTTGAACATCGTACAACAACTCAGGAGATGTTAAAGCTCAGTATGCGACACTAGAAACATGAAAAGCACGTTAGAATAATGTAGGACGCGTAACAACTCCGAAGAACACCTTACATCACCCTACGAAACTTTAAAACTCCATAATAAACCTAATGAATTCGCCCGAGTCCTTTGAACATCGTACGACAACTTAGGACATCTTACGACTCTGTATGCCATATTAACACCTTGAAAAGCACGTTAGTTTGATGTTGGACGCCTTACAACTCCTAACAACACCTTACAACACCGTACGAAACATAAAAAATCCATAATAAACCTAATGAATTCGTACGAGTCCTTTGAATATCGTACGACATCTTAGAACATCTTACGTCTCCTTAGGTCACATTAGAAACTCGAAAAGAACGTTAGTATAATGTAGGATGCCTAACAGCTCCTATGAACACCTTACATCACCGTACGAAACCTTAAAACTCCATAATACACCTAATGAATTCGTCTGAGTCCTTTGAACGTCATACGGCAACTTAAGACATCTTACGACTATGTATGCCATATTAGCACCATGAAAAGCACGTTAGTAGAATGTTGGATGCCTTACAACTCCTAACAACACCTTACAACACCGTACGAAAGCTTAAAACTCCCTAATAAACCTAATAAATTCGTCGAAGTCCTTTGAACATCGTACTACAACTCAAGAGATGTTAAAGCTCAGTATGCGACATTAGAAACATGAAAAGCACGTTAGAATAATGTAGGACGCGTAACAACTCCGAAGAACACCTTACATCACCCTACGAAACTTTAAAACTCCATAATAAACCTAATGAATTCGCCCGAGTCCTTTGAACATCGTACGACAACTTAGGACATCTTACGACTCTGTATGCCATATTAACACCTTGAAAAGCACGTTAGTTTGATGTTGGACGCCTTACAACTCCTAACAACACCTTACAACACCGTACGAAACATAAAAAAATCCATAATAAACCTAATGAATTCGTACGAGTCCTTTGAATATCGTACGACATCTTAGAACATCTTACGTCTCCTTAGGTCACATTAGAAACTCGAAAAGAACGTTAGTATAATGTAGGATGCCTAACAGCTCCTATGAACACCTTACATCACCGTACGAAACCTTAAAACTCCATAATACACCTAATGAATTCGTCTGAGTCCTTTGAACGTCATACGGCAACTTAAGACATCTTACGACTATGTATGCCATATTAGCACCATGAAAAGCACGTTAGTAGAGTGTTGGATGCCTTACAACTCCTAACAACACCTTACAACACCGTACGAAACCTTAAAACTCCATAATACACCTAATGAATTCGTCTGAGTCCTTTGAACATCGTACGACAACTCAGGTGATGTTAATGCTCAGTATGCGACACTAGCAATATGAAAAGCACGTTAGAATAATGTAGGACGCGTAACAACTCCTAAGAACACCTTACATCACCGTACGAAACTTTAAAACTCCATAATAAACCTAATGAATTCACCCAAGTCCTTTGAACATCGTACGACAACTTAGGACATCTTACGACTCTGCATGCCATATTAACACCTTGAAAAGCACGTTAGTGTGATGTTGGACGCCTTACAACTCCTAACAACACCTTACAACACCGTACGAAACATTAAAAATCCATAATAAACCTAATGAATTCATACGAGTCCTTTGAACATCGTACGACATCTTACGTCTCCTTATGACAAATTAGCAACTCCAAAAGAACGTTAGTATAATGTTGGATGCCTTACAGCCTCTATGAACACCTTACATCACCGTACGAAACGTTAAAACTCCATAATACACCTAATGAATTCGTCCGAGTCCTTTGAACGTCATACGACAATATAAGACATCTTACGACTATGTATGCCATATTAGCACCAAGAAAAGCACGTTAGTATAATGTTGCATGCCTTACAACTCCTAACAACACCATACAACATCGTACGAAACCTTAAAACTCAATACTAAACCTAATGAGTTCATCGAAGTCCTTTGAACATCGTACGACAACTCAGAAGATGTTAAAGCTCAGTATGCGACACTAGCAGCATGAAAAGCATGTTAGAATAATGTAGGACGCGTAACAACTCCTAAGAACACCTTACATCACCGTCCGAAACTTTAAAACTCCATAATAAACCTAATGAGTTCCCCCGATTCCTTTGAACATCGTACGACAACTTAGGACATCTTACGACTCTATATGCCATATTAGCACCTTGAAAAACACGTTAGCGTGATGTTGGACGCCTTAAAACTTCTAACAACACCGTACGAAACATTAAAAATCCATAATAAACCTAATGAATTCGTACGACTCCTTTGAACATCGTACGACATCTTAGGACATCTTACGTCTCCTTATGGCACATTAGAAACTCGAAAAGAACGTTAGTATAATGTAGGATGCCTAACAGCTCCTATGAACACCTTACAACACCGTACGAAAGCTTAAAACTCCCTAATAAACCTAATAAATTCGTCGAAGTCCTTTGAACATCGTACAACAACTCAGGAGATGTTAAAGCTCAGTATGCGACACTAGAAACATGAAAAGCACGTTAGAATAATGTAGGACGCGTAACAACTCCGAAGAACACCTTACATCACCCTACGAAACTTTAAAACTCCATAATAAACCTAATGAATTCGCCCGAGTCCTTTGAACATCGTACGACAACTTAGGACATCTTACGACTCTGTATGCCATATTAACACCTTGAAAAGCACGTTAGTTTGATGTTGGACGCCTTACAACTCCTAGCAACACCGTACGAAACATTAAAAATCCATAATAAACCAAATGAATTCGTACGAGTCCTTTGAACATCGTACTACATCTTAGGACATCTTATGTCTCCTTATGTCACATTAGAAACTCGAAAAGAACGTTAGTATAATGTAGGATGCCTAACAGCTCCTATGAACACCTTACATCACCGTACGAAACCTTAAAACTCCATAATACACCTAATGAATTCGTCCGAGTCCTTTGAACGTCATACGGCAACTTAAGACATCTTACGACTATGTATGCCATATTAGCACCATGAAAAGCACGTTAGTAGAATGTTGGATGCCTTACAACTCCTAACAACACCATACAACACCGTACGAATGCTTAAAACTCCCTAATAAACCTAATAAATTCGTCGAAGTCCTTTGAACATCGTACAACAACTCAGGAGATGTTAAAGCTCAGTATGCGACACTAGAAACATGAAAAGCACGTTAGAATAATGTAGGACGCGTAACAACTCCGAAGAACACCTTACATCACCGTCCAAAACTTTAAAACTCCATAATAAACCTAATGAATTCGCCCGAGTCCTTTGAACATCGTACGACAACTTAGGACATCTTACCACTCTGTATGCCATATTAACACCTTGAAAAGCACGTTAGTTTGATGTTGGACGCCTTACAACTCCTAACAACACCGTACAAAACATTAAAAATCCATAATAAACCTAATGAATTCGTACGAGTCCTTTGAACATCGTACGACATCTTAGGACATCTTACGTCTCCTTATGTCACAATAGAAACTCGAAAAGAACGTTAGTATAATGTAGGATGCCTAACAGCTCCTATGAACACCTTACATCACCGTACGAAACCTTAAAACTCCATAATACACCTAATGAATTCGTCCGAGTCCTTTGAACGTCATACGGCAACTTAAGACATCTTACGACTATGTATGCCATATTAGCACCATGAAAAGCACGTTAGTAGAATGTTGGATGCCTTACAACTCCTAACAACACCATACAACACCGTACGAATGCTTAAAACTCCCTAATAAACCTAATAAATTCGTCGAAGTCCTTTGAACATCGTACAACAACTCAGGAGATGTTAAAGCTCAGTATGCGACACTAGAAACATGAAAAGCACGTTAGAATAATGTAGGACGCGTAACAACTCCGAAGAACACCTTACATCACCGTCCAAAACTTTAAAACTCCATAATAAACCTAATGAGTTCGCCCGATTCCTTTGAACATCGTACGACAACTTAGGACATCTTACGACTCTGTATGCCATATTAACACCTTGAAAAGCACGTTAGTTTGATGTTGGACGCCTTACAACTCCTAACAACACCGTACGAAACATTAAAAATCCATAATAAACCTAATGAATTCGTACGAGTCCTTTGAACATCGTACGACATCTTAGGACATCTTACGTCTCCTTATGTCACAATAGAAACTCGAAAAGAACGTTAGTATAATGTAGGATGCCTAACAGCTCCTATGAACACCTTACATCACCGTACGAAACCTTAAAACTCCATAACACACCTAATTTTTTCGTCCGAGTCCTTTGAACGTCATACGGCAACTTAAGACATCTTACGACTATGTATGCCATATTAGCACCATGAAAAGCACGTTAGTAGAATGTTGGATGCCTTACAACTTCTAACAAAACCATACAACATCGTACGAAACCTTAAAACTCAATACTAAACCTAATGAGTTCATCGAAGTCCTTTGAACATCGTAAGACAACTCAGAAGATGTTAAAGCTCAGTATGCGACACTAGCAGCATGAAAAGCACGTTAGAATAATGTAGGACGCGTAACAACTCCTAAGAACACCTTACATCACCGTCCAAAACTTTAAAACTCCATAATAAACCTAATGAGTTCGCCCGATTCCTTTGAACATCGTACGACAACTTAGGACATCTTACGACTCTATATGCCATATTATCACCTTGAAAAACACGTTAGTGTGATGTTGGACGCCTAAAAACTTCTAACAACACCGTAAGAAACATTAAAAATCCATAATAAACCTAATGAATTCGTACGAGTCCTTTGAACATCGTACGACATCTTAGGACATCTTACGTCTCCTTATGTCACATTAGAAACTCGAAAAGAACGTTAGTATAATGTAGGATGCCTAACAGCTCCTATGAACACCTTACAACACCGTACGAAAGCTTAAAACTCCCTAATAAACCTAATAAATTCGTCGAAGTCCTTTGAACATCGTACAACAACTCAGGAGATGTTAAAGCTCAGTATGCGACACTACAAACATGAAAAGCACGTTAGAATAATGTAGGACGCGTAACAACTCCGAAGAACACCTTACATCACCCTATGAAACTTTAAAACTCGATAATAAAGCTAATGAATTCGTCTGAGTCCTTTGAACATCGTACGACAACTTAGGACATCTTACGATTTTGTATGCCATTTTAGCACCTTGAAAAGCATGTTAGTGTGATATTGGACGCCTTACAACTCCTAACAACACCGTACGAAACATTAAAAATCCATAATAAACCTAATGAATTCGTACGAGTCCTTTGAACATCGTACGACATCTTAGGACATCTTACGTCTCCTTATGACACATTAGCAACTCGAAAAGAACGTTAGTATATTATAGGACGCCTTACAGCTCCTATGAACACCTTACATCAACGTACGAAACCTTAAAACTCCATAATACACCTAATGAATTCGTCTGAGTCCTTTAAACCTCGTACGACAAGTTTGGACATCTTAAGACTTTTTATGCCATATTAGCACCAAGAAAAGCATGTTAGTATAACGTAGGACACCTTAAAACTCCAAACAACACCTTACAACACCGTACGAAACCTTAAAACACGATACTAAACCTAATGAATTCGTCCAAGTCCTTTGAACGTCGTACGACAACTCAGGTGATGTTACGGCTCAGTACGCAATATTAGCAATATTAAAGGCAAGTTAGAATTACGTAGAACGCGTTATAACTCCTAAGAACACCTTACAGCACCTTACGAAACATTAAAAATCCATAATAAATCTAATGAATTCGTACGAGTCTATTGACCATCGTACGATATCTTAGGACATCTTACATCTCCTTATGACACATTAGCAACTTAAAAAGAACGTTAGTATAATGTAGGATGCCTTACAGCTCCTATGAACACCTTACATCAGCGTACGAAACCTTAAAACTCCATAATACACCTAATGAATTCGTCCGAGTCCTTTAAACCTCGTACGACAAGTTTGGACAACTTAAGACTTTGTATGCCATATTAGCACCAAGAAAAGGATGTTAGTATAACGTAGGAGACCTTAAACTCCAAACAACACCATTGCAACACCGTACGAAACCTTAAAACCCGATACTAAACCTAATGAATTCGTCCAAGTCCATTGAGCGTCGTACGACAACTCAGGTGATGTTACGACTCAGTATGCAATATTAGCAATCTTAAAGGCAAGTTAGAATTACGTAGAACGCCTTACAACTCCTAGAAACACCTAACAACACCGTACGAAACATTAAAAACCCATAATACACCTAATGAATTCGTACGAGTCCTTTGAACATCGTACGACATCTTAGGACATCTTACGACTCGTATGCCATATTAGCACCTTGAAAAGCATGTTAGTGTGATGTTGGAAGCCTTACAACTCCTAACAACACCTTACTGTTGGATTTAATATGTCCGGACCCGATAAATAAATGTGGCTAACCGAGTTATGACCCGTAAGAGTTACACCAAGGGCAACGAACATAAAATCCACTTAACTCGTTTAATTGGTAATTACGAACGAAAGACGCGGTTAATAATTTATATTGATTATAAATTATATTTATTCATTTAACTTAATTAAATGAGTAATGAGTTTATTGTCGTGTTGGGCTCAACCTAATCTAACCGGGCTTAGGGCTCGCTATTTGAGATTAATTTATGTTAAAAAGGGATGATTAGGGTTAATCAAAATACCCCTTCTTGGCTCACCATAATTTGCCGCACGAAACAAAAGAAAAAAAAAGAACAAAACTCCTTTTTGTTTGTTTTCTTTTTCCTCCTGCCCGCACATGACCACATAAATCACAATTGTGATTTATATATTGGATCACATAACTAAGCAAGTAGGAGAAAGCTTGATCCTTCCTTTGGTGTGATTCATCTTTTGGAGCTGTCTCAGTTCGTGTCGTTTCTAGCACTAGTTCGTTAACCCTCGGTGTCTCAAACGGTTATTTATTAACCAAAGATATAAATTTATCTCATCGGTAGATTAATTATTTAATGACCGTATTTGCATGTCTGTAACCGGATCCTGTCGGTTTCACTTTTGGTATAGGTTTTAATGTTAACTTTCCGCTGCGTTAATAATTACCGGTTTAATTATTACTATTGTCAAACCCGTTTTGATATAATTAAAATCTAAAGATACCACTGAAACCCAACACTTACAACACCGTACGAAACATTAAAAATCCACAATAAACCTAATGAATTCGTACGAGTCCTTTGAACATCGTACGACATCTTAGGTCATCTTACGTCTCCTTATGACACATTAGCAACTCGAAAAGAACGTTTATATAATGTAGGACGCCTTACAGCTCCTATGAACACCTTACATCACCGTACGAAACCTTAAAACTCCATAATATACCTAATGAATTCGTCCGAGTCCTTTAAACCTCGTACGACAGGTTTGGACATCTTAAGACTTTGTATGCCATATTAGCACCAAGAAAAGCATGTTAGTATAACGTATGACACCTTAAAACTCCAAACAACACCTTACAACACCGTACGAAACCTTAAAACACGATACTAAAACTAATGAAGTCGTCTAAGTCCTTTGAACATCGTACGACAACTCAGGTGATGTTACGGCTCAGTATGAAATATTAAAAATATGAAAGGCAAGTTAGAATTATGTAGGACGCGTTATAACTCCTAAGAACACCTTACAGGACCGTACGATCCTTTAAAACTCCATAATAAACCTAATGAGTTCGTTCGAGTCCTTTGAACATCGTACGACAACTTAGGACATCTTACGACTCTGTATGCCATATTAGCACCTTGAAAAGCATGTTAGTGTGATGTTGGACACCTTACAACTCCTAACAACACCTAACAACACCGTACGAAACATTAAAAATCCATAATAAACCTAATGAATTCGTACGAGTCCTTTGAACATCATACGACATCTTAGGACATCTTACGACTCTGTATGCCATATTAGCACCTTCAAAAGCATGTTAGTGTGATGTTGGAAGCCTTACAACTCCTAACAACACCTTACAACACCGTACGAAACATTAAAAATCCACAATAAACCTAATAATTCGTACGAGTCCTTTGAACATCGTACGACATCTTAGGTCATCTTACGTCTCCTTATGACGCATTAGCAACTCGAAAAGAACGTTTGTATAATGTAGGACGCCTTACAGCTCCTATGAACACGTTACATCACCGTACGAAACCTTAAAACTCCATAATATACCTAATGAATTCGTCCGAGTCCTTTAAACCTCGTACGACAGGTTTGGACATCTTAAGACTTTGTATGCCATATTAGCACCAAGAAAAGCATTTTAGTACAACGTAGGACACCTTAAAACTCCAAACAACACCTTACAACACCGTACGAAACCTTAAAACACGATACTAAAACTAATGAATTCGTCTAAGTCCTTTTAACATCGTACGACAACTCAGGTGATGTTACCGCTCAGTATGAAATATTAAAAATATGAAAGGCAAGTTAGAATTATGTAGGACGGGTTATAACTCCTAAGGACACCTTACAGGACCGTACGATCCTTTAAAACTCCATAATAAACCTAATGAATTCGTTCGAGTCCTTTGAACATCGTACGACAAATTAGGACATCTTACGACTCTGTATGCCATATTAGCACCTTGAAAAGCATGTTAGTGTGATGTTGGACACCTTAAAACTCCTAACAACACCTAACAACACCGTACGAAACATTAAAAATCCATAATAAACCTAATGAATTCGTACGAGTCCTTTGAACATCATACGACATCTTAGGACATCTTACGACTCTGTATGCCATATTAGCACCTTCAAAAGCATGTTAGTGTGATGTTGGAAGCCTTACAACTCCTAACAACACCATACAACACCGTACGAAACATTAAAAATCCACAATAAACCTAATAATTCGTACGAGTCCTTTGAACATCGTACGACATCTTAGGTCATCTTACGTCTCCTTATGACGCATTAGCAACTCGAAAAGAACGTTTGTATAATGTAGGACGCCTTACAGCTCCTATGAACACGTTACATCACCGTACGAAACCTTAAAACTCCATAATATACCTAATGAATTCGTCCGAGTCCTTTAAACCTTGTACGACAGGTTTGGACATCTTAAGACTTTGTATGCCATATTAGCTCCAAGAAAAGCATGTTAGTATAACGTAGGACACCTTAAAACTCCAAACAACACCTTACAACACCGTACGAAACCTTAAAACACGATACTAAAACTAATGAATTCGTCTAAGTCCTTTTAACATCGTACGACAACTCAGGTGATGTTACCGCTCAGTATGAAATATTAAAAATATGAAAGGCAAGTTAGAATTATGTAGGACGCGTTATAACTCCTAAGAACACCTTACAGGACCGTACGATCCTTTAAAACTCCATAATAAACCTAATGAATTCGTTCGAGTCCTTTGAACATCGTACGACAACTTAGGACATCTTACGACTCTGTATGCCATATTAGCACCTTGAAAAGCATGTTAGTGTGATGTTGGACACCTTACAACTCCTAACAACACCTAACAACACCGTACGAAACATTAAAAATCCATAATAAACCTAATGAATTCGTACGAGTCCTTTGAACATCATACGACATCTTAGGACATCTTACGACTCTGTATGCCATATTAGCACCTTCAAAAGCATGTTAGTGTGATGTTGAAAGCCTTACAACTCCTAACAACACCTTACAACACCGTACGAAACATTAAAAATCCACAATAAACCTAATAATTCGTACGAGTCCTTTGAACATCGTACGACATCTTAGGTCATCTTACGTCTCCTTATGACGCATTAGCAACTCGAAAAGAACGTTTGTATAATGTAGGACGCCTTACAGCTCCTGTGAACACGTTACATCACCGTACGAAACCTTAAAACTCCATAATATACCTAATGAATTCGTCCGAGTCCTTTAAACCTCGTACGACAGGTTTGGACATCTTAAGACTTTGTATGCCATATTAGCTCCAAGAAAAGCATGTTAGTATAACGTAGGACACCTTAAAACTCCAAACAACACCTTACAACACCGTACGAAACCTTAAAACACGATACTAAAACTAA
The DNA here is from genome assembly GCA_030867185.1 of Tagetes erecta. Classification (NCBI taxonomy): domain Eukaryota; kingdom Viridiplantae; phylum Streptophyta; class Magnoliopsida; order Asterales; family Asteraceae; genus Tagetes; species Tagetes erecta. The sequence goes on along the minus strand of CM061487.1, from coordinate 38,528,528 downwards.
TGAATTCGTCTAAGTCCTTTTAACATCGTACGACAACTCAGGTGATGTTACCGCTCAGTATGAAATATTAAAAATATGAAAGGCAAGTTAGAATTATGTAGGACGCGTTATAACTCCTAAGAACACCTTACAGGACCGTACGATCCTTTAAAACTCCATAATAAACCTAATGAATTCGTTCGAGTCCTTTGAACATCGTACGACAACTTAGGACATCTTACGACTCTGTATGCCATATTAGCACCTTGAAAAGCATGTTAGTGTGATGTTGGACACCTTACAACTCCTAACAACACCTAACAACACCGTACGAAACATTAAAAATCCATAATAAACCTAATGAATTCGTACGAGTCCTTTGAACATCATACGACATCTTAGGACATCTTACGACTCTGTATGCCATATTAGCACCTTCAAAAGCATGATAGTGTGATGTTGGAAGCCTTACAACTCCTAACAACACCTTACAACACCGTACGAAACATTAAAAATCCACAATAAACCTAATAATTCGTACGAGTCCTTTGAACATCGTACGACATCTTAGGTCATCTTACGTCTCCTTATGACGCATTAGCAACTCGAAAAGAACGTTTGTATAATGTAGGACGCCTTACAGCTCCTGTGAACACGTTACATCACCGTACGAAACCTTAAAACTCCATAATATACCTAATGAATTCGTCCGAGTCCTTTAAACCTCGTACGACAGGTTTGGACATCTTAAGACTTTGTATGCCATATTAGCTCCAAGAAAAGCATGTTAGTATAACGTAGGACACCTTAAAACTCCAAACAACACCTTACAACATCGTACGAAACCATAAAACACGATACTAAAACTAATGAATTCGTCTAAGTCCTTTTAACATCGTACGACAACTCAGGTGATGTTACGGCTCAGTATAAATATTAAAAATATGAAAGGCAAGTTAGAATTATGTAGGACGCGTTATAACTCCTAAGAACACCTTACAGGACCGTACGATCCTTTAAAACTCCATAATAAACCTAATGAATTCGTTCGAGTCCTTTGAACATCGTACGACAACTTAGGACATCATACGACTCTGTATGCCATATTAGCACCTTGAAAAGCATGTTAGTGTGATGTTGGACACCTTACAACTCCTAACAACACCTAACAACACCGTACGAAACATTAAAAATCCATAATAAACCTAATGAATTCGTACGAGTCCTTTGAACATCATACGACATCTTAGGACATCTTACGACTATGTATGCCATATTAGCACCTTCAAAAGCATGTTAGTGTGATGTTGGAAGCCTTACAATTCCTAACAACACCTTACAACACCGTACGAAACATTAAAAATCCACAATAAACCTAATAATTCGTACGAGTCCTTTGAACATCGTACGACATCTTAGGTCATCTTACGTCTCCTTATGACGCATTAGCAACTCGAAAAGAACGTTTGTATAATGTAGGACGCCTTACAGCTCCTATGAACACGTTACATCACCGTACGAAACCTTAAAACTCCATAATATACCTAATGAATTCGTCCGAGTCCTTTAAACCTCGTACGACAGGTTTGGACATCTTAAGACTTTGTATGCCATATTAGCACCAAGAAAAGCATGTTAGTATAACGTAGGACACCTTAAAACTCCAAACAACACCTTACAACACCGTACGAAACCTTAAAACACGATACTAAAACTAATGAATTCGTCTAAGTCCTTTTAACATCGTACGACAACTCAGGTGATGTTACCGCTCAGTATGAAATATTAAAAATATGAAAGGCAAGTTAGAATTATGTAGGACGGGTTATAACTCCTAAGGACACCTTACAGGACCGTACGATCCTTTAAAACTCCATAATAAAGCTAATGAATTCGTTCGAGTCCTTTGAACATCGTACGACAAATTAGGACATCTTACGACTCTGTATGCCATATTAGCACCTTGAAAAGCATGTTAGTGTGATGTTGGACACCTTACAACTCCTAACAACACCTAACAACACCGTACGAAACATTAAAAATCCATAATAAACCTAATGAATTTGTACGAGTCCTTTGAACATCATACGACATCTTAGGACATCTTACGACTCTGTATGCCATATTAGCACCTTCAAAAGCATGTTAGTGTGATGTTGGAAGCCTTACAATTCCTAACAACACCTTACAACACCGTACGAAACATTAAAAATCCACAATAAACCTAATAATTCGTACGAGTCCTTTGAACATCGTACGACATCTTAGGTCATCTTACGTCTCCTTATGACGCATTAGCAACTCGAAAAGAACGTTTGTATAATGTAGGACGCCTTACAGCTCCTATGAACACGTTACATCACCGTACGAAACCTTAAAACTCCATAATATACCTAATGAATTCGTTCGAGTCCTTTAAACCTCGTACGACAGGTTTGGACATCTTAAGACTTTGTATGCCATATTAGCACCAAGAAAAGCATGTTAGTATAACGTAGGACACCTTAAAACTCCAAACAACACCTTACAACACCGTACGAAACCTTAAAACACGATACTAAAACTAATGAATTCGTCTAAGTCCTTTTAACATCGTACGACAACTCAGGTGATGTTACCGCTCAGTATGAAATATTAAAAATATGAAAGGCAAGTTAGAATTATGTAGGACGCGTTATAACTCCTAAGAACACCTTACAGGACCGTAAGATCCTTTAAAACTCCATAATAAACCTAATGAATTCGTTCGAGTCCTTTGAACATCGTACGACAACTTAGGACATCTTACGACTCTGTATGCCATATTAGCACCTTGAAAAGCATGTTAGTGTGATGTTGGACACCTTACAACTCCTAACAACACCTAACAACACCGTACGAAACATTAAAAATCCATAATAAACCTAATGAATTCGTACGAGTCCTTTGAACATCATACGACATCTTAGGACGTCTTACGACTCTGTATGCCATATTAGTACCTTCAAAAGCATGTTAGTGTGATGTTGGAAGCCTTACAACTCCTAACAACACCTTACAACACCGTACGAAACATTAAAAATCCACAATAAACCTAATAATTCGTACGAGTCCTTTGAACATCGTACGACATCTTAGGTCATCTTACGTCTCCTTATGACGCATTAGCAACTCGAAAAGAACGTTTGTAAAATGTAGGACGCCTTATAGCTCCTATGAACACGCATCACCGTACGAAACCTTAAAACTCCATAATATACTTAATGAATTCGTCCGAGTCCTTTAAACCTCGTACGACAGGTTTGGACATATTAAGACTTTGTATGCCATATTAGCACCAAGAAAAGCATGTTAGTATAACGTAGGACACCTTAAAACTCCAAACAACACCTTACAACACCGTACGAAACCTTAAAACACGATACTAAAACTAATGAATTCGTCTAAGTCCTTTTAACATCGTACGACAACTCAGGTGATGTTACCGCTCAGTATGAAATATTAAAAATATGAAAGGCAAGTTAGAATTATGTAGGACGCGTTATAACTCCTAAGAACACCTTACAGGACCGTACGATCCTTTAAAACTCCATTATAAAGCTAATGAATTCGTCCGAGTCCTTTGAACATCGTACGACAACTTAGGACATCTTACGACTCTGTATGCCATATTAGCACCTTGAAAAGCATGTTAGTGTCTTGTTGTACACCTTACAACTCCTAACAACACCTAACAACACCGTACGAAACATTAAAAATCCATAATAAACCTAATGAATTCGTACGAGTCCTTTGAACATCGTACGACATCTTAGGACATCTTACGTCTCCCTATGACACATTAGCAACTCGAAAAGAACGTTAGTATAATGTAGGACGCCTTACAGCTCCTATGAACACCTTACATCACCGTACGAAACCTTAAAACTCCATAATACACCTAATGAATTCGTCCGAGTCCTTAAAACCTCGTACGACAAGTTTGGACATCTTAAGACTTTGTATGCCATATTAGCACCAAGAAAAGCATGTTAGTATAACGTAGGACACCTTAAAACTCCAAAACAACACCTTACAACACAGTACGAAACCTTAAAACACGATACTAAACCTAATGAATTCGTCTAAGTGTCCTTTGAACATCGTACAACAACTCAGGTGATGTTACGGCTCAGTATGAAATATTAAAAATATGAAAGGCAAGTTAGAATTATGTAGGACGCGTTATAACTCCTAAGAACACATTACAGGACCGTACGATCCTTTAAAACTCCATAATAAACCTAATGAATTCGTTCGAGTCCTTTGAACATCGTATGACAACTTAGGACATCTTACGACTCTGTATGCCATATTAGCACGTTGAAAAGCATGTTAGTGTGATGTTGGACACCTTACAACTCCTAACAACACCTTACAACACCGTACGAAACATTAAAAATCCATAATAAACCTAATGAATTCGTACGAGTCCTTTGAACATCGTACGACATCTTAGGACATCATACTACTCTGTATGCCATATTAGCACCTTCAAAAGCATGTTAGTCTGATGTTGGAAGCCTTACAACTCCTAACAACACCTTACAACACCGTACGAAACATTAAAAATCCACAATAAACCTAATGAATTCGTACGAGTCCTTTGAACATCGTACGGCATATTAGGTCATCTTACGTCTCCTTATGACACATTAGCAACTCGAAAAGAACGTTTGTATAATGTAGGACGCCTTACAGCTCCTAAGAAAACCTTACATCACCGTACGAAACCTTAAAACTCCATAATTCACCTAATGAATTCGTCCGAGTCCTTTAAACCTCGTACGACAGGTTTGGACATCTTAAGACTTTGTATGCCATATTAGCACCAAGAAAAGCATGTTAGTATAACGTAGGACACCTTAAAACTCCAAAACAACACCTTACAACACCGTACGAAACCTTAAAACACGATACTAAACCTAATGAATTCGTCTAAATGTCCTTTGAACATCGTACAACAACTCAGGTGATGTTACGGTTCAGTAAGAAATATTAACAATATGAAAGGCAAGTTAGAATTACGTAGGACGCGTTACAACTCCTAAGAACACCTTATAGGATTGTACGATCCTTTAAAACTCCATTATAAAGCTAATGAATTCGTCCGAGTCCTTTGAACATCGTACGACAACTTAGGACATCTTACGACTCTGTATGCCATATTAGCACCTTGAAAAGCATGTTAGTGTCTTGTTGTACACCTTACAACTCCTAACAACACCTAACAACACCGTACGAAACATTAAAAATCCATAATAAACCTAATGAATTCGTACGAGTCCTTTGAACATCGTACGACATCTTAGGACATCTTACGTCTCCCTATGACACATTAGCAACTCGAAAAGAACGTTAGTATAATGTAGGACGCCTTACAGCTCCTATGAACACCTTACATCACCGTACGAAACCTTAAAACTCCATAATACACCTAATGAATTCGTCCGAGTCCTTAAAACCTCGTACGACAAGTTTGGACATCTTAAGACTTTGTATGCCATATTAGCACCAAGAAAAGCATGTTAGTATAACGTAGGACACCTTAAAACTCCAAAACAACACCTTACAACACAGTATGAAACCTTAAAACACGATACTAAACCTAATGAATTCGTCTAAGTGTCCTTTGAACATCGTACAACAAATCAGGTGATGTTACGGCTCAGTATGAAATATTAAAAAAATGAAAGGCAAGTTAGAATTATGTAGGACGCGTTATAACTCCTAAGAACACCTTACAGGACCGTACGATCCTTTAAAACTCCATAATAAACCTAATGAATTCGTTCGAGTCCTTTGAACATCGTACGACAACTTAGGACATCTTACGAATCTGTATGCCATATTAGCACCTTGAAAAGCATGTTAGTGTGATGTTGGACACCTTACAACTCCTAACAACACCTTACAACACCGTACGAAACATTAAAAATCCATAATAAACCTAATGAATTCGTACGAGTCCGTTGAACATCGTACGACATCTTAGGACATCATACTACTCTGTATGCCATATTAGCACCTTCAAAAGCATGTTAGTCTGATGTTGGAAGCCTTACAACTCCTAACAACACCTTACAACACCGTACGAAACATTAAAAATCCACAATAAACCTAATGAATTCGTACGAGTCCGTTGAACATCGTACGACATATTAGGTCATCTTACGTCTCCTTATGACGCATTAGCAACTCGAAAAGAACGTTTGTATAATGTAGGACGCCTTACAGCTCCTAAGAACACCTTACATCACCGTAGGAAACCTTAAAACTCCATAATACACCTAATGAATTCGTCCGAGTCATTTAAACCTCGTACGACAGGTTTGGACATCTTAAGACTTTGTATGCCATATTAGCACCAAGAAAAGCATGTTAGTACAACGTAGGACACCTTAAAACTCCAAAACAACACCTTACAACACCGTACGAAACCTTAAAACACGATACTAAACCTAATGAATTTGTCTAAGTGTCCTTTGAACATCGTACAACAACTCAGGTGATGTTACGGCTCAGTATGAAATATTAACAATATGAAAGGCAAGTTAGAATTACGTAGGACGCGTTACAACTCCTAAGAACACCTTATAGGATTGTACGATCCATTAAAACTCCATTATAAAGCTAATGAATTCGTCCGAGTCCTTTGAACATCGTACGACAACTTAGGACATCTTACGACTCTGTATGCCATATTAGCACCTTGAAAAGCATGTTAGTGTCATGTTGTACACCTTACAACTCCTAACAACACCTAACAACACCGTACGAAACATTAAAAATCCATAATAAACCTAATGAATTCGTACGAGTCCTTTGAACATCGTACGACATCTTAGGACATCTTACGTCTCCCTATGACACATTACCAACTCGAAAAGAACGTTAGTATAATATAGGACGCCTTACAGCTCCTATGAACACCTTACATCACCGTACGAAACCTTAAAACTCCATAATACACCTAATGAATTCGTCCGAGTCCTTTAAACCGCGTACGACAAGTTTGGACATCTTAAGACTTTGTATGCCATATTAGCACCAAGAAAAGCATGTTAGTATAACGTAGGACACCTTAAAACTCCAAAACAACACCTTACAACACAGTACGAAACCTTAAAACACGATACTAAACCTAATGAATTCGTCTAAGTGTCCTTTGAACATCGTACAACAACTCAGGTGATGTTACGGCTCAGTATGAAATATTAAAAATATGAAAGGCAAGTTAGAATTATGTAGGACGCGTTATAACTCCTAAGAACACCTTACAGGACCGTACGATCCTTTAAAACTCCATAATAAACCTAATGAATTCGTTCGAGTCCTTTGAACATCGTACGACAACTTAGGACATCTTACGACTCTGTATGCCATATTAGCACCTTGAAAAGCATGTTAGTGTGATGTTGGACACCTTACAACACCATACGAAACATTAAAAATCCATAATAAACCTAATGAATTCGTACGAGTCCTTTGAACATCGTACGACATCTTAGGACATCATACTACTCTGTATGCAATATTAGCACCTTCAAAAGCATGTTAGTCTGATGTTGGAAGCCTTACAACTCCTAACAACACCTTACAAAACCGTACGAAACATTAAAAATCCACAATAAACCTAATGAATTCGTACGAGTCCTTTGAACATCGTACGACATATTAGGTCATCTTACGTCTCCTTATGACGCATTAGCAACTCGAAAAGAACGTTTGTATAATGTAGGACGCCTTACAGCTCCTAAGAACACCTTACATCACCGTACGAAACCTTAAAACTCCATAATACACCTAATGAATTCGTCCGAGTCATTTAAACCTCGTACGACAGGTTTGGACATCTTAAGACTTTGTATGCCATATTAGCACCAAGAAAAGAATGTTAGTATAACGTAGGACACCTTAAAACTCCAAAACAACACCTTACAACACCGTACGAAACCTTAAAACACGATACTAAACCTAATGAATTCGTCTAAATGTCCTTTGAACATCGTACAACAACTCAGGTGATGTTACGGCACAGTGTGAAATATTAACAATATGAAAGGCAAGTTAGAATTACGTAGGACGCGTTACAACTCCTAAGAACATCTTATAGGATTGTACGATCCTTTAAAACTCCATTATAAAGCTAATGAATTCGTCCGAGTCCTTTGAACATCGTACGACAACTTAGGACATCTTACGACTCTGTATGCCATATTAGCACCTTGAAAAGCATGTTAGTGTGATGTTGGACACCTTACAACTCCTAACAACACCTTACAACACCGTACGACACATTAAAAATCAATAATAAACCTAATGAATTCGTACGAGTCCTTTGAACATCGTACGACATCTTAGGACATCATACTACTCTGTATGCCATATTAGCACCTTCAAAAGCATGTTAGTCTGATGTTGGAAGCCTTACAACTCCTAACAACACCTTACAACACCGTACGAAACATTAAAAATCCACAATAAACCTAATGAATTCGTACGAGTCCTTTGAACATCGTACGACATATTAGGTCATCTTACGTCTCCTTATGACGCATTAGCAACTCGAAAAGAACGTTTGTATAATGTAGGACGCCTTACAGCTCCTAAGAACACCTTACATCACCGTACGAAACCTTAAAACTCCATAATACACCTAATGAATTCGTCCGAGTCATTTAAACCTCGTACGACAGGTTTGGACATCTTAAGACTTTGTATGCCATATTAGCACCAAGAAAAGCATGTTAGTATAACGTAGGACACCTTAAAACTCCAAAACAACACCTTACAACACCGTACGAAACCTTAAAACACGATACTAAACCTAATGAATTCGTCTAAGTGTCCTTTGAACATCGTACAACAACTCAGGTGATGTTACGGCTCAGTATGAAATATTAACAATATGAAAGGCAAGTTAGAATTACGTAGGACGCGTTACAACTCCTAAGAACACCTTATAGGATTGTACGATCCTTTAAAACTCCATAATAAAGCTAGTGAATTCGTCCGAGTCCTTTGAACATCGTGCGACAACTTAGGACATCTTACGACTCTGTATCCCATATTAGCACCTTGAAAAGCATGTTAGTGTCATGTTGGACACCTTACAACTCCTAACAACACCGTACGAAACATTAAAAATCCATAATAAACCTAATGAATTCGTACGAGTCCTTTGAACATCGTACGACATCTTAGGACATCTTACGTCTCCCTATGACACATTAGCAACTCGAAAAGAACGTTAGTATAATGTAGGACGCCATACAGCTCCTATGAACACCTTACATCACCGTACGAAACCTTAAAACTCCATAATACACCTAATGAATTCGTCCGAGTCCTTTAAACCTCGTACGACAAGTTTGGACATCTTAAGACTTTGTATGCCATATTAGCACCAAGAAAAGCATGTTAGTATAACGTAGGACACCTTAAAACTCCAAAACAACACCTTACAACACCGTACGAAACCTTAAAACACGATACCAAACCTAATGAATTCGTCTAAGTGTCCTTTGAACATCGTACAACAACTCAGGTGATGTTACGGCTCAGTATGAAATATTAACAATATGAAAGGCAAGTTAGAATTACGTAGGACGCGTTACAACTCCTAAGAACACCTTATAGGATTGTACGATCCTTTAAAACTCCATAATAAAGCTAATGAATTCGTCCGAGTCCTTTGAACATCGTACGACAACTTAGGACATCTTACGACTCTGTATCCCATATTAGCACCTTGAAAAGCATGTTAGTGTCATGTTGGACACCTTACAACTCCTAACAACACCGTACGAAACATTAAAAATCCATAATAAACCTAATGAATTCGTACGAGTCCTTTGAACATCGTACGACATCTTAGGACATCTTACGTCTCCCTATGACACATTAGCAACTCGAAAAGAACGTTAGTAAAATGTAGGACGCCTTACAGCTCCTATGAACACCTTACATCACCGTACGAAACCTTAAAACTCCATAATACACCTAATGAATTCGTCCGAGTCCTTTAAACCTCGTACGACAAGTTTGGACATCTTAAGACTTTGTATGCCATATTAGCACCAAGAAAAGCATGTTAGTATAACGTAGGACACCTTAAAACTCCAAAACAACACCTTACAACACCGTACGAAACCTTAAAACACGATACTAAACCTAATGAATTCGTCTAAGTGTCCTTTGAACATCGTACAACAACTCAGGTGATGTTACGGCTCAGTATGAAATATTAACAATATGAAAGGCAAGTTAGAATTACGTAGGACGCGTTACAACTCCTAAGAACACCTTATAGGATTGTACGATCCTTTAAAACTCCATAATAAAGCTAATGAATTCGTCCGAGTCCTTTGAACATCGTACGACAACTTAGGACATCTTACGACTCTGTATCCCATATTAGCACCTTGAAAAGCATGTTAGTGTCATGTTGGACACCTTACAACTCCTAACAACACCGTACGAAACATTAAAAATCCATAATAAACCTAATGAATTCGTACGAGTCCTTTGAACATCGTACGACATCTTAGGACATCTTACGTCTCCCTATGACACATTAGCAACTCGAAAAGAACGTTAGTATAATGTAGGACGCCTTACAGCTCCTATGAACACCTTACATCACCGTACGAAACCTTAAAACTCCATAATACACCTAATGAATTCGTCCGAGTCCTTTAAACCTCGTACGACAAGTTTGGACATCTTAAGACTTTGTATGCCATATTAGCACCAAGAAAAGCATGTTAGTATAACGTAGGACACCTTAAAACTCCAAAACAACACCTTACAACACCGTACGAAACCTTAAAACACGATACTAAACCTAATGAATTCGTCTAAGTGTCCTTTGAACATCGTACAACAACTCAGGTGATGTTACGGCTTAGTATGAAATATTAACAATATGAAAGGCAAGTTAGAATTACGTAGGACGCGTTACAACTCCTAAGAACACCTTATAGGATTGTACGATCCTTTAAAACTCCATTATAAAGCTAATGAATTCGTCTGAGTCCTTTGAACATCGTACGACAACTTAGGACATCTTACGACTCTGTATGCCATATTAGCACCTTGAAAAGCATGTTAGTGTCATGTTGTACACCTTACAACTCCTAACAACACCTAACAACACCGTACGAAACATTAAAAATCCATAATAAACCTAATGAATTCGTACGAGTCCTTTGAACATCGTACGACATCTTAGGACATCTTACGTCTCCCTATGACACATTAGCAACGCGAAAAGAACGTTAGTATAATGTAGGACGCCTTACAGCTCCTATGAACACCTTACATCACCGTACGAAACCTTAAAACTCCATAATACACCTAATGAATTCGTCCGAGTCCTTTAAACCTCGTACGACAAGTTTGGACATCTTAAGCCTTTGTATGCCATATTAGCACCAAGAAAAGCATGTTAGTATAACGTAGGACACCTTAAAACTCCAAAACAACACCTTACAACACCGTACGAAACCTTAAAACACGATACTAAACCTAATGAATTCGTCTAAGTGTCCTTTGAACATCGTACAACAACTCAGGTGATGTTACGGCTCAGTATGAAATATTAACAATATGAAAGGCAAGTTAGAATTACGTAGGACGCGTTACAACTCCTAAGAACACCTTATAGGACTGTACGATCCTTTAAAACTCCATAATAAAGCTAATGAATTCGTCCGAGTCCTTTGAACATCGTGCGACAACTTAGGACATCTTACGACTCTGTATCCCATATTAGCACCTTGAAAAGCATGTTAGTGTCATGTTGGACACCTTACAACTCCTAACAACATCGTACGAAACATTAAAAATCCATAATAAACCTAATGAATTCGTACGAGTCCTTTGAACATCGTACGACATCTTAGGACATCTTACGTCTCCCTATGACACATTAGCAACTCGAAAAGAACGTTAGTATAATGTAGGACGCCTTACAGCTCCTATGAACACCTTACATCACCGTACGAAACCTTAAAACTCCATAATACACCTAATGAATTCGTACGAGTCCTTTAAACCTCGTACGACAAGTTTGGACATCTTAAGACTTTGTATGCCATATTATCACCAAGAAAAGCATGTTAGTATAACGTATGACACCTTAAAACTCCAAAACAACACCTTACAACACCGTACGAAACCTTAAAACACGATACTAAACCTAATGAATTCGTCTAAGTGTCCTTTGAACATCGTACAACAACTCAGGTGATGTTACGGCTTAGTATGAAATATTAACAATATGAAAGGCAAGTTAGAATTACGTAGGACGCGTTACAACTCCTAAGAACACCTTATAGGATTGTACGATCCTTTAAAACTCCATTATAAAGCTAATGAATTCGTCCGAGTCCTTTGAACATCGTACGACAACTTAGGACATCTTACGACTCTGTATGCCATATTAGCACCTTGAAAAGCATGTTAGTGTCATGTTGTACACCTTACAACTACTAACAACACCTAACAACACCGTACGAAACATTAAAAATCCATAATAAACCTAATGAATTCGTACGAGTCGTTTGAACATCGTACGACATCTTAGGACATCTTACGTCTCCCTATGACACATTAGCAACTCGAAAAGAACGTTAGTATAATGTAGGACGCCTTACAGCTCCTATGAACACCTTACATCACCGTACGAAACCTTAAAACTCCATAATACACCTAATGAATTCGTCCAAGTCCTTTAAACCTCGTACGACAAGTTTGGACATCTTAAGACTTTGTATGCCATATTAGCACCAAGAAAAGCATGTTAGTATAACGTAGGACACCTTAAAACTCCAAAACAACACCTTACAACACCGTACGAAACCTTAAAACACGATACTAAACCTAATGAATTCATCTAAGTGTCCTTTGAACATCGTACAACAACTCAGGTGATGTTACGGCTCAGTATGAAATATTAACAATATGAAAGGCAAGTTAGAATTACGTAGGACGCGTTACAACTCCTAAGAACACCTTATAGGATTGTACGATCCTTTAAAACTCCATAATAAAGCTAATGAATTCGTCCGAGTCCTTTGAACATCGTGCGACAACTTAGGACATCTTACGACTCTGTATCCCATATTAGCACCTTGAAAAGCATGTTAGTGTCATGTTGGACACCTTACAACTCCTAACAACACCGTACGAAACATTAAAAATCCATAATAAACCTAATGAATTCGTACGAGTCCTTTGAACATCGTACGACATCTTAGGACATCTTACGTCTCCCTATGACACATTAGCAACTCGAAAAGAACGTTAGTATAATGTAGGACGCCTTACAGCTCCTATGAACACCTTACATCACCGTACGAAACCTTAAAACTCCATAATACACCTAATGAATTCGTCCGAGTCCTTTAAACCTCGTACGACAAGTTTGGACATCTTAAGACTTTGTATGCCATATTAGCACCAAGAAAAGCATGTTAGTATAACGTAGGACACCTTAAAACTCCAAAACAACACCTTACAACACCGTACGAAACCTTAAAACACGATACTAAACCTAATGAATTCATCTAAGTGTCCTTTGAACATCGTACAACAACTCAGGTGATGTTACGGCTCAGTATGAAATATTAACAATATGAAAGGCAAGTTAGAATTACGTAGGACGCGTTACAACTCCTAAGAACACCTTATAGGATTGTACGATCCTTTAAAACTCCATAATAAAGCTAATGAATTCGTCCGAGTCCTTTGAACATCGTGCGACAACTTAGGACATCTTACGACTCTGTATCCCATATTAGCACCTTGAAAAGCATGTTAGTGTCATGTTGGACACCTTACAACTCCTAACAACACCGTACGAAACATTAAAAATCCATAATAAACCTAATGAATTCGTACGAGTCCTTTGAACATCGTACGACATCTTAGGACATCTTACGTCTCCCTATGACACATTAGCAACTCGAAAAGAACGTTAGTATAATGTAGGACGCCTTACAGCTCCTATGAACACCTTACATCACCGTACGAAACCTTAAAACTCCATAATACACCTAATGAATTCGTCCGAGTCCTTTAAACCTCGTACGACAAGTTTGGACATCTTAAGACTTTGTATGCCATATTAGCACCAAGAAAAGCATGTTAGTATAACGTAGGACACCTTAAAACTCCAAAACAACACCTTACAACACCGTACGAAACCTTAAAACACGATACTAAACCTAATGAATTCGTCTAAGTGTCCTTTGAACATCGTACAACAACTCAGGTGATGTTACGGCTTAGTATGAAATATTAACAATATGAAAGGCAAGTTAGAATTACGTAGGACGCGTTACAACTCCTAAGAACACCTTATAGGATTGTACGATCCTTTAAAACTCCATTATAAAGCTAATGAATTCGTCTGAGTCCTTTGAACATCGTACGACAACTTAGGACATCTTACGACTCTGTATGCCATATTAGCACCTTGAAAAGCATGTTAGTGTCATGTTGTACACCTTACAACTCCTAACAACACCTAACAACACCGTACGAAACATTAAAAATCCATAATAAACCTAATGAATTCGTACGAGTCCTTTGAACATCGTACGACATCTTAGGACATCTTACGTCTCCCTATGACACATTAGCAACGCGAAAAGAACGTTAGTATAATGTAGGACGCCTTACAGCTCCTATGAACACCTTACATCACCGTACGAAACCTTAAAACTCCATAATACACCTAATGAATTCGTCCGAGTCCTTTAAACCTCGTACGACAAGTTTGGACATCTTAAGCCTTTGTATGCCATATTAGCACCAAGAAAAGCATGTTAGTATAACGTAGGACACCTTAAAACTCCAAAACAACACCTTACAACACCGTACGAAACCTTAAAACACGATACTAAACCTAATGAATTCGTCTAAGTGTCCTTTGAACATCGTACAACAACTCAGGTGATGTTACGGCTCAGTATGAAATATTAACAATATGAAAGGCAAGTTAGAATTACGTAGGACGCGTTACAACTCCTAAGAACACCTTATAGGACTGTACGATCCTTTAAAACTCCATAATAAAGCTAATGAATTCGTCCGAGTCCTTTGAACATCGTGCGACAACTTAGGACATCTTACGACTCTGTATCCCATATTAGCACCTTGAAAAGCATGTTAGTGTCATGTTGGACACCTTACAACTCCTAACAACACCGTACGAAACATTAAAAATCCATAATAAACCTAATGAATTCGTACGAGTCCTTTGAACATCGTACGACATCTTAGGACATCTTACGTCTCCCTATGACACATTAGCAACTCGAAAAGAACGTTAGTATAATGTAGGACGCCTTACAGCTCCTATGAACACCTTACATCACCGTACGAAACCTTAAAACTCCATAATACACCTAATGAATTCGTCCGAGTCCTTTAAACCTCGTACGACAAGTTTGGACATCTTAAGACTTTGTATGCCATATTAGCACCAAGAAAAGCATGTTAGTATAACGTAGGACACCTTAAAACTCCAAAACAACACCTTACAACACCGTACGAAACCTTAAAACACGATACTAAACCTAATGAATTCGTCTAAGTGTCCTTTGAACATCGTACAACAACTCAGGTGATGTTACGGCTTAGTATGAAATATTAACAATATGAAAGGCAAGTTAGAATTACGTAGGACGCGTTACAACTCCTAAGAACACCTTATAGGATTGTACGATCCTTTAAAACTCCATTATAAAGCTAATGAATTCGTCTGAGTCCTTTGAACATCGTACGACAACTTAGGACATCTTACGACTCTGTATGCCATATTAGCACCTTGAAAAGCATGTTAGTGTCATGTTGTACACCTTACAACTCCTAACAACACCTAACAACACCGTACGAAACATTAAAAATCCATAATAAACCTAATGAATTCGTACGAGTCCTTTGAACATCGTACGACATCTTAGGACATCTTACGTCTCCCTATGACACATTAGCAACGCGAAAAGAACGTTAGTATAATGTAGGACGCCTTACAGCTCCTATGAACACCTTACATCACCGTACGAAACCTTAAAACTCCATAATACACCTAATGAATTCGTCCGAGTCCTTTAAACCTCGTACGACAAGTTTGGACATCTTAAGCCTTTGTATGCCATATTAGCACCAAGAAAAGCATGTTAGTATAACGTAGGACACCTTAAAACTCCAAAACAACACCTTACAACACCGTACGAAACCTTAAAACACGATACTAAACCTAATGAATTCGTCTAAGTGTCCTTTGAACATCGTACAACAACTCAGGTGATGTTACGGCTCAGTATGAAATATTAACAATATGAAAGGCAAGTTAGAATTACGTAGGACGCGTTACAACTCCTAAGAACACCTTATAGGACTGTACGATCCTTTAAAACTCCATAATAAAGCTAATGAATTCGTCCGAGTCCTTTGAACATCGTGCGACAACTTAGGACATCTTACGACTCTGTATCCCATATTAGCACCTTGAAAAGCATGTTAGTGTCATGTTGGACACCTTACAACTCCTAACAACACCGTACGAAACATTAAAAATCCATAATAAACCTAATGAATTCGTACGAGTCCTTTGAACATCGTACGACATCTTAGGACATCTTACGTCTCCCTATGACACATTAGCAACTCGAAAAGAACGTTAGTATAATGTAGGACGCCTTACAGCTCCTATGAACACCTTACATCACCGTACGAAACCTTAAAACTCCATAATACACCTAATGAATTCGTCCGAGTCCTTTAAACCTCGTACGACAAGTTTGGACATCTTAAGACTTTGTATGCCATATTAGCACCAAGAAAAGCATGTTAGTATAACGTAGGACACCTTAAAACTCCAAAACAACACCTTACAACACCGTACGAAACCTTAAAACACGATACTAAACCTAATGAATTCGTCTAAGTGTCCTTTGAACATCGTACAACAACTCAGGTGATGTTACGGCTTAGTATGAAATATTAACAATATGAAAGGCAAGTTAGAATTACGTAGGACGCGTTACAACTCCTAAGAACACCTTATAGGATTGTACGATCCTTTAAAACTCCATTATAAAGCTAATGAATTCGTCTGAGTCCTTTGAACATCGTACGACAACTTAGGACATCTTACGACTCTGTATGCCATATTAGCACCTTGAAAAGCATGTTAGTGTCATGTTGTACACCTTACAACTCCTAACAACACCTAACAACACCGTACGAAACATTAAAAATCCATAATAAACCTAATGAATTCGTACGAGTCCTTTGAACATCGTACGACATCTTAGGACATCTTACGTCTCCCTATGACACATTAGCAACGCGAAAAGAACGTTAGTATAATGTAGGACGCCTTACAGCTCCTATGAACACCTTACATCACCGTACGAAACCTTAAAACTCCATAATACACCTAATGAATTCGTCCGAGTCCTTTAAACCTCGTACGACAAGTTTGGACATCTTAAGCCTTTGTATGCCATATTAGCACCAAGAAAAGCATGTTAGTATAACGTAGGACACCTTAAAACTCCAAAACAACACCTTACAACACCGTACGAAACCTTAAAACACGATACTAAACCTAATGAATTCGTCTAAGTGTCCTTTGAACATCGTACAACAACTCAGGTGATGTTACGGCTCAGTATGAAATATTAACAATATGAAAGGCAAGTTAGAATTACGTAGGACGCGTTACAACTCCTAAGAACACCTTATAGGACTGTACGATCCTTTAAAACTCCATAATAAAGCTAATGAATTCGTCCGAGTCCTTTGAACATCGTGCGACAACTTAGGACATCTTACGACTCTGTATCCCATATTAGCACCTTGAAAAGCATGTTAGTGTCATGTTGGACACCTTACAACTCCTAACAACACCGTACGAAACATTAAAAATCCATAATAAACCTAATGAATTCGTACGAGTCCTTTGAACATCGTACGACATCTTAGGACATCTTACGTCTCCCTATGACACATTAGCAACTCGAAAAGAACGTTAGTATAATGTAGGACGCCTTACAGCTCCTATGAACACCTTACATCACCGTACGAAACCTTAAAACTCCATAATACACCTAATGAATTCGTCCGAGTCCTTTAAACCTCGTACGACAAGTTTGGACATCTTAAGACTTTGTATGCCATATTATCACCAAGAAAAGCATGTTAGTATAACGTATGACACCTTAAAACTCCAAAACAACACCTTACAACACCGTACGAAACCTTAAAACACGATACTAAACCTAATGAATTCGTCTAAGTGTCCTTTGAACATCGTACAACAACTCAGGTGATGTTACGGCTTAGTATGAAATATTAACAATATGAAAGGCAAGTTAGAATTACGTAGGACGCGTTACAACTCCTAAGAACACCTTATAGGATTGTACGATCCTTTAAAACTCCATTATAAAGCTAATGAATTCGTCCGAGTCCTTTGAACATCGTACGACAACTTAGGACATCTTACGACTCTGTATGCCATATTAGCACCTTGAAAAGCATGTTAGTTTCATGTTGTACACCTTACAACTACTAACAACACCTAACAACACCGTACGAAACATTAAAAATCCATAATAAACCTAATGAATTCGTACGAGTCGTTTGAACATCGTACGACATCTTAGGACATCTTACGTCTCCCTATGACACATTAGCAACTCGAAAAGAACGTTAGTATAATGTAGGACGCCTTACAGCTCCTATGAACACCTTACATCACCGTACGAAACCTTAAAACTCCATAATACACCTAATGAATTCGTCCAAGTCCTTTAAACCTCGTACGACAAGTTTGGACATCTTAAGACTTTGTATGCCATATTAGCACCAAGAAAAGCATGTTAGTATAACGTAGGACACCTTAAAACTCCAAAACAACACCTTACAACACCGTACGAAACCTTAAAACACGATACTAAACCTAATGAATTCGTCTAAGTGTCCTTTGAACATCGTACAACAACTCAGGTGATGTTACGGCTCAGTATGAAATATTAACAATATGAAAGGCAAGTTAGAATTACGTAGGACGCGTTACAACTCCTAAGAACACCTTATAGGATTGTACGATCCTTTAAAACTCCATAATAAAGCTAATGAATTCGTCCGAGTCCTTTGAACATCGTGCGACAACTTAGGACATCTTACGACTCTGTATCCCATATTAGCACCTTGAAAAGCATGTTAGTGTCATGTTGGACACCTTACAACTCCTAACAACACCGTACGAAACATTAAAAATCCATAATAAACCTAATGAATTCGTACGAGTCCTTTGAACATCGTACGACATCTTAGGACATCTTACGTCTCCCTATGACACATTAGCAACTCGAAAAGAACGTTAGTATAATGTAGGACGCCTTACAGCTCCTATGAACACCTTACATCACCGTACGAAACCTTAAAACTCCATAATACACCTAATGAATTCGTCCGAGTCCTTTAAACCTCGTACGACAAGTTTGGACATCTTAAGACTTTGTATGCCATATTAGCACCAAGAAAAGCATGTTAGTATAACGTATGACACCTTAAAACTCCAAAACAACACCTTACAACACCGTACGAAACCTTAAAACATGATACTAAACCTAATGAATTCGTCTAAGTGTCCTTTGAACATCGTACAACAACTCAGGTGATGTTACGGCTTAGTATGAAATATTAACAATATGAAAGGCAAGTTAGAATTACGTAGGACGCGTTACAACTCCTAAGAACACCTTATAGGATTGTACGATCCTTTAAAACTCCATTATAAAGCTAATGAATTCGTCCGAGTCCTTTGAACATCGTACGACAACTTAGGACATCTTACGACTCTGTATGCCATATTAGCACCTTGAAAAGCATGTTAGTGTCATGTTGTACACCTTACAACTCCTAACAACACCTAACAACACCGTACGAAACATTAAAAATCCATAATAAACCTAATGAATTCGTACGAGTCCTTTGAACATCGTACGACATCTTAGGACATCTTACGTCTCCCTATGACACATTAGCAACTCGAAAAGAACGTTAGTATAATGTAGGACGCCTTACAGCTCCTATGAACACCTTACATCACCGTACGAAACCTTAAAACTCCATAATACACCTAATGAATTCGTCCGAGTCCTTTAAACCTCGTACGACAAGTTTGGACATCTTAAGACTTTGTATGCCATATTAGCACCAAGAAAAGCATGTTAGTATAACGTAGGACACCTTAAAACTCCAAAACAACACCTTACAACACCGTACGAAACCTTAAAACACGATACTAAACCTAATGAATTCGTCTAAGTGTCCTTTGAACATCGTACAACAACTCAGGTGATGTTACGGCTCAGTATGAAATATTAACAATATGAAAGGCAAGTTAGAATTACGTAGGACGCGTTACAACTCCTAGGAACACCTTATAGGATTGTACGATCCTTTAAAACTCCATAATAAAGCTAATGAATTCGTCCGAGTCCTTTGAACATCGTACGACAACTTAGGACATCTTACGACTCTGTATCCCATATTAGCACCTTGAAAAGCATGTTAGTGTCATGTTGGACACCTTACAACTCCTAACAACACCGTACGAAACATTAAAAATCCATAATAAACCTAATGAATTCGTACGAGTCCTTTGAACATCGTACGACATCTTAGGACATCTTACGTCTCCCTATGACACATTAGCAACTCGAAAAGAACGTTAGTATAATGTAGGACGCCTTACAGCTCCTATGAACACCTTACATCACCGTACGAAACCTTAAAACTCCATAATACACCTAATGAATTCGTCCGAGTCCTTTAAACCTCGTACGACAAGTTTGGACATCTTAAGACTTTGTATGCCATATTAGCACCAAGAAAAGCATGTTAGTATAACGTAGGACACCTTAAAACTCCAAAACAACACCTTACAACACCGTACGAAACCTTAAAACACGATACTAAACCTAATGAATTCGTCTAAGTGTCCTTTGAACATCGTACAACAACTCAGGTGATGTTACGGCTCAGTATGAAATATAAACAATATGAAAGGCAAGTTAGAATTACGTAGGACGCGTTACAACTCCTAAGAACACCTTATAGGATTGTACGATCCTTTAAAACTCCATAATAAAGCTAATGAATTCGTCCGAGTCCTTTGAACATCGTACGACAACTTAGGACATCTTACGACTCTGTATCCCATATTAGCACCTTCAAAAGCATGTTAGTGTCATGTTGGACACCTTACAACTCCTAACAACACCGTACGAAACATTAAAAATCCATAATAAACCTAATGAATTCGTACGAGTCCTTTGAACATCGTACGACATCTTAGGACATCTTACGTCTCCCTATGACACATTAGCAACTCGAAAAGAACGTTAGTATAATGTAGGACGCCTTACAGCTCCTATGAACACCTTACATCACCGTACGAAACCTTAAAACTCCATAATACACCTAATGAATTCGTCCGAGTCCTTTAAACCTCGTACGACAAGTTTGGACATCTTAAGACTTTGTATGCCATATTAGCACCAAGAGAAGCATGTTAGTATAACGTAGGACACCTTAAAACTCCAAAACAACACCTTACAACACCGTACGAAACCTTAAAACACGATACTAAACCTAATGAATTCGTCTAAGTGTCCTTTGAACATCGTACAACAACTCAGGTGATGTTACGGCTTAGTATGAAATATTAACAATATGAAAGGCAAGTTAGAATTACGTAGGACGCGTTACAACTCCTAAGAACACCTTATAGGATTGTACGATCCTTTAAAACTTTATTATAAAGCTAATGAATTCGTCCGAGTCCTTTGAACATCGTACGACAACTTAGGACATCTTACGACTCTGTATGCCATATAAGCACCTTGAAAAGCATGTTAGTGTCATGTTGTACACCTTACAACTCCTAAAAACACCTAACAACACCGTACGAAACATTAAAAATCCATAATAAACCTAATGAATTCGTACGAGTCCTTTGAACATCGTACGACATCTTAGGACATCTTACGTCTCCCTATGACACATTAGCAACGCGAAAAGAACGTTAGTATAATGTAGGACGCCTTACAGCTCCTATGAACACCTTACATCACCGTACGAAACCTTAAAACACCATAATACACCTAATGAATTCGTCCGAGTCCTTTAAACCTCGTACGACAAGTTTGGACATCTTAAGACTTTGTATGCCATATTAGCACCAAGAAAAGCATGTTAGTATAACGTAGGACACCTTAAAACTCCAAAACAACACCTTACAACACCGTACGAAACCTTAAAACACGATACTAAACCTAATGAATTCGTCTAAGTGTCCTTTGAACATCGTACAACAACTCAGGTGATGCTACGGCTCAGTATGAAATATTAACAATATGAAAGGCAAGTTAGAATTACGTAGGACGCGTTACAACTCCTAAGAACACCTTATAGGATTGTACGATCCTTTAAAACTCCATAATAAAGCTAATGAATTCGTCCGAGTCCTTTGAACATCGTGCGACAACTTAGGACATCTTACGACTCTGTATCCCATATTAGCACCTTGAAAAGCATGTTAGTGTGATGTTGGACACCTTACAACTCCTAACAACACCGTACGAAACATTAAAAATCCATAATAAACCTAATGAATTCGTACGAGTCCTTTGAACATCGTACGACATCTTAGGACATCTTACGTCTCCCTATGACACATTAGCAACTCGAAAAGAACGTTAGTATAATGTAGGACGCCTTACAGCTCCTATGAACACCTTACATCACCGTACGAAACCTTAAAACTCCATAATACACCTAATGAATTCGTCCGAGTCCTTTAAACCTCGTACGACAAGTTTGGACATCTTAAGACTTTGTATGCCATATTAGCACCAAGAAAAGCATGTTAGTATAACGTATGACACCTTAAAACTCCAAAACAACACCTTACAACACCGTACGAAACCTTAAAACACGATACTAAACCTAATGAATTCGTCTAAGTGTCCTTTGAACATCGTACAACAACTCAGGTGATGTTACGGCTTAGTATGAAATATTAACAATATGAAAGGCAAGTTAGAATTACGTAGGACGCGTTACAACTACTAAGAACACCTTATAGGATTGTACGATCCTTTAAAACTTTATTATAAAGCTAATGAATTCGTCCGAGTCCTTTGAACATCGTACGACAACTTAGGACATCTTACGACTCTGTATGCCATATTAGCACCTTGAAAAGCATGTTAGTGTCATGTTGTACACCTTACAACTCCTAACAACACCTAACAACACCGTACGAAACATTAAAAATCCATAATAAACCTAATGAATTCGTACGAGTCCTTTGAACATCGTACGACATCTTAGGACATCTTACGTCTCCCTATGACACATTAGCAACGCGAAAAGAACGTTAGTATAATGTAGGACGCCTTACAGCTCCTATGAACACCTTACATCACCGTACGAAACCTTAAAACTCCATAATACACCTAATGAATTCGTCCGAGTCCTTTAAACCTCGTACGACAAGTTTGGACATCTTAAGACTTTGTATGCCATATTAGCACCAAGAAAAGCATGTTAGTATAACGTAGGACACCTTAAAACTCCAAAACAACACCTTACAACACCGTACGAAACCTTAAAACACGATACTAAACCTAATGAATTCGTCTAAGTGTCCTTTGAACATCGTACAACAACTCATGTGATGTTACGGCTCAGTATGAAATATTAACAATATGAAAGGCAAGTTAGAATTACGTAGGACGCGTTACAACTCCTAAGAACACCTTATAGGATTGTACGATCCTTTAAAACTCCATAATAAAGCTAATGAATTCGTCCGAGTCCTTTGAACATCGTGCGACAACTTAGGACATCTTACGACTCTGTATCCCATATTAGCACCTTGAAAAGCATGTTAGTGTGATGTTGGACACCTTACAACTCCTAACAACACTGTACGAAACATTAAAAATCCATAATAAACCTAATGAATTCGTACGAGTCCTTTGAACATCGTACGACATCTTAGGACATCTTACGTCTCCCTATGACACATTAGCAACTCGAAAAGAACGTTAGTATAATGTAGGACGCCTTACAGCTCCTATGAACACCTTACATCACCGTACGAAACCTTAAAACTCCATAATACACCTAATGAATTCGTCCGAGTCCTTTAAACCTCGTACGACAAGTTTGGACATCTTAAGACTTTGTATGCCATATTAGCACCAAGAAAAGCATGTTAGTATAACGTATGACACCTTAAAACTCCAAAACAACACCTTACAACACCGTACGAAACCTTAAAACACGATACTAAACCTAATGAATTCGTCTAAGTGTCCTTTGAACATCGTACAACAACTCAGGTGATGTTACGGCTCAGTATGAAATATTAACAATATGAAAGGCAAGTTAGAATTACGTAGGACGCGTTACAACTCCTACGAACACCTTATAGGATTGTACGATCCTTTAAAACTCCATAATAAAGCTAATGAATTCGTCCGAGTCCTTTGAACATCGTACGACAACTTAGGACATCTTACGACTCTGTATCCCATATTAGCACCTTGAAAAGCATGTTAGTGTCATGTTGGACACCTTACAACTCCTAACAACACCGTACGAAACATTAAAAATCCATAATAAACCTAATGAATTCGTACGAGTCCTTTGAACGTCGTACGACATCTTAGGACATCTTACGACTCCCTATGACACATTAGCAACTCGAAAAGAACGTTAGTATAATGTAGGACGCCTTACCGCTCCTATGAACACCTTACATCACCGTACGAAACCTTAAAACTCCATAATACACCTAATGAATTCGTCCGAGTCCTTTAAACCTCGTACGACAAGTTTGGACATCTTAAGACTTTGTATGCCATATTAGCACCAAGAAAAGCATGTTAGTATAACGTAGGACACCTTAAAACTCCAAAACAACACCTTACAACACCGTACGAAACCTTAAAACACGATACTAAACCTAATGAATTCGTCTAAGTGTCCTTTGAACATCGTACAACAACTCAGGTGATGTTACGGCTTAGTATGAAATATTAACAATATGAAAGGCAAGTTAGAATTACGTAGGACGCGTTACAACTCCTAAGAACACCTTATAGGATTGTACGATCCTTTAAAACTTTATTATAAAGCTAATGAATTCGTCCGAGTCCTTTGAACATCGTACGACAACTTAGGACATCTTACGACTCTGTATGCCATATTAGCACCTTGAAAAGCATGTTAGTGTCATGTTGTACACCTTACAACTCCTAACAACACCTAACAACACCGTACGAAACATTAAAAATCCATAATAAACCTAATGAATTCGTACGAGTCCTTTGAACATCGTACGACATCTTAGGACATCTTACGTCTCCCTATGACACATTAGCAACGCGAAAAGAACGTTAGTATAATGTAGGACGCCTTACAGCTCCTATGAACACCTTACATCACCGTACGAAACCTTAAAACTCCATAATACACCTAATGAATTCGTCCGAGTCCTTTAAACCTCGTACGACAAGTTTGGACATCTTAAGACTTTGTATGCCATATTAGCACCAAGAAAAGCATGTTAGTATAACGTAGGACACCTTAAAACTCCAAAACAACACCTTACAACACCGTACGAAACCTTAAAACACGATACTAAACCTAATGAATTCGTCTAAGTGTCCTTTGAACATCGTACAACAACTCAGGTGATGTTACGGCTCAGTATGAAATATTAACAATATGAAAGGCAAGTTAGAATTACGTAGGACGCGTTACAACTCCTACGAACACCTTATAGGATTGTACGATCCTTTAAAACTCCATAATAAAGCTAATGAATTCGTCCGTGTCCTTTGAACATCGTGCGAAAACTTAGGACATCTTACGACTCTGTATCCCATATTAGCACCTTGAAAAGCATGTTAGTGTCATGTTGGACACCTTACAACTCCTAACAACACCGTACGAAACATTAAAAATCCATAATAAACCTAATGAATTCGTACGAGTCCTTTGAACATCGTACGACATCTTAGGACATCTTACGTCTCCCTATGACACATTAGCAACTCGAAAAGAACGTTAGTATAATGTAGGACGCCTTACCGCTCCAATGAACACCTTACATCACCGTACGAAACCTTAAAACTCCATAATACACCTAATGAATTCGTCCGAGTCCTTTAAACCTCGTACGACACGTTTGGACATCTTAAGACTTTGTATGCCATATTAGCACCAAGAAAAGCATGTTAGTATAACGTATGACACCTTAAAACTCCAAAACAACACCTTACAACACCGTACGAAACCTTAAAACACGATACTAAACCTAATGAATTCGTCTAAGTGTCCTTTGAACATCGTACAACAACTCAGGTGATGTTACGGCTTAGTATGAAATATTAACAATATGAAAGGCAAGTTAGAATTACGTAGGACGCGTTACAACTCCTAAGAACACCTTATAGGATTGTACGATCCTTTAAAACTCCATTATAAAGCTAATGAATTCGTCCGAGTCCTTTGAACATCGTACGACAACTTAGGACATCTTACGACTCTGTATGCCATATTAGCACCTTGAAAAGCATGTTAGTGTCATGTTGTCCACCTTACAACTCCTAACAACACCTAACAACACCGTACGAAACATTAAAAATCCATAATAAACCTAATGAATTCGTACGAGTCCTTTGAACATCGTACGACATCTTAGGACATCTTACGTCTCCCTATGACACATTAGCAACTCGAAAAGAACGTTAGTATAATGTAGGACGCCTTACAGCTCCTATGAACACCATACATCACCGTACGAAACCTTAAAACTCCATAATACACCTAATGAATTCGTCCGAGTCCTTTAAACCTCGTACGACAAGTTTGGACATCTTAAGACTTTGTATGCCATATTAGCACCAAGAAAAGCATGTTAGTATAACGTAGGACACCTTAAAACTCCAAAACAACACCTTACAACACCGTACGAAACCTTAAAACACGATACTAAACCTAATGAATTCGTCTAAGTGTCCTTTGAACATCGTACAACAACTCAGGTGATGTTACGGCTCAGTATGAAATATTAACAATATGAAAGGCAAGTTAGAATTACGTAGGACGCGTTACAACTCCTAAGAACACCTTATAGGATTGTACGATCCTTTAAAACTCCATAATAAAGCTAATGAATTCGTCCGAGTCCTTTGAACATCGTGCGACAACTTAGGACATCTTACGACTCTGTATCCCATATTAGCACCTTGAAAAGCATGTTAGTGTCATGTTGGACACCTTACAACTCCTAACAACACCGTACGAAACATTAAAAATCCATAATAAACCTAATGAATTCGTACGAGTCCTTTGAACATCGTACGACATCTTAGGACATCTTACGTCTCCCTATGACACATTAGCAACTCGAAAAGAACGTTAGTATAATGTAGGACGCCTTACAGCTCCAATGAACACCTTACATCACCGTACGAAACCTTAAAACTCCATAATACACCTAATGAATTCGTCCGAGTCCTTTAAACCTCGTACGACAAGTTTGGACATCTTAAGACTTTGTATGCCATATTAGCACCAAGAAAAGCATGTTAGTATAACGTATGACACCTTAAAACTCCAAAACAACACCTTACAACACCGTACGAAACCTTAAAACACGATACTAAACCTAATGAATTCGTCTAAGTGTCCTTTGAACATCGTACAACAACTCAGGTGATGTTACGGCTTAGTATGAAATATTAACAATATGAAAGGCAAGTTAGAATTACGTAGGACGCGTTACAACTCCTAAGAACACCTTATAGGATTGTACGATCCTTTAAAACTCCATTATAAAGCTAATGAATTCGTCCGAGTCCTTTGAACATCGTACGACAACTTAGGACATCTTACGACTCTGTATGCCATATTAGCACCTTGAAAAGCATGTTAGTGTCATGTTGTACACCTTACAACTCCTAACAACACCTAACAACACCGTACGAAACATTAAAAATCCATAATAAACCTAATGAATTCGTACGAGTCCTTTGAACATCGTACGACATCTTAGGACATCTTACGTCTCCCTATGACACATTAGCAACTCGAAAAGAACGTTAGTATAATGTAGGACGCCTTACAGCTCCTATGAACACCTTACATCACCGTACGAAACCTTAAAACTCCATAATACACCTAATGAATTCGTTCGAGTCCTTTAAACCTCGTACGACAAGTTTGGACATCTTAAGACTTTGTATGCCATATTAGCACCAAGAAAAGCATGTTAGTATAACGTAGGACACCTTAAAACTCCAAAACAACACCTTACAACACCGTACGAAACCTTAAAACACGATACTAAACCTAATGAATTCGTCTAAGTGTCCTTTGAACATCGTACA
Source organism: Tagetes erecta (assembly GCA_030867185.1). Taxonomy (NCBI): domain Eukaryota; kingdom Viridiplantae; phylum Streptophyta; class Magnoliopsida; order Asterales; family Asteraceae; genus Tagetes; species Tagetes erecta. Next base: position 38,500,026 of record CM061487.1, on the reverse strand, counting down.
ACAACTCAGGTGATGTTACGGCTCAGTATGAAATATTAACAATATGAAAGGCAAGTTAGAATTACGTAGGACGCGTTACAACTCCTAAGAACACCTTATAGGATTGTACGATCCTTTAAAACTCCATAATAAAGCTAATGAATTCGTCCGAGTCCTTTGAACATCGTGCGACAACTTATGACATCTTACGACTCTGTATCCCATATTAGCACCTTGAAAAGCATGTTAGTGTCATGTTGGACACCTTACAACTCCTAACAACACCGTACGAAACATTAAAAATCCATAATAAACCTAATGAATTCGTACGAGTCCTTTGAACATCGTACGACATCTTAGGACATCTTACGTCTCCCTATGACACATTAGCAACTCGAAAAGAACGTTAGTATAATGTAGGACGCCTTACAGCTCCTATGAACACCTTACATCACCGTACGAAACCTTAAAACTCCATAATACACCTAATGAATTCGTCCGAGTCCTTTAAACCTCGTACGACAAGTTTGGACATCTTAATACTTTGTATGCCATATTAGCACCAAGAAAAGCATGTTAGTATAACGTATGACACCTTAAAACTCCAAAACAACACCTTACAACACCGTACGAAACCTTAAAACACGATACTAAACCTAATGAATTCGTCTAAGTGTCCTTTGAACATCGTACAACAACTCAGGTGATGTTACGGCTTAGTATGAAATATTAACAATATGAAAGGCAAGTTAGAATTACGTAGGACGCGTTACAACTCCTAAGAACACCTTATAGGATTGTACGATCCTTTAAAACTCCATTATAAAGCTAATGAATTCGTCCGAGTCCTTTGAACATCGTACGACAACTTAGGACATCTTACGACTCTGTATGCCATATTAGCACCTTGAAAAGCATGTTAGTGTCATGTTGTACACCTTACAACTCCTAACAACACCTAACAACACCGTACGAAACATTAAAAATCCATAATAAACCTAATGAATTCGTACGAGTCCTTTGAACATCGTACGACATCTTAGGACATCTTACGTCTCCCTATGACACACTAGCAACGCGAAAAGAACGTTAGTATAATGTAGGACGCCTTACAGCTCCTATGAACACCTTACATCACCGTACGAAACCTTAAAACTCCGTAATACACCTAATGAATTCGTCCGAGTCCTTTAAACCTCGTACGACAAGTTTGGACATCTTAAGACTTTGTATGCCATATTAGCACCAAGAAAAGCATGTTAGTATAACGTAGGACACCTTAAAACTCCAAAACAACACCTTACAACACCGTACGAAACCTTAAAACACGATACTAAACCTAATGAATTCGTCTAAGTGTCCTTTGAACATCGTACAACAACTCAGGTGATGTTACGGCTCAGTATGAAATATTAACTATATGAAAGGCAAGTTAGAATTACGTAGGACGCGTTACAACTCCTAAGAACACCTTATAGGATTGTACGATCCTTTAAAACTCCATAATAAATCTAATGAATTCGTCCGAGTCCTTTGAACATCGTGCGACAACTTAGGACATCTTACGACTCTGTATCCCATATTAGCACCTTGAAAAGCATGTTAGTGTCATGTTGGACACCTTACAACTCCTAACAACACCGTACGAAACATTAAAAATCCATAATAAACCTAATGAATTCGTACGAGTCCTTTGAACATCGTACGACATCTTAGGACATCTTACGTCTCCCTATGACACATTAGCAACTCGAAAAGAACGTTAGTATAATGTAGGACGCCTTACAGCTCCAATGAACAACTTACATCACCGTACGAAACCTTAAAACTCCATAATACACCTAATGAATTCGTCCGAGTCCTTTAAACCTCGTACGACAAGTTTGGACATCTTAAGACTTTGTATGCCATATTAGCACCAAGAAAAGCATGTTAGTATAACGTAGGACACCTTAAAACTCCAAAACAACACCTTACAACACCGTACGAAACCTTAAAACACGATACTAAACCTAATGAATTCGTCTAAGTGTCCTTTGAACATCGTACAACAACTCAGGTGATGTTACGGCTCAGTATGAAATATTAACAATATGAAAGGCAAGTTAGAATTACGTAGGACGCGTTACAACTCCTAAGAACACCTTATAGGATTGTACGATCCTTTAAAACTCCATAATAAAGCTAATGAATTCGTCCGAGTCCTTTGAACATCGTGCGACAACTTAGGACATCTTACGACTCTGTATCCCATATTAGCACCTTGAAAAGCATGTTAGTGTCATGTTGGACACTTACAACTCCTAACAACACCATACGAAACATTAAAAATCCATAATAAACCTAATGAATTCGTACGAGTCCTTTGAACATCGTACGACATCTTAGGACATCTTACGTCTCCCTATGACACATTAGCAACGCGAAAAGAACGTTAGTATAATGTAGGACGCCTTACAGCTCCTATGAACACCTTACATCACCGTACGAAACCTTAAAACTCCATAATACACCTAATGAATTCGTCCGAGTCCTTTAAACCTCGTACGACAAGTTTGGACATCTTAAGACTTTGTATGCCATATTAGCACCAAGAAAAGCATGTTAGTATAACGTAGGACACCTTAAAACTCCAAAACAACACCTTACAACACCGTACGAAACCTTAAAACACGATACTAAACCTAATGAATTCGTCTAAGTGTCCTTTGAACATCGTACAACAACTCAGGTGATGTTACGGCTCAGTATGAAATATTAACTATATGAAAGGCAAGTTAGAATTACGTAGGACGCGTTACAACTCCTAAGAACACCTTATAGGATTGTACGATCCTTTAAAACTCCATAATAAATCTAATGAATTCGTCCGAGTCCTTTGAACATCGTGCGACAACTTAGGACATCTTACGACTCTGTATCCCATATTAGCACCTTGAAAAGCATGTTAGTGTCATGTTGGACACCTTACAACTCCTAACAACACCGTACGAAACATTAAAAATCCATAATAAACCTAATGAATTCGTACGAGTCCTTTGAACATCGTACGACATCTTAGGACATCTTACGTCTCCCTATGACACATTAGCAACTCGAAAAGAACGTTAGTATAATGTAGGACGCCTTACAGCTCCAATGAACAACTTACATCACCGTACGAAACCTTAAAACTCCATAATACACCTAATGAATTCGTCCGAGTCCTTTAAACCTCGTACGACAAGTTTGGACATCTTAAGACTTTGTATGCCATATTAGCACCAAGAAAAGCATGTTAGTATAACGTATGACACCTTAAAACTCCAAAACAACACCTTACAACACCGTACGAAACCTTAAAACACGATACTAAACCTAATGAATTCGTCTAAGTGTCCTTTGAACATCGTACAACAACTCAGGTGATGTTACGGCTTAGTATGAAATATTAACAATATGAAAGGCAAGTTAGAATTACGTAGGACGCGTTACAACTCCTAAGAACACCTTATAGGATTGTACGATCCTTTAAAACTCCATTATAAAGCTAATGAATTCGTCCGAGTCCTTTGAACATCGTACGACAACTTAGGACATCTTACGACTCTGTATGCCATATTAGCACCTTGAAAAGCATGTTAGTGTCATGTTGTACACCTTACAACTCCTAACAACACCTAACAACACCGTACGAAACATTAAAAATCCATAATAAACCTAATGAATTCGTACGAGTCGTTTGAACATCGTACGACATCTTAGGACATCTTACGTCTCCCTATGACACATTAGCAACTCGAAAAGAACGTTAGTATAATGTAGGACGCCTTACAGCTCCTATGAACACCTTACATCACCGTACGAAACCTTAAAACTCCATAATACACCTAATGAATTCGTCCAAGTCCTTTAAACCTCGTACGACAAGTTTGGACATCTTAAGACGTTGTATGCCATATTAGCACCAAGAAAAGCATGTTAGTATAACGTAGGACACCTTAAAACTCCAAAACAACACCTTACAACACCGTACGAAACCTTAAAACACGATACTAAACCTAATGAATTCGTCTAAGTGTCCTTTGAACATCGTACAACAACTCAGGTGATGTTACGGCTCAGTATGAAATATTAACAATATGAAAGGCAAGTTAGAATTACGTAGGACGCGTTACAACTCCTAAGAACACCTTATAGGATTGTACGATCCTTTAGAACTCCATAATAAAGCTAATGAATTCGTCCGAGTCCTTTGAACATCGTGCGACAACTTAGGACATCTTACGACTCTGTATCCCATATTAGCACCTTGAAAAGCATGTTAGTGTCATGTTGGACACCTTGCAACTCCTAACAACACCGTACGAAACATTAAAAATCCATAATAAACCTAATGAATTCGTACGAGTCCTTTGAACATCGTACGACATCTTAGGACATCTTACGTCTCCCTATGACACATTAGCAACTCGAAAAGAACGTTAGTATAATGTAGGACGCCTTACAGCTCCTATGAACACCTTACATCACCGTACGAAACCTTAAAACTCCATAATACACCTAATGAATTCGTCCGAGTCCTTTAAACCTCGTACGACAAGTTTGGACATCTTAAGACTTTGTATGCCATATTAGCACCAAGAAAAGCATGTTAGTATAACGTATGACACCTTAAAACTCCAAAACAACACCTTACAACACCGTACGAAACCTTAAAACACGATACTAAACCTAATGAATTCGTCTAAGTGTCCTTTGAACATCGTACAACAACTCAGGTGATGTTACGGCTTAGTATGAAATATTAACAATATGAAAGGCAAGTTAGAATTACGTAGGACGCGTTACAACTCCTAAGAACACCTTATAGGATTGTACGATCCTTTAAAACTCCATAATAAAGCTAATGAATTCGTCCGAGTCCTTTGAACATCGTGCGACAACTTAGGACATCTTACGACTCTGTATCCCATATTAGCACCTTGAAAAGCATGTTAGTGTCATGTTGGACACTTACAACTCCTAACAACACCATACGAAACATTAAAAATCCATAATAAACCTAATGAATTCGTACGAGTCCTTTGAACATCGTACGACATCTTAGGACTTCTTACGTCTCCCTATGACACATTAGCAACGCGAAAAGAACGTTAGTATAATGTAGGACGCCTTACAGCTCCTATGAACACCTTACATCACCGTACGAAACCTTAAAACTCCATAATACACCTAATGAATTCGTCCGAGTCCTTTAAACCTCGTACGACAAGTTTGGACATCTTAAGACTTTGTATGCCATATTAGCACCAAGAAAAGCATGTTAGTATAACGTAGGACACCTTAAAACTCCCAACAACACCTTACAACACCGTACGAAACCTTAAAACACGATACTAAACCTAATGAATTCGTCTAAGTGTCCTTTGAACATCGTACAACAACTCAGGTGATGTTACGGCTCAGTATGAAATATTAACTATATGAAAGGCAAGTTAGAATTACGTAGGACGCGTTACAACTCCTAAGAACACCTTATAGGATTGTACGATCCTTTAAAACTCCATAATAAATCTAATGAATTCGTCCGAGTCCTTTGAACATCGTGCGACAACTTAGGACATCTTACGACTCTGTATCCCATATTAGCACCTTGAAAAGCATGTTAGTGTCATGTTGGACACCTTACAACTCCTAACAACACCGTACGAAACATTAAAAATCCATAATAAACCTAATGAATTCGTACGAGTCCTTTGAACATCGTACGACATCTTAGGACATCTTACGTCTCCCTATGACACATTAGCAACTCGAAAAGAACGTTAGTATAATGTAGGACGCCTTACAGCTCCAATGAACAACTTACATCACCGTACGAAACCTTAAAACTCCATAATACACCTAATGAATTCGTCCGAGTCCTTTAAACCTCGTACGACAAGTTTGGACATCTTAAGACTTTGTATGCCATATTAGCACCAAGAAAAGCATGTTAGTATAACGTATGACACCTTAAAACTCCAAAACAACACCTTACAACACCGTACGAAACCTTAAAACACGATACTAAACCTAATGAATTCGTCTAAGTGTCCTTTGAACATCGTACAACAACTCAGGTGATGTTACGGCTTAGTATGAAATATTAACAATATGAAAGGCAAGTTAGAATTACGTAGGACGCGTTACAACTCCTAAGAACACCTTATAGGATTGTACGATCCTTTAAAACTCCATTATAAAGCTAATGAATTCGTCCGAGTCCTTTGAACATCGTACGACAACTTAGGACATCTTACGACTCTGTATGCCATATTAGCACCTTGAAAAGCATGTTAGTGTCATGTTGTACACCTTACAACTCCTAACAACACCTAACAACACCGTACGAAACATTAAAAATCCATAATAAACCTAATGAATTCGTACGAGTCCTTTGAACATCGTACGACATCTTAGGACATCTTACGTCTCCCTATGACACATTAGCAACTCGAAAAGAACGTTAGTATAATGTAGGACGCCTTACAGCTCCTATGAACACCTTACATCACCGTACGAAACCTTAAAACTCCATAATACACCTAATGAATTCGTCCGAGTCCTTTAAACCTCGTACGACAAGTTTGGACATCTTAAGACTTTGTATGCCATATTAGCACCAAGAAAAGCATGTTAGTATAACGTAGGACACCTTAAAACTCCAAAACAACACCTTACAACACCGTACGAAACCTTAAAACACGATACTAAACCTAATGAATTCGTCTAAGTGTCCTTTGAACATCGTACAACAACTCAGGTGATGTTACAGCTCAGTATGAAATATTAACAATATGAAAGGCAAGTTAGAATTACGTAGGACGCGTTACAACTCCTAAAAACACCTTATAGGATTGTACGATCCTTTAGAACTCCATAATAAAGCTAATGAATTCGTCCGAGTCCTTTGAACATCGTGCGACAACTTAGGACATCTTACGACTCTGTATCCCATATTAGCACCTTGAAAAGCATGTTAGTGTCATGTTGGACACCTTACAACTCCTAACAACACCGTACGAAACATTAAAAATCCATAATAAACCTAATGAATTCGTACGAGTCCTTTGAACATCGTACGACATCTTAGGACATCTTACGTCTCCCTATGACACATTAGCAACTCGAAAAGAACGTTAGTATAATGTAGGACGCCTTACAGCTCCTATGAACACCTTACATCACCGTACGAAACCTTAAAACTCCATAATACACCTAATGAATTCGTCCGAGTCCTTTAAACCTCGTACGACAAGTTTGGACATCTTAAGACTTTGTATGCCATATTAGCACCAAGAAAAGCATGTTAGTATAACGTATGACACCTTAAAACTCCAAAACAACACCTTACAACACCGTACGAAACCTTAAAACACGATACTAAACCTAATGAATTCGTCTAAGTGTCCTTTGAACATCGTACAACAACTCAGGTGATGTTACGGCTTAGTATGAAATATTAACAATATGAAAGGCAAGTTAGAATTACGTAGGACGCGTTACAACTCCTAAGAACACCTTATAGGATTGTACGATCCTTTAAAACTCCATTATAAAGCTAATGAATTCGTCCGAGTCCTTTGAACATCGTACGATAACTTAGGACATCTTACGACTCTGTATGCCATATTAGCACCTTGAAAAGCATGTTAGTGTCATGTTGTACACCTTACAACTCCTAACAACACCTAACAACACCGTACGAAACATTAAAAATCCATAATAAACCTAATGAATTCGTACGAGTCCTTTGAACATCGTACGACATCTTAGGACATCTTACGTCTCCCTATGACACATTAGCAACTCGAAAAGAACGTTAGTATAATGTAGGACGCCTTACAGCTCCTATGAACACCTTACATCACCGTACGAAACCTTAAAACTCCATAATACACCTAATGAATTCGTCCGAGTCCTTTAAACCTCGTACGACAAGTTTGGACATCTTAAGACTTTGTATGCCATATTAGCACCAAGAAAAGCATGTTAGTATAACGTAGGACACCTTAAAACTCCAAAACAACACTTTACAACACCGTACGAAACCTTAAAACACGATACTAAACCTAATGAATTCGTCTAAGTGTCCTTTGAACATCGTACAACAACTCAGGTGATGTTACGGCTCAGTATGAAATATTAACAATATGAAAGGCAAGTTAGAATTACGTAGGACGCGTTACAACTCCTAAGAACACCTTATAGGATTGTACGATCCTTTAGAACTCCATAATAAAGCTAATGAATTCGTCCGAGTCCTTTGAACATCGTGCGACAACTTAGGACATCTTACGACTCTGTATCCCATATTAGCACCTTGAAAAGCATGTTAGTGTCATGTTGGACACCTTACAACTCCTAACAACACTGTACGAAACATTAAAAATCCATAATAAACCTAATGAATTCGTACGAGTCCTTTGAACATCGTACGACATCTTAGGACATCTTACGTCTCCCTATGACACATTAGCAACTCGAAAAGAACGTTAGTATAATGTAGGACGCCTTACAGCTCCTATGAACACCTTACATCACCGTACGAAACCTTAAAACTCCATAATACACCTAATGAATTCGTCCGAGTCCTTTAAACCTCGTACGACAAGTTTGGACATCTTAAGACTTTGTATGCCATATTAGCACCAAGAAAAGCATGTTAGTATAACGTATGACACCTTAAAACTCCAAAACAACACCTTACAACACCGTACGAAACCTTAAAACACGATACTAAAATTAATGAATTCGTCTAAGTGTCCTTTGAACATCGTACAACAACTCAGGTGATGTTACGGCTTAGTATGAAATATTAACAATATGAAAGGCAAGTTAGAATTACGTAGGACGCGTTACAACTCCTAAGAACACCTTATAGGATTGTACGATCCTTTAAAACTCCATTATAAAGCTAATGAATTCGTCCGAGTCCTTTGAACATCGTACGATAACTTAGGACATCTTACGACTCTGTATGCCATATTAGCACCTTGAAAAGCATGTTAGTGTCATGTTGTACACCTTACAACTCCTAACAACACCTAACAACACCGTACGAAACATTAAAAATCCATAATAAACCTAATGAATTCGTACGAGTCCTTTGAACATCGTACGACATCTTAGGACATCTTACGTCTCCCTATGACACATTAGCAACTCGAAAAGAACGTTAGTATAATGTAGGACGCCTTACAGCTCCTATGAACACCTTACATCACCGTACGAAACCTTAAAACTCCATAATACACCTAATGAATTCGTCCGAGTCCTTTAAACCTCGTACGACAAGTTTGGACATCTTAAGACTTTGTATGCCATATTAGCACCAAGAAAAGCATGTTAGTATAACGTAGGACACCTTAAAACTCCAAAACAACACCTTACAACACCGTACGAAACCTTAAAACACGATACTAAACCTAATGAATTCGTCTAAGTGTCCTTTGAACATCGTACAACAACTCAGGTGATGTTACGGCTCAGTATGAAATATTAACAATATGAAAGGCAAGTTAGAATTACGTAGGACGCGTTACAACTCCTAAGAACACCTTATAGGATTGTACGATCCTTTAAAACTCCATAATAAAGCTAATGAATTCGTCCGAGTCCTTTGAACATCGTGCGACAACTTAGGACATCTTACGACTCTGTATCCCATATTAGCACCTTGAAAAGCATGTTAGTGTCATGTTGGACACCTTACAACTCCTAACAACACCGTACGAAACATTAAAAATCCATAATAAACCTAATGAATTCGTACGAGTCCTTTGAACATCGTACGACATCTTAGGACATCTTACGTCTCCCTATGACACATTAGCAACTCGAAAAGAACGTTAGTATAATGTAGGACGCCTTACAGCTCCTATGAACACCTTACATCACCGTACGAAACCTTAAAACTCCATAATACACCTAATGAATTCGTCCGAGTCCTTTAAACCTCGTACGACAAGTTTGGACATCTTAAGACTTTGTATGCCATATTAGCACCAAGAAAAGCATGTTAGTATAACGTATGACACCTTAAAACTCCAAAACAACACCTTACAACACCGTACGAAACCTTAAAACACGATACTAAACCTAATGAATTCGTCTAAGTGTCCTTTGAACATCGTACAACAACTCAGGTGATGTTACGGCTTAGTATGAAATATTAACAATATGAAAGGCAAGTTAGAATTACGTAGGACGCGTTACAACTCCTAAGAACACCTTATAGGATTGTACGATCCTTTAAAACTCCATTATAAAGCTAATGAATTCGTCCGAGTCCTTTGAACATCGTACGATAACTTAGGACATCTTACGACTCTGTATGCCATATTAGCACCTTGAAAAGCATGTTAGTGTCATGTTGTACACCTTACAACTCCTAACAACACCTAACAACACCGTACGAAACATTAAAAATCCATAATAAACCTAATGAATTCGTACGAGTCCTTTGAACATCGTACGACATCTTAGGACATCTTACGTCTCCCTATGACACATTAGCAACTCGAAAAGAACGTTAGTATAATGTAGGACGCCTTACAGCTCCTATGAACACCTTACATCACCGTACGAAACCTTAAAACTCCATAATACACCTAATGAATTCGTCCGAGTCCTTTAAACCTCGTACGACAAGTTTGGACATCTTAAGACTTTGTATGCCATATTAGCACCAAGAAAAGCATGTTAGTATAACGTATGACACCTTAAAACTCCAAAACAACACCTTACAACACCGTACGAAACCTTAAAACACGATACTAAACCTAATGAATTCGTCTAAGTGTCCTTTGAACATCGTACAACAACTCAGGTGATGTTACGGCTTAGTATGAAATATTAACAATATGAAAGGCAAGTTAGAATTACGTAGGACGCGTTACAACTCCTAAGAACACCTTATAGGATTGTACGATCCTTTAAAACTCCATTATAAAGCTAATGAATTCGTCCGAGTCCTTTGAACATCGTACGATAACTTAGGACATCTTACGACTCTGTATGCCATATTAGCACCTTGAAAAGCATGTTAGTGTCATGTTGTACACCTTACAACTCCTAACAACACCTAACAACACCGTACGAAACATTAAAAATCCATAATAAACCTAATGAATTCGTACGAGTCCTTTGAACATCGTACGACATCTTAGGACATCTTACGTCTCCCTATGACACATTAGCAACTCGAAAAGAACGTTAGTATAATGTAGGACGCCTTACAGCTCCTATGAACACCTTACATCACCGTACGAAACCTTAAAACTCCATAATACACCTAATGAATTCGTCCGAGTCCTTTAAACCTCGTACGACAAGTTTGGACATCTTAAGACTTTGTATGCCATATTAGCACCAAGAAAAGCATGTTAGTATAACGTATGACACCTTAATACTCCAAAACAACACCTTACAACACCGTACGAAACCTTAAAACACGATACTAAACCTAATGAATTCGTCTAAGTGTCCTTTGAACATCGTACAACAACTCAGGTGATGTTACGGCTTAGTATGAAATATTAACAATATGAAAGGCAAGTTAGAATTACGTAGGACGCGTTACAACTCCTAAGAACACCTTATAGGATTGTACGATCCTTTAAAACTCCATTATAAAGCTAATGAATTCGTCCGAGTCCTTTGAACATCGTACGATAACTTAGGACATCTTACGACTCTGTATGCCATATTAGCACCTTGAAAAGCATGTTAGTGTCATGTTGTACACCTTACAACTCCTAACAACACCTAACAACACCGTACGAAACATTAAAAATCCATAATAAACCTAATGAATTCGTACGAGTCCTTTGAACATCGTACGACATCTTAGGACATCTTACGTCTCCCTATGACACATTAGCAACTCGAAAAGAACGTTAGTATAATGTAGGACGCCTTACAGCTCCTATGAACACCTTACATCACCGTACGAAACCTTAAAACTCCATAATACACCTAATGAATTCGTCCGAGTCCTTTAAACCTCGTACGACAAGTTTGGACATCTTAAGACTTTGTATGCCATATTAGCACCAAGAAAAGCATGTTAGTATAACGTAGGACACCTTAAAACTCCAAAACAACACCTTACAACACCGTACGAAACCTTAAAACACGATACTAAACCTAATGAATTCGTCTAAGTGTCCTTTGAACATCGTACAACAACTCAGGTGATGTTACGGCTCAGTATGAAATATTAACAATATGAAAGGCAAGTTAGAATTACGTAGGACGCGTTACAACTCCTAAGAACACCTTATAGGATTGTACGATCCTTTAGAACTCCATAATAAAGCTAATGAATTCGTCCGAGTCCTTTGAACATCGTGCGACAACTTAGGACATCTTACGACTCTGTATCCCATATTAGCACCTTGAAAAGCATGTTAGTGTCATGTTGGACACCTTACAACTCCTAACAACACCGTACGAAACATTAAAAATCCATAATAAACCTAATGAATTCGTACGAGTCCTTTGAACATCGTACGACATCTTAGGACATCTTACGTCTCCCTATGACACATTAGCAACTCGAAAAGAACGTTAGTATAATGTAGGACGCCTTACAGCTCCTATGAACACCTTACATCACCGTACGAAACCTTAAAACTCCATAATACACCTAATGAATTCGTCCGAGTCCTTTAAACCTCGTACGACAAGTTTGGACATCTTAAGACTTTGTATGCCATATTAGCACCAAGAAAAGCATGTTAGTATAACGTATGACACCTTAAAACTCCAAAACAACACCTTACAACACCGTACGAAACCTTAAAACACGATACTAAACCTAATGAATTCGTCTAAGTGTCCTTTGAACATCGTACAACAACTCAGGTGATGTTACGGCTTAGTATGAAATATTAACAATATGAAAGGCAAGTTAGAATTACGTAGGACGCGTTACAACTCCTAAGAACACCTTATAGGATTGTACGATCCTTTAAAACTCCATTATAAAGCTAATGAATTCGTCCGAGTCCTTTGAACATCGTACGATAACTTAGGACATCTTACGACTCTGTATGCCATATTAGCACCTTGAAAAGCATGTTAGTGTCATGTTGTACACCTTACAACTCCTAACAACACCTAACAACACCGTACGAAACATTAAAAATCCATAATAAACCTAATGAATTCGTACGAGTCCTTTGAACATCGTACGACATCTTAGGACATCTTACGTCTCCCTATGACACATTAGCAACTCGAAAAGAACGTTAGTATAATGTAGGACGCCTTACAGCTCCTATGAACACCTTACATCACCGTACGAAACCTTAAAACTCCATAATACACCTAATGAATTCGTCCGAGTCCTTTAAACCTCGTACGACAAGTTTGGACATCTTAAGACTTTGTATGCCATATTAGCACCAAGAAAAGCATGTTAGTATAACGTAGGACACCTTAAAACTCCAAAACAACACCTTACAACACCGTACGAAACCTTAAAACACGATACTAAACCTAATGAATTCGTCTAAGTGTCCTTTGAACATCGTACAACAACTCAGGTGATGTTACGGCTCAGTATGAAATATTAACAATATGAAAGGCAAGTTAGAATTACGTAGGACGCGTTACAACTCCTAAGAACACCTTATAGGATTGTACGATCCTTTAAAACTCCATAATAAAGCTAATGAATTCGTCCGAGTCCTTTGAACATCGTGCGACAACTTAGGACATCTTACGACTCTGTATCCCATATTAGCACCTTGAAAAGCATGTTAGTGTCATGTTGGACACCTTACAACTCCTAACAACACCGTACGAAACATTAAAAATCCATAATAAACCTAATGAATTCGTACGAGTCCTTTGAACATCGTACGACATCTTAGGACATCTTACGTCTCCCTATGACACATTAGCAACTCGAAAAGAACGTTAGTATAATGTAGGACGCCTTACAGCTCCTATGAACACCTTACATCACCGTACGAAACCTTAAAACTCCATAATACACCTAATGAATTCGTCCGAGTCCTTTAAACCTCGTACGACAAGTTTGGACATCTTAAGACTTTGTATGCCATATTAGCACCAAGAAAAGCATGTTAGTATAACGTATGACACCTTAAAACTCCAAAACAACACCTTACAACACCGTACGAAACCTTAAAACACGATACTAAACCTAATGAATTCGTCTAAGTGTCCTTTGAACATCGTACAACAACTCAGGTGATGTTACGGCTTAGTATGAAATATTAACAATATGAAAGGCAAGTTAGAATTACGTAGGACGCGTTACAACTCCTAAGAACACCTTATAGGATTGTACGATCCTTTAAAACTCCATTATAAAGCTAATGAATTCGTCCGAGTCCTTTGAACATCGTACGACAACTTAGGACATCTTACGACTCTGTATGCCATATTAGCACCTTGAAAAACATGTTAGTGTCATGTTGTACACCTTACAACTCCTAACAACACCTAACAACACCGTACGAAACATTAAAAATCCATAATAAACCTAATGAATTCGTACGAGTCCTTTGAACATCGTACGACATCTTAGGACATCTTACGTCTCCCTATGACACATTAGCAACTCGAAAAGAACGTTAGTATAATGTAGGACGCCTTACAGCTCCTATGAACACCTTACATCACCGTACGAAACCTTAAAACTCCATAATACACCCAATGAATTCGTCCGAGTCCTTTAAACCTCGTACGACAAGTTTGGACATCTTAAGACTTTGTATGCCATATTAGCACCAAGAAAAGCATGTTAGTATAACGTAGGACACCTTAAAACTCCAAAACAACACCTTACAACACCGTACGAAACCTTAAAACACGATACTAAACCTAATGAATTCGTCTAAGTGTCCTTTGAACATCGTACAACAACTCAGGTGATGTTACGGCTCAGTATGAAATATTAACAATATGAAAGGCAAGTTAGAATTACGTAGGACGCGTTACAACTCCTAAGAACACCTTATAGGATTGTACGATCCTTTAAAACTCCATAATAAAGCTAATGAATTCGTCCGAGTCCTTTGAACATCGTACGACAACTTAGGACATCTTACGACCCTGTATCCCATATTAGCACCTTGAAAAGCATGTTAGTGTCATGTTGGACACCTTACAACTCCTAACAACACCGTACGAAACATTAAAAATCCATAATAAACCTAATGAATTCGTACGAGTCCTTTGAACATAGTACGACATCTTAGGACATCTTACGTCTCCATATGACACATTAGCAACTCGAAAAGAACGTTAGTATAATGTAGGACGCCTTACAGCTCCTATGAACACCTTACATCACCGTACGAAACCTTAAAACTCCATAATACACCTAACGAATTCGTCCGAGTCCTTTAAACCTCGTACGACAAGTTTGGACATCTTAAGACTTTGTATGCCATATTAGCACCAAGAAAAGCATGTTAGTATAACGTAGGACACCTTAAAACTCCAAAACAACACCTTACAACACCGTACGAAACCATAAAACACGATAATAAACCTAATGAATTCGTACGAGTCCTTTGAACATCGTACGACATCTTAGGACATCTTACGTCTCCCTATGACACATTAGCAACTCGAAAAGAACGTTAGTATAATGTAGGACGCCTTACAGCTCCTATGAGCACCTTACATCACCGTACGAAACCTTAAAACTCCATAATACACCCAATGAATTCGTCCGAGTCCTTTAAACCTCGTACGACAAGTTTGGACATCTTAAGACTTTGTATGCCATATTAGCACCAAAAAAAGCATGTTAGTATAACGTAGGACACCTTAAAACTCCAAAACAACACCTTACAACACCGTACGAAACCTTAAAACACGATACTAAACCTAATGAATTCGTCTAAGTGTCCTTTGAACATCGTACAACAACTCAGGTGATGTTACGGCTCAGTATGAAATATTAACAATATGAAAGGCAAGTTAGAATTACGTAGGACGCGTTACAACTCCTAAGAACACCTTATAGGATTGTACGATCCTTTAAAACTCCATTATAAAGCTAATGAATTCGTCCGAGTCCTTTGAACATCGTACGACAACTTAGGACATCTTACGACTCTGTATGCCATATTAGCTCCTTGAAAAACATGTTAGTGTCATGTTGTACACCTTACAACTCCTAACAACACCTAACAACACCGTACGAAACATTAAAAATCCATAATAAACCTAATGAATTCGTACGAGTCCTTTGAACATCGTACGACATCTTAGGACATCTTACGTCTCCCTATGACACATTAGCAACTCGAAAAGAACGTTAGTATAATGTAGGACGCCTTACAGCTCCTATGAACACCTTACATCACTGTACGAAACCTTAAAACTCCATAATACACCCAATGAATTCGTCCGAGTCCTTTAAACCTCGTACGACAAGTTTGGACATCTTAAGACTTTGTATGCCATATTAGCACCAAGAAAAGCATGTTAGTATAACGTAGGACACCTTAAAACTCCAAAACAACACCTTACAACACCGTACGAAACCTTAAAACACGATACTAAACCTAATGAATTCGTCTAAGTGTCCTTTGAACATCGTACAACAACTCAGGTGATGTTACGGCTCAGTATGAAATATTAACAATATGAAAGGCAAGTTAGAATTACGTAGGACGCGTTACAACTCCTAAGAACACCTTATAGGATTGTACGATCCTTTAAAACTCCATAATAAAGCTAATGAATTCTTCCGAGTCCTTTGAACATCGTACGACAACTTAGGACATCTTACGACCCTGTATCCCATATTAGCACCTTGAAAAGCATGTTAGTGTCATGTTGGACACCTTACAACCCTTAACAACACCGTACGAAACATTAAAAATCCATAATAAACCTAATGAATTCGTACGAGTCCTTTGAACATAGTACGACATCTTAGGACATCTTACGTCTCCATATGACACATTAGCAACTCGAAAAGAACGTTAGTATAATGTAGGACGCCTTACAGCTCCTATGAACACCTTACATCACCGTACGAAACCTTAAAACTCCATAATACACCTAACGAATTCGTCCGAGTCCTTTAAACCTCGTACGACAAGTTTGGACATCTTAAGACTTTGTATGCCATATTAGCACCAAGAAAAGCATGTTAGTATAACGTAGGACACCTTAAAACTCCAAAACAACACCTTACAACACCGTACGAAACCATAAAACACGATAATAAACCTAATGAATTCGTACGAGTCCTTTGAACATCGTACGACATCTTAGGACATCTTACGTCTCCCTATGACACATTAGCAACTCGAAAAGAACGTTAGTATAATGTAGGACGCCTTACAGCTCCTATGAACACCTTACATCACCGTACGAAACCTTAAAACTCCATAATACACCTAATGAATTCGTCCGAGTCCTTTAAACCTCGTACGACAAGTTTGGACATCTTAAGACTTTGTATGCCATATTAGCACCAAGAAAAGCATGTTAGTATAACGTAGGACACCTTAAAACTCCAAAACAACACCTTACAACACCGTACGAAACCTTAAAACACGATACTAAACCTAATGAATTCGTCTAAGTGTCCTTTGAACATCGTACAACAACTCAGGTGATGTTACGGCTCAGTATGAAATATTAACAATATGAAAGGCAAGTTAGAATTACGTAGGACGCGTTACAACTCCTAAGAACACCTTATAGGATTGTACGATCCTTTAAAACTCCATAATAAAGCTAATGAATTCGTCCGAGTCCTTTGAACATTGTACGACAACTTAGGACATCTTACGACTCTGTATCCCATATTAGCACCTTGAAAAGCATGTTAGTGTCATGTTGGACACCTTACAACTCCTAACAACACCGTACGAAACATTAAAAATCCATAATAAACCTAATGAATTCGTACGAGTCCTTTGAACATCGTACGACATCTTAGGACATCTTACGTCTCCCTATGACACATTAGCAACTCGAAAAGAACGTTAGTATAATGTAGGACGCCTTACAGCTCCTATGAACACCTTACATCACCGTACGAAACCTTAAAACTCCATAATACACGTAATGAATTCGTCCGAGTCCTTTAAACCTCGTACGACAAGTTTGGACATCTTAAGACTTTGTATGCCATATTAGCACCAAGAAAAGCATGTTAGTATAACGTATGACACCTTAAAACTCCAAAACAACACCTTACAACACCGTACGAAACCTTAAAACACTATACTAAACCTAATGAATTCGTCTAAGTGTCCTTTGAACATCGTACGACAACTCAGGTGATGTTACGGCTTAGTATGAAATATTAACAATATGAAAGGCAAGTTAGAATTACGTAGGACGCGTTACAACTCCTAAGAACACCTTATAGGATTGTACGATCCTTTAAAACTCCATTATAAAGCTAATGAATTCGTCCGAGTCCTTTGAACATCGTACGACAACTTAGGACATCTTACGACTCTGTATGCCATATTAGCACCTTGAAAAGCATGTTAGTGTCATGTTGTACACCTTACAACTCCTAACAACACCTAACAACACCGTACGAAACATTAAAAATCCATAATAAACCTAATGAATTCGTACGAGTCCTTTGAACATCGTACGACATCTTAGGACATCTTACGTCTCCCTATGACACATTAGCAACGCGAAAAGAACGTTAGTATAATGTAGGACGCCTTACAGCTCCTATGAACACCATACATCACCGTACGAAACCTTAAAACTCCATAATACACCTAATGAATTCGTCCGAGTCCTTTAAACCTCGTACGACAAGTTTGGACATCTTAAGACTTTGTATGCCATATTAGCACCAAGAAAAGCATGTTAGTATAACGTAGGACACCTTAAAACTCCAAAACAACACCTTACAACACCGTACGAAACCTTAAAACACGATACTAAACCTAATGAATTCGTCTAAGTGTCCTTTGAACATCGTACAACAACTCAGGTGATGTTACGGCTCAGTATGAAATATTAACAATATGAAAGGCAAGTTAGAATTACGTAGGACGCGTTACAACTCCTAAGAACACCTTATAGGATTGTACGATCCTTTAAAACTCCATAATAAAGCTAATGAATTCGTCCGAGTCCTTTGAACATCGTGCGACAACTTAGGACATCTTACGACTCTGTATCCCATATTAGCACCTTGAAAAGCATGTTAGTGTCATGTTGGACACCTTACAACTCCTAACAACACCGTACGAAACATTAAAAATCCATAATAAACCTAATGAATTCGTACGAGTCCTTTGAACATCGTACGACATCTTAGGACACCTTACGTCTCCCTATGACACATTAACAACTCGAAAAGAACGTTAGTATAATGTAGGACGCCTTACAGCTCCTATGAACACCTTACATCACCGTACGAAACCTTAAAACTCCATAATACACCTAATGAATTCGTCCGAGTCCTTTAAACCTCATACGACAAGTTTGGACATCTTAAGACTTTGTATGCCATATTAGCACCAAGAAAAGCATGTTAGTATAACGTATGACACCTTAAAACTCCAAAACAACACCTTACAACACCGTACGAAACCTTAAAACACTATACTAAACCTAATGAATTCGTCTAAGTGTCCTTTGAACATCGTACGACAACTCAGGTGATGTTACGGCTTAGTATGAAATATTAACAATATGAAAGGCAAGTTAGAATTACGTAGGACGCGTTACAACTCCTAAGAACACCTTATAGGATTGTACGATCCTTTAAAACTCCATTATAAAGCTAATGAATTCGTCCGAGTCCTTTGAACATCGTACGACAACTTAGGACATCTTACGACTCTGTATGCCATATTAGCACCTTGAAAAGCATGTTAGTGTCATGTTGTACACCTTACAACTCCTAACAACACCTAACAACACCGTACGAAACATTAAAAATCCATAATAAACCTAATGAATTCGTACGAGTCCTTTGAACATCGTACGACATCTTAGGACATCTTACGTCTCCCTATGACACATTAGCAACGCGAAAAGAACGTTAGTATAATGTAGGACGCCTTACAGCTCCTATGAACACCATACATCACCGTACGAAACCTTAAAACTCCATAATACACCTAATGAATTCGTCCGAGTCCTTTAAACCTCGTACGACAAGTTTGGACATCTTAAGACTTTGTATGCCATATTAGCACCAAGAAAAGCATGTTAGTATAACGTAGGACACCTTAAAACTCCAAAACAACACCTTACAACACCGTACGAAACCTTAAAACACGATACTAAACCTAATGAATTCGTCTAAGTGTCCATTGAACATCGTACAACAACTCAGGTGATGTTACGGCTTAGTATGAAATATTAACAATATGAAAGGCAAGTTAGAATTACGTAGGACGCGTTACAACTCCTAAGAACACCTTATAGGATTGTACGATCCATTAAAACTCCATTATAAAGCTAATGAATTCGTCCGAGTCCTTTGAACATCGTACGACAACTTAGGACATCTTACGACTCTGTATGCCATATTAGCACCTTGAAAAGCATGTTAGTGTCATGTTGTACACCTTACAACTCCTAACAACACCTAACAACACCGTACGAAACATTAAAAATCCATAATAAACCTAATGAATTCGTACGAGTCCTTTGAACATCGTACGACATCTTAGGACATCTTACGTCTCCCTATGACACATTAGCAACGCGAAAAGAACGTTAGTATAATGTAGGACGCCTTACAGCTCCTATGAACATCATACATCACCGTACGAAACCTTAAAACTCCATAATACACCTAATGAATTCGTCCGAGTCCTTTAAACCTCGTACGACAAGTTTGGACATCTTAAGACTTTGTATGCCATATTAGCACCAAGAAAAGCATGTTAGTATAACGTAGGACACCTTAAAACTCCAAAACAACACCTTACAACACCGTACGAAACCTTAAAACACGATACTAAACCTAATGAATTCGTCTAAGTGTCCTTTGAACATCGTACAACAACTCAGGTGATGTTACGGCTCAGTATGAAATATTAACAATATGAAAGGCAAGTTAGAATTACGTAGGACGCGTTACAACTCCTAAGAACACCTTATAGGATTGTACGATCCTTTAAAACTCCATAATAAAGCTAATGAATTCGTCCGAGTCCTTTGAACATCGTGCGACAACTTAGGACATCTTACGACTCTGTATCCCATATTAGCACCTTGAAAAGCATGTTAGTGTCATGTTGGACACCTTACAACTCCTAACAACAACGTACGAAACATTAAAAATCCAAAATAAACCTAATGAATTCGTACGAGTCCTTTGAACATCGTACGACATCTTAGGACACCTTACGTCTCCCTATGACACATTAGCAACTCGAAAAGAACGTTAGTATAATGTAGGACGCCTTACAGCTCCTATGAACACCTTACATCACCGTACGAAACCTTAAAACTCCATAATACACCTAATGAATTCGTCCGAGTCCTTTAAACCTCGTACGACAAGTTTGGACATCTTAAGACTTTGTATGCCATATTAGCACCAAGAAAAGCATGTTAGTATAACGTATGACACCTTAAAACTCCAAAACAACACCTTACAACACCGTACGAAACCTTAAAACACGATACTAAACCTAATGAATTCGTCTAAGTGTCCTTTGAACATCGTACGACAACTCAGGTGATGTTACGGCTTAGTATGAAATATTAACAATATGAAAGGCAAGTTAGAATTACGTAGGACGCGTTACAACTCCTAAGAACACCTTATAGGATTGTACGATCCTTTAAAACTCCATTATAAAGCTAATGAATTCGTCCGAGTCCTTTGAACATCGTACGACAACTTAGGACATCTTATGACTCTGTATGCCATATTAGCACCTTGAAAAGCATGTTAGTGTCATGTTGTACACCTTACAACTCCTAACAACACCTAACAACACCGTACGAAACATTAAAAATCCATAATAAACCTAATGAATTCGTACGAGTCCTTTGAACATCGTACGACATCTTAGGACATCTTACGTCTCCCTATGACACATTAGCAACGCGAAAAGAACGTTAGTATAATGTAGGACGCCTTACAGCTCCTATGAACACCATACATCACCGTACGAAACCTTAAAACTCCATAATACACCTAATGAATTCGTCCGAGTCCTTTAAACCTCGTACGACAAGTTTGGACATCTTAAGACTTTGTATGCCATATTAGCACCAAGAAAAGCATGTTAGTATAACGTAGGACACCTTAAAACTCCAAAACAACACCTTACAACACCGTACGAAACCTTAAAACACGATACTAAACCTAATGAATTCGTCTAAGTGTCCTTTGAACATCGTACAACAACTCAGGTGATGTTACGGCTCAGTATGAAATATTAACAATATGAAAGGCAAGTTAGAATTACGTAGGACGCGTTACAACTCCTAAGAACACCTTATAGGATTGTACGATCCTTTAAAACTCCATAATAAAGCTAATGAATTCGTCCGAGTCCTTTGAACATCGTGCGACAACTTAGGACATCTTACGACTCTGTATCCCATATTAGCACCTTGAAAAGCATGTTAGTGTCATGTTGGACACCTTACAACTCCTAACAACAACGTACGAAACATTAAAAATCCATAATAAACCTAATGAATTCGTACGAGTCCTTTGAACATCGTACGACATCTTAGGACACCTTACGTCTCCCTATGACACATTAGCAACTCGAAAAGAACGTTAGTATAATGTAGGACGCCTTACAGCTCCTATGAACACCTTACATCACCGTACGAAACCTTAAAACTCCGTAATACACCTAATGAATTCGTCCGAGTCCTTTAAACCTCGTACGACAAGTTTGGACATCTTAAGACTTTGTATGCCATATTAGCACCAAGAAAAGCATGTTAGTATAACGTAGGACACCTTAAAACTCCAAAACAACACCTTACAACACCGTACGAAACCTTAAAACACGATACTAAACCTAATGAATTCGTCTAAGTGTCCTTTGAACATCGTACAACAACTCAGGTGATGTTACGGCTCAGTATGAAATATTAACAATATGAAAGGCAAGTTAGAATTACGTAGGACGCGTTACAACTCCTAAGAACACCTTATAGGATTGTACGATCCTTTAAAACTCCATAATAAAGCTAATGAATTCGTCCGAGTCCTTTGAACATCGTGCGACAACTTAGGACATCTTACGACTCTGTATCCCATATTAGCACCTTGAAAAGCATGTTAGTGTCATGTTGGACACCTTACAACTCCTAACAACAACGTACGAAACATTAAAAATCCATAATAAACCTAATGAATTCGTACGAGTCCTTTGAACATCGTACGACATCTTAGGACACCTTACGTCTCCCTATGACACATTAGCAACTCGAAAAGAACGTTAGTATAATGTAGGACGCCTTACAGCT
Source organism: Tagetes erecta (assembly GCA_030867185.1). Lineage (NCBI taxonomy): Eukaryota > Viridiplantae > Streptophyta > Magnoliopsida > Asterales > Asteraceae > Tagetes > Tagetes erecta. The sequence goes on along the minus strand of CM061487.1, from coordinate 38,476,575 downwards.
CCTATGAACACCTTACATCACCGTACGAAACCTTAAAACTCCATAATACACCTAATGAATTCGTCCGAGTCCTTTAAACCTCGTACGACAAGTTTGGACATCTTAAGACTTTGTATGCCATATTAGCACCAAGAAAAGCATGTTAGTATAACGTATGACACCTTAAAACTCCAAAACAACACCTTACAACACCGTACGAAACCTTAAAACACGATACTAAACCTAATGAATTCGTCTAAGTGTCCTTTGAACATCGTACGACAACTCAGGTGATGTTACGGCTTAGTATGAAATATTAACAATATGAAAGGCAAGTTAGAATTACGTAGGACGCGTTACAACTCCTAAGAACACCTTATAGGATTGTACGATCCTTTAAAACTCCATTATAAAGCTAATGAATTCGTCCGAGTCCTTTGAACATCGTACGACAACTTAGGACATCTTATGACTCTGTATGCCATATTAGCACCTTGAAAAGCATGTTAGTGTCATGTTGTACACCTTACAACTCCTAACAACACCTAACAACACCGTACGAAACATTAAAAATCCATAATAAACCTAATGAATTCATACGAGTCCTTTGAACATCGTACGACATCTTAGGACATCTTACGTCTCCCTATGACACATTAGCAACGCGAAAAGAACGTTAGTATAATGTAGGACGCCTTACAGCTCCTATGAACACCATACATCACCGTACGAAACCTTAAAACTCCATAATACACCTAATGAATTCGTCCGAGTCCTTTAAACCTCGTACGACAAGTTTGGACATCTTAAGACTTTGTATGCCATATTAGCACCAAGAAAAGCATGTTAGTATAACGTAGGACACCTTAAAACTCCAAAACAACACCTTACAACACCGTACGAAACCTTAAAACACGATACTAAACCTAATGAATTCGTCTAAGTGTCCTTTGAACATCGTACAACAACTCAGGTGATGTTACGGCTCAGTATGAAATATTAACAATATGAAAGGCAAGTTAGAATTACGTAGGACGCGTTACAACTCCTAAGAACACCTTATAGGATTGTACGATCCTTTAAAACTCCATAATAAAGCTAATGAATTCGTCCGAGTCCTTTGAACATCGTGCGACAACTAAGGACATCTTACGACTCTGTATCCCATATTAGCACCTTGAAAAGCATGTTAGTGTCATGTTGGACACCTTACAACTCCTAACAACACCGTACGAAACATTAAAAATCCATAATAAACCTAATGAATTCGTACGAGTCCTTTGAACATCGTACGACATCTTAGGACACCTTACGTCTCCCTATGACACATTAGCAACTCGAAAAGAACGTTAGTATAATGTAGGACGCCTTACAGCTCCTATGAACACCTTACATCACCGTACGAAACCTTAAAACTCCATAATACACCTAATGAATTCGTCCGAGTCCTTTAAACCTCGTACGACAAGTTTGGACATCTTAAGACTCTGTATGCCATATTAGCACCAAGAAAAGCATGTTAGTATAACGTATGACACCTTAAAACTCCAAAACAACACCTTACAACACCGTACGAAACCTTAAAACACTATACTAAACCTAATGAATTCGTCTAAGTGTCCTTTGAACATCGTACGACAACTCAGGTGATGTTACGGCTTAGTATGAAATATTAACAATATGAAAGGCAAGTTAGAATTACGTAGGACGCGTTACAACTCCTAAGAACACCTTATAGGATTGTACGATCCTTTAAAACTCCATTATAAAGCTAATGAATTCGTCCGAGTCCTTTGAACATCGTACGACAACTTAGGACATCTTACGACTCTGTATGCCATATTAGCACCTTGAAAAGCATGTTAGTGTCATGTTGTACACCTTACAACTCCTAACAACACCTAACAACACCGTACGAAACATTAAAAATCCATAATAAACCTAATGAATTCGTACGAGTCCTTTGAACATCGTACGACATCTTAGGACATCTTACGTCTCCCTATGACACATTAGCAACGCGAAAAGAACGTTAGTATAATGTAGGACGCCTTACAGCTCCTATGAACACCATACATCACCGTACGAAACCTTAAAACTCCATAATACACCTAATGAATTCGTCCGAGTCCTTTAAACCTCGTACGACAAGTTTGGACATCTTAAGACTTTGTATGCCATATTAGCACCAAGAAAAGCATGTTAGTATAACGTAGGACACCTTAAAACTCCAAAACAACACCTTACAACACCGTACGAAACCTTAAAACACGATACTAAACCTAATGAATTCGTCTAAGTGTCCTTTGAACATCGTACAACAACTCAGGTGATGTTACGGCTCAGTATGAAATATTAACAATATGAAAGGCAAGTTAGAATTACGTAGGACGCGTTACAACTCCTAAGAACACCTTATAGGATTGTACGATCCTTTAAAACTCCATAATAAAGCTAATGAATTCGTCCGAGTCCTTTGAACATTGTACGACAACTTAGGACATCTTACGACTCTGTATCCCATATTAGCACCTTGAAAAGCATGTTAGTATAACGTAGGACACCTTAAAACTCCAAAACAACACCTTACAACACCGTACGAAACCATAAAACACGATAATAAACCTAATGAATTCGTACGAGTCCTTTGAACATCGTACGACATCTTAGGACATCTTACGTCTCCCTATGACACATTAGCAACTCGAAAAGAACGTTAGTATAATGTAGGACGCCTTACAGCTCCTATGAACACCTTACATCACCGTACGAAACCTTAAAACTCCATAATACACCTAATGAATTCGTCCGAGTCCTTTAAACCTCGTACGACGAGTTTGGACATCTTAAGACTTTGTATGCCATATTAGCACCAAGAAAAGCATGTTAGTATAACGTAGGACACCTTAAAACTCCAAAACAACACCTTACAACACCGTACGAAACCTTAAAACACGATAATAAACCTAATGAATTCGTACGAGTCCTTTGAACATCGTACGACATCTTAGGACATCTTACGTCTCCCTATGACACATTAGCAACTCGAAAAGAACGTTAGTATAATGTAGGACGCCTTACAGCTCCTATGAACACCTTACATCACCGTACGAAACCTTAAAACTCCATAATACACCTAATGAATTCGTCCGAGTCCTTTAAACCTCGTACGACAAGTTTGGACATCTTAAGACTTTGTATGCCATATTAGCACCAAGAAAAGCATGTTAGTATAACGTATGACACCTTAAAACTCCAAAACAACACCTTACAACACCGTACGAAACCTTAAAACACGATACTAAACCTAATGAATTCGTCTAAGTGTCCTTTGAACATCGTACAACAACTCAGGTGATGTTACGGCTTAGTATGAAATATTAACAATATGAAAGGCAAGTTAGAATTACGTAGGACGCGTTACAACTCCTAAGAACACCTTATAGGATTGTACGATCCTTTAAAACTCCATTATAAAGCTAATGAATTCGTCCTAGTCCTTTGAACATCGTACGACAACTTAGGACATCTTACGACTCTGTATGCCATATTAGCACCTTGAAAAGCATGTTAGTGTCATGTTGTACACCTTACAACTCCTAAAAACACCTAACAACACCGTACGAAACATTAAAAATCCATAATAAACCTAATGAATTCGTACGAGTCCTTTGAACATCGTACGACATCTTAGGACATCTTACGTCTCCCTATGACACATTAGCAACTCGAAAAGAACGTTAGTATAATGTAGGACGCCTTACAGCTCCTATGAACACCTTACATCACCGTACGAAACCTTAAAACTCCATAATACACCTAATGAATTCGTCCGAGTCCTTTAAACCTCATACGACAAGTTTGGACATCTTAAGACTTTGTATGCCATATTAGCACCAAGAAAAGCATGTTAGTATAACGTAGGACACCTTAAAACTCCAAAACAACACCTTACAACACCGTACGGAACCTTAAAACACGATACTAAACCTAATGAATTCGTCTAAGTGTCCTTTGAACATCGTACAACAACTCAGGTGATGTTACGGCTCAGTATGAAATATTAACAATATGAAAGGCAAGTTAGAATTACGTAGGACGCGTTACAACTCCTAAGAACACCTTATAGGATTGTACGATCCTTTAAAACTCCATAATAAAGCTAATGAATTCGTCCGAGTCCTTTGAACATCGTGCGACAACTTAGGACATCTTACGACTCTGTATCCCATATTAGCACCTTGAAAAGCATGTTAGTGTCATGTTGGACACCTTACAACTCCTAACAACACCGTACGAAACATTAAAAATCCATAATAAACCTAATGAATTCGTACGAGTCCTTTGAACATCGTACGACATCTTAGGACATCTTACGTCTCCCTATGACACATTAGCAACTCGAAAAGAACGTTAGTATAATGTAGGACGCCTTACAGCTCCTATGAACACCTTACATCACCGTACGAAACCTTAAAACTCCATAATACACCTAATGAATTCGTCCGAGTCCTTTAAACCTCATACGACAAGTTTGGACATCTTAAGACTTTGTATGCCATATTAGCACCAAGAAAAGCATGTTAGTATAACGTAGGACACCTTAAAACTCCAAAACAACACCTTACAACACCGTACGGAACCTTAAAACACGATACTAAACCTAATGAATTCGTCTAAGTGTCCTTTGAACATCGTACAACAACTCAGGTGATGTTACGGCTCAGTATGAAATATTAACAATATGAAAGGCAAGTTAGAATTACGTAGGACGCGTTACAACTCCTAAGAACACCTTATAGGATTGTACGATCCTTTAAAACTCCATAATAAAGCTAATGAATTCGTCCGAGTCCTTTGAACATCGTGCGACAACTTAGGACATCTTACGACTCTGTATCCCATATTAGCACCTTGAAAAGCATGTTAGTGTCATGTTGGACACCTTACAACTCCTAACAACACCGTACGAAACATTAAAAATCCATAATAAACCTAATGAATTCGTACGAGTCCTTTGAACATCGTACGACATCTTAGGACACCTTACGTCTCCCTATGACACATTAGCAACTCGAAAAGAACGTTAGTATAATGTAGGACGCCTTACAGCTCCTATGAACACCTTACATCACCGTACGAAACCTTAAAACTCCATAATAGACCTAATGAATTCGTCCGAGTCCTTTAAACCTCGTACGACAAGTTTGGACATCTTAAGACTTTGTATGCCATATTAGCACCAAGAAAAGCATGTTAGTATAACGTATGACACCTTAAAACTCCAAAACAACACCTTACAACACCGTACGAAACCTTAAAACACGATACTAAACCTAATGAATTCGTCTAAGTGTCCTTTGAACATCGTACAACAACTCAGGTGATGTTACGGCTTAGTATGAAATATTAACAATATGAAAGGCAAGTTAGAATTACATAGGACGCGTTACAACTCCTAAGAACACCTTATAGGATTGTACGATCCTTTAAAACTCCATTATAAAGCTAATGAATTCGTCCGAGTCCTTTGAACATCGTACGACAACTTAGGACATCATACGACTCTGTATGCCATATTAGCACCTTGAAAAGCATGTTAGTGTCATGTTGTACACCTTACAACTCCTAACAACACCTAACAACACCGTACGAAACATTAAAAATCCATAATAAACCTAATGAATTCGTACGAGTCCTTTGAACATCGTACGACATCTTAGGACATCTTACGTCTCCCTATGACACATTAGCAACTCGAAAAGAACGTTAGTATAATGTAGGACGCCTTACAGCTCCTATGAACACCTTACATCACCGTACGAAACCTTAAAACTCCATAATACACCTAATGAATTCGTCCGAGTCCTTTAAACCTCGTACGACAAGTTTGGACATCTTAAGACTTTGTATGCCATATTAGCACCAAGAAAAGCATGTTAGTATAACGTAGGACACCTTAAAACTCCAAAACAACACCTTACAACACCGTACGAAACCTTAAAACACGATACTAAACCTAATGAATTCGTCTAAGTGTCCTTTGAACATCGTACAACAACTCAGGTGATGTTACGGCTCAGTATGAAATATTAACAATATCAAAGGCAAGTTAGAATTACGTAGGACGCGTTACAACTCCTAAGAACACCTTATAGGATTGTACGATCCTTTAAAACTCCATAATAAAGCTAATGAATTCGTCCGAGTCCTTTGTGATAGTCACTACTATGTATAGGTTGGACCCACCGGCTTGTCGGTGTTACTTTTGTATGTAATAGTTAAACTTGTTATGTTGTTTGTACTAGCGAACCTACGGGCGAATCTATTGATTCGCCCGCAGGCCAACATGTCTTTTGTTTTAGGTGTCGACTGGGCGAACCTATGTGCCCAGCGAACCTGTGTTGGTTCGCTGGATAGATTCGCTAGAGCGAATCTATCAGCGAACCTAACATCACTATATATTGTAACCTTATCTACAAGTTTAGAGAACTTTTGCACATTTTTTACTCAAACGAATTCTTACTGATTTGTGTTGTGTAATCGTTCCATTGAGGTGCTAGGAGCATATATCTTTCATCATTGTAGCTTATATACCTCGATTGTGTGTTAGATCTTGTTATTGGGTTATTTGGACTTTTACACTTTGTTTTACAAGTATTTGACATATTTGGGTTAAACAAGTCAACAAAGCACTGAAATCACGATTATTATGGACCAACAATATGGTATCAGAGCCTTAGTGCTCTTGATTGTTTGATTCAAGTGATTTTTGTGTTGATTTTTGAAGTTTTTGGGTCAAAACTCTTTCGATTCTGTTTGAGGCTTGTTTCTTGTGTTTTGGAGTCGTATTTTGCTCAGGTTTTATGTTATTTGGTAGTAGAAAGCTTTTAAAACAAACCTGAAGGCAAATGGTCAAGTTTTGAGGGTTTTCTTGCTGTTTCCGTACTGTTTCAGAGTGGTTGAGCTACCAGCGAAACTAATTGTTCAACCAGCGAATCTGTCAGTTCATCCAGCGAACCTAATTCAAACTTTTGTCCTGTTTGGGTTGTGTTGTGGCCAGCGAATCTAACATATCATCGAACGAAAGTTCATCTATTTGACTGACTGTGCAAGCGAAACTGCTGCCAAAATCAGGCCAGCGAATCTGTGCTTGCTCGTCAGCGAATCTGTTTGACTGACTAGCGAATCTGTCACCAGCGAATCTGCCAGCGAATCTACTGTGTTCTTCTAGCGAAACTAGCCAGCGAATCTGTCATTTTTCAGCGAATCTGTTGTCTGTTCAAAGTTATGACTTCTTCAACACTTAATATGAATGATCTAGACAGCGTTCAACCTAACAGGCCACCGAGGCTTGTTAGTGGTGAAAACTTTGAAGATTGGAAAAGATGCTTGAAAGCGTTCTTCTACTACACGGACTACAACCAATGGGAATCTATAGTGAATGGTCCGCATGTGCCCACAACTGTTGAAGGAACTGTCACTTCAATAAACACAGATCCAACTACTTTTACTGAAACTGATATCAAGTTACTGGATCGTGACAAGAAAGCATTAGGGGCACTGATACTTTGCTTACACCAGGACATCTTCAACCGGTTTGCAGAACACACAACTGCAAAAAGTCTGTATGACGCACTGTGTGAATTTTATGATGGGAATGAGGATCTGAAACTGGATAGAAAAGCTCAGGCTGAAAAGGAATTCAACTCTTTTGTTGGATATTCACAAGAGAACTTGACTGATATTACAAATAGATTCCTGTCTGTGTCAAGCAATTTGAAGAAATATGATGAAAAGCTGGGCAATCACGAACAAGTTGCAAAATTGTTAGATTCACTTCCTCCCCAATGGAGCCTTCAAATCAAGCTACTGAAACAAGAGAGGAATTTTCCTGATTACAAACTGATGGACGTCATCAACAAGCTGAAGTCTTTCGACCTTGATGTAAAAAGAAGAGAGTATAATCAGTCAATGATGGTTCCAAACATTCCCTCTCAAAATGCTGCACTTATCTCATCCGCTGCAAACTCTTATGTTTACAGTGCAGCATCTAGAGGATCTTCAGGTCATGTGTCTGCTAAGTCTGCTGGTGCATCTTCTATCGCTGGCTCAAGCTCAAATGCATCTGTCACCACACAGATTCCGTCAGACACCATGGCATTATTTGGAATGTTTGTTCACAGTTATGAAGCTCTTGTTGCAGGTGAGTTGAAAGGAAAGGGTATGACAGTGGAAGACATGTATCAGGTGGATCCTGATGATTTGGAGGAAACAGATATTCAATGGCAGATGGCTATGCTCACTCTTCGTGCCAGACGATTCATGGAAAGGACTGGTAGAAGAAACTTTGGAAATCAAGGACAGAATGCTAAGCTGGGCTATGACAAGGGAAAGTTACGATGCTATAACTGCAAACAACTGGGCCACTTCAAGAGAGAATGCCCATTACCAATCGTCACTGAGCCAGTTAACTCTGCAACTCCAAGATCTGCTCCAATTCAAGAAAAGGTTGAAGAAGCTAAGTCAAAGAATGAAACTGCTCTTCTCACCAACTTTGACTGGAGCGCAGAAATTGAAGAAACCAAGGAGGAGATCAACCATGCGCTTGTTGCTAAAATTACTGAGTTTGATGACAATGATATAAATCTCTTTGATCCGTTCAAAGAGTTTTATGGAAAAGAAGAGGAGGAGAAGGTTGAGAATGTTAATGAAGTTCAATCAGATGTTATTGCTCAAGGACATCTGAATCATTCCGGGTTAGTTTGTGAAGCTACTGTTAATGAAGTGAAGCATGAGGAAGAGTCAAAAGTCAGCCTGGAAGAAGTGATTGAGAAGGCAAGGCTAGATGCAGTGGATGAATTCAAAAGAAGCACTCCCTACTGTCAATGTGATCGTGCTCTGGCCGCTGAAAAACTGGTAATCGGTCTTCCTTATGATGTTATAGAAGATATGTGTTCATCTGCTTGCAAAATTCGTTTAATTGGCATATACAAAGCAAATAAATTGTTAATGTCAAACGAAAACGAATTAAAAAGGACCATCAAAGAGCTTAAATTAAGTGAATCAAAATATTTTGTTAAGTTAAGAGAAGCTTTAAAAGAAAATGAACACTTAAAAAGAACTCTTTTAGAAAAGAACTGTGAAATTAACTACTTAACTGAGCAAGTTACACTTGCTGAGTTTGAAGCAAGAAAGCTTAAAAACAAATTGCAGCAGTGGACCATATCTGGTATGAAAAGGGAGGAACTGTGCAAGAATCAAAGGGGGGCCAGGGTCAAGACAGGTTTGGGTTTTAGTAAAAATGGAACATATGCATATCCTCCACCCAGTACTTTCTGTTATTCTCCTACACCTATTCCTCATCCCTCAAATGAGTTAATTCAAGAGATTATGCAGAAAGATACTGACAGTTCCATTGCAGGTTTAAGTGAAGTAAACCTTAAGGAAGTTAGAGAGGAGTACGCATATGGTGGGAGTGTTGGGCTCGGTTGTTCTGGCAGTAGTGTTTGCAGTAGTTCTGATTCCAAGAAGTCTTTCGAAGACATTTGTTTAGATAATCCTGTTTGTAGTAATATGTCATATTCAGACAATTGCATGTTTAATAGTAATCTAGGGTGTTCCACTTCAAACCCTAATGTGTTGAATGATGCTGATTTGATTAATAATGTGTGTGTGAATAACAAGAACAAACTTTCAGGTCAAGTCTCTGAAAGTCAAACTAAAACAAACTGTTTTCAAAAGTTCTTCACTCACCAAATTCCATCTTTCACACCTGTGAGAATTTCAAAACCAAAAGAGAAGGAATCATCTTTTTCATACATTCTTAAACCAAAATCTGAATCTGATACAGGTAAAGTCACAACAAGTAAGTTAAAAGAACTCTATGACACTTACAGTGACTGTGACTCACAACTGTCTGAATGTGATGAGGAAATTGTAATAGATAAAATTCCTGTCAACAGAATTCCTAAAACCGGTTTGAAATCTCACTGTTTTAAATGTGGAAATACTGGTCACACTGTCAAGCAATGCCCTAAATTAACCCAAAAGAGCACAAAGCAAAAATCTTTGGAAAAAAGATTAAATACTTTTGTAAATAGTTTCTTTTGCAACACTTCATCTGATTCACCACCCAAGTACACAAAGACTTGGGTGCCTGTTTCAAAGGTCTAACCTTTTATTTCTTTTAATAAATGTCAGGAACATTCAAATGCCGTTGTAAATAGTCATTGGCATATTGACAGCGGATGTTCCAGACACATGACAGGATTGAAGGATCTTCTTACTAACTATAGGATCATAAATGGAGGCTATGTTGCTTTTGCGGGAGATAAGAAAGGCGGGAAGATGATTGGTCAAGGAGAAGTCTCAAATGGCTCACTTACTTTGGAAGATGTCAACTATGTTCCTGAACTGGCGTTCAATCTTCTGAGTGTATCACAAATCTGTGATAAAAATATTCCTGTGATGTTTCTTCAAAACGAATGCCTGTTCTTGAAGCCAGAGTTCACTATTCCTGAAGATATGGTGATCATGCGAGCTCCGAGACGAAATGATACCTATATGCTGAATATGGGTTCAACTGAATCAAATTCCACCGTGACATGTCTTCTGTCTAAAGCATCATCCTTTGAATCTTTTTTGTGGCATAAACGTTTAGGACACATCAATTTTAAAATTCTGAATAAATTAGTTAAGAACAATTTGGTTAGGGGTTTACCACAAAAGGATTTTTCCGTGGTCGAGAAATGCATGGCTTGTGCTAGAGGAAAACAGCACAAAAAGCCACATAAACTCAAAATTACAAATACTATCTCAGAACCCCTCGAATTGTTACATACTGATTTATTCGGTCCAATTAGTGTCAAATCTATAGCTAAAAAGTCTTATTGCTTGGTTGTCACAGATGATTACTCTAGGTACACCTGGGTGAGATTCATGGCAAACAAGAGTGAGACAGCAGAAGAATTGATGAAGCTGATACCTCTAATAGAGGTTCTTGGAAAGAAGAAGGTTCAAGCCATCAGAAGCGATAACGGAACTGAATTCAGAAACCACATCTTCAACTCCTTCTGTGAACAAAGGGGTATTCTCAGACAGTTTAGCGCTGCTCGAACACCACAACAAAATGGTGTTGCTGAAAGAAAGAACCGAACCCTTGTGGAGGCCGCTAGAACTATGCTGATCGAGTCAAAACTTCCAATTATTTTCTGGGCTGAAGCGGTTAATTGTGCAGCTTATGTTCTTAACAGGGTGCTGATAGTCAAAGAAAAGATGAAGACTTCATACCAACTGTTTCGAGGGATTAAGCCGCTGATTGACTTTCTACGCCCCTTTGGATGTTCTTGCACTCTACTGAATACTCAAGATCAGAAGACGAAGTTTGGGGCTGTCTCTGATGAATGCTTCTTTGTGGGATACTCGACCACACAAAAGGCGTATCGTGTTTACAACAAACGTACGCGGATTGTGCAAGAGTCCTACTACGTTGATTGGCAAGAATCTAACACTACAAGTATTGGTAGTGAACCAGCTTGGTTTTATGATGCCACCACCATTTTCAAATCATTTAATCTTCCCGACTCTGACGATGACGACATCATTCCACACACATCGGTTTCTATTTTCAATCATACACCTATACCATCACAATCACAACCTTCCACATCAGCTACACAACTACCTCCCACATCATTTGACATCCCATCACCTCCACCAAATAATCCATCACCACAAACGGTTCAAACTTCCACATCAGATATTCCATCCACATCCAACACCATTCCATCACCTACACCTACACCTCCACAACCATCAAATCAAACACCCACAACCAACCAAAATCCCTTACTACTCAACACTGACTTCAAAACCCTGAAAAACCATCCTCACGATTATATCATTGGATCTATTACCGATGGTGTGCGAACCCGGAGTCAGAGCGGTTTGATTAATGAATGTCTTTATGCTGCCTTTCTGTCTCAAGTCGTTCCAAAGAATTATAAACAGGCACTTGAAGATCCGAGTTGGGTGGATGCCATGCAAATGGAACTACAGCAATTCAGGAAGCTCAAAGTTTGGGAACTGGTTGATCTTCCTCCTAACAAGTGTCCAATCGGCACTAAATGGGTGTTTCGGAATAAGCCAGATGATCGTGGTGTGGTAATTAGAAATAAAGCGAGACTGGTTGTTCAGGGATTTGCTCAGGAGGAGGGGATCGACTACACCGAAGTTTTTGCTCCAGTCGCTCGCCTGGAAGCCATCAGAATCTTTCTTGCACATGCTGCAAACAAAAACTTTAAGGTTTATCAGATGGATGTGAAATGTGCATTTCTATACGGAGACATTGATGAGGAGATCTACGTATGTCAACCACCAGGGTTCGAGGATCCTGATTTCCCGTCAAAGGTTTACAAGCTGGATAAATCCTTGTATGGGTTGCATCAAGCTCCAAGAATCTGGTATGAAACTCTGACACAGTATCTCCTCAGTAAAGGTTTCTCACGTGGGGCTATAGATATGACATTATTCAAGAAGGAGGTGGATGGCGAGCTACTGATCGTTCAAGTGTACGTTGATGATATCATTTTTGGTTCGACAAATGAAGGGTTGTGTAGAGAATTTGAGAAGGTGATGATGGATCGTTTTGAGATGACCATAATGGGGGAGATGTGTTTCTTCTTGGGGCTGCAAGTGGAGCAAAAGCCGGATGGAATTCTAATCCACCAAGAGAAATACATCAAAGAAATCCTCACGAAGTTTGGCATGGACGACTCTTCTCCAGAATTGATTCCTTTTACTGCTCAAACATGCCTTACTTCCGATGATAATGGGAATCCTGTGGATGCTCATCGGTACCGCTCGATGATCGGATCTCTCATGTATCTGACTGCAAGTCGTCCGGATATTACATTTGCCGTGTGTTACTGTGCTCGCTTCCAAGCAAATCCAAAAGAATCGCATGAAAAAGCTGTTAAACGAATTTTTCGTTACCTTAAGGGTTCCTCTCGTTTGGGACTTTGGTACCCAAAAGGTGGGAACTTTGATTTACATGCCTTTTCTGATAGTGATCATGCTGGTTGCAGGATCAACAGGAAATCAGTCACCGGTGGATGTCAATACCTTGGAGAATGTCTTGTTTCGTGGCAAAGCAAGAAGCAAACAACAGTCTCTCTGTCCACAGGAGAAGCAGAATACATTGCTGCTTCAAGTTGCTGCTGCCAAGTGCTGTGGATTCAACATCAGATGATGGATTATGGCATCAACTTTCTTCACACGCCACTCTTTTGTGACAATGAAGCTGCTGTTGGAATTGCCAAGAATCCCATTCATCACACTCGAACCAAGCACATTGAAACAAGAATTCATGCAATCCGGGATGCACAGGAAAAGGGGTTTATTGATATTATTCCTATCGAAACTAGAAAGCAAAAAGCGGATCTTTTCACAAAAACTTTTGATAAACCACGTTTTTATGAACTGATCTCCATGCTTGGGCTTATATCTTTTTGAAAACCTTTTCTGTGAGAATCCTTTTGTAAATATGTAAATAATCTGGTCTTTGTAAATAATCGGGTCTTTATCCTCTTTGAAAAATCCGTGGGTCACTCGATTCAATGCTCCGCTTCTTTATTTTATTTCATCTTCTTTTGTTCTTCTTTAACTTTTATGTATATATATATATATTAAGAAAATCTGAAAAACAAAAATTTCTTTTAGACGGCTACTATTTAGAAATTTTGGGGGAGATATAAAAGATTAACTATTTATAGTTTTTCAAATTTTGCTATTTCAGGATCTCCGTTTTGATTGATGTTGAAAAGTCGTTGAAGGAGGTCAGAAGCATTGCGTTTGGGATATGTCAGATAGGCTCAGCCCGAAAACGAAGTAAACTAGTGATTGTGCAGCCAAACATAACGCTCAAGATCTCGACAGCAAGGATTATCCCCTTGACGTGATTGGATTGCACAAAGATAATGGTTCTGTCAAAAATGGGTTGAGAGTGTCAAATCTTTGTCTTGATTTCCCTAAAAAATCCCAAATCACCCTCGCCCTATCCCCGAATCGAGTTTCTAGTATGCAAAACAAATAAAAATAAAAAGCTGCTAGGGATGCTCTTCGGAAAAGCCTCTGAGTGAGTTACTCGTTAACTCCTCAGAACGTTTTGTGTCAAGTGCTTAACTCCTCTGCTATATGGAAGTATTGACCTGGAGTTGGTGGATCTTCTCTGCTATACGAAAGTATTGACCTGAAGATTCACCGAGCATGCTCAAATGTTTATCTCCTCTGTTATACGTCAGTATAGACCTGGAGCTCTAGACTATTTGAGTTTCCCAAATAATAAGTCGCATTGTATTCAAAATGAATCAATTGCTGACAAAGCTCCACTCACAAAAGAAAAGATGCAAAAATTGCACATGTGTCAAAAGACAACATTCAAAAGTTGTTCTATGAAACTCAAGCAAAGTAAATCGTATTGCTCAGATATACCCTGATGACAGAACTTGTTCTTTTTACCTAGACGTTTGTGGGGACCAAGTTGTCAGAGACTCTTCAATCAAACCGAAAACATGATAAAAGAAGCTGCTGATCTCTTGTTGAAAGGACTAAGGCATGGGTTTAAATGGACAAACATATCTGCAATCCCGCCAATCGATGATTCTCCGGATTCTACTCAAAACATCATGAAGAATATATATCCTTTCTAGCGTTTAAAACCGACTCCTGTTATTCTAATTTTAATTTTATTTTGTTTTATTTCTTTTTACTTCTTTAATTTTTAGGATTATATATGTTTATATGTTTATGTGTGTTTATGTTTATTTTTGGAGCGTTGATGTCGTGGGACGCTTTCACGGATTTACAAAGTCTTTAAAAAATTTAAGAAAATCCAAAAATATTTTGCTTGTCTAGCGAATCTGAGGCGAACCTACAGATTCGCTCGGCCTCTAAGGTTCGCCCGAACTCTCCTTGTTTCGCTGACATGAAACTGCCTTGTTCATGTGTCAGCGAACCTGCTAGCGAACCAGTCAAAGGCGTTGTCTGTTGGTCTTCCAGCGAACCTAAAGTTCGCTGGACTGTCTGCCAGCGAACCTAGGAGTGTATATATATACAGTGGCAGCGAAGTTTTCTCACTTTTTCGCTGTCATCTACTGTAGCAGACGCTTTTAAAATTTTTCAAAAACCACCACCATCGTTCGATTCTCACTTATACACGGCTTTTTCATACATTTAACACCTTCTTATTGTCCGGTATGTGATCGATTACTTTCCAATCTCTGTCTAAACCCTAAATCGCACCGTTATCATGTTTTTAACTGTCGATCTGTGCATAAGTGTTGATTGAACGACTGTTTTGTTGTTAGTTACTAGGGTTTTACTTCATAATTGCCTCGTCCTGTGATTACTACCTGTTTGTTACTTTAAATGCCTAAAAATATTTGACTGTATGTGATTTCGGCCGTTCTTCAAAAGCTAGGGTTTCCAGCGAACCTAAGTGTTCGTCTGGCGAACCTGAACGAAAGTTCAAGCCTTCGAGCGAATCTATGTCGTTATGCTGCCCGCGCAACAACATAGATTCGCCCGACAGTTTCTAGCGAACCTATACATTCGCTCGACAACAATGACTGATTTTTCATGTCAGCGAATCTATAGGTTCAGGTGCCAAAATCTCAGGTTCGCTATACCAGCGAACCTAATATCCAGCGAATCTATTTTCTGATTTTCAAATCTTCATTCCTGATCAATCTCCGTTTATTTTTCAGGCACAATGTCGACGCTATTCTTCGAGAAAAAGCACAACATGTGTGCTTTACTCGACGAGAACTTCGAAAAGGCCAGCAGCTATAGAGACGCTATTATATGGCTGAAGTCGTCACACATACATCATGCCATCTCTCACTCACCAACCATATACGAGACGCACGTTCGGGATTTCTGGCGAACTGCGGTCATGAACGTGTCGGTGCAGCCGTCACGAATATGTGCCAATGTCTGTGGCCACGACCTGGCATTTACTGAAGCCGATCTGGCAAGGATTCTCAGATTAGAAGATGATATGGGTGAGGAGGTACATATGTCTGCTGAAGAAGTGTACGGGGCACTTCGGACTGCCGGGTATGAGGGGCCGATGCCTGGCGAAAAGAAGATGGAGTTTGTCAAGTCGTACCTGATCCAGGAATGGAGGTATATAGCACATGTGTTTATTATGTGCCTGGATCACAGAAAGGGTGGTACGGACGGGCTGAACCTTGACTGGGCAAGAGCTATGGTGTTATTCTGCCGGGGGCAGAAAGCAAACCTTGCAAAACTCATCTACAATTATATGCTAGAGAACATCCATGCTTCCAAAGGGGCAAAATGGCTGATGTATCCACGATTCATTCAGATGGTGCTGAATGACAAATTGCCCGATCTGCCGATTGTAGGAGCTGAGTTGAAAATCTGGGATATGCATTCCAGAATCTTCAAAGATTGTAAATCGGTTAGGTCAGACTGTGTGGGCAGGACTGCGTATTTGTGGGAAAATATGTATCCGGCGGATAGGTGGGTGTATATTCAGAGGTTGATTGAATCAGAGAAGAAAAGGGGCGGTGAAAACATTGATGAAGTTGAGAAGAAGATTCGAAAGAGAAAGGCGTATGCAAAAGATAAGGATTATTCATTTGATAGAGAGGTGGATGAGATCCAGGCCGAGATTGATGCTGGGAGAGAACTGAGAACAAAGAAAAGGGCTGATACACATGCTGAGGGGTCAAAGAAGGCAAAGCATGATACAGGGGGTACATCTGCTGGGTTTGGGAATGAGTTGAAGGATGTTGTTGAGAAATTGAATGCTGAATTGGCTGAGCTGAAAAGTAAGCACGAAGAATTGGAAAAGCAGGACGCAGAGAAATCTACTGTGATATATGAGATGGGCCGGATGATGAGAGACCAGCAATGTTTGATCGTAAGGATCTTCAAAGAGCTGAATGACTTGAAAGAAAATGCTGGAACTGAACCAGCTATGACTGAGGCGGAACTGAACTCCTTGACGGATATTACAAGATATCCGTTAATGGATGTTGATTTTGGTGATAAAGGTAAAGCTGATGAGGAGGTATTTGATGAGGAGATGGGGATCAATTTGGATGTGTTTGAGGGAGAGGAAGTTGTTGGTGGATCCGGTGTTGATTATACATTGGTTGATGAACCTGATACTGATTTTGATAAAGACAGTGAAGAAGACTTGGATGACGAACCTGAGATGTATAAAGTTGAAGAAAAAGGGATGAGCTACCAGTTTGAACACGCTGAGTTAGACAAATCCGAGTGGTTCAGGAAAGAGGAAGCTGTGGTGCCCGAGGTACCGATATTCCAAAATCTAGACGAACCCACCACCAAACAGCAAGATAGACAGATTATAGCATGGAAATATAACTGTTTGGTGGATGCTTACATGATTAAAAGGAGGGGTGGCGACATTACATACGTGAAGAACCGAAAGCACTTTGCCACCTTTCCTCGATGGGACTTGAGGAGACTGGCAGAGCTGCCGCTTTTAGGGAAAGAGGATAGCGGTAGGGCATGTGCATTTGAAGCTGCGATCAGGGAGGCCGCTAAGTCAAACTTTGTTGAATTCGGATACCAAAAGCCTAGAAGGATGAGGCAGAAAAGGGATAAACATTGGGTATCGTGGAAGGGCAAAATTATTTTGAAAATTGCTGCTCCAAAAGTGATGACGAGGGTGAGGGTCCCAGATACACAGCCACCCAGATTGCAGGATTTCAGCAAATGGTTCTATGATAATAGCACTGGGGAGGCCATTATTAGACTGAGTGGAGATGACCGTCCAGAAATTCGATTGTTTGATCCGATGGAGGTCTTCTCTTTTTGTGATGAGGATTTGAAGGTGCTATGTGAGCACAGAATTAAGCACGGGGCTGGAGATGACACTGCTGCTGAAGCAAACCTGTTCGTGAAGGTTGCTAACAAAGCCCGGGGGATTCGTGCAGAACTAAAGGAGGTAAATGAGAGGTTGAGGAGGACTGATGATCTGAAGCTGGAAATGGATGACTTAACAAGACAACTAGATCGTTCAATTGAGCAGAGGTTTGAGAAACCTGTTGAGGTGATTGACTTGGAGGTTGCTAGCGAGGAGCAAATTGCAGAAATTAAGGCGGAAACAACTGTACAACTTGAGCCTGATACTGAGGTCGCTGAAACACAGTTTGTGGATTCAATGTTAAATCTGAGTGAAGATGAGGCCGGAACTGATGATTTTACAAATCCAATGGCCGGGATCAAAGAACGGGCAGGAGCTTTTATTGAACAACTTTGAAGCCAACAAGACAGGAGCTTAAACAGAAGACTTCCCCAGGTGAGGTCCAACCTAGGGGGAGTATTGATAGTCACTACTATGTATAGGTTGGACCCACCGGCTTGTCGGTGTTACTTTTGTATGTAATAGTTAAACTTGTTATGTTGTTTGTACTAGCGAACCTACGGGCGAATCTATTGATTCGCCCGCAGGCCAACATGTCTTTTGTTTTAGGTGTCGACTGGGCGAACCTATGTGCCCAGCGAACCTGTGTTGGTTCGCTGGATAGATTCGCTAGAGCGAATCTATCAGCGAACCTAACATCACTATATATTGTAACCTTATCTACAAGTTTAGAGAACTTTTGCACATTTTTTACTCAAACGAATTCTTACTGATTTGTGTTGTGTAATCGTTCCATTGAGGTGCTAGGAGCATATATCTTTCATCATTGTAGCTTATATACCTCGATTGTGTGTTAGATCTTGTTATTGGGTTATTTGGACTTTTACACTTTGTTTTACAAGTATTTGACATATTTGGGTTAAACAAGTCAACAAAGCACTGAAATCACGATTATTATGGACCAACACTTTGAACATCGTACGACAACTTAGGACATCTTACGACTCTGTATCCCATATTAGCACCTTGAAAAGCATGTTAGTATAACGTAGGACACGTTAAAACTCCAAAACAACACCTTACAACACCGTACGAAACCATAAAACACGATAATAAACCTAATGAATTCGTACGAGTCCTTTGAACATCGTACGACATCTTAGGACATCTTACGTCTCCCTATGACACATTAGCAACTCGAAAAGAACGTTAGTATAATGTAGGACGCCTTACAGCTCCTATGAACACCTTACATCACCGTACGAAACCTTAAAACTCCATAATACACCTAATGAATTCGTCCGAGTCCTTTAAACCTCGTACGACAAGTTTGGACATCTTAAGACTTTGTATGCCATATTAGCACCAAGAAAAGCATGTTAGTATAACGTAGGACACCTTAAAACTCCAAAACAACACCTTACAACACCGTACGAAACCTTAAAACACGATACTAAACCTAATGAATTCGTCTAAGTGTCCTTTGAACATCGTACAACAACTCAGGTGATGTTACGGCTCAGTATGAAATATTAACAATATCAAAGGCAAGTTAGAATTACGTAGGACGCGTTACAACTCCTAAGAACACCTTATAGGATTGTACGATCCTTTAAAACTCCATAATAAAGCTAATGAATTCGTCCGAGTCCTTTGAACATCGTACGACAACTTAGGACATCTTACGACTCTGTATCCCATATTAGCACCTTGAAAAGCATGTTAGTATAACGTAGGACACGTTAAAACTCCAAAACAACACCTTACAACACCGTACGAAACCATAAAACACGATAATAAACCTAATGAATTCGTACGAGTCCTTTGAACATCGTACGACATCTTAGGACATCTTACGTCTCCCTATGACACATTAGCAACTCGAAAAGAACGTTAGTATAATGTAGGACGCCTTACAGCTCCTATGAACACCTTACATCACCGTACGAAACCTTAAAACTCCATAATACACCTAATGAATTCGTCCGAGTCCTTTAAACCTCGTACGACAAGTTTGGACATCTTAAGACTTTGTATGCCATATTAGCACCAAGAAAAGCATGTTAGTATAACGTAGGACACCTTAAAACTCCAAAACAACACCTTACAACACCGTACGAAACCTTAAAACACGATAATAAACCTAATGAATTCGTACGAGTCCTTTGAACATCGTACGACATCTTAGGACATCTTACGTCTCCCTATGACACATTAGCAACTCGAAAAGAACGTTAGTATAATGTAGGACGCCTTACAGCTCCTATGAACACCTTACATCACCGTACGAAACCTTAAAACTCCATAATACACCTAATGAATTCGTCCGAGTCCTTTAAACCTCGTACGACAAGTTTGGACATCTTAAGACTTTGTATGCCATATTAGCACCAAGAAAAGCATGTTAGTATAACGTATGACACCTTAAAACTCCAAAACAACACCTTACAACACCGTACGAAACCTTAAAACACGATACTAAACCTAATGAATTCGTCTAAGTGTCCTTTGAACATCGTACAACAACTCAGGTGATGTTACGGCTTAGTATGAAATATTAACAATATGAAAGGCAAGTTAGAATTACGTAGGACGCGTTACAACTCCTAAGAACACCATATAGGATTGTACGATCCTTTAAAACTCCATTATAAAGCTAATGAATTCATCCGAGTCCTTTGAACATCGTACGACAACTTAGGACATCTTACGACTCTGTATGCCATATTAGCACCTTGAAAAGCATGTTAGTGTCATGTTGTACACCTTACAACTCCTAACAACACCTACCAACACCGTACGAAACATTAAAAATCCATAATAAACCTAATGAATTCGTACGAGTCCTTTGAACATCGTACGACATCTTAGGACATCTTACGTCTCCCTATGACACATTAGCAACTCGAAAAGAACGTTAGTATAATGTAGGACGCCTTACAGCTCCTATGAACACCTTACATCACCGTACGAAACCTTAAAACTCCATAATACACCTAATGAATTCGTCCGAGTCCTTTAAACCTCGTACGACAAGTTTGGACATCTTAAGACTTTGTATGCCATATTAGCACCAAGAAAATCATGTTAGTATAACGTAGGACACCTTAAAACTCCAAAACAACACCTTACAACACCGTACGAAACCTTAAAACACGATACTAAACCTGATGAATTCGTCTAAGTGTCCTTTGAACATCGTACAACAACTCAGGTGATGTTACGGCTCAGTATGAAATATTAACAATATGAAAGGCAAGTTAGAGTTACGTAGGACGCGTTACAACTCCTAAGAACACCTTATACGATTGTACGATCCTTTAAAACTCCATAATAAAGCTAATGAATTCGTCCGAGTCCTTTGAACATCGTACGACAACTTAGGACATCTTACGACCCTGTATCCCATATTAGCACCTTGAAAAGCATGTTAGTGTCATGTTGGACACCTTACAACTCCTAACAACACCGTACGAAACATTAAAAATCCATAATAAACCTAATGAGTTCGTACGAGTCCTTTGAACATCGTACGACATCTTAGGACATCTTACGTCTCCCTATGACACATTAGCAACTCGAAAAGAACGTTAGTATAATGTAGGACGCCTTACAGCTCCTATGAACACCTTACATCACCGTACGAAACCTTAAAACTCCATAATACACCTAATGAATTCGTCCGAGTCCTTTAAACCTCGTACGACAAGTTTGGACATCTTAAGACTTTGTATGCCATATTAGCACCAAGAAAAGCATGTTAGTATAACGTAGGACACCTTAAAACTCCAAAACAACACCTTACAACACCGTACGAAACCTTAAAACACGATAATAAACCTAATGAATTCGTACGAGTCCTTTGAACATCGTACGACATCTTAGGACATCTTACGTCTCCCTATGACACATTAGCAACTCGAAAAGAACGTTAGTATAATGTAGGACGCCTTACAGCTCCTATGAACACCTTACATCACCGTACGAAACCTTAAAACTCCATAATACACCTAATGAATTCGTCCGAATCCTTTAAACCTCGTACGACAAGTTTGGACATCTTAAGACTTTGTATGCCATATTAGCACCAAGAAAAGCATGTTAGTATAACGTATGACACCTTAAAACTCCAAAACAACACCTTACAACACCGTACGAAACCTTAAAACACGATACTAAACCTAATGAATTCGTCTAAGTGTCCTTTGAACATCGTACAACAACTCAGGTGATGTTACGGCTTAGTATGAAATATTAACAATATGAAAGGCAAGTTAGAATTACGTAGGACGCGTTACAACTCCTAAGAACACCTTATAGGATTGTACGATCCTTTAAAACTCCATTATAAAGCTAATGAATTCGTCCGAGTCCTTTGAACATCGTACGACAACTTAGGACATCTTACGACTCTGTATGCCATATTAGCACCTTGAAAAGCATGTTAGTGTCATGTTGTACACCTTACAACTCCTAACAACACCTAACAACACCGTACGAAACATTAAAAATCCATAATAAACCTAATGAATTCGTACGAGTCCTTTGAACATCGTACGACATCTTAGGACATCTTACGTCTCCCTATGACACATTAGCAACTCGAAAAGAACGTTAGTATAATGTAGGACGCCTTACAGCTCCTATGAACACCTTACATCACCGTACGAAACCTTAAAACTCCATAATACACCTAATGAATTCGTCCGAGTCCTTTAAACCTCGTACGACAAGTTTGGACATCTTTAGACTTTGTATGCCATATTAGCACCAAGAAAAGCATGTTAGTATAACGTAGGACACCTTAAAACTCCAAAACAACACCTTACAACACCGTACGAAACCTTAAAACACGATACTAAACCTAATGAATTCGTCTAAGTGTCCTTTGAACATCGTACAACAACTCAGGTGATGTTACGGCTCAGTATGAAATATTAACAATATGAAAGGCAAGTTAGAATTACGTAGGACGCGTTACAACTCCTAAGAACACCTTATAGGATTGTACGATCCTTTAAAACTCCATAATAAAGCTAATGAATTCGTCCGAGTCCTTTGAACATCGTACGACAACTTAGGACATCTTACGACCCTGTATCCCATATTAGCACCTTGAAAAGCATGTTAGTGTCATGTTGGACACCTTACAACTCCTAACAACACCGTACGAAACATTAAAAATCCATAATAAACCTAATGAATTCGTACGAGTCCTTTGAACATCGTACGACATCTTAGGACATCTTACGTCTCCCTATGACACATTAGCAACTCGAAAAAAACGTTAGTATATTGTAGGACGCCTTACAGCTCCTATGAACACCTTACATCACCGTACGAAACCTTAAAACTCCATAATACACCTAATGAATTCGTCCGAGTCCTTTAAACCTCGTACGACAAGTTTGGACATCTTAAGACTTTGTATGCCATATTAGCACCAAGAAAATCATGTTAGTATAACGTAGGACACCTTAAAACTCCAAAACAACACCTTACAACACCGTACGAAACCTTAAAACACGATACTAAACCTGATGAATTCGTCTAAGTGTCCTTTGAACATCGTACAACAACTCAGGTGATGTTACGGCTCAGTATGAAATATTAACAATATGAAAGGCAAGTTAGAGTTACGTAGGACGCGTTACAACTCCTAAGAACACCTTATAGGATTGTACGATCCTTTAAAACTCCATAATAAAGCTAATGAATTCGTCCGAGTCCTTTGAACATCGTACGACAACTTAGGACATCTTACGACCCTGTATCCCATATTAGCACCTTGAAAAGCATGTTAGTGTCATGTTGGACACCTTACAACTCCTAACAACACCGTACGAAACATTAAAAATCCATAATAAACCTAATGAGTTCGTACGAGTCCTTTGAACATCGTACGACATCTTAGGACATCTTACGTCTCCCTATGACACATTAGCAACTCGAAAAGAACGTTAGTATAATGTAGGACGCCTTACAGCTCCTATGAACACCTTACATCACCGTACGAAACCTTAAAACTCCATAATACACCTAATGAATTCGTCCGAGTCCTTTAAACCTCGTACGACAAGTTTGGACATCTTAAGACTTTGTATGCCATATTAGCACCAAGAAAAGCATGTTAGTATAACGTAGGACACCTTAAAACTCCAAAACAACACCTTACAACACCGTACGAAACCTTAAAACACGATAATAAACCTAATGAATTCGTACGAGTCCTTTGAACATCGTACGACATCTTAGGACATCTTACGTCTCCCTATGACACATTAGCAACTCGAAAAGAACGTTAGTATAATGTAGGACGCCTTACAGCTCCTATGAACACCTTACATCACCGTACGAAACCTTAAAACTCCATAATACACCTAATGAATTCGTCCGAGTCCTTTAAACCTCGTACGACAAGTTTGGACATCTTAAGACTTTGTATGCCATATTAGCACCAAGAAAAGCATGTTAGTATAACGTATGACACCTTAAAACTCCAAAACAACACCTTACAACACCGTACGAAACCTTAAAACACGATACTAAACCTAATGAATTCGTCTAAGTGTCCTTTGAACATCGTACAACAACTCAGGTGATGTTACGGCTTAGTATGAAATATTAACAATATGAAAGGCAAGTTAGAATTACGTAGGACGCGTTACAACTCCTAAGAACACCTTATAGGATTGTACGATCCTTTAAAACTCCATTATAAAGCTAATGAATTCGTCCGAGTCCTTTGAACATCGTACGACAACTTAGGACATCTTACGACTCTGTATGCCATATTAGCACCTTGAAAAGCATGTTAGTGTCATGTTGTACACCTTACAACTCCTAACAACACCTAACAACACCGTACGAAACATTAAAAATCCATAATAAACCTAATGAATTCGTACGAGTCCTTTGAACATCGTACGACATCTTAGGACATCTTACGTCTCCCTATGACACATTAGCAACTCGAAAAGAACGTTAGTATAATGTAGGACGCCTTACAGCTCCTATGAACACCTTACATCACCGTACGAAACCTTAAAACTCCATAATACACCTAATGAATTCGTCCGAGTCCTTTAAACCTCGTACGACAAGTTTGGACATCTTTAGACTTTGTATGCCATATTAGCACCAAGAAAAGCATGATAGTATAACATAGGACACCTTAAAACTCCAAACAACACCTTACAACACCGTACGAAACCTTAAAACACGATACTAAACCTAATGAATTCGTCCAAGTCCTTTGAACGTCGTACGACAACTCAAGTGATGTTACGGCTAAGTATGCAATATTAACAATATGAAAGGCAAGTTAGAATTACGTAGGACGCGTTACAACTCCTAAGAACACCTTGTAGGATTGTACGATCCTTTAAAACTCCATTATAAAGCTAATGAATTCGTCCGAGTCCTTTGAACATCGTACGACAACTTAGGACATCTTACGACTCTGTATGCCATATTAGCACCTTGAAAAGCATGTTAGTGTCATGTTGGACACCTTACAACTCCTAACAACACCTTACAACACCGTACGAAACATTAAAAATCCACAATAAACCTAATGAATTCATACGAGTCCTTTGAACATCGTACGACATCTTAGGACATCTTACGTCTCCCTATGACACATTAGCAACTCGAAAAGAACGTTAGTATAATGTAGGACGCCTTACAGCTCCTATGAACACCTTACATCACCGTACGAAACCTTAAAACTCCATAATACACCTAATGAATTCGTCCGAGTCCTTTAAACCTCGTACGACAAGTTTGGACATCTTAAGACTTTGTATGCCATATTAGCACCAAGAAAAGCATGTTAGTATAACGTATGACACCTTAAAACTCCAAAACAACACCTTACAACACCGTACGAAACCTTAAAACACGATACTAAACCTAATGAATTCGTCTAAGTGTCCTTTGAACATCGTACAACAACTCAGGTGATGTTACGGCTTAGTATGAAATATTAACAATATGAAAGGCAAGTTAGAATTACGTAGGACGCGTTACAACTCCTAAGAACACCTTATAGGATTGTACGATCCTTTAAAACTCCATTATAAAGCTAATGAATTCGTCCGAGTCCTTTGAACATCGTACGACAACTTAGGACATCTTACGACTCTGTATGCCATATTAGCACCTTGAAAAGCATGTTAGTGTCATGTTGTACACCTTACAACTCCTAACAACACCTAACAACACCGTACGAAACATTAAAAATCCATAATAAACCTAATGAATTCGTACGAGTCCTTTGAACATCGTACGACATCTTAGGACATCTTACGTCTCCCTATGACACATTAGCAACTCGAAAAGAACGTTAGTATAATGTAGGACGCCTTACAGCTCCTATGAACACCTTACATCACCGTACGAAACCTTAAAACTCCATAATACACCTAATGAATTCGTCCGAGTCCTTTAAACCTCGTACGACAAGTTTGGACATCTTTAGACTTTGTATGCCATATTAGCACCAAGAAAAGCATGATAGTATAACGTAGGACACCTTAAAACTCCAAACAACACCTTACAACACCGTACGAAACCTTAAAACACGATACTAAACCTAATGAATTCGTCCAAGTCCTTTGAACGTCGTACGACAACTCAAGTGATGTTACGGCTAAGTATGCAATATTAACAATATGAAAGGCAAGTTAGAATTACGTAGGACGCGTTACAACTCCTAAGAACACCTTGTAGGATTGTACGATCCTTTAAAACTCCATTATAAAGCTAATGAATTCGTCCGAGTCCTTTGAACATCGTACGACAACTTAGGACATCTTACGACTCTGTATGCCATATTAGCACCTTGAAAAGCATGTTAGTGTCATGTTGGACACCTTACAACTCCTAACAACACCTTACAACACCGTACGAAACATTAAAAATCCACAATAAACCTAATTAATTCATACGAGTCCTTTGAACATCATACGACATCTTAGGACATCTTACGTCTCCTTATGGCACATTAGCAACTCGAAAAGAATGTTTGTATAATGTAGAATGCCTTACAGCTCCTATGAACACCTTACATCACCGTACGAAACCTTAAAACTCCATAATACACCTAATGAATTCGTCCGAGTCCTTTAAACCTCGTACGACAAGTTTGGACATCTTAAGACTTTGTATGCCATATTAGCACCAAGAAAAGCATGTTAGTATAACGTAGGACACCTTAAAACTCCAAAACAACACCTTACAACACCATACGAAACCTTAAAACACGATAAGAAACCTAATGAATTCGTCTAAGTGTCCTTTGAACATCGTACAACAACTCAGGTGATGTTACGGCTTAGTATGAAATATTAACAATATGAAAGGCAAGTTAGAATTACGTAGGACGCGTTACAACTCCTAAGAACACCTTATAGGATTGTACGATCCTTTAAAACTCCATTATAAAGCTAATGAATTCGTCCGAGTCCTTTGAACATCGTACGACAACTTAGGACATCTTACGACTCTGTATGCCATATTAGCACCTTGAAAAGCATGTTAGTGTCATGTTGTACACCTTACAACTCCTAACAACACCTAACAACACCGTACGAAACATTAAAAATCCATAATAAACCTAATGAATTCGTACGAGTCCTTTGAACATCGTACGACATCTTAGGACATCTTACGTCTCCCTATGACACATTAGCAACTCGAAAAGAACGTTAGTATAATGTAGGACGCCTTACAGCTCCTATGAACACCTTACATCACCGTACGAAACCTTAAAACTCCATAATACACCTAATGAATTCGTCCGAGTCCTTTAAACCTCGTACGACAAGTTTGGACATCTTTAGACTTTGTATGCCATATTAGCACCAAGAAAAGCATGTTAGTATAACGTAGGACACCTTAAAACTCCAAAACAACACCTTACAACACCGTACGAAACCTTAAAACACGATACTAAACCTAATGAATTCGTCTAAGTGTCCTTTGAACATCGTACAACAACTCAGGTGATGTTACGGCTCAGTATGAAATATTAACAATATGAAAGGCAAGTTAGAATTACGTAGGACGCGTTACAACTCCTAAGAACACCTTATAGGATTGTACGATCCTTTAAAACTCCATAATAAAGCTAATGAATTCGTCCGAGTCCTTTGAACATCGTACGACAACTTAGGACATCTTACGACCCTGTATCCCATATTAGCACCTTGAAAAGCATGTTAGTGTCATGTTGGACACCTTACAACTCCTAACAACACCGTACGAAACATTAAAAATCCATAATAAACCTAATGAATTCGTACGAGTCCTTTGAACATCGTACGACATCTTAGGACATCTTACGTCTCCCTATGACACATTAGCAACTCGAAAAAAACGTTAGTATATTGTAGGACGCCTTACAGCTCCTATGAACACCTTACATCACCGTACGAAACCTTAAAACTCCATAATACACCTAATGAATTCGTCCGAGTCCTTTAAACCTCGTACGACAAGTTTGGACATCTTAAGACTTTGTATGCCATATTAGCACCAAGAAAAGCATGTTAGTATAACGTAGGACACCTTAAAACTCCAAAACAACACCTTACAACACCATACGAAACCTTAAAACACGATAATAAACCTAATGAATTCGTCTAAGTGTCCTTTGAACATCGTACAACAACTCAGGTGATGTTACGGCTTAGTATGAAATATTAACAATATGAAAGGCAAGTTAGAATTACGTAGGACGCGTTACAACTCCTAAGAACACCTTATAGGATTGTACGATCCTTTAAACTCCATTATAAAGCTAATGAATTCGTCCGAGTCCTTTGAACATCGTACGACAACTTAGGACATCTTACGACTCTGTATGCCATATTAGCACCTTGAAAAGCATGTTAGTGTCATGTTGGACACCTTACAACTCCTAACAACACCTTACAACACCGTACGAAACATTAAAAATCCACAATAAACCTAATGAATTCATACGAGTCCTTTGAACATCGTACGACATCTTAGGACATCTTACGTCTCCTTATGGCACATTAGCAACTCGAAAAGAACGTTTGTATAATGTAGAATGCCTTACAGCTCCTATGAACACCTTACATCACCGTACGAAACCTTAAAACTTCATAATACACCTAATGAATTCGTCCGAGTCCTTTAAACCTCGTACGACAAGTTTGGACATCTTAAGACTTTGTATGCCATATTAGCACCAAGAAAAGCATGTTAGTATAACGTAGGACACCTTAAAACTCTAAACAACACCTTACAACACCGTACGAAACCTTAAAACACGATACTAAACGTAATGAATTCGTCTAAGTGTCCTTTGAACATCGTACAACAACTCAGGTGATGTTACTTCTCAGTATGAAATATTAACAATACGAAAGGCAAGTTAGAATTACGTAGGACGCGTTACAACTCCTAAGAACACCTTATAGGATTGTACGATCCTTTAAAACTCCATAATAAAGCTAATGAATTCGTCCGAGTCCTTCGAACATCATACGACAACTCAGGACATCTTACGACTCTGTATGCCATATTAGCACCTTGAAAAGCATGTTAGTGTCATGTTGGACACCTTACAACTCTAACAACACCTAACAACACCGTACGAAACATTAAAAATCCATAATAAACCTAATGAATTCGTACGAGTCCTTTGAACATCGTACGACATCTTAGGACATCTTACGTCTCCTTATGACACATTAGCAACTTGAAAAGAACGTTAGTATAATGTAGGACGCCTTACAGCTCCTATGAACACCTTACATCACCGTACGAAACCTTAAAACTCCATAATACACCTAATGAATTCGTCAGAGTCCTTTAAACCTCGTACGACAAGTTTGGACATCTTAAGACTTTGTATGCCATATTAGCACCAAGAAAATCATGTTAGTATAACGTAGGACACCTTAACACTCCAAACAACACCTTATAACGTCGTACGAAACCTTAAAACACGATACTAAACCTAATTAATTCGTCCAAGTCCTTTGAACGTCGTACGACCACTCAGGTGATATTACGGCTCAGTATGCAATATTAACAATATGCAAGGCCAGTTAGAATTATGTACGACGCGTTACAACTCCTCAAAACACCTTACAGCACCGAACGAAACTTTAAAACTCCATAATAAACCTAATGAATTTGTCCGAGTCATTTGAACATCGTACGGCAACTTAGGACATCTTACGACTCTGTATGCCATATTAGCACCTTGAAAATCATGTTAGTTTGATGTTTGACGCCTTACAACTCCTAACAACACCTTACAACACCGTACGAAACATTAAAAATCCATAATAAACCTAATGAATTCGTACGAGTCCTTTGAACATCGTACGGCATCTTTGGACATCTTACGTCTCCTTATGACACATTAGCAACTCGAAAAGAACGTTAGTATAATGTAGGACGCCTTACAGCTCCTATGAACACCTTACATCGCCGTACGAAACCTTAAAACTCCATAATACTCCTAATGAATTCGTCCGAGTCCTTTAAACCTCGTATGACAAGTTTGGACATCTTAAGACTTTGTATGCCATATTAGCACCAAGAAAAGCATGATAGTATAACGTAGGACACCTTAAAACTCCAAACAACACCTTACAACACCGTACGAAACCTTAAAACACGATACTAAACCTAATGAATTCGTCCAAGTCCTTTGAACGTCGTACGACAACTCAGGTGATGTTACGGCTCAGTATGCAATATTAACAATATGCAAGGCAAGTTAGAATTACGTACGACGCGTTACAACTCCTCAGAACACCTTACTGCACCGTACGAAACTTTAAAACTCTATAATAAACCTATTGAATTCGTTCGAGTCCTTTGAACATCGTACGACAACTTTGGACATCTTACGACTCTGTATTCCATATTAGCAGCTTGAAAATCATGTTAGTTTGATGTTTGACGCCTTACAACTCCTAACAACACCTTACAACACCGTACGAAACATTAAAAATCCATAATAAACCTAATGAATTCGTACGAGTCCTTTGAACATCGTACGACATCTTTGGACATCTTACGTCTCCTTATGACACATTAGCAACTCGAAAAGAACGTTAGTATAATGTAGGACGCCTTACAGCTCCTATGAACACCTTACATCACCGTACGAAACCTTAAAACTCCATAATACTCCTAATGAATTCGTCCGAGTCCTTTAAACCTCGTAAGACAAGTTTGGACATCTTAAGACTTTGTATGCCATATTAGCACCAAGAAAAGCATGATAGTATAACGTAGGACACCTTAAAACTCCACACAACACCTTACAACACCGTACGAAACCTTAAAACACGATACTAAACCTAATGAATTCGTCCAAGTCCTTTGAACGTCGTACGACAACTCAGGTGATGTTACGGCTCAGTATGCAATATTAACAATATGCAAGGCAAGTTAGAATTACGTACGACGCGTTACAACTCCTCAGAACACCTTACTGCACCGTACGAAACTTTAAAACTCTATAATAAACCTATTGAATTCGTTCGAGTCCTTTGAACATCGTACGACAACTTTGGACATCTTACGACTCTGTATTCCATATTAGCAGCTTGAAAATCATGTTAGTTTGATGTTTGACGCCTTACAACTCCTAACAACACCTTACAACACCGTACGAAACATTAAAAATCCATAATAAACCTAATGAATTCGTACGAGTCCTTTGAACATCGTACGACATCTTTGGACATCTTACGTCTCCTTATGACACATTAGCAACTCGAAAAGAACGTTAGTATAATGTAGGACGCCTTACAGCTCCTATGAACACCTTACATCACCGTACGAAACCTTAAAACTCCATAATACTCCTAATGAATTCGTCCGAGTCCTTTAAACCTCGTAAGACAAGTTTGGACATCTTAAGACTTTGTATGCCATATTAGCACCAAGAAAAGCATGATAGTATAACGTAGGACACCTTAAAACTCCACACAACACCTTACAACACCGTACGAAACCTTAAAACACGATACTAAACCTAATGAATTCGTCCAAGTCCTTTGAACGTCGTACGACAACTCAGGTGATGTTACGGCTCAGTATGCAATATTAACAATATGCAAGGCAAGTTAGAATTACGTACGACGCGTTACAACTCCTCAGAACACCTTACAGCACCGTACGAAACTTTAAAACTCCATAATAAACCTAATGAATTCGTCCGAGTCCTTTGAACATCGTACGACAACTTAGGACATCTTACGACTCTATATGCCATATTAGCAGCTTGAAAATCATGTTAGTTTGATGTTTGACGCCTTACAACTCCTAACAACACCTTACAACACCGTACGAAACATTAAAAATCCATAATAAACCTAATGAATTCATACGAGTCCTTTGAACATCGTATGTCATCTTTGGACATCTTACGTCTCCTTATGACACATTAGCAACTCGAAAAGAACGTTAGTATAATGTAGGACGCCTTACAGCTCCTATGAACACCTTACATCACCGTACGAAACCTTAAAACTCCATAATACTCCTAATGAATTCGTCCGAGTCCTTTAAACCTCGTACGACAAGTTTGGAAATCTTAAGACTTTGTATGCCATATTAGCACCAAGAAAAGCATGATAGTATAACATAGGACACCTTAAAACTCCAAACAACACCTTACAACACCGTACGAAACCTTAAAACACGATACTAAACCTAATGAATTCGTCCAAGTCCTTTGAACGTCGTACGACAACTCAAGTGATGTTACGGCTAAGTATGCAATATTAACAATATGAAAGGCAAGTTAGAATTACGTAGGACGCGTTACAACTCCTAAGAACACCTTGTAGGATTGTACGATCCTTTAAAACTCCATTATAAAGCTAATGAATTCGTCCGAGTCCTTTGAACATCGTACGACAACTTAGGACATC
This sequence comes from Tagetes erecta, assembly GCA_030867185.1. Taxonomy (NCBI): domain Eukaryota; kingdom Viridiplantae; phylum Streptophyta; class Magnoliopsida; order Asterales; family Asteraceae; genus Tagetes; species Tagetes erecta. The sequence continues at coordinate 38,443,734 of CM061487.1, read as the reverse complement.
TTACGACTCTGTATGCCATATTAGCACCTTGAAAAGCATGTTAGTGTCATGTTGGACACCTTACAACTCCTAACAACACCTTACAACACCGTACGAAACATTAAAAATCCACAATAAACCTAATGAATTCGTACGAGTCCTTTGAACATCGTACGACATCTTTGGACATCTTACGTCTCCTTATGACACATTAGCAACTCGAAAAGAACGTTAGTATAATGTAGGACGCCTTACAGCTCCTATGAACACCTTACATCACCGTACGAAACCTTAAAACTCCATAATACTCCTAATGAATTCGTCCGAGTCCTTTAAACCTCGTAAGACAAGTTTGGACATCTTAAGACTTTGTATGCCATATTAGCACCAAGAAAAGCATGATAGTATAACGTAGGACACCTTAAAACTCCACACAACACCTTACAACACCGTACGAAACCTTAAAACACGATACTAAACCTAATGAATTCGTTCAAGTCCTTTGAACGTCGTACGACAACTCAGGTGATGTTACGGCTCAGTATGCAATATTAACAATATGCAAGGCAAGTTAGAATTACGTACGACGCGTTACAACTCCTCAGAACACCTTACAGCACCGTACGAAACTTTAAAACTCCATAATAAACCTAATGAATTCGTCTGAGTCCTTTGAACATCGTACGACAACTTAGGACATCTTACGACTCTGTATGCCATATTAGCAGCTTGAAAATCATGTTAGTTTGATGTTTGACGCCTTACAACTCCTAACAACACCTTACAACACCGTACGAAACATTAAAAATCCATAATAAACCTAATGAATTCGTACGAGTCCTTTGAACATCGTACGGCATCTTTGGACATCTTACGTCTCCTTATGACACATTAGCAACTCGAAAAGAACGTTAGTATAATGTAGGACGCCTTACAGCTCCTATGAACACCTTACATCGCCGTACGAAACCTTAAAACTCCATAATACTCCTAATGAATTCGTCCGAGTCCTTTAAACCTCGTATGACAAGTTTGGACATCTTAAGACTTTGTATGCCATATTAGCACCAAGAAAAGCATGATAGTATAACGTAGGACACCTTAAAACTCCAAACAACACCTTACAACACCGTACGAAACCTTAAAACACGATACTAAACCTAATGAATTCGTCCAAGTCCTTTGAACGTCGTACGACAACTCAGGTGATGTTACGGCTCAGTATGCAATATTAACAATATGCAAGGCAAGTTAGAATTACGTACGACGCGTTACAACTCCTCAGAACACCTTACTGCACCGTACGAAACTTTAAAACTCTATAATAAACCTATTGAATTCGTTCGAGTCCTTTGAACATCGTACGACAACTTTGGACATCTTACGACTCTGTATTCCATATTAGCAGCTTGAAAATCATGTTAGTTTGATGTTTGACGCCTTACAACTCCTAACAACACCTTACAACACCGTACGAAACATTAAAAATCCATAATAAACCTAATGAATTCGTACGAGTCCTTTGAACATCGTACGACATCTTTGGACATCTTACGTCTCCTTATGACACATTAGCAACTCGAAAAGAACGTTAGTATAATGTAGGACGCCTTACAGCTCCTATGAACACCTTACATCACCGTACGAAACCTTAAAACTCCATAATACTCCTAATGAATTCGTCCGAGTCCTTTAAACCTCGTAAGACAAGTTTGGACATCTTAAGACTTTGTATGCCATATTAGCACCAAGAAAAGCATGATAGTATAACGTAGGACACCTTAAAACTCCACACAACACCTTACAACACCGTACGAAACCTTAAAACACGATACTAAACCTAATGAATTCGTCCAAGTCCTTTGAACGTCGTACGACAACTCAGGTGATGTTACGGCTCAGTATGCAATATTAACAATATGCAAGGCAAGTTAGAATTACGTACGACGCGTTACAACTCCTCAGAACACCTTACAGCACCGTACGAAACTTTAAAACTCCATAATAAACCTAATGAATTCGTCCGAGTCCTTTGAACATCGTACGACAACTTAGGACATCTTACGACTCTGTATGCCATATTAGCAGCTTGAAAATCATGTTAGTTTGATGTTTGACGCCTTACAACTCCTAACAACACCTTACAACACCGTACGAAACATTAAAAATCCATAATAAACCTAATGAATTCATACGAGTCCTTTGAACATCGTATGTCATCTTTGGACATCTTACGTCTCCTTATGACACATTAGCAACTCGAAAAGAACGTTAGTATAATGTAGGACGCCTTACAGCTCCTATGAACACCTTACATCACCGTACGAAACCTTAAAACTCCATAATACTCCTAATGAATTCGTCCGAGTCCTTTAAACCTCGTACGACAAGTTTGGAAATCTTAAGACTTTGTATGCCATATTAGCACCAAGAAAAGCATGATAGTATAACACAGGACACCTTAAAACTCCAAACAACACCTTACAACACCGTACGAAACCTTAAAACACGATACTAAACCTAATGAATTCGTCCAAGTCCTTTGAACGTCGTACGACAACTCAAGTGATGTTACGGCTAAGTATGCAATATTAACAATATGAAAGGCAAGTTAGAATTACGTAGGACGCGTTACAACTCCTAAGAACACCTTGTAGGATTGTACGATCCTTTAAAACTCCATTATAAAGCTAATGAATTCGTCCGAGTCCTTTGAACATCGTACGACAACTTAGGACATCTTACGACTCTGTATGCCATATTAGCACCTTGAAAAGCATGTTAGTGTCATGTTGGACACCTTACAACTCCTAACAACACCTTACAACACCGTACGAAACATTAAAAATCCACAATAAACCTAATGAATTCATACGAGTCCTTTGAACATCGTACGACATCTTAGGACATCTTACGTCTCCTTATGGCACATTAGCAACTCGAAAAGAATGTTTGTATAATGTAGAATGCCTTACAGCTCCTATGAACACCTTACATCACCGTACGAAACCTTAAAACTCCATAATACACCTAATGAATTCGTCCGAGTCCTTTAAACCTCGTACGACAAGTTTGGACATCTTAAGACTTTGTATGCCATATTAGCACCAAGAAAAGCATGTTAGTATAACGTATGACACCTTAAAACTCCAAAACAACACCTTACAACACCGTACGAAACCTTAAAACACGATACTAAACCTAATGAATTCGTCTAAGTGTCCTTTGAACATCGTACAACAACTCAGGTGATGTTACGGCTTAGTATGAAATATTAACAATATGAAAGGCAAGTTAGAATTACGTAGGACGCGTTACAACTCCTAAGAACACCTTATAGGATTGTACGATCCTTTAAAACTCCATTATAAAGCTAATGAATTCGTCCGAGTCCTTTGAACATCGTACGACAACTTAGGACATCTTACGACTCTGTATGCCATATTAGCACCTTGAAAAGCATGTTAGTGTCATGTTGTACACCTTACAACTCCTAACAACACCTAACAACACCGTACGAAACATTAAAAATCCATAATAAACCTAATGAATTCGTACGAGTCCTTTGAACATCGTACGACATCTTAGGACATCTTACGTCTCCCTATGACACATTAGCAACTCGAAAAGAACGTTAGTATAATGTAGGACGCCTTACAGCTCCTATGAACACCTTACATCACCGTACGAAACCTTAAAACTCCATAATACACCTAATGAATTCGTCCGAGTCCTTTAAACCTCGTACGACAAGTTTGGACATCTTAAGACTTTGTATGCCATATTAGCACCAAGAAAAGCATGTTAGTATAACGTAGGACACCTTAAAACTCCAAAACAACACCTTACAACACCGTACGAAACCTTAAAACACGATACTAAACCTAATGAATTCGTCTAAGTGTCCTTTGAACATCGTACAACAACTCAGGTGATGTTACGGCTCAGTATGAAATATTAACAATATGAAAGGCAAGTTAGAATTACGTAGGACGCGTTACAACTCCTAAGAACACCTTATAGGATTGTACGATCCTTTAAAACTCCATAATAAAGCTAATGAATTCGTCCGAGTCCTTTGAACATCGTACGACAACTTAGGACATCTTACGACCCTGTATCCCATATTAGCACCTTGAAAAGCATGTTAGTGTCATGTTGGACACCTTACAACTCCTAACAACACCGTACGAAACATTAAAAATCCATAATAAACCTAATGAATTCGTACGAGTCCTTTGAACATCGTACGACATCTTAGGACATCTTACGTCTCCCTATGACACATTAGCAACTCGAAAAGAACGTTAGTATATTGTAGGACGCCTTACAGCTCCTATGAACACCTTACATCACCGTACGAAACCTTAAAACTCCATAATACACCTAATGAATTCGTCCGAGTCCTTTAAACCTCGTACGAGAAGTTTGGACATCTTAAGACTTTGTATGCCATATTAGCACCAAGAAAAGCATGTTAGTATAACGTAGGACACCTTAAAACTCCAAAACAACACCTTACAACACCGTACGAAACCTTAAAACACGATAATAAACCTAATGAATTCGTCTAAGTGCCCTTTGAACATCGTACAACAACTCAGGTGATGTTACGGCTTAGTATGAAATATTAACAATATGAAAGGCAAGTTAGAATTACGTAGGACGCGTTACAACTCCTAAGAACACCTTATAGGATTGTACGATCCTTTAAAACTCCATTATAAAGCTAATGAATTCGTCCGAGTCCTTTGAACATCGTACGACAACTTAGGACATCTTACGACTCTGTATGCCATATTAGCACCTTGAAAAGCATGTTAGTGTCATGTTGGACACCTTACAACTCCTAACAACACCTTACAACACCGTACGAAACATTAAAAATCCACAATAAACCTAATGAATTCATACGAGTCCTTTGAACATCGTACGACATCTTAGGCCATCTTACGTCTCCTTATGGCACATTAGCAACTCGAAAAGAACGTTTGTATAATGTAGAATGCCTTACAGCTCCTATGAACACCTTACATCACCGTACGAAACCTTAAAACTTCATAATACACCTAGTGAATTCGTCCGAGTCCTTTAAACCTCGTACGACAAGTTTGGACATCTTAAGACTTTGTATGCCATATTAGCACCAAGAAAAGCATGTTAGTATAACGTAGGACACCTTAAAACTCTAAACAACACCTTACAACACCGTACGAAACCTTAAAACACGATACTAAACCTAATGAATTCGTCTAAGTGTCCTTTGAACATCGTACAACAACTCAGGTGATGTTACTTCTCAGTATGAAATATTAACAATACGAAAGGCAAGTTAGAATTACGTAGGACGCGTTACAACTCCTAAGAACACCTTATAGGATTGTACGATCCTTTAAAACTCCATAATAAAGCTAATGAATTCGTCCGAGTCCTTTGAACATCATACGACAACTCAGGACTTCTTACGAATCTGTATGCCATATTAGCACCTTGAAAAGCATGTTAGTGTCATGTTGGACACCTTACAACTCTAACAACACCTAACAACACCGTACGAAACATTAAAAATCCATAATAAACCTAATGAATTCGTACGAGTCCTTTGAACATCGTACGACATCTTAGGACATCTTACGTCTCCTTATGACACATTAGCAACTTGAAAAGAACGTTAGTATAATGTAGGACGCCTTACAGCTCCTATGAACACCTTACATCACCGTACGAAACCTTAAAACTCCATAATACACCTAATGAATTCGTCAGAGTCCTTTAAACCTCGTACGACAAGTTTGGACATCTTAAGACTTTGTATGCCATATTAGCACCAAGAAAATCATGTTAGTATAACGTAGGACACCTTAACACTCCAAACAACACCTTATAACGTCGTACGAAACCTTAAAACACGATACTAAACCTAATTAATTCGTCCAAGTCCTTTGAACGTCGTACGACCACTCAGGTGATATTACGGCTCAGTATGCAATATTAACAATATGCAAGGCCAGTTAGAATTATGTACGACGCGTTACAACTCCTCAAAACACCTTACAGCACCGAACGAAACTTTAAAACTCCATAATAAACCTAATGAATTTGTCCGAGTCATTTGAACATCGTACGGCAACTTAGGACATCTTACGACTCTGTATGCCATATTAGCACCTTGAAAATCATGTTAGTTTGATGTTTGACGCCTTACAACTCCTAACAACACCTTACAACACCGTACGAAACATTAAAAATCCATAATAAACCTAATGAATTCGTACGAGTCCTTTGAACATCGTACGGCATCTTTGGACATCTTACGTCTCCTTATGACACATTAGCAACTCAAAAAGAACGTTAGTATAATGTAGGACGCCTTACAGCTCCTATGAACACCTTACATCGCCGTACGAAACCTTAAAACTCCATAATACTCCTAATGAATTCGTCCGAGTCCTTTAAACCTCGTATGACAAGTTTGGACATCTTAAGACTTTGTATGCCATATTAGCACCAAGAAAAGCATGATAGTATAACGTAGGACACCTTAAAACTCCAAACAACACCTTACAACACCGTACGAAACCTTAAAACACGATACTAAACCTAATGAATTCGTCCAAGTCCTTTGAACGTCGTACGACAACTCAGGTGATGTTACGGCTCAGTATGCAATATTAACAATATGCAAGGCAAGTTAGAATTACGTACGACGCGTTACAACTCCTCAGAACACCTTACTGCACCGCACGAAACTTTAAAACTCTATAATAAACCTATTGAATTCGTTCGAGTCCTTTGAACATCGTACGACAACTTTGGACATCTTACGACTCTGTATTCCATATTAGCAGCTTGAAAATCATGTTAGTTTGATGTTTGACGCCTTACAACTCCTAACAACACCTTACAACACCGTACAAAACATTAAAAATCCATAATAAACCTAATGAATTCGTACGAGTCCTTTGAACATCGTACGGCATCTTTGGACATCTTACGTCTCCTTATGACACATTAGCAACTCGAAAAGAACGATAGTATAATGTAGGACGCCTTACAGCTCCTATGAACACCTTACATCACCGTACGAAACCTTAAAACTCCATAATACTCCTAATGAATTCGTCCGAGTCCTTTAAACCTTGTAAGACAAGTTTGGACATCTTAAGACTTTGTATGCCATATTAGCACCAAGAAAAGCATGATAGTATAACGTAGGACACCTTAAAACTCCACACAACACCTTACAACACCGTACGAAACCTTAAAACACGATACTAAACCTAATGAATTCGTCCAAGTCCTTTGAACGTCGTACGACAACTCAGGTGATGTTACGGCTCAGTATGCAATATTAACAATATGCAAGGCAAGTTAGAATTACGTACGACGCGTTACAACTCCTCAGAACACCTTACAGCACCGTACGAAACTTTAAAACTCCATAATAAACCTAATGAATTCGTCCGAGTCCTTTGAACATTGTACGACAACTTAGGACATCTTACGACTCTGTATGCCATATTAGCAGCTTGAAAATCATGTTAGTTTGATGTTTGACGCCTTACAACTCCTAACAACACCTTACAACACCGTACGAAACATTAAAAATCCATAATAAACCTAATGAATTCATACGAGTCCTTTGAACATCGTATGTCATCTTTGGACATCTTACGTCTCCTTATGACACATTAGCAACTCGAAAAGAACGTTAGTATAATGTAGGACGCCTTACAGCTCCTATGAACACCTTACATCACCGTACGAAACCTTAAAACTCCATAATACTCCTAATGAATTCGTCCGAGTCCTTTAAACCTCGTACGACAAGTTTGGAAATCTTAAGAATTTGTATGCCATATTAGCACCAAGAAAAGCATGATAGTATAACGTAGGACACCTTAAAACTCCAAACAACACCTTACAACACCGTACGAAACCTTAAAACACGATACTAAACCTAATGAATTCGTCCAAGTCCTTTGAACGTCGTACGACAACTCAAGTGATGTTACGGCTAAGTATGCAATATTAACAATATGAAAGGCAAGTTAGAATTACGTAGGACGCGTTACAACTCCTAAGAACACCTTATAGGATTGTACGATCCTTTAAAACTCCATTATAAAGCTAATGAATTCGTCCGAGTCCTTTGAACATCGTACGACAACTTAGGACATCTTACGACTCTGTATGCCATATTAGCACCTTGAAAAGCATGTTAGTGTCATGTTGGACACCTTACAACTCCTAACAACACCTTACAACACCGTACGAAACATTAAAAATCCACAATAAACCTAATGAATTCATACGAGTCCTTTGAACATCGTACGACATCTTAGGACATCTTACGTCTCCTTATGGCACATTAGCATCTCGAAAAGAACGTTTGTATAATGTAGAATGCCTTACAGCTCCTATGAACACCTTACATCACCGTACGAAACCTTAAAACTCCATAATACACCTAATGAATTCGTCCGAGTCCTTTAAACCTCGTACGACAAGTTTGGACATCTTAAGACTTTGTATGCCATATTAGCACCAAGAAAAGCATGTTAGTATAACGTAGGACACCTTAAAACTCTAAACAACACCTTACAACACCGTACGAAACCTTAAAACACGATACTAAACCTAATGAATTCGTCTAAGTGTCCTTTGAACATCGTACAACAACTCAGGTGATGTTACTTCTCAGTATGAAATATTAACAATACGAAAGGCAAGTTAGAATTACGTAGGACGCGTTACAACTCCTAAGAACACCTTATAGGATTGTACGATCCTTTAAAACTCCATAATAAAGCTAATGAATTCGTCCGAGTCCTTTGAACATCATACGACAAATTAGGACATCTTACGACTCTGTATGCCATATTAGCACCTTGAAAAGCATGTTAGTGTCATGTTGGACACCTTATAACTCTAACAACACCTAACAACACCGTACGAAATATTAAAAATCCATAATAAACCTAATGAATTCGTACGAGTCCTTTGAACATCGTACGACATCTTAGGACATCTTACGTCTCCTTATGACACTTTAGCAACTTGAAAAGAACGTTAGTATAATGTAGGACGCCTTACAGCTCCTATGAACACCTTACATCACCGTACGAAACCTTAAAACTCCATAATACACCTAATGAATTCGTCAGAGTCCTTTAAACCTCGTACGACAAGTTTGGACATCTTAAGACTTTGTATGCCATATTAGCACCAAGAAAATCATGTTAGTATAACGTAGGACACCTTAACACTCCAAACAACACCTTATAACGTCGTACGAAACCTTAAAACACGATACTAAACCTAATTAATTCGTCCAAGTCCTTTGAACGTCGTACGACCACTCAGGTGATATTACGGCTCAGTATGCAATATTAACAATATGCAAGGCCAGTTAGAATTATGTACGACGCGTTACAACTCCTCAAAACACCTTACAGCACCGAACGAAACTTTAAAACTCCATAATAAACCTAATGAATTTGTCCGAGTCATTTGAACATCGTACGGCAACTTAGGACATCTTACGACTCTGTATGCCATATTAGCACCTTGAAAATCATGTTAGTTTGATGTTTGACGCCTTACAACTCCTAACAACACCTTACAACACCGTACGAAACATTAAAAATCCATAATAAACCTAATGAATTCGTACGAGTCCTTTGAACATCGTACGGCATCTTTGGACATCTTACGTCTCCTTATGACACATTAGCAACTCGAAAAGAACGTTAGTATAATGTAGGACGCCTTACAGCTCCTATGAACACCTTACATCGCCGTACGAAACCTTAAAACTCCATAATACTCCTAATGAATTCGTCCGAGTCCTTTAAACCTCGTATGACAAGTTTGGACATCTTAAGACTTTGTATGCCATATTAGCACCAAGAAAAGCATGATAGTATAACGTAGGACACCTTAAAACTCCAAACAACACCTTACAACACCGTACGAAACCTTAAAACACGATACTAAACCTAATGAATTCGTCCAAGTCCTTTGAACGTCGTACGACAACTCAGGTGATGTTACGGCTCAGTATGCAATATTAACAATATGCAAGGCAAGTTAGAATTACGTACGACGCGTTACAACTCCTCAGAACACCTTACTGCACCGCACGAAACTTTAAAACTCTATAATAAACCTATTGAATTCGTTCGAGTCCTTTGAACATTGTACGACAACTTAGGACATCTTACGACTCTGTATGACATATTAGCAGCTTGAAAATCATGTTAGTTTGATGTTTGACGCCTTACAACTCCTAACAACACCTTACAACACCGTACGAAACATTAAAAATCCATAATAAACCTAATGAATTCATACGAGTCCTTTGAACATCGTATGTCATCTTTGGACATCTTACGTCTCCTTATGACACATTAGCAACTCGAAAAGAACGTTAGTATAAGGTAGGACGCCTTACAGCTCCTATGAACACCTTACATCACCGTACGAAACCTTAAAACTCCATAATACTCCTAATGAATTCGTCCGAGTCCTTTAAACCTCGTACGACAAGTTTGGAAATCTTAAGACTTTGTATGCCATATTAGCACCAAGAAAAGCATGATAGTATAACGTAGGACACCTTAAAACTCCAAACAACACCTTACAACACCGTACGAAACCTTAAAACACGATACTAAACCTAATGAATTCGTCCAAGTCCTTTGAACGTCGTACGACAACTCAAGTGATGTTACGGCTAAGTATGCAATATTAACAATATGAAAGGCAAGTTAGAATTACGTAGGACGCGTTACAACTCCTAAGAACACCTTATAGGATTGTACGATCCTTTAAAACTCCATTATAAAGCTAATGAATTCGTCTGAGTCCTTTGAACATCGTACGACAACTTAGGACATCTTACGACTCTGTATGCCATATTAGCACCTTGAAAAGCATGTTAGTGTCATGTTGGACACCTTACAACTCCTAACAACACCTTACAACACCGTACGAAACATTAAAAATCCACAATAAACCTAATGAATTCATACGAGTCCTTTGAACATCGTACGACATCTTAGGACATCTTACGTCTCCTTATGGCACATTAGCAACTCGAAAAGAACGTTTGTATAATGTAGAATGCCTTACAGCTCCTATGAACACCTTACATCACCGTACGAAACCTTAAAACTCCATTATACACCTAATGAATTCGTCCGAGTCCTTTAAACCTCGTACGACAAGTTTGGACATCTTAAGACTTTGTATGCCATATTAGGACCAAGAAAAGCATGTTAGTATAACGTAGGACACCTTAAAACTCTAAACAACACCTTACAACACCGTACGAAACCTTAAAACACGATACTAAACCTAATGAATTCGTCTAAGTGTCCTTTGAACATCGTACAACAACTCAGGTGATGTTACTTCTCAGTATGAAATATTAACAATACGAAAGGCAAGTTAGAATTACGTAGGACGCGTTACAACTCCTAAGAACACCTTATAGGATTGTACGATCCTTTAAAACTCCATAATAAAGCTAATGAATTCGTCCGAGTCCTTTGAACATCATACGACAAATTAGGACATCTTACGACTCTGTATGCCATATTAGCACCTTGAAAAGCATGTTAGTGTCATGTTGGACACCTTATAACTCTAACAACACCTAACAACACCGTACGAAACATTAAAAATCCATAATAAACCTAATGAATTCGTACGAGTCCTTTGAACATCGTACGACATCTTAGGACATCTTACGTCTCCTTATGACACTTTAGCAACTTGAAAAGAACGTTAGTATAATGTAGGACGCCTTACAGCTCCTATGAACACCTTACATCACCGTACGAAACCTTAAAACTCCATAATACACCTAATGAATTCGTCAGAGTCCTTTAAACCTCGTACGACAAGTTTGGACATCTTAAGACTTTGTATGCCATATTAGCACCAAGAAAATCATGTTAGTATAACGTAGGACACCTTAACACTCCAAACAACACCTTATAACGTCGTACGAAACCTTAAAACACGATACTAAACCTAATTAATTCGTCCAAGTCCTTTGAACGTCGTACGACCACTCAGGTGATATTACGGCTCAGTATGCAATATTGACAATATGCAAGGCCAGTTAGAATTATGTACGACGCGTTACAACTCCTCAAAACACCTTACAGCACCGAACGAAACTTTAAAACTCCATAATAAACCTAATGAATTTGTCCGAGTCATTTGAACATCGTACGGCAACTTAGGACATCTTACGACTCTGTATGCCATATTAGCACCTTGAAAATCATGTTAGTTTGATGTTTGACGCCTTACAACTCCTAACAACACCTTACAACACCGTACGAAACATTAAAAATCCATAATAAACCTAATGAATTCGTACGAGTCCTTTGAACATCGTACGGCATCTTTGGACATCTTACGTCTCCTTATGACACATTAGCAACTCGAAAAGAACGTTAGTATAATGTAGGACGCCTTACAGCTCCTATGAACACCTTACATCGCCGTACGAAACCTTAAAACTCCATAATACTCCTAATGAATTCGTCCGAGTCCTTTAAACCTCGTATGACAAGTTTGGACATCTTAAGACTTTGTATGCCATATTAGCACCAAGAAAAGCATGATAGTATAACGTCGGACACCTTAAAACTCCAAACAACACCTTACAACACCGTACGAAACCTTAAAACACGATACTAAACCTAATGAATTCGTCCAAGTCCTTTGAACATCGTACGACAACTCAGGTGATGTTACGGCTCAGTATGCAATATTAACAATATGCAAGGCAAGTTAGAATTACGTACGACGCGTTACAACTCCTCAGAACACCTTACTGCACCGTACGAAACTTTAAAACTCTATAATAAACCTAATGAATTCGTTCGAGTATTTTGAACATCGTACGACAACTTTGGACATCTTACGACTCTGTATTCCATATTAGCAGCTTGAAAATCATGTTAGTTTGATGTTTGACGCCTTACAACTCCTAACAACACCTTACAACACCGTACGAAACATTAAAAATCCATAATAAACCTAATGAATTCGTACGAGTCCTTTGAACATCGTACGGCATCTTTGGACATCTTACGTCTCCTTATGACACATTAGCAACTCGAAAAGAACGTTAGTATAATGTAGGACGCCTTACAGCTCCTATGAACACCTTACATCACCGTACGAAACCTTAAAACTCCATAATACTACTAATGAATTCGTCCGAGTCCTTTAAACCTCGTATGACAAGTTTGGACATCTTAAGACTTTGTATGCCATATTAGCACCAAGAAAAGCATGATAGTATAACGTAGGACACCTTAAAACTCCAAACAACACCTTACAACACCGTACGAAACCTTAAAACACGATACTAAACCTAATGAATTCGTCCAAGTCCTTTGAACGTCGTACGACAACTCAGGTGATGTTACGGCTCAGTATGCAATATTAACAATATGCAAGGCAAGTTAGAATTACGTACGACGCGTTACAACTCCTCAGAACACCTTACTGCACCGTACGAAACTTTAAAACTCTATAATAAACCTAATGAATTCGTTCGAGTCCTTTGAACATCGTACGACAACTTTGGACATCTTACGACTCTGTATTCCATATTAGCAGCTTGAAAATCATGTTAGTTTGATGTTTGACGCCTTACAACTCCTAACAACACCTTACAACACCGTACGAAACATTAAAAATCCATAATAAACCTAATGAATTCATACGAGTCCTTTGAACATCGTACGGCATCTTTGGACATCTTACGTCTCCTTATGACACATTAGCAACTCGAAAAGAACGTTAGTATAATGTAGGACGCCTTACAGCTCCTATGAACACCTTACATCACCGTACGAAACCTTAAAACTCCATAATACTACTAATGAATTCGTCCGAGTCCTTTAAACCTCGTATGACAAGTTTGGACATCTTAAGACTTTGTATGCCATATTAGCACCAAGAAAAGCATGATAGTATAACGTCGGACACCTTAAAACTCCAAACAACACCTTACAACACCGTACGAAACCTTAAAACACGATACTAAACCTAATGAATTCGTCCAAGTCCTTTGAACGTCGTACGACAACTCAGGTGATGTTACGGCTCAGTATGCAATATTAACAATATGCAAGGCAAGTTAGAATTACGTACGACGCGTTACAACTCCTCAGAACACCTTACAGCACCGTAGGAAACTTTAAAACTCCATAATAAACCTAATGAATTCGTCCGAGTCCTTTGAACATCGTACGACAACTTAGGACATCTTACGACTCTGTATGCCATATTAGCAGCTTGAAAATCATGTTAGTTTGATGTTTGACGCCTTACAACTCCTAACAACACCTTACAACACCGTACGAAACATTAAAAATCCATAATAAACCTAATGAATTCATACGAGTCCTTTGAACATCATATGTCATCTTTGGACATCTTACGTCTCCTTATGACACATTAGCAACTCGAAAAGAACGTTAGTATAATGTAGGACGCCTTACAGCTCCTATGAACACCTTACATCACCGTACGAAACCTTAAAACTCCATAATACTCCTAATGAATTCGTCCGAGTCCTTTAAACCTCGTACGACAAGTTTGGAAATCTTAAGACTTTGTATGCCATATTAGCACCAAGAAAAGCATGATAGTATAACGTAGGACACCTTAAAACTCCAAACAACACCTTACAACACCGTACGAAACCTTAAAACACGATAATAAACCTAATGAATTCGTCCAAGTCCTTTGAACGTCGTACGACAACTCAAGTGATGTTACGGCTAAGTATGCAATATTAACAATATGCAAGGCAAGTTAGAATTACGTACGACGCGTTACAACTCCTCAGAACACCTTACAGCACCGTACGAAACTTTAAAACTCCATAATAAACCTAATGAATTCGTCCGAGTCCTTTGAACATTGTACGACAACTTAGGACATCTTACGACTCTGTATGCCATATTAGCACCTTGAAAAGCATGTTAGTGTGATGTTGGACACCTTACAACTCCTAACAACACCTAACAACACCGTACGAAACATTAAAAATCCATAATAAACCTAATGAATTCGTGCGAGTCCTTTGAACATCGTACGACATCTTTGGACATCTTACGTCTCCTTATGACACATTAGCAACTCAAAAAGAACGTTAGTATAATGTAGGACGCCTTACAGCTACTATGAACACCTTACATCACCGTACGAAACCTTAAAACTCCATAATACTCCTAATGAATTCGTCCGAGTCCTTTAAACCTCGTACGACAAGTTTGGACATCTTAAGACTTTGTATGCCATATTAGCAACAAGAAAAGCATGATAGTATAACGTAGGACACCTTAAAACTCCAAACAACATCTTACAACAGCGTACGAAACCTTAAAACACGATACTAAACCTAATGAATTCGTCCAAGTCCTTTGAACGTCGTACGACAACTCAGGTGATGTTACGGCTCAGTATGAAATATTAACAATATGAAAGGCAAGTTAGAATTACGTAGGATGCGTTTCAACTCCTAAGAACACCTTACAGGACCGTACGATCCTTTAAAACTCCATAATAAAGCTAATGAATTCGTCTGAGTCCTTTGAACATCGTACGACAACCTAGGACATCTTACGACTCTGTATGCCATATTAGCATCTTGAAAAGCATGTTAGTTTGATGTTGGACACCTTACAACTCCTAACAACACCCTACTGTTGGGTTTTAACAAGTTATCATAGTGTATATAAATCCATATTTATATAAAAACGCAGCGGATGAAATATTTAAACTTGTTTGTTAGCATATTAAAATCTTTTAATATCAGAACCCAAAACCCGGATCCAAAAACAACATGCATTCAATCAAAACTAAAACCAACAACATGTAAAAATGTTTATACCTTTCAAGAGGAATATGAAGGAGAATGTGTTGGTTTGAATGGCTAATCTCCAAAGTAGAAGATCCTCAAGCTTGTATACCCTCAAGCCTCCAACAAACACCACTTTTGCTAGGATTTAACACTTGAAAATCTCCTTTTTCTTGCTCCTTTTTCTTTGGCCGAAAATTAAAGACGGAAAAAGAGAGAGGAGAGCTTTTCTTGTATTTGCTCTTATGTGTTATAGTTGGAGAAAGATTGTGTCTTCCAAAAGACAAAAGGTTGTGTATATAACACACTATCTTTGCATGCCTTGAAGATATCAAAACAAAAAAGAGAGAAAAGAGGTGGGAGGGGGCGGCCATGGGGTCCCACCCTAAGAAAAACATATTTTTTTTTGTTTAATATATTTCTCTCTTTATTTATTTAAAACAAGGTGTAGCAAAATATATCTTGTAAATGTTATTTAAACAACTTAAACAACATTGTAGAAGATTCTTTCTCTCATAACATATATCATCCATATAATTTACTTTTAACACAAGTGCAAATATCTAGAAACCCCATTTCTAAATATTCTAACTGTTGATATTTATTTTAGATCATCTCATAAAGTAAATATCCCGGTGTTTGTCTAGCTTGTCATTGGGTATGACCCGACTTGGATCATAACGTACTAGCCATATCAATTATAATATGTGTCTTGGGCAGACTAATTCTAACAATCTCCCACTTGCACAAGATACATAGAACATTGATGCAAGTAGTAAATACCGGCTATCAACGGTTTACTACCCCTAATACGTATGACGAAGTGCCATTCAATAACATCATCCCCTTCAAGTTCCTTACTTGAAATGATTTAGGTGAATTAATCATTTATCCTTTTGTCACAGATGTCATGTTAAATCCAGAGACACAGAGTGATCATTCTCTGTTGATTTAACTTTGCAGGCCTTAGACATCTTACTCTCAACGAATAAGAGGGACAAATCCCGTTTGATTTCATACGTCTCTCACAATCACCTTGCATTACACTTGAGTTTAGCCTTATGTACTGACATGTTTCAGAGCAGCGAAGAACTAAGTCAAAGTATAATACTTGGTGAATATCAAGACCCAATATGTATCTCAGGTCAGAGGATACTATGATATTCGCCTTTACTCAAATTTACTTATGATCAATCAAAAAGATTCCATGTTGTAACATTTGAGGGCGGGTCATTCCAATATTTATATCCCATAAATATCTATGAACCTTGGTAGCAAACCCTTGCTTTATATATCCATCCCTTATGAATGTTCACCAAACCAAGTTCATAATAGTCTTACTTTCATATTTGTTCCCACAAATATGATCGACTACGGACATTTAGAATAATTAATTTATTCATGGATTTAAACATGCTAAAATGGAACATAACTCAAAATGTCATAATCATAAACCATAATCATATGAATGAGTCAAAATAATAATTGTTCCGATATCCAAATACAAAATAGATCAAATCCAGTCACTAGAATATCGAAGTCCTAAGGCACAAGTATGAGTCTCATGTTTTGGCCTTTCAAGGAGCTTCGTGAGTGGATCTGCAATGTTTTGATCAGTGTGAACTTTGCGAATACATATCTTTCCCTTTTCAACTTCATCCCTTATGTAGTTGAATCTCCGCTCAATATGCCTCGTCTTTTGATGTGCACGAGGTTCCTTGATTTGAGCAATCGCACCTTCGTTGTCACAAAAGATCTCTATGGGGTCCTGAATGGTACGGACTACCCCTAGATCAGCAATGAACTTCTTTATCCATGCAGCTTCTTGAGCTGCTATTGAGGCGGCGATGTATTCAGATTCCGTGGTGGATAATGCCACCACATCTTGTTTTGAGCTCTTCCAAGAGACGGCTCCACCATTCAAAACGAAAACATATCCCGATTGTGATCGAGAATCATCTCGATCGGTTTGGAAACTCGCATCCGTGTAACCTTTTACAACGAGCTCATCTTCACCAGAACCATACATCAGAAACATATCTTTAGTGCGTCTAAGGTATTTTAATATATTCTTAACAGCCATCCAATGACTATCACCAGGGTTCTGTTGGTATCTGCTTGTCATGCTTAAGGCGCATGACACGTCCGGTCTAGTGCATATCATTGTATACATGATGGATCCTATAGCTGACGCATATGGGACTCCTTTCATTCTTTCTTGCTCATCCTTTGAGCTTGGACATTTTGATGTATTCAATATCGTTCCTCTTGGAATAGGTACCAAACCTTTCTTAGAGTTTTCCAACTTGAACCTTTTCTAGATTTTATCAATGTATGCACTTTGATTTAAACCTATCAACCGTCTTGATCTATCTCTATAGATCTTTATTCCCAGAATATAGGCGGCTTCACCAAGATCTTTAATGGAAAAACAACTCCCAAGCCAGGCTTTAACACCTTCCATGGTTGGAATGTCATTTCCAAATAGCAGTATGTCATCGACATACAATACTAAGAAAGTGATGATGCTCCCACTAGCGTTCTTATACACGCAAGCTTCATCAGCATTTTTGATGAATCCAAATTTCTTGACTTCTTCATCAAAACGACGATTCCAACTTCTAGATGCTTGTTTCAATCCGTAGATTGATTTCTTTAACTTGCATACTTTGTTAGGATGTTGTGGATCGACAAAACCTTCAGGCTGAACCATATAGACATCCTCTTCAAGATGTCCATTTAGAAAAGCGGTTTTGATGTCCATTTGCCAAATCACATAATCATAGTGTGCAGCTATGGCAAACAATATCCTAATCGACTTTAGCATTGCAACAGGCGAGAAGGTCTTATCATAATCAACCCCTTGAGTTTGCGTGAAACCTTTTGCTACAAGCCGAGCCTTATAAGTATCCTAGTTTTCATGCATATCTGTTTTCTTCTTGAAAACCCACTTACTTCCAACTGGTTTGGAGTTAGGTGGTTGTACAACCAAATCCCATACTTGGTTGTCATGCATGGATTGCATCTCTACGTTCATGGCTTCAAGCCATTTGTCACAATCAGATCGTGATATTGCATCATGGTAAGTGATAGGTTCATCGGAATCTACCACATAGCATCCATCCATGAAAAACCCATATCTTTCGGGTGGATGACTAATTCTACCAGATCTGCGAACGTTTTGTGTGTCTTGATCAACCATTTGATCATCTTCAACAACCTCTTGTTGATTGCTAGTGTCAACCAAGCGTGTATCGATTTGTAATTCTAGATCCTCCTCGAGTTCCACGGCTCTTGTAGTTTCTTCCATAAGAAACTTAGTTTCCAAGAACTCGGCCTTCAGAGCAATAAAGACCTTTTGCTCGGCTGGGTTGTAGAAATAATATCCCATAGAATCTTTGGGATATCCTACAAAGATACACTTAGTGGATCGGCTTTCTAATTTGTTTTGGTTGTTGTGCTTAACATAAGCTTCACAACCCCATACCTTTAAATATTTAATGATGGAACCCTTCCATGCCATATTTCAAAAGGTATCTTGTCCACTTTCTTGGTTGGGACCATATTCAGAATACGGGCTGCGGAAAGTAACGCAAAACCCCAAAATGATAAAGGTAATGTGCTTCTAGCCATCATTGATCGAACCATATCTAGTAGAGTTCGATTCCTCCTTTCAGATGCACCGTTATGTTGCGGTGTTCCGGGTGGAGTAAGTTGTGAGATAATCCCACAACTTCTAAGATGATCTAGAAACTTATCATTAAGGTATTCCCCTCCTCTATCGGATCGAAGCACTTTGATTGTTTTGTTGAGTTAATTTTGTACTTTATTTTGGAAGATTTTGAACACTTCAAAGGCTTCATCTTTGTGCTTTAAGAGAAACACATACCCATAGCGACTATAATCGTCGGTAAAGGTAATGAAGTATCTTTCACCATTCCTTGTCATTGTCTTAAAAGGACCACATACATCCGTATGTATGATACCTAATAAATCTTTCGCCCTTTCATTAGTTCCACTAAAGGGCTTCTTGGTCATCTTTCCCATTAAACAAGATTCACATTTGTCAAATGAATCATCACTTGATTTCAAAAGACCATTCTTTTGAAGTGTATTAATGCGTCCTTTGCTTATGTGACCAAGGCGAAAATGCCAAATGAAAGTTTTACTCAAATCGAATTTGAGTTTCTTGGTGTATGATTGGTACAACATATTATCAAAGGATGTGTTATCATGAACCAATTCATAAATGCCATTATAAGGTAAAGCTTTAAAATAAAAGATACCATTCAAAGATACATCAATAGCATTGTCCACAAAATTAAAATCATAACCAAATTGTCTTAATAATGAAACAGAGATAATGTTCCTAGTTAAACTAGGAGCATACAAAATGTCATGCAAGATAACTTCCAAACCACTTGGAAGTTTCAAAAAAAAATCTCCTTTTGCTTCAACTTGAACTTGAGCTCCATTGCCCATGTAGAGACTAATGTCTCCCTTCTTCAAGTTCTTACTTCTTTTGAACCTCTGCAATAAATTGCGAATATGAGTTCCACATCCGGTATCTAATACCCATGTGTTATGAGAAGTAATATTAAGATCAATATGGATCATGAAGGTTGTACCTGATGCTTTTCCGGCATCCCTCTTTTCTTTCAACTCTTTGAGATAGGTTGGACAATTTCTTAACCAATGTCCTACCTCACCACAATGAAAACATGGATCATTCTTTTGCTTCTTCTCTTTTGGTTTAAATGGTTCCGCTTTTGACTTTCCCTTCCCTTTACCCTTCACATTGACGTGCCCCTTGCCCTTACCAACTTTTGCTTTAGGTTCCGGGTGATGCCTTTTCTTACTTCCGCCTTCATTGATTTGGAGAACAGGTAAAACCTTCTTACCCATTCCCGCTTCGGCCGTTTTGAGCATTCCGTGAAGCTCGGGAATGCTCTTGTCCCATCCATTCATATTATAATTCAAGACAAAAGTCTCAAATTTCTTGGTTAGGCCATTTAGGATCAAATCCGTGGCCAACTCTTTTGAGACGGGACAATTTAGCCGTTCAAGGCGAGTAATGTGACTTTGCATCTTAAGCACGTAAGATGATACGGATTGGGTTTCTTCAATATGACATGCATGAAGCGCTCGAACCGTCTCGAAGCGTTCCACCCTAGCCTTTTGAAGGAACATTTCCTTAAGTTGGGTAATCATGTCATATGCTCCATGATGCTCAAAGTCCTTTTGAAGTTCGGGAATCATAGTTCCCAACATGAGGCAAGAAACTTGCACTGAATCTTCGGTGTGTTTTACCCAATCCGCATAGGCATCAACATCATCAATGTTGGGCTCATCGGGAATAGGATCATCCAACACATACGATTTCTTTTCTTGCTTGAGAACAATTCTTAAGTTTCGGAACCAATCCATGAAATTGTTATAGTTGAGACGATCCTTTTCAAGAAGGGTTCTTAGTGATAGGTTATGGACGGGTGGGATAATTGCGTTAGGTGGATTGTTGATTCCGGCCATCTATTTATATAAAACCAAGCTCAATTTTAGTATTTATGGATATCATTAGTCTATTTTAATCATTAATACCCTTTTTTGTTTTAAAACAATTAATAATTAAATCTAGAATCCAACGTTTCATTCATATAGTAGTTAGGTGACCTTTATCCTACTATTGAATTAACAAGGTAGTCAATGTTTGACGATTACAACCCTTTGTAACTTCTAGCTTTATGGGATCATTTAAACGTCATAAGTTTAGTTGGCATGTTTAATCCCATCAACACCATTGAACACCATGCTTCGGTGACACTATTCACATGGTTTCCAATTTCAAGTCGTCCTACTTATACATACTGTGAGTTTACACATACAAGTGGTTAGGTGACCTTTATCCCACAAATATTGTAAACCCACCTCAAATACACAAGTTTCCTAAATGTGGTTAGGTGACCTTTATCCCACATAGAGTTCCCAAGTGTTTCGAGTGTTGTATAAAAGGATGGTGTTAGACTTGTTCCAAAAAATTTAAAAGGGATTTTTGTTTGTTTTCTAAGTTATAGATTGGAAAACAAAGTGTGTACCTTTCATTTGCATGCATTCAAATGTATGGTACTTAGTTGAAAACCAAATTTCAAAATTCCTTTTAATAAACCCATTTTATTATGAAATCATCAACTTTTGATAAAATTAATTTTATTACTTAATGATTTCTAAGGAATCAAAATGATGCAAGTTTTGTCGGTTATAGTTGTTAGCTATCAATATCCTAATATCATAACAAACAATATCATAATAACCAAACATGCATAAACAACCATATATAAGTCCATAACCATAGCCAACTAATTTTAGCTACACTTGCTAACCGAAACAAGTGTGCCAAAAGGTCTTTCTTAAGGGACAACATGACACAAGGCATGAAATGATGAACTCCCACTTGATCCCGCATCCGAATGCTTCAAGTATCCATCTTTTGTGTTGTATTTCTTCATTTATTTGGGCTTCCTTTTGGGCCTTCAAATCAGCCCTTTTTGGGCTTACAAATCTTGGGTTTGGGTCATTGGGCTAGAATCCCATATTGGGCTATTAAGCCCTTTAAGGCCCAAAGCCAAAATCATGTCCATATGTGTTCTTCCAATTACAAAATATGTCCTAATACATTTTTATAGTAATGGAATTACACCTAATCTATTTATTATTACAAATCAATGAAATAAATAAATAAACTATAAACCCAAATAAAATATTAACTAATATTACAACCATATTGAATATTTCAAACCACAACACAAAATCATACATGCACAAGGTCTATGGCTAAGTTATGAACTACTCAAAAGCATATCCAAATATTTAATAACATAAGTTTAAAATGGTTCCCTTTGAACCCTTGAAATTTTCGGCCTAATATATATAAAACCGAAAATTTCGGGTTTTGTCCAAACAAAGCAACTAACCATTATCTTGAAAATCCAAGGGAACCCATTTGGCCTAAAAGTTTCGGCCTAGAGGTGTAACACACCAAGAAAACCGAAATATTTAAACTTGTTTGTTACCATATTAAAATCTTTTAATATCAAAACCCAAAACCCGGATCCAAAAACAACATGCATACAATCAAAACTAAAACCAACAACATGTAAAAATGTTTATACCTTTCAAGAGGAATATGAAGGAGAATGTGTTGGTTTGAATGGCTAATCTCCAAAGTAGAAGATCCTCAAGCTTGTATACCCTCAAGCCTCCAACAAACACCACTTTTGCTAGGATTTAACACTTGAAAATCTCCTTTTTCTTGCTCCTTTTTCTTTGGCCGAAAATTAAAGAAGGAAAAAGAGAGAGGAGAGCTTTTCTTGTATTTGCTCTTGTGTGTTATAGTTGGAGAAAGATTGTGTCTTCCAAAAGACAAAAGGTTGTGTATATAACACACTATCTTTGCATGCCTTGAAGATATCAAAACCAAAAAGAGAGAAAAGAGGTGGGAGGGGGCGGCCATGGGGTCCCACCCTAAGAAAAACATTTTTTTTTTGTTTAATATCTTTCTCTCTTTATTTATTTAAAACAAGGTGTAGCAAAATATATCTTGTAAATGTTATTTAAAAAACTTAAACAACATTGTAGAAGATTCTTTCTCTCATAACATAAATCATCCATATAATTTACTTTTAACACCAGTGCAAATATCTAGAAACCTCATTTCTAAATATTCTAAGTGTTGATATTTATTTTCGATCATGTCATATAATAAATATCCCGGTGTTTGTCTAGCTTGTCATTGGGTATGACCCGACTTGGATCATAACGTACTAGCCACATCAATTATAATATGTGTCTTGGGCAGACTAATTCTAACACGTACGAAACATTAAAAATCCATAATAAACCTTATGAATTCGTTCGAGTCCTTAGAACATCGCACGACATCTTAGGACATCTTAGGTCTCCTTATGACACATTAGCAACTCGAAAAGAACGTTTGTATAATGTAGGACGCCTTACAGCTCCTATGAACACCTTACATCACCGTACGAAACCTTAGAACTCCATAATACACCTAATGAATTCGTCCGAGTCCTTTAAACCTCGTACGACTAGTTTGGACATCTTAAGACTTTGTATGCCATATTAGCACCTTGAAAAGCATGTTAGTGTGATGTTGGACGCCTTACAACTCCTAAAAACACCTAACAACACCGTACGAAACATTAAAAATCCATAATAAACCTAATAAATTCGTACTAGTCCTTTGAACATCGTACGACATCTTAGGACATCTTACGACTCCTTATGACACATTAGCAACTCGAAAAGAACGTTAGTATAATGTAGGACGCCTTACAGCTCCTATGAACACCTTACATCACAGTACGAAACCTTAAAACTCCATAATACACCTAATGAATTCGTCAGAGTCCTTTAAACCTCGTACGACAAATTTGGACATCTTAAGACTATGTATGCCATATTAGCACCAAGAAAAGCGTGTTAGTATAACGTAGGACACCTTAAAACTCCAAACAACACCTTACAACACCGTACGAAACCTTAAAACACGTTACTAAACCTAATGATTTCGTCCAAGTCCATTGAACGTCGTACAACAACTCAGGTGATGTTACGACTCAGTATGCAATATTAGCAATATTAAAGGCAAGTTAGAATTACGGAGAACTCCTTACAACTCCTAAAAACACCTAACAACACCGTACGAAACATTAAAAATCCATAATAAACCTAATTAATTCGTACGAGACCTTTGAACATCGTACGGCATCTTTGGACATCTTACGTCTCCTTATGACACATTAGCAACTCGAAAAGAACGTTAGTATAATGTAGCACGCCTTACAGCTCCTATGAACACCTTACATCACCGTACGAAACCTTAAAACTCCATAATACTCCTAATGAATTCGTCCGAGTCCTTTAAACCTCGTACGACAAGTTTGGACATCTTAAGATTTTGTATGCCATATTAGCACCAAGAAAAGCATGATAGTATAACGTAGGACACCTTAAAACTCCAAACAACATCTTACAACACCGTACGAAACCTTAAAACACGATACTAAACCTAATGAATTCGTCCAAGTCCTTTGAACGTCGTACGACAACACAGGTGATGTTACGGCTCAGTATGAAATATTAACAATATTAAAGGCAAGTTAGAATTATGTAGGATGCGTTACAACTCCTAAGAACACCTTACAGGACCGTACGATCCTTTAATACTCCATAATAAAGCTAATGAATTCGTCTGAGTCCTTTGAACATCGTACGACAACCTAGGACATCTTACGACTCTGTATGCCATATTAGCACCTTGAAAAGCATGTTAGTGTGATGTTGGACACCTTACAACTCCTAACAACACCTAACAACACCGTACGAAACATTAAAAATCCATAATAAACCTTATGAATTCGTTCGAGTCCTTTGAACATCCTACGACATCTTAGGACATCTTACGTCTCCTTATGACACATTAGCAACTCGAAAAGAACGTTAGTATAATGTAGGACACCTTACAGCTCCTATGAACACCTTACATCACCGTACGAAACCTTAGAACTCCATAATACACCTAATGAATTCGTCCGAGTCCTTTAAACCTTGTACAACTAGTTTGGACATCTTAAGACTTTGTATGCCATATTAGCACCAATAAAAGCATGTTAGTATAACGTAGGACACCTTAAAACTCCAAACAACACCTTACAACATCGTACGAAACCTTAAATCACGATACTAAACCTAATTAATTCGTCCAAGTCCTTTAAACATCGTACGACAAGTTAGGTGATGTTACGGCTCAGTATGCAATATTAGCAATGAGAAAGGCAAGTTAGAATTACGTAGGACGCGTTACAACTCCTAAGAACACCTTACAAGACCGTACGATCCTTTAAAACTCCATAATAAAGCTAATGAATTCGTACGAGTCCATTGAACATTATACGACAACTTAGGACATCTTACGACTCTGTATGCCATATTAGCACCTTGAAAAGCATGTTAGTGTGATGTTGGACACCTTACAACTCCTAACAACACCTAACAACACCGTACGAAGCATTAAAAATCCATAATAAACGTAATGAATTCGTGCGAGTCCTTTGAACATCGTACGGCATCTTAGGACATCTTACGTCTCCTTATGACACATTAGCACCTCGAAAAGAACGTTAGTATAATGTAGGACACCTTACAGCTCCTATGAACACCTTACATCACCGTACGAAACCTTAGAACTCCATAATACACCTAATGAATTCGTCCGAGTCCTTTAAACCTTGTACGACTAGTTTGGACATCTTAAGACTTTGTATGCCATATTAGCACCAAGAAAAGCATGTTAGTATAAAGTAGGACACCTTAAAACTCCAAACAACACCTTACAACATCGTACGAAACCTTAAATCACGATACTAAACCTAATTAATTCGTCCAAGTCCTTTAAACATCGTACGACAACTTAGGTGATGTTACGGCTCAGTATGCAATATTAGCAATGAGAAAGGCAAGTTAGAATTACGTAGGACGCGTTACAACTCCTAAGAACACCTTACAAGACCGTACGATCCTTTAAAACTCCATAATAAAGCTAATGAATTCGTACGAGTCCATTGAACATTATACGACAACTTAGGACATCTTACGACTCTGTATGCCATATTAGCACCTTGAAAAGCATGTTAGTGTGATGTTGGACACCTTACAACTTCTAACAACACCTAACAACACCGTACGAAGCATTAAAAATCCATAATAAACGTAATGAATTCGTGCGAGTCCTTTGAACATCGTACGGCATCTTAGGACATCTTACGTCTCCTTATGACACATTAGCACCTCGAAAAGAACGTTAGTATAATGTAGGACACCTTACAGCTCCTATGAACACCTTACATCACCGTACGAAACCTTAGAACTCCATAATACACCTAATGAATTCGTCCGAGTCCTTTAAACCATGTACGACTAGTTTGGACATCTTAAGACTTTGTATGCCATATTAGCACCAAGAAAAGCATGTTAGTATAACGTAGGACACCTTAAAACTCCAAACAACACCTTACAACACCGTACGAAACCTTAAAACACGATACTAAACCTAATGAATTCGTCCAAGTCCTTTGAACGTCGTACGACAACTCAGGTGATGTTTCGGCTCAGTATAAAATATTAACAATATGAAAGGCAAGTTAGAATTACGTAGGACGCGTTACAACTCCTAAGAACACCTTACAGGACCGTACGATCCTTTAAAACTCCATAATAAAGCTAATGAATTCGTCCGAGTCCTTTGAACATCGTACGACAACTTAGGACATCTTACGACTCTGTATGCCATATTAGCACCTTGAAAAGCATGTTAGTGTGATGTTGGACACCTTACAACTCCTAACAACACCTAACAACACCGTACGAAACATTAAAAAACCATAATAAACCTAATGAATTCGTACGAGTCCTTTGAACATCGTACGACATCTTAGGACATCTTACGTCTCCTTATGACACATTAGCACCTCGAAAAGAACGTTAGTATAATATAGGATGCCTTACAGCTCCTATGAACACCTTACATCACCGTACGAAACCTTAAAACTCCATAATACACCTAATGAATTCGTCCGAGTCCTTTAAACCTCGTACGACTAGTTTGGACATCTTAAGACTTTGTATGCCATATTAGCACCAAGAAAAGCATGTTAGTATAACGTAGGACACCTTAAAACTCCAAACAACACCTTACAACATCGTACGAAACCTTAAATCACGATACTAAACCTAATTAATTCGTCCAAGTCCTTTAAACATCGTACAACAACTCAGGTGATGTTACGACTCAGTATGCAATATTAGCAATATTAAAGGCAAGTTAGAATTACGGAGAACTCCTTACAACTCCTAAAAACACCTAACAACACCGTACGAAACATTAAAAATCCATAATAAACCTAATTAATTCGTACGAGACCTTTGAACATCGTACGGCATCTTTGGACATCTTACGTCTCCTTATGACACATTAGCAACTCGAAAAGAACGTTAGTATAATGCAGCACGCCTTACAGCTCCTATGAACACCTTACATCACCGTACGAAACCTTAAAACTCCATAATACTCCTAATGAATTCGTCCGAGTCCTTTAAACCTCGTACGACAAGTTTGGACATCTTAAGATTTTGTATGCCATATTAGCACCAAGAAAAGCATGATAGTATAACGTAGGACACCTTAAAACTCCAAACAACATCTTACAACACCGTACGAAACCTTAAAACACGATACTAAACCTAATGAATTCGTCCAAGTCCTTTGAACGTCGTACGACAACACAGGTGATGTTACGGCTCAGTATGAAATATTAACAATATTAAAGGCAAGTTAGAATTATGTAGGATGCGTTACAACTCCTAAGAACACCTTACAGGACCGTACGATCCTTTAATACTCCATAATAAAGCTAATGAATTCGTCTGAGTCCTTTGAACATCGTACGACAACCTAGGACATCTTACGACTCTGTATGCCATATTAGCACCTTGAAAAGCATGTTAGTGTGATGTTGGACACCTTACAACTCCTAACAACACCTAACAACACCGTACGAAACATTAAAAATCCATAATAAACCTTATGAATTCGTTCGAGTCCTTTGAACATCCTACGACATCTTAGGACATCTTACGTCTCCTTATGACACATTAGCAACTCGAAAAGAACGTTAGTATAATGTAGGACACCTTACAGCTCCTATGAACACCTTACATCACCGTACGAAACCTTAGAACTCCATAATACACCTAATGAATTCGTCCGAGTCCTTTAAACCTTGTACGACTAGTTTGGACATCTTAAGAATTTGTATGCCATATTAGCACCAATAAAAGCATGTTAGTATAACGTAGGACACCTTAAAACTCCAAACAACACCTTACAACATCGTACGAAACCTTAAATCACGATACTAAACCTAATTAATTCGTCCAAGTCCTTTAAACATCGTACGACAAGTTAGGTGATGTTACGGCTCAGTATGCAATATTAGCAATGAGAAAGGCAAGTTAGAATTACGTAGGACGCGTTACAACTCCTAAGAACACCTTACAAGACCGTACGATCCTTTAAAACTCCATAATAAAGCTAATGAATTCGTACGAGTCCATTGAACATTATACGACAACTTAGGACATCTTACGACTCTGTATGCCATATTAGCACCTTGAAAAGCATGTTAGTGTGATGTTGGACACCTTACAACTTCTAACAACACCTAACAACACCGTACGAAGCATTAAAAATCCATAATAAACGTAATGAATTCGTGCGAGTCCTTTGAACATCGTACGGCATCTTAGGACATCTTACGTCTCCTTATGACACATTAGCACCTCGAAAAGAACGTTAGTATAATGTAGGACACCTTACAGCTCCTATGAACACCTTACATCACCGTACGAAACCTTAGAACTCCATAATACACCTAATGAATTCGTCCGAGTCCTTTAAACCATGTACGACTAGTTTGGACATCTTAAGACTTTGTATGCCATATTAGCACCAAGAAAAGCATGTTAGTATAACGTAGGACACCTTAAAACTCCAAACAACACCTTACAACACCGTACGAAACCTTAAAACACGATACTAAACCTAATGAATTCGTCCAAGTCCTTTGAACGTCGTACGACAACTCAGGTGATGTTTCGGCTCAGTATAAAATATTAACAATATGAAAGGCAAGTTAGAATTACGTAGGACGCGTTACAACTCCTAAGAACACCTTACAGGACCGTACGATCCTTTAAAACTCCATAATAAAGCTAATGAATTCGTCCGAGTCCTTTGAACATCGTACGACAACTTAGGACATCTTACGACTCTGTATGCCATATTAGCACCTTGAAAAGCATGTTAGTGTGATGTTGGACACCTTACAACTCCTAACAACACCTAACAACACCGTACGAAACATTAAAAAACCATAATAAACCTAATGAATTCGTACGAGTCCTTTGAACATCGTACGACATCTTAGGACATCTTACGTCTCCTTATGACACATTAGCACCTCGAAAAGAACGTTAGTATAATATAGGATGCCTTACAGCTCCTATGAACACCTTACATCACCGTACGAAACCTTAAAACTCCATAATACACCTAATGAATTCGTCCGAGTCCTTTAAACCTCGTACGACTAGTTTGGACATCTTAAGACTTTGTATGCCATATTAGCACCAAGAAAAGCATGTTAGTATAACGTAGGACACCTTAAAACTCCAAACAACACCTTACAACATCGTACGAAACCTTAAATCACGATACTAAACCTAATTAATTCGTCCAAGTCCTTTAAACATCGTACAACAACTCAGGTGATGTTACGACTCAGTATGCAATATTAGCAATATTAAAGGCAAGTTAGAATTACGGAGAACTCCTTACAACTCCTAAAAACACCTAACAACACCGTACGAAACATTAAAAATCCATAATAAACCTAATTAATTCGTACGAGACCTTTGAACATCGTACGGCATCTTTGGACATCTTACGTCTCCTTATGACACATTAGCAACTCGAAAAGAACGTTAGTATAATGCAGCACGCCTTACAGCTCCTATGAACACCTTACATCACCGTACGAAACCTTAAAACTCCATAATACTCCTAATGAATTCGTCCGAGTCCTTTAAACCTCGTACGACAAGTTTGGACATCTTAAGATTTTGTATGCCATATTAGCACCAAGAAAAGCATGATAGTATAACGTAGGACACCTTAAAACTCCAAACAACATCTTACAACACCGTACGAAACCTTAAAACACGATACTAAACCTAATGAATTCGTCCAAGTCCTTTGAACGTCGTACGACAACACAGGTGATGTTACGGCTCAGTATGAAATATTAACAATATTAAAGGCAAGTTAGAATTATGTAGGATGCGTTACAACTCCTAAGAACACCTTACAGGACCGTACGATCCTTTAATACTCCATAATAAAGCTAATGAATTCGTCTGAGTCCTTTGAACATCGTACGACAACCTAGGACATCTTACGACTCTGTATGCCATATTAGCACCTTGAAAAGCATGTTAGTGTGATGTTGGACACCTTACAACTCCTAACAACACCTAACAACACCGTACGAAACATTAAAAATCCATAATAAACCTTATGAATTCGTTCGAGTCCTTTGAACATCCTACGACATCTTAGGACATCTTACGTCTCCTTATGACACATTAGCAACTCGAAAAGAACGTTAGTATAATGTAGGACACCTTACAGCTCCTATGAACACCTTACATCACCGTACGAAACCTTAGAACTCCATAATACACCTAATGAATTCGTCCGAGTCCTTTAAACCTTGTACGACTAGTTTGGACATCTTAAGAATTTGTATGCCATATTAGCACCAATAAAAGCATGTTAGTATAACGTAGGACACCTTAAAACTCCAAACAACACCTTACAACATCGTACGAAACCTTAAATCACGATACTAAACCTAATTAATTCGTCCAAGTCCTTTAAACATCGTACGACAAGTTAGGTGATGTTACGGCTCAGTATGCAATATTAGCAATGAGAAAGGCAAGTTAGAATTACGTAGGACGCGTTACAACTCCTAAGAACACCTTACAAGACCGTACGATCCTTTAAAACTCCATAATAAAGCTAATGAATTCGTACGAGTCCATTGAACATTATACGACAACTTAGGACATCTTACGACTCTGTATGCCATATTAGCACCTTGAAAAGCATGTTAGTGTGATGTTGGACACCTTACAACTTCTAACAACACCTAACAACACCGTACGAAGCATTAAAAATCCATAATAAACGTAATGAATTCGTGCGAGTCCTTTGAACATCGTACGGCATCTTAGGACATCTTACGTCTCCTTATGACACATTAGCACCTCGAAAAGAACGTTAGTATAATGTAGGACACCTTACAGCTCCTATGAACACCTTACATCACCGTACGAAACCTTAGAACTCCATAATACACCTAATGAATTCGTCCGAGTCCTTTAAACCATGTACGACTAGTTTGGACATCTTAAGACTTTGTATGCCATATTAGCACCAAGAAAAGCATGTTAGTATAACGTAGGACACCTTAAAACTCCAAACAACACCTTACAACACCGTACGAAACCTTAAAACACGATACTAAACCTAATGAATTCGTCCAAGTCCTTTGAACGTCGTACGACAACTCAGGTGATGTTTCGGCTCAGTATAAAATATTAACAATATGAAAGGCAAGTTAGAATTACGTAGGACGCGTTACAACTCCTAAGAACACCTTACAGGACCGTACGATCCTTTAAAACTCCATAATAAAGCTAATGAATTCGTCCGAGTCCTTTGAACATCGTACGACAACTTAGGACATCTTACGACTCTGTATGCCATATTAGCACCTTGAAAAGCATGTTAGTGTGATGTTGGACACCTTACAACTCCTAACAACACCTAACAACACCGTACGAAACATTAAAAAACCATAATAAACCTAATGAATTCGTACGAGTCCTTTGAACATCGTACGACATCTTAGGACATCTTACGTCTCCTTATGACACATTAGCACCTCGAAAAGAACGTTAGTATAATATAGGATGCCTTACAGCTCCTATGAACACCTTACATCACCGTACGAAACCTTAAAACTCCATAATACACCTAATGAATTCGTCCGAGTCCTTTAAACCTCGTACGACTAGTTTGGACATCTTAAGACTTTGTATGCCATATTAGCACCAAGAAAAGCATGTTAGTATAACGTAGGACACCTTAAAACTCCAAACAACACCTTACAACATCGTACGAAACCTTAAATCACGATACTAAACCTAATTAATTCGTCCAAGTCCTTTAAACATCGTACAACAACTCAGGTGATGTTACGACTCAGTATGCAATATTAGCAATATTAAAGGCAAGTTAGAATTACGGAGAACTCCTTACAACTCCTAAAAACACCTAACAACACCGTACGAAACATTAAAAATCCATAATAAACCTAATTAATTCGTACGAGACCTTTGAACATCGTACGGCATCTTTGGACATCTTACGTCTCCTTATGACACATTAGCAACTCGAAAAGAACGTTAGTATAATGCAGCACGCCTTACAGCTCCTATGAACACCTTACATCACCGTACGAAACCTTAAAACTCCATAATACTCCTAATGAATTCGTCCGAGTCCTTTAAACCTCGTACGACAAGTTTGGACATCTTAAGATTTTGTATGCCATATTAGCACCAAGAAAAGCATGATAGTATAACGTAGGACACCTTAAAACTCCAAACAACATCTTACAACACCGTACGAAACCTTAAAACACGATACTAAACCTAATGAATTCGTCCAAGTCCTTTGAACGTCGTACGACAACACAGGTGATGTTACGGCTCAGTATGAAATATTAACAATATTAAAGGCAAGTTAGAATTATGTAGGATGCGTTACAACTCCTAAGAACACCTTACAGGACCGTACGATCCTTTAATACTCCATAATAAAGCTAATGAATTCGTCTGAGTCCTTTGAACATCGTACGACAACCTAGGACATCTTACGACTCTGTATGCCATATTAGCACCTTGAAAAGCATGTTAGTGTGATGTTGGACACCTTACAACTCCTAACAACACCTAACAACACCGTACGAAACATTAAAAATCCATAATAAACCTTATGAATTCGTTCGAGTCCTTTGAACATCCTACGACATCTTAGGACATCTTACGTCTCCTTATGACACATTAGCAACTCGAAAAGAACGTTAGTATAATGTAGGACACCTTACAGCTCCTATGAACACCTTACATCACCGTACGAAACCTTAGAACTCCATAATACACCTAATGAATTCGTCCGAGTCCTTTAAACCTTGTACGACTAGTTTGGACATCTTAAGAATTTGTATGCCATATTAGCACCAATAAAAGCATGTTAGTATAACGTAGGACACCTTAAAACTCCAAACAACACCTTACAACATCGTACGAAACCTTAAATCACGATACTAAACCTAATTAATTCGTCCAAGTCCTTTAAACATCGTACGACAAGTTAGGTGATGTTACGGCTCAGTATGCAATATTAGCAATGAGAAAGGCAAGTTAGAATTACGTAGGACGCGTTACAACTCCTAAGAACACCTTACAAGACCGTACGATCCTTTAAAACTCCATAATAAAGCTAATGAATTCGTACGAGTCCATTGAACATTATACGACAACTTAGGACATCTTACGACTCTGTATGCCATATTAGCACCTTGAAAAGCATGTTAGTGTGATGTTGGACACCTTACAACTTCTAACAACACCTAACAACACCGTACGAAGCATTAAAAATCCATAATAAACGTAATGAATTCGTGCGAGTCCTTTGAACATCGTACGGCATCTTAGGACATCTTACGTCTCCTTATGACACATTAGCACCTCGAAAAGAACGTTAGTATAATGTAGGACACCTTACAGCTCCTATGAACACCTTACATCACCGTACGAAACCTTAGAACTCCATAATACACCTAATGAATTCGTCCGAGTCCTTTAAACCATGTACGACTAGTTTGGACATCTTAAGACTTTGTATGCCATATTAGCACCAAGAAAAGCATGTTAGTATAACGTAGGACACCTTAAAACTCCAAACAACACCTTACAACACCGTACGAAACCTTAAAACACGATACTAAACCTAATGAATTCGTCCAAGTCCTTTGAACGTCGTACGACAACTCAGGTGATGTTTCGGCTCAGTATAAAATATTAACAATATGAAAGGCAAGTTAGAATTACGTAGGACGCGTTACAACTCCTAAGAACACCTTACAGGACCGTACGATCCTTTAAAACTCCATAATAAAGCTAATGAATTCGTCCGAGTCCTTTGAACATCGTACGACAACTTAGGACATCTTACGACTCTGTATGCCATATTAGCACCTTGAAAAGCATGTTAGTGTGATGTTGGACACCTTACAACTCCTAACAACACCTAACAACACCGTACGAAACATTAAAAAACCATAATAAACCTAATGAATTCGTACGAGTCCTTTGAACATCGTACGACATCTTAGGACATCTTACGTCTCCTTATGACACATTAGCACCTCGAAAAGAACGTTAGTATAATATAGGATGCCTTACAGCTCCTATGAACACCTTACATCACCGTACGAAACCTTAAAACTCCATAATACACCTAATGAATTCGTCCGAGTCCTTTAAACCTCGTACGACTAGTTTGGACATCTTAAGACTTTGTATGCCATATTAGCACCAAGAAAAGCATGTTAGTATAACGTAGGACACCTTAAAACTCCAAACAACACCTTACAACATCGTACGAAACCTTAAATCACGATACTAAACCTAATTAATTCGTCCAAGTCCTTTAAACATCGTACAACAACTCAGGTGATGTTACGACTCAGTATGCAATATTAGCAATATTAAAGGCAAGTTAGAATTACGGAGAACTCCTTACAACTCCTAAAAACACCTAACAACACCGTACGAAACATTAAAAATCCATAATAAACCTAATTAATTCGTACGAGACCTTTGAACATCGTACGGCATCTTTGGACATCTTACGTCTCCTTATGACACATTAGCAACTCGAAAAGAACGTTAGTATAATGCAGCACGCCTTACAGCTCCTATGAACACCTTACATCACCGTACGAAACCTTAAAACTCCATAATACTCCTAATGAATTCGTCCGAGTCCTTTAAACCTCGTACGACAAGTTTGGACATCTTAAGATTTTGTATGCCATATTAGCACCAAGAAAAGCATGATAGTATAACGTAGGACACCTTAAAACTCCAAACAACATCTTACAACACCGTACGAAACCTTAAAACACGATACTAAACCTAATGAATTCGTCCAAGTCCTTTGAACGTCGTACGACAACACAGGTGATGTTACGGCTCAGTATGAAATATTAACAATATTAAAGGCAAGTTAGAATTATGTAGGATGCGTTACAACTCCTAAGAACACCTTACAGGACCGTACGATCCTTTAATACTCCATAATAAAGCTAATGAATTCGTCTGAGTCCTTTGAACATCGTACGACAACCTAGGACATCTTACGACTCTGTATGCCATATTAGCACCTTGAAAAGCATGTTAGTGTGATGTTGGACACCTTACAACTCCTAACAACACCTAACAACACCGTACGAAACATTAAAAATCCATAATAAACCTTATGAATTCGTTCGAGTCCTTTGAACATCCTACGACATCTTAGGACATCTTACGTCTCCTTATGACACATTAGCAACTCGAAAAGAACGTTAGTATAATGTAGGACACCTTACAGCTCCTATGAACACCTTACATCACCGTACGAAACCTTAGAACTCCATAATACACCTAATGAATTCGTCCGAGTCCTTTAAACCTTGTACGACTAGTTTGGACATCTTAAGAATTTGTATGCCATATTAGCACCAATAAAAGCATGTTAGTATAACGTAGGACACCTTAAAACTCCAAACAACACCTTACAACATCGTACGAAACCTTAAATCACGATACTAAACCTAATTAATTCGTCCAAGTCCTTTAAACATCGTACGACAAGTTAGGTGATGTTACGGCTCAGTATGCAATATTAGCAATGAGAAAGGCAAGTTAGAATTACGTAGGACGCGTTACAACTCCTAAGAACACCTTACAAGACCGTACGATCCTTTAAAACTCCATAATAAAGCTAATGAATTCGTACGAGTCCATTGAACATTATACGACAACTTAGGACATCTTACGACTCTGTATGCCATATTAGCACCTTGAAAAGCATGTTAGTGTGATGTTGGACACCTTACAACTCCTAACAACACCTAACAACACCGTACGAAGCATTAAAAATCCATAATAAACGTAATGAATTCGTGCGAGTCCTTTGAACATCGTACGGCATCTTAGGACATCTTACGTCTCCTTATGACACATTAGCACCTCGAAAAGAACGTTAGTATAATGTAGGACACCTTACAGCTCCTATGAACACCTTACATCACCGTACGAAACCTTAGAACTCCATAATACACCTAATGAATTCGTCCGAGTCCTTTAAACCTTGTACGACTAGTTTGGACATCTTAAGACTTTGTATGCCATATTAGCACCAAGAAAAGCATGTTAGTATAAAGTAGGACACCTTAAAACTCCAAACAACACCTTACAACATCGTACGAAACCTTAAATCACGATACTAAACCTAATTAATTCGTCCAAGTCCTTTAAACATCGTACGACAACTTAGGTGATGTTACGGCTCAGTATGCAATATTAGCAATGAGAAAGGCAAGTTAGAATTACGTAGGACGCGTTACAACTCCTAAGAACACCTTACAAGACCGTACGATCCTTTAAAACTCCATAATAAAGCTAATGAATTCGTACGAGTCCATTGAACATTATACGACAACTTAGGACATCTTACGACTCTGCATGCCATATTAGCACCTTGAAAAGCATGTTAGTGTGATGTTGGACACCTTACAACTTCTAACAACACCTAACAACACCGTACGAAGCATTAAAAATCCATAATAAACGTAATGAATTCGTGCGAGTCCTTTGAACATCGTACGGCATCTTAGGACATCTTACGTCTCCTTATGACACATTAGCACCTCGAAAAGAACGTTAGTATAATGTAGGACACCTTACAGCTCCTATGAACACCTTACATCACCGTACGAAACCTTAGAACTCCATAATACACCTAATGAATTCGTCCGAGTCCTTTAAACCATGTACGACTAGTTTGGACATCTTAAGACTTTGTATGCCATATTAGCACCAAGAAAAGCATGTTAGTATAACGTAGGACACCTTAAAACTCCAAACAACACCTTACAACACCGTACGAAACCTTAAAACACGATACTAAACCTAATGAATTCGTCCAAGTCCTTTGAACGTCGTACGACAACTCAGGTGATGTTTCGGCTCAGTATAAAATATTAACAATATGAAAGGCAAGTTAGAATTACGTAGGACGCGTTACAACTCCTAAGAACACCTTACAGGACCGTACGATCCTTTAAAACTCCATAATAAAGCTAATGAATTCGTCCGAGTCCTTTGAACATCGTACGACAACTTAGGACATCTTACGACTCTGTATGCCATATTAGCACCTTGAAAAGCATGTTAGTGTGATGTTGGACACCTTACAACTCCTAACAACACCTAACAACACCGTACGAAACATTAAAAAACCATAATAAACCTAATGAATTCGTACGAGTCCTTTGAACATCGTACGACATCTTAGGACATCTTACATCTCCTTATGACACATTAGCACCTCGAAAAGAACGTTAGTATAATATAGGATGCCTTACAGCTCCTATGAACACCTTACATCACCGTACGAAACCTTAAAACTCCATAATACACCTAATGAATTCGTCCGAGTCCTTTAAACCTCGTACGACTAGTTTGGACATCTTAAGACTTTGTATGCCATATTAGCACCAAGAAAAGCATGTTAGTATAACGTAGGACACCTTAAAACTCCAAACAACACCTTACAACATCGTACGAAACCTTAAATCACGATACTAAACCTAATTAATTCGTCCAAGTCCTTTAAACATCGTACGACAACTTAGGTGATGTTACGGCTCAGTATGCAATATTAGCAATGAGAAAGGCAAGTTAGAATTACGGAGAACGCCTTACAATTCCTAAAAACACCTAACAACACCGTACGAAACATTAAAAATCCATAATAAACCTAATGAATTCGTATGAGTCCTTTGAACATCGTACGGCATCTTTGGACATCTTACGTCTCCTTATGACACATTAGCAACTCGAAAAGAACGTTAGTATAATGTAGGACGCCTTACAGCTCCTATGAACACCTTACATCACCGTACGAAACCTTAAAACTCCATAATACTCCTAATGAATTCGTCCGAGTCCTTTAAACCTCGTACGACAAGTTTGGACATCTTAAGACTTTGTATGCCATATTAGCACCAAGAAAAGCATGATAGTATAACGTAGGACACCTTAAAACTCCAAACAACACCTTACAACACCGTACGAAACCTTAAAACACGATACTAAACCTAATGAATTTGTCCAAGTCCTTTGAACGTCGTACGACAACTCAGGTGATGTTTCGGCTCAGTATGAAATATTAATAATATGAAAGGCAAGTTAGAATTACGTAGGATGCGTTACAACTCCTAAGAACACCTTACAGGACCGTACGATCCTTTAAAACTCCATAATAAAGCTAATGAATTCGTCCGAGTCCTTTGAACATCGTACGACAACTTAGGACATCTTACGACTCTGTATGCCATATTAGCACCTTGAAAAGCATGTTAGTGTGATGTTGGACACCTTACAACTCCTATCAACACCTAACAACACCGTACGAAACATTAAAAATCCATAATAAACCTAATGAATTCGTACGAGTCCTTTGAACATCGTACGGCATCTTAGGACATCTTACGTCTCCTTATGACACATTAGCACCTCGAAAAGAACGTTAGTATACTGTAGGAAGCCTTACAGCTCCTATGAACACCTTACATCACCGTACGAAACCTTAAAACTCCATAATACTCCTAATGAATTCGTCCGAGTCCTTTAAACCTCATACGACAAGATTGGACATCTTAAGACTTTGTATGCCATATTAGCACCAAGAAAAGCATGATAGTATAACGTAGGACACCTTAAAACTCCAAACAACACCTTACAACACCGTACGAAACCTTAAAACACGATACTAAACCTAATGAATTTGTCCAAGTCCTTTGAACGTCGTACGACAACTCAGGTGATGTTTCGGCTCAGTATGAAATATTAATAATATGAAAGGCAAGTTAGAATTACGTAGGACGCGTTACAACTCCTAAGAACACCTTACAGGACCGTACGATCCTTTAAAACTCCATAATAAAGCTAATGAATTCGTCCGAGTCCTTTGAACATCGTACGACAACTTAGGACATCTTACGACTCTGTATGCCATATTAGCACCTTGAAAAGCATGTTAGTGTGATGTTGGACACCTTACAACTCCTATCAACACCTAACAACACCGTACGAAACATTAAAAATCCATAATAAACCTAATGAATTCGTACGAGTCCTTTGAACATCGTACGGCATCTTAGGACATCTTACGTCTCCTTATGACACATTAGCACCTCGAAAAGAACGTTAGTATACTGTAGGATGCCTTACAGCTCCTATGAACACCTTACATCACCGTACGAAACCTTAAAACTCCATAATACACCTAATGAATTCGTCCGAGTCCTTTAAACCTCGTATGACAAGTTTGGACATCTTAAGACTATGTATGCCATATTAGCACCAAGAAAAGCATGTTAGTATAACGTAGGACACCTTAAAACTCCAAACAACACCTTACAACACCGTACGAAACCTTAAAACACGTTACTAAACCTAATGATTTCGTCCAAGTCCTTTGAACGTCGTACGACAACTCAGGTAATGTTACGACTCAATATGCAATATTAGCAATATTAAAGGCAAGTTAGAATTACGGAGAACGCCTTACAACTCCTAAAAACACCTAACAACACCGTACGAAACATTAAAAAACCATAATAAACCTAATGAATTCGTACGAGTCCTTTGAACATCGTACGACATCTTAGGACATCTTACGTCTCCTTATGACACATTAGCACCTCGAAAAGAACGTTAGTATAATATAGGATGCCTTACAGCTCCTATGAACACCTTACATCACCGTACGAAACCTTAAAACTCCATAATACACCTAATGAATTCGTCCGAGTCCTTTAAACCTCGTACGACTAGTTTGGACATCTTAAGACTTTGTATGCCATATTAGCACCAAGAAAAGCATGATTTTATAACGTAGGACACCTTAAAACTCCAAACAACACCTTACAACATCGTACGAAACCTTAAATCACGATACTAAACCTAATTAATTCGTCCAAGTCCTTTAAACATCGTACGACAACTTAGGTGATGTTACGGCTCAGTATGCAATATTAGCAATGGGAAAGGCAAGTTAGAATTACGGAGAACGCCTTACAATTCCTAAAAACACCTAACAACACCGTACGAAACATTAAAAATCCATAATAAACCTAATGAATTCGTATGAGTCCTTTGAACATCGTACGGCATCTTTGGACATCTTACGTCTCCTTATGACACATTAGCAACTCGAAAAGAACGTTAGTATAATGTAGGACGCCTTACAGCTCCTATGAACACCTTACATCACCGTACGAAACCTTAAAACTCCATAATACTCCTAATGAATTCGTCCGAGTCCTTTAAACCTCGTACGACAAGTTTGGACATCTTAAGACTTTGTATGCCATATTAGCACCAAGAAAAGCATGATAGTATAACGTAGGACACCTTAAAACTCCAAACAACACCTTACAACACCGTACGAAACCTTAAAACACGATACTAAACCTAATGAATTTGTCCAAGTCCTTTGAACGTCGTACGACAACTCAGGTGATGTTTCGGCTCAGTATGAAATATTAATAATATGAAAGGCAAGTTAGAATTACGTAGGATGCGTTACAACTCCTAAGAACACCTTACAGGACCGTACGATCCTTTAAAACTCCATAATAAAGCTAATGAATTCGTCCGAGTCCTTTGAACATCGTACGACAACTTAGGACATCTTACGACTCTGTATGCCATATTAGCACCTTGAAAAGCATGTTAGTGTGATGTTGGACACCTTACAACTCCTATCAACACCTAACAACACCGTACGAAACATTAAAAATCCATAATAAACCTAATGAATTCGTACGAGTCCTTTGAACATCGTACGGCATCTTAGGACATCTTACGTCTCCTTATGACACATTAGCACCTCGAAAAGAACGTTAGTATACTGTAGGAAGCCTTACAGCTCCTATGAACACCTTACATCACCGTACGAAACCTTAAAACTCCATAATACTCCTAATGAATTCGTCCGAGTCCTTTAAACCTCGTACGACAAGATTGGACATCTTAAGACTTTGTATGCCATATTAGCACCAAGAAAAGCATGATAGTATAACGTAGGACACCTTAAAACTCCAAACAACACCTTACAACACCGTACGAAACCTTAAAACACGATACTAAACCTAATGAATTTGTCCAAGTCCTTTGAACGTCGTACGACAACTCAGGTGATGTTTCGGCTCAGTATGAAATATTAATAATATGAAAGGCAAGTTAGAATTACGTAGGACGCGTTACAACTCCTAAGAACACCTTACAGGACCGTACGATCCTTTAAAACTCCATAATAAAGCTAATGAATTCGTCCGAGTCCTTTGAACATCGTACGACAACTTAGGACATCTTACGACTCTGTATGCCATATTAGCACCTTGAAAAGCATGTTAGTGTGATGTTGGACACCTTACAACTCCTATCAACACCTAACAACACCGTACGAAACATTAAAAATCCATAATAAACCTAATGAATTCGTACGAGTCCTTTGAACATCGTACGGCATCTTAGGACATCTTACGTCTCCTTATGACACATTAGCACCTCGAAAAGAACGTTAGTATACTGTAGGATGCCTTACAGCTCCTATGAACACCTTACATCACCGTACGAAACCTTAAAACTCCATAATACACCTAATGAATTCGTCCGAGTCCTTTAAACCTCGT
This sequence comes from Tagetes erecta, assembly GCA_030867185.1. NCBI lineage: Eukaryota > Viridiplantae > Streptophyta > Magnoliopsida > Asterales > Asteraceae > Tagetes > Tagetes erecta. The sequence continues at coordinate 38,401,056 of CM061487.1, read as the reverse complement.
ATGACAAGTTTGGACATCTTAAGACTATGTATGCCATATTAGCACCAAGAAAAGCATGTTAGTATAACGTAGGACACCTTAAAACTCCAAACAACACCTTACAACACCGTACGAAACCTTAAAACACGTTACTAAACCTAATGATTTCGTCCAAGTCCTTTGAACGTCGTACGACAACTCAGGTGATGTTACGACTCAATATGCAATATTAGCAATATTAAAGGCAAGTTAGAATTACGGAGAACGCCTTACAACTCCTAAAAACACCTAACAACACCGTACGAAACATTAAAAATCCATAATAAACCTAATGAATTCGTACGAGTCCTTTGAACATCGTACGGCATCTTTGGACATCTTACGTCTCCTTATGACACATTAGCAACTCGAAAAGAACGTTAGTATACTGTAGGAAGCCTTGCAGCTCCTATGAACACCTTACATCACCGTACGAAACCTTAAAACTCCATAATACTCCTAATGAATTCGTCCGAGTCCTTTAAACCTCGTACGACAAGATTGGACATCTTAAGACTTTGTATGCCATATTAGCACCAAGAAAAGCATGATAGTATAACGTAGGACACCTTAAAACTCCAAACAACACCTTACAACACCGTACGAAACCTTAAAACAGGATACTAAACCTAATGAATTTCTCCAAGTCCTTTGAACGTCGTACGACAACTCAGGTGATGTTTCGGCTCAGTATGAAATATTAATAATATGAAAGGCAAGTTAGAATTACGTAGGACGCGTTACAACTCCTAAGAACACCTTACAGGACCGTACGATCCTTTAAAACTCCATAATAAAGCTAATGAATTCGTCCGAGTCCTTTGAACATCGTACGACAACCTAGGACATCTTACGACTCTGTATGCCATATTAGCACCTTGAAAAGCATGTTAGTGTGATGTTGGACACCTTACAACTCCTACCAACACCTAACAACACCGTACGAAACATTAAAAATCCATAATAAACCTAATAAATTCGTACTAGTCCTTTGAACATCGTACGACATCTTAGGACATCTTACGACTCCTTATGACACATTAGCAACTCGAAAAGAACGTTAGTATAATGTAGGACGCCTTACAGCTCCTATGAACACCTTACATCACAGTACGAAACCTTAAAACTCCATAATACACCTAATGAATTCGTCAGAGTCCTTTAAACCTCGTACGACAAATTTGGACATCTTAAGACTATGTATGCCATATTAGCACCAAGAAAAGCGTGTTAGTATAACGTAGGACACCTTAAAACTCCAAACAACACCTTACAACACCGTACGAAACCTTAAAACACGTTACTAAACCTAATGATTTCGTCCAAGTCCATTGAACGTCGTACAACAACTCAGGTGATGTTACGACTCAGTATGCAATATTAGCAATATTAAAGGCAAGTTAGAATTACGGAGAACTCCTTACAACTCCTAAAAACACCTAACAACACCGTACGAAACATTAAAAATCCATAATAAACCTAATTAATTCGTACGAGTCCTTTGAACATCGTACGGCATCTTTGGACATCTTACGTCTCCTTATGACACATTAGCAACTCGAAAAGAACGTTAGTATAATGCAGCACGCCTTACAGCTCCTATGAACACCTTACATCACCGTACGAAACCTTAAAACTCCATAATACTCCTAATGAATTCGTCCGAGTCCTTTAAACCTCGTACGACAAGTTTGGACATCTTAAGATTTTGTATGCCATAAATCACGATACTAAACCTAATTAATTCGTCCAAGTCCTTTAAACATCGTACGACAAGTTAGGTGATGTTACGGCTCAGTATGCAATATTAGCAATGAGAAAGGCATGTTCGAATTACGTAGGACGCGTTACAACTCCTAAGAACACCTTACAAGACCGTACGATCCTTTAAAACTCCATAATAAAGCTAATGAATTCGTACGAGTCCATTGAACATTATACGGCAACTTAGGACATCTTACGACTCTGTATGCCATATTAGCACCTTGAAAAGCATGTTAGTGTGATGTTGGACACCTTACAACTCCTAACAACACCTAACAACACCGTACGAAGCATTAAAAATCCATAATAAACGTAATGAATTCGTGCGAGTCCTTTGAAGATCGTCCGGCATCTTAGGACATCTTACGTCTCCTTATGACACATTAGCACCTCGAAAAGAACGTTAGTATAATGTAGGACACCTTACAGCTCCTATGAACACCTTACATCACCGTACGAAACCTTAGAACTCCATAATACACCTAATGAATTCGTCCGAGTCCTTTAAACCTTGTACGACTAGTTTGGACATCTTAAGACTTTGTATGCCATATTAGCACCAAGAAAAGCATGTTAGTATAACGTAGGACACCTTAAAACTCCAAACAACACCTTACAACATCGTACGAAACCTTAAATCACGATACTAAACCTAATTAATTCGTCCAAGTCCTTTAAACATCGTACGACAACTTAGGTGATGTTACGGCTCAGTATGCAATATTAGCAATGAGAAAGGCAAGTTAGAATTACGTAGGACGCGTTACAACTCCTAAGAACACCTTACAAGACCGTACGATCCTTTAAAACTCCATAATAAAGCTAATGAATTCGTACGAGTCCATTGAACATTATACGACAACTTAGGACATCTTACGACTCTGTATGCCATATTAGCACCTTGAAAAGCATGTTAGTGTGATGTTGGACACCTTACAACTTCTAACAACACCTAACAACACCGTACGAAGCATTAAAAATCCATAATAAACGTAATGAATTCATGCGAGTCCTTTGAACATCGTACGGCATCTTAGGACATCTTACGTCTCCTTATGACACATTAGCACCTCGAAAAGAACGTTAGTATAATGTAGGACACCTTACAGCTCCTATGAACACCTTACATCACCGTACGAAACCTTAGAACTCCATAATACACCTAATGAATTCGTCCGAGTCCTTTAAACCTTGTACGACTAGTTTGGACATCTTAAGACTTTGTATGCCATATTAGCACCAAGAAAAGCATGTTAGTATAACGTAGGACACCTTAAAACTCCAAACAACACCTTACAACATCGTACGAAACCTTAAATCACGATACTAAACCTAATTAATTCGTCCAAGTCCTTTAAACATCGTACGACAACTTAGGTGATGTTACGGCTCAGTATGCAATATTAGCAATGAGAAAGGCAAGTTAGAATTACGTAGGACGCGTTACAACTCCTAAGAACACCTTACAAGACCGTACGATCCTTTAAAACTCCATAATAAAGCTAATGAATTCGTACGAGTCCATTGAATATTATACGACAACTTAGGACATCTTACGACTCTGTATGCCATATTAGCACCTTGAAAAGCATGTTAGTGTGATGTTGGACACCTTACAACTTCTAACAACACCTAACAACACCGTACGAAGCATTAAAAATCCATAATAAACGTAATGAATTCGTGCGAGTCCTTTGAACATCGTACGGCATCTTAGGACATCTTACGTCTCCTTATGACACATTAGCACCTCGAAAAGAACGTTAGTATAATGTAGGACACCTTACAGCTCCTATGAACACCTTACATCACCGTACGAAACCTTAGAACTCCATAATACACCTAATGAATTCGTCCGAGTCCTTTAAACCTTGTACGACTAGTTTGGACATCTTAAGACTTTGTATGCCATATTAGCACCAAGAAAAGCATGTTAGTATAACGTAGGACACCTTAAAACTCCAAACAACACCTTACAACATCGTACGAAACCTTAAATCACGATACTAAACCTAATTAATTCGTCCAAGTCCTTTAAACATCGTACGACAACTTAGGTGATGTTACGGCTCAGTATGCAATATTAGCAATGAGAAAGGCAAGTTAGAATTACGTAGGACGCGTTACAACTCCTAAGAACACCTTACAAGACCGTACGATCCTTTAAAACTCCATAATAAAGCTAATGAATTCGTACGAGTCCATTGAACATTATACGACAACTTAGGACATCTTACGACTCTGTATGCCATATTAGCACCTTGAAAAGCATGTTAGTGTGATGTTGGACACCTTACAACTCCTAACAACACCTAACAACACCGTACGAAGCATTAAAAATCCATAATAAACGTAATGAATTCGTGCGAGTCCTTTGAACATCGTACGGCATCTTAGGACATCTTACGTCTCCTTATGACACATTAGCACCTCGAAAAGAACGTTAGTATAATGTACCTTACAACACCGTACGAAACCTTAAAACACGTTACTAAACCTAATGATTTCGTCCAAGTCCTTTGAACGTCGTACGACAACTCAGGTGATGTTACGACTCAGTATGCAATATTAGCAATATTAAAGGCAAGTTAGAATTACGGAGAACGCCTAACAACTCCTAAAAACACCTAACAACACCGTACGAAACATTAAAAATCAATAATAAACCTAATGAATTCGTACGAGTCCTTTGAACATCGTACGACATCTTTGGACATCTTACGTCTCCTTATGACACATTAGCAACTCGAAAAGAACGTTAGTGTAATGTAGGACGCCTTACAGCTCCTATGAACACCTTACATCACCGTACGAAACCTTAAAACTCCATAATACTCCTAATGAATTCGTCCGAGTCCTTTAAACCTCGTACGACAAGTTTGGACATCTTAAGACTTTGTATGCCATATTAGCACCAAGAAAAGCATGATAGTATAACGTAGGACACCTTAAAACTCCAAACAACACCTTACAACACCGTACGAAACCTTAAAACACGATACTAAACCTAATGAATTCGTCCAAGTCCTTTGAACGTCGTACGACAACTCAGGTGATGTTTCGGCTCAGTATGAAATATTAACAATATGAAAGGCAAGTTAGAATTACGTAGGACGCGTTACAACTCCTAAGAACACCTTACAGGACCGTACGATCCTTTAAAACTCCATAATAAAGCTAATGAATTCGTCCGAGTCCTTTGAACATCGTACGACAACTTAGGACATCTTACGACTCTGTATTCCATATTAGCACCTTGAAAAGCATGTTAGTGTGATGTTGGACACCTTACAACTCCTAACAACACCTAACAACACCGTACGAAACATTAAAAAACCATAATAAACCTAATGAATTCGTACGAGTCCTTTGAACATCGTACGACATCTTAGGACATCTTACGTCTCCTTATGACACATTAGCACCTCGAAAAGAACGTTAGTATAATATAGGATGCCTTACAGCTCCTATGAACACCTTACATCACCGTACGAAACCTTAAAACTCCATAATACACCTAATGAATTCGTCCGAGTCCTTTAAACCTCGTACGACTAGTTTGGACATCTTAAGACTTTGTATGCCATATTAGCACCAAGAAAAGCATGTTAGTATAACGTAGGACACCTTAAAACTCCAATCAACACCTTACAACATCGTACGAAACCTTAAAACACGTTACTAAACCTAATGATTTCGTCCAAGTCCTTTGAACGTCGTACGACAACTCAGGTGATGTTACGACTCAGTATGCAATATTAGCAATATTAAAGGCAAGTTAGAATTACGGAGAACGCCTAACAACTCCTAAAAACACCTAACAACACCGTACGAAACATTAAAAATCAATAATAAACCTAATGAATTCGTACGAGTCCTTTGAACATCGTACGACATCTTTGGACATCTTACGTCTCCTTATGACACATTAGCAACTCGAAAAGAACGTTAGTGTAATGTAGGACGCCTTACAGCTCCTATGAACACCTTACATCACCGTACGAAACCTTAAAACTCCATAATACTCCTAATGAATTCGTCCGAGTCCTTTAAACCTCGTACGACAAGTTTGGACATCTTAAGACTTTGTATGCCATATTAGCACCAAGAAAAGCATGATAGTATAACGTAGGACACCTTAAAACTCCAAACAACACCTTACAACACCGTACGAAACCTTAAAACACGATACTAAACCTAATGAATTCGTCCAAGTCCTTTGAACGTCGTACGACAACTCAGGTGATGTTTCGGCTCAGTATGAAATATTAACAATATGAAAGGCAAGTTAGAATTACGTAGGACGCGTTACAACTCCTAAGAACACCTTACAGGACCGTACGATCCTTTAAAACTCCATAATAAAGCTAATGAATTCGTCCGAGTCCTTTGAACATCGTACGACAACTTAGGACATCTTACGACTCTGTATTCCATATTAGCACCTTGAAAAGCATGTTAGTGTGATGTTGGACACCTTACAACTCCTAACAACACCTAACAACACCGTACGAAACATTAAAAAACCATAATAAACCTAATGAATTCGTACGAGTCCTTTGAACATCGTACGACATCTTAGGACATCTTACGTCTCCTTATGACACATTAGCACCTCGAAAAGAACGTTAGTATAATATAGGATGCCTTACAGCTCCTATGAACACCTTACATCACCGTACGAAACCTTAAAACTCCATAATACACCTAATGAATTCGTCCGAGTCCTTTAAACCTCGTACGACTAGTTTGGACATCTTAAGACTTTGTATGCCATATTAGCACCAAGAAAAGCATGTTAGTATAACGTAGGACACCTTAAAACTCCAATCAACACCTTACAACATCGTACGAAACCTTAAATCACGATACTAAACCTAATTAATTCGTCCAAGTCCTTTAAACATCGTACGACAAATTAGGTGATGTTACGGCTCAGTATGCAATATTAGCAATGAGAAAGGCAAGTTAGAATTACGGAGAACGCCTTACAATTCCTAAAAACACCTAACAACACCGTACGAAACATTAAAAATCCATAATAAACCTAATGAATTCGTATGAGTCCTTTGAACATCGTACGGCATCTTTGGACATCTTACGTCTCCTTATGACACATTAGCAACTCGAAAAGAACGTTAGTATAATGTAGGACGCCTTACAGCTCCTATGAACACCTTACATCACCGTACGAAACCTTAAAACTCCATAATACTCCTAATGAATTCGTCCGAGTCCTTTAAACCTCGTACGACAAGTTTGGACATCTTAAGACTTTGTATGCCATATTAGCACCAAGAAAAGCATGATAGTATAACGTAGGACACCTTAAAACTCCAAACAACACCTTACAACACCGTACGAAACCTTAAAACACGATACTAAACCTAATGAATTTGTCCAAGTCCTTTGAACGTCGTACGACAACTCAGGTGATGTTTCGGCTCAGTATGAAATATTAATAATATGAAAGGCAAGTTAGAATTACGTAGGATGCGTTACAACTCCTAAGAACACCTTACAGGACCGTACGATCCTTTAAAACTCCATAATAAAGCTAATGAATTCGTCCGAGTCCTTTGAACATCGTACGACAACTTAGGACATCTTACGACTCTGTATGCCATATTAGCACCTTGAAAAGCATGTTAGTGTGATGTTGGACACCTTACAACTCCTATCAACACCTAACAACACCGTACGAAACATTAAAAATCCATAATAAACCTAATGAATTCGTACGAGTCCTTTGAACATCGTACGGCATCTTAGGACATCTTAGGTCTCCTTATGACACATTAGCACCTCGAAAAGAAAGTTAGTATACTGTAGGAAGCCTTACAGCTCCTATGAACAAATTACATCACCGTACGAAACCTTAAAACTCCATAATACTCCTAATGAATTCGTCCGAGTCCTTTAAACCTCGTACGACAAGATTGGACATCTTAAGACTTTGTATGCCATATTAGCACCAAGAAAAGCATGATAGTATAACGTAGGACACCTTAAAACTCCAAACAACACCTTACAACACCGTACGAAACCTTAAAACACGATACTAAACCTAATGAATTTGTCCAAGTCCTTTGAACGTCGTACGATAACTCAGGTGATGTTTCGGCTCAGTATGAAATATTAATAATATGAAAGGCAAGTTAGAATTACGTAGGACGCGTTACAACTCCTAAGAACACCTTACAGGACCGTACGATCCTTTAAAACTCCATAATAAAGCTAATGAATTCGTCCGAGTCCTTTGAACATCGTACGACAACTTAGGACATCTTACGACTCTGTATGCCATATTAGCACCTTGAAAAGCATGTTAGTGTGATGTTGGACACCTTATAACTCCTATCAACACCTAACAACACCGTACGAAACATTAAAAATCCATAATAAACCTAATGAATTCGTACGAGTCCTTTGAACATCGTACGGCATCTTAGGACATCTTACGTCTCCTTATGACACATTAGCACCTCGAAAAGAACGTTAGTATACTGTAGGATGCCTTACAGCTCCTATGAACACCTTACATCACCGTACGAAACCTTAAAACTCCATAATACACCTAATGAATTCGTCCGAGTCCTTTAAACCTCGTATGACAAGTTTGGACATTTTAAGACTATGTATGCCATATTAGCACCAAGAAAAGCATGTTAGTATAACGTAGGACACCTTAAAACTCCAAACAACACCTTACAACACCGTACGAAACCTTAAAACACGTTACTAAACCTAATGATTTCGTCCAAGTCCTTTGAACGTCGTACGACAACTCAGGTGATGTTACGACTCAATATGCAATATTAGCAATATTAAAGGCAAGTTAGAATTACGGAGAACGCCTTACAACTCCTAAAAACACCTAACAACACCGTACGAAACATTAAAAATCCATAATAAACCTAATGAATTCGTACGAGTCCTTTGAACATCGTACGGCATCTTTGGACATCTTACGTCTCCTTATGACACATTAGCAACTCGAAAAGAACGTTAGTATAATGTAGGACGCCTTACAGCTCCTATGAACACCTTACATCACCGTACGAAACCTTAAAACTCCATAATACTCCTAATGAATTCGTCCGAGTCCTTTAAACCTCGTACGACAAGTTTGGACATCTTAAGACTTTGTATGCCATATTAGCACCAAGAAAAGCATGATAGTATAACGTAGGACACCTTAAAACTCCAAACAACACCTTACAACACCGTACGAAACCTTAAAACACGATACTAAACCTAATGAATTTGTCCAAGTCCTTTGAACGTCGTACGACAACTCAGGTGATGTTTCGGCTCAGTATGAAATATTAATAATATGAAAGGCAAGTTAGAATTACGTAGGACGCGTTACAACTCCTAAGAACACCTTACAGGACCGTACGATCCTTTAAAACTCCATAATAAAGCTAATGAATTCCTCCGAGTCCTTTGAACATCGTACGACAACTTAGGACATCTTACGACTCTGTATGCCATATTAGCACCTTGAAAAGCATGTTAGTGTGATGTTGGACACCTTATAACTCCTATCAACACCTAACAACACCGTACGAAACATTAAAAATCCATAATAAACCTAATGAATTCGTACGAGTCCTTTGAACATCGTACGGCATCTTAGGACATCTTACGTCTCCTTATGACACATTAGCACCTCGAAAAGAACGTTAGTATACTGTAGGATGCCTTACAGCTCCTATGAACACCTTACATCACCGTACGAAACCTTAAAACTCCATAATACACCTAATGAATTCGTCCGAGTCCTTTAAACCTCGTATGACAAGTTTGGACATCTTAAGACTATGTATGCCATATTAGCACCAAGAAAAGCATGTTAGTATAACGTAGGACACCTTAAAACTCCAAACAACACCTTACAACACCGTACGAAACCTTAAAACACGTTACTAAACCTAATGATTTCGTCCAAGTCCTTTGAACGTCGTACGACAACTCAGGTGATGTTACGACTCAATATGCAATATTAGCAATATTAAAGGCAAGTTAGAATTACGGAGAACGCCTTACAACTCCTAAAAACACCTAACAACACCGTACGAAACATTAAAAATCCATAATAAACCTAATGAATTCGTACGAGTCCTTTGAACATCGTACGGCATCTTTGGACATCTTACGTCTCCTTATGACACATTAGCAACTCGAAAAGAACGTTAGTATAATGTAGGACGCCTTACAGCTCCTATGAACACCTTACATCACCGTACGAAACCTTAAAACTCCATAATACTCCTAATGAATTCGTCCGAGTCCTTTAAACCTCGTACGACAAGTTTGGACATCTTAAGACTTTGTATGCCATATTAGCACCAAGAAAAGCATGATAGTATAACGTAGGACACCTTAAAACTCCAAACAACACCTTACAACACCGTACGAAACCTTAAAACACGATACTAAACCTAATGAATTTGTCCAAGTCCTTTGAACGTCGTACGACAACTCAGGTGATGTTTCGGCTCAGTATGAAATATTAATAATATGAAAGGCAAGTTAGAATTACGTAGGATGCGTTACAACTCCTAAGAACACCTTACAGGACCGTACGATCCTTTAAAACTCCATAATAAAGCTAATGAATTCGTCCGAGTCCTTTGAACATCGTACGACAACTTAGGACATCTTACGACTCTGTATGCCATATTAGCACCTTGAAAAGCATGTTAGTGTGATGTTGGATACCTTACAACTCCTATCAACACCTAACAACACCGTACGAAACATTAAAAATCCATAATAAACCTAATGAATTCGTACGAGTCCTTTGAACATCGTACGGCATCTTAGGACATCTTAGGTCTCCTTATGACACATTAGCACCTCGAAAAGAAAGTTAGTATACTGTAGGAAGCCTTACAGCTCCTATGAACAAATTACATCACCGTACGAAACCTTAAAACTCCATAATACTCCTAATGAATTCGTCCGAGTCCTTTAAACCTCGTACGACAAGATTGGACATCTTAAGACTTTGTATGCCATATTAGCACCAAGAAAAGCATGATAGTATAACGTAGGACACCTTAAAACTCCAAACAACACCTTACAACACCGTACGAAACCTTAAAACACGATACTAAACCTAATGAATTTGTCCAAGTCCTTTGAACGTCGTACGACAACTCAGGTGATGTTTCGGCTCAGTATGAAATATTAATAATATGAAAGGCAAGTTAGAATTACGTAGGACGCGTTACAACTCCTAAGAACACCTTACAGGACCGTACGATCCTTTAAAACTCCATAATAAAGCTAATGAATTCGTCCGAGTCCTTTGAACATCGTACGACAACTTAGGACATCTTACGACTCTGTATGCCATATTAGCACCTTGAAAAGCATGTTAGTGTGATGTTGGACACCTTATAACTCCTATCAACACCTAACAACACCGTACGAAACATTAAAAATCCATAATAAACCTAATGAATTCGTACGAGTCCTTTGAACATCGTACGGCATCTTAGGACATCTTACGTCTCCTTATGACACATTAGCACCTCGAAAAGAACGTTAGTATACTGTAGGATGCCTTACAGCTCCTATGAACACCTTACATCACCGTACGAAACCTTAAAACTCCATAATACACCTAATGAATTCGTCCGAGTCCTTTAAACCTCGTATGACAAGTTTGGACATCTTAAGACTATGTATGCCATATTAGCACCAAGAAAAGCATGTTAGTATAACGTAGGACACCTTAAAACTCCAAACAACACCTTACAACACCGTACGAAACCTTAAAACACGTTACTAAACCTAATGATTTCGTCCAAGTCCTTTGAACGTCGTACGACAACTCAGGTGATGTTACGACTCAATATGCAAAATTAGCAATATTAAAGGCAAGTTAGAATTACGGAGAACGCCTTACAACTCCTAAAAACACCTAACAACACCGTACGAAACATTAAAAATCCATAATAAACCTAATGAATTCGTACGAGTCCTTTGAACATCGTACGGCATCTTAGGACATCTTAGGTCTCCTTATGACACATTAGCACCTCGAAAAGAAAGTTAGTATACTGTAGGAAGCCTTACAGCTCCTATGAACAAATTACATCACCGTACGAAACCTTAAAACTCCATAATACTCCTAATGAATTCGTCCGAGTCCTTTAAACCTCGTACGACAAGATTGGACATCTTAAGACTTTGTATGCCATATTAGCACCAAGAAAAGCATGATAGTATAACGTAGGACACCTTAAAACTCCAAACAACACCTTACAACACCGTACGAAACCTTAAAACACGATACTAAACCTAATGAATTTGTCCAAGTCCTTTGAACGTCGTACGATAACTCAGGTGATGTTTCGGCTCAGTATGAAATATTAATAATATGAAAGGCAAGTTAGAATTACGTAGGACGCGTTACAACTCCTAAGAACACCTTAAAGGACCGTACGATCCTTTAAAACTCCATAATAAAGCTAATGAATTCGTCCGAGTCCTTTGAACATCGTACGACAACTTAGGACATCTTACGACTCTGTATGCCATATTAGCACCTTGAAAAGCATGTTAGTGTGATGTTGGACACCTTATAACTCCTATCAACACCTAACAACACCGTACGAAACATTAAAAATCCATAATAAACCTAATGAATTCGTACGAGTCCTTTGAACATCGTACGGCATCTTAGGACATCTTACGTCTCCTTATGACACATTAGCACCTCGAAAAGAACGTTAGTATACTGTAGGATGCCTTACAGCTCCTATGAACACCTTACATCACCGTACGAAACCTTAAAACTCCATAATACACCTAATGAATTCGTCCGAGTCCTTTAAACCTCGTATGACAAGTTTGGACATTTTAAGACTATGTATGCCATATTAGCACCAAGAAAAGCATGTTAGTATAACGTAGGACACCTTAAAACTCCAAACAACACCTTACAACACCGTACGAAACCTTAAAACACGTTACTAAACCTAATGATTTCGTCCAAGTCCTTTGAACGTCGTACGACAACTCAGGTGATGTTACGACTCAATATGCAATATTAGCAATATTAAAGGCAAGTTAGAATTACGGAGAACGCCTTACAACTCCTAAAAACACCTAACAACACCGTACGAAACATTAAAAATCCATAATAAACCTAATGAATTCGTACGAGTCCTTTGAACATCGTACGGCATCTTTGGACATCTTACGTCTCCTTATGACACATTAGCAACTCGAAAAGAACGTTAGTATAATGTAGGACGCCTTACAGCTCCTATGAACACCTTACATCACCGTACGAAACCTTAAAACTCCATAATACTCCTAATGAATTCGTCCGAGTCCTTTAAACCTCGTACGACAAGTTTGGACATCTTAAGACTTTGTATGCCATATTAGCACCAAGAAAAGCATGATAGTATAACGTAGGACACCTTAAAACTCCAAACAACACCTTACAACACCGTACGAAACCTTAAAACACGATACTAAACCTAATGAATTTGTCCAAGTCCTTTGAACGTCGTACGACAACTCAGGTGATGTTTCGGCTCAGTATGAAATATTAATAATATGAAAGGCAAGTTAGAATTACGTAGGACGCGTTACAACTCCTAAGAACACCTTACAGGACCGTACGATCCTTTAAAACTCCATAATAAAGCTAATGAATTCCTCCGAGTCCTTTGAACATCGTACGACAACTTAGGACATCTTACGACTCTGTATGCCATATTAGCACCTTGAAAAGCATGTTAGTGTGATGTTGGACACCTTATAACTCCTATCAACACCTAACAACACCGTACGAAACATTAAAAATCCATAATAAACCTAATGAATTCGTACGAGTCCTTTGAACATCGTACGGCATCTTAGGACATCTTACGTCTCCTTATGACACATTAGCACCTCGAAAAGAACGTTAGTATACTGTAGGATGCCTTACAGCTCCTATGAACACCTTACATCACCGTACGAAACCTTAAAACTCCATAATACACCTAATGAATTCGTCCGAGTCCTTTAAACCTCGTATGACAAGTTTGGACATCTTAAGACTATGTATGCCATATTAGCACCAAGAAAAGCATGTTAGTATAACGTAGGACACCTTAAAACTCCAAACAACACCTTACAACACCGTACGAAACCTTAAAACACGTTACTAAACCTAATGATTTCGTCCAAGTCCTTTGAACGTCGTACGACAACTCAGGTGATGTTACGACTCAATATGCAATATTAGCAATATTAAAGGCAAGTTAGAATTACGGAGAACGCCTTACAACTCCTAAAAACACCTAACAACACCGTACGAAACATTAAAAATCCATAATAAACCTAATGAATTCGTACGAGTCCTTTGAACATCGTACGGCATCTTTGGACATCTTACGTCTCCTTATGACACATTAGCAACTCGAAAAGAACGTTAGTATAATGTAGGACGCCTTACAGCTCCTATGAACACCTTACATCACCGTACGAAACCTTAAAACTCCATAATACTCCTAATGAATTCGTCCGAGTCCTTTAAACCTCGTACGACAAGTTTGGACATCTTAAGACTTTGTATGCCATATTAGCACCAAGAAAAGCATGATAGTATAACGTAGGACACCTTAAAACTCCAAACAACACCTTACAACACCGTACGAAACCTTAAAACACGATACTAAACCTAATGAATTTGTCCAAGTCCTTTGAACGTCGTACGACAACTCAGGTGATGTTTCGGCTCAGTATGAAATATTAATAATATGAAAGGCAAGTTAGAATTACGTAGGATGCGTTACAACTCCTAAGAACACCTTACAGGACCGTACGATCCTTTAAAACTCCATAATAAAGCTAATGAATTCGTCCGAGTCCTTTGAACATCGTACGACAACTTAGGACATCTTACGACTCTGTATGCCATATTAGCACCTTGAAAAGCATGTTAGTGTGATGTTGGATACCTTACAACTCCTATCAACACCTAACAACACCGTACGAAACATTAAAAATCCATAATAAACCTAATGAATTCGTACGAGTCCTTTGAACATCGTACGGCATCTTAGGACATCTTAGGTCTCCTTATGACACATTAGCACCTCGAAAAGAAAGTTAGTATACTGTAGGAAGCCTTACAGCTCCTATGAACAAATTACATCACCGTACGAAACCTTAAAACTCCATAATACTCCTAATGAATTCGTCCGAGTCCTTTAAACCTCGTACGACAAGATTGGACATCTTAAGACTTTGTATGCCATATTAGCACCAAGAAAAGCATGATAGTATAACGTAGGACACCTTAAAACTCCAAACAACACCTTACAACACCGTACGAAACCTTAAAACACGATACTAAACCTAATGAATTTGTCCAAGTCCTTTGAACGTCGTACGACAACTCAGGTGATGTTTCGGCTCAGTATGAAATATTAATAATATGAAAGGCAAGTTAGAATTACGTAGGACGCGTTACAACTCCTAAGAACACCTTACAGGACCGTACGATCCTTTAAAACTCCATAATAAAGCTAATGAATTCGTCCGAGTCCTTTGAACATCGTACGACAACTTAGGACATCTTACGACTCTGTATGCCATATTAGCACCTTGAAAAGCATGTTAGTGTGATGTTGGACACCTTATAACTCCTATCAACACCTAACAACACCGTACGAAACATTAAAAATCCATAATAAACCTAATGAATTCGTACGAGTCCTTTGAACATCGTACGGCATCTTAGGACATCTTACGTCTCCTTATGACACATTAGCACCTCGAAAAGAACGTTAGTATACTGTAGGATGCCTTACAGCTCCTATGAACACCTTACATCACCGTACGAAACCTTAAAACTCCATAATACACCTAATGAATTCGTCCGAGTCCTTTAAACCTCGTATGACAAGTTTGGACATCTTAAGACTATGTATGCCATATTAGCACCAAGAAAAGCATGTTAGTATAACGTAGGACACCTTAAAACTCCAAACAACACCTTACAACACCGTACGAAACCTTAAAACACGTTACTAAACCTAATGATTTCGTCCAAGTCCTTTGAACGTCGTACGACAACTCAGGTGATGTTACGACTCAATATGCAAAATTAGCAATATTAAAGGCAAGTTAGAATTACGGAGAACGCCTTACAACTCCTAAAAACACCTAACAACACCGTACGAAACATTAAAAATCCATAATAAACCTAATGAATTCGTACGAGTCCTTTGAACATCGTACGGCATCTTTGGACATCTTACGTCTCCTTATGACACATTAGCAACTCGAAAAGAACGTTAGTATAATGTAGGACGCCTTACAGCTCCTATGAACACCTTACATCACCGTACGAAACCTTAAAACTCCATAATACTCCTAATGAATTCGTCCGAGTCCTTTAAACCTCGTACGACAAGTTTGGACATCTTAAGACTTTGTATGCCATATTAGCACCAAGAAAAGCATGATAGTATAACGTAGGACACCTTAAAACTCCAAACAACACCTTACAACACCGTACGAAACCTTAAAACACGATACTAAACCTAATGAATTTGTCCAAGTCCTTTGAACGTCGTACGACAACTCAGGTGATGTTTCGGCTCAGTATGAAATATTAATAATATGAAAGGCAAGTTAGAATTACGTAGGACGCGTTACAACTCCTAAGAACACCTTACAGGACCGTACGATCCTTTAAAACTCCATAATAAAGCTAATGAATTCGTCCGAGTCCTTTGAACATCGTACGACAACTTAGGACATCTTACGACTCTGTATGCCATATTAGCACCTTGAAAAGCATGTTAGTGTGATGTTGGACACCTTATAACTCCTATCAACACCTAACAACACCGTACGACGCATTAAAAATCCATAATAAACGTAATGAATTCGTACGAGTCCTTTGAACATCGTACGGCATCTTAGGACATCTTACGTCTCCTTATGACACATTAGCACCTCGAAAAGAACGTTAGTATACTGTAGGATGCCTTACAGCTCCTATGAACACCTTACATCACCGTACGAAACCTTAAAACTCCATAATACACCTAATGAATTCGTCCGAGTCCTTTAAACCTCGTATGACAAGTTTGGACATCTTAAGACTATGTATGCCATATTAGCACCAAGAAAAGCATGTTAGTATAACGTAGGACACCTTAAAACTCCAAACAACACCTTACAACACCGTACGAAACCTTAAAACACGTTACTAAACCTAATGATTTCGTCCAAGTCCTTTGAACGTCGTACGACAACTCAGGTGATGTTACGACTCAGTATGCAAAATTAGCAATATTAAAGGCAAGTTAGAATTACGGAGAACGCCTTACAACTCCTAAAAACACCTAACAACACCGTACGAAACATTAAAAATCCATAATAAACCTAATGAATTCGTACGAGTCCTTTGAACATCGTACGGCATCTTTGGACATCTTACGTCTCCTTATGACACATTAGCAACTCGAAAAGAACGTTAGTGTAATGTAGGACGCCTTACAGCTCCTATGAACACCTTACATCACCGTACGAAACCTTAAAACTCCATAATACTCCTAATGAATTCGTCCGAGTCCTTTAAACCTCGTACGACAAGTTTGGACATCTTAAGACTTTGTATGCCATATTAGCACCAAGAAAAGCATGATAGTATAACGTAGGACACCTTAAAACTCCAAACAACACCTTACAACACCGTACGAAACCTTAAAACACGATACTAAACCTAATGAATTCGTCCAAGTCCTTTGAACGTCGTACGACAACTCAGGTGATGTTTCGGCTCAGTATGAAATATTAACAATATGAAAGGCAAGTTAGAATTACGTAGGACGCGTCACAACTCCTAAGAACACCTTACAGGACCGTACGATCCTTTAAAACTCCATAATAAAGCTAATGAATTCGTCCGAGTCCTTTGAACATCGTACGACAACTTAGGACATCTTACGACTCTGTATGCCATATTAGCACCTTGAAAAGCATGTTAGTGTGATGTTGGACACCTTACAACTCCTAACAACACCTAACAACACCGTACGAAGCATTAAAAATCCATAATAAACGTAATGAATTCGTGCGAGTCCTTTGAACATCGTACGGCATCTTAGGACATCTTACGTCTCCTTATGACACATTAGCACCTCGAAAAGAACGTTAGTATAATGTAGGATGCCTTACAGCTCCTATGAACACCTTACATCACCGTACGAAACCTTAAAACTCCATAATACACCTAATGAATTCGTCCTAGTCCTTTAAACCTCGTACGACAAGTTTGGACATCTTAAGACTATGTATGCCAAATTAGCACCAAGAAAAGCATGTTAGTATAACGTAGGACACCTTAAAACTCCAAACAATACCTTACAACACCGTACGAAACCTTAAAACACGTTACTAAACCTAATGATTTCGTCCAAGTCCTTTGAACGTCGTACGACAACTCAGGTGATGTTACGACTCAGTATGCAATATTAGCAATATTAAAGGCAAGTTAGAATTACGGAGAACGCCTTACAACTCCTAAAAACACCTAACAACACCGTACGAAACATTAAAAATCAATAATAAACCTAATGAATTCGTACGAGTCCTTTGAACATCGTACGACATCTTTGGACATCTTACGTCTCCTTATGACACATTAGCAACTCGAAAAGAACGTTAGTGTAATGTAGGACGCCTTACAGCTCCTATGAACACCTTACATCACCGTACGAAACCTTAAAACTCCATAATACTCCTAATGAATTCGTCCGAGTCCTTTAAACCTCGTACGACAAGTTTGGACATCTTAAGACTTTGTATGCCATATTAGCACCAAGAAAAGCATGATAGTATAACGTAGGACACCTTAAAACTCCAAACAACACCTTACAACACCGTACGAAACCTTAAAACACGATACTAAACCTAATGAATTCGTCCAAGTCCTTTGAACGTCGTACGACAACTCAGGTGATGTTTCGGCTCAGTATGAAATATTAACAATATGAAAGGCAAGTTAGAATTACGTAGGACGCGTCACAACTCCTAAGAACACCTTACAGGACCGTACGATCCTTTAAAACTCCATAATAAAGCTAATGAATTCGTCCGAGTCCTTTGAACATCGTACGACAACTTAGGACATCTTACGACTCTGTATGCCATATTAGCACCTTGAAAAGCATGTTAGTGTGATGTTGGACACCTTACAACTCCTAACAACACCTAACAACACCGTACGAAACATTAAAAAACCATAATAAACCTAATGAATTCGTACGAGTCCTTTGAACATCGTACGACATCTTAGGACATCTTACGTCTCCTTATGACACATTAGCACCTCGAAAAGAACGTTAGTATAATATAGGATGCCTTACAGCTCCTATGAACACCTTACATCACCGTACGAAACCTTAAAACTCCATAATACACCTAATGAATTCGTCCTAGTCCTTTAAACCTCGTACGACTAGTTTGGACATCTTAAGACTTTGTATGCCATATTAGCACCAAGAAAAGCATGTTAGTATAACGTAGGACACCTTAAAACTCCAAACAACACCTTACAACATCGTACGAAACCTTAAATCACGATACTAAACCTAATTAATTCGTCCAAGTCCTTTAAACATCGTACGACAACTTAGGTGATGTTACGGCTCAGTATGCAATATTAGCAATGAGAAAGGCAAGTTAGAATTACGGAGAACGCCTTACAATTCCTAAAAACACCTAACAACACCGTACGAAACATTAAAAATCCATAATAAACCTAATGAATTCGTATGAGTCCTTTGAACATCGTACGGCATCTTTGGACATCTTACGTCTCCTTATGACACATTAGCAACTCGAAAAGAACGTTAGTATAATGTAGGACGCCTTACAGCTCCTATGAACACCTTACATCACCGTACGAAACCTTAAAACTCCATAATACTCCTAATGAATTCGTCCGAGTCCTTTAAACCTCGTACGACAAGTTTGGACATCTTAAGACTTTGTATGCCATATTAGCACCAAGAAAAGCATGATAGTATAACGTAGGACACCTTAAAACTCCAAACAACACCTTACAACACCGTACGAAACCTTAAAACACGATACTAAACCTAATGAATTTGTCCAAGTCCTTTGAACGTCGTACGACAACTCAGGTGATGTTTCGGCTCAGTATGAAATATTAATAATATGAAAGGCAAGTTAGAATTACGTAGGACGCGTCACAACTCCTAAGAACACCTTACAGGACCGTACGATCCTTTAAAACTCCATAATAAAGCTAATGAATTCGTCCGAGTCCTTTGAACATCGTACGACAACTTAGGACATCTTACGACTCTGTATGCCATATTAGCACCTTGAAAAGCATGTTAGTGTGATGTTGGACACCTTACAACTCCTAACAACACCTAACAACACCGTACGAAACATTAAAAAACCATAATAAACCTAATGAATTCGTACGAGTCCTTTGAACATCGTACGACATCTTAGGACATCTTACGTCTCCTTATGACACATTAGCACCTCGAAAAGAACGTTAGTATAATATAGGATGCCTTACAGCTCCTATGAACACCTTACATCACCGTACGAAACCTTAAAACTCCATAATACACCTAATGAATTCGTCCGAGTCCTTTAAACCTCGTACGACTAGTTTGGACATCTTAAGACTTTGTATGCCATATTAGCACCAAGAAAAGCATGTTAGTATAACGTAGGACACCTTAAAACTCCAAACAACACCTTACAACATCGTACGAAACCTTAAATCACGATACTAAACCTAATTAATTCGTCCAAGTCCTTTAAACATCGTACGACAACTTAGGTGATGTTTCGGCTCAGTATGAAATATTAACAATATGAAAGGCAAGTTAGAATTACGTAGGACGCGTCACAACTCCTAAGAACACCTTACAGGACCGTACGATCCTTTAAAACTCCATAATAAAGCTAATGAATTCGTATGAGTCCTTTGAACATCGTACGGCATCTTTGGACATCTTACGTCTCCTTATGACACATTAGCAACTCGAAAAGAACGTTAGTATAATGTAGGACGCCTTACAGCTCCTATGAACACCTTACATCACCGTACGAAACCTTAAAACTCCATAATACTCCTAATGAATTCGTCCGAGTCCTTTAAACCTCGTACGACAAGTTTGGACATCTTAAGACTTTGTATGCCATATTAGCACCAAGAAAAGCATGATAGTATAACGTAGGACACCTTAAAACTCCAAACAACACCTTACAACACCGTACGAAACCTTAAAACACGATACTAAACCTAATGAATTTGTCCAAGTCCTTTGAACGTCGTACGACAACTCAGGTGATGTTTCGGCTCAGTATGAAATATTAATAATATGAAAGGCAAGTTAGAATTACGTAGGATGCGTTACAACTCCTAAGAACACCTTACAGGACCGTACGATCCTTTAAAACTCCATAATAAAGCTAATGAATTCGTCCGAGTCCTTTGAACATCGTACGACAACTTAGGACATCTTACGACTCTGTATGCCATATTAGCACCTTGAAAAGCATGTTAGTGTGATGTTGGACACCTTACAACTCCTATCAACACCTAACAACACCGTACGAAACATTAAAAATCCATAATAAACCTAATGAATTCGTACGAGTCCTTTGAACATCGTACGGCATCTTAGGACATCTTAGGTCTCCTTATGACACACTAGCACCTCGAAAAGAACGTTAGTATACTGTAGGAAGCCTTACAGCTCCTATGAACAACTTACATCACCGTACGAAACCTTAAAACTCCATAATACTCCTAATGAATTCGTCCGAGTCCTTTAAACCTCGTACGACAAGATTGGACATCTTAAGACTTTGTATGCCATATTAGCACCAAGAAAAGCATGATAGTATAACGTAGGACACCTTAAAACTCCAAACAACACCTTACAACACCGTACGAAACCTTAAAACACGATACTAAACCTAATGAATTTGTCCAAGTCCTTTGAACGTCGTACGACAACTCAGGTGATGTTTCGGCTCAGTATGAAATATTAATAATATGAAAGGCAAGTTAGAATTACGTAGGACGCGTTACAAC
This sequence comes from Tagetes erecta, assembly GCA_030867185.1. Classification (NCBI taxonomy): domain Eukaryota; kingdom Viridiplantae; phylum Streptophyta; class Magnoliopsida; order Asterales; family Asteraceae; genus Tagetes; species Tagetes erecta. The sequence continues at coordinate 38,379,149 of CM061487.1, read as the reverse complement.
TCCTAAGAACACCTTACAGGACCGTACGATCCTTTAAAACTCCATAATAAAGCTAATGAATTCGTCCGAGTCCTTTGAACATCGTACGACAACTTAGGACATCTTACGACTCTGTATGCCATATTAGCACCTTGAAAAGCATGTTAGTGTGATGTTGGACACCTTACAACTCCTATCAACACCTAACAACACCGTACGAAACATTAAAAATCCATAATAAACCTAATGAATTCGTACGAGTCCTTTGAACATCGTACGGCATCTTAGGACATCTTACGTCTCCTTATGACACATTAGCACCTCGAAAAGAACGTTAGTATACTGTAGGATGCCTTACAGCTCCTATGAACACCTTAAATCACCGTACGAAACCTTAAAACTCCATAATACACCTAATGAATTCGTCCGAGTCCTTTAAACCTCGTATGACAAGTTTGGACATCTTAAGACTATGTATGCCATATTAGCACCAAGAAAAGCATGTTAGTATAACGTAGGACACCTTAAAACTCCAAACAACACCTTACAACACCGTACGAAACCTTAAAACACGTTACTAAACCTAATGATTTCGTCCAAGTCCTTTGAACGTCGTACGACAACTCAGGTGATGTTACGACTCAATATGCAATATTAGCAATATTAAAGGCAAGTTAGAATTACGGAGAACGCCTTACAACTCCTAAAAACACCTAACAACACCGTACGAAACATTAAAAATCCATAATAAACCTAATGAATTCGTACGAGTCCTTTGAACATCGTACGGCATCTTTGGACATCTTACGTCTCCTTATGACACATTAGCAACTCGAAAAGAACGTTAGTATAATGTAGGACGCCTTACAGCTCCTATGAACACCTTACATCACCGTACGAAACCTTAAAACTCCATAATACTCCTAATGAATTCGTCCGAGTCCTTTAAACCTCGTACGACAAGTTTGGACATCTTAAGACTTTGTATGCCATATTAGCACCAAGAAAAGCATGATAGTATAACGTAGGACACCTTAAAACTCCAAACAACACCTTACAACACCGTACGAAACCTTAAAACACGATACTAAACCTAATGAATTTGTCCAAGTCCTTTGAACGTCGTACGACAACTCAGGTGATGTTTCCGCTCAGTATGAAATATTAATAATATGAAAGGCAAGTTAGAATTACGTAGGATGCTTTACAACTCCTAAGAACACCTTACAGGACCGTACGATCCTTTAAAACTCCATAATAAAGCTAATGAATTCGTCCGAGTCCTTTGAACATCGTACGACAACTTAGGACATCTTACGACTCTGTATGCCATATTAGCACCTTGAAAAGCATGTTAGTGTGATGTTGGACACCTTACAACTCCTATCAACACCTAACAACACCGTACGAAACATTAAAAATCCATAATAAACCTAATGAATTCGTACGAGTCCTTTGAACATCGTACGGCATCTTAGGACATCTTACGTCTCCTTATGACACATTAGCACCTCGAAAAGAACGTTAGTATACTGTAGGAAGCCTTACAGCTCCTATGAACACCTTACATCACCGTACGAAACCTTAAAACTCCATAATACTCCTAATGAATTCGTCCGAGTCCTTTAAACCTCGTATGACAAGATTGGACATCTTAAGACTTTGTATGCCATATTAGCACCAAGAAAAGCATGATAGTATAACGTAGGACACCTTAAAACTCCAAACAACACCTTACAACACCGTACGAAACCTTAAAACACGATACTAAACCTAATGAATTTCTCCAAGTCCTTTGAACGTCGTACGACAACTCAGGTGATGTTTCGGCTCAGTATGAAATATTAATAATATGAAAGGCAAGTTAGAATTACGTAGGACGCGTTACAACTCCTAAGAACACCTTACAGGACCGTACGATCCTTTAAAACTCCATAATAAAGCTAATGAATTCGTCCGAGTCCTTTGAACATCGTACGACAACTTAGGACATCTTACGACTCTGTATGCCATATTAGCACCTTGAAAAGCATGTTAGTGTGATGTTGGACACCTTACAACTCCTACCAACACCTAACAACACCGTACGAAACATTAAAAATCCATAATAAACCTAATGAATTCGTACGAGTCCTTTGAACATCGTACGGCATCTTAGGACATCTTACGTCTCCTTATGACACATTAGCACCTCGAAAAGAACGTTAGTATACTGTAGGATGCCTTACAGCTCCTATGAACACCTTACATCACCGTACGAAACCTTAAAACTCCATAATACACCTAATGAATTCGTCCGAGTCCTTTAAACCTCGTATGACAAGTTTGGACATCTTAAGACTATGTATGCCATATTAGCACCAAGAAAAGCATGTTAGTATAACGTAGGACACCTTAAAACTCCAAACAACACCTTACAACACCGTACGAAACCTTAAAACACGATACTAAACCTAATGAATTTCTCCAAGTCCTTTGAACGTCGTACGACAACTCAGGTGATGTTACGACTCAATATGCAATATTAGCAATATTAAAGGCAAGTTAGAATTACGGAGAACGCCTTACAACTCCTAAAAACACCTAACAACACCGTACGAAACATTAAAAATCCATAATAAACCTAATGAATTCGTACGAGTCCTTTGAACATCGTACGGCATCTTTGGACATCTTACGTCTCCTTATGACACATTAGCAACTCGAAAAGAACGTTAGTATAATGTAGGACGCCTTACAGCTCCTATGAACACCTTACATCACCGTACGAAACCTTAAAACTCCATAATACTCCTAATGAATTCGTCCGACTCCTTTAAACCTCGTACGACAAGATTGGACATCTTAAGACTTTGTATGCCATATTAGCACCAAGAAAAGCATGATAGTATAACGTAGGACACCTTAAAACTCCAAACAACACCTTACAACACCGTACGAAACCTTAAAACACGATACTAAACCTAATGAATTTCTCCAAGTCCTTTGAACGTCGAACGACAACTCAGGTGATGTTTCGGCTCAGTATGAAATATTAATAATATGAAAGGCAAGTTAGAATTACGTAGGACGCGTTACAACTCCTAAGAACACCTTACAGGACCGTACGATCCTTTAAAACTCCATAATAAAGCTAATGAATTCGTCCGAGTCCTTTGAACATCGTACGACAACTTAGGACATCTTACGACTCTGTATGCCATATTAGCACCTTGAAAAGCATGTTAGTGTGATGTTGGACACCTTACAACTCCTACCAACACCTAACAACACCGTACGAAACATTAAAAATCCATAATAAACCTAATGAATTCGTACGAGTCCTTTGAACATCGTACGGCATCTTAGGACATCTTACGTCTCCTTATGACACATTAGCACCTCGAAAAGAACGTTAGTATACTGTAGGATGCCTTACAGCTCCTATGAACACCTTACATCACCGTACGAAACCTTAAAACTCCATAATACACCTAATGAATTTGTCCGAGTCTTTAAACCTCGTATGACAAGTTTGGACATCTTAAGACTATGTATGCCATATTAGCACCAAGAAAAGCATGTTAGTATAACGTAGGACACCTTAAAACTCCAAACAACACCTTACAACACCGTACGAAACCTTAAAACACGTTACTAAACCTAATGTTTTCGTCCAAGTCCTTTGAACGTCGTACGACAACTCAGGTGATGTTACGACTCAATATGCAATATTAGCAATATTAAAGGCAAGTTAGAATTACGGAGAACGCCTTACAACTCCTAAAAACACCTAACAACACCGTACGAAACATTAAAAATCCATAATAAACCTAATGAATTCGTACGAGTCCTTTGAACATCGTACGGCATCTTTGGACATCTTACGTCTCCTTATGACACATTAGCAACTCGAAAAGAACGTTAGTATAATGTAGGACGCCTTACAGCTCCTATGAACACCTTACATCACCGTACGAAACCTTAAAACTCCATAATACTCCTAATGAATTCGTCCGACTCCTTTAAACCTCGTACGACAAGATTGGACATCTTAAGACTTTGTATGCCATATTAGCACCAAGAAAAGCATGATAGTATAACGTAGGACACCTTAAAACTCCAAACAACACCTTACAACACCGTACGAAACCTTAAAACACGATACTAAACCTAATGAATTTCTCCAAGTCCTTTGAACGTCGAACGACAACTCAGGTGATGTTTCGGCTCAGTATGAAATATTAATAATATGAAAGGCAAGTTAGAATTACGTAGGACGCGTTACAACTCCTAAGAACACCTTACAGGACCGTACGATCCTTTAAAACTCCATAATAAAGCTAATGAATTCGTCCGAGTCCTTTGAACATCGTACGACAACTTAGGACATCTTACGACTCTGTATGCCATATTAGCACCTTGAAAAGCATGTTAGTGTGATGTTGGACACCTTACAACTCCTACCAACACCTAACAACACCGTACGAAACATTAAAAATCCATAATAAACCTAATGAATTCGTACGAGTCCTTTGAACATCGTACGGCATCTTAGGACATCTTACGTCTCCTTATGACACATTAGCACCTCGAAAAGAACGTTAGTATACTGTAGGATGCCTTACAGCTCCTATGAACACCTTACATCACCGTACGAAACCTTAAAACTCCATAATACACCTAATGAATTCGTCCGAGTCCTTTAAACCTCGTATGACAAGTTTGGACATCTTAAGACTATGTATGCCATATTAGCACCAAGAAAAGCATGTTAGTATAACGTAGGACACCTTAAAACTCCAAACAACACCTTACAACACCGTACGAAACCTTAAAACACGTTACTAAACCTAATGATTTCGTCCAAGTCCTTTGAACGTCGTACGACAACTCAGGTGATGTTACGACTCAATATGCAATATTAGCAATATTAAAGGCAAGTTAGAATTACGGAGAACGCCTTACAACTCCTAAAAACACCTAACAACACCGTACGAAACATTAAAAATCCATAATAAACCTAATGAATTCGTACGAGTCCTTTGAACATCGTACGGCATCTTTGGACATCTTACGTCTCCTTATGACACATTAGCACCTCGAAAAGAACGTTAGTATACTGTAGGATGCCTTACAGCTCCTATGAACACCTTACATCACCGTACGAAACCTTAAAACTCCATAATACACCTAATGAATTCGTCCGAGTCCTTTAAACCTCGTATGACAAGTTTGGACATCTTAAGACTATGTATGCCATATTAGCACCAAGAAAAGCATGTTAGTATAACGTAGGACACCTTAAAACTCCAAACAACACCTTACAACACCGTACGAAACCTTAAAACACGTTACTAAACCTAATGATTTCGTCCAAGTCCTTTGAACGTTGTACGACAACTCAGGTGATGTTACGACTCAATATGCAATATTAGCAATATTAAAGGCAAGTTAGAATTACGGAGAACGCCTTACAACTCCTAAAAACACCTAACAACACCGTACGAAACATTAAAAATCCATAATAAACCTAATGAATTCGTACGAGTCCTTTGAACATCGTACGGCATCTTTGGAGATCTTACGTCTCCTTATGACACATTAGCAACTCGAAAAGAACGTTAGTATAATGTAGGACGCCTTACAGCTCCTATGAACACCTTACATCACCGTACGAAACCTTAAAACTCCATAATACTCCTAATGAATTCGTCCGAGTCCTTTAAACCTCGTACGACAAGTTTGGACATCTTAAGACTTTGTATGCCATATTAGCACCAAGAAAAGCATGATAGTATAACGTAGGACACCTTAAAACTCCAAACAACATCTTACAACACCGTACGAAACCTTAAAACACGATACGAAACCTAATGAATTTGTCCAAGTCCTTTGAACGTCGTACGACAACTCAGGTGATGTTTCGGCTCAGTATGCAATATTAGCAATATTAAAGGCAAGTTAGAATTACGGAGAACGCCTTACAACTCCTAAAAACACCTAACAACACCGTACGAAACATTAAAAATCCATAATAAACCTAATGAATTCGTACGAGTCCTTTGAACATCGTACGGCATCTTTGGAGATCTTACGTCTCCTTATGACACATTAGCAACTCGAAAAGAACGTTAGTATAATGTAGGACGCCTTACAGCTCCTATGAACACATTACATCGCCGTACGAAACCTTAAAACTCCATAATACTCCTAATGAATTCGTCCGAGTCCTTTAAACCTCGTACGACAAGTTTGGACATCTTAAGACTTTGTATGCCATATTAGCACCAAGAAAAGCATGATAGTATAACGTAGGACACCTTAAAACTCCAAACAACACCTTACAACACCGTACGAAACCTTAAAACACGATACCAAACCTAATGAATTTGTCCAAGTCCTTTGAACGTCGTACGACAACTCAGGTGATGTTTCGGCTCAGTATGAAATATTAATAATATGAAAGCAAGTTAGAATTACGTAGGACGCGTTACAACTCCTAAGAACACCTTACAGGACCGTACGATCCTTTAAAACTCCATAATAAAGCTAATGAATTCGTCCGAGTCCTTTGAACATCGTACGACAACTTAGGACATCTTACGACTCTGTATGCCATATTAGCACCTTGAAAAGCATGTTAGTGTGATGTTGGACACCTTACAACTCCTATCAACACCTAACAACACCGTACGAAACATTAAAAATACATAATAAACCTAATGAATTCGTACGAGTCCTTTGAACATCGTACGGCATCTTTGGACATCTTACGTCTCCTTATGACACATTAGCAACTCGAAAAGAACGTTAGTATAATGTAGGACGCCTTACAGCTCCTATGAACACCTTACATCGCCGTACGAAACCTAAAAACTCCATAATACTCCTAATGAATTTGTCCGAGTCCTTTAAACCTCGTATGACAAGTTTGGACATCTTAAGACTATGTATGCCATATTAGCACCAAGAAAAGCATGTTAGTATAACGTAGGACACCTTAAAACTCCAAACAACACCTTACAACACCGTACGAAACCTTAAAACACGTTACTAAACCTAATGTTTTCGTCCAAGTCCTTTGAACGTCGTACGACAACTCAGGTGATGTTACGACTCAATATGCAATATTAGCAATATTAAAGGCAAGTTAGAATTACGGAGAACGCCTTACAACTCCTAAAAACACCTAACAACACCGTACGAAACATTAAAAATCCATAATAAACCTAATGAATTCGTACGAGTCCTTTGAACATCGTACGGCATCTTTGGACATCTTACGTCTCCTTATGACACATTAGCAACTCGAAAAGAACGTTAGTATAATGTAGGACGCCTTACAGCTCCTATGAACACCTTACATCACCGTACGAAACCTTAAAACTCCATAATACTCCTAATGAATTCGTCCGACTCCTTTAAACCTCGTACGACAAGATTGGACATCTTAAGACTTTGTATGCCATATTAGCACCAAGAAAAGCATGATAGTATAACGTAGGACACCTTAAAACTCCAAACAACACCTTACAACACCGTACGAAACCTTAAAACACGATACTAAACCTAATGAATTTCTCCAAGTCCTTTGAACGTCGAACGACAACTCAGGTGATGTTTCGGCTCAGTATGAAATATTAATAATATGAAAGGCAAGTTAGAATTACGTAGGACGCGTTACAACTCCTAAGAACACCTTACAGGACCGTACGATCCTTTAAAACTCCATAATAAAGCTAATGAATTCGTCCGAGTCCTTTGAACATCGTACGACAACTTAGGACATCTTACGACTCTGTATGCCATATTAGCACCTTGAAAAGCATGTTAGTGTGATGTTGGACACCTTACAACTCCTACCAACACCTAACAACACCGTACGAAACATTAAAAATCCATAATAAACCTAATGAATTCGTACGAGTCCTTTGAACATCGTACGGCATCTTAGGACATCTTACGTCTCCTTATGACACATTAGCACCTCGAAAAGAACGTTAGTATACTGTAGGATGCCTTACAGCTCCTATGAACACCTTACATCACCGTACGAAACCTTAAAACTCCATAATACACCTAATGAATTCGTCCGAGTCCTTTAAACCTCGTATGACAAGTTTGGACATCTTAAGACTATGTATGCCATATTAGCACCAAGAAAAGCATGTTAGTATAACGTAGGACACCTTAAAACTCCAAACAACACCTTACAACACCGTACGAAACCTTAAAACACGTTACTAAACCTAATGATTTCGTCCAAGTCCTTTGAACGTCGTACGACAACTCAGGTGATGTTACGACTCAATATGCAATATTAGCAATATTAAAGGCAAGTTAGAATTACGGAGAACGCCTTACAACTCCTAAAAACACCTAACAACACCGTACGAAACATTAAAAATCCATAATAAACCTAATGAATTCGTACGAGTCCTTTGAACATCGTACGGCATCTTTGGACATCTTACGTCTCCTTATGACACATTAGCACCTCGAAAAGAACGTTAGTATACTGTAGGATGCCTTACAGCTCCTATGAACACCTTACATCACCGTACGAAACCTTAAAACTCCATAATACACCTAATGAATTCGTCCGAGTCCTTTAAACCTCGTATGACAAGTTTGGACATCTTAAGACTATGTATGCCATATTAGCACCAAGAAAAGCATGTTAGTATAACGTAGGACACCTTAAAACTCCAAACAACACCTTACAACACCGTACGAAACCTTAAAACACGTTACTAAACCTAATGATTTCGTCCAAGTCCTTTGAACGTCGTACGACAACTCAGGTGATGTTACGACTCAATATGCAATATTAGCAATATTAAAGGCAAGTTAGAATTACGGAGAACGCCTTACAACTCCTAAAAACACCTAACAACACCGTACGAAACATTAAAAATCCATAATAAACCTAATGAATTCGTACGAGTCCTTTGAACATCGTACGGCATCTTTGGAGATCTTACGTCTCCTTATGACACATTAGCAACTCGAAAAGAACGTTAGTATAATGTAGGACGCCTTACAGCTCCTATGAACACCTTACATCACCGTACGAAACCTTAAAACTCCATAATACTCCTAATGAATTCGTCCGACTCCTTTAAACCTCGTACGACAAGATTGGACATCTTAAGACTTTGTATGCCATATTAGCACCAAGAAAAGCATGATAGTATAATGTAGGACACCTTAAAACTCCAAACAACACCTTACAACACCGTACGAAACCTTAAAACACGATACTAAACCTAATGAATTTCTCCAAGTCCTTTGAACGTCGAACGACAACTCAGGTGATGTTTCGGCTCAGTATGAAATATTAATAATATGAAAGGCAAGTTAGAATTACGTAGGACGCGTTACAACTCCTAAGAACACCTTACAGGACCGTACGATCCTTTAAAACTCCATAATAAAGCTAATGAATTCGTCCGAGTCCTTTGAACATCGTACGACAACTTAGGACATCTTACGACTCTGTATGCCATATTAGCACCTTGAAAAGCATGTTAGTGTGATGTTGGACACCTTACAACTCCTACCAACACCTAACAACACCGTACGAAACATTAAAAATCCATAATAAACCTAATGAATTCGTACGAGTCCTTTGAACATCGTACGGCATCTTAGGACATCTTACGTCTCCTTATGACACATTAGCACCTCGAAAAGAACGTTAGTATACTGTAGGATGCCTTACAGCTCCTATGAACACCTTACATCACCGTACGAAACCTTAAAACTCCATAATACACCTAATGAATTCGTCCGAGTCCTTTAAACCTCGTATGACAAGTTTGGACATCTTAAGACTATGTATGCCATATTAGCACCAAGAAAAGCATGTTAGTATAACGTAGGACACCTTAAAACTCCAAACAACACCTTACAACACCGTACGAAACCTTAAAACACGTTACTAAACCTAATGATTTCGTCCAAGTCCTTTGAACGTCGTACGACAACTCAGGTGATGTTACGACTCAATATGCAATATTAGCAATATTAAAGGCAAGTTAGAATTACGGAGAACGCCTTACAACTCCTAAAAACACCTAACAACACCGTACGAAACATTAAAAATCCATAATAAACCTAATGAATTCGTACGAGTCCTTTGAACATCGTACGGCATCTTTGGACATCTTACGTCTCCTTATGACACATTAGCACCTCGAAAAGAACGTTAGTATACTGTAGGATGCCTTACAGCTCCTATGAACACCTTACATCACCGTACGAAACCTTAAAACTCCATAATACACCTAATGAATTCGTCCGAGTCCTTTAAACCTCGTATGACAAGTTTGGACATCTTAAGACTATGTATGCCATATTAGCACCAAGAAAAGCATGTTAGTATAACGTAGGACACCTTAAAACTCCAAACAACACCTTACAACACCGTACGAAACCTTAAAACACGTTACTAAACCTAATGATTTCGTCCAAGTCCTTTGAACGTCGTACGACAACTCAGGTGATGTTACGACTCAATATGCAATATTAGCAATATTAAAGGCAAGTTAGAATTACGGAGAACGCCTTACAACTCCTAAAAACACCTAACAACACCGTACGAAACATTAAAAATCCATAATAAACCTAATGAATTCGTACGAGTCCTTTGAACATCGTACGGCATCTTTGGAGATCTTACGTCTCCTTATGACACATTAGCAACTCGAAAAGAACGTTAGTATAATGTAGGACGCCTTACAGCTCCTATGAACACCTTACATCACCGTACGAAACCTTAAAACTCCATAATACTCCTAATGAATTCGTCCGAGTCCTTTAAACCTCGTACGACAAGTTTGGACATCTTAAGACTTTGTATGCCATATTAGCACCAAGAAAAGCATGATAGTATAACGTAGGACACCTTAAAACTCCAAACAACATCTTACAACACCGTACGAAACCTTAAAACACGATACGAAACCTAATGAATTTGTCCAAGTCCTTTGAACGTCGTACGACAACTCAGGTGATGTTTCGGCTCAGTATGCAATATTAGCAATATTAAAGGCAAGTTAGAATTACGGAGAACGCCTTACAACTCCTAAAAACACCTAACAACACCGTACGAAACATTAAAAATCCATAATAAACCTAATGAATTCGTACGAGTCCTTTGAACATCGTACGGCATCTTTGGAGATCTTACGTCTCCTTATGACACATTAGCAACTCGAAAAGAACGTTAGTATAATGTAGGACGCCTTACAGCTCCTATGAACACATTACATCGCCGTACGAAACCTTAAAACTCCATAATACTCCTAATGAATTCGTCCGAGTCCTTTAAACCTCGTACGACAAGTTTGGACATCTTAAGACTTTGTATGCCATATTAGCACCAAGAAAAGCATGATAGTATAACGTAGGACACCTTAAAACTCCAAACAACACCTTACAACACCGTACGAAACCTTAAAACACGATACCAAACCTAATGAATTTGTCCAAGTCCTTTGAACGTCGTACGACAACTCAGGTGATGTTTCGGCTCAGTATGAAATATTAATAATATGAAAGCAAGTTAGAATTACGTAGGACGCATTACAACTCCTAAGAACACCTTACAGGACCATACGATCCTTTAAAACTCCATAATAAAGCTAATGAATTCGTCCGAGTCCTTTGAACATCGTACGACAACTTAGGACATCTTACGACTCTGTATGCCATATTAGCACCTTGAAAAGCATGTTAGTGTGATGTTGGACACCTTACAACTCCTATCAACACCTAACAACACCGTACGAAACATTAAAAATCCATAATAAACCTAATGAATTCGTACGAGTCCTTTGAACATCGTACGGCATCTTTGGACATCTTACGTCTCCTTATGACACATTAGCAACTCGAAAAGAACGTTAGTATAATGTAGGACGCCTTACAGCTCCTATGAACACCTTACATCGCCGTACGAAACCTAAAAACTCCATAATACTCCTAATGAATTCGTCCGAGTCCTTTAAACCTCGTACGACAAGTTTGGACATCTTAAGACTTTGTATGCCATATTAGCACCAAGAAAAGCATGATAGTATAACGTAGGACACCTTAAAACTCCAAACAACACCTTACAACACCGTACGAAACCTTAAAACACGATACCAAACCTAATGAATTTGTCCAAGTCCTTTGAACGTCGTACGACAACTCAGGTGATGTTTCGGCTCAGTATGAAATATTAATAATATGAAAGGCAAGTTAGAATTACGTAGGACGCGTTACAACTCCTAAGAACACCTTACAGGACCGTACGATCCTTTAAAACTCCATAATAAAGCTAATGAATTCGTCCGAGTCCTTTGAACATCGTACGACAACTTAGGACATCTTACGACTCTGTATGCCATATTAGCACCTTGAAAAGCATGTTAGTGTGATGTTGGACAGCTTACAACTCCTAACAACACCTAACAACACCGTAAGAAACATTAAAAATCCATAATAAACCTAATGAATTCGTACGAGTCCTTTGAACATCGTACGGCATCTTAGGACATCTTACGTCTCCTTATGACACATTAGCACCTCGAAAAGAACGTTAGTATAATGTAGGATGCCTTACAGCTCCTATGAACACCTTACATCACCGTACGAAACCATAAAACTCCATAATACACCTAATGAATTCGTCCGAGTCCTTTAAACCTCGTATGACAAGTTTGGACATCTTAAGACTATGTATGCCATATTAGCACCAAGAAAAGCATGTTAGTATAACGTAGGACACCTTAAAACTCCAAACAACACCTTACAACACCGTACGAAACCTTAAAACACGTTACTAAACCTAATGATTTCGTCCAAGTCCTTTGAACGTCGTACGACAACTCAGGTGATGTTACGACTCAATATGCAATATTAGCAATATTAAAGGCAAGTTAGAATTACGGAGAACGCCTTACAACTCCTAAAAACACCTAACAACACCGTACGAAACATTAAAAATCCATAATAAACCTAATGAATTCGTACGAGTCCTTTGAACATCGTACGGCATCTTTGGAGATCTTACGTCTCCTTATGACACATTAGCAACTCGAAAAGAACGTTAGTATAATGTAGGACGCCTTACAGCTCCTATGAACACCTTACATCACCGTACGAAACCTTAAAACTCCATAATACTCCTAATGAATTCGTCCGAGTCCTTTAAACCTCGTACGACAAGTTTGGACATCTTAAGACTTTGTATGCCATATTAGCACCAAGAAAAGCATGATAGTATAACGTAGGACACCTTAAAACTCCAAACAACATCTTACAACACCGTACGAAACCTTAAAACACGATACGAAACCTAATGAATTTGTCCAAGTCCTTTGAACGTCGTACGACAACTCAGGTGATGTTTCGGCTCAGTATGCAATATTAGCAATATTAAAGGCAAGTTAGAATTACGGAGAACGCCTTACAACTCCTAAAAACACCTAACAACACCGTACGAAACATTAAAAATCCATAATAAACCTAATGAATTCGTACGAGTCCTTTGAACATCGTACGGCATCTTTGGAGATCTTACGTCTCCTTATGACACATTAGCAACTCGAAAAGAACGTTAGTATAATGTAGGACGCCTTACAGTTCCTATGAACACATTACATCGCCGTACGAAACCTTAAAACTCCATAATACTCCTAATGAATTCGTCCGAGTCCTTTAAACCTCGTACGACAAGTTTGGACATCTTAAGACTTTGTATGCCATATTAGCACCAAGAAAAGCATGATAGTATAACGTAGGACACCTTAAAACTCCAAACAACACCTTACAACACCGTACGAAACCTTAAAACACGATACCAAACCTAATGAATTTGTCCAAGTCCTTTGAACGTCGTACGACAACTCAGGTGATGTTTCGGCTCAGTATGAAATATTAATAATATGAAAGCAAGTTAGAATTACGTAGGACGCGTTACAACTCCTAAGAACACCTTACAGGACCGTACGATCCTTTAAAACTCCATAATAAAGCTAATGAATTCGTCCGAGTCCTTTGAACATCGTACGACAACTTAGGACATCTTACGACTCTGTATGCCATATTAGCACCTTGAAAAGCATGTTAGTGTGATGTTGGACACCTTACAACTCCTATCAACACCTAACAACACCGTACGAAACATTAAAAATCCATAATAAACCTAATGAATTCGTACGAGTCCTTTGAACATCGTACGGCATCTTTGGACATCTTACGTCTCCTTATGACACATTAGCAACTCGAAAAGAACGTTAGTATAATGTAGGACGCCTTACAGCTCCTATGAACACCTTACATCGCCGTACGAAACCTAAAAACTCCATAATACTCCTAATGAATTCGTCCGAGTCCTTTAAACCTCGTACGACAAGTTTGGACATCTTAAGACTTTGTATGCCATATTAGCACCAAGAAAAGCATGATAGTATAACGTAGGACACCTTAAAACTCCAAACAACACCTTACAACACCGTACGAAACCTTAAAACACGATACCAAACCTAATGAATTTGTCCAAGTCCTTTGAACGTCGTACGACAACTCAGGTGATGTTTCGGCTCAGTATGAAATATTAATAATATGAAAGGCAAGTTAGAATTACGTAGGACGCGTTACAACTCCTAAGAACACCTTACAGGACCGTACGATCCTTTAAAACTCCATAATAAAGCTAATGAATTCGTCCGAGTCCTTTGAACATCGTACGACAACTTAGGACATCTTACGACTCTGTATGCCATATTAGCACCTTGAAAAGCATGTTAGTGTGATGTTGGACACCTTACAACTCCTAACAACACCTAACAACACCGTAAGAAACATTAAAAATCCATAATAAACCTAATGAATTCGTACGAGTCCTTTGAACATCGTACGGCATCTTAGGACATCTTACGTCTCCTTATGACACATTAGCACCTCGAAAAGAACGTTAGTATAATGTAGGATGCCTTACAGCTCCTATGAACACCTTACATCACCGTACGAAACCATAAAACTCCATAATACACCTAATGAATTCGTCCGAGTCCTTTAAACCTCGTACGACAAGTTTGGACATCTTAAGACTATGTATGCCATATTAGCACCAAGAAAAGCATGTTAGTATAACGTAGGACACCTTAAAACTCCAAACAACACCTTACAACACCGTACGAAACCTTAAAACACGTTACTAAACCTAATGATTTCGTCCAAGTCCTTTGAACGTCGTACGACAACTCAGGTGATGTTACGACTCAATATGCAATATTAGCAATATTAAAGGCAAGTTAGAATTACGGAGAACGCCTTACAACTCCTAAAAACACCTAACAACACCGTACGAAACATTAAAAATCCATAATAAACCTAATAAATTCGTACGAGTCCTTTGAACATCGTACGGCATCTTTGGACATCTTACGTCTCCTTATGACACATTAGCAACTCGAAAAGAACGTTAGTATAATGTAGGACGCCTTACAGCTCCTATGAACACCTTACATCACCGTACGAAACCTTAAAACTCCATAATACTCCTAATGAATTCGTCCGAGTCCTTTAAACCTCGTACGACAAGTTTGGACATCTTAAGACTATGTATGCCATATTAGCACCAAGAAAAGCATGTTAGTATAACGTAGGACACCTTAAAACTCCAAACAACACCTTACAACACCGTACGAAACCTTAAAACACGTTACTAAACCTAATGATTTCGTCCAAGTCCTTTGAACGTCGTACGACAACTCAGGTGATGTTACGACTCAATATGCAATATTAGCAATATTAAAGGCAAGTTAGAATTACGGAGAACGCCTTACAACTCCTAAAAACACCTAACAACACCGTACGAAACATTAAAAATCCATAATAAACCTAATAAATTCGTACGAGTCCTTTGAACATCGTACGGCATCTTTGGACATCTTACGTCTCCTTATGACACATTAGCAACTCGAAAAGAACGTTAGTATAATGTAGGACGCCTTACAGCTCCTATGAACACCTTACATCGCCGTACGAAACCTAAAAACTCCATAATACTCCTAATGAATTCGTCCGAGTCCTTTAAACCTCGTACGACAAGTTTGGACATCTTAAGACTTTGTATGCCATATTAGCACCAAGAAAAGCATGATAGTATAACGTAGGACACCTTAAAACTCCAAACAACACCTTACAACACCGTACGAAACCTTAAAACACGATACCAAACCTAATGAATTTGTCCAAGTCCTTTGAACGTCGTACGACAACTCAGGTGATGTTTCGGCTCAGTATGAAATATTAATAATATGAAAGGCAAGTTAGAATTACGTAGGACGCGTTACAACTCCTAAGAACACCTTACAGGACCGTACGATCCTTTAAAAGTCCATAATAAAGCTAATGAATTCGTCCGAGTCCTTTGAACATCGTACGACAACTTAGGACATCTTACGACTCTGTATGCCATATTAGCACCTTGAAAAGCATGTTAGTGTGATGTTGGACACCTTACAACTCCTAACAACACCTAACAACACCGTAAGAAACATTAAAAATCCATAATAAACCTAATGAATTCGTACGAGTCCTTTGAACATCGTACGGCATCTTAGGACATCTTACGTCTCCTTATGACACATTAGCACCTCGAAAAGAACGTTAGTATAATGTAGGATGCCTTACAGCTCCTATGAACACCTTACATCACCGTACGAAACCATAAAACTCCATAATACACCTAATGAATTCGTCCGAGTCCTTTAAACCTCGTATGACAAGTTTGGACATCTTAAGACTATGTATGCAATATTAGCACCAAGAAAAGCATGTTAGTATAACGTAGGACACCTTAAAACTCCAAACAACACCTTACAACACCGTACGAAACCTTAAAACACGTTACTAAACCTAATGATTTCGTCCAAGTCCTTTGAACGTCGTACGACAACTCAGGTGATGTTACGACTCAATATGCAATATTAGCAATATTAAAGGCAAGTTAGAATTACGGAGAACGCCTTACAACTCCTAAAAACACCTAACAACACCGTACGAAACATTAAAAATCCATAATAAACCTAATGAATTCGTACGAGTCCTTTGAACATCGTACGGCATCTTTGGAGATCTTACGTCTCCTTATGACACATTAGCAACTCGAAAAGAACGTTAGTATAATGTAGGACGCCTTACAGCTCCTATGAACACCTTACATCACCGTACGAAACCTTAAAACTCCATAATACTCCTAATGAATTCGTCCGAGTCCTTTAAACCTCGTACGACAAGTTTGGACATCTTAAGACTTTGTATGCCATATTAGCACCAAGAAAAGCATGATAGTATAACGTAGGACACCTTAAAACTCCAAACAACATCTTACAACACCGTACGAAACCTTAAAACACGATACGAAACCTAATGAATTTGTCCAAGTCCTTTGAACGTCGTACGACAACTCAGGTGATGTTTCGGCTCAGTATGCAATATTAGCAATATTAAAGGCAAGTTAGAATTACGGAGAACGCCTTACAACTCCTAAAAACACCTAACAACACCGTACGAAACATTAAAAATCCATAATAAACCTAATGAATTCGTACGAGTCCTTTGAACATCGTACGGCATCTTTGGAGATCTTACGTCTCCTTATGACACATTAGCAACTCGAAAAGAACGTTAGTATAATGTAGGACGCCTTACAGCTCCTATGAACACATTACATCGCCGTACGAAACCTTAAAACTCCATAATACTCCTAATGAATTCGTCCGAGTCCTTTAAACCTCGTACGACAAGTTTGGACATCTTAAGACTTTGTATGCCATATTAGCACCAAGAAAAGCATGATAGTATAACGTAGGACACCTTAAAACTCCAAACAACACCTTACAACACCGTACGAAACCTTAAAACACGATACCAAACCTAATGAATTTGTCCAAGTCCTTTGAACGTCGTACGACAACTCAGGTGATGTTTCGGCTCAGTATGAAATATTAATAATATGAAAGCAAGTTAGAATTACGTAGGACGCGTTACAACTCCTAAGAACACCTTACAGGACCGTACGATCCTTTAAAACTCCATAATAAAGCTAATGAATTCGTCCGAGTCCTTTGAACATCGTACGACAACTTAGGACATCTTACGACTCTGTATGCCATATTAGCACCTTGAAAAGCATGTTAGTGTGATGTTGGACACCTTACAACTCCTATCAACACCTAACAACACCGTACGAAACATTAAAAATCCATAATAAACCTAATGAATTCGTACGAGTCCTTTGAACATCGTACGGCATCTTTGGACATCTTACGTCTCCTTATGACACATTAGCAACTCGAAAAGAACGTTAGTATAATGTAGGACGCCTTACAGCTCCTATGAACACCTTACATCGCCGTACGAAACCTAAAAACTCCATAATACTCCTAATGAATTCGTCCGAGTCCTTTAAACCTCGTACGACAAGTTTGGACATCTTAAGACTTTGTATGCCATATTAGCACCAAGAAAAGCATGATAGTATAACGTAGGACACCTTAAAACTCCAAACAACACCTTACAACACCGTACGAAACCTTAAAACACGATACCAAACCTAATGAATTTGTCCAAGTCCTTTGAACGTCGTACGACAACTCAGGTGATGTTTCGGCTCAGTATGAAATATTAATAATATGAAAGGCAAGTTAGAATTACGTAGGACGCGTTACAACTCCTAAGAACACCTTACAGGACCGTACGATCCTTTAAAACTCCATAATAAAGCTAATGAATTCGTCCGAGTCCTTTGAACATCGTACGACAACTTAGGACATCTTACGACTCTGTATGCCATATTAGCACCTTGAAAAGCATGTTAGTGTGATGTTGGACACCTTACAACTCCTAACAACACCTAACAACACCGTAAGAAACATTAAAAATCCATAATAAACCTAATGAATTCGTACGAGTCCTTTGAACATCGTACGGCATCTTAGGACATCTTACGTCTCCTTATGACACATTAGCACCTCGAAAAGAACGTTAGTATAATGTAGGATGCCTTACAGCTCCTATGAACACCTTACATCACCGTACGAAACCATAAAACTCCATAATACACCTAATGAATTCGTCCGAGTCCTTTAAACCTCGTACGACAAGTTTGGACATCTTAAGACTATGTATGCCATATTAGCACCAAGAAAAGCATGTTAGTATAACGTAGGACACCTTAAAACTCCAAACAACACCTTACAACACCGTACGAAACCTTAAAACACGTTACTAAACCTAATGATTTCGTCCAAGTCCTTTGAACGTCGTACGACAACTCAGGTGATGTTACGACTCAATATGCAATATTAGCAATATTAAAGGCAAGTTAGAATTACGGAGAACGCCTTACAACTCCTAAAAACACCTAACAACACCGTACGAAACATTAAAAATCCATAATAAACCTAATAAATTCGTACGAGTCCTTTGAACATCGTACGACATCTTTGGACATCTTACGTCTCCTTATGACACATTAGCAACTCGAAAAGAACGTTAGTATAATGTAGGACGCCTTACAGCTCCTATGAACACCTTACATCACCGTACGAAACCTTAAAACTCCATAATACTCCTAATGAATTCGTCCGAGTCCTTTAAACCTCGTACGACAAGTTTGGACATCTTAAGACTATGTATGCCATATTAGCACCAAGAAAAGCATGTTAGTATAACGTAGGACACCTTAAAACTCCAAACAACACCTTACAACACCGTACGAAACCTTAAAACACGTTACTAAACCTAATGATTTCGTCCAAGTCCTTTGAACGTCGTACGACAACTCAGGTGATGTTACGACTCAATATGCAATATTAGCAATATTAAAGGCAAGTTAGAATTACGGAGAACGCCTTACAACTCCTAAAAACACCTAACAACACCGTACGAAACATTAAAAATCCATAATAAACCTAATAAATTCGTACGAGTCCTTTGAACATCGTACGGCATCTTTGGACATCTTACGTCTCCTTATGACACATTAGCAACTCGAAAAGAACGTTAGTATAATGTAGGACGCCTTACAGCTCCTATGAACACCTTACATCACCGTACGAAACCTTAAAACTCCATAATACTCCTAATGAATTCGTCCGAGTCCTTTAAACCTCGTACGACAAGTTTGGACATCTTAAGACTTTGTATGCCATATTAGCACCAAGAAAAGCATGATAGTATAACGTAGGACACCTTAAAACTCCAAACAACACCTTACAACACCGTACGAAACCTTAAAACACGATACTAAACCTAATGAATTTGTCCAAGTCCTTTGAACGTCGTACGACAACTCAGGTGATGTTTCGGCTCAGTATGAAATATTAATAATATGAAAGGCAAGTTAGAATTACGTAGGACGCGTTACAACTCCTAAGAACACCTTACAGGACCGTACGATCCTTTAAAACTCCATAATAAAGCTAATGAATTCGTCCGAGTCCTTTGAACATCGTACGACAACTTAGGACATCTTACGACTTTGTATGCCGTATTAGCACCTTGAAAAGCATGTTAGTGTGATGTTGGACACCTTACAACTCCTAACAACACCTAACAACACCGTACGAAACATTAAAAATCCATAAAAAACCTAATGAATTCGTACGAGTCCTTTGAACATCGTACGGCATCTTAGGACATCTTACGTCTCCTTATGACACATTAGCACCTCGAAAAGAACGTTAGTATAACGTAGGATGCCTTACAGCTCCTATGAACACCTTACATCACCGTACGAAACCATAAAACTCCATAATACACCTAATGAATTCGTCCGAGTCCTTTAAACCTCGTACGACAAGTTTGGACATCTTAAGACTAGGTATGCCATATTAGCACCAAGAAAAGCATGTTAGTATAACGTAGGACACCTTAAAACTCCAAACAACACCTTACAACACCGTACGGAACGTTAAAACACGTTACTAAACCTAATGATTTCGTCCAAGTCCTTTGAACGTCGTACGACAACTCAGGTGATGTTACGACTCAATATGCAATATTAGCAATATTAAAGGCAAGTTAGAATTACGGAGAACGCCTTACAACTCCTAAAAACACCTAACAACACCGTACGAAACATTAAAAATCCATAATAAACCTAATGAATTCGTACGAGTCCTTTGAACATCGTACGGCATCTTTGGACATCTTACGTCTCCTTATGACACATTAGCAACTCGAAAAGAACGTTAGTATAATGTAGGACGCCTTACAGCTCCTATGAACACCTTACATCACCGTACGAAACCTTAAAACTCCATAATACTCCTAATGAATTCGTCCGAGTCCTTTAAACCTCGTACGACAAGTTTGGACATCTTAAGACTTTGTATGCCATCTTAGCACCAAGAAAAGCATGATAGTATAACATAGGACACCTTAAAACTCAAAACAACACCTTACAACACCGTATGAAACCTTAAAACACGATACTAAACCTAATGTATTTGTCCAAGTCCTTTGAACGTCGTACGACAACTCAGGTGATGTTTCGGCTCAGTATGAAATATTAATAATATGAAAGGCAAGTTAGAATTACGTAGGACGCGTTACAACTCCTAAGAACACCTTACAGGACCGTACGATCCTTTAAAACTCCATAATAAAGCTAATGAATTCGTCCGAGTCCTTTGAACATCGTACGACAACTTAGGACATCTTACGACTCTGTATGCAATATTAGCACCTTGAAAAGCATGTTAGTGTGATGTTGGACACCTTACAACTCCTATCAACACCTAACAACACCGTACGAAACATTAAAAATCCATAATAAACCTAATGAATTCGTACGAGTCCTTTGAACATCGTACGGCATCTTAGGACATCTTACGTCTCCTTATGACACATTAGCACCTCGAAAAGAACGTTAGTATAATGTAGGACGCCTTACAGCTCCTATGAACACCTTACATCACCGTACGAAACCTTAAAACTCCATAATACACCTAATGAATTCGTCCGAGTCCTTTAAACCTCGTACGACAAGTTTGGACATCTTAAGACTATGTATGCCATATTAGCACCAAGAAAAGCATGTTAGTATAACGTAGGACACCTTAAAACTCCAAATAACACCTTACAACACCGTACGAAACCTTAAAACACGTTACTAAACCTAATGATTTCGTCCAAGTCCTTTGAACGTCGTACGACAACTCAGGTGATGTTACGACTCAATATGCAATATTAGCAATATTAAAGGCAAGTTAGAATTACGGAGAACGCCTTACAACTCCTAAAAACACCTAACAACACCGTACGAAACATTAAAAATCCATAATAAACCTAATGAATTCGTACGAGTCCTTTGAACATCGTACGACATCTTTGGACATCTTACGTCTCCTTATGACACATTAGCAACTCGAAAAGAACGTTAGTATAATGTAGGACGCCTTACAGCTCCTATGAACACCTTACATCACCGTACGAAACCTTAAAACTCCATAATACTCCTAATGAATTCGTCCGAGTCCTTTAAACCTCGTACGACAAGTTTGGACATCTTAAGACTTTGTATGCCATATTAGCACCAAGAAAAGCATGATAGTATAACGTAGGACACCTTAAAACTCCAAACAACACCTTACAACACCGTACGAAACCTTAAAACACGATACTAAACCTAATGAATTCGTCCAAGTCCTTTGAACGTCGTACGACAACTCAGGTGATGTTTCGGCTCAGTATGAAATATTAACAATATGAAAGGCAAGTTAGAATTACGTAGGACGCGTTACAACTCCTAAGAACACCTTACAGGACCGTACGATCCTTTAAAACTCCATAATAAAGCTAATGAATTCGTCCGATTCCTTTGAACATCGTACGACAACTTAGGACATCTTACGACTCTGTATGCCATATTAGCACCTTGAAAAGCATGTTAGTGTGATGTTGGACACCTTACAACTCCTAACAACACCTAATAACACCGTACGAAACATTAAAAATCCATAATAAACCTAATGAATTCGTACGAGTCCTTTGAACATCGTACGGCATCTTAGGACATCTTACGTCTCCTTATGACACATTAGCACCTCGAAAAGAACGTTAGTATAATGTAGGACGCCTTACAGCTCCTATGAACACCTTACATCACCGTACGAAACCTTAAAACTCCATAATACTCCTAATGAATTCGTCCGAGTCCTTTAAACCTCGTACGACAAGTTTGGACATCTTAAGACTTTGTATGCCATATTAGCACCAAGAAAAGCATGATAGTATAACGTAGGACACCTTAAAACTCCAAACAACACCTTACAACACCGTACGAAACCTTAAAACACGATACTAAACCTAATGAATTCGTCCAAGTCCTTTGAACGTCGTACGACAACTCAGGTGATGTTTCGGCTCAGTATGAAATATTAACAATATGAAAGGCAAGTTAGAATTACGTAGGACGCGTTACAACTCCTAAGAACACCTTACAGGACCGTACGAAACATTAAAAATCCATAATAAACCTAATGAATTCGTCCAAGTCCTTTGAACATCGTACGACAACTTAGGACATCTTACGACTCTGTATGCCATATTAGCACCTTGAAAAGCATGTTAGTGTGATGTTGGACACCTTACAACTCCTAACAACACCTAACAACACTGTACGAAACATTAAAAATCCATAATAAACCTAATGAATTCGTACGAGTCCTTTGAACATCGTACGGCATCTTAGGACATCTTACGTCTCCTTATGACACATTAGCACCTCGAAAAGAACGTTAGTATAATGTAGGATGCCTTACAGCTCCTATGAACACCTTACATCACCGTACGAAACCTTAAAACTCCATAATACACCTAATGAATTCGTCCGAGTCCTTTAAACCTCGTACGACAAGTTTGGACATCTTAAGACTATGTATGCCATATTAACACCAAGAAAAGCATGTTCGTATAACGTAGGACACCTTAAAACTCCAAACAACACCTTACAACACCGTACGAAACCTTAAAACAAGTTACTAAACCTAATGATTTCGTCCAAGTCTTTTGAACGTCGTACGACAACTCAGGTGATGTTACGACTCAGTATGCAATATTATCAATATTAAAGGCAAGTTAGAATTACGGAGAACGCCTTACAACTCCTAAAAACACCTAACAACACCGTACGAAACATTAAAAATCCATAATAAACCTAATGAATTCGTACGAGTCCTTTGAACATCGTATGACATCTTTGGACATCTTACGTCTCCTTATGACACATTAGCAACTCGAAAAGAACGTTAGTATAATGTAGGACGCCTTACAGCTCCTATGAAAACCTTACATCACCGTACGAAACCTTAAAACTCCATAATACTCCTAATGAATTCGTCCGAGTCCTTTAAACCTCGTACGACAAGTTTGGACATCTTAAGACTTTGTATGCCATATTAGCACCAAGAATAGCATGATAGTATAACGTACGACACCTTAAAACTCCAAACAACACCTTACAACACCGTACGAAACCTTAAAACACGATACTAAACCTAATGAATTCGTCCATGTCCTTTGAACGTCGTACGACAACTTAGGTGATGTTACAGCTCAGTATGAAATATTAACAATATGAAAGGCAAGTTAGAATTACGTAGGACGCGTTACAACTCCTAAGAACACCTTACAGGACCGTACGATCCTTTAAAACTCCATAATAAAGCTAATGAATTCGTCCGAGTCCTTTGAACATCGTACGACAACTTAGGACATCTTACGACTCTATATGCCATATTAGCACCTTGAAAAGCATGTTAGTGTGATGTTGGACACCTTACAACTCCTAACAACACCTAACAACACCGTACGAAACATTAAAAATCCATAATAAACCTAATGAATTCGTACGAGTCCTTTGAACATCGTACGGCATCTTAGGACATCTTACGTCTCCTTATGACACATTAGCACCTCGAAAAGAACGTTAGTATAATGTAGGATGCCTTACAGCTCCTATGAACACCTTACATCACCGTACAAAACCTTAAAACTCCATAATACACCTAATGAATTCGTCCGAGTCCTTTAAACCTAGTACGACAAGTTTGGACATCTTAAGACTATGTATGCCATATTAGCACCAAGAAAAGCATGTTAGTATAACGTAGGACACCTTAAAACTCCAAACAACACCTTACAACACCGTACGAAACCTTAAAACAAGTTACTAAACCTAATGATTTCGTCCAAGTCTTTTGAACGTCGTACGACAACTCAGGTGATGTTACGACTCAGTATGCAATATTAGCAATATTAAAGGCAAGTTAGAATTACGGAGAACGCCTTACAACTCCTAAAAACACCTAACAACACCGTACGAAACATTAAAAATCCGTAATAAACCTAATGAATTCGTACGAGTCCTTTGAACATCGTATGACATCTTTGGACATCTTACGTCTCCTTATGACACATTAGCAACTCGAAAAGAACGTTAGTATAATGTAGGACGCCTTACAGCTCCTATGAAAACCTTACATCACCGTACGAAACCTTAAAACTCCATAATACTCCTAATGAATTCGTCCGAGTCCTTTAAACCTCGTACGACAAGTTTGGACATCTTAAGACTTTGTATGCCATATTAGCACCAAGAATAGCATGATAGTATAACGTACGACACCTTAAAACTCCAAACAACACCTTACAACACCGTACGAAACCTTAAAACACGATACTAAACCTAATGAATTCGTCCATGTCCTTTGAACGTCGTACGACAACTTAGGTGATGTTACAGCTCAGTATGAAATATTAACAATATGAAAGGCAAGTTAGAATTACGTAGGACGCGTTACAACTCCTAAGAACACCTTACAGGACCGTACGATCCTTTAAAACTCCATAATAAAGCTAATGAATTCGTCCGAGTCCTTTGAACATCGTACGACAACTTAGGACATCTTACGACTCTATATGCCATATTAGCACCTTGAAAAGCATGTTAGTGTGATGTTGGACACCTTACAACTCCTAACAACACCTAACAACACCGTACGAAACATTAAAAATCCATAATAAACCTAATGAATTCGTACGAGTCCTTTGAACATCGTACGGCATCTTAGGACATCTTACGTCTCCTTATGACACATTAGCACCTCGAAAAGAACGTTAGTATAATGTAGGATGCCTTACAGCTCCTATGAACACCTTACATCACCGTACAAAACCTTAAAACTCCATAATACACCTAATGAATTCGTCCGAGTCCTTTAAACCTAGTACGACAAGTTTGGACATCTTAAGACTATGTATGCCATATTAGCACCAAGAAAAGCATGTTAGTATAACGTAGGACACCTTAAAACTCCAAACAACACCTTACAACACCGTACGAAACCTTAAAACAAGTTACTAAACCTAATGATTTCGTCCAAGTCTTTTGAACGTCGTACGACAACTCAGGTGATGTTACGACTCAGTATGCAATATTAGCAATATTAAAGGCAAGTTAGAATTACGGAGAACGCCTTACAACTCCTAAAAACACCTAACAACACCGTACGAAACATTAAAAATCCGTAATAAACCTAATGAATTCGTACGAGTCCTTTGAACATCGTATGACATCTTTGGACATCTTACGTCTCCTTATGACACATTAGCAACTCGAAAAGAACGTTAGTATAATGTAGGACGCCTTACAGCTCCTATGAAAACCTTACATCACCGTACGAAACCTTAAAACTCCATAATACTCCTAATGAATTCGTACGAGTCCTTTAAACCTCGTACGACAAGTTTGGACATCTTAAGACTTTGTATGCCATATTAGCACCAAGAAAAGCATGATAGTATAACGTAAGACACCTTAAAACTCCAAACAACACCTTACAACACCGTACGAAACCTTAAAACACGATACTAAACCTAATGAATTCGTCCATGTCCTTTGAACGTCGTATGACAACTTAGGTGATGTTACAGCTCAGTATGAAATATTAACAATATGAAAGGCAAGTTAGAATTACGTAGGACGCGTTACAACTCCTAAGAACACCTTACAGGACCGTACGATCCTTTAAAACTCCATAATAAAGCTAATGAATTCGTCCGAGTCCTTTGAACATCATACGACAACTTAGGACATCTTACGACTCTGTATGCCATATTAGCACCTTGAAAAGCATGTTAGTGTGATGTTGGACACCTTACAACTCCTAACAACACCTAACAACACCGTACGAAACATTAAAAATCCATAATAAACCTAATGAATTCGTACGAGTCCTTTGAACATCGTACGGCATCTTAGGACATCTTACGTCTCCTTATGACACATTAGCACCTCGAAAAGAACGTTAGTATAATGTAGGATGCCTTACAGCTCCTATGAACACCTTATATCACCGTACAAAACCTTAAAACTCCATAATACACCTAATGAATTCGTCCGAGTCCTTTAAACCTAGTACGACAAGTTTGGACATCTTAAGACTATGTATGCCATATTAGCACCAAGAAAAGCATGTTAGTATAACGTAGGACACCTTAAAACTCCAAACAACACCTTACAACACCGTACGAAACCTTAAAACAAGTTACTAAACCTAATGATTTCGTCCAAGTCTTTTGAACGTCGTACGACAACTCAGGTGATGTTACGACTCAGTATACAATATTAGCAATATTAAAGGCAAGTTAGAATTACGGAGAACGCCTTACAACTCCTAAAAACACCGTACGAAACATTAAAAATCCGTAATAAACCTAATGAATTCGTACGAGTCCTTTGAACATCGTATGACATCTTTGGACATCTTACGTCTCCTTATGACACATTAGCAACTCGAAAAGAACGTTAGTATAATGTAGGACGCCTTACAGCTCCTATGAAAACCTTACATCACCGTACGAAACCTTAAAACTCCATAATACTCCTAATGAATTCGTCCGAGTCCTTTAAACCTCGTACGACAAGTTTGGACATCTTAAGACTTTGTATGTCATATTAGCACCAAGAAAAGCATGATAGTATAACGTAAGACACCTTAAAACTCCAAACAACACCTTACAACACCGTACGAAACCTTAAAACACGATACTAAACCTAATGAATTTGTCCATGTCCTTTGAACGTCGTACGACAACTCAGGTGATGTTACGGCTCAGTATGAAATATTAACAATATGAAAGGCAAGTTAGAATTACGTAGGACGCGTTACAACTCCTAAGAACACCTTACAGGACCGTACGATCCTTTAAAACTCCATAATAAAGCTAATGAATTCGTCCGAGTCCTTTGAACATCGTACGACAACTTAGGACATCTTACGACTCTATATGCCATATTAGCACCTTGAAAAGCATGTTAGTGTGATGTTGGACACCTTACAACTCCTAACAACACCTAACAACACCGTACGAAACATTAAAAATCCATAATAAACCTAATGAATTCGTACGAGTCCTTTGAACATCGTACGGCATCTTAGGACATCTTACGTCTCCTTATGACACATTAGCACCTCGAAAAGAACGTTAGTATAATGTAGGATGCCTTACAGCTCCTATGAACACCTTACATCACCGTACAAAACCTTAAAACTCCATAATACACCTAATGAATTCGTCCGAGTCCTTTAAACCTAGTACGACAAGTTTGGACATCTTAAGACTATGTATGCCATATTAGCACCAAGAAAAGCATGTTAGTATAACGTAGGACACCTTAAAACTCCAAACAACACCTTACAACACCGTACGAAACCTTAAAACAAGTTACTAAACCTAATGATTTCGTCCAAGTCTTTTGAACGTCGTACGACAACTCAGGTGATGTTACGACTCAGTATGCAATATTAGCAATATTAAAGGCAAGTTAGAATTACGGAGAACGCCTTACAACTCCTAAAAACACCTAACAACACCGTACGAAACATTAAAAATCCGTAATAAACCTAATGAATTCGTACGAGTCCTTTGAACATCGTATGACATCTTTGGACATCTTACGTCTCCTTATGACACATTAGCAACTCGAAAAGAACGTTAGTATAATGTAGGACGCCTTACAGCTCCTATGAAAACCTTACATCACCGTACGAAACCTTAAAACTCCATAATACTCCTAATGAATTCGTCCGAGTCCTTTAAACCTCGTACGACAAGTTTGGACATCTTAAGACTTTGTATGTCATATTAGCACCAAGAAAAGCATGATAGTATAACGTAAGACACCTTAAAACTCCAAACAACACCTTACAACACCGTACGAAACCTTAAAACACGATACTAAACCTAATGAATTTGTCCATGTCCTTTGAACGTCGTACGACAACTCAGGTGATGTTACGGCTCAGTATGAAATATTAACAATATGAAAGGCAAGTTAGAATTACGTAGGACGCGTTACAACTCCTAAGAACACCTTACAGGACCGTACGATCCTTTAAAACTCCATAATAAAGCTAATGAATTCGTCCGAGTCCTTTGAACATCGTACGACAACTTAGGACATCTTACGACTCTATATGCCATATTAGCACCTTGAAAAGCATGTTAGTGTGATGTTGGACACCTTACAACTCCTAACAACACCTAACAACACCGTACGAAACATTAAAAATCCATAATAAACCTAATGAATTCGTACGAGTCCTTTGAACATCGTACGGCATCTTAGGACATCTTACGTCTCCTTATGACACATTAGCACCTCGAAAAGAACGTTAGTATAATGTAGGATGCCTTACAGCTCCTATGAACACCTTACATCACCGTACAAAACCTTAAAACTCCATAATACACCTAATGAATTCGTCCGAGTCCTTTAAACCTAGTACGACAAGTTTGGACATCTTAAGACTATGTATGCCATATTAGCACCAAGAAAAGCATGTTAGTATAACGTAGGACACCTTAAAACTCCAAACAACACCTTACAACACCGTACGAAACCTTAAAACAAGTTACTAAACCTAATGATTTCGTCCAAGTCTTTTGAACGTCGTACGACAACTCAGGTGATGTTACGACTCAGTATGCAATATTAGCAATATTAAAGGCAAGTTAGAATTACGGAGAACGCCTTACAACTCCTAAAAACACCTAACAACACCGTACGAAACATTAAAAATCCGTAATAAACCTAATGAATTCGTACGAGTCCTTTGAACATCGTATGACATCTTTGGACATCTTACGTCTCCTTATGACACATTAGCAACTCGAAAAGAACGTTAGTATAATGTAGGACGCCTTACAGCTCCTATGAAAACCTTACATCACCGTACGAAACCTTAAAACTCCATAATACTCCTAATGAATTCGTCCGAGTCCTTTAAACCTCGTACGACAAGTTTGGACATCTTAAGACTTTGTATGCCATATTAGCACCAAGAAAAGCATGATAGTATAACGTAAGACACCTTAAAACTCCAAACAACACCTTACAACACCGTACGAAACCTTAAAACACGATACTAAACCTAATGAATTCGTCCATGTCCTTTGAACGTCGTACGACAACTTAGGTGATGTTACAGCTCAGTATGAAATATTAACAATATGAAAGGCAAGTTAGAATTACGTAGGACGCGTTACAACTCCTAAGAACACCTTACAGGACCGTACGATCCTTTAAAACTCCATAATAAAGCTAATGAATTCGTCCGAGTCCTTTGAACATCATACGACAACTTAGGACATCTTACGACTCTGTATGCCATATTAGCACCTTGAAAAGCATGTTAGTGTGATGTTGGACACCTTACAACTCCTAACAACACCTAACAACACCG
This sequence comes from Tagetes erecta, assembly GCA_030867185.1. NCBI lineage: Eukaryota > Viridiplantae > Streptophyta > Magnoliopsida > Asterales > Asteraceae > Tagetes > Tagetes erecta. The sequence continues at coordinate 38,348,370 of CM061487.1, read as the reverse complement.
TACGAAACATTAAAAATCCATAATAAACCTAATGAATTCGTACGAGTCCTTTGAACATCGTACGGCATCTTAGGACATCTTACGTCTCCTTATGACACATTAGCACCTCGAAAAGAACGTTAGTATAATGTAGGATGCCTTACAGCTCCTATGAACACCTTATATCACCGTACAAAACCTTAAAACTCCATAATACACCTAATGAATTCGTCCGAGTCCTTTAAACCTAGTACGACAAGTTTGGACATCTTAAGACTATGTATGCCATATTAGCACCAAGAAAAGCATGTTAGTATAACGTAGGACACCTTAAAACTCCAAACAACACCTTACAACACCGTACGAAACCTTAAAACAAGTTACTAAACCTAATGATTTCGTCCAAGTCTTTTGAACGTCGTACGACAACTCAGGTGATGTTACGACTCAGTATACAATATTAGCAATATTAAAGGCAAGTTAGAATTACGGAGAACGCCTTACAACTCCTAAAAACACCGTACGAAACATTAAAAATCCGTAATAAACCTAATGAATTCGTACGAGTCCTTTGAACATCGTATGACATCTTTGGACATCTTACGTCTCCTTATGACACATTAGCAACTCGAAAAGAACGTTAGTATAATGTTGGACGCCTTACAGCTCCTATGAAAACCTTACATCACCGTACGAAACCTTAAAACTCCATAATACTCCTAATGAATTCGTCCGAGTCCTTTAAACCTCGTACGACAAGTTTGGACATCTTAAGACTTTGTATGTCATATTAGCACCAAGAAAAGCATGATAGTATAACGTAAGACACCTTAAAACTCCAAACAACACCTTACAACACCGTACGAAACCTTAAAACACGATACTAAACCTAATGAATTTGTCCATGTCCTTTGAACGTCGTACGACAACTCAGGTGATGTTACGGCTCAGTATGAAATATTAACAATATGAAAGGCAAGTTAGAATTACGTAGGACGGGTTACAACTCCTAAGAACACCTTACAGGACCGTACGATCCTTTAAAACTCCATAATAAAGCTAATGAATTCGTCTGAGTCCTTTGAACATCGTACGACAACTTAGGACATCTTACGACTCTGTATGCCATATTAGCACCTTGAAAAGCATGTTAGTGTGATGTTGGACACCTTACAACTCCTAACAACACCTAACATGATAGGTTCAATTGGATCGATAATATCACTCAAATGATCATAATAAAGCGTACAAACAAACGATTCAATCACAAACACAGTTCATACTCATAAATTCTCTTGTATATTGATGATCAAAGCAATTCGTAGTACAAAGTGCAGGAGAAACAAATCACACACAGTTAATTCTCTCTCTAACAGTGTAAAAGTGATCTAGCCTCCTCCTAACACACGCACACTACATGCTTATAACAAACAAAATGCAAGTTTAAGGAAAATACATAATAAACCCTAAACTATACAAACATATAAACAAAATACAAAGTAAATCTTAACAGGAAATAACCCTAACAGTACTCCCCCTAAGATTTATCTTTGGATCTTCAAAAACTTCAATCTTTTTCTTCTTTTATCAGCATCAATCTTCAATCTTTTTCTACCATTCTTCTGGTTCTTCTTTCACATCCAGCAACTCTCGTCCTTTATACTCTTCTTTTTCTTTCAAAGCTTCTTCAATGCATGATTTGAACTTTTCGGCAATCTTTGCTTGTCGAGGCTTGGATTCATTTGTCAGAATTGGCAGAGCATTCATGCGTCTAAGCGAATCCAGATTCAAACCTGCAAAATCTATATTAGCATAAAACTCAAACGGCAACTCTTGGCCTTGAACTTTCACCTCCAAAGTACCCTTCCTACTGATCCGCATATATTCTATCTCTGGTATATCAACCATCACGAGATTAGAATTAAGTAAAGCCTTTCTCACACGAATCTTCTCCGAAGCAGCAGCAATCACTTCTATCATCACAGTGAATAACTTTCTGTCAGCTTCAGCAAGTTTGTCTTTGCATTTCTCAATCTTGTAACTTCGCAAAAATTCAATATAAGAAGGATGCAGCAGTTTCAACTCAAATGTACTAAAGAGTGTGATCATGTCCTTATCCCAATCCTCCAAGTTCCTGACAAGCTTTAGTTCAAATGTTTCCTGATTGTAAAATACTTTGAGTATTGGCTTCGTCATTTGTGAACCGTCTATCACTTTCAATCCAGGATCTGTCACTTTGTCAAAATATTCGTCCGAGAATTCTTCTAAGTACATATCCTCGGTCACCACCAATCTTTTCTTCTTTCTTTGTTTCTTTGCTTGCACATATGCGGTATCTTCCTGTTGCCCTCTGAAGTCAAGAAACTTTGCTGTTCTGCCCAATCCAGCATCAAGAAGCATCACGCATTTATCACCACGCTCAGCATGCGTGTGATTAATTAACCTCAGTTTGTGCAGCTCTTTCAAATCCTGAACCTCGAGTTTGAAGATGCTTGAGTAGTAATGATAAACGTCACATAAACCATTTACCCTCTTAATCATAAACGCATCAAAAACTTCATCATATTTCCAAGCTATTATCTTCACTTTCTTATTCTTTTCAGGCACAATCATCGAATTCAGTAATTCAGCAATCGATTGTCCTTTACTCAGCAGTGATCTAACAATATCACCTGATGTTGCTGCTTTATGCCACGACTCACGTACCTCCATTGGTATATTGTAAGATTTAGCTTCGCTTGGAAACATGTCCATCAGTTCATGTCTTTTCTTATGTGCATCTTCAGGTAAAGCCATAACTGGAATCTCCTTTGGTCCTAACACCTTGAATCTTTTGGTCAACTCGAAGTACTGTGGATTATTATAATCCAAGTAAAACATTCTGTTGTACATCTTCTCTGTTTTCATAAAGCTGACCACTATCTTCCTCAGAGATTCAGACTTCAACCTCTGCAGCGTCTTGTATGGATAGTTTCTCGAACTCAACCAACTACGCATGTTTGATGCAGTCATTTCATCTGGGTTTTGATGATAAAGCTCAGTTGGAGGTAAGTCTTCTATGTTTAAGCTTTCTTGCATCGGAGTCCATTCACCCATCTCAACCACGAACTCTTTCTGATCAGCTTCGGCTTTATCCTGGGCAGTAATGCACTTCTCATACTCCTCATTAATCTGACTCACTGTCAAACCATTCAAGAACACCGAATTGTACTTCATTCTTTAAAGATAGGCAAACCTCTGATCCAAATCATCAGGTAACTCTTCAACAGTATTCTGTACAGGCTCTGGCTCCTCTTCATTTTCAGACTCAGTCCAATCTATATCTAAATCATCCAATGCCTCTATCATAGGTGCATCATCAGCTTGAACCGGCTCAAACTGACTAGCAACTTCAGCTTCTATTTCAGGCGCATCCACAGCTTCAGATTGAAACGGCTCAATCTGAACTGTATCCTCAGAACCAGCTTCTTTTTCACTATCAGTCACAACAAACTCTTCAGTCTTAGCTACAGAATCAGATTGAATCGGCTCAATCTGACCTGTTTTATCAGTCTCAGCTTCAGTCACTTTTTCATTCTCAATCACAGCTACAGATTGAATCGGCTCAATCTGCACTGTTTCATCTATTTTCGCCCTTTTTGAAACTTCTTCATCACCAAATATTTCAGGAATAGCATCTATCTTCCTCTTTCCCTCAGCTTTGTCCATCATGACAGTTTCAGCAACAGCTTCATCGGGAATTATGATTGGTGATTCTACCAAAATACCAGCATTCGCAGTTCCTCGAGCTCTAGTCAAATACACTTTTGGCACATGAGTTTCAGTCACTTCAACAATTTCTTCAGAAAAGTCTTTGTCTGATGATGAGCCAGCCTTCTTTGGTTTCATTTCTTCCAACTCCTTTTCTAACATCTCTTTTTCTGCCTCCAATGTGTTGCATTCAGCTCTAACCTCAGTATAATCATACTTCAGGTTCTCATATTCCTCCTTCAATTTCTTATGCTCAACCTTTAACTCATCATGTTCAATCTTTAACTTCAGATGATCAGCATCCAATTCTTTGAAAATCTTCAAGTTCTGATTATGAATATCCCAATATTCATCAAATCTTTTCTTTTTACGATCATTTGATGCTTTCAACAAATCATTGGCTTTAATCAGATTTTCAACTATCTCCTCCAATTCTGCAATCCGTTTTTCTTTCTCCTCATAAACTTCATCAACACTTGGCACAACATTTGGTGAAGACTCCAAATCTTGTCCAATGTTTTCAGCAGTTTGTGGCGAAGTGGTGGGAATATCAACAGCAATAGAATCAGTAGCGCCAGCATCAGCTTCCTCAACTATCTGTGCCATAGTCTCAGCTTCGGCCACTACCTCCTGTGCAATCTGGAGAACATCAATCTCCTCAGGCTCAACAATCACAGGTTTTGATCTCTTTCTTCGAACATAATGAACAGATACTTCTTTAGGAATCTCAGAAATAACTTCTTCAATCACAGAAGCAACCTCAGCAGGTTCTTCTATCACCACATTCTCTACTTCCATAGGTTCAGCCTCCTCTGAATTAGATTCAGATTCAGCATCATTACCACCATCATCATTACCATCATCACCATCACTACCATCATCTTCTTCATCTTCTGGATGACGAGCAAAGTACTCGTCATCATCTAGCAAATTATCTGGCACCTCATCCACAAGGTCCATTGGATCAACAATCTCTCCATGAGATATGTGATAATATATTCCTTCTACATCTTCTTCATTGTTGACTATATCTCTCATATAGTCAAACAAATCAATGTCAGGCACATTCCCGATACTCATCTTTCGGTAAGAGAGATCGTTCATGTCCTCTGTATATAAAATGCCTCCAGCATAACCCTCAGATCTGATGATAGGATAAGCAATGTTTATCATCAGCTGTAAGAACCTCGGGTACATGAGGAACTTAAATCTTTTTCCTTTCACCAAGTTGAATACGAAACCATTCATAATCCACCTCGACATGTTGAATGGCTTGTTCTCTGCTATTGCCACAATTGGTGAAGCAATGTCTGAAGGAAAGTTATCAAACCCTGCACTCCTCCTGGACATGCATTGCTGTATAACATAACACAGCAATTTATACTTCCTTCCCAACTTAGCCCTGTAAAACTGAGACTTTGGAAATATAGGTGGATGTCCCATATTAACAAATCCAGATTTACATTCCTCCATGGTCAGTTCATCCAACATACCAACCTCATCCTCATCTATCCTTAGGGCCTGCCTAATAGCATCTTCTGTAACATTCAGTACCCAATCCCTAGTGATATGTCCTCTAACCATAGCATCACCATTCTCATTCCTCACAACCTCTGCTGTTCTCCAGAAGCTCTTGATCAACCTTGCATATATGACCGGTTTGGCACATATAGCATAAACATACTTAGTTCTCTTGATGAACTTAATCATATCCCTATAACCCTCTGTCTCAGGAAGTGATTCATCTAAACATGCCACTAGATTATGTTTAGGCTCAAACTTGAGATTCTCCATCTGTTAAGATCACAAACAAACACAAAACAAGGCAAATGTATTAGATTCTTCATTAAACATATCAAAAATTTTAATAAGTGTTTAACTAAAAGTTAGAAAGCAAAACATTAACATAATCAGTTTAAATCCTAAATTGTTCTAATAACCTGATTTTCATCATTTTAATCAAACAACATTGAATTTTAAAGATTATACTTTATGTTTAAACTTTTAACAGTTAATCACTTAGGCAAAATTTTGACAAATTTATGATGAAAAAGTTTAACATGTTTTGGTTCATTTTTAACAAGTTTAATCACTTTTAAACAGATATTTCATCGTTTTGATGTTTAACTTTTAAAAGCTTCAAAGTTCATCAATGGCGATTTTTATCAGTTAAGAACATTTCACTTTATTCAGTTGATTTTAAGGTGTTTTAGTGCAAATGAGTGATTGAATGTTGATAATCGACAGATTTTAACCCTAAAACAACATTCGATTTAAGTTTTAACTCTCAAAATCAAAGTGTCGATTCAAGTTCAAAACACTGTTCATCATCGTTTTTCTTTTTAACAGTTGATTTGCAGGTCGATTTAGGTCAAAAACACATAATCACTACCTTATTCAATCGATTAATCTTGTTATAGAGCAAAAGATTGAATATGATAACAAAGCGATTTGATGTTCAGAGTGTTTGTGTGAAGATGAAAGTGTGAAATGATAAGTGTTTGTGAAGAGGCGGTATTTTGTATCGTCAAAAATTTTAGGTCAAACTTTAAGTGCCGGGTCAACAAAAGCAAAATAGGCCCAATAAACCTTGCCGGGTCAAGTACTGTAGTGACGAGTCATGTACTGTAGATACGGGTCAAGTACATAAAACAAGTCACCAATATATGAAATTCACTTGACGGGTCAAGCACTGTAGATACGGGTAAGACACTGTAGTGACGGGTAAAGGTTAAGGAACAACTACACCTGATGATTTTATTCATCACCCGGCAGAATAGTTGTTATCAAAACATCACCCGGCAACTTTTCTTCATCACCCGGCAACACAGTTGCTTTCCTTCTTCATCCGGCTTGCTTTCTTCTTTACACGGCAACCTTCTTCACACGGCATACACACTTCTTCATTACCCGGCAACATAGTGTCATACCTTTACACGGCAACAAGACTTCTTCATTACCCGGCAACATAGTGTCATACCTTTACACGGCAACAAGACTTCTTCATTACCCGGCTGTATAGTATACACTTGTCACCCGGCAAGATATCTATGACCTTCACCCGGCTGTATTTGACATGATCATTGCCCGGCTCTACAGTGGTCATAACATCTTTACCTTTTTCCTTAATCACCCGGCAAGTATCAGACTTACAACTTTACCCGGCTAAACAGTTCTTTACCCGGCTGCACAGTTGTATCTGATATCTTTACCCGGCTATTAACACTTGAACAATTTCTTCACTTTTCTTCGTCTGTTGACTTTTTCAACGGTCATTTATTGCACCTGCAACATTCTCCGACATATTAATTAGACAAGATATCCTTAAAAAGAATGTTTGTCATATTAATTTATCAAACAACATTAAACATTGCAACAAATTAATTTTTCAATTAAAATTCATTTTTCTTTTTCTTTTTCAAAAATGTTTTGCACAACCAATTTTTTCTATATCCCGAAGCAATTTCTTAAAAACAAATTACAAGACCTTGGGTTTGTTTTTAACACATCCAATACTTTTGCTTTTCATACTACATAATCTTGTTCATTCAAAACACACTTATTCAAAACAAATTATTTTTGGATTTTTGTAGAATATTTTTCTTCAATTTTATTCTCCCCCTAAACTTTAAATTTCTTGAAATTTTTAAGTTTAACAAGGATGTCGATGTGTCAATAATGATTCCAAATGCCTGCACACACAAAGCACACACATTTAAAGTAAATACATATGCAATGCAATGAATCAAAATATCGCAGTGAGATCATACCACACATTATCTGAACATGTTTTGCAAGTTTTGAATAGACATTTGACTTATGCTTGATTGAGTGATGATATGAAAAAACATACCAATTAGCTCGAGTTGACACACTTACTTTTTCAGTATCATGATGATATTTAAGGTTCGATTAAAATGACTTATGTGACCCACATGTATACATATGTCAACATATTTCCTTATCAACCACTACCTGAATGCATATTGCACAAAACCTGGTCACTTACAGTCATACACAGTGTGGAATCTGGGTTCTATTCGGATTTGGTCCACTTTGGGACTTCTTTTTAATTCCATCTTTGGGAATTTTTCTTTCCTATCGTTCCCCTTGGGAATCTTCTGAATTCCTTTTTGGAATTTTTGTTTGGTATTGGTCCACATTTGGGACTCTTTTTGTTCCTTTTGGAATCTTTTGCTGCACCTTGAAGCTCAAAAGAGACTTCGTGTGAGACTTCAGGTCTGTGGGTACCACAACAAAGAAGCTCACGATGCGGTTCATCACACTGAATACACTGCATCGTTACCCGATCATGCACAACTATCATCACAAGCAATGTATCAAAAGATATATATCTAGACATGTATAACAATGGAACTTAACACAAAGATCATTAAGTTTATGTTTGTCAACAATCAACTTACTTGTTCAGTCTAATTGCCTGAGCTGTCTAGCACATCAATTAACATTCATCAGTCTTTATTAAAAATGATGTAGCAAATAATGTCTAGTGTATCTATCATTTCTCACTTTTTGCAATATAGATTCTTATGACATGATATTTTCTTTTCTTTTTGATTTTATATATATATATATATATATATATATATATATATATATATATATATATATTTTTTCATGCACACACACAATGCAAAACATAAAATAAAAGACAAGGAATCAATACTTAACATCAACTTATTATATTTTTAGCTTTTATATTTTCTAATTTTTTCTTTTGTTTTTAGAAAAATAGAATCAATCATGATTGATTAATCCTATGGATTGAATTAAAAATTCAAACCGGCCTGACAAAAATGATTTTGTGAAAAGATCTGCCAGTTGTTTGTCGGTATGAACTTTAATCAAAATTATTAAACCTTTTTCAGAGTTATCTCTTAAAAAGTGATATCGAATTTCGATATGTTTGGTTTTTGAGTGTTGAACAGGATTAGCAGTAATGAACATAGCAGCAGTATTGTCTATGTAAATAGGAGTTTTTAGAAAGTTAAACCCGTAGTCCAGCAACTGATTTTGTAACCATAAAACCTGAGAACATCCTGCAGATGCAGCGATATACTCTGCTTCAGCTGTGGATACAGAAACATTGGTCTGCTTCTTGCATTGCCAAGAAACAAGTCTTGGACCCAGAAATTGACAACCACCAGTAGTCGATTTCCTGTCAAGAGCACAACCACCAAAATCACTGTCAGAATAGCTATATAATTCAAAATTTCCTTCATAAGGATACCATAACCCAAGATTCGGTTTCCCTTTGAGATATCTGAATATACGCTTTACAGCAATCAGGTGTGACTCCTTTGGACCAGACTGATATCTTGCGCACACACATACAGCGTACATGATGTCTGGCCTTGATGCAGTAAGATACATCAGCGAACCGATCATTGACCTGTATAGTGTTTGATCCACGGATTTGCCTTTCGGATCCAGTTGTATCTTGCAGTTCACATCAGATGGAGTTCGAATAGTCTGGCAATCTTGCATCTTGAACTTCTTCAACAACTTCTCAACAAATTTTGATTGATTGATGAAAATTCCGTCAGCTGGTTGTTTCACTTGTAATCCAAGAAAGAAATTAATCTCCCCCATAGAACTCATCTGGAATCTGCACTTCATGATTTCCTCAAATTCTTTGCACATTGACTCACTAGTTGATCCGAAGATAATATCGTCCACATAAACTTGAACGCACAACAAATCATCATTCTCCCTCTTCATAAACAAAGTTTGATCAATCTGACCTCTTGTAAATCCATGTTCTAGTAAATGCTTGGATAATGTCTCGTACCAGATTCTAGGAGCTTGATGTAGACCGTAAAGAGCTTTACTTAACTTGTATACACGATGAGGATAGTCAGGATCTTCAAAACCCGGAGGTTGTCTGACATATACGTCATCTGTAATCGGTCCATACAGAAAAGCACCTTTCACGTCCATTTGGAATACTTTAAACTTCATGAAGGAAGCATATGCAAGAAAAACGCGTATGGCTTCAAGTCTTGCGACCGGAGCGAACACCTCTTCATAATCAATGCCTTCTTCTTGAGTGTATCCCTGTGCAATGAGTCTTGCTTTGTTTCTCACAACAATGCCACGTTCATCTGGCTTGTTTTTGTACAACCATCTTGTACCAATCGCATTCTCTCCTTCAGGTAAGTCCACAAGTTTCCAAACTTCTTGTTTGCGAAACTGAAGCAATTCCTCTTGCATGGCTTCAATCCAACTGTTGTCTTGCAATGCCTCTGAAATATTCTTTGGCACCACTTGAGATAGAAAACACGAGTAAAGGCAAACATTTGCTTGTTCTGTCTGACTTCTTGTAGTTCTCTGATTCAACGGTCCAATAATCTGAGAGACAGGATGTTTCTTGTGAATTCGATGAATAGGAATATCACCTCCTTGCACTTGAGTCTCTAGATTAGAAGTATTCAGATTTGGTAGATCTTGTAGTATGGATGAAGTATGTGGTGTGAAATTCGGGACTTGATCCGGTGAATTGATGAAGTAATCAAAAGATTCTGGAATGACTTCAACATTCGGATCTGATGATGGTTGATTTTGAACGGATCCACCATCATTAGGAGACATTTGCGAATTCACATTTTCTTCATGATTGTTTGATTCTTGATCTTCTTGCGAACCAGAAGGACCCGGAGCTTGACTGGATTTGACATGATCAGGATTGTGAAATGACATGAACGGATATTCAGAGTTGATATTGCCATCCTCGTCATTATCAGAATCGTCACTAAAGCTTCCTAAGTCACCTGATTCCTTCCTTGTTTTTCCTGAAAATCAAACAAGTTAGAATTGAAAGATTTTGATAACGCATCTAAATCAAATAACCATTCGGGACCATGCGCCACTGACGGAAACGAATTTTCTAAAAACTTTACGTTAATAGTTTCAATAACAGTATTTGTTTTGCTATTAAAAACCCGATAAGCTTTAGAAACAGACGAATAACCTAGGAAAAATCCATCGTCAGATTTAGACTCAAATTTCCCGAGATGATCATTTAAAATTAGAACCGTTACAGGACAACCAAATGCTTTCAAATAAGAAATATTCGGCTTTCTTCCAAATAACAACTCATAAGATGTTTTCTGTTTGTCTTGCACTAATAATGTTCTATTTTGTACAAAACACGCAGTAGCAATAGCTTCGTCCCAAAAAGTGATAGGGATTTTGGCATCTGCGAGCATGGATCTTGCAGCTTCAATTAGTGTCCTGTTTTTCCGTTCCGCAACCCCATTTTGTTGAGGCGTTCTTGGAGCACTAAACTGACGCGCAATTCCTTTTTCTGCACAAAATAAATCCACATTAGCATTCTTAAATTCAGTACCATTATCGCTTCTTAATACTTTAACTTTGCAATCCAATTGGTTTTCAACTTTGATGATAAATTCTTTTAATAATTCAGCTGTTTCAGATTTAGCATGCAGAAAATAAACCCAAGAAAATCTAGTGAAATCGTCAATAATGACAAAACAGTAAGACTTCTTTCCGATGCTTTGCACATTTGTTGGTCCGAAAAGATCCATATGTAACATCTGCAAGGGTTTTGAAATGGAGTTTTCTAGCTTGGACTTAAAAGACATCCGATGCTGTTTGCCCTTCAAACATGCTGAACATAGATCAGTTGTGGAGAATTTCTTCGATGGGATTCCCACAGCGTGATTTCCAGTTACCAAACGGTTCATGTTTCTGAAGTTGGAATGGCCCAGCCGTCTATGCCAAAGCTGACTCTCATCATTTGAAGCATGAGCAATGAGACAGGTTGTTTCGGTATCAGCGTCAATCTGCGACATATCCAACTTGTATACATCACGATCTCTTGGAGCTTTAACCACTACCCACTCATTGTCAATCTTGAAACCTGGTTTAAGAATATAACAGAAAGAATCATCAAATAGAGTTGAATAAGATTTATCACGAATTTGAGATACACTTAGTAAGTTAAAGTTCAACTGTGCACAGTAGTTGACTTTATCAAAACTAATGACCCCATTGGATACTGTTCCTTCTCCTGTTATCTTTCCACCCGCATCACCTCCAAACGCAACATGTGTACCATTTTTCGACTTAAAGTCTTGAAGTAAGGCATGGTTGCCTGTCATATGCCGGCTACACCCACTATCAACGAACCATGAGTTGATAGGTCTTCTTGGGCGTACCTGCATTTCAACAAAAACATTCAGTTAGTTTGGTCAACCCAGGCCCACACGGTCTTGGGTTTTCCGAATCTATCTGCAATAGTAACTTGTTGGTATTGAACATTTTGAAAATTTGTTTCATTCAAAAGATTTTGATGCTGATAACTTCGCCCATTGGCGTTCAATGATTGCTTTCTCCTCAAAGCAATAAACCTTTCCTCTAGCTTAGGATCAAGGTTATTTTCAAACTTTTGATTTCTTACCATTAAAGCTCTTGGTTTAAAATGGTTAACCTGCACATTTCTTGAAAAGTTAGAAACAGAATTGTTTCGATTGAAATTACTCAAAACCGGAGAATGACTTTGACTCATATTTTGAAAACCATATGAATTATTTCTTTGAAAGTTTGAATATGGAGTCATTTCTCTAGTCGAGTTTGATCGAAAGAAACAATCCTTTGTGTCATGGTTTCTTCTCTCACAGATATCACAAAATTTGTTAAAATAACATTCTTCTGAAGAATGATTTCTTCTGTCACAGAAACTGCAGTACCTGTTAAAGAAACATTCAGCAGTTGCATGATTATACCTATTACAAATTTCACAATATTTCTTGCTAATCCTAAAGAGCCGATTGTTAACTTTTGATGTTGAACCAAAACGTGATTCGTTATCTTGGTTATTCGGTTTTAGATTAACAGTTTTCTGTGGAGACTTTGTTTGTGCTTTTGATTGCATGGGACTTTGGTTCGATTTTAAATTGTTCTGTTTGGTCACCTTTTTGTTTTCAATTCTCTTATCATTGACAGCGGAAGACTTAGGACCTGAACCTGTTTTCAGACCAGAGTTAGATTTGATTGGAGAATTGATTGGTTTACCATAAGATCCGTTCAAATCAAACGTTCCTGCAGACACAAACTTGATTTTCTTTTCTTTTGACACTTTCTTGACAGGTTTAACTTTGTCAGTTTTAACACTTTGAACTTTTGTGTTATCATTCGATTTTAAGACATTTTTGCCTTTTGACTGTTTCGTTTCAGATTGATTGTTCATTGTTTTCGATTTTTGCTTTTTAGCATTCGAAACTTCAGTCTTTTTCACTTCTTGCTTCTTGATCAACTGAGCTGCAACTTGCGCTTTTTGTTCTTTCTTCCACCTGATGTATTCAGGATCATTGTATCCTGAAAATTCACCTTCTTCCTTCACCGGTGTTTCTGGTTCGGGATTAAGTTTTGGATAATCAACAAGTTGGATAAGAACAGGTTCTAATTTGTTTCAGATTTGTTGCTTGCTTCATCATCAGCTTCAGTTGTCAAACCATCTTTTTCCCTCAAACTTTCAATCAACACCTCAGATCCTTCAGACTCGGATTTACTTCTTTGAATTTCTTTAAATTTTCGTTCATTTTCAGGTGAATGATCAAATTCATTAAAGTTTTCCGGTAAGGTTTGAGTGATTGAATTTGGCATCGGTTCATGAGTAAAACCCAACCCGGTTTTGGTTTTGTTACCTCTTTCTTTGATGAGTTGTTTAACCATGGTTTTACAGCTTTTAACCTTTGTTAATTCAACTTGAGTGACAGCATGTGCGACTTTTTCTTGTTCAAAGTTCTTTGTCATTTCTTCAAGTTGTTTGGTTATCAATTCGAGTTCCTTTAAGGTTTTGTTCCATGATTCTTTAAGTGACAAAATCTTCTCATCAGCAATTTTGTGATCGATTTTAAGTTGTTCATGAATTTTCTCATGTTTGCTTAATTTGTCACCGATTTTAAATGAATGAGTTCGATAATGTTCTACTTGTTGAATGCACTGTTCAGAACATAGCCTTTCCTTGACATCAGCAGGTAATGGAACATAGTTAGGGGGTAAGTCAGTATTAACCTTTGGTTGTTCGGTAGATGATGAAGATTCACTGGCAGAAGCCATCAGCACAAGTTCAGACTCAGATTCTTCAGTAGGATCAGATTTTGCACTCCAGTCATAATCTTCTGAATCTTCACTCACATCTTCAATCATCTTACAATCCCCTTCTTCTGACCAATCTTCTTCTACTTCACATACCAATGCCAGACTTGATGTAAGATCAGACGTGAATTGTTCTGCATAAGCGCTCCAATCATACCCGTCTTTCACACTTACAACCAACGCCTTTGTTTGGTCTTCTGGCTTCTTTCCTTCATCCTTCAACTCAGGCATAGGAAGACTTTGGTATGGTTTCTGAAAAAAACGTTGATTTCTGCCTTGATAACTTGTAGATTGTTGAGAACTTTGACCTTGACCTTGATTGCTTGAACTAGCTTGGTCATTGAAATTCTTTGGAGCTTTACATTCTCTTGAGAAATGACCATACTGGTTACAGTTAAAACATCTGGCCTTAGATTTGTCAAAACCAACGGTTTTGTTTGCATGAGGTTTGTAGCTTCGGTTAACATATGCATGCTTTTGAGTACGATAAGCTACCATAACCATCTGCCAATTAAGATCCATTTCCTCAACATCCACTGGATCCATTTCAAATAAGTCTTGAAGAACAACGTCCATTTGACTTAAATGACTTCCTTGGTATGCTTGAAAACTTGCCATAAAAGCAGTAAAGGCAGTTTTAGTTTCGTTATCTTGCAACAGAATATTCATAACGTCTTTCACTTTGGCTTGAACATTTGAACTTTGATTTTCTGACTGATTCTTCTGATTCTGACTTGGTACTTGAATTTGAGCTCTTGGTGGAGATTGATGTTGAGAATAAGTTGGTGAATTTGGAAAATATGCTGAATCAGTATAAAAACTGGCACCAACGAATAAATCATCCTCATCTTCAAACTTTGTTGTATTTTGCACAAGAAAAGCATTGTCCACAGTATTGGCAGGATTTACCACATACTTGTATTGAGTTTGTGACGTTGATCTATCAGAATTTCTTGATCCTTCATCAATCTCAACTTCTTCAATTTTCCCAATCAGCAGATCTAATTCCATTGGGAATTTCTCAGTATGCTTCAAAAGAGTAACAGTCTGCTTCCAGGATGATGGTAAAGCACATAACAATCGATCATTCAAGTCTTGAAGTTCAGTCTTAACTCCGAGGTTTGACATCTCAGTAGTTAAGTGAACAAACCTGTTCATCATCTGGTGTACTGTCTCTCCATTAATGTGTTCAAATAATTCCAGTTGTCTTTTGAGCTTTGATTTCTTCAAACTTCTTAACTGCTCTCCTCCTTCACATATAGACTTCAATGCCTTGAAGCATGTATAACCAGTCTGATATGCATCCAATCTAGACAGAACTTGTAATGGCAACCCCTTGCACATTAATGAATAGGCCTTGCTATCATTCTTTACCTTCCTCAAGTCTTCAGCTGACAAATTATCCTCTGGATAAGGTGTAGTAGAATCTTTAGTATAGGTACTGGCACTATCTGGTTGTGTCTGAGTTGGAATGTGAGGACCCTTCTCAATGGATTTCCATAAGTCATTGTCAATAGAACACAAGTGATGTCTCAGCCTGATGGTCCAGTTCTTGAAATCTGCACGATTCAAAAGTCTAGGAACACGGTTATCAGAATCATCATTAGGAGCCATTTTAACAATTTTTAAAGAAAATATTTTTGGTTTTTGTTAATTTTTGAAAAGAAGTGATTAAAATACTAAAATAAAGACAAGAAATTAAAGACAAGATAAGAAACAAGTATTGAAAAACAACTAAAATGAGTCACACGGCAACACAGTGAAAATCCTTCTTCAACCGGCTAAACAGTATATTTGTTCTTCACCCGGCAGAAATAAGTCTTCACACGGCTAAACAGTCACACGGCTCAACAAGTTGAAAATACTTTTGTTCTTCACCCGGATGAACAGTTACCCGGCAGCAAGAAAAACTTCACACGGCAATAATCTTGACCCGGCAGAATCTTGACACGGCAAAAGTCTTTGCCCGGCTGAACAGTATTTGATCACACGGCAGAGTTGTTAATTACCCGGCTACACAGTTGAAGTTTACCCGGCTGTATTTTCTTAATCACCCGGCGTAACAGTGTATTACCCGGCACAACAGTGTATCACCCGTCTGAACAGTAGCAACTTTTCAAGTCAAATTCTTCACCCGTCTAGAACAAATTCCCTTACACGGCAGCACAGGACCTAATTTTCTTCTTAAATCTAAGTCCAAGGAAATTGTCTAAGTCAAATGTATCACCCGGCAAGTTAATCTTCAACCAAAACTCAACTGTTCATCATCTTCTTCGTGAGATTTTTCAGGGTTTTGTCAAAAACTTGTCCGATTTGTCCAAAATTCACACACAAGCTGTGAATCAATCCGATAAACAATCCCTTATATCAATCAATCCAAAACATCATCATTCTTCGATGAATTTGAGCAAAAATTGATCGAACAGTAACTTTTTCTATTCTTCTTAATTCCTCAGATCTGATGAGAATCTGATGGAATCTGCACAATCGCTGTGAATTAGAGTGATTATGATGATAAATCACACCTAAAAACACCAACAATTCATTCAGATCATGATATTTTGAGCAATATTGATGTGTTTTGCTTAGAAACAGCGAAGAACACAATACCGAAAGCTCTGATACCAATTGATAGGTTCAATTGGATCGATAATATCACTCAAATGATCATAATAAAGCGTACAAACAAACGATTCAATCACAAACACAGTTCATACTCATAAATTCTCTTGTATATTGATGATCAAAGCAATTCGTAGTACAAAGTGCAGGAGAAACAAATCACACACAGTTAATTCTCTCTCTAACAGTGTAAAAGTGATCTAGCCTCCTCCTAACACACGCACACTACATGCTTATAACAAACAAAATGCAAGTTTAAGGAAAATACATAATAAACCCTAAACTATACAAACATATAAACAAAATACAAAGTAAATCTTAACAGCAAATAACCCTAACATAACAACACCGTACGAAACATTAAAAATCCATAATAAACCAAACGAATTCGTACGAGTCCTTTGAACATCGTACGGCATCTTAGGACATCTTACGTCTCCTTATGACACATTAGCACCTTGAAAAGAACGTTAGTATAATGTAGGATGCCTTACAGCTCCTATGAACACCTTACATCACCGTACGAAACCTTTAAACTCCATAATACACCTAATGAATTCGTCCGAGTCCTTTAAACCTTGTACGACAAGTTTGGACATCTTAAGACTATGTATGCCAAGAAAAGCATGTTAGTATAACGTAGGACACCTTAAAACTCCAAACAACACCTTACAACACCGTACGAAACCTTAAAACATGTTAAAAAACCTAATGATTTCGTCCAGGTCTTTTGAACGTCGTACGACAACTCAGGTGATGTTACGACTCAGTATGCAATATTAGCAATACTAAAGGCAAGTTAGAATTACGGAGAACACCTTACAACTCCTAAAAACACCGTACGAAACATTAAAAATCCGTAATAAACCTAATGAATTTGTACGAGTCCTTTGAACATCGTATGACATCTTTGGACATCTTACGTCTCCTTATGACACATTAGCAACTCGAACAGAACGTTAGTATAATGTAGGACGCCTTACAGCTCCTATGAAAACCTTACATCACCGTACGAAACCTTAAAACTCCATAATACTCCTCACTACATGCTTATAGCAACAATTACAAGTTTAAGGAATATAACAAAATAGACCCTAAACTATTTACAAACATATAAACAAAATACAAAGTAAATCTTAACTAGGAAATAACCCTAACAGTACTCCCCCTAAGATTTATCTTTGAATCTTCAGCAAAATCTTCTATCTTTTTCATCTTTGATCAGCATCAATCTCTATCTACCAATCTTCCGGCTCATCTTTGACATTCAGCAGTTCTTTTCCTTTATACTCTTCTTGTTCCTTCAAAGCTTCTTCAATGCACGGCTTGAACTTCTCAGCAATTTTGGCTTGTCGAGGTTTGGACTCGTTTGTCAGAATTTGGCAGGCATTCATACGTCTAAGTGAATCCAGATTTAAACCTGCAAAGTCAATATTAGCATAAAATTCAAACGGCATCTCTTGTACTTTGACTTTCACTTCCAAAGTACCCTTCCTACTGATCCTCATATATTCTATCTCTGGTATGTCAACCCTCACGAGATTAGAATTCAGCAGCGCCTTTCTCACTCGGATCTTTTCAGTTGCAGCAGCAATCACCTCAATCATCACAACAAACAACTTCCTATCGGCTTCAGCAAGTGAATCTTTACACTTCTCCATTCTGTAGCTTCTCAAAAAGTCGATATATGATGGATGTAGCAGCTTCAACTCAAATGTACTAAAAAGCGTAATCATGTCTTTGTCCCAATTTTCCAAGTTTCGAACAAGCTTCAATTCAAAAGTTTCTTGATTATAAAACACTCTGAGTATAGGCTTAGTCATTTGCGAACCATCTATCACCTTCAATCCAGGATTTGTCACTTTGTCAAAGTACTCATCCGAAAACTCTTCCAAATACATATCTTCAGTTACAACCAAACGCTTCTTCTTTCTTTCTTTCTTTGCTTGCACATACGCAGTATCTTCCTGTTGTCCTCGGAAATCAAGATACTTTGGTGGTCTAGCAATCCCGGCATCTAACAGCATAACACATTTATCACCACGCTCAGCATGCGTGTGATTTATCAACCTTAGTTTGTGTAACTCCTTCAAATCCTGAACTTCCAACTTAAATATGCTCGAGAAGTAATGGTATACATCACATAAA
This sequence comes from Tagetes erecta, assembly GCA_030867185.1. Taxonomy (NCBI): domain Eukaryota; kingdom Viridiplantae; phylum Streptophyta; class Magnoliopsida; order Asterales; family Asteraceae; genus Tagetes; species Tagetes erecta. The sequence continues at coordinate 38,329,728 of CM061487.1, read as the reverse complement.
CCATTCACTCTCTTTATCATAAACGCATCAAATACTTCATCATATTTCCATGCTATGATCTTCACTTTCTTGTTCTTTTCTGCCACAATCATAGAATCAAGTAACTCAGCAATGGACTGACCTTTACTCAGCAGCGACCTCACCACGTCACCTGCTGTGGCTGACTTATGCCATGATTCCCGAACATCCATTGGAATGTTGTAAGATTTAACTTCGCTTGGAAACATATCCATCAGTTCGTGCCTCTTTTTGTGAGCATCTTCAGGTAAAGCCATCACTGGAAGTTCTTTTGGTCCAAGCACCTTATATCTCTTTGTCAATTCGAAATACTGAGGATTGTTATAGTCCAAATAAAACATCCGATTGTACAATTTTTCAGTCTTCATAAAGCTAGTAACAATCTTCCTCAAAGACTCAGATTTCAACCTCTTCAAAGTCTTGTACGGATAATTTCTCGAACTCAACCAACTACGCATATCTGAAGCAGACATTTCTTCTGGATTTTGGTGATACAGTTCTGTTGGAGGCAAATCTTCTATATTCAGACTTTCTTGCATTGGAGTCCACTCACCCATCTCAGTGACAAACTCTTTTTCATCCGCAGCAACTTTATCTTGAGCAATCATACACTTTTCGTACTCTTCATTAATCTGGCTCACAGTCAATCCATTCAAAAACACAGAGTTGTATTTCATCCTTTCAAGATACGCAAACCTTTGATCCAAATCATCCGGTATCTCTTCAACAACATTTGTTTCTGGCCCAGCTTCATCTTCAGATTCAGTGAAGTCTATGTCATCCAAATCATCCAACGCTTCAATCATAGGTGCATCATCAGTTTGAATCGGCTCAAACTGACTAGCAACTTCAGATACAATTTCAGGCATATCCACAGCTTCAGATTGAATCGGCTCAACCTGAACTGTTTCTTCAGAACCAACTTCTTTCTCACTATCTGTGGCCTCAAAAACTTCAGTCTCAGCTACAGATTCAGATTTCTCAGTCTCAACTACAGCTACAGATTGAATCGGCTCAATCTGCACTGTCTCATCTATCTTTGCCTTTTTCGAACATTCTTCATCACCAAATATTTCAGGAACAGCATCTAGCTTCCTCTTTCCCTCAGCTTTGTCAGAGATGACAGTTTCAGCAACAGCTTCATCGGGAATAATAATTGGAGATTCCACCATAATACCAGCGTTTGTAGTACCTCGAGCTCTAGTCAAATAAACTTTCTGTACTTGAGGTTCAGTCACTTCAACTACTTCATCTGAAAAATCTTTATCAGATGATGAGCCAGCTTTCTTCGGTTTCGTTTCCTCCAGCAATTTTTCCAACATTTCCTTCTCATCATTCAACGTGTTGCACTCAGCCTTCAGTTCAGTATAGTCATACTTCAAATTCTCATACTCCTCTTTCAAACTTTCATGCTCGGCCTTCAACTCATCATGTTCAATTTTCAATTTAAGATGATCTGCATCCAACTCTTTGAAAGTTTTCAGGTTCTGATTGTGAATATCCCAATATTCATCAAATCTTTTCTTTTTCCGTTCATTAGAAGCTTTCAACAAATCATTCGCTTCTATCAACTTTGTCACCATATCCTCCAATTCAGCAATCCTTTTCTCTTTCTCATTCTCATCAACATTTGACACAAAATTTGGTGAAGACTCCAAATCTTGTTCAATCCTTTCAGCAATTTGAGATGATGTGGTGGGAATATCAACAGTAATAGGATCAGTAGCGCCAGCATCAGCTTCTTCAACTATCTGTGCCATAGTTTCAGCTTCGGCCACTACCTCCTGAGCAATCTGAAGTACATCTATCTCTTCAGGCTCTACAATCACAGGCTCTACCACTGGTTTTGATCTTTTCCTTCTCACATACTGAACATTAATCTCCTTTGGAATTTCAACAACAACTTCTTCTTCAACCGAAGCAACCTCAACAGGTTCTTCTATCACAACATTCTCAGTCTCTAATTCCATGTGTTCAGCTATTTCAACAATCACTGCCTCCTCTGAATTAGATTCAGATTCAGCACCATCATTTCCACCATCATCTTCATCACTATCACTGTCTTCATCATTATCACCATCAACATTATCATCTTCTTCTTCATCTTCTGGATGACGAGCAGAGTACTCGTCATCATCTAACAGATTATCAGGCACCTCATCCACTAGGTCCTGTGGATCAACAATCTCACCATGAGAAATGTGGTAATATACTCCTTCAATATCTTCTTCATTGTTGGCTATATCTCTCATATAGTCAAACAACTCTACATTAGGCACATTCCCGATACTCATCTTTCTGTAAGATAGATCGTTCATGTCCTCAGTGTATAAAATACCTCCAGAATATCCTTCATTTCAGTTGTAAGAATATCGGGTACATGAGAAACTTAAACCTCTTGCCTTTCACCAAGTTAAATACAAAACCATTCATAATCCATCTCGACATGTTGAATGGTTTATTCTCTGCTATGGCAACAATCGGTGATGCAATATCTGATGGGAAATTATCAAACCCTGCACTCCGCCTGGACATGCACTGTTGCACCACATAGCATAACAGCTTATACTTCTTTCCCAACTTAGCCCGATAGAATTGTGATTTTGGAAACACAGGTGGATGACCCATATTAACAAAACACGATTTGCACTCATCCATGGTCAACTCATCATTCATCCCAATCTCATCTTCATCTATTCTCAGGGCATGTCTAATGGCTTCTTCAGAAACTGTCAGAACCATATCTCTAGTTATGTTGCCTCGAACAACAGTAACTCCATTCTCTTCTCTAATGACCTCTGCTGTCCTCCAAAAACTTTTAATCAACCTTGCATATATGACCGGTTTGGCACATATAGCATACACATATTTGGTCCTTTTGATAAACCTGATCATATCCCTATAACCATCTGTTTCAGGGATAGATTCATCTAGAGCTGCTACCAAATTGTGTTTAGGCTCAAACTTGAGATTCTCCATCTGTACAAAACAAGACAAATGTGTCAGATTCTTCATTAAAACATATCAAAATTTTCATAAGTGTTTGAATAAAAGTTAGAAAGTAAAACATTCACATAATCATTTTAAATTCTAAATGTTCTAATAACCTGACTTTCATCATTTTAATCAAACAACTTTGAATTTTAAAGATTATACTTCATGTTTTAATTTTTTTTTTTTAACAGTTAATCACTTAAGACAGAAATTTTGACATTTTGATGATGAAATTATTTATCATGTTTTGGTTCAGTTTTAACAAGTATTAATCACTTTTAAACAGATATTTCATCATTTTGATGTTTAACTTTTAAGAGCTTCAAAGTTCATCAATGGCGATTTTAACAGTTGTGAACATTTTGAGTGATTCAGTTACTTTTAAGGTGTTTTGATGCAAATGAGTGATTGAATGTTGATGATCGACAAATTTTAACCCTAAAACAACATTCGATTTAAGTTTTAACACACAAAATCAAAGTGTCGATTCAAAGTCCAAAACACTGTTCATCATCGTTTTTCTTTTTAACGGTTGATTTGCAGGTCTATTTAGGTCAAAAACACTTAATCACTACCTTATCCAATCGATCAATCTTGTTATAGAGCAAAACGATTGAATATGATAACAGGCGATTTTAGTACAGAGTGTTTGCTTGAAAGTGAATGTGTGAAATGATAGGTGTTTGTGAAGAGGCGGGTTTTTGTATCGTCAAAAATTTAGGTCAAACTTAAGGTGCCGGGTCAACAAAAGGGACGGGTAAACACAATAGGCCCAATAAGCCTTGCCGGGTCAAGCACTGTTGATCCGTGTCATGCACTGTTGTGACGGGTCAAGTACATAAAACAAGTCACAAACATGTGAAAAATACTTGACGGGTCAAACACTGTAGGGACGGGTAAGACACTGTAGTGACGGGTAAAGGTTAAGGAACAACTACACCTGATGGGTTTTATACATCACCCGGCAGAATAGTATGCTTCAAAACATCACCCGTCAATCTTTCTTCATCACCCGGCAACACAGTTGCTTTCCTTCTTCATCCGGCTTGCTTTCTTCTTCATTACCCGGCAACACAGTGTCATACCTTTACACGGCAATGAGATTTCTCTTTTACCCGGCTTATAGTAAACACTTGTCACCCGACAAGATATCTATGACCTTCACCCGGCTATATTTAACATGATCATTGCCCGGCTGTACAGTGGTCATAACATCTTCACCTTTTCCTCAATCACCCGGCATGTATCAACCTTACAACATTACCCGGCTGAACAGTATGTTCATTACCCAGCCAAACAGTTGCATCTGATATCTTTGCCCGGCTATAACACTTTGAGCAATTTCTTCACTTTTTCTCGTCTGTTGACTTTTTCAACGTCATTTATTGCACCTGCAAACATTCTCCGACATATTAATTAGACAAGATATCCTTAAAAAGAATTTTGTCATATTAATTATCAAACAACATTAAAACAAGTCAATAATCATTAATTCTAATTCAAATCATTTTTCTTTTTCTAAAAAAAATGTTTTTGCACAACCAATTTTTCTATATCCCGAAGCATTTTCTTAAAAACATATTACAAGACCTTGGGTTTGTTTTTAACACATCCAATACTTTTGCTTTTCATACCACATAATCTTGTTCATTCAAAACACACTTATTCAAAACAAAATATTTTTTTTTTTGGATTTTTGTACATATTTTTCTTCAATTTATTCTCCCCCTAAACTTAAAATTTCTTGAAATTTTTAAGTTTAACAAGGATGTCGATGTGTCAATAAAGATTCCAAATGCCTGCACACACAAAGCACACACATTAAAATAAAGACATATGCAATGCAATGAATCAAAATATCGCAGTGAGATCATACCACACATTATCTGAACATGTTTTGCAAGTTTTGAATAGACATTTGACTTATGATTGATTGAGTGATGATATGAAAACATACCAATTAGCTCGAGTTGACACACTTACTTTTTCAGTATCATGATGATATTTAAGGTTCGATTAGAATGACTTATGTGACCCACATGAATACATATGTCAACATATTTCCTTATCAATCACTACCTGAATGCATATTGTACAAAAACCTGGTCACTTACAGTCATACACAGTGTGGAATCTGGGTTCTATTCGGATTTGGTCCACTTTGGGACTTCTTTTTAATTCCACCTTTGGGAATTTTTCATTTCCTATCGTTCCCCTTAGGAATCTTCTGAATTCCATTTTGGAATTTTTGTTTGGTGTTGGTCCACATTTGGGACTCTTTTTGTTCCATTTTGGAATCTTTTGCTGCACCTTGAAGCTCAAAAGAGACTTCATGTGAGACTTCAGGTCTGTGGGTACCACAACAAAGAAGCTCACGATGCGGTTCATCACACTGAATACACTGCATCGTTACCCGATCATGTACAACTATCATCACAAGCAATGTATCAAAAGATATATATCTAGACATGTATAACAATGGAACTTAACACACAGATCATTAAGTTTATGTTTGTCAACAATCAACTTACTTTTTCAGTCTAATTGCTTGAGCTGTCTAGCACATCAATTAACATTCATCAGTCTTTATTTAAAAAAGATGTAACAAATAATGTCTAGTGTAAGTATCATTTCTCACTTTTTGCAATATAGATTCTTATGATATGATATTTTCTTTTCTTTTTGCTTTTATATTTTGTTTTTGCTTTTCTTTTTCATGCAAGCACACAATGCAAAACATAAAATAAATGACAAAGGAATCAATACTTGACATCAACTTATTTTATTTTTGGCTTTTATATTTTCTGATTTTTCTTTTTGTTTTTGAAAAATAGAATCAATCATGATTGATTAATCCTATGGATTGAATTAAAAATTCAAACCGGCCTGACAAAAATGATTTTGTGAAAAGATCTGCCAGTTGTTTGTCGGTATGAACTTTAATCAAAATTATTAAACCTTTTTCAGAGTTGTCTCTTAAAAAGTGATATCGAATTTCGATATGTTTGGTTTTTGAGTGTTGAACAGGATTAGCAGTAATGAACATAGCAACAGTATTATCTATGTATATAGGAGTTTTGAGAAAGTTAAACCCGTAGTCCAGCAATTGATTTTGTAACCACAAAACTTGAGAACATCCTGCAGATGCAACGATATACTCTGCTTCAGCAGTGGATACAGAAACGTTGGTCTGCTTCTTGCATTGCCAAGAGACAAGTCTAGGACCCAGAAATTGACATCCACCAGTTGTCGATTTCCTGTCAAGAGCACATCCACCAAAATCACTGTCAGAATAACTATATAATTCAAAATTTCCTTCATAAGGATACCATAACCCAAGATTCGGTTTCCCTTTGAGATATCTGAAAATACGTTTAACAGCAATCAGGTGCGACTCCTTTGGATCAGACTGATATCTTGCGCACACACATACAGCATACATGATGTCTGGCCTTGATGCAGTAAGATACATCAGTGAACCGATCATTGATCTGTATAGTGTTTGATCCACGGATTTGCCTTTCGGATCCGGTTGTATCTTGCAGTTCACATCAGATGGAGTTCGAATTGTTTGACAATCTTGCATCTTGAACTTCTTCAACAATTTCTCAACAAATTTTGATTGATTGATGAAAATTCCGTCAGCTGATTGTTTCACTTGTAATCCAAGAAAGAAGTTAATCTCCCCCATAGAACTCATCTGGAATCTGCACTTCATAATTTCCTCAAATTCTTTGCACATTGACTCACTGGTTGATCCGAAGATAATATCGTCCACATAAACTTGAACACATAAGAGATCGTCATTCTCCCTCTTCATAAACAAAGTTGGATCAATCTGTCCTCTTGTGAATCCATGTTCTAGTAAATGCTTGGATAATGTCTCATACCAGATTCTAGGAGCTTGATGTAGACCGTATAGAGCTTTACTCAACTTGTATACACGATGAGGATAGTCAGGATCTTCAAAACCCGGAGGTTGTCTGACATATACGTCATCTGTAATCGGTCCATACAGAAAAGCGCCTTTGACGTCCATTTGGAATACTTTAAACTTCATGAAGGAAGCATATGCAAGAAAAACGCGTATGGCTTCAAGTCTTGCGACCGGAGCGAACACCTCTTCATAATCAATGCCTTCTTCTTGAGTGTATCCTTGTGCAATGAGTCTTTCTTTGTTTCTCACAACAATGCCACGTTCATCTGGCTTGTTTTTGTACAACCATCTTGTACCAATCGCATTTTCTCCTTCAGGTAAGTCCACTAATTTCCAAACCTCTTGTTTGCGAAATTGTAATAACTCCTCTTGCATTGCTTCTATCCAACTATTATCTTGCAACGCTTCTGAAATATTCTTTGGCACCACTTGAGACAAAAAGCACGAGTAAAGACAAACATTTGCTTGCTCTGTCTGACTTCTTGTAGTTCTCTGATTCAAAGGCCCAATAATCTGAGAGACAGGATGTTTCTTGTGAATTCGATGAATTGGTATGTCACCTCCTTGCACTTGACTCTCCAGATTAAAAGTATTCAGATTTGGTAGATCTTGTAGTATGGTAGAAGTATGTGGAGTGAAATTCGGGACTTGATCCGGTGAATTGATGAAGTAATCAAATGATTCTGGAATAACTTCAACATTCGGATCTGATGATGGTTGATTTTGAACAGATCCACCATCATTAGGAGAAACTTGCGGATTCACATCTTCTTCGAGATTGTTTGATTCTTGATCTTCTTGCGAACCAGAAGGACCCGGATCTTGACTAGATTTGACATGATCAGGATTATGAAATGACATGAACGGATATTCAGAGTTGAGATTTCCATCCTCGTCATTATCAGAATCGTCACTAAAGCATCCTAAGTCACCTGATTCTTTTCTTGTTTTTCCTGAAAAATCAAATAAGTTAGAATTGAAAGATTTCGATAACGAATCTAAATCAAATAACCATTCGGGACCATGCGCCACTGACGGAAACGAATTTTCTAAAAACTTTACGTTAATAGTTTCAATAACAGTATTTGTTTTGCTATTAAAAACCCGATAAGCTTTAGAAACAGACGAATAACCAAGGAAAAATCCATCGTCAGATTTTGACTCAAATTTCCCGATATGATCACTTAAATTCAGAATCGTTACAGGACAACCAAATGCTTTCAAATAAGAAATATTCGGTTTTCTTCCAAACAACAACTCATAAGATGTTTTCTGTTTATCCTGAACCAATAATGTTCTGTTTTGTACAAAACACGCAGTAGCAATAGCTTCGTCCCAGAATGTGATAGGGATTTTGGCATCTGCGAGCATGGATCTTGCTGCTTCAATCAGTGTCCGGTTTTTCCGTTCCGCAACCCCATTCTGTTGAGGCGTTCTTGGAGCACTAAATTGTCTAGCAATTCCTTTTTCTGCACAAAACAAATCAACATTAGCGTTTTTGAATTCAGTTCCATTATCACTTCTTAAAACTTTCACTTTACAATCCAACTGATTTTCAACTTTGATGATAAATTCTTTTAACAACTCAGCAGTTTCAGATTTAGCATGCAAGAAATAAACCCAAGAAAATCTAGTGAAATCGTCAATAATGACAAAACAATAAGACTTCTTTCCGATGCTTTGCACATTTGTTGGTCCGAAAAGATCCATATGTAGCATCTGCAAGGGTTTTGAAATGGAGTTTTCGAGCTTGGACTTAAAAGACATCCTATGCTGTTTTCCCTTCAAACACGCTGGACAGAGATCAGTTGTGGAGAATTTCTTCGATGGGATTCCCACAGCGTGATTTCCAGTCACCAGTCGATTCATGTTTCTGAAGTTTGAATGGCCCAGCCGTCTATGCCAAAGCTGACTCTCATCATTTGAAGCATGAGCAATGAGACAAGTAGTTTCGGTTTCAGCGTCAATCTGCGACATATCAAGCTTGTATACATCACGATCTCTTGGAGCTTTCACCACTACCCATTCATTGTCAATCTTGAAACCTGGTTTGAGTATATAACAGAAAGAATCATCAAATAAAGTTGAATATGATTTATCACAAATTTGAGAAACACTTAGTAAGTTAAAGTTCAACTGTGCACAGTAGTTGACTTTATCAAAACTAATGACCCCATTGGATACGGTTCCTTCTCCTGTTATCTTTCCACCCGCATCACCTCCAAATGCAACGTGTGTACCATTTTTCAGCTTGAAATCCTGAAGCAAGGCATGGTTGCCTGTCATATGCCGGCTACACCCACTATCAACGAACCATGAGTTGATAGGTCTTCTTGGGCGTACCTGCAATTCAACAATCACTTAGTTAGTTTGGTCAACCCAGGCCCACACGGTCTTGGGTTTTCCGAATCTATCAGCAATAGTAACTTGTTGATATTGAACATTTTGAAAATTTGTTTCATTCAAGAGATTTTGATGCTGATAACTGTTGTTTCGCCCATTGGCGTTCAATGACTGCTTTCTCCTCAAAGCACTAAACCTTTCCTCTAGCTTAGGATCAAGGTTATTTTCAAACTTTTGGTTTCTTACCATTAAAGCTCTTGGTTTAAAATTGTTAACCTGCACATTTCATGAAAAGTTAGAAACAGAATTGTTTCGATTGAAATTTCTCAAAACTGGAGAATGACTTTGACTCATATTTTGAAAACCAAATGAATTATTTCTTTGAAAGTTTGAATATGGAGTCATTTCTCTAGTTGAGTTTGATCGAAAGAAACAATCCTTTGTGTCATGGTTTCTTCTTCCACAAATATCACAAAATTTGTTATAATAACATTCTTCTGAAGAATGATTTCTTTTGTTACAGAAACTGCAGTACCTGTTAAAGAAATATTCAGCAGTAGTATGGTTATAACGATCACAGTTCTCACAATGTTTCTTGCTAATCCTAAAGAGCTGATTGTTAACTTTTGATGTTGAACCAAAACGTGATTCATTATCTTGGTTGTTCGGTTTTAGATTAACGATCTTTTGTGGAGACATTGTTTGTGATTTTGATTGCATGGGACTTTGGTTCGATTTTAAACTGTTCTGTTTGGTTACCTTTTTGTTTTCAATTCTCTTATCATTGACAGCGGAAGACTTAGGACCTGAACCTGTTTTCAGACCAGAGTTAGATTTGATTTGAGCATTGATTTGATTACCATAAGAACCGTTCATGTCGAAAGTTCCTGCAGACACAAACTTGATTGTCTTACCTTTTGACACTTTCTTGACAGATTTAACTTTGTCAGTTTTAACACTTTGAACTTTGGGTTTGTTACTTGATTTTACGGCACTTTTGCCTTTCAGTTCTTTTGTTTCAGATTGATTGTTCATTGATTTCGTTTTCTGCTTCTTTGCAGTTGAGACTTCAGCTTTCTTCACTTCTTGCTTCTTAATCAGTTCAGCAGCAACTTTTGCCTTCTGCTCATTCTTCCATTTGATATACTCCGGATCATTATATCCTGAAAATTCACCTTCTTCCTTCACCGTTTCTGGTTTCGGATTCAGTTCCGGATACTCAATTAGTTGAATCAGAACAGGCTCTGATTTGTTGCTAGCTTCATTATCAGCTTCAGTGGTCACACCATCTTCTTCTTTCAAACTTTCCATCAAAACTTCAGAACCTTCAGACTCGGATTTGCTTCTTTGAATTTCTTTGAATTTTCTTTCATTTTCAGGTGAATGATCAAATTCATTAAAGTTTTCCGGTAAGGTTTGAGTGATAGAATTTGGCATCGGTTCATGAGTAAAACCCAACCCGGTTTTGTTTTTGTTACCTCTTTCATTAACGAGTTGTTCAACCATTGTTTTACAACTTTTAACTTTCTTTAATTCAACTTGTGTGACAGCATGTTCAACTTTTTCTTGTTCAAAGTTCTTTGTCATTTCTTCAAGTTGTTTGGTCACAAGTTCCAGTTCTTTTAAAGTTTTGTTCCATGATTCAGTTAGTGACAAAATCTTTTCATCAGAAATTTTGTGATCAATTTTAAGTTGTTCATGAATCTTTTCATGTTTGCTTAATTTGTCACCGATTTTAAATGAATGAGTTCGATAATGTTCTACTTGTTGAATGCATTGATCAGAACACAACCTTTCCTTAACATCAGCAGGTAATGGAACATAGTTAGGGGGTAAGTCAGAACTAACCTTTGGTTGTTCGGTAGATGATGAAGACTCATTGGCAGTAGCCATTAGCGCAACTTCAGACTCAGATTCTTCAGAAGGATCTCCTTTTGCACTCCAGTCATAATTTTCTGAATCATCAGACACAGCTTCATTCTGTTCAATATCTCCTTCTTCTGACCAGTCTTCTTCAATCTCACATACCAAAGCCAGATTTGATGTAAGATCAGACGTAAATTGTTCTGCATAAGCGCTCCAATCATAACCGTCTTTTACACTCACTACCAGCGCCTTTGTTTGATCTTCTGGTTTCTTTCCTTCATCTTTCAATTCAGGCATAGGAAGACTTTGGTACGGTTTCTGAAAGAAACGTTGATTTCTTTGTTGATAACTTGAAGATTGTTGAGAACTTTGACCTTGACCTTGATTGCTTGAACTAGCTTGGTCATTGAAATTCTTAGGAGCTTTGCATTCTCTTGAGAAATGACCATACTGGTTACAATTAAAACATCTGGCCTTTGATTTGTCAAATCCAACGGTTTTGTTTGCATGAGGTTTGTAGCTTCGGTTAACATACGCATGCTTTTGTGTACGATAAGCTACCATAACCATCTGCCAGTTTAAATCCATTTCCTCTACATCAACTGGATCCATCTCAAATAAGTCTTGAAGGACAACGTCCATTTGACTTAAATGACTTCCTTGATATGCTTGAAAACTTGCCATAAAAGCAGTAAAGGCAGTTTTAGTTTCGTCATCTTGCAACAGAATGTTCATTACGTCTTTCACCTTGGCTTGAACATTTGAATTTTGACTTTCTGGTTGATTCTTCAGATTCTGATTTTGACTTTGAACTTGAGCTCTTGGTGGAGATTGAGGTTGAGAATAAGTTGGTGAATTTGGAAAGTATGCTGAATCAGTATAAAAACTCGCACCAACAAATAAGTCACCCTCTTCTTCAAACTTCATTGAATCTTGTGCAAGAAATGCATTATCCACAGTATTGGCAGGATTTACCACATACTTATACTGAGTTTGTGAGCTTGATCTATCAGTGTTTCTAGATCCTTCGTCAATCTCAACTTCTTTAATTTTTCCAGTAAGCAAGTCTAATTCCATTGGAAATTTCTCAGTATGCTTCAAAAGAGTAACAGTCTGCTTCCATGATGATGGTAAAGCACATAACAATCGATCATTCAAGTCTTGAAGTTCAGTCTTAACTCCGAGGTTTGACATCTCAGTAGTTAAGTGAACAAACCTGTTCATCATTTGGTGTACTGTTTCTCCATTAATGTGTTTAAACAATTCCAGTTGTCTTTTCAGCTTTGATTTCTTCAAACTTCTCAATTGCTCTCCTCCTTCACATATAGACTTCAATGCTTTGAAGCATGTATAACCAGTCTGATATGCATCCAATCTAGACAGAACTTGGAGTGGCAACCCCTTGCACATTAAAGAATATGCCTTGCTATCATTCTTTACCTTCCTTAGATCTTCTGCTGACAAATTATCCTCTGGATAAGGTGTAGTAGAATCTTTAGTGTAGGTACTTGCACTATCTGGAGCTGTCTGTGTTGGAATGTGAGGACCCTTTTCAATGGACTTCCATAAGTCATTGTCAATAGAACATAAGTGATGTCTCAACCTGATAGTCCAATTCTTGAAATCTGCACGATTCAAAAGTCTAGGAACACGGTTATCAGAATCATCATTAGGAGCCATTTAAACAAATTTTTAAAGAAAATATTTTTGGTTTTTGTTAATTTTTGAAAAATGAATAAGTAAAATACTAAAATTAAGACAAGTAATTAAAGACAAGATAAGAAACAAGTATTAAAAACAACTAAAGTGAGTCACACGGCAAAACAGTGAAAATCCTTCTTCAACCGGCTAAACAGTGTCTTTGTTCTTCACCCGGCAGGAAAAAGTCTTTACACGGCCAAACAGTTACCCGGCTCAACAGTTGTAATAATTTTGTTCTTCACCCGGATGAACAGTTACCCGGCAACAAGAAAAACTTTGACACGGCAATAATCTTTGACCCGGCAGAATCTTGACACGGCAAAAGCTTTGTCCGGCTGAACAGTATACGATCACACGGCAGTTGTTAATCACCCGGCTACACAGTTGATGATTACCCGGCTGAATTTTCTTAATCACCCGGCGTAACAGTGTATCACCCGGCACTACAGTGTTTGATCCGGCTGAACAGTAACACTTTTTCAAGTCAAATTCTTCACCCGTCTAGAACAAATTCCCTTACACGGCAGCACAGGACCTAATTTCTTCTCAAATCTAAGTCCAAGGAAATTGTCTAAGTCAAAATAATCACCCGGCAAGTTAATCTTCAACCAAGTTCTTACTGTTCATCATCTTCTTCATGAAAATTTTCAGGGTTTTGTCAAAAACTTGTCCAATTTGTCCAAAATTCACACACAAGCTGTGAAATGGTCCGATTATCAATCGCTTATATCAATCAATCCAAAACATGATCAAATCTGATGAAATTGAGCAAAAATTTGATCAAACAGTAACTTCTTCTAATCTTCTTAATTCCTCAGATCTGATGATAATCTGATGGAATTTGCACAATCGTTGTGAATTAGAAGTGATTGCGATGATAAATCACAACTAAAAACAGCAACAATTCATTCAGATCATGATATTTGAGCAATATTGATGTGTTTTGCTTAAGAACAGCGAAGAACACGATACCGAAAGCTCTGATACCAATTGATAGGTTCAATTGGATCGTTAATATCACTTAAGAACAGCGAAGAACACAATTCATACTAATAATTCTCTTTGTATATTGACGATCAAAGCAATTCGTAGTACAAGTGCAGGAGAAACAAAATCACACACAGTTAATTCTCTCTCTAACGTGTAAAAGTGATCTAGCCTCCCTCCTAACACTCTCTCACTACATGCTTATAGCAACAATTACAAGTTTAAGGAATATAACAAAATAGACCCTAAACTATTTACAAACATATAAACAAAATATAAAGTAAATCTTAACTAGGAAATAACCCTAACAAAAAGCATGATAGTATAACGTAGGACACCTTAAAACTCCAAACAACACCTTACAACACCGTACGAAACCTTAAAACACGATACTAAACCTAATGAATTCGTCCATGTCCTTTGAACGTCGTACGACAACTCAGGTGATGTTACGGCTCAGTATGAAATATTAACAATATGAAAGGCAAGTTAGAATTACGTAGGACGCGTTATAACTCCTAAGAACACCTTACAGGACCGTACGATCCTTTAAAACTCCATAATAAAGCTAATGAATTTGTCCGAGTCCTTTGAACATCATACGACAACTTAGGACAACTTACGACTCTGTATGCCATATTAGCACCTTGAAAAGCATGTTAGTGTGATGTTGGACATCTTACAACTCCTAACAACACCTAACAACATCGTACGAAACATTAAAAATCCATAATAAACCTAATGAATTCGTGCGAGTCCTTTGAACATCGTACGGCATCTTAGGACATCTTACGTCTCCTTATGACACATTAGCAACTCGAAAGAACGTTAGTATAATGTAGGCTGCCTTACAGCTCCTATGAACACCTTACATCACCGTACGAAACCTTAAAACTCCATAATACACCTAATGAATTCGTCAGAGTCCTTTAAACCTCGTACGACAAGTTTGGACATCTTAAGACTTTGTATGTCATATTAGCACCAACAAAAGCATGTTAGTATAACGTAGGACACCTTAAAACTCCAACCAACACCTTACAACACAGTACGAAACCTTAAAACACGATTCTAAACCTAATGATTTCGTCCAAGTCTTTTGAACGTCGTATGACAACTCAGGTGATGTTACGACTCAGTATGCAATATTAGCAATATTAAAGGCAAGTTACAATTACGGAGAACGCCTTACAACTCCTAAAAACTCCTAACAACACCGTACGAAACATTAAATATCCATAATAATCCTAATGAATTCGTACGAGTCCTTTGAACATCGTACGACATCTTAGGACATATTACGTCTCCTTATGACACATTAGCAACTCGAAAAGAACGTTAGTATAATGTAGGACGCCTTACAGCTCCTATGAACACCTTACATCACCGTACGAAACCTTAGAACTCCATAATACACCTAATGAATTCGTCCGAGTCCTTTAAACCTCGTACGACAAGTTTGGACATCTTAAGACTTTGTATGCCATATTAGCACCAAGAAAAGCATGTTAGTATAACGTAGGACACCTTAAAACTCCAAACAACACCTTACAACACCGTACGAAACCTTAAAACAAGTTACTAAACCTAATGATTTCGTCCAAGTCCTTTGAACGTCGTACGACAGCTCAGGTGATGTTACGACTCAGTATGCAATATTAGCAATATTAAAGGCAAGTTAGAATTACGGAGAACGCCTTAGAACTCCTAAAAACACCTAACAACACCGTACGAAACATTAAAAATCCATAATAAACCTAATGAATTCGTACGAGTCCTTTGAACATCGTATGACATCTTTGGACATCTTACGTCTCCTTATGACACATTAGCAACTCGAAAGAACGTTAGTATAATGTAGGCTGCGTTACAGCTCCTATGACACCTTACATCACCGTACGAAACCTTAAAACTCCATAATACACCTAATGAATTCGTCAGAGTCCTTTAAACCTCGTACGACAAGTTTGGACATCTTAAGACTTTGTATGTCATATTAGCACCAAGAAAAGCATGTAAGTATAACGTAGGACACCTTAAAACTCCAAACAACACCTTAAAACACCGTACGAAACCTTAAAACACGATACTAAACCTAATGATTTCGTCCAAGTCCTTTGAACGTCGTACGACAACTCAGGTGATGTTACGACTCAGTATGCAATATTAGCAATATTAAAGGCAAGTTACAATTATGGAGAACGCCTTACAACTCCTAAAAACACCTAACAACACCGTACGAAACATTAAAAATCCATAATAAACCTAATGAATTCGTACGAGTCCTTTGAACATCGTACGACATCTTAGGACATATTACGTCTCCTTATGACACATTAGCAACTCGAAAAGAACGTTAGTATAATGTAGGACGCCTTACAGCTCCTATGAACACCTTACATCACCGTACGAAACCTTAGAACTCCATAATACACCTAATGAATTCGTCCGAGTCCTTTAAACCTCGTACGACAAGTTTGGACATCTTAAGACTTTGTATGCCATATTAGCACCAAGAAAAGCATGTTAGTATAACGTAGGACACCTTAAAACTCCAAACAACACCTTACAACACCGTACGAAACCTTAAAACACGATACTAAACCTAATTAATTCGTCCAAGTCCTTTGAACATCGTACGACAACTCAGGTGATGTTACGGCTCAGTATGAAATATTAACAATATGAAAGGCAAGTTAGAATTACGTAGGACGCGTTACAACTCCTAAGAACACCTTATAGGACCGTACGATCCTTTAAAACTCCATAATAAAGCTAATGAATTCGTCCAAGTCCTTTGAACATCATACGACAACTTAGGACAACTTACGACTCTGTATGCCATATTAGCACCTTGAAAAGCATGTTAGTGTGATGTTGGACATCTTACAACTCCTAACAACACCTAACAACATCGTACGAAACATTAAAAATCCATAATAAACCTAATGAATTAGTGCGAGTCCTTTGAACATCGTACGGCATCTTAGGACATCTTACGTCTCCTTATGACACATTAGCAACTCGAAAGAACGTTAGTATAATGTAGGCTGCCTTACAGCTCCTATGAACACCTTACATCACCGTACGAAACCTTAAAACTCCATAATACACCTAATGAATTCGTCAGAGTCCTTTAAACCTCGTACGACAAGTTTGGACATCTTAAGACTTTGTATGTCATATTAGCACCAACAAAAGCATGTTAGTATAACGTAGGACACCTTAAAACTCCAACAACACCTCACAACACAGTACGAAACCTTAAAACACGATACTAAACCTAATGATTTCGTCCAAGTCCTTTGAACGTCGTATGACAACTCAGGTGATGTTACGACTCAGTATGCAATATTAGCAATATTAAAGGCAAGTTACAATTA
Organism: Tagetes erecta; assembly: GCA_030867185.1. NCBI lineage: Eukaryota > Viridiplantae > Streptophyta > Magnoliopsida > Asterales > Asteraceae > Tagetes > Tagetes erecta. The sequence goes on along the minus strand of CM061487.1, from coordinate 38,312,499 downwards.
CGGAGAATGCCTTACAACTCCTAAAAACTCCTAACAACACCGTACGAAACATTAAATATCCATAATAATCCTAATGAATTCATACGAGTCCTTTGAACATCGTACGACATCTTAGGACATGTTACGTCTCCTTATGACACATTAGCACCTCGAAAAGAACGTTAGTATAATGTAGGATGCCTTACAGCTCCTATGAACACCTTACATCACCGTACGAAACCTTAAAACTCCATAATACACCTAATGAATTCGTCCGAGTCCTTTAAACCTCGTAAGACAAGTTTGGACATCTTAAGACTATGTATGCCATATTAGCACCAAGAAAAGCATGTTAGTATAACGTAGGACACCTTAAAACTCCAAACAACACCTTACAACACCGTACGAAACCTTAAAACAAGTTACTAAACCTAATGATTTCGTCCAAGTCCTTTGAACGTCGTACGACAGCTCAGGTGATGTTACGACTCAGTATGCAATATTAGCAATATTAAAGGCAAGTTAGAATTACGGAGAACGCCTTACAACTCCTAAAAACACCTAACAACACCGTACAAAACATTAAAAATCCATAATAAACCTAATGAATTCGTACGAGTCCTTTGAACATCGTATGACATCTTTGGACATCTTACGTCTCCTTATGACACATTAGCAACTCGAAAGAACGTTAGTATAATGTAGGCTGCCTTACAGCTCCTATGAACACCTTACATCACCGTACGAAACCTTAAAACTCCATAATACACCTAATGAATTCGTCAGAGTCCTTTAAACCTCGTACGACAAGTTTGGACATCTTAAGACTATGTATGCAATATTAGCACCAAGAAAAGCATGTTAGTATAACGTAGGACACCTTAAAACTCCAAACAACACCTTACAACAACGTACGAAACCTTAAAACAAGTTACTAAACCTAATGATTTCGTCCAAGTCCTTTGAACGTCGTACGACAGCTTAGGTGATGTACGACTCAGTATGCAATATTAGCAATATTAAAGGCAAGTTAGCATTACGGAGAACGCCTTACAACTCCTAAAAACACCTAACAACACCGTACGAAACATTAAAAATCCATAATAAACCTAATGAATTCGTACGAGTCCTTTGAACATCGTACGACATCTTAGGACATATTACGTCTCCTTATGACACATTAGCAACTCGAAAAGAACGTTAGTATAATGTAGGACGCCTTACAGCTCCTATGAACACCTTACATCACCGTACGAAACCTTAGAACTCCATAATACACCTAATGAATTCGTCCGAGTCCTTTAAACCTCGTACGACAAGTTTGGACATCTTAAGACTTTGTATGCCATATTAGCACCAAGAAAAGCATGTTAGTATAACGTAGGACACCTTAAAACTCCAAACAACACCTTACAACACCGTACGAAACCTTAAAACAAGTTACTAAACCTAATGATTTCGTCCAAGTCCTTTGAACGTCGTACGACAGCTCAGGTGATGTTACGACTCAGTATGCAATATTAGCAATATTAAAGGCAAGTTAGAATTACGGAGAACGCCTTAGAACTCCTAAAAACACCTAACAACACCGTACGAAACATTAAAAATCCATAATAAACCTAATGAATTCGTACGAGTCCTTTGAACATCGTATGACATCTTTGGACATCTTACGTCTCCTTATGACACATTAGCAACTCGAAAGAACGTTAGTATAATGTAGGCTGCGTTACAGCTCCTATGACACCTTACATCACCGTACGAAACCTTAAAACTCCATAATACACCTAATGAATTCGTCAGAGTCCTTTAAACCTCGTACGACAAGTTTGGACATCTTAAGACTTTGTATGTCATATTAGCACCAAGAAAAGCATGTAAGTATAACGTAGGACACCTTAAAACTCCAAACAACACCTTAAAACACCGTACGAAACCTTAAAACACGATACTAAACCTAATGATTTCGTCCAAGTCCTTTGAACGTCGTACGACAACTCAGGTGATGTTACGACTCAGTATGCAATATTAGCAATATTAAAGGCAAGTTACAATTATGGAGAACGCCTTACAACTCCTAAAAACACCTAACAACACCGTACGAAACATTAAAAATCCATAATAAACCTAATGAATTCGTACGAGTCCTTTGAACATCGTACGACATCTTAGGACATATTACGTCTCCTTATGACACATTAGCAACTCGAAAAGAACGTTAGTATAATGTAGGACGCCTTACAGCTCCTATGAACACCTTACATCACCGTACGAAACCTTAGAACTCCATAATACACCTAATGAATTCGTCCGAGTCCTTTAAACCTCGTACGACAAGTTTGGACATCTTAAGACTTTGTATGCCATATTAGCACCAAGAAAAGCATGTTAGTATAACGTAGGACACCTTAAAACTCCAAACAACACCTTACAACACCGTACGAAACCTTAAAACACGATACTAAACCTAATTAATTCGTCCAAGTCCTTTGAACATCGTACGACAACTCAGGTGATGTTACGGCTCAGTATGAAATATTAACAATATGAAAGGCAAGTTAGAATTACGTAGGACGCGTTACAACTCCTAAGAACACCTTATAGGACCGTACGATCCTTTAAAACTCCATAATAAAGCTAATGAATTCGTCCAAGTCCTTTGAACATCATACGACAACTTAGGACAACTTACGACTCTGTATGCCATATTAGCACCTTGAAAAGCATGTTAGTGTGATGTTGGACATCTTACAACTCCTAACAACACCTAACAACATCGTACGAAACATTAAAAATCCATAATAAACCTAATGAATTAGTGCGAGTCCTTTGAACATCGTACGGCATCTTAGGACATCTTACGTCTCCTTATGACACATTAGCAACTCGAAAGAACGTTAGTATAATGTAGGCTGCCTTACAGCTCCTATGAACACCTTACATCACCGTACGAAACCTTAAAACTCCATAATACACCTAATGAATTCGTCAGAGTCCTTTAAACCTCGTACGACAAGTTTGGACATCTTAAGACTTTGTATGTCATATTAGCACCAACAAAAGCATGTTAGTATAACGTAGGACACCTTAAAACTCCAACAACACCTCACAACACAGTACGAAACCTTAAAACACGATACTAAACCTAATGATTTCGTCCAAGTCCTTTGAACGTCGTATGACAACTCAGGTGATGTTACGACTCAGTATGCAATATTAGCAATATTAAAGGCAAGTTACAATTACGGAGAATGCCTTACAACTCCTAAAAACTCCTAACAACACCGTACGAAACATTAAATATCCATAATAATCCTAATGAATTCATACGAGTCCTTTGAACATCGTACGACATCTTAGGACATGTTACGTCTCCTTATGACACATTAGCACCTCGAAAAGAACGTTAGTATAATGTAGGCTGCCTTACAGCTCCTATGAACACCTTACATCACCGTACGAAACCTTAAAACTCCATAATACACCTAATGAATTCGTCCGAGTCCTTTAAACCTCGTAAGACAAGTTTGGACATCTTAAGACTATGTATGCCATATTAGCACCAAGAAAAGCATGTTAGTATAACGTAGGACACCTTAAAACTCCAAACAACACCTTACAACACCGTACGAAACCTTAAAACAAGTTACTAAACCTAATGATTTCGTCCAAGTCCTTTGAACGTCGTACGACAGCTCAGGTGATGTTACGACTCAGTATGCAATATTAGCAATATTAAAGGCAAGTTAGAATTACGGAGAACGCCTTACAACTCCTAAAAACACCTAACAACACCGTACAAAACATTAAAAATCCATAATAAACCTAATGAATTCGTACGAGTCCTTTGAACATCGTATGACATCTTTGGACATCTTACGTCTCCTTATGACACATTAGCAACTCGAAAGAACGTTAGTATAATGTAGGCTGCCTTACAGCTCCTATGAACACCTTACATCACCGTACGAAACCTTAAAACTCCATAATACACCTAATGAATTCGTCAGAGTCCTTTAAACCTCGTACGACAAGTTTGGACATCTTAAGACTATGTATGCAATATTAGCACCAAGAAAAGCATGTTAGTATAACGTAGGACACCTTAAAACTCCAAACAACACCTTACAACAACGTACGAAACCTTAAAACAAGTTACTAAACCTAATGATTTCGTCCAAGTCCTTTGAACGTCGTACGACAGCTTAGGTGATGTACGACTCAGTATGCAATATTAGCAATATTAAAGGCAAGTTAGCATTACGGAGAACGCCTTACAACTCCTAAAAACACCTAACAACACCGTACGAAACATTAAAAATCCATAATAAACCTAATGAATTCGTACGAGTCCTTTGAACATCGTATGACATCTTTGGACATCTTACGTCTCCTTATGACACATTAGCAACTCGAAGAGAACGTTAGTATAATGTAGGACGCCTTACAGCTCCTATGAACACCTTACATCACCCTACGAAACCTTAAAACTCCATAATACTCCTAATGAATTCGTCCGAGTCCTTTAAACCTCGTACGACAAGTTTGGACATCTTAAGACTTTGTATGCCATGTTAGCACCAAGAAAAGCATGATAGTATAACGTAGGACACCTTAAAACTCCAAACAACACCTTACAACACCGTACGAAACCTTAAAAGACGATACTAAACCTAATGAATTCGTCCAAGTCCTTTGAACGTCGTACGACAACTCAGGTGATGTTACGGCTCAGTATGAAATATTAACAATATGAAAGGCAAGTTAGAATTACGTAGGACGCGTTACAACTCCTAAGAACACCTTGCAGGACCGTACGATCCTCTAAAACTCCATAATAAAGTTAATGAATTCGTCCGAGTCCTTTCAACATCGTACGACAACTTAGGACATCTTACGACTCTATATGCCATATTAGCACCTTGAAAACCATGTTAGTGTGATGTTGGACACCTTACAACTCCTAACAACACCTAACAACACCGTACGAAACATTAAAAATCCATAATAAACCTAATGAATTCGTGCGAGTCCTTTGAACATCGTACGGCGTCTTAGGACATCTTACGTCTCCTTATGACACATTAGCAACTCGAAAAGAACGTTAGTATAATGTAGGCCGCCTTACAGCTCCTATGAACACCTTACATCACCGTACGAAACCTTAAAACTCCATAATACTCCTAATGAATTCGTCCGAGTCCTTTAAACCTCATACGACAAGTTTGGACATCTTAAGACTTTGTATGCCATGTTAGCACCAAGAAAAGCATGATAGTATAACGTAGGACACCTTAAAACTCCAAACAACACCTTACAACACCGTACGAAACCTTAAAACATGATACTAAACCTAATGAATTCGTCCAAGTCCTTTGAACGTCGTACGACAACTCAGGTGATGTTACGACTCAGTATGCAATATTAGCAATATTAAAGGCAAGTTACAATTACGGAGAACGCCTTACAACTCCTAAAAACTCCTAACAACACCGTACGAAACATTAAATATCCATAATAATCCTAATGAATTCGTACGAGTCCTTTGAACATCGTACGACATCTTAGGACATGTTACGTCTCCTTATGACACATTAGCAACTCGAAAAGAACGTTAGTATAATGTAGGACGCCTTACAGCTCCTATGAACACCTTACATCACCGTACGAAACCTTAGAACTCCATAATACACCTAATGAATTCGTCCGAGTCCTTTAAACCTCGTACGACAAGTTTGGACATCTTAAGACTTTGTATGCCATACTAGAACCAAGAAAAGCATGATAGTCTAACGTAGGACACCTTAAAACTCCAAACAACACCTTACAACACCGTACGAAACCTTAAAAGACGATACTAAACCTAATGAATTCGTCCAAGTCCTTTGAACGTCGTACGACAACTCAGGTGATGTTACGGCTCAGTATGAAATATTAACAATATGAAAGGCAAGTTAGAATTACGTAGGACGCGATACAACTCCTAAGAACACCTTGCAGGACCGTACGATCCTCTAAAACTCCATAATAAAGTTAATGAATTCGTCCGAGTCCTTTGAACATCGTACGACAACTTAGGATATCTTACGACTCTATATGCCATATTAGCACCTTGAAAACCATGTTAGTGTGATGTTGGACACCTTACAACTCCTAACAACACCTAACAACACCGTACGAAACATTAAAAATCCATAATAAACCTAATGAATTCGTGCGAGTCCTTTGAACATCGTACGGCGTCTTAGGACATGTTACGTCTCCTTATGACACATTAGCAACTCGAAAAGAACGTTAGTATAATGTAGGCCGCCTTACAGCTCCTCTGAACACCTTACATCACCGTACGAAACCTTAAAACTCCATAATACTCCTAATGAATTCTTCCGAGTCCTTTAAACCTCGTACGAAAAGTTTGGACATCTTAAGACTTTGTATGCCATATTAGAACCAAGAAAAGCATGATAGTCTAACGTAGGACACCTTAAAACTCCAAACAACACCTTACAACACCGTACGAAACCTTTAAACACGATACTAAACCTAATGAATTCGTCCAAGTCCTTTGAACGTCGTACGACAACTCAGGTGATGTTACGACTCAGTATGCAATATTAGCAATATTAAAGGCAAGTTACAATTACGGAGAACGCCTTACAACTCCTAACAACACCGTACGAAACATTAAATATCCATAATAATCCTAATGAATTCGTACGAGTCCTTTGAACATCGTACGACATCTTAGGACATGTTACGTCTCCTTATGACACATTAGCAACTCGAAAAGAACGTTAGTATAATGTAGGCCGCCTTACAGCTCCTCTGAACACCTTACATCACCGTACGAAACCTTAAAACTCCATAATACTCCTAATGAATTCTTCCGAGTCCTTTAAACCTCGTACGAAAAGTTTGGACATCTTAAGACTTTGTATGCCTTATTAGAACCAAGAAAAGCATGATAGTCTAACGTAGGACACCTTAAAACTCCAAACAACACCTTACAACACCGTACGAAACCTTAAAAGACGATACTAAACCTATTGAATTCGTCCAAGTCCTTTGAACGTCGTACGACAACTCAGGTGATGTTACGGCTCAGTATGAAATATTAACAATATGAAAGGCAAGTTAGAATTACGTAGGACGCGTTACAACTCCTAAGAACACCTTGCAGGACCGTACGATCCTCTAAAACTCCATAATAAAGTTAATGAATTCGTCCGAGTCCTTTGAACATCGTACGACAACTTAGGACATCTTACGACTCTGTATGCCATATTAGCACCTTGAAAACCATGTTAGTGTGATGTTGGACACCTTACAACTCCTAACAACACCTAACAACACCGTACGAAACATTAAAAATCCATAATAAACCTAATGAATTCGTGCGAGTCCTTTGAACATCGTACGGCGTCTTAGGACATCTTACGTCTCCTTATGACACATTAGCAACTCGAAAAGAACGTTAGTATAATGTAGGCCGCCTTACAGCTCCTCTGAACACCTTACATCACCGTACGAAACCTTAAAACTCCATAATACTCCTAATGAATTCTTCCGAGTCCTTTAAACCTCGTACGAAAAGTTTGGACATCTTAAGACTTTGTATGCCATATTAGAACCAAGAAAAGCATGATAGTCTAACGTAGGACACCTTAAAACTCCAAACAACACCTTACAACACCGTACGAAACCTTAAAACACGATACTAAACCTAATGAATTCGTCCAAGTCCTTTGAACGTCGTACGACAACTCAGGTGATGTTACGACTCAGTATGAAATATTAACAATATGAAAGGCAAGTTAGAATTATGTAGGACGCGTTACAACTCCTAAGAACACCTTACAGGATCGTACGATCCTTTAAAACTCCATAATAAAGCTAATGAATTGGTCCGAGTCCTTTGAACATCGTACGACAACTTAGGACATCTTACGACTCTGTATGCCATATTAGCACCTTGAAAAGCATGTTAGTGTGATGTTGGACACCTTACAACTCCTAACAACACCTAACAACACCGTACGAAACATTAAAAATCCATAATAAACCTAATGAATTCGTGCGAGTCTTTTGAACATCGTACGGCATCTTAGGACATCTTACGTCTCCATATGACACATTAGCAACTCGAAAAGAACGTTAGTATAATGTAGGCCGCCTTACAGCTCCTCTGAACACCTTTCATCACCGTACGAAACCCTAAAACTCCATAATACACCTAATGAATTCGTCCGAGTCCTTTAAACCTCGTACGACAAGTTTGGACATCTTAAGACTTTGTATGCCATACTAGAACCAAGAAAAGCATGGTAGTCTAACGTAGGACACCTTAAAACTCCAAACAACACCTTACAACACCGTACGAAACCTTAAAAGACGATACTAAACCTAATGAATTCGTCCAAGTCCTTTGAACGTCGTACGACAACTCAGGTGATGTTACGGCTCAGTATGAAATATTAACAATATGAAAGGCAAGTTAGAATTACGTAGGACGCGATACAACTCCTAAGAACACCTTGCAGGACCGTACGATCCTCTAAAACTCCATAATAAAGTTAATGAATTCGTCCGAGTCCTTTGAACATCGTACGACAACTTAGGATATCTTACGACTCTATATGCCATATTAGCACCTTGAAAACCATGTTAGTGTGATGTTGGACACCTTACAACTCCTAACAACACCTAACAACACCGTACGAAACATTAAAAATCCATAATAAACCTAATGAATTCGTGCGAGTCCTTTGAACATCGTACGGCGTCTTAGGACATGTTACGTCTCCTTATGACACATTAGCGACTCGAAAAGAACGTTAGTATAATGTAGGCCGCCTTACAGCTCCTCTGAACACCTTACATCACCGTACGAAACCTTAAAACTCCATAATACTCCTAATGAATTCTTCCGAGTCCTTTAAACCTCGTACGAAAAGTTTGGACATCTTAAGACTTTGTATGCCATATTAGAACCAAGAAAAGCATGATAGTCTAACGTAGGACACCTTAAAACTCCAAACAACACCTTACAACACCGTACGAAACCTTTAAACACGATACTAAACCTAATGAATTCGTCCAAGTCCTTTGAACGTCGTACGACAACTCAGGTGATGTTACGACTCAGTATGCAATATTAGCAATATTAAAGGCAAGTTACAATTACGGAGAACGCCTTACAACTCCTAACAACACCGTACGAAACATTAAATATCCATAATAATCCTAATGAATTCGTACGAGTCCTTTGAACATCGTACGACATCTTAGGACATGTTACGTCTCCTTATGACACATTAGCAACTCGAAAAGAACGTTAGTATAATGTAGGCCGCCTTACAGCTCCTCTGAACACCTTACATCACCGTACGAAACCTTAAAACTCCATAATACTCCTAATGAATTCTTCCGAGTCCTTTAAACCTCGTACGAAAAGTTTGGACATCTTAAGACTTTGTATGCCTTATTAGAACCAAGAAAAGCATGATAGTCTAACGTAGGACACCTTAAAACTCCAAACAACACCTTACAACACCGTACGAAACCTTAAAAGACGATACTAAACCTATTGAATTCGTCCAAGTCCTTTGAACGTCGTACGACAACTCAGGTGATGTTACGGCTCAGTATGAAATATTAACAATATGAAAGGCAAGTTAGAATTACGTAGGACGCGTTACAACTCCTAAGAACACCTTGCAGGACCGTACGATCCTCTAAAACTCCATAATAAAGTTAATGAATTCGTCCGAGTCCTTTGAACATCGTACGACAACTTAGGACATCTTACGACTCTGTATGCCATATTAGCACCTTGAAAACCATGTTAGTGTGATGTTGGACACCTTACAACTCCTAACAACACCTAACAACACCGTACGAAACATTAAAAATCCATAATAAACCTAATGAATTCGTGCGAGTCCTTTGAACATCGTACGGCGTCTTAGGACATCTTACGTCTCCTTATGACACATTAGCAACTCGAAAAGAACGTTAGTATAATGTAGGCCGCCTTACAGCTCCTCTGAACACCTTACATCACCGTACGAAACCTTAAAACTCCATAATACTCCTAATGAATTCTTCCGAGTCCTTTAAACCTCGTACGAAAAGTTTGGACATCTTAAGACTTTGTATGCCATATTAGAACCAAGAAAAGCATGATAGTCTAACGTAGGACACCTTAAAACTCCAAACAACACCTTACAACACCGTACGAAACCTTAAAACACGATACTAAACCTAATGAATTCGTCCAAGTCCTTTGAACGTCGTACGACAACTCAGGTGATGTTACGACTCAGTATGAAATATTAACAATATGAAAGGCAAGTTAGAATTATGTAGGACGCGTTACAACTCCTAAGAACACCTTACAGGATCGTACGATCCTTTAAAACTCCATAATAAAGCTAATGAATTGGTCCGAGTCCTTTGAACATCGTACGACAACTTAGGACATCTTACGACTCTGTATGCCATATTAGCACCTTGAAAAGCATGTTAGTGTGATGTTGGACACCTTACAACTCCTAACAACACCTAACAACACCGTACGAAACATTAAAAATCCATAATAAACCTAATGAATTCGTGCGAGTCTTTTGAACATCGTACGGCATCTTAGGACATCTTACGTCTCCATATGACACATTAGCAACTCGAAAAGAACGTTAGTATAATGTAGGATGCCTTACAGCTCCTATGAACACCTTACATCACCGTACAAAACCTTAAAACTCCATAATACACCTAATGAATTTGTCCGAGTCCTTTAAACCTCGTACGACAAGTTTGGACATCTTAAGACTATGTATGCCATATTAGCACCAAGAAAAGCATGTTAGTATAACGTAGGACACCTTAAAACTCCAAACAACACCTTACAACACCGTACGAAACCTTAAAACACGATACTAAACCTAATGAATTCGTCCAAGTCCTTTGAACGTCGTACGACAACTCAGGTGATGTTACGGCTCAGTATGAAATATTAACAATATGAAAGGCAAGTTAGAATTACGTAGGACGCGTTACAACTCCTAAGAACACCTTACAGGACCGTACGATCCTCTAAAACTCCATAATAAAGCTAATGAATTCGTCCGAGTCCTTTGAACATCGTACGACAACTTAGGACATCTTACGATTCTGTATGCCATATTAGCACCTTGAAAAGCATGTTAGTGTGATATTGGACACCTTACAACTCCTAACAACACCTAACAACACCGTACGAAACATTAAAAATCCATAATAAACCTAATGAATTCGTGCGAGTCCTTTGAACATCGTACGACATCTTAGGACATCTTACGTCTCCTTATGACACATTAGCGACTCGAAAAGAAGGTTAGTATAATGTAGGCCGCCTTACAGCTCCTCTGAACACCTTTCATCACCGTACGAAACCCTAAAACTCCATAATACTCCTAATGAATTCGTCCGAGTCCTTTAAACCTCGTACGACAAGTATGAACATCTTAAGACTTTGTATGCCATATTAGAACCAAGAAAAGCATGATAGTCTAACGTAGGACACCTTAAAACTCCAAACAACACCTTACAACACCGTACGAAACCTTAAAACACGATACTAAACCTAATGAATTCGTCCAAGTCCTTTGAACGTCGTACGACAACTCAGGTGATGTTACGGCTCAGTATGAAATATTAACAATATGAAAGGCAAGTTAGAATTACGTAGGACGCGTTACAACTCCTAAGAACATCTTACAGGACCGTACGATCCTTTAAAACTCCATAATAAAGCTAATGAATTCGTCCGAGTCCTTTGAACATCATACGACAACTTAGGACATCTTACGACTCTGTATGCCATATTAGCACCTTGAAAAGCATGTTAGTGTGATGTTGGACACCTTACAACTCCTAACAACACCTAACAACACCGTACGAAACATTAAAAATCCATAATAAACCTAATGAATTCGTGCGAGTCCTATGAACATCGTACGGCATCTTAGGACATCTTACGTCTCCTTATGACACATTAGCAACTCGAAAAGAACGTTAGTATAATGTAGGCCGCCTTACAGCTCCTCTGAACACCTTACATCACCGTACGAAACCTTAAAACTCCATAATACTCCTAATGAATTCGTCCGAGTCCTTTAAACCTCGTACGACAAGTTTGAACATCTTAAGACTTTGTATGCCATATTAGAACCAAGAAAAGCATGATAGTCTAACGTAGGACACCTTAAAACTCCAAACAACACCTTACAACACCGTACGAAACCTTAAAACACGATACTAAACCTAATGAATTCGTCCAAGTCCTTTGAACGTCGTACGACAACTCAGGTGATGTTACGGCTCAGTATGCAATATTAGCAATATTAAAGGCAAGTTACAATTACGGAGAACGCCTTACAACTCCTAAAAACTCCTAACAACACCGTACGAAACATTAAATATCCATAATAATCCTAATGAATTCGTACGAGTCCTTTGAACATCGTACGACATCTTAGGACATGTTACGTCTCCTTATGACACATTAGCAACTCGAAAAGAACGTTAGTATAATGTAGGACGCCTTACAGCTCCTATGAACACCTTACATCACCGTACGAAACCTTAGAACTCCATAATACACCTAATGAATTCGTCCGAGTCCTTTAAACCTCGTACGACAAGTTTGGACATCTTAAGACTTTGTATGCCATTCTAGAACCAAGAAAAGCATGATAGTCTAACGTAGGACCCCTTAAAACTCCAAACAACACCTTACAACACCGTACGAAACCTTAAAAGACGATACTAAACCTAATGAATTCGTCCAAGTCCTTTGAACGTCGTACGACAACTCAGGTGATGTTACGGCTCAGTATGAAATATTAACAATATGAAAGGCAAGTTAGAATTACGTAGGACGCGTTACAACTCCTAAGAACACCTTGCAGGACCGTACGATCCTCTAAAACTCCATAATAAAGTTAATGAATTCGTCCGAGTCCTTTGAACATCGTACGACAACTTAGGACATCTTATGACTCTGTATGCCATATTAGCACCTTGAAAACCATGTTAGTGTGATGTTGGACACCTTACAACTCCTAACAACACCTAACAACACCGTACGAAACATTAAAAATCCATAATAAACCTAATGAATTCGTGCGAGTCCTTTGAACATCGTACGACATCTTAGGACATCTTACGTCTCCTTATGACACATTAGCGACTCGAAAAGAAGGTTAGTATAATGTAGGCCGCCTTACAGCTCCTCTGAACACCTTTCATCACCGTACGAAACCCTAAAACTCCATAATACTCCTAATGAATTCGTCCGAGTCCTTTAAACCTCGTACGACAAGTATGAACATCTTAAGACTTTGTATGCCATATTAGAACCAAGAAAAGCATGATAGTCTAACGTAGGACACCTTAAAACTCCAAACAACACCTTACAACACCGTACGAAACCTTAAAACACGATACTAAACCTAATGAATTCGTCCAAGTCCTTTGAACGTCGTACGACAACTCAGGTGATGTTACTGCTCAGTATGAAATATTAACAATATGAAAGGCAAGTTAGAATTACGTAGGACGCGTTACAACTCCTAAGAACATCTTACAGGACCGTACGATCCTTTAAAACTCCATAATAAAGCTAATGAATTCGTCCGAGTCCTTTGAACATCATACGACAACTTAGGACATCTTACGACTCTGTATGCCATATTAGCACCTTGAAAAGCATGTTAGTGTGATGTTGGACACCTTACAACTCCTAACAACACCTAACAACACCGTACGAAACATTAAAAATCCATAATAAACCTAATGAATTCGTGCGAGTCCTATGAACATCGTACGACATCTTAGGACATCTTACGTCTCCTTATGACACATTAGCAACTCGAAAAGAACGTTAGTATAATGTAGGCCGCCTTACAGCTCCTCTGAACACCTTACATCACCGTACGAAACCTTAAAACTCCATAATACTCCTAATGAATTCGTCCGAGTCCTTTAAACCTCGTACGACAAGTTTGAACATCTTAAGACTTTGTATGCCATATTAGAACCAAGAAAAGCATGATAGTCTAACGTAGGACACCTTAAAACTCCAAACAACACCTTACAACACCGTACGAAACCTTAAAACACGATACTAAACCTAATGAATTCGTCCAAGTCCTTTGAACGTCGTACGACAACTCAGGTGATGTTACGGCTCAGTATGAAATATTAACAATATGAAAGGCAAGTTAGAATTACGTAGGACGCGTTACAACTCCTAAGAACACCTTGCAGGACCGTACGATCCTCTAAAACTCCATAATAAAGTTAATGAATTCGTCCGAGTCCTTTGAACATCGTACGACAACTTAGGACATCTTACGACTCTGTATGCCATATTAGCACCTTGAAAACCATGTTAGTGTGATGTTGGACACCTTACAACTCCTAACAACACCTAACAACACCGTACGAAACATTAAAAATCCATAATAAACCTAATGAATTCGTGCGAGTCCTTTGAACATCGTACGGCGTCTTAGGACATCTTACGTCTCCTCATGACACATTTGCAACTCGAAAAGAACGTTAGTATAATGTAGGCCGCCTTACAGCTCCTCTGAACACCTTACATCACCGTACGAAACCTTAAAACTCCATAATACTCCTAATGAATTCGTCCTAGTCCTTTAAACCTCGTACGAAAAGTTTGGACATCTTAAGACTTTGTATGCCATATTAGAACCAAGAAAAGCATGATAGTCTAACGTAGGACACCTTAAAACTCCAAACAACACCTTACAACACCGTACGAAACCTTAAAACACGATACTAAACCTAATGAATTCGTCCAAGTCCTTTGAACGTCGTACGACAACTCAGGTGATGTTACGGCTCAGTATGAAATATTAACAATATGAAAGGCAAGTTAGAATTATGTAGGACGCGTAACAACTCCTAAGAACACCTTACAGGATCGTAAGATCCTTTAAAACTCCATAATAAAGCTAATGAATTCGTCCAAGTCCTTTGAACATCGTACGACAACTTAGGACATCTTACGACTCTGTATGCCATATTAGCACCTTGAAAAGCATGTTAGTGTGATGTTGGACACCTTACAACTCCTAACAACACCTAACAACACCGTACGAAACATTAAAAATCCATAATAAACCTAATGAATTCGTGTGAGTCCTTTGAGCATCGTACGACATCTTAGGACATCTTACGTCTCCATATGACACATTAGCAACTCGAAAAGAACGTTAGTATAATGTAGGATGCCTTACAGCTCCTATGAACACCTTACATCACCGTACGAAACTTAAAACTCCATAATACACCTAATGAATTTGTCCGAGTCCTTTAAACCTCGTACGACAAGTTTGGACATCTTAAGACTATGTATGCCATATTAGCACCAAGAAAAGCATGTTAGTATAACGTAGGGCACCTTAAAACTCCAAACAACACCTTACAACACCGTACGAAACCTTAAAAGACGATACTAAACCTAATGAATTCGTCCAAGTCCTTTGAACGTCGTACGACAACTCAGGTGATGTTACGGCTCAGTATGAAATATTAACAATATGAAAGGCAAATTAGAATTACGTAGGACGCGTTACAACTCCTAAGAACACCTTGCAGGACCGTACGATCCTCTAAAACTCCATAATAAAGTTAATGAATTCGTCCGAGTCCTTTGAACATCGTACGACAACTTAGGACATCTTACGACTCTGTATGCCATATTAGCACCATGAAAACCATGTTAGTGTGATGTTGGACACCTTACAACTCCTAACAACACCTAACAACACCGTACGAAACATTAAAAATCCATAATAAACCTAATGAATTCGTGCGAGTCCTTTGAACATCGTACGGCGTCTTAGGACATCTTACGTCTCCTTATGCACATTTGCAACTCGAAAAGAACGTTAGTATAATGTAGGCCGCCTTACAGCTCCTCTGAACACCTTACATCACCGTACGAAACCTTAAAACTCCATAATACTCCTAATGAATTCGTCCTAGTCCTTTAAACCTCGTACGAAAAGTTTGGACATCTTAAGACTTTGTATGCCATATTAGAACCAAGAAAAGCATGATAGTCTAACGTAGGACAACTTAAAACTCCAAACAACACCTTACAACACCGTACGAAACCTTAAAACACGATACTAAACCTAATGAATTCGTCCAAGTCCTTTGAACGTCGTACGACAGCTCAGGTGATGTTACGACTTAGTATGAAATATTAACAATATGAAAGGCAAGTTAGAATTATGTAGGACGCGTAACAACTCCTAAGAACACCTTACAGGATCGTAAGATCCTTTAAAACTCCATAATAAAGCTAATGAATTCGTCCGAGTCCTTTGAACATCGTACGACAACTTAGGACATCTTACGACTCTGTATGCCATATTAGCACCTTGAAAAGCATGTTAGTGTGATGTTGGACACCTTACAACTCCTAACAACACCTAACAACACCGTACGAAACATTAAAAATCCATAATAAACCTAATGAATTCGTGCGAGTCCTTTGAACATCGTACGGCATCTTAGGACATCTTACGTCTCCATATGACACATTAGCAACTCGAAAAGAACGTTAGTATAATGTAGGATGCCTTACAGCTCCTATGAACACCTTACATCACCGTACAAAACCTTAAAACTCCATAATACACCTAATGAATTTGTCCGAGTCCTTTAAACCTCGTACGACAAGTTTGGACATCTTAAGACTATGTATGCCATATTAGCACCAAGAAAAGCATGTTAGTATAACGTAGGACACCTTAAAACTCCAAACAACACCTTACAACACCGTACGAAACCTTAAAACACGATACTAAACCTAATGAATTCGTCCAAGTCCTTTGAACGTCGTACGACAACTCAGGTGATGTTACGGCTCAGTATGAAATATTAACAATATGAAAGGCAAGTTAGAATTACGTAGGACGCGTTACAACTCCTAAGAACACCTTACAGGACCGTACGATCCTCTAAAACTCCATAATAAAGCTAATGAATTCGTCCGAGTCCTTTGAACATCGTACGACAACTTAGGACATCTTACGACTCTGTATGCCATATTAGCACCTTGAAAAGCATGTTAGTGTGATGTTGGACACCTTACAACTCCTAACAACACCGTACGAAACATTAAAATCCATAATAAACCTAATGAATTCGTGCGAGTCCTTTGAACATCGTACGACATCCTAGGACATCTTTCGTCTCCTTATGACACATTAGCGACTCGAAAAGAACGTTAGTATAATGTAGGCCGCCTTACAGCTCCTCTGAACACCTTACATCACCGTACGAAACCCTAAAACTCCTTAATACTCCTAATGAATTCGTCTGAGTCCTTTAAACCTCGTACGACAAATATGAACATCTTAAGACTTTGTATGCCATATTAGAACCAAGAAAAGCATGATAGTCTAACGTAGGACACCTTAAAACTCCAAACAACA
Organism: Tagetes erecta; assembly: GCA_030867185.1. Lineage (NCBI taxonomy): Eukaryota > Viridiplantae > Streptophyta > Magnoliopsida > Asterales > Asteraceae > Tagetes > Tagetes erecta. The sequence goes on along the minus strand of CM061487.1, from coordinate 38,295,001 downwards.
CCTTACAACACCGTACGAAACCTTAAAACACGATACTAAACCTAATGAATTCGTCCAAGTCCTTTGAACGTCGTACGACAACTCAGGTGATGTTACGGCTCAGTATGAAATATTAACAATATGAAAGGCAAGTTAGAATTACGTAGGACGCGTTACAACTCCTAAGAACATCTTACAGGACCGTACGATCCTTTAAAACTCCATAATAAAGCTAATGAATTCGTCCGAGTCCTTTGAACATCATACGGCAACTTAGGACATCTTACGACTTTGTATGCCATATTAGCACCTTGAAAAGCATGTTAATGTGATGTTGGACACCTTACAACTCCTAACAACACCTAACAACACCGTACGAAACATTAAAAATCCATAATAAACCTAATGAATTCGTGCGAGTCCTTTGAACATCGTACGGCATCTTAGGACATCTTACGTCTCCATATGACACATTAGCAACTCGAAAAGAACGTTAGTATAATGTAGGATGCCTTACAGCTCCTATGAACACCTTACATCACCGTACAAAACCTTAAAACTCCATAATACACCTAATGAATTTGTCCGAGTCCTTTAAACCTCGTACGACAAGTTTGGACATCTTAAGACTATGTATGCCATATTAGCACCAAGAAAAGCATGTTAGTATAACGTAGGACACCTTAAAACTCCAAACAACACCTTACAACACCGTACGAAACCTTAAAACACGATACTAAACCTAATGAATTCGTCCAAGTCCTTTGAACGTCGTACGACAACTCAGGTGATGTTACGGCTCAGTATGAAATATTAACAATATGAAAGGCAAGTTAGAATTACGTAGGACGCGTTACAACTCCTAAGAACACCTTACAGGACCGTACGATCCTCTAAAACTCCATAATAAAGCTAATGAATTCGTCCGAGTCCTTTGAACATCGTACGACAACTTAGGACATCTTACGACTCTGTATGCCATATTAGCACCTTGAAAAGCATGTTAGTGTGATGTTGGACACCTTACAACTCCTAACAACACCGTACGAAACATTAAAATCCATAATAAACCTAATGAATTCGTGCGAGTCCTTTGAACATCGTACGACATCCTAGGACATCTTTCGTCTCCTTATGACACATTAGCGACTCGAAAAGAACGTTAGTATAATGTAGGCCGCCTTACAGCTCCTCTGAACACCTTACATCACCGTACGAAACCCTAAAACTCCTTAATACTCCTAATGAATTCGTCTGAGTCCTTTAAACCTCGTACGACAAGTATGAACATCTTAAGACTTTGTATGCCATATTAGAACCAAGAAAAGCATGATAGTCTAACGTAGGACACCTTAAAACTCCAAACAACACCTTACAACACCGTACGAAACCTTAAAACACGATACTAAACCTAATGAATTCGTCCAAGTCCTTTGAACGTCGTACGACAACTCAGGTGATGTTACGGCTCAGTATGAAATATTAACAATATGAAAGGCAAGTTAGAATTACGTAGGACGCGTTACAACTCCTAAGAACATCTTACAGGACCGTACGATCCTTTAAAACTCCATAATAAAGCTAATGAATTCGTCCGAGTCCTTTGAACATCATACGGCAACTTAGGACATCTTACGACTTTGTATGCCATATTAGCACCTTGAAAAGCATGTTAATGTGATGTTGGACACCTTACAACTCCTAACAACACCTAACAACACCGTACGAAACATTAAAAATCCATAATAAACCTAATGAATTCGTGCGAGTCCTTTGAACATCGTACGACATCTTAGGACATCTTTCGTCTCCTTATGACACATTAGCGACTCGAAAAGAACGTTAGTATAATGTAGGCCGCCTTACAGCTCCTCTGAACACCTTACATCACCGTACGAAACCCTAAAACTCCTTAATACTCCTAATGAATTCGTCTGAGTCCTTTAAACCTCGTACGACAAGTATGAACATCTTAAGACTTTGTATGCCATATTAGAACCAAGAAAAGCATGATAGTCTAACGTAGGACACCTTAAAACTCCAAACAACACCTTACAACACCGTACGAAACCTTAAAACACGATACTAAACCTAATGAATTCGTCCAAGTCCTTTGAACGTCGTACGACAACTCAGGTGATGTTACGGCTCAGTATGAAATATTAACAATATGAAAGGCAAGTTAGAATTACGTAGGACGCGTTACAACTCCTAAGAACATCTTACAGGACCGTACGATCCTTTAAAACTCCATAATAAAGCTAATGAATTCGTCCGAGTCCTTTGAACATCATACGGCAACTTAGGACATCTTACGACTTTGTATGCCATATTAGCACCTTGAAAAGCATGTTAATGTGATGTTGGACACCTTACAACTCCTAACAACACCTAACAACACCGTACGAAACATTAAAAATCCATAATAAACCTAATGAATTCGTGCGAGTCCTTTGAACATCGTACGACATCTTAGGACATCTTTCGTCTCCTTATGACACATTAGCGACTCGAAAAGAACGTTAGTATAATGTAGGCCGCCTTACAGCTCCTCTGAACACCTTACATCACCGTACGAAACCCTAAAACTCCTTAATACTCCTAATGAATTCGTCTGAGTCCTTTAAACCTCGTACGACAAGTATGAACATCTTAAGACTTTGTATGCCATATTAGAACCAAGAAAAGCATGATAGTCTAACGTAGGACACCTTAAAACTCCAAACAACACCTTACAACACCGTACGAAACCTTAAAACACGATACTAAACCTAATGAATTCGTCCAAGTCCTTTGAACGTCGTACGACAACTCAGGTGATGTTACGGCTCAGTATGAAATATTAACAATATGAAAGGCAAGTTAGAATTACGTAGGACGCGTTACAACTCCTAAGAACATCTTACAGGACCGTACGATCCTTTAAAACTCCATAATAAAGCTAATGAATTCGTCCGAGTCCTTTGAACATCATACGGCAACTTAGGACATCTTACGACTTTGTATGCCATATTAGCACCTTGAAAAGCATGTTAATGTGATGTTGGACACCTTACAACTCCTAACAACACCTAACAACACCGTACGAAACATTAAAAATCCATAATAAACCTAATGAATTCGTGCGAGTCCTTTGAACATCGTACGGCATCTTAGGACATCTTACGTCTCCTTATGACACATTAGCAACTCGAAAAGAACGTTAGTATAATGTAGGCCGCCTTACAGCTCCTCTGAACACCTTACATCACCGTACGAAACCTTAAAACTTCATAATACTCCTAATGAATTCGTCCGAGTCCTTTAAACCTCGTACGACAAGTTTGAACATCTTAAGACTTTGTATGCCATATTAGAACCAAGAAAAGCATGATAGTCTAACATAGGACACCTTAAAACTCCAAACAACACCTTACAACACCGTACGAAACCTTAAAACACGATACTAAACCAAATGAATTCGTCCAAGTCCTTTGAACGTCGTACGACAACTCAGGTGATGTTACGGCTCAGTATGAAATATTAACAATATGAAAGGCAAGTTAGAATTACGTAGGACGCGTTAGAACTCCTAAGAACACCTTACAGGACCGTACGATCCTTTAAAACTCCATAATAAAGCTAATGAATTCGTCCGAGTCCTTTGAACATCGTACGACAACTTAGGACATCTTACGACTCTGTATGCCATATTAGCACCTTGAAAAGCATGTTAATGTGATGTTGGACACCTTACAACTCCTAACAACACCTAACAACACCGTACGAAACATTAAAAATCCATAATAAACCTAATGAATTCGTGCGAGTCCTTTGAACATCGTACGGCATCTTAGGACATCTTACGTCTCCTTATGACACATTAGCAACTAGAAAAGAACGTTAGTATAATGTAGGATGCCTTACAGCTCCTATGAACACCTTACATCACCGTACAAAACCTTAAAACTCCATAATACACCTAATGAATTTGTCCGAGTCCTTTAAACCTCGTACGACAAGTTTGGACATCTTAAGACTATGTATGCCATATTAGCACCAAGAAAAGCATGTTAGTATAACGTAGGACACCTTAAAACTCCAAACAACACCTTACAACACCGTACGAAACCTTAAAACACGATACTAAACCTAATGAATTCGTCCAAGTCCTTTGAACGTCGTACGACAACTCAGGTGATGTTACGGCTCAGTATGAAATATTAACAATATGAAAGGCAAGTTAGAATTACGTAGGACGCGTTACAACTCCTAAGAACACCTTACAGGACCGTACGATCCTCTAAAACTCCATAATAAAGCTAATGAATTCGTCCGAGTCCTTTGAACATCGTACGACAACTTAGGACATCTTACGACTCTGTATGCCATATTAGCACCTTGAAAAGCATGTTAGTGTGATGTTGGACACCTTACAACTCCTAACAACACCTAACAACACCGTACGAAACATTAAAATCCATAATAAACCTAATGAATTCGTGCGAGTCCTTTGAACATCGTACGACATCTTAGGACATCTTTCGTCTCCTTATGACACATTAGCGACTCGAAAAGAACGTTAGTATAATGTAGGCCGCCTTACAGCTCCTCTGAACACCTTACATCACCGTACGAAACCCTAAAACTCCTTAATACTCCTAATGAATTCGTCCGAGTCCTTTAAACCTCGTACGACAAGTATGAACATCTTAAGACTTTGTATGCCATATTAGAACTAAGAAAAGCATGATAGTCTAACGTAGGACACCTTAAAACTCCAAACAACACCTTACAACACCGTACGAAAACTTAAAACACGATACTAAACCTAATGAATTCGTCCAAGTCCTTTGAACGTCGTACGACAACTCAGGTGATGTTACGGCTCAGTATGAAATATTAACAATATGAAAGGCAAGTTAGAATTACGTAGGACGCGTTACAACTCCTAAGAACATCTTACAGGACCGTACGATCCTTTAAAACTCCATAATAAAGCTAATGAATTCGTCCGAGTCCTTTGAACATCATACGGCAACTTAGGACATCTTACGACTCTGTATGCCATATTAGCACCTTGAAAAGCATGTTAGTGTGATGTTGGACACCTTACAACTCCTAACAACACCTAACAACAACGTACGAAACATTAAAAATCCATAATAAACCTAATGAATTCGTGCAAGTCCTTTGAACATCGTACGGCATCTTAGGACATCTTACGTCTCCTTATGATACATTAGCAACTCGAAAAGAACGTTAGTATAATGTAGGCCGCCTTACAGCTCCTCTGAACACCTTACATCACCGTACGAAACCTTAAAACTTCATAATACTCCTAATGAATTCGTCCGAGTCCTTTAAACCTCGTACGACAAGTTTGAACATCTTAAGACTTTGTATGCCATATTAGAACCAAGAAAAGCATGATAGTCTAACATAGGACACCTTAAAACTCCAAACAACACCTTACAACACCGTACGAAACCTTAAAACACGATACTAAACCAAATGAATTCGTCCAAGTCCTTTGAACGTCGTACGACAACTCAGGTGATGTTACGGCTCAGTATGAAATATTAACAATATGAAATGCAAGTTAGAATTACGTAGGACGCGTTAGAACTCCTAAGAACACCTTACAGGACCGTACGATCCTTTAAAACTCCATAATAAAGCTAATGAATTCGTCCGAGTCCTTTGAACATCGTACGACAACTTAGGACATCTTACGACTCTGTATGCCATATTAGCACCTTGAAAAGCATGTTAATGTGATGTTGGACACCTTACAACTCCTAACAACACCTAACAACACCGTACGAAACATTAAAAATCCATAATAAACCTAATGAATTCGTGCGAGTCCTTTGAACATCGTACGGCATCTTAGGACATCTTACGTCTCCTTATGACACATTAGCAACTAGAAAAGAACGTTAGTATAATGTAGGATGCCTTACAGCTCCTATGAACACCTTACATCACCGTACAAAACCTTAAAACTCCATAATACACCTAATGAATTTGTCCGAGTCCTTTAAACCTCGTACGACAAGTTTGGACATCTTAAGACTATGTATGCCATATTAGCACCAAGAAAAGCATGTTAGTATAACGCAGGACACCTTAAAACTCCAAACAACACCTTACAACACCGTACGAAACCTTAAAACACGATACTAAACCTAATGAATTCGTCCAAGTCCTTTGAACGTCGTACGACAACTCAGGTGATGTTACGGCTCAGTATGAAATATTAACAATATGAAAGGCAAGTTAGAATTACGTAGGACGCGTTACAACTCCTAAGAACACCTTACAGGACCGTACGATCCTCTAAAACTCCATAATAAAGCTAATGAATTCGTCCGAGTCCTTTGAACATCGTACGACAACTTAGGACATCTTACGACTCTGTATGCCATATTAGCACCTTGAAAAGCATGTTAGTGTGATGTTGGACACCTTACAACTCCTAACAACACCTAACAACACCGTACGAAACATTAAAATCCATAATAAACCTAATGAATTCGTGCGAGTCCTTTGAACATCGTACGACATCTTAGGACATCTTTCGTCTCCTTATGACACATTAGCGACTCGAAAAGAACGTTAGTATAATGTAGGCCGCCTTACAGCTCCTCTGAACACCTTACATCACCGTACGAAACCCTAAAACTCCTTAATACTCCTAATGAATTCGTCCGACTCCTTTAAACCTCGTACGACAAGTATGAACATCTTAAGACTTTGTATGCCATATTAGAACTAAGAAAAGCATGATAGTCTAACGTAGGACACCTTAAAACTCCAAACAACACCTTACAACACCGTACGAAAACTTAAAACACGATACTAAACCTAATGAATTCGTCCAAGTCCTTTGAACGTCGTACGACAACTCAGGTGATGTTACGGCTCAGTATGAAATATTAACAATATGAAAGGCAAGTTAGAATTACGTAGGACGCGTTACAACTCCTAAGAACATCTTACAGGACCGTACGATCCTTTAAAACTCCATAATAAAGCTAATGAATTCGTCCGAGTCCTTTGAACATCATACGGCAACTTAGGACATCTTACGACTCTGTATGCCATATTAGCACCTTGAAAAGCATGTTAGTGTGATGTTGGACACCTTACAACTCCTAACAACACCTAACAACAACGTACGAAACATTAAAAATCCATAATAAACCTAATGAATTCGTGCAAGTCCTTTGAACATCGTACGGCATCTTAGGACATCTTACGTCTCCTTATGATACATTAGCAACTCGAAAAGAACGTTAGTATAATGTAGGCCGCCTTACAGCTCCTCTGAACACCTTACATCACCGTACGAAACCTTAAAACTTCATAATACTCCTAATGAATTCGTCCGAGTCCTTTAAACCTCGTACGACAAGTTTGAACATCTTAAGACTTTGTATGCCATATTAGAACCAAGAAAAGCATGATAGTCTAACATAGGACACCTTAAAACTCCAAACAACACCTTACAACACCGTACGAAACCTTAAAACACGATACTAAACCAAATGAATTCGTCCAAGTCCTTTGAACGTCGTACGACAACTCAGGTGATGTTACGGCTCAGTATGAAATATTAACAATATGAAAGGCAAGTTAGAATTACGTAGGACGCGTTAGAACTCCTAAGAACACCTTACAGGACCGTACGATCCTTTAAAACTCCATAATAAAGCTAATGAATTCGTCCGAGTCCTTTGAACATCGTACGACAACTTAGGACATCTTACGACTCTGTATGCCATATTAGCACCTTGAAAAGCATGTTAATGTGATGTTGGACACCTTACAACTCCTAACAACACCTAACAACACCGTACGAAATATTAAAAATCCATAATAAACCTAATGAATTCGTGCGAGTCCTTTGAACATCGTACGACATCTTAGGACATCTTACGTCTCCTTATGACACATTAGCAACTCGAAAAGAACGTTAGTATAATGTAGGATGCCTTACAGCTCCTATGAACACCTTACATCACCTTACGAAACCTTTAAACTCCATAATACACCTAATGAATTCGTCCGAGTCCTTTAAACCTCGTACGACAAGTTTGGACATCTTAAGACTATGTATGCCATATTAGCACCAAGAAAAGCATGTTAGTATAACGTAGGACACCTTAAAACTCCAAACAACACCTTACAACACCGTACGAAACCTTAAAACACGTTACTAAACCTAATGATTTCGTCCAAGTCCTTTGAACGTCGTACGACAACTTAGGTGATGTTACGACTCAGTATGCAATATTAGCAATATTAAAGGCATGTTAGAATTACGGAGAACGCCTTACAACTCCTAAAATCACCTAACAACACCGTACGAAACATTAAAAATCCATAATAAACCTAATGAATTCGTACGGGTCCTTTGAACATCGTACAACATCTTTGGACATCTTACGTCTCCTTATGACACATTAGCAACTCGAAAAGAACGTTAGTATAACGTAGGACGCCTTACAGCTCCTATGAACACCTTACATCACCGTACGAAACCTTAAAACTCAATAATACACCTAATGAATTTGTCCGAGTCCTTTAAACCTCGTACGACAAGTTTGGACATCTTAAGACTTGGTATGCCATATTAGCACCAAGAAAAGCATGTTAGTATAACGTAGGACACCTTAAACCTCTAAACAACACCTTACAACACCGTACGAAACCTTAAAACATGATACTAAACCTAATGAATTCGTCCAAGTCCTTTGAACGGCGTACGACACCTCAGGTGATGTTACGACTCAATATGCAATATTAGCAATATTAAAGGCAAGTTAGAATTACGGAGAACGCCTTACAACTCCTAAAAACACCTAACAACATCATACGAAACATTAAAAATCCATAATAAACCTAATGAATTCGTGCGGGTCCTTTGAACATCGTACGACATCTTAGGAAATCTTACGACTCCTTATGACACATTAGCAACTCGAAAAGAACGTTAGTATAATGTAGGACGCCTTACAGCTCCTATGAACACCTTACATCACAGTACGAAACCTTAAAACTCCATAATACACCTAATGAATTCGTCCAAGTCCTTTAAACCTCGTACGACAAGTTTGGACATCTTAAGACTTTGTATGCCAGATTAGCACCAAGAAAAGCATGTTAGTATAATGTAGGACACCTTAAAACTCCAAACAACACCTTACAACACCGTACGAAACCTTAAAACACGATACTAAACCTAATGAATTCGTCCAAGTCCTTTGAATGTCGTACGACAACTCAGGTGATGTTATGGCTCAGTATGCAATATTAACAATATGCAAGGCAAGTTAGAATTACCTACGACGCGTTACAACTCCTCAGAACACCTTACAGCACCGTACGAAACTTTAAAACTCCATAATAAACCTAATGAATTCGTCCGAGTCCTTTGAACATCGTACGACAACTTAGGACATCTTACGACTCTGTATGCCATATTAGGACCTTGAAAAGCATGTTAGTGTGATATTGGACGCCTTAAAACTCCTAACAACACCTTACAACAACGTACGAAACATTAAAAATCCATAATAATCCTAATGAATTCGTACGAGTCCTTTGAACATCGTACAGCATCTTAGGAAATCTTACGACTCCTTATGACACATTAGCAACTCGAAAAGAATGTTAGTATAATGTAGGACGCCTTACAGCTCCTATGAACACCTTACATCACCGTACGAAACCTTAAAACTCCATAATACACCTAATGAATTTGTCCAAGTTCTTTAAACCTCGTACGACAAGTTTGGACATCTTAAGACTTTGTATGCCATATTAGCACCATGAAAAGCATGTTAGTATAACGTAGGACACCTTAAAACTCCAAACAACACCTTACAACACTGTACGAAACCTTTAAACACGATACTAAACCTAATGAATTCATCCAAGTCCTTTGAACGTCGTACGACAACTTAGGTGATGTTTCGACTCAGTATGCAATATTAGCAATATTAAAGGCAAGTTAGAATTATGTAGAACGCCTTACAACTCCTAAAAACATCTAACAACATCGTAAGAAACATTAAAAATCCATAATAAACCTAATGAATTCGTACGAGTCCTTTGAACATCGTACAGCATCTTAGGAAATCTTACGACTCCTTATGACACATTAGCAACTCGAAAAGAACGTTAGTATAATGTAGGACGCCTTACAGCTCCTATGAACACCTTACATCACCGTACGAAACCTTAAAACTCCATAATACACCTAATGAATTTGTCCAAGTCCTTTAAACCTCGTACGGCAAGTTTGGACATCTTAAGACTTGGTATGCCATATTAGCACCAAGAAAAGCATGTTAGTATAACGTAGGACACCTTAAACCTCCAAACAACACCTTACAACACCGTACGAAACCTTAAAACATGATACTAAACCTAATGATTTCGTCCAAGTCCTTTGAACGGCGTACGACACCTCAGGTGATGTTACGACTCAATATGCAATATTAGCAATATTAAAGGCAAGTTAGAATTACGGTGAACGCCTTACAACTCCTAAAAACACCTAACAACATCATACGAAACATTAAAAATCCATAATAAACCTAATGAATTCGTACGAGTCCTTTGAACATCGTACGACATCTTAGGAAATCTTACGACTCCTTATGACACATTAGCAACTCGAAAAGAACGTTAGTATAATGTAGGACGCCTTACAGCTCCTATGAACACCTTACATCACAGTACGAAACCTTAAAACTCCATAATACACCTAATGAATTCGTCCAAGTCCTTTAAACCTCGTACGACAAGTTTGGACATCTTAAGACTTTGTATGCCAGATTAGCACCAAGTAAAGCATGTTAGTATAATGTAGGACACCTTAAAACTCCAAACAACACCTTACAACACCGTACGAAACCTTAAAACACGATACTAAACCTAATGAATTCGTCCAAGTCCTTTGAATGTCGTACGACAACTCAGGTGATGTTATGGCTCAGTATGCAATATTAACAATATGCAAGGCAAGTTACAATTACCTACGACGCGTTACAACTCCTCAAAACATCTTACAGCACCGTATGAAACTTTAAAACTCCATAATAAACCTAATGAATTCGTCCGAGTCCTTTGAACATCGTACGACAACTTAGGACATCTTACGACTCTGTATGCCATATTAGGACCTTGAAAAGCATGTTAGTGTGATATTGGACGCCTTAAAACTCCTAACAACACCTTACAACACCGTACGAAACATTAAAAATCCATAATAATCCTAATGAATTCGTACGAGTCCTTTGAACATCGTACAACATCTTAGGAAATCTTACGACTCCTTATGACACATTAGCAACTCGAAAAGAATGTTAGTATAATGTAGGACGCCTTACAGCTCCTATGAACACCTTACATCACCGTACGAAACCTTAAAACTCCATAATACACCTAATGAATTTGTCCAAGTTCTTTAAACCTCGTACGACAAGTTTGGACATCTTAAGAATTTGTATGCCATATTAGCACCATGAAAAGCATGTTAGTATAACGTAGGACACCTTAAAACTCCAAACAACACCTTACAACACTGTACGAAACTTTAAAACACGATACTAAACCTAATGAATTCATCCAAGTCCTTTGAACGTCGTACGACAACTTAGGTGATGTTACGACTCAGTATGCAATATTAGCAATATTAAAGGCAAGTTAGAATTATGTAGAATGCCTTACAACTCCTAAAAACATCGAACAACATCGTAAGAAACATTAAAAATCCATAATAAACCTAATGAATTCGTACGAGTCATTTGAACATCGTACAGCATCTTAGGAAATCTTACGACTCCTTATGACACATTAGCAACTCGAAAAGAACGTTAGTATTATGTAGGACGCCTTACAGCTCCTATGAACACCTTACATCACCGTACGAAACCTTAAAACTCCATAATACACCTAATGAATTTGTCCAAGTCCTTTAAACCTCGTACGACAAGTTTGGACATCTTAAGACTTGGTATGCCATATTAGCACCAAGAAAAGCATGTTAGTATAACGTAGGACACCTTAAACCTCCAAACAACACCTTACAACACCGTACGAAACCTTACAACATGATACTAAACCTAATGATTTCGTCCAAGTCCTTTGAACGGCGTACGACACCTCAGGTGATGTTACGACTCAATATGCAATATTAGCAATATTAAAGGCAAGTTAGAATTACGGAGAACGCCTTACAACTCCTAAAAACACCTAACAACATCATACGAAACATTAAAAATCCATAATAAACCTAATGAATTCGTACGAGTCCTTTGAACATCGTACGACATCTTAGGAAATCTTACGACTCCTTATGACACATTAGCAACTCGAAAAGAACGTTAGTATAATGTAGGACGCCTTACAGCTCCTATGAACACCTTACATCACCGTACGAAACCTTAAAACTCCATAATACACCTAATGAATTCGTCCAAGTCCTTTAAACCTCGTACGACAAGTTTGGACATCTTAAGACTTTGTATGCCAGATTAGCACCAAGAAAAGCACGTTAGTATAATGTAGGACACCTTAAAACTCCAAACAACACCTTACAACACCGTACGAAACCTTAAAACACGATACTAAACCTAATGAATTCGTCCAAGTCCTTTGAATGTCGTACGACAACTCAGGTGATGTTATGGCTCAGTATGCAATATTAACAATATGCAAGGCAAGTTAGAATTACCTACGACGCGTTACAACTCCTCAGAACACCTTACAGCACCGTACAAAACTTTAAAACTCCATAATAAACCTAATGAATTCGTCCGAGTCCTTTGAACATCGTACGACAACTTAGGACATCTTACGACTCTGTATGCCATATTAGGACCTTGAAAAGCATGTTAGTGTGATATTGGACGCCTTAAAACTCCTAACAACACCTTACAACACCGTACGAAACATTAAAAATCCATAATAATCCTAATGAATTCGTACGAGTCCTTTGAACATCGTACAGCATCTTAGGAAATCTTACGACTCCTTATGACACATTAGCAACTCGAAAAGAATGTTAGTATAATGTAGGACGCCTTACAGCTCCTATGAACACCTTACATCACCGTACGAAACCTTAAAACTCCATAATACACCTAATGAATTTGTCCAAGTTCTTTAAACCTCGTACGACAAGTTTGGACATCTTAAGACTTTGTATGCCATATTAGCACCATGAAAAGCATGTTAGTATAACGTAGGACACCTTAAAACTCCAAACAACACCTTACAACACTGTACGAAACCTTAAAACACGATACTAAACCTAATGAATTCATCCAAGTCCTTTGAACGTCGTACGACAACTTAGGTGATGTTACGACTCAGTATGCAATATTAGCAATATTAAAGGCAAGTTAGAATTATGTAGAACGCCTTACAACTCCTAAAAACATCTAACAACATCGTAAGAAACATTAAAAATCCATAATAAACCTAATGAATTCGTACGAGTCCTTTGAACATCGTACAGCATCTTAGGAAATCTTACGACTCCTTATGACACATTAGCAACTCGAAAAGAACGTTAGTATAATGTAGGACGCCTTACAGCTCCTATGAACACCTTACATCACCGTACGAAACCTTAAAACTCCATAATACACCTAATGAATTTGTCCAAGTCCTTTAAACCTCGTACGACAAGTTTGGACATCTTAAGACTTGGTATGCCATATTAGCACCAAGAAAAGCATGTTAGTATAACGTAGGACACCTTAAACCTCCAAACAACACCTTACAACACCGTACGAAACCTTAAAACATGATACTAAACCTAATGATTTCGTCCAAGTCCTTTGAACGGCGTACGACACCTCAGGTGATGTTACGACTCAATATGCAATATTAGCAATATTAAAGGCAAGTTAGAATTACGGAGAACGCCTTACAACTCCTAAAAACACCTAACAACATCATACGAAACATTAAAAATCCATAATAAACCTAATGAATTCGTACGAGTCCTTTGAACATCGTACGACATCTTAGGAAATCTTACGACTCCTTATGACACATTAGCAACTCGAAAAGAACGTTAGTATAATGTAGGACGCCTTACAGCTCCTATGAACACCTTACATCACCGTACGAAACCTTAAAACTCCATAATACACCTAATGAATTCGTCCAAGTCCTTTAAACCTCGTACGACAAGTTTGGACATCTTAAGACTTTGTATGCCAGATTAGCACCAAGAAAAGCATGTTAGTATAATGTAGGACACCTTAAAACTCCAAACAACACCTTACAACACCGTACGAAACCTTAAAACACGATACTAAACCTAATGAATTCGTCCAAGTCCTTTGAATGTCGTACGACAACTCAGGTGATGTTATGGCTCAGTATGCAATATTAACAATATGCAAGGCAAGTTAGAATTACCTACGACGCGTTACAACTCCTCAAAACACCTTACAGCACCGTACGAAACTTTAAAACTCCATAATAAACCTAATGAATTCGTCCGAGTCCTTTGAACATCGTACGACAACTTAGGACATCTTACGACTCTGTATGCCATATTAGGACCTTGAAAAGCATGTTAGTGTGATATTGGACGCCTTAAAACTCCTAACAACACCTTACAACACCGTACGAAACATTAAAAATCCATAATAATCCTAATGAATTCGTACGAGTCCTTTGAACATCGTACAACATCTTAGGAAATCTTACGACTCCTTATGACACATTAGCAACTCGAAAAGAATGTTAGTATAATGTAGGACGCCTTACAGCTCCTATGAACACCTTACATCACCGTACGAAACCTTAAAACTCCATAATACACCTAATGAATTTGTCCAAGTTCTTTAAACCTCGTACGACAAGTTTGGACATCTTAAGACTTTGTATGCAATATTAGCACCATGAAAAGCATGTTAGTATAACGTAGGACACCTTAAAACTCCAAACAACACCTTACAACAGTGTACGAAACCTTAAAACACGATACTAAACCTAATGAATTCATCCAATTCCTTTGAACGTCGTACGACAACTTAGGTGATGTTACGACTCAGTATGCAATATTAGCAATATTAAAGGCAAGTTAGAATTATGTAGAACGCCTTACAACTCCTAAAAACATCTAACAACATCGTAAGAAACATTAAAAATCCATAATAAACCTAATGAATTCGTACGAGTCCTTTGAACATCGTACAGCATCTTAGGAAATCTTACGACTCCTTATGACACATTAGCAACTCGAAAAGAATGTTAGTATAATGTAGGACGCCTTACAGCTCCTATGAACACCTTACATCACGGTACGAAACCTTAAAACTCCATAATACACCTAATGAATTTGTCCAAGTCCTTTAAACCTCGTACGACAAGTTTGGACATCTTAAGACTTGGTATGCCATATTAGCACCAAGAAAAGCATGTTAGTATAACGTAGGACACCTTAAACCTCCAAACAACACCTTACAACACCGTACGAAACCTTAAAACATGATACTAAACCTAATGATTTCGTCCAAGTCCTTTGAACGGCGTACGACACCTCAGGTGATGTTACGACTCAATATGCAATATTAGCAATATTAAAGGCAAGTTAGAATTACGGAGAACGCCTTACAACTCCTAAAAACACCTAACAACATCATACGAAACATTAAAAATCCATAATAAACCTAATGAATTCGTACGAGTCCATTGAACATCGTACGACATCTTAGGAAATCTTACGACTCCTTATGACACATTAGCAACTCGAAAAGAACGTTAGTATAATGTAGGACGCCTTACAGCTCCTATGAACACCTTACATCACCGTACGAAACCTTAAAACTCCAGAATACACCTAATGAATTTGTCCAAGTCCTTTAAACCTCGTACGACAAGTTTGGACATCTTAAGACTTGGTATGCCATATTAGCACCAAGAAAAGCATGTTAGTATAACGTAGGACACCTTAAACCTCCAAACAACACCTTACAACACCGTACGAAACCTTAAAACATGATACTAAACCTAATGATTTCGTCCAAGTCCTTTGAACGGCGTACGACACCTCAGGTGATGTTACGACTCAATATGCAATATTAGCAATATTAAAGGCAAGTTAGAATTACGGAGAACGCCTTACAACTCCTAAAAACACCTAACAACATCATACGAAACATTAAAAATCCATAATAAACCTAATGAATTCGTACGAGTCCTTTGAACATCGTACGACATCTTAGGAAATCTTACGACTCCTTATGACACATTAGCAACTCGAAAAGAACGTTAGTATAATGTAGGACGCCTTACAGCTCCTATGAACACCTTACATCACCGTACGAAACCTTAAAACTCCATAATACACCTAATGAATTCGTCCAAGTCCTTTAAACCTCGTACGACAAGTTTGGACATCTTAAGACTTTGTATGCCAGATTAGCACCAAGAAAAGCATGTTAGTATAATGTAGGACACCTTAAAACTCCAAACAACACCTTACAACACCGTACGAAACCTTAAAACACGATACTAAACCTAATGAATTCGTCCAAGTCCTTTGAATGTCGTACGACAACTCAGGTGATGTTATGGCTCAGTATGCAATATTAACAATATGCAAGGCAAGTTAGAATTACCTACGACGCGTTACAACTCCTCAGAACACCTTACAGCACCGTACGAAACTTTAAAACTCCATAATAAACCTAATGAATTCGTCCGAGTCCTTTAAACATCGTATGACAACTTAGGACATCTTACGACTCTGTATGCCATATTAGGACCTTGAAAAGCATGTTAGTGTGATATTGGACGCCTTAAAACTCCTAACAACACCTTACAACACCGTACGAAACATTAAAAATCCATAATAATCCTAATGAATTCGTACGAGTCCTTTGAACATCGTACAGCATCTTAGGAAATCTTACGACTCCTTATGACACATTAGCAACTCGAAAAGAATGTTAGTATAATGTAGGACGCCTTACAGCTCCTATGAACACCTTACATCACCGTACGAAACCTTAAAACTCCATAATACACCTAATGAATTTGTCCAAGTTCTTTAAACCTCGTACGACAAGTTTGGACATCTTAAGACTTTGTATGCCATATTAGCACCATGAAAAGCATGTTAGTATAACGTAGGACACCTTAAAACTCCAAACAACACCTTACAACACTGTACGAAACCTTAAAACACGATACTAAACCTAATGAATTCATCCAAGTCCTTTGAACGTCGTACGACAACTTAGGTGATGTTACGACTCAGTATGCAATATTAGCAATATTAAAGGCAAGTTAGAATTATGTAGAACGCCTTACAACTCCTAAAAACATCTAACAACATCGTAAGAAACATTAAAAATCCATAATAAACCTAATGAATTCGTACGAGTCCTTTGAACATCGTACAGCATCTTAGGAAATCTTACAACTCCTTATGACACATTAGCAACTCGAAAAGAACGTTAGTATAATGTAGGACGCCTTACAGCTCCTATGAACACCTTACATCACCGTACGAAACCTTAAAACTCCATAATACACCTAATGAATTTGTCCAAGTTCTTTAAACCTCGTACGACAAGTTTGGACATCTTAAGACTTTGTATGCAATATTAGCACCAAGAAAAGCATGTTAGTATAATGTAGGACACCTTAAACCTCCAAACAACACCTTACAACAACGTACGAAACCTTAAAACATGATACTAAACCTAATGATTTCGTCCAAGTCCTTTGAACGGCGTACGACACCTCAGGTGATGTTACGACTCAATATGCAATATTAGCAATATTAAAGGCAAGTTAGAATTACGGAGAACGCCTTACAACTCCTAAAAACACCTAACAACATCATACGAAACATTAAAAATCCATAATAAACCTAATGAATTCGTACGAGTCCTTTGAACATCGTACGACATCTTAGGAAATCTTACGACTCCTTATGACACATTAGCAACTCGAAAAGAACGTTAGTATAATGTAGGACGCCTTACAGCTCCTATGAACACCTTACATCACCGTACGAAACCTTAAAACTTCATAATACACCTAATGAATTCGTCCGAGTCCTTTTAACCTCGTACGACAAGTTTGGACATCTTAAGACTTTGTATGCCATATTAGCACCAAGAAAAGCATGTTAGTATAACGTAGGACACCTTAAAACTCCAAACAACACCTTACAACACCGTACGAAACCTTAAAACACGATACTAAACCTAACGAATTCGTCCAAGTCCTTTGAACGTCGTACTAGAACTCAGGTGATGTTATGGCTCAGTATGCAATATTAACAATATGCAAGGCAAGTTAGAATTACCTACGACGCGTTACAACTCCTCAGAACACCTTACAGCACCGTACGAAACTTTAAACCTCCATAATAAACCTAATGAATTCGTCCGAGTCCTTTGAACATCGTACGACAACTTAGAACATCTTACGACTCTGTATGCCATATTAGCACCTTGAAAAGCATGTTAGTGTGATGTTGGACTCCTTACAACTCCTAACAACACCTAACAACACCGTACGAAACATTAAAAATCCATAATAAACCTAATGAATTCGTACGAGTCCTTTTAACATCGTACGGCATCTTAGGACATCTTACGTCTCATTATGACACATTAGCAACTCGAAAAGAACGTTAATATAATGTAGGACGCCTTACAGCTCCTATGAACACCTTACATCACCGTACGAAACCTTAAAACTCCATAATAAACCTAATGAATTCGTCCGAGTCCTTTAAACCTCGTACGACAAGTTTGGACATCTTAAGACTTTGTATGTCATATTAGCACCAAGAAAAGCAGGTTAGTATAACGTAGGACACCTTAAAACTCCAAGCAACACCTTACAACACCGTACGAAACCTTAAAACAAGATACTAAACCTAATGAATTCGTCCAAGTCCTTTGAACGTCGTACGACAACTCAGGTGATGTTATGACTCAGTATACAATATTAGCAATATTAAAGGCAAGTAAGAACTACGTAGAACGCCTTACAACTCCAAAAACACCTAACAACACCGTACGAAACATTAAAAATCCATAATAAACCTAATGAATTCGTACGAGTCCTTTGAACATCGTACGACATCTTAGGATATCTTACATCTCCTTATGACACA
This sequence comes from Tagetes erecta, assembly GCA_030867185.1. Classification (NCBI taxonomy): domain Eukaryota; kingdom Viridiplantae; phylum Streptophyta; class Magnoliopsida; order Asterales; family Asteraceae; genus Tagetes; species Tagetes erecta. The sequence continues at coordinate 38,275,863 of CM061487.1, read as the reverse complement.
TTAGCAACTCGAAAAAGAACGTTAGTGTAATGTAGGACGCCTTACAGCTCCTATGAACACCTTACATCACCGTACGAAACCTTAAAACTCCATTATACACCTAATAAATTCTTCCGAGTCCTTTAAACCTCGTACGGCAATTTTGGACATCTTAAGACTTTGTATGCCATATTAGCACCAAGAAAAGCATGATAGTATAACGTAGGAATCCTTAAAACTACAAACAACACCTTAAAACATCGTACAAAACCTTAAAACACGATACTAAACCTAATAAATTCGTCCAAGTCCTTTGAACGTCGTACGACAACGCAGGTGATGTTACGGCTCAGTATGCAATATTAACAATAAGCATGGCAAGTTAGAATTACGTAGGACGCGTTAAAACTCCTGAGAACACCTTACAGGACCGTACGATCCTTTAAAACTCCATAATAAAGCTAATGAATTCGTCCAAGTCCTTTGAATATCGTACGACAACTTAGGACATCTTACGACTATGTATGCCATATTAGCACCTTGAAAAGCATATTAGTGTGATGTTGGACACCTTACAACTCCTAACAACACCTAACAACACCGTAAGAAACATTAAAAATCCATAATAAAACTAATGAATTCGTACGAGTCCTTTGAACATCGTACGGCATCTTAGGACATCTTACGTCTCCTTATGACACATTAGCAACTCGAAAAGAACGTTAGTATAATGTAGGACGCCTTACAGTTCCTATGAACACCTTACATCACCGTACGAAACTTTAAAACTCCATAATACACCTAATGAATTCGTCCGAGTCCTTTAAACCTCGTACGACAAGTTTGAAAATCTAAAGACTTTGTATGCCATATTAGCACCAAGAAAAGCATGTTAGTATAACGTAGGACACCTTAAAACTCCAAACAACACCTTACAACACCGTACGAAACCTTAAAACACGATACTAAACCTAATGATTTCGTCCAAGTCGTTTGAACGTCGTACGACACCTCAGGTGATGTTACGACTCAATATGCAATATTAGCAATATTAAAGGCAAGTTAGAATTACGGAGAACGCCTTACAACTCCTAAAAACACCTAACAACACCGTACGAAACATTAAAAATCCATAATAAACATAATGAATTCGTACGAGTCCTTTGAACATCGTACGACATCTTAGGACATCTTACGTCTCCTTATGACACATTAGCAACTCGAAAAGAACGTTAGTATAATGTAGGACGCCTTACAGCTCCTATGAACACCTTACATCACCGTACGAAACCTTAAAACTCCATAATACACCTAATAAATTCTTCCGAGTCCTTTAAACCTCGTACGACAAGTTTGGACATCTTAAGACTTTGTATGCCATATTAGCACCAAGAAAAGCATGATAGTATAACGTAGGAATCCTTAAAACTACAAACAACACCTTACAACATCGTACAAAACCTTAAAACACGATACTAAACCTAATAAATTCGTCCAAGTCCTTTGAACGTCGTACGACAACTCAGGTGATGTTACGGCTCAGTATGCAATATAAACAATAAGCATGGCAAGTTAGAATTATGTAGGACGCGTTAAAACTCCTGAGAACACCTTACAGGACCGTACGATCCTTTAAAACTCCATAATAAAGCTAATGAATTCGTCCAAGTCCTTTGAATATCGTACGACAACTTAGGACATCTTACGACTATGTATGCGATATTAGCACCTTGAAAAGCATATTAGTGTGATGTTGGACACCTTACAACTCCTAACAACACCTAACAACACCGTACGAAACATTAAAAATCCATAATAAAACTAATGAACTCGTACGAGTCCTTTGAACATCGTACAGCATCTTAGGAAATCTTACGACTCCTTATGACACATTAGCAACTCGAAAAGAATGTTAGTATAATGTAGGACGCCTTACAGCTCCTATGAACACCTTACATCACCGTACGAAACCTTAAAACTCCATAATACACCTAATGAATTTGTCCAAGTTCTTTAAACCTCGTACGACAAGTTTGGACATCTTAAGACTTTGTATGCCATATTAGCACCATGAAAAGCATGTTAGTATAACGTAGGACACCTTAAAACTCCAAACAACACCTTACAACACTGTACCAAACCTTAAAACACGATACTAAACCTAATGAATTCATCCAAGTCCTTAGAACGTCGTACGACAACTTAGGTGATGTTACGACTTAGTATGCAATATTAGCAATATTAAAGGCAAGTTAGAATTATGTAGAACGCCTTACAACTCCTACAAACATCTAACAACATCGTAAGAAACATTAAAAATCCATAATAAACCTAATGAATTCGTACGAGTCCTTTGAACATCGTACAGCATCTTAGGAAATCTTACGACTCCTTATGACACATTAGCAACTCGAAAAGAACGTTAGTATAATGTAGGACGCCTTACAGCTCCTATGAACACCTTACATCACCGTACGAAACCTTAAAACTCCATAATACACCTAATGAATTTGTCCAACTCCTTTAAACCTCGTACGACAAGTTTGGACATCTTAAGACTTGGTATGCCATATTAGCACCAAGAAAAGCATGTTAGTATAACGTAGGACACCTTAAACCTCCAAACAACACCTTACAACACCGTACAAAACCTTAAAACATGATACTAAACCTAATGATTTCGTCCAAGTCCTTTGAACGGCGTACGACACCTCAGGTGATGTTACGACTCAATATGCAATATTAGCAATATTAAAGGCAAGTTAGAATTACGGAGAACGCCTTACAACTCCTAAAAACACCTAACAACATCATACGAAACATTAAAAATCCATAATAAACCTAATGAATTCGTACGAGTCCTTTGAACATCGTACGACATCTTAGGAAATCTTACGACTCCTTATGACACATTAGCAACTCGAAAAGAACATTAGTATAATGTAGGACGCCTTACAGCTCTTATGAACACCTTACATCACCGTACGAAACCTTAAAACTTCATAATACACCTAATGAATTCGTCCGAGTCCTTTTAACCTCGTACGACAAGTTTGGACATCTTAAGACTTTGTATGCCATATTAGCACCAAGAAAAGCATGTTAGTATAACGTAGGACACCTTAAAACTCCAAACAACACCTTACAACACCGTACGAAACCTTAAAACACGATACTAAACCTAACGAATTCGTCCAAGTCCTTTGAACGTCGTACTAGAACTCAGGTGATGTTATGGCTCAGTATGCAATATTAACAATATGCAAGGCAAGTTAGAATTACCTACGACGCGTTACAACTCCTCAGAACACCTTACAGCACCGTACGAAACTTTAAAACTCCATAATAAACCTAATGAATTCGTCCGAGTCCTTTGAACATCGTACGACAACTTAGAACATCTTACGACTCTGTATGACATATTAGCACCTTGAAAAGCATGTTAGTGTGATGTTGGACTCCTTACAACTCCTAACAACACCTAACAACACCGTACGAAACATTAAAAATCCATAATAAACCTAATGAATTCGTACGAGTCCTTTGAACATCGTACAACATCTTAGGAAATCTTACGACTCCTTATGACACATTAGCAACTCGAAAAGAACGTTAGTATAATGTAGGACGCCTTACAGCTCCTATGAACACCTTACATCACCGTACGAAACCTTAAAACTCCATAATACACCTAATGAATTTGTCCAAGTCCTTTAAACCTCGTACGACAAGTTTGGACATCTTAAGACTTGGTATGCCATATTAGCACCAAGAAAAGCATGTTAGTATAACGTAGGACACCTTAAACCTCCAAACAACACCTTACAACACCGTACAAAACCTTAAAACATGATACTAAACCTAATGATTTCGTCCAAGTCCTTTGAACGGCGTACGACACCTCAGGTGATGTTACGACTCAATATGCAATATTAGCAATATTAAAGGCAAGTTAGAATTACGGAGAACGCCTTACAACTCCTAAAAACACCTAACAACATCATACGAAACATTAAAAATCCATAATAAACCTAATGAATTCGTACGAGTCCTTTGAACATCGTACGACATCTTAGGAAATCTTACGACTCCTTATGACACATTAGCAACTCGAAAAGAACATTAGTATAATGTAGGACGCCTTACAGCTCTTATGAACACCTTACATCACCGTACGAAACCTTAAAACTTCATAATACACCTAATGAATTCGTCCGAGTCCTTTTAACCTCGTACGACAAGTTTGGACATCTTAAGACTTTGTATGCCATATTAGCACCAAGAAAAGCATGTTAGTATAACGTAGGACACCTTAAAACTCCAAACAACACCTTACAACACCGTACGAAACCTTAAAACACGATACTAAACCTAACGAATTCGTCCAAGTCCTTTGAACGTCGTACTAGAACTCAGGTGATGTTATGGCTCAGTATGCAATATTAACAATATGCAAGGCAAGTTAGAATTACCTACGACGCGTTACAACTCCTCAGAACACCTTACAGCACCGTACGAAACTTTAAAACTCCATAATAAACCTAATGAATTCGTCCGAGTCCTTTGAACATCGTACGACAACTTAGAACATCTTACGACTCTGTATGACATATTAGCACCTTGAAAAGCATGTTAGTGTGATGTTGGACTCCTTACAACTCCTAACAACACCTAACAACACCGTACGAAACATTAAAAATCCATAATAAACCTAATGAATTCGTACGAGTCCTTTGAACATCGTACAACATCTTAGGAAATCTTACGACTCCTTATGACACATTAGCAACTCGAAAAGAACGTTAGTATAATGTAGGACGCCTTACAGCTCCTATGAACACCTTACATCACCGTACGAAACCTTAAAACTCCATAATACACCTAATGAATTTGTCCAAGTCCTTTAAACCTCGTACGACAAGTTTGGACATCTTAAGACTTGGTATGCCATATTAGCACCAAGAAAAGCATGTTAGTATAACGTAGGACACCTTAAACCTCCAAACAACACCTTACAACACCGTACAAAACCTTAAAACATGATACTAAACCTAATGATTTCGTCCAAGTCCTTTGAACGGCGTACGACACCTCAGGTGATGTTACGACTCAATATGCAATATTAGCAATATTAAAGGCAAGTTAGAATTACGGAGAACGCCTTACAACTCCTAAAAACACCTAACAACATCATACGAAACATTAAAAATCCATAATAAACCTAATGAATTCGTACGAGTCCTTTGAACATCGTACGACATCTTAGGAAATCTTACGACTCCTTATGACACATTAGCAACTCGAAAAGAACATTAGTATAATGTAGGACGCCTTACAGCTCTTATGAACACCTTACATCACCGTACGAAACCTTAAAACTTCATAATACACCTAATGAATTCGTCCGAGTCCTTTTAACCTCGTACGACAAGTTTGGACATCTTAAGACTTTGTATGCCATATTAGCACCAAGAAAAGCATGTTAGTATAACGTAGGACACCTTAAAACTCCAAACAACACCTTACAACACCGTACGAAACCTTAAAACACGATACTAAACCTAACGAATTCGTCCAAGTCCTTTGAACGTCGTACTAGAACTCAGGTGATGTTATGGCTCAGTATGCAATATTAACAATATGCAAGGCAAGTTAGAATTACCTACGACGCGTTACAACTCCTCAGAACACCTTACAGCACCGTACGAAACTTTAAAACTCCATAATAAACCTAATGAATTCGTCCGAGTCCTTTGAACATCGTACGACAACTTAGAACATCTTACGACTCTGTATGACATATTAGCACCTTGAAAAGCATGTTAGTGTGATGTTGGACTCCTTACAACTCCTAACAACACCTAACAACACCGTACGAAACATTAAAAATCCATAATAAACCTAATGAATTCGTACGAGTCCTTTGAACATCGTACAACATCTTAGGAAATCTTACGACTCCTTATGACACATTAGCAACTCGAAAAGAACGTTAGTATAATGTAGGACGCCTTACAGCTCCTATGAACACCTTACATCACCGTACGAAACCTTAAAACTCCATAATACACCTAATGAATTTGTCCAAGTCCTTTAAACCTCGTACGACAAGTTTGGACATCTTAAGACTTGGTATGCCATATTAGCACCAAGAAAAGCATGTTAGTATAACGTAGGACACCTTAAACCTCCAAACAACACCTTACAACACCGTACAAAACCTTAAAACATGATACTAAACCTAATGATTTCGTCCAAGTCCTTTGAACGGCGTACGACACCTCAGGTGATGTTACGACTCAATATGCAATATTAGCAATATTAAAGGCAAGTTAGAATTACGGAGAACGCCTTACAACTCCTAAAAACACCTAACAACATCATACGAAACATTAAAAATCCATAATAAACCTAATGAATTCGTACGAGTCCTTTGAACATCGTACGACATCTTAGGAAATCTTACGACTCCTTATGACACATTAGCAACTCGAAAAGAACATTAGTATAATGTAGGACGCCTTACAGCTCTTATGAACACCTTACATCACCGTACGAAACCTTAAAACTTCATAATACACCTAATGAATTCGTCCGAGTCCTTTTAACCTCGTACGACAAGTTTGGACATCTTAAGACTTTGTATGCCATATTAGCACCAAGAAAAGCATGTTAGTATAACGTAGGACACCTTAAAACTCCAAACAACACCTTACAACACCGTACGAAACCTTAAAACACGATACTAAACCTAACGAATTCGTCCAAGTCCTTTGAACGTCGTACTAGAACTCAGGTGATGTTATGGCTCAGTATGCAATATTAACAATATGCAAGGCAAGTTAGAATTACCTACGACGCGTTACAACTCCTCAGAACACCTTACAGCACCGTACGAAACTTTAAAACTCCATAATAAACCTAATGAATTCGTCCGAGTCCTTTGAACATCGTACGACAACTTAGAACATCTTACGACTCTGTATGACATATTAGCACCTTGAAAAGCATGTTAGTGTGATGTTGGACTCCTTACAACTCCTAACAACACCTAACAACACCGTACGAAACATTAAAAATCCATAATAAACCTAATGAATTCGTACGAGTCCTTTTAACATCGTACGGCATCTTAGGACATCTTACGTCTCATTATGACACATTAGCAACTCGAAAAGAACGTTAATATAATGTAGGACGCCTTACAGCTCCTATGAACACCTTACATCACCGTACGAAACCTTAAAACTCCATAATAAACCTAATGAATTCGTCCGAGTCCTTTAAACCTCGTACGACAAGTTTGGACATCTTAAGACTTTGTATGTCATATTAGCACCAAGAAAAGCAGGTTTGTATAACGTAGGACACCTTAAAACTCCAAGCAACACCTGACAACACCGTACGAAACCTTAAAACAAGATACTAAACCTAATGAATTCGTCCAAGTCCTTTGAACGTCGTACGACAACTCAGGTGATGTTATGACTCAGTATACAATATTAGCAATATTAAAGGCAAGTAAGAATTACGTAGAACGCCTTACAACTCCTAACAACACCTAACAACACCGTACGAAACATTAAAAATCCATAATAAAACTAATTAATTCGTACGAGTCCTTTGAACATCGTACGACATCTTAGGACATCTTACGTCTCCTTATGACACATTAGCAACTCGAAAAGAACGTTAGTATAATGTAGGACGCCTTACAGTTCCTATGAACACCTTACATCACCGTACGAAACCTTAAAACTCCATAATACACCTAATGAATTCGTCCGAGTCCTTTAAACCTTGTACGACAAGTTTGAAAATCTTAAGACTTTGTATGCCATATTAGCACCAAGAAAAGCATGTTAGTATAACGTAGGACACCTTAAAACTCCAAACAACACCTTACAACACCGTACGAAACCTTAAAACACGATACTAAAGCTAATGATTTCGTCCAAGTCGTTTGAACGTCGTACGACACCTCAGGTGATGTTACGACTCAATATGCAATATTAGCAATATTAAAGGCAAGTTAGAATTACGGAGAACGCCTTACAACTCCTAAAAACACCTAACAACACCGTACGAAACATTAAAAATCCATAATAAACATAATGAATTCGTACGAGTCCTTTGAACATCGTACGACATCTTAGGACATCTTACGTCTCCTTATGACACATTAGCAACTCGAAAAGAACGTTAGTATAATGTAGGACGCCTTACAGCTCCTATGAACACCTTACATCACCGTACGAAACCTTAAAACTCCATAATAAACCTAATGAATTCGTCCGAGTCCTTTAAACCTCGTACGACAAGTTTGGACATCTTAAGACTTTGTATGTCATATTAGCACCAAGAAAAGCAGGTTAGTATAACGTAGGACACCTTAAAACTCCAAACAACACCTTACAACACCGTAAGAAACCTTAAAACAAGATACTAAACCTAATGAATTCGTCCAAGTCCTTTGAACGTCGTACGACAACTCAGGTGATGTTACGACTCAGTATACAATATTAGCAATATTAAAGGCATGTAAGAATTACGTAGAACGCCTCACAACTCCAAAAACACCTAACAACACCGTACGAAACATTAAAAATCCATAATAAACCTAATGAACTCGTACGAGTCCTTTGAACATCGTACGACATCTTAGGACATCTTACATCTCCTTATGACACATTAGCAACTCGAAAAAGAACGTTAGTATAATGTAGGACGCCTTACAGCTCCTATGAACACCTTACATCACCGTACGAAACCTTAAAACTCCATAATACACCTAATAAATTCTTCCGAGTCCTTTAAACCTCGTACGACAAGTTTGGACATCTTAAGACTTTGTATGCCATATTAGCACCAAGAAAAGCATGATAGTATAACGTAGGAATCCTTAAAACTACAAACAACACCTTACAACATCGTACAAAACCTTAAAACACGATACTAAACCTAACGAATTCGTCCAAGTCCTTTGAACGTCGTACTAGAACTCAGGTGATGTTATGGCTCAGTATGCAATATTAACAATATGCAAGGCAAGTTAGAATTACCTACGACGCGTTACAACTCCTCAGAACACCTTACAGCACCGTACGAAACTTTAAAACTCCATAATAAACCTAATGAATTCGTCCGAGTCCTTTGAACATCGTACGACAACTTAGAACATCTTACGACTCTGTATGACATATTAGCACCTTGAAAAGCATGTTAGTGTGATGTTGGACTCCTTACAACTCCTAACAACACCTAACAACACCGTACGAAACATTAAAAATCCATAATAAACCTAATGAATTCGTACGAGTCCTTTTAACATCGTACGGCATCTTAGGACATCTTACGTCTCATTATGACACATTAGCAACTCGAAAAGAACGTTAATATAATGTAGGACGCCTTACAGCTCCTATGAACACCTTACATCACCGTACGAAACCTTAAAACTCCATAATAAACCTAATGAATTCGTCCGAGTCCTTTAAACCTCGTACGACAAGTTTGGACATCTTAAGACTTTGTATGTCATATTAGCACCAAGAAAAGCAGGTTTGTATAACGTAGGACACCTTAAAACTCCAAGCAACACCTGACAACACCGTACGAAACCTTAAAACAAGATACTAAACCTAATGAATTCGTCCAAGTCCTTTGAACGTCGTACGACAACTCAGGTGATGTTATGACTCAGTATACAATATTAGCAATATTAAAGGCAAGTAAGAATTACGTAGAACGCCTTACAACTCCTAACAACACCTAACAACACCGTACGAAACATTAAAAATCCATAATAAAACTAATTAATTCGTACGAGTCCTTTGAACATCGTACGACATCTTAGGACATCTTACGTCTCCTTATGACACATTAGCAACTCGAAAAGAACGTTAGTATAATGTAGGACGCCTTACAGTTCCTATGAACACCTTACATCACCGTACGAAACCTTAAAACTCCATAATACACCTAATGAATTCGTCCGAGTCCTTTAAACCTTGTACGACAAGTTTGAAAATCTTAAGACTTTGTATGCCATATTAGCACCAAGAAAAGCATGTTAGTATAACGTAGGACACCTTAAAACTCCAAACAACACCTTACAACACCGTACGAAACCTTAAAACACGATACTAAAGCTAATGATTTCGTCCAAGTCGTTTGAACGTCGTACGACACCTCAGGTGATGTTACGACTCAATATGCAATATTAGCAATATTAAAGGCAAGTTAGAATTACGGAGAACGCCTTACAACTCCTAAAAACACCTAACAACACCGTACGAAACATTAAAAATCCATAATAAACATAATGAATTCGTACGAGTCCTTTGAACATCGTACGACATCTTAGGACATCTTACGTCTCCTTATGACACATTAGCAACTCGAAAAGAACGTTAGTATAATGTAGGACGCCTTACAGCTCCTATGAACACCTTACATCACCGTACGAAACCTTAAAACTCCATAATAAACCTAATGAATTCGTCCGAGTCCTTTAAACCTCGTACGACAAGTTTGGACATCTTAAGACTTTGTATGTCATATTAGCACCAAGAAAAGCAGGTTAGTATAACGTAGGACACCTTAAAACTCCAAACAACACCTTACAACACCGTAAGAAACCTTAAAACAAGATACTAAACCTAATGAATTCGTCCAAGTCCTTTGAACGTCGTACGACAACTCAGGTGATGTTACGACTCAGTATACAATATTAGCAATATTAAAGGCATGTAAGAATTACGTAGAACGCCTCACAACTCCAAAAACACCTAACAACACCGTACGAAACATTAAAAATCCATAATAAACCTAATGAACTCGTACGAGTCCTTTGAACATCGTACGACATCTTAGGACATCTTACATCTCCTTATGACACATTAGCAACTCGAAAAAGAACGTTAGTATAATGTAGGACGCCTTACAGCTCCTATGAACACCTTACATCACCGTACGAAACCTTAAAACTCCATAATACACCTAATAAATTCTTCCGAGTCCTTTAAACCTCGTACGACAAGTTTGGACATCTTAAGACTTTGTATGCCATATTAGCACCAAGAAAAGCATGATAGTATAACGTAGGAATCCTTAAAACTACAAACAACACCTTACAACATCGTACAAAACCTTAAAACACGATACTAAACCTAACGAATTCGTCCAAGTCCTTTGAACGTCGTACTAGAACTCAGGTGATGTTATGGCTCAGTATGCAATATTAACAATATGCAAGGCAAGTTAGAATTACCTACGACGCGTTACAACTCCTCAGAACACCTTACAGCACCGTACGAAACTTTAAAACTCCATAATAAACCTAATGAATTCGTCCGAGTCCTTTGAACATCGTACGACAACTTAGAACATCTTACGACTCTGTATGACATATTAGCACCTTGAAAAGCATGTTAGTGTGATGTTGGACTCCTTACAACTCCTAACAACACCTAACAACACCGTACGAAACATTAAAAATCCATAATAAACCTAATGAATTCGTACGAGTCCTTTTAACATCGTACGGCATCTTAGGACATCTTACGTCTCATTATGACACATTAGCAACTCGAAAAGAACGTTAATATAATGTAGGACGCCTTACAGCTCCTATGAACACCTTACATCACCGTACGAAACCTTAAAACTCCATAATAAACCTAATGAATTCGTCCGAGTCCTTTAAACCTCGTACGACAAGTTTGGACATCTTAAGACTTTGTATGTCATATTAGCACCAAGAAAAGCAGGTTTGTATAACGTAGGACACCTTAAAACTCCAAGCAACACCTGACAACACCGTACGAAACCTTAAAACAAGATACTAAACCTAATGAATTCGTCCAAGTCCTTTGAACGTCGTACGACAACTCAGGTGATGTTATGACTCAGTATACAATATTAGCAATATTAAAGGCAAGTAAGAATTACGTAGAACGCCTTACAACTCCTAACAACACCTAACAACACCGTACGAAACATTAAAAATCCATAATAAAACTAATTAATTCGTACGAGTCCTTTGAACATCGTACGACATCTTAGGACATCTTACGTCTCCTTATGACACATTAGCAACTCGAAAAGAATGTTAGTATAATGTAGGACGCCTTACAGTTCCTATGAACACCTTACATCACCGTACGAAACCTTAAAACTCCATAATACACCTAATGAATTCGTCCGAGTCCTTTAAACCTTGTACGACAAGTTTGAAAATCTTAAGACTTTGTATGCCATATTAGCACCAAGAAAAGCATGTTAGTATAACGTAGGACACCTTAAAACTCCAAACAACACCTTACAACACCGTACGAAACCTTAAAACACGATACTAAAGCTAATGATTTCGTCCAAGTCGTTTGAACGTCGTACGACACCTCAGGTGATGTTACGACTCAATATGCAATATTAGCAATATTAAAGGCAAGTTAGAATTACGGAGAACGCCTTACAACTCCTAAAAACACCTAACAACACCGTACGAAACATTAAAAATCCATAATAAACATAATGAATTCGTACGAGTCCTTTGAACATCGTACGACATCTTAGGACATCTTACGTCTCCTTATGACACATTAGCAACTCGAAAAGAACGTTAGTATAATGTAGGACGCCTTACAGCTCCTATGAACACCTTACATCACCGTACGAAACCTTAAAACTCCATAATAAACCTAATGAATTCGTCCGAGTCCTTTAAACCTCGTACGACAAGTTTGGACATCTTAAGACTTTGTATGTCATATTAGCACCAAGAAAAGCAGGTTAGTATAACGTAGGACACCTTAAAACTCCAAACAACACCTTACAACACCGTAAGAAACCTTAAAACAAGATACTAAACCTAATGAATTCGTCCAAGTCCTTTGAACGTCGTACGACAACTCAGGTGATGTTACGACTCAGTATACAATATTAGCAATATTAAAGGCATGTAAGAATTACGTAGAACGCCTCACAACTCCAAAAACACCTAACAACACCGTACGAAACATTAAAAATCCATAATAAACCTAATGAACTCGTACGAGTCCTTTGAACATCGTACGACATCTTAGGACATCTTACATCTCCTTATGACACATTAGCAACTCGAAAAAGAACGTTAGTATAATGTAGGACGCCTTACAGCTCCTATGAACACCTTACATCACCGTACGAAACCTTAAAACTCCATAATACACCTAATAAATTCTTCCGAGTCCTTTAAACCTCGTACGACAAGTTTGGACATCTTAAGACTTTGTATGCCATATTAGCACCAAGAAAAGCATGATAGTATAACGTAGGAATCCTTAAAACTACAAACAACACCTTACAACATCGTACAAAACCTTAAAACACGATACTAAACCTAACGAATTCGTCCAAGTCCTTTGAACGTCGTACTAGAACTCAGGTGATGTTATGGCTCAGTATGCAATATTAACAATATGCAAGGCAAGTTAGAATTACCTACGACGCGTTACAACTCCTCAGAACACCTTACAGCACCGTACGAAACTTTAAAACTCCATAATAAACCTAATGAATTCGTCCGAGTCCTTTGAACATCGTACGACAACTTAGAACATCTTACGACTCTGTATGACATATTAGCACCTTGAAAAGCATGTTAGTGTGATGTTGGACTCCTTACAACTCCTAACAACACCTAACAACACCGTACGAAACATTAAAAATCCATAATAAACCTAATGAATTCGTACGAGTCCTTTTAACATCGTACGGCATCTTAGGACATCTTACGTCTCATTATGACACATTAGCAACTCGAAAAGAACGTTAATATAATGTAGGACGCCTTACAGCTCCTATGAACACCTTACATCACCGTACGAAACCTTAAAACTCCATAATAAACCTAATGAATTCGTCCGAGTCCTTTAAACCTCGTACGACAAGTTTGGACATCTTAAGACTTTGTATGTCATATTAGCACCAAGAAAAGCAGGTTTGTATAACGTAGGACACCTTAAAACTCCAAGCAACACCTGACAACACCGTACGAAACCTTAAAACAAGATACTAAACCTAATGAATTCGTCCAAGTCCTTTGAACGTCGTACGACAACTCAGGTGATGTTATGACTCAGTATACAATATTAGCAATATTAAAGGCAAGTAAGAATTACGTAGAACGCCTTACAACTCCTAACAACACCTAACAACACCGTACGAAACATTAAAAATCCATAATAAAACTAATTAATTCGTACGAGTCCTTTGAACATCGTACGACATCTTAGGACATCTTACGTCTCCTTATGACACATTAGCAACTCGAAAAGAACGTTAGTATAATGTAGGACGCCTTACAGTTCCTATGAACACCTTACATCACCGTACGAAACCTTAAAACTCCATAATACACCTAATGAATTCGTCCGAGTCCTTTAAACCTTGTACGACAAGTTTGAAAATCTTAAGACTTTGTATGCCATATTAGCACCAAGAAAAGCATGTTAGTATAACGTAGGACACCTTAAAACTCCAAACAACACCTTACAACACCGTACGAAACCTTAAAACACGATACTAAAGCTAATGATTTCGTCCAAGTCGTTTGAACGTCGTACGACACCTCAGGTGATGTTACGACTCAATATGCAATATTAGCAATATTAAAGGCAAGTTAGAATTACGGAGAACGCCTTACAACTCCTAAAAACACCTAACAACACCGTACGAAACATTAAAAATCCATAATAAACATAATGAATTCGTACGAGTCCTTTGAACATCGTACGACATCTTAGGACATCTTACGTCTCCTTATGACACATTAGCAACTCGAAAAGAACGTTAGTATAATGTAGGACGCCTTACAGCTCCTATGAACACCTTACATCACCGTACGAAACCTTAAAACTCCATAATAAACCTAATGAATTCGTCCGAGTCCTTTAAACCTCGTACGACAAGTTTGGACATCTTAAGACTTTGTATGTCATATTAGCACCAAGAAAAGCAGGTTAGTATAACGTAGGACACCTTAAAACTCCAAACAACACCTTACAACACCGTAAGAAACCTTAAAACAAGATACTAAACCTAATGAATTCGTCCAAGTCCTTTGAACGTCGTACGACAACTCAGGTGATGTTACGACTCAGTATACAATATTAGCAATATTAAAGGCATGTAAGAATTACGTAGAACGCCTCACAACTCCAAAAACACCTAACAACACCGTACGAAACATTAAAAATCCATAATAAACCTAATGAACTCGTACGAGTCCTTTGAACATCGTACGACATCTTAGGACATCTTACATCTCCTTATGACACATTAGCAACTCGAAAAAGAACGTTAGTATAATGTAGGACGCCTTACAGCTCCTATGAACACCTTACATCACCGTACGAAACCTTAAAACTCCATAATACACCTAATAAATTCTTCCGAGTCCTTTAAACCTCGTACGACAAGTTTGGACATCTTAAGACTTTGTATGCCATATTAGCACCAAGAAAAGCATGATAGTATAACGTAGGAATCCTTAAAACTACAAACAACACCTTACAACATCGTACAAAACCTTAAAACACGATACTAAACCTAATAAATTCGTCCATGTCCTTTGAACGTCGTACGACAACTAAGGTGATGTTACGGCTCAGTATGCAATATTAACAATAAGCATGGCAAGTTAGAATTAGGTAGGACGCGTTAAAACTCCTGAGAACACCTTACAGGACCGTACGATCCTTTAAAACTCCATAATAAAGCTAATGAATTTGTCCAAGTCCTTTGAATATCGTACGACAACTTAGGACATCTTACGACTATGTATGCGATATTAGCACCTTGAAAAGCATATTAGTGTGATGTTGGACACCTTACAACTCCTAACAACACCTAACAACACCGTACGAAACATTAAAAATCCATAATAAAACTAATGAATTCGTACGAGTCCTTTGAACATCGTACGGCATCTTAGGACATCTTACGTCTCCTTATGACACATTAGCAACTCGAAAAGAACGTTAGTATAATGTAGGACGCCTTACAGTTCCTATGAACACCTTACATCACCGTACGAAACCTTAAAACTCCATAATACACCTAATGAATTCCTCCGAGTCCTTTAAACCTCGTACGACAAGTTTGAAAATCTTAAGACTTTGTAAGCCATATTAGCACCAAGAAAAGCATGTTAGTATAACGTAGGACACCTTAAAACTCCAAACAACACCTTACAACACCGTACGAAACCTTAAAACACGATACTAAACCAATGATTTCGTCCAAGTCGTTTGAACGTCGTACGACACCTCAGGTGATGTTACGACTCAATATGCAATATTAGCAATATTAAAGGCAAGTTAGAATTACGGAGAACGCCTTACAACTCCTAAAAACACCTAACAACACCGTACGAAACATTAAAAATCCATAATAAACCTAATGAATTCGTACGAGTCCTTTGAACATCGTACGACATCTTAGGACATCTTACGTGTCCTTATGACACATTAGCAACTCGAAAAGAACGTTAGTATAATGTAGGACGCCTTACAGCTCCTATGAACACCTTACATCACCGTACGAAACCTTAAAACTCCATAATACACCTAATGAATTCGTCCGAGTCCTTTAAACCTCGTACGACAAGTTTGGACATCTTAAGACTTTGTATGCGATATTAGCACCAAGAAAAGCATGTTAGTATAACGTAGGACACCTTAAAACTCCAAACAACACCTTACAACACCGTACGAAACCTTAAAACAAGATACTAAACCTAATGAATTCGTCCAAGTCCTTTGAACGTCGTATGACAACTCAGGTGATGTTACGACTCAGTATACAATATTAGCAATATTAAAGGCAAGTTAGAATTACGTAGAACGCCTTACAACTCCAAAAACACCTAAGAACACCGTACGAAACATTAAAAATCCATAATAAACCTAATCAATTCGTACGAGTCCTTTGAACATCGTACGACATCTTAGGACATCTTACATCTCCTTATGACACATTAGCAACTCGAAAAGAACGTTAGTATAATGTAGGACACCTTACAGCTCCTATGAACACCTTACATCACCGTACGAAACCTTAAAACTCCATAATACACCTAATAAATTCGTCCGAGTCCTTTAAACCTCGTACGATAAGTTTGGACATCTTAAGACTTTGTATGCCATATTAGTACTAAGAAAAGCATGATAGTATAACGTAGGAAACCTTAAAACTACAAACAACACCTTACAACACCGTACAAAACCTTAAAACACGATACTAAACCTAATAAATTCGTCCAAGTCCTTTGAACGTCGGACGACAACTCAGGTGATGTTACGACTCAATATGCAATATTAACAGTAAGCAAGGCAAGTTAGAATTACGTAGGACGCGTTAAAACTCCTGAGAACACCTTACAGGACCGCACGATCCTTTAAAACTCCATAATAAAGCTAATGAATTCATCCGAGTCCTTTGAACATCGTACGACAACTTAGGACATCTTACGACTATGTATGCCATATTAGCACCTTGAAAAGCATGTTTGTGTGATGTTGGACACCTTACAACTCCTAACAACACCTAACAACACCGTACGAAACATTAAAAATCCATAATAAAACTAATGAATTCGTACGAGTCCTTTGAACATAGTACGACATCTTAGGACATCTTACGTCTCCTTATGACACATTAGCGACTCGAAAAGAACGTTAGTATAATGTAGGACGCCTTACAGCTCCTATGAACACCTTACATCTCCGTACGAAACCTTAAAACTCCATAATACACCTAATGAATTCGTCCTAGTCCTTTAAACCTCGTACGACAAGTTTGAAAATCTTAAGACTTTATTTGCCATATTAGGACCAAGAAAAGCATGTTAGTATAACGTAGGACACCTTAAAACTCCAAACAACACCTTACAACACCGTACGAAACCTTAAAACAAGATACTAAACCTAATGAATTCGTCCAAGTCCATTGAACGTCGTATGACAACTCAGGTGATGTTACGACTCAGTATACAATATTAGCAATATTAAAGGCAAGTTAGAATTACGTAGAACGCATTACAACTCCAAAAACACCTAAGAACACCGTACGAAACATTAAAAATCCATAATAAACCTAATGAATTCGTACGAGTCCTTTGAACATCGTACGACATCTTAGGACATCTTACATCTCCTTATGACACATTAGCAACTCGAAAAGAACGTTAGTATAACGTAGGACGCCTTACATCTCCTATGAACACCTTACATCACCGTACGAAACCTTAAAACTCCATAATACACCTAATAAATTCGTCCAAGTCCTTTAAACCTCGTACGACAAGTTTGGACATCTTAAGACTTTGTATGCCATATTAGCACCAAGAAAAGCATGTTAGTATAATGTAGGACACCTTAAAACTCCAAACAACACCTTACAACAGTGTACGAAACCTTACAACCCGATACTAAACCTAATGAATTCGTCCAAGTCCTTTGAACGTCGTACGACAACTCAGGTTATGTTACGACTCAGTATGCAATATTAGCAATATTAAAGGCAAGTTCGAATTACGTAGAACGCCTTACAACTCCTAAAAACACCTAACAACATCGTACGAAACATTAAAAATCCATAATAAACCTAATGAATTCGTACGAGTCCTTTGAACATCGTACGACATCTTAGGACATCTTACGTCTCCTTATGACACATTAGCAACTCGCAAACAACGTTAGTATAATGTAGGACGCCTTACATCTCCTATGAACACCTTACATCACCGTACGAAACCTTAAAACTCCATAATACACCTAATGAATTCGTCCGTGTCCTTTAAACCTCGTACGAGAAGTTTGGACATCTTAAGACTTTGTATGCCATATTAGCACCAAGAAAAGCATGTTAGTATAACGTAGGACACCTTAAAACTCCAAACAACACCTTACAACACCGTACGAAACCTTAAAACACGATACTAAAATTCGTCCAAGTCCTTTGAACGTTGTACGACAACTCAGGTGATGTTATGGCTCAGTATGCAATATTAACAATATGCAAGGCAAGTTAGAATTACCTACGACGCGTTACAACTCCTCAAAACACCTTACAGCACCGTACGAAACTTTAAAACTCCATAATAAACCTAATGAATTCGTCCGAGTCCTTTGAAAATCGTACGAAAACTTAGGACATCTTACGACTCTGTATGCAATATTAGCACCTTGAAAAGCATGTTAGTGTGATGTTGGACACCTTACAACTCCTAACAACACCTAACAACACCGTACGAAACATTAAAAATCCATAATAAACCTAATGAATTCGTACGAGTCCTTTGAACATCGTACGGCATCTTAGGACATCTTACGTCTCCTTATGACACATTAGCAACTCGAAAAGAACGTTAGTATAATTTAGGACGCCTTACAGCTACTATGAACACCTTACATCACCGTACGAAACCTTAAAACTCGATAATACACCTAATGAATTCGTCCGAGTCCTTTAAACCTCGTACGACAAGTTTGGACATCTTAAGACTTTGTATGCCATATTAGCACAAAGAAAAGCATGATAGTATAACGTAGGACACCTTAAAACTCCAAACAACACCTTACAACACTGTACAAAACCTTAAAACACGATGCTAAACCTAATGAATTCGTCCAAGTCATTTGAACGTCGTACGACAACTCAGGTGATGTTACGACTCAGTATGCAGTATTAACAATATGCAAGGCAAGTTAAAATTACGTACGACGCCTTACAACTCCTCAGAACACCTTACAGCACCGTAAGAAACTTTAAAACTCCATAATAAACCTAATGAATTGGTCCGAGTCGTTTGAACATCGTACGACAACTTAGGACATCTTACGACTCTGTATGCCATATTAGTACCTTGAAAAGCATGTTAGTGTGATGTTGGACGCCTTAAAACTCCTAACAACACCTTACAACACCGTAGAAAACATTAAAAATCCATAATAAACCTAATGAATTCGTACGAGTCCTTTGAACATCGTACAACATCTAAGGAAATCTTATGTCTCCTTATGACACATTAGCAACTCGAAAAGAACGTTAGTATAATGTAGGACGTCTTACAGGTCCTATGAACACCTTACATCACCTTACGAAACCTTAAAACTCCATAATACACCTAATGAATTTGTCCAAGTCCTTTAAACCTCGTACGACAAGTTTGGACATCTTAAGACTTTGTATGCCATATTAGCACCAAGAAAAGCATGTTAGTATAACGTAGGACTCCTTAAAACTCCAAACAACACCTTACAACACCGTACGAAACCTTAAAACACGATACTAAACCTAATGAATTCTTCCAAGTCCTTTGAACGTCGTACGACAACTCAGGTGATGTTACGACTCAGTATGCAATATTAGCAATATTAAAGGCAAGTTAGAATTGCGTAGAACGCCTTACAACTCCTAAAAACACCTAACAACACCGTACGAAACATTAAAAATCCATAATAAACCAAATTAATTCGTACGAGTCCTTTGAACATCGTACGACATCTTAGGACATCTTACGTCTCCTTATGACACATTAGCAACTCGAGAAGAACGTTAGTATAATGTAGGACGCCTTACAGCTCCTATGAACACCTTACATCACCGTACGAAACCTTAGAACTCCATAATACACCTAATGAATTCATCCGAGTCCTTTAAACCTCGTACGACAAGTTTGGACATCTTATTATATGCCATATTAGCACCAAGAAAAGCATGTTAGTATAACGTAGGACACCTTAAAACTCCAAACAACATCTTACAACACCGTACGAAACCTTAAAACACGATACTAAAATTCGTCCAAGTCCTTTGAACATCGTACGACAACTCAGGTGATGTTACGGCTCAGTATGCATTATTAACAATATGAAAGGCAAGTTAGAATTACGTAGGACGCGTTACAACTACTAAGAACACCTTAAAGAACCGTACGATCCTTTAAAACTCCATAATAAACCTAATGAATTCGTCCGAGTCCTTTGAACATCGTACGACAACTTAGAACATCTTACGACTCTGTATACAATATTAGCACCTTGAAAAGCATGTTAGTTTAATGTTGGACACCTTACAACTCCTAACAACACCTAACAACACCGTACGAAACATTAAAAATCCATAACAAACCTAATGAATTCGTACGAGTCCTTTGAACATCGTACGGCATCTTAGGACATCTTATGTCTCCTTATGACACATTAGCAACTCGAAAAGAACTTTAGTATAATTTAGGACGCGTTACAGCTCCTATGAACACCTTACATCACCGTACGAAACCTTAAAACTCGATAATACACCTAATGAATTCGTCCGAGTCCTTTAAACCTCCTACGACAAGTTTGGACATCTTAAGACTTTGTATGCCATATTAGCACAAAGAAAAGCATGATAGTATAACGTAGGACACCTTAAAACTCCAAACAACACCTTACAACCCCGTACAAAACCTTAAAACACGATACTAAACCTAATGAATTCGTCCAAGTCCTTTGAACGTCGTACGACAACTCAGGTGATGTTACGGCTCAGTATGCAATATTAACAATATGCAAGGCAAGTTAGAATTACGTACGACGCGTTACAACTCCTCAGAACACCTTACAGCACCGTACAATCCTTTAAAACTCCATAATAAACCTAATGAATTCGTCCGAGTCCTTTGAAAATCGTACGAAAACTTAGGACATCTTACGACTCTGTATGCAATATTAGAACCTTGAAAAGCATGTTAGTGTTATGTTGGACACCTTACAACTCCTAACAACACCTAACAACACAATACGAAACATTAAAAATCCATAACAAACCTAATGAATTCGTACGAGTCCTTTGAACATCGTACGGCATCTTAGGACATCTTATGTCTCCTTATGACACATTAGCAACTCGAAAAGAACTTTAGTATAATTTAGGACGCGTTACAGCTCCTATGAACACCTTACATCACCGTACGAAACCTTAAAACTCGATAATACACCTAATGAATTCGTCCGAGTCCTTTAAACCTCCTACGACAAGTTTGGACATCTTAAGACTTTGTATGCCATATTAGCACAAAGAAAAGCATGATAGTATAACGTAGGACACCTTAAAACTCCAAACAACACCTTACAACCCCGTACAAAACCTTAAAACACGATACTAAACCTAATGAATTCGTCCAAGTCCTTTGAACGTCGTACGACAACTCAGGTGATGTTACGGCTCAGTATGCAATATTAACAATATGCAAGGCAAGTTAGAATTACGTACGACGCGTTACAACTCCTCAGAACACCTTACAGCACCGTACGATCCTTTAAAACTCCATAATAAACCTAATGAATTCGTCCGAGTCCTTTGAAAATCGTACGAAAACTTAGGACATCTTACGACTCTGTATGCAATATTAGAACCTTGAAAAGCATGTTAGTGTTATGTTGGACACCTTACAACTCCTAACAACACCTAACAACACAGTACGAAACATTAAAAATCCATAACAAACCTAATGAATTCGTACGAGTCCTTTGAACATCGTATGGCATCTTAGGACATCTTACGTATCCTTATGACACATTAGCAACTCGAAATGAACGTTAGTATAATTTAGGACGCCTTACAGCTCCTATGAACACCTTACATCACCGTACGAAACCTTAAAACTCGATAATACACCTAATGAATTCGTCCGAGTCCTTTAAACCTCGTACGACAAGTTTGTACATCTTAAGACTTTGTATGCCATATTAGTACAAAGAAAAGCATGATAGTATAACGTAGGACACCTTAAAACTCCAAACAACACCTTACAACACCTTACAAAACCTTAAAACACGATACTAAACGTAATGAATTCGTCCAAGTCCTTTGAACGTCGTACGACAACTCTGGTGATGTTACGGCTCAGTATGCAATATTAACAATATGCAAGGCAAGTTAGAATTACGTACGACGCGTTACAACTCCTCAGAAAACCTTACATCACTGTATGAAACTTTAAAACTCCATAATAAACCTAATTAATTCGTCCGAGTCTTTTGAACATCGTACGAAAACTTAGGACATCTTACGAATCTATATGCCATATTTGTACCTTGAAAAGCATGTTAGTGTGATGTTGGACGCCTTACAACTCCTAATAACACCTTACAACACCGTACGAAACATTAAAAATCCATAATAAACCTAATGAATTCGTACTAGTCCTTTGAACATCGTACGACATCTTAGGAAATCTTACGTCTCCTTATGACACATTAGCAACTCGAAAAGAACGTTAGTATAATGTAGGACACCTTACAGCTCCTACGAACACCTTACATCACCGTACGAAACCTTAAAACTCCATAATACACCTAATGAATTCGTCCAAGTCCTTTAAACCTCGTATGACAAGTTTGGACATCTTAAGACTTTGTATGCCATATTAGCACCAAGAAAAGCATGTTAGTATAACGTAGGACACCTTAAAACTCCAAACAACACCTTACAACACCGTACGAACCCTTAAAACACGATACTAAACCTAATGAATTCGTCCAAGTCCTTTGAACGTCGTACGACAACTCAGGTGATGTTACGACTCAGTATGCAATATTAACAATATGCAAGGCAAGTTAGAATTACGTACGACGCGTTACAACTCCTCAGAACACCTTACAGCACCGTAAGAAACTTTAAAACTCCATAATAAACCTAATGAATTCGTCCGAGTCCTTTGAACATCGTACGACAACTTAGGACATCTTACGACTCTGTATGACATATTAGTACCTTGAAAAGCATGTTAGTGTGATGTTGGACGCCTTAAAACTCCTAACAACACCTTACAACACCGTACGAAACATTATAAATCCATAATAAACCTAATGAATTCGTACGAGTCCTTTGAACATCGTACAACATCTTAGGAAATCTTACGTCTCCTTATGACACATTAGCAACTCGAAAAGAACGTTAGTATAATGTAGGACGCCTTACAGCTCCTATGAACACCTTACATCACCTTACGAAACCTTAAAACTCCATAATACACCTAATATGTTTGGACATCTTAAGACTTTGTATGCCATATTAGCACCAAGAAAAGCATGTTAGTATAACGTAGGACTCCTTAAAACTCCAAACAACACCTTACAACACCGTACGAAACCTTAAAACACGATACTAAACCTAATGAATTCGTCCAAGTCCTTTGAACGTCGTACGACAACTCAGGTGACGTTACGACTCAGTATGCAATATTAGCAATATTAAAGGCAAGTTAGAATTACGTAGAACGCCTTACAACTCCTAAAAACACCTAACAACACCGTACGAAACATTAAAAATCCATAATAAACCAAATTAATTCGTACAAGTCCTTTGAACATCGTACGACATCTTAGGACATCTTACGTCTCCTTATGACACATTAGCAACTCGAAAAGAACGTTAGTATAATGTAGGACGCCTTACAGCTCCTATGAACACCTTACATCACAGTACGAAACCTTAGAACTCCATAATACACCTAATGAATTCATCCGAGTCCTTTAAACCTCGTACGACAAGTTTGGACATCTTAAGACTTTATATGCCATATTAGCACCAACAAAAGCATGTTAGTATAACGTAGGACACCTTAAAACTCCAAACAACATCTTACAACACCGTACGAAACCTTAAAATACGATACTAAAATTCGTCCAAGTCCTTTGAACATCGGACGACAACTCAGGTGATGTTACGGCTCGGTATGCAATATTAACAATATGAAAGGCAAGTTAGAATTACGTAGGACGCGTTACAACTACTAAGAACACCTTACAGGACCGTACGATCCTTTAAAACTCCATAATAAACCGAATGAATTCGTCTGAGTCCTTTGAACATCGTACGACAACTTAGAACATCTTACGACTCTGTTTGCAATATTAGCACCTTGAAAAGCATGTTAGTGTGATGTTGGACACCTTACAACTCCTAACAACACCTAACAACACCGTACGAAACATTAAAAATCCATAATAAACCTAATGAATTCGTACGAGTCCTTTGAACATCGTACGGCATCTTAGGACATCTTACGTCTCCTTATGACACATTAGCAACTCGAAAAGAACGTTAGTATAATTTAGGACGCCTTACAGCTCCTATGAACACCTTACATCACCGTACGAAACCTTAAAACTCGATAATACACCTAATGAATTCGTCTGAGTCCTTTGAACCTCGTATGACAAGTTTGTACATCTTAAGACTTTGTATGCCATATTAGCACAAAGAAAAGCAAGATAGTATAACGTAGGACACCTTAAAACTCCAAACAACACCTTGCAACACCGTACAAAACCTTAAAACACGATACTAAACCTAATGAATTCGTCCAAGTCCTTTGAACGTCGTACGACAACTCTGGTGATGTTACGACTCAGTATGCAATATTAACAATATGCAAGGCAAGTTAGAATTACGTACGACGCGTTACAACTCCTCAGAACACCTTACAGCACCGTAAGAAATTTTAAAACTCCATAATAAACCTAATGAATTCGTCCGAGTCCTTTGAACATCGTACGAAAACTTAGGATATCTTACGAATCTGTATGCCATATTAGTACCTTGAAAAGCATGTTAGTGTGATGTTGGACGCCTTACAACTCCTAATAACACCTTACAACACCGTACGAAACATTATAAATCCATAATAAACCTAATGAATTTGTACTAGTCCTTGGAACATCGTACGACATCTTAGGAAATCTTACGTCTCCTTATGACACATTAGCAACTCGAAAAGAACGTTAGTATAATGTAGGACTCCTTACAGCTCCTATGAACACCTTACATCACCGTACGAAACCTTAAAACTCCATAATACACCTAATGAATTCGTCCAAGTCCTTTAAACCTCGTACGACAAGTTTGGACATCTTAAGACTTTGTATGCCATATTAGCACCAAGAAAAGCATGTTAGTATAACGTAGGACACCTTAAAACTCCAAACAACACCTTACAACACCGTACGAAACCTTAAAACACGATACTAAACCTAATGAATTCGTCCAAGTCCTTTGAACGTCGTACGACAACTCAGGTGATGTTACGACTCAGTATGCAATATTACCAATATTAAAGGCAAGTTAGAATTACGTAGAACGCCTTACAACTCTTAAAAACACCTAACAACACCATACGAAACATTAAAAATCCATAATAAACCTAATTAATTCGTACGAGTCCTTTGAACATCGTACGACATCTTAGGACATCTTACGTCTCATTATGACACATTAGCAACTCGAAAAGAACGTTTGTATAATGTAGGACGCCTTACAGCTCCTATGAACACCTTACATCACCGTACGAAACCTTAGAACTCCATAATACACCTAATGAATTCATCCGAGTTCTTTAAACCTCGTACGACAAGTTTGGACATCTTAAGACTTTATATGCCATATTAGCACCAAGAAAAGCATGTTAGTATAACGTAGGACACCTTAAAACTCCAAACAACATCTTACAACACCGAACGAAACCTTAAAACACGATACTAAACCTAATGAATTCATCCAAGTCATTTGAAAATCGTACGACAACTCAGGTGATGTTACGGCTCAGTATGCAATATTAACAATATGAAAGGCAAGTTAGAATTACGTAGGACGCGTTACAACTCCTAAGAACACCTTACAGGACCGTACGATCCTTTAAAACTCCACAATAAACCTAATGAATTCGTCCGAGTCCTTTGAACATCGTACGACAACTTAGGACATCTTACGACTCTGTATGCAATATTAGCACCTTGAGAAGCATGTTTGTGTGATGTTGGACACCTTACAACTCCTAACAACACCTAACAACGTCGTACGAAACATTAAAAATCCATAATAAACCTAATGAATTCGTACGAGTCCTTTGAACATCGTACGACATCTTAGGACATTTTACGTCTCCTTATGACACATTAGCAACTCGAAAAGAACGTTAGTATAATTTAGGACGCCTTACAGCTCCTATGAACACCTTACATCACCGTATGAAACCTTAAAACTCGATAATACACCTAATGAATTCGTCCGAGTCCTTTAAACCTCGTACGACAAGTTTGGACATCTTAAGACTTTGTATGCCATATTAGCTATAAAGGTAAGTCGAACCTCTAAATCATACTTGCATAATTCAACATTCCTAAGCATGTCAACTATTACACAAATACCATAGCATGTTACACAAGTCAACAACACATACTAACACTTTGCGGTTCCCAATATAAAACCTACTAGTATGCGTGGTCATTTCTAGGCACAACAAATTGTTCACATGTTTTGTTTCAACTAGCATAGTGACGTTTCCATCATGGAATCCTAGTTATTAGTACACACCATTTTGACTTCAAACAAAACAATTTCAAGCAACCGGTCTCCTAACCAACAAGTACCTACGAACGTCATTTCATAATCAACACATGTTTACCAAACACCACATGCCTACAACACAATCATATGCAAACCCAATAATGTTTGTACATCCAAAATCACTAAACATGCATTTTAGTAAATTTCCATGACAAAAAGTTTCTACATTTAGCAAATCTTTCAAAACCAAGTCGGATTCGTACGGTCAAATACCCAAAATTCGTCTAATACATTATCCTAACGTACTAGTGATCTCAAAACCATTCTTAGGCATCAACAACATGCAATTTCATACAAGTTCATGAGAAAAAGTTACTATTTTAAGTAATATGGTAAAATGATCATGTAATTTCAAAACCAATTAGTCAATCTTCATCCAATTCATCATCTAAACACACAATCAATCTTATTTCATCAATATCAAGCATGCAACATCAAGATTCAATGACTTCCTATCAGACCCTAATTTCATAAACACAATTTTTGTATCCATTTCACCATCTAATCATCAAAATAACAATTTGCACAAAGACAATAACTCATTTCCACAACACAATCATCAATTTGGCCATTTTAGATGAACTAGGGTTTCATTTTCTATACAATTCGCAACATATATGGAATTTTAAGGATGAAACTTACTTGCAATGTGTTTGAAACTTCAATTAGCACTCAACAACACCCACAATCAAATCAAAAATCACAAAAAACCAAGGATTGAAGCTTCCTAATATTTTCGGCCGTAGCTTTAGGGTTCAAGGCTTAATACGTTTTTTTTAATTTTAAACAAGATTAGGGCTTTAGTTTTTGTTAATTAATTAGATTAGGTTACAATAGTGGGCCTTGGGCCATCCATGGGTCACATGGATGATCCACGGGCTCCGTTTTTGTTTCGGTTTGCAAACACAATGAGAATCTTTCTTAAACGTAAATTTCTTTTTGTTTTAACAAGATTGCCGAATTTCACAATTGGTTAAAACCGATAAAATACGGGGTTATTCGAAAGTCCAACAAGATCACCAACGCCCGGGTATTAACTCGTGTGGTCGTTTCGTGTGTATGTTTGTGTAACAGTTTGCACATTTAACTCATCAAATTAAATGAAAAGTATAATTGCGTTAACATGAATAACATAGTTTAACTAACAAAGTTAACCTGAATTTGTCGGGTGTCACATCATCCCCTTGTTGAAGGAATTTTCGTCCAAGGTCGTTAAAATGGGTCTGAAAATGAAAGAATTTAGAGTTTAGTATTTCGAGTTGTCACATCATCCCCTTGTTGAGGGAAATTTCGTCCCGAAATTTTAAATAATACCTCGAGTGATAAGAAAGGTATATTCGAATAGATGCGGGTACTTCTGTTTCATTTGGTCTTCTCGTTCCCAAGTGAAATCTGGCCCACGCTTGGAATACCATTTTACTTTAACGATCAGAATTTTACTGTGTTTCAAAGTTTTGACCTCTCTATCCGTGATTTCTATCGGTTCCTCGATAAATTGCAGTTTGTCGTCGATTTCTAGTTCCTCCAAGGGTACAATTAGTGTTTCATCAGACATACACTTTTTGAGATTTGAAACATGAAAAACATTATGCACGTTTTTGAGTGATTCGGGTAGGTTCAATTCGTAGGCTACCGGCCCGATTCGTTTTGTAATTTCGAATAGCCCGACATAACGAGGATTTAGTTTCCCCCGCTTACCAAAGCGGACCACACCCTTCCAGGGCGAGACTTTAAGTAACACCTTATCACCAACATTTAATTCCACTGCCTGTCTGTGCAAATCAGCATAACTTTTCTGCCTATCACGAGCAGCTGCCATGCGATTTCGGATCTGCACAATTTTCTCAGTAGTTTCGCGCACAAGGTCGGGCCCAAATAGCTGGCTGTCGCCAACTTCGGCCCAACAGATTGGAGATCGACATTTTCGCCCATACAAGGCTTCGAATAGTGCTGCCTTGATGCTAGTGTGATAGCTATTATTGTACGAGAACTCTACCCATGGTAAATGATTCTCCCAACTACCACCAAAATCTATCACACAAGCTCTTAGCATGTCCTCGAGAGTTTGGATTGTACGTTCGCTTTGACCGTCCGTTTGAGGATGGTAAGCCGTATTCAGATCGAGACGTGTACCGAAAGCCTTTTGTAAAGACCCCCAGAATTTAGATGTGAACTGAGCCCGACGGTCGGAAATATTGGACACCGGTACCCCGTGCCTAGCAACAATTTCTTTAATATAGATTCGAGCTAGTTTTTCCATTTTATCAAATTCCTTGTAAGGAAGAAAGTGAGCAGATTTCGTTAAGCGTTCAACAATTATCCAAATGGCATCGCAACCGGAAGGTGCTCGAGGTAATTTTGTTACAAAGTCCATGGCAATTTGTTCCCATTTCCAAACAGGAATTTCGGGTTGTTGAAGCATACCCTTTGGTTTTTGGTATTCCACCTTAACCTTGGAGCATGTAAGACACTTGCTCACGTATGTGGCAATGTCGGCCTTCATGTTTGGCCACCAATACAGTTGTTTGAGATCATGGTACATCTTTTAAG
The DNA here is from genome assembly GCA_030867185.1 of Tagetes erecta. NCBI lineage: Eukaryota > Viridiplantae > Streptophyta > Magnoliopsida > Asterales > Asteraceae > Tagetes > Tagetes erecta. The sequence goes on along the minus strand of CM061487.1, from coordinate 38,245,896 downwards.
AACCAGGATGTACAGAGTAACGAGATTTATGAACTTCATCCATGACGAGTTCCCTTAGGTCACCTATAGATTCTGGAATCTATAGCGAGACGTATATGCGACCATAAAATTAATTGGGTTTTAGGACGTTATTTGGGTACTTTATAGCGAGACGTATATGCGACCATAAAATTAAATGGTTTCATAATCTTATTTGGGATATTAGGACCTTTTTCTTGCTACTAACATACATGTAATGTTACCTTATAAGGGTCCTATATATTAATTTTTAAGGACGCTTTTACGTGTATCATAAGATTAAAACTAAGAAACCACATATTATAACATTGTAAAAGTGTCCTAATATATTTTTATTAAGACGCTTTTTTGGCTGTTATAAGATATATTATGCGACCATAAAATTGGTTTCATAATCATATTTAAGATATTAAGATGCTTTTTAAGTTCCATGACTTATTACGACCCCTTTACATGAAACGGTTTTACTATTGGTCCTAGTAAATGAAGGGTCCAATAAAGTTGCATTACAGGAAGCTTTTGTGCGTACTAAAAACCCAGTTTTGTTGTAGTGTTAAGAAAACAAAGCTTTCTATTAACACACACACATTAGGAATGTTTCGATACTTCAGGATAGTAAAACTACAATAACCCATAGTCAAAGACCTATTATATATAGAACAACTAAGCCTAATATAGAATCTACCAATAATTACAACCCAAACACGAAGATATTATGTTTATAACTTAATGTAAACATTGATCATACGGTAAAACTGGTTATTTGGATGATTGCTTAGTTTGCTTTAGTAAGAGTTTTGTATTGCTTGAAAAACTAGGGTTTCTAGTTTTAGTAACATTATTAGGATCATGGACTGGTCAATGTAATTTAAGGAGTCAAAGCTTTCTATTAACACAAACACATCGGAAATATTTCGATGCTTAGGAATTGTTAAACTACAATACCCCATAGTTAATGACCTATTATATAGAGAACTACTAAGCCTAATTTAGAATCCACCAATAATTTTAACCCAAACACGAATATATTTTGTTTATAAATAATGCAAACATTGATCATGTGTTAAAACTGATTATTTGGTGGATTGCTTAGTTTTCTTTATCAGAGTTTTGAATATTTTGAAAAACTAGGATTTTTATTTTAAGTTACGTTATTATAAGGATGGATTGGGCAACGTATATTATGAAGACAAAGCTTTCTGTTAACACAAACACATTGGGAATATTTCGATACTTAGAGTTAGTTAAACTACAATAACCCATAGTTAAAGACATGTTATATATAGATCTACTAAGCCTAATATAGAATCTACCCATAATTACAACCCAAACACGAAGATATTTTGTTTATAACTTAATGTAGACATTGATCATGGGTTAAAAGTAGTTCTTTGGATGATTTCTTGGATTGCTTTAGTGAGAGTTTTGTATTGCTTGAAAAACTAGGTTTTCTAGTCTATTTAAATTTATTAAATCATGGTTTGTTTAAAGTAATGTAAGGAGTCAAAGCTTTCTATTAACATAAACACATCGGAAATATTTGGTTACATAAGGATAACTAAACTACAAGAACCCATTGTCAAAGAACTATTATATATAGAACTACTAGGCCTAAAATAGAATCCACCAATAAATAAAATCCAATCATGAAGATATTTTGTTTAAAACTTAACGTAAACATTGATCATGGGTTAAAACTTGTTATTTGGATGATTTCTTGGATTACTTTAGTGAGAGTTTTCTATTGCTTTAAAAACTAGGGTTTCTAGTCTAAGTAACTTTTTTAAGATCATGGTTTGGTTAAAGTAATTTAAGGAGTCAAAGCTTTCTATTATCCCGAATACATCGAAAATATTTGGATACATACGATAGCTAAACTACAAGAACCCGTAGTCAATGTCCTATTATATATAGAACTACTAAGCCTAATTTAGAATCCAACAATATTTATAACCCAAACCTGAAGATATTTTGTTTATAACTTAATATAAACATAGATCATGCGGTAAAACTGGTTATTTGGATGATTGCTTAGTTTGCTTTAGTGAGAGTTTTGTATTGCTTGAAAAACTAGGGTTTCTATTTTTAGTAACATTATTAGGATCATGAACTAGTCAAAGTAATTTATAAAGTCAACGATTTCTATTAACACAAACACATCGGAAATATTTCAATGCTTAGGAATTGTTAAACTACAATACCCCATAGTTAATGACCTATTATATATAGAACTACTAAGCCTAATTTAGAATCCACCAATAATTTCAACCCAAACACGAATATATTTTGTTTATAAATAATGCAAATATAGATCATGTGTTAAATCTGATTATTTGGTTAATTGCTTGGTTTTCTTGATTGGAGTTTTGAACATTGTTGAAAAACTAGGATTTTTATTTTAACTTACTTTATTATAAGTATGGATTGGGCAACCTAAATTATGAAGACAAAGCTTTCTGTTAACACAAACACATTGGGAATATTTCAATACTTAGAGTTAGTTAAACTGCAATAACCCATAGTTAAAGACATGTTATATATAGATCTACTAAGCCTAATATAGAATCCACCAATAAGTACAACCCAAACACGAAGATATTTTGTTTATAACTTAATGTAAACATTGATCATGGGTTAAAAGTAGTTCTTTGGATGATTTCTTGGATTGCTTTAGTGAGAGTTTTGTATTGCTTGAAAAACTAGGGTTTCTAGTCTATGTAAATTTATTAAGATCATGGTTTGCTTAAAGTAATTTAAGGAGTCAAAGCTTTCTATTAGCATAAACACATCGGAAATATTTGGTTCGTAAGAATAACTAAACTACAAGAACCCATTGTCAAAGAACTATTATATATAGAACTACTATGCCTAAAATAGAATCCACCAATAAATACAATCCGATCATGAAGATATTTTGTTTAAAACTTAACTTAAACATTGATCATGGGTTAAAACTTGTTTTTTGGATGATTTCTTGGATTGCTTTAGTGAGAGTTTTGTATTGCTTGAAAAACTAGGGTTTCTAGTCTAAGTAACTTTATTAAGATCATGGTTTGGTTAAAGTAATTTAAGGACTCAAAGCTTTCTATTAACCGAAACACATCAAAAATATTTGGATACATACGATAGCTAAACTACAAGAACCCATAGTCAATGTCCTATTATATATAGAACTACTAAGCCTAATTTAGAATCCACCAATAATTTCAACCCAAACACGAATATCTTTTGTTTATAAATAATGCAAATATAGATCATGTGTTAAATCTGATTATTTGGTTAATTGCTTGGTTTTCTTGATTGGAGTTTTGAACATTGTTGAAAAACTAGGATTTTTATTTTAACTTACTTTATTATAAGTATGGATTGGGCAACCTAAATTATGAAGACAAAGCTTTCTGTTAACACAAACACATTGGGAATATTTCAATACTTAGAGTTAGTTAAACTGCAATAACCCATAGTTAAAGACATGTTATATATAGATCTACTAAGCCTAATATAGAATCCACCAATAAGTACAACCCAAACACGAAGATATTTTGTTTATAACTTAATGTAAACATTGATCATGGGTTAAAAGTAGTTCTTTGGATGATTTCTTGGATTGCTTTAGTGAGAGTTTTATATTGCTTGAAAAACTAGGGTTTCTAGTCTATGTAAATTTATTAAGATCATGGTTTGCTTAAAGTAATTTAAGGAGTCAAAGCTTTCTATTAGCATAAACACATCGGAAATATTCGGTTCGTAAGAATAACTAAACTACAAGAATCCATTGTCAAAGAACTATTATATATAGAACTACTATGCCTAAAATAGAATCCACCAATAAATACAATCCAATCATGAAGATATTTTGTTTAAAACTTAACTTAAACATTGATCAGGGGTTAAAACTTGTTTTTTGGATGATTTCTTGGATTGCTTTAGTGAGAGTTTTGTATTGCTTGAAAAACTAGGGTTTCTAGTCTAAGTAACTTTATTAAGATCATGGTTTGGTTAAAGTAATTTAAGGACTCAAAGCTTTCTATTAACCCAAACACATCAAACATATTTGGATACATACGATAGCTAAACTACAAGAACCCATAGTCAATGTCCTATTATATATAGAACTACTAAGCCTAATTTAGAATCCACCAATAATTTCAACCCAAACACGAATATATTTTGTTTATAAATAATGCAAATATAGATCATGTGTTAAATCTGATTATTTGGTTAATTGCTTGGTTTTCTTGATTGGAGTTTTGAACATTGTTGAAAAACTAGGATTTTTATTTTAACTTACTTTATTATAAGTATGGATTGGGCAACCTAAATTATGAAGACAAAGCTTTCTGTTAACACAAACACATTGGGAATATTTCAATACTTAGAGTTAGTTAAACTGCAATAACCCATAGTTAAAGACATGTTATATATAGATCTACTAAGCCTAATATAGAATCCACCAATAAGTACAACCCAAACACGAAGATATTTTGTTTATAACTTAATGTAAACATTGATCATGGGTTAAAAGTAGTTCTTTGGATGATTTCTTGGATTGCTCTAGTGAGAGTTTTGTATTGCTTGAAAAACTAGGGTTTCTAGTCTATTTAAATTTATTAAATCATGGTTTGTTTAAAGTAATGTAAGGAGTCAAAGCTTTCTATTAACATAAACACATCGGAAATATTTGGTTACATAAGGATAACTATACTACAAGAACCCATTGTCAAAGAACTATTATATATAGAACTACTAGGCCTAAAATAGAATCCACCAATAAATACAATCCAATCATGAAGATATTTTGTTTAAAACTTAACGTAAACATTGATCATGGGTTAAAACTTGTTATTTGGATGATTTCTTGGATTACTTTAGTGAGAGTTTTCTATTGCTTTAAAAACTAGGGTTTCTAGTCTAAGTAACTTTTTTAAGATCATGGTTTGGTTAAAGTAATTTAAGGAGTCAAAGCTTTCTATTATCCCGAATATATCTAAAATATTTGGATACATACGATAGCTAAACTACAAGAACCCGTAGTCAATGTCCTATTATATACCGAACTACTAAGCCTAATTTAGAATCCAACAATATTTACAACCCAAACCTGAAGATATTTTGTTTATAACTTAATGTAAACATAGATCATGCGGTAAAACTGGTTATTTGGATGATTGCTTAGTTTGCTTTAGTGAGAGTTTTGTATTGCTTGAAAAACTAGGGTTTCTATTTTTAGTAACATTATTAGGATCATGAACTAGTCAAAATAATTTATAAAGTCAACGATTTCTATTAACACAAACACATCGGAAATATTTCAATGCTTAGGAATTGTTAAACTACAATACCCGATAGTTAATGACCTATTATATATAGAACTACTAAGCCTAATTTAGAATCCACCAATAATTTCAACCCAAACACGAATATATTTTGTTTATAAATAATGCAAATATAGATCATGTGTTAAATCTGATTATTTGGTTAATTGCTTGGTTTTCTTGATTGGAGTTTTGAACATTGTTGAAAAACTAGGATTTTTATTTTAACTTACTTTATTATAAGTATGGATTGGGCAACCTAAATTATGAAGACAAAGCTTTCTGTTAACACAAACACATTGGGAATATTTCAATACTTAGAGTTAGTTAAACTGCAATAACCCATAGTTAAAGACATGTTATATATAGATCTACTAAGCCTAATATAGAATCCACCAATAAGTACAACCCAAACACGAAGATATTTTGTTTATAACTTAATGTAAACATTGATCATGGGTTAAAAGTAGTTCTTTGGATGATTTCTTGGATTGCTTTAGTGAGAGTTTTGTATTGCTTGAAAAACTAGGGTTTCTAGTCTATGTAAATTTATTAAGATCATGGTTTGCTTAAAGTAATTTAAGGAGTCAAAGCTTTCTATTAGCATAAACACATCGGAAATATTTGGTTCATAAGAATAACTAAACTACAAGAACCCATTGTCAAAGAACTATTATATATAGAACTACTATGCCTAAAATAGAATCCACCAATAAATACAATCCAATCATGAAGATATTTTGTTTAAAACTTAACTTAAACATTGATCATGGGTTAAAACTTGTTTTTTGGATGATTTCTTGGATTGCTTTAGTGAGAGTTTTGTATTGCTTGAAAAACTAGGGTTTCTATTCTAAGTAACTTTATTAAGATCATGGTTTGGTTAAAGTAATTTAAGGACTCAAAGCTTTCTATTAACCCAAACACATCAAAAATATTTGGATACATACGATAGCTAAACTACAAGAACCCATAGTCAATGTCCTATTATATATAGAACTACTAAGCCTAATTTAGAATCCACCAATAATTTCAACCCAAACACGAATATATTTTGTTTATAAATAATGCAAATATAGATCATGTGTTAAATCTGATTATTTGGTTAATTGCTTGGTTTTCTTGATTGGAGTTTTGAACATTGTTGAAAAACTAGGATTTTTATTTTAACTTACTTTATTATAAGTATGGATTGGGCAACCTAAGTTATGAAGACAAAGCTTTCTGTTAACACAAACACATTGGAAATATTTCAATACTTAGAGTTAGTTAAACTGCAATAACCCATAGTTAAAGACATGTTATATATAGATCTACTAAGCCTAATATAGAATCCACCAATAAGTACAACCCAAACACGAAGATATTTTGTTTATAACTTAATGTAAACATTGATCATGGGTTAAAAGTAGTTCTTTGGATGATTTCTTGGATTGCTTTAGTGAGAGTTTTGTATTGCTTGAAAAACTAGTGTTTCTAGTCTATGTAAATTTATTAAGATCATGGTTTGCTTAAAGTAATTTAAGGAGTCAAAGCTTTCTATTAGCATAAACACATCGGAAATATTTGGTTCATAAGAATAACTAAACTACAAGAACTCGTTGTCAAAGAACTATTATATGTAGAACTACTATGCCTAAAATAGAATCCACCAATAAATACAATCCAATCTTGAAGATATTTTGTTTAAAACTTAACTTAAACATTGATCATGGGTTAAAACTTGTTTTTTGGATGATTTCTTGGATTGCTTTAGTGAGAGTTTTGTATTGCTTTAAAAACTAGGGTTTCTAGTCTAAGTAACTTTATTAAGATCATGGTTTGGTTAAAGTAATTTAAGGACTCAAAGCTTTCTATTAACCCAAACACATCAAAAATATTTGGATACATACGATAGCTAAACTACAAGAACCCATAGTCAATGTCCTATTATATATAGAACTACTAAGCCTAATTTAGAATCCAACAATAATTGCAACCCAAACACGAAGATATTTTATTTATAACATAATGTAAACATTGATCATGCGGTAAAACTGGTGATTTGGATGATTGCTTAGTTTGCTTTAGTGAGAGTTTTGTATTGCTTGAAAAACTAGGGTTTCTAGTGTTAGTAACATTATTAGGATCATGGACTGGTCAAATTAATTTAAGGAGTCAAAGCTTTCTATTAACACAAACACATCGGAAATATTTCGATGCTTAGGAATTGTTAAACTACAATACCCCATAGTTAATGACCTATTATATATAGAACTACTAAGCCTAATTTAGAATCCACCAATAATTTCAACCCAAACACGAATATATTTTGTTTATAATTAATGTAAACATTGATCATGTGTTAAAACTGATTATTTGGTTGATTGCTTTGTTTTCTTTATTGGAGTTTTGAATTTTTTGAAAAACTAGGATTTTATTTTATGTTAATTTATTATAAGGATGGATTGGGTAACGTAAATTATGAAGACAAAACTTTCTGTTAACACAAACACATTGGGAATATTTCGATACTTAGAGTAAGTTAAACTACAATAACCCATAGTTAACGACATGTTATATATAGAACTATTAAGCATAACATAGAATCCACCAATAACTACAACCCAAACACGAAGATATTTTGTTTATAACTTAATGTAAACATTGATCAAGGGTTAAAAGTGGTTATTTGCATGATTTGTTGGATTGCTTTAGTGAGACTTTTGTATTGCTTGAAAAACTAGTGTTTCTAGTCTAAGTAACTTTATTAAGATAATGGTTTGGTTAAAGTAATTTAAGGAGTCAAAGTTTTCTATTAACACAAACACATCGGAAATATTTGGATACATACGAAGTAAAACTACAAGAACCCATAGTCAAAAAACTATTTTATATAGAACTACTATGCCTAAAATAGAATCCACCAATAAATACAACCCAATAACGAAGTTATTTTTTTTAAAACTTAATGTAAACATTGATCATGGGTTAAACTTGTTATTTGGATGATTTCTTGGATTGCTTTAGTGAGAGTTTTGTACTGCTTAAAAACTACGGTTTCTAGTTTAAGTAACTTTTTTAAGATCATTATTTGGTTAAAGTAATTTAAGGAGTCAAAGCTTTCTATTAACACAAACACATCGGAAATATTTGGATACATACGGATAGCTAAACTACTAGAACCCATAGTCAATGTCCTATTATATATAGAACTACTAAGCGTAATTTAGAATCCAACAATAATTACAACCAAACACGAAAATATTTTGTTGATAACTTAATGTAAATATTGATCATGCGGTAAAACTTATTATTTGGATGATTGCTTGGTTTGCTATAGTGAGAGTTTTGTACTGCTTGAAAACTTGGGTTTCTCGTTTAAGTAACATTATTAGGATTATGGATAGATCAAAGTAATTGAAGGAGTCAAAGCTTTCTATTAACACAAACATGTCGGAAATATTTTTATACTTAGGGATAGTTAAATTACAAGATCCCAAAGTCAAAGACCTATTATATATGGAACTACTAAGCCTAATATAGAATTCACCAATAATTACAACCCAAACACAAAAATATTTTATTTAAAACTTAATTTAAACATTGGTCATAGGTTAAAACTGGTTATTTGGATGATTGCTTGGTTTGCTTTAGTGAGAGTTTTGTATTGCTAGAAAAACTTGGATTTCTACTCTAACTAACTTTATTAAGATCATGGACTGGTCAAAGTAATTTAAGGAGTCAATCTATTAACACAAACACATAGGAACTATTTGGATACTTAGGGATAGTTAAAGTATAAGAACACATATTCAAAGACCTATTTTATATAGAACTACTAAACCTAATATAAAATCCACCAATATTTACAACCCAAACACGAAAATATTTTGTTTAAAACTTAACGTAAACATTGAACATGTGTTAAAACTAGTTATTTGGTTGATTGCTTGGTTTTTTTTTGCGAGTTTTCATTGCTTGAAAACCTAGGGTTTTTTTTAAGTTACTTTAGTATAGGGATGGATTGGGCAATGTAATATAAGAATACAAAGCTCTCTATTAACACAAACACATTGGGAATGTTTCGATACTTAGGGATAGTTAAACTACAATAACCCATAGTCAAAGACCTATTATATATAGAACTACTAAGCCTAATATAGAATCCACCAATAATTGCAACCCTAACACAAAGATATTTTGTTTATAACTTAATGTAAACATTAATCATGGGTTAAAAATGGTTATTTGGATGATTTCTTGGTTTCACACCCTAAAAATCGTCGCAGCGGAAAGACACAATATCGTGGTACGAGAAGCGAAGTTGGCACCCATTAATTATAAAGCAAACATCCACATTAATTTAAAGATATTTAATTATGTTAACGTTGACACGTCAACATCCCACACTTTTCATTAAGAAAATATAAATTGTCTTAGTGAAGCGTAAATTGTTTAAAATAAAAACTTAAATTGAGTATTTAATAAAGCGGTCCCTAAACTACTAAAGCACATGTGGAGTTTGCAGTCCAAAAACTGTCCTTCCACAAATACCCAGAGCTTATCATTTCGTACCTGAAAAACACGTAAAAACTGAGTCAACATAAAGTGGGTGACTTTTCGGGTTTTAATCAAAAGTAAAACCACTTTTCATTAACAACAGATATGATGGCTTTGAGACGTCAACAAGAACATCAAGGGCTAGCTAGGCCCAAGACAAATGATTCAACTAGTCATGACTCCATAATAAAACCAAGGAACAAGGTTCCCTCACAACATTTCAATTTATATTCCCCAGCATGTCAACACGATCAGAGCGACTGATCACGAGGAGCGGTTCCCAAAATCGATATATCTACCAATATAACCTGCGGTCTCTCCAAGAGATTAATGATTATGAGAGGGCAATATGTACACTTTCATAACAAACACCCATGCCATCATTTTGGTCAACAACAATACCCGTCTACCAATTCATATCAAAACATCATAAACAAAATACATGTTTTTCCCCCGAAAGCTTTTAAATAAAACATTACTTAAAAAGGGGCCGAGAAATTCACAGTGAATACGCCAAAAGCTAGAATATAAACCCAATTGAAAACACCACCTATTAACGTCCTAAAAACGAAGGACCCGTTCAATAAATGCACACATATATCAAGTTTAAAACCGTGTAGGTTGTTCACCCAACCTAACTAGACTGATATGAAAACAATTTATTTATGAAAATAATCCTTAAATTTTAATGACTCTTTGGTGATTTTCGCCTTTAATGTTATATATATATATATATATATATATATATATATATATAGTAACACTCATTTATACTCAATTAACACGTAAAAGTCACATTTAGTCCCTCAACTTACCTAAGCAAGTATATACTTATACAATATTATACACAACTTAGGAAAGTATATTTCAACATTTAAGGCTCATAATACTTAGAAAAATATATATACACGTTTCCTAGTTAACTAGCATGCATTTTTCAACATAACGGTTAACACTTAACGGGATATTTAACCACGTTTTTCATAAGTAACCTATTAATCATTTGAAATTCTATATCAAAGCATATCGTCACACAACATAAATCTTATTTCATATATTTTTCACACAGGTCAGAATATTTGTTTAACATGTCAATTTCTAACATATCCGGGAACGTTTCGGGTCTCGGAAAGCAACCCAATACCCGTATTTTTGTCATTACTTTATAAATACTTTTAGATCAGTATGTTATCTTAAAAAAGTTCACAATTTCTGATCCAAATCGGCTTTTCCGGGTACATAGTTTGCTCGTTTTTGGGCTTAAAATCTTATCGTTATACATAAAAATACACTTAAGAATCTGTGAAATTATTATTTTGACATATTTTATGTTATAAGCAAAAATCAGTGCGTTTTACGCGTATTTTTGTACTAAAACTGTTATTTATGAAGTTTAAATCATTTCTTTCTTACAATACATTTAAAATACTTATTTTATAAGGTTTATAAGTCTATAAAAAAAGGTTTTACCTCTGAATCTAAATGCTTTTTAAATCTTTTGCAAAAATGTATAAAAATTGCATTTTATGTCTTTCAAAACATTCAAGTAACATTTATCATTACATGCAACAAAATTTTATACATATAGACACAATTTTCACATTTCATGAAATCACATATTTTGTCATGTCATACTCATCATAGCAAAACACTCATCATACTTACATTTAGCAAATTCCTTAATCAAACAAGAAACAAGTTTTTCATATAAATAACATCTTTCAAATTTCATGCCCTTACTAAAACATCTTTGCATGTCAAGATCTAACCTTTTAAGCGTAAATACACAACAAGTCTTACATGATTTTAGCCAACATATATGTATCCTTATACACACATACATACGGCTTCACATACACACATATACATATTCATATTTTTATATCACAGTAAACATATACCTATTTATTTCATCACATTTCCAACAAGGCAACTTTTCATACTTTGACCTAAAATCTTTTAATGCAAGAGCACAACACTTAACATGATATCACTAGTCTTGTAAATACACAGATATACATACATACTGATTTACATACATGCATGTTCAATATCACATTTCAATAGCCATACTTATCATATACTTGCTCATTTCGCCTCATTTCCTTTATCAATCTTTTAAAACCATCCACTTAACACATATGAAATCTTGTTTTTTTAAAAATAAAAAACACACTCATAAACTTATATATGTATACCTACGGACACAAACACACCCATACACACATCCATTTGAAAACCCATTTCCATTGTAAAAACACTCATCTTTTGGTTTAAGGCTTGCTGAACAACATTTCAATAACACAATCTTGAACACTTTTAAACAACAAAATCAAAATGAAAAGTGCTAATACCCTTGATGGAGACTATAATAAGATGAATGGGATGGATTTGGTTCTTGGATGCTTCTTGGATGCTTCAAAGAACTTCAAGAACACTAGATCTTGCAAGAAAGTGTAAGAGATGAATGTGTAGAGTGGTTATTGTGTTGTGGTCGAAAATTTGAGGATGGTGGCGGTGGTTTACGGTTTTGAAAGGGAAAAGGAAGAAGATGGAGTGTAGTGTTGGTTAAGGTATGTTGAGTGTGATAGTGGTGTAAATATTTTGGAGTGTGTAAGAAGGATTTAATAGGATCTTAAGCATTTTTCTTGTGTCCAACAAAACACAACTCCCAAGGTGGTGAGGGGGGATGTCTTGGCCGGTTTTTATTAAAAAACAAAAAGAGTTTTTATAAAAAAATTAATTTACATAAACACTACACATTTTAAGTACTTGTAAATTTGAAATTTTGTTAAAATCTTAACCTTTGTCCTACAATACTTCAAATATTATTATTTCACACTTAAAATAGTAAAAATTTATTAATAATTATTTTACTGTATTCCGGGTTGTGTACTGGTGCTATCTCGAGCATTATATCAATTACTGGACTGTTAAAATTTATCAGGCAGTCACCACGTTCATTATCGGGTATTTTATCGCTACGCGATTCAGCAATTTCATAAATCACGAAATGCAAAACAATGCACAAATATAGGCTTATCTACCTTTAATAATACTGTAATTATTATAATTAAGTCAAATGACGCATTTAAAAAATTAAGCATGTTTTAAGTTTGTACGAATATTGACCTAGAAATTTGCCGGGTGTCACAGTCTTCCCCCGTTTAAGAAATTTCGTCCCGAAATTTTACTTTGACGAGTTCAACTTGGGTTTAGATAAAAATAAATGGGGGTACTTTTGCTTCATCTGGTCTTCACGCTCCCACGTATACTCTGGTCCGTGTTAGGAGTTCCAATTAACTTTGACCAATTTAATACGACTTCGTCTTTGTTTCTGAACTTTCAAGTTCATTACCTCAACGGGTTTCTCAACGAAGTGAAGTTTATCATTGACACGAACTTCATCGGGCGGTATCACCAGGGTTTCATCGGATAAACACCTTTTAAAGTTCGATCCGTGGAACATGTCATACACCTTACTAAGATCACTAGGTAACTTATGTCTATAAGCAACTGGGCCTATTCATTTCAAGCTTTCGAAAGGTCCTATATATCGGGGACTAAGCTTCCCTTGGTTGCCAAACCTAGCTACACCTTTCCAAGGTGAGACCTTCAGAAACACACGATAACCTACTTGAAATTCTAAGGGTTTTCTTCCATTATCTGCATAACTCTTTTGCCGACTAACCGCGGCTCCTAGCCTTTTCCTAACTTGGGAAACTTTATCAGTCGTTTCCTGGATAATCTAAGGTCCAGTTAGTTCATTTTCACCAGTTTCAGCCAAACAAAGGGGTGAACGACATTTTCTACCATACAAAGCGTCAAAAGGGGCGGCTTTTATACTAGTGTGATAGATGTTGTTATACGAAAACTCAGCTAGTGGAAGGTGGGTATCCCAATTTCCACCAAAATCAAACACGCAACCTCGTAACAAGTCCTCCAATGTTTGGATTGTATGTTCACTTTGGTCGTCTATTTGAGGGTGATACGTAGTGCTCATGGCTAAACGAGTACCTAAGGCTTTATGCAAGGTTCTCCAAAACCTTGAGGTAAAGCGGCTATCTCTATCTGAGATGATCGAGACAGGCACACCATGACAAGATACTACATCCTTAAGATAGATCCTTGACAACTTTCCTACTTTGTAAGATTCCTTAATGGGAAAAAATGAGCAGATTTCGTCAAACGATCAACATATACCCAAATAGCGTTATTACCAGTAGATGTGCGGGGTAACTTCGTTATGAAATCCATCGCAAATCGCTCCCATTTTCATTGTGGAATTTCGTGTTGTTGCAAAAGTCCTGAAGGCTTTTGATATTCAGATTTAACCTTAGAACTAGTTATACATTTACTAACGTAGGATGCTATCTCACTTTTCATATTAGGCCACCAATAAAGTTCCTTCATGCCCTTGTACATCTTGTCCGAGCCAGGGTAAATTGAATACCTAGACTTGTGGGCTTCATCTAAGATGAGCTCCTGCAAGTTCCCTGAACAAGGTATCCAAATTCATTTGGTGAAGTATGTGACACCCCGCCCGGTGGCGGAAAACACCGGGTTGTCAAGTGAATTGGATATCAATAGTACAAAGCACATGGCATACTAAAGCATATTTTAATATTTAATTAAGCATAAATGTCATGATAAAGAAAAAGTAAATAGTCTTAAATACGAGAGTAAAATCCAATCATCAAAGTCATTTAATTTACTTTTATTCTAGGTCCAAAACCAATTCTACGTGCCTTGTAAAGCATAAACGATTCAAACGCCACCTGAAACATGTGTAAAATAAGTTAACTAAAGAATTAGCTAGTGAGTAAAAAAGAATCGTCGGGTTAAAATCACCTATCGTGCCAAAAAGTGTAAGTGGGCTTGTCAAGCCATTTACAAAATAATACAATTACTATTTACTAACACATAATATTGCATCAAGCGGCCAAACAAGATTAACACATCAAATGATCTCATTTTGAAAAAGAAACAAGAAACGAAAAAACAAAGTAGCATCATATAGGAACACATATTTCAACCCCATAAAGTAAAGCAGTAAAAGGGGAGTGAGTTTACTCACTAGCTAATTCTTTAGCTAACTTATTTTACACATGTTTCAGGTGGCTTTTGAATCGTTTATGTTTTACAAGACACGTAGGATTTCTTTTGGACCTAGAATAAAAGTTAATTAAATGACTTTGATCATTGGCTTTTACTCTCGTATTTAAGACTATTTACTTTCCTTGTCATGATATTTATGCTTAATTAAATATTAAAATATGCTTTTAGTGTTCCATGTGCTTTGTACCATTGATATCCAATTCACTTGACAACCCGGTGTTTTCTGCCACCGGGCGGGGTGTCACAGTTTTGTATAAGAGCCATGGTTATAGGGAACTAGGATAGGGTGTTAGAAACACACCGACCTAGACTATAACCTATGAGTCCTTAGTTCAAATAGATGTACTTAGGAATTCTTTTAGACTTATTTGTTTTTCCTTCTACGAACCTTTCTATGCTTTTCTTTACCTCATTTCTGGGTGATTAGGATCTTCTCTTTGTGGAATCTCGCCATCGTCTTAAGTGAGTTTGAAACGTTAGAACGCGTGCAATCTGGAAGGGGGAACGCTTGTATCATGTACATCCTATCTAAGGCAAGCATTTCGTATAAATCTCTTTAAGAGACCTGTATGCTTACCTCGGGATGTTCGAGATGAGTGTGAACCTATAGGCTAAAGCACGCCTTCTCGAATACATTGAAAAACGAACTCAGCACTTTGATAAGTCTTAACTGTCAAAACCCAGACACATTCCTAAGCCTTCAAAATATTATTTTTCTTTTCTTTCTTTATGATTCTTTGATTTTCTTTCCAACGATTTACGATTATTTCTATGAAATTCTTTATTAATTTAAATGTTATTCCAAAAAATTATTTATTAATGTTTTAAAAATTTCTAAGTGATTTCTATGGCATGTTTCATAAGATTCTATGATGCTACAAGTACTATTACTATCTCATTTAATCAAAATTTTGTCACAACTTATGTTATCTTAATTTTGATATGTCTCATGAAAATTTTCCTATCTTATCTTGTAGAATGTCAACGAGAAGCGAGCGCCTTGCTAACACGATGGCAACTCATATGGCCAACATGTTGCCTGATCTCGTGAACCAACTTAACACTGCTAACCAAAACAAAGAACCTAAGGCTCCCCACTGTACTCTTAAGTACTTTAACTCTTGTGATCCCACTAAATTCTTAGTACTGAAGGGGCTACGGGTCTTCTCCAATGGTACGAAAGTATGGAGAGCACCTTTGTGAACTGTGAGTGCCCCGATGATTTCAAGGTCCGCTGTGCCACAAGTGTCCTACAAAATGGCGCTTTCACGTGGTGGAACGATGAGAAACGTAGACGCGGTGAGAATAAAATCTTCGAGATGACTTAGGATGAGTTCAAAACCGCAATGACTGACAAGTATTGCCCACCTTGTGAAATCCGTAAGCTCGAGGGTGAATTCTGGGCCCTCAAACAAGACAGTGGTGAGAATGTGGCCTATAATAATCGTTTTTCTCAGCTCAGCACTCTATGCCCCAACATGGTTACTCCCGAATCTCGTGGTATTGAACAATACATCGGGG
This sequence comes from Tagetes erecta, assembly GCA_030867185.1. Lineage (NCBI taxonomy): Eukaryota > Viridiplantae > Streptophyta > Magnoliopsida > Asterales > Asteraceae > Tagetes > Tagetes erecta. Next base: position 38,229,382 of record CM061487.1, on the reverse strand, counting down.
GTTTACCGATGACTATTCAGGATGCTGTTTGGGGCAGTAAGCCCGATACTATGGGTGAGTCAATGACCTTAGCGTGTTGCCATACTGAAAATCATGTGCGGGCCGGTACTTTGACCCGCAAGGGTAATAAGAAGCTCAAGGGTTCTCCTGGTAATGATTCTAATCCTAAGAAGTGAAAGCTCGGTGCTACGAATTATGCTGTTACTACTCCCAATCCTCCTGTGACACTGCAAGGGGGTAATGTGAACCGAAAACCCTATATGGGGAACTTGCCCAAGTGTAATAAATGTCCTTTCCATCATTCTCCCGAAAATCCTTGTCGGAGGTGTAACACATGTCAACGTGTTGGGCATTTGGCTAAGGATTGCTACAAAAATGCTAATAACAACAAGGCTACTCCGGGCCGTGCTTGCTACAACTGCGTGATCCAACCCATTACCGCAACAATTGCCCACAGGCTATTAATGTGAATGTGAACACTAATGCAAATGCTAATAAAGCGGGTCGTGCTAGGGCTTTCAACATCAATCCTAATCAAGCCCAAGCAAACAACGATGTGGTGAACGATATGTTTCTTGTAATGATCGTTATGCTTCCATTTTATTTGATTCGGGTGCTGATAAGAGTTTTGTTTCTCTAGACTTTGCTTCTTCTTTTACTGTTAGTCGTATGGGCCTTGATAGACCTTATGTGGTAGAGGTAGCGAATGGGAAGGGTTTTACTATTAGTTAATATTTTATGGGGTGTATGCATAATCTTTTGGGTCACGTTTTCCGTGTCGATCTTTTACCTATGAGGCTCGGTAGTTTTGACGTTATTATTGGTATGGACTGGTTATCCGCTAACGGTGTGGAAATTCTGTGTCAGGAAAAGATTGTTCGAGTTCCTCTTCCATCGGTTCAAACTTTGAATATCTCGGGGGAGAAATCCCCTGTCGGTTTGAAACTCATGTCTTGTGTCGAAGCTCAAAAGTATTTGCGTAAGGGTTATGTTGTGTTTTTGGCTCGTGTCGAAGTTAAGAAACCGGAAGATAAGAGGCTCATAATTATTCCAGTTGTGCGGGATTTTGCTGAGGTTTTTCCCGAGGACGTAACCGGTCTTCCACACGCACGACAAGTTGAGTTCCGTATCGATCTTGTACCCGGTGCTACTCCTGTTGCAAAAGCTCATTATCGTCTCGCACCTTCCGAACACGAAGAGTTGGCCAGTCAACTCCAAGTGTTATCCGACAAATGTTTCATTCGTCTAAGTTCCTCCCCATGGGGTGCTCCAATCTTGTTTGTCAAAAAGAAAGATGGCTCGTTCAGTATGTGTATCGATTATCTCGAGCTTAATAAACTTACCGTCAAAAATCGTTATCCTTTGCCGCGTATTGATGATCTTTTCGATCAACTCCAAGGTCCAACTTGTTTTTCTAAGATCGATCAACTACGTTTTGTACGCGGTATGGTCACTTTGAGTTCACGGTCATGCCTTTTGGTTTAATTAATGCACCTGCTGTCTTCATGGATTTGATGAACTCTGTATGTCGACCGTTTTTGGACAAATTCGTCATTGTGTTTGTTGATGATATTTTGATCTATTCCAAATCCAAATCCGATCATGAGCAACATCTTCTTACCATCCTCCAAATGCTTAAGCAAGATCATCTCTATGCTAAGTTTTCTAAGTGTGAGTTTTGGCTCAAGGAGGTTTAGTTTCTGGAACACATCGTTAATGAAAACGGGCTTCAAGTGGATCCCGCGAAAATTTAAACCGTCAAGAATTGGTCAGCACCTTCCGCTCCAACCGAAATCCGTTCTTTTCTTGGTCTAGCTGGTTACTATCGCCGGTTCATCGCCAATTTTTCTAAGATTGTTGTTCCTCACACGTCCTTAACTTGTAAGAATGTACCTTTTGTGTGGGGTCCCGAGCAAAAAAAATCGTTTCATATTCTTAAAGACAAATTGTGTAACGCTTGGATCCTTACTCTTCTCGACGGTCACGAAGATCTTGTTGTGTATTGTGATGTTTTGAAATAGGGTCTTGGTTGTGTTCTCATGCAACGGGGTAAAGTCATAGCTGATGCCTCGAGGCAACTCAAAGTTCACGAAAAGAACTACGCCACACACGATCTTGAACTGGGTGCTGTGGTTTTTGCTTTCAAAATTTGGAGACATTATCTCTATGGTACCAAATGTCTCGTCTATACCGATCATAAGAGTCCGTAACATATTCTAAATCAGAAAGAGCTTTATATGAGGCAAAGACATTGGGTTGAATTGTTGAACGATTATGATTGCGAAATCCATTATCACCCCGGCAAAGCCATTCTCGTCATCGATGCTCTAAGTCGTAAGGAACACGTCATGCTTTCTTGTGTTTCTCTTCGTGTTGATCTTATGTCTCAAATTCTTGAAGCTTAGCGTGTCGTTGTTTCTGAGGGTAACTTTCGTGATGAGATGACCGTTGGTACCGATTTACAGTTGGAAACTAAAACCGATGGTCTACTCTATTTTATGAATCATATTTGGGTGCCTTCTCGGGGTTGTGTTTGTACTCTTATTTTGGATGAGGGTCACAAAATTCGTCATTCTATTCATCCTGGTGTGGACAAAATGTATATGAGTCTTCGTCCTCATTATTGGAGGCCTGGGATGAAGAAAGATATTTCTTTGAATGATTCTAAGTGTTTGACTTGTTCGAGGGTCAAAGCCGAACATTAGTGTCCTTCTGGTCTCCTCGAGCAACCGGAAATTCCTGTTTGGAAATGGGAGAGTATAGCCAAGGATTTTATTACTAAGCTTCCTCCTTCTAATGGTTATGATAGCATCTGGGTTATTGTGGATCTGTTAACGAAATCTGCTCATTTTCTTCCTATCAAGGAAACTTACTCGGCTGAAAAGCGTGCTCAACTATATGTGAAATAAATTGTTTGCCGTCATGAGGTGCCACTTGATATTATTTCCGACCGTGATGATCGTTTCATGTGTAGTTATTGGAAGGGTCTTCTAGAGGCTAAGGGTACTATATTTAATCTCAGCACAGCTTATCATCCTCAAACGGATGGTCAAAGCGAGAAAACTATTCAAACTCTCGAAGATTTGCTTCGGTCTTGTGTGATTGATTTCAAGGGTAATTGGGATACTCATCTTCCGTTGATTGAATTCTCGTATAACAACAGTTATCATTCTAGCATTGATATGACACCGTTCGAAGCTCTTTATGGTCGTAAATGTCGTTCTCCATTATGTTGGACCGAAGTCGGTGACTCAGATTACTAGGCCCGAAATGATTCAAGAGACCACCGATAACATCCAAAAGATCCGTGAAAATCTTCTAGCGGCTCGAAATCGCCAAAAGAATTATGCCGATAAAAAGCGAAAGCCTATGGAGTATGAAATTGGTGATATGGTTTTGCTTAAACTGTCTCCATGGAAGGGAGTTTTCCATTTTGGTAAGAATGGAAAACTAGCTCCTCGATATGTGGGACCGTTCAAAGTTCTTAAGAAGGTCGGTAAAGTTTGTATGAGATGGAACTACCTGAGGAATTGGGTGGTGTTCATCCCGTGTTTCATGTTTCTAATTTGAAGAAGTGTTTATCCGATTAGAATCTCATTGTGCCTATCGATGATACCCAAATTGATCAATCGATGCAATTTATTGAACGGCCATTGGAGATTATGGACCGTGAGGTAAAGCAACTCAAGCGTAGTCGGATACCGATAGTCAAGGTTCGTTGGGAATCAAAGCACGGACCTCAGTTTACTTGGGAACGTGAGGACCAAATAAAAGCCAAGTATCCATATCTTTTTTCTTCATCTTCTTCTACCTCGGTTTGAGCAAATTTCGGAACAAAATTTCTATAAGGAGGGGAGACTGTGACATCTGCCCCGAACCCGAATCCGGACGCCCGACTCGAACCCGAAGTTTTATCTCTTATCTGTAATCGTATTTATTTACATAAAATGTAAGGTTCGTTCTTATGATTATGAATAAACGCATTGGATTCTACGTTATTCTCGTCTCAATTAAATAATTATATTTATGTCGCAAAATAGTCACGTGTGTTAAATAATTATTATTTGTAATAATTGTTGACCACATGTAAGGTGGTACTTCACCTCGGCGTTATTTGTATTTTGTTTTCTTTGTAATAGATTAGTCGTATTTGATTTAGTTGTAATAGTTAGATTAGTCTTAGGGTTTGATTATGTTTTGGGCTAGCTTATGCGACACTGCATGCGATGTCTAGCGAGCAGGTAGTGTCGCGGTTGCGACACTGCCTGTGACACTAGCTACTGTATAAATAGATGTTTAGGGCTATTTTGTACACAACTTTAGAACTTATTGAATACAATTACACCTTTGATCTAGAGTTCGAATCTGATTGTTTATTGCAAGGAATGGACTGGATTATATCATTGTTGCTTGAATCTTATTCTACTTCATGTAATTACCTTCTTAAATAATCAATTGTTATTGGGTAATTATGGTTTATTTGAGTTTTGGTCATTAATCACAATCAATTGTTGCTAGATCTAGTGGTATCAATTGATTGTGATCTGATCTATATCATAAATAGCACGGATTACCGATTTCAAGGACCAACAATATGGTATCAGAGCCATTGTGCTCATGATTTATGGTTTTTGAGGGTTTTTAGACAAATTTCATTTTTCATCAATTATGGATCTGATCTAGTGAATTTTGATATGCAATTGGATTGAAAACATTGTTGGACCTGAATTGTAGTCTAATATTATCAACACAGTCAAGGTCAACAAAAGTCAACACCGGGTCAAAGTCAACGTAAAAAGTCAAATGGCGCGTTAGAGACGAAGAACCGAGTCAAGATGTTGAAGTTGTTTTATGTCTAAGATCGTTAATGTAATAAATATATTTTGTGTCAACAAAATATATTTAATCTAGTTTTATACATGTTTTAGCCTTTTATTTGTATTATTTCCATTTCTCATGTTTTAGTCTATGTTTAGGGTCCTAATTGTCATTAGTCCAAAATGTCATTAGGCTATAAATAGTAAATGGTAATTAGGGTTTCATCAAGCTTGCATGAGCTAGTGATTGAGGGGTTTCCATGTAAACATCTTATGCAATCCATTTTATAGATCAAATCTGTGTTTTTATGAGTGTTCTTCATTTGTTCATCCAAGTTCATCTTTTTTATGTCATTTGATCCAAATTCTTCACCAAAAACATTTAGTCAAATCTTTTTGGGACCAACAAATGGTATCAGAGCCTAATAGAGATCCATCTGAATCATGTTTATTGTCACACCCCGACCAATTAAATAAATAAAAAGCGGATAATCGTCGAGACGTGAGTGTTAGAAATTGCTCATAGCCACATGACGCTACAAATTAGAGTTTTAAATAAGCATGTATCACCAAATTAAATAGTACAGTTTGTCCACAAGTTTGGCAAATTACAAATAACATAGCTAATAATTGTTCATTGATTAAGAATTTAGCTAGGTCCAAAAGCCTATAGTGATCATGATCCGAAGCTAGCATTAAACATTGGTATTCCCTTAAACATGTTAGAAAATAATGTCAACATAAAAATGTTGGTGAGTTCACATAGTTAAATACATAGATAATAGTTTATAGATCACAATGATAAGCGATTCCATGTCCACAATGGTTAGTGCAAATATGTAACAACACGTACGGCCTCAAATGTACAATCAAGCCTCAACAATATAGAATATAGTATATGATCAGCTAAGTGAAATTTGGTTCCTTCAATGAACTAGAATGCGTCATTGAAGAGCCGGACTTAGCATCGGCTTTAGCACCAAAAAGGCTTGTCAGGCCCTTAGATCTAAGACGTCGCTGGGCTAGCAATAGTTAATGATTGTATCGATCATAAAATAGAACACCGCACGTATACATAAAGCACAACCAAGACATAAATTGAATCACATAGTTGATAAATAGATTTAGTGCATGTAGTGTATTTGAATAATATAACATGTTTCACCCCAAAAGTGTATAAATATAAAAAGGGGTATGTAAACTCACATTAATCGGCTCCAAAATCTACTCAGGAAAATATACGGTGGAAGCAGGAAATAACTCTCGGTAGCTTATCCTATTAATCGAACATAATGATTTTAGTCCATATGTGGTTTCGAGATCGTACGAGTCAAATTTTAACTTTTAGTTGGTTTGCGAAATAGGTATGCATGTTGGTGTATTTATAAGTTTTCATAAAAATAGGTTAAAATATTATTTATTTGTAAATAATATACCTTTAAAGATAACTGCCATTACAAGTCGTTTACTTATTTTTTTACAAATACGGTATGACGTTTAAGTGGATTTTTAGTTTATAAAGTTTTTAAATAGTTGACGAAACATGTTTATGTGCCTATTTTATATAAATAATTCTTAGAAGGGTTAAAAGGAGTATTTTTGGTTAAGTGTACATTCACAAGATTTTTATAAAAAAAATATACATGTTTCGTTACATGGTTTTATAAAGTTTTTAGAGTTAATATTTGTTTATGAAAACTTTTGGGTTTTTAAGACATAAAAATGATAAAAATATAATTTTACATGTTTAGTGGGTAGTTTAAACACTTAAAAATGGGAATTAGTGGTCAAAATACAAAATATACAAAAAATTTGCGTTAGGGGATTCGAACTCGGGACCTGCAGCACCTTAACAAATGCACCCAGCCACTTGAGCTGGGTGACTAACCTGCAAATCTCACAGTCCTTAATTGTTTTAACCTCTCTTTTAGCAGTTTCAATATTTTCCCATAAACCATACGAGTCCTAGAGCTTTCACTCCCAAATTGAACTTGTTTTCGTAGCTTTTGACAAAATTAATGTTAGGGCTTTTAATCCACGTCCAAAAACGAGTTCAATGGTATAAAAAAAACTTACAAAATGGTGCGGGTTGGGTATGCGTTCGAGTAACGAACGGGTCGCCACTTTTGAGCCCTTTGTGCGTGATTTTTACTTCGTTTTCGTGAAATCTGGGTATGGGGTTTTGACTGCGAGGTGTTTGTGAGTGTGTGTGTGCGTTTAATTGCAAAATGGTGAAGTCTAGATATGGTTTTGGTTATGGTTTTGAATTCGGCCGTATACGAGAAGAGAGAAAGTTTCAGGCCAATTTTTGGTCAATTGCACGCAACTTACTTGTTTGATGATAGCTAGGGACTGATTCAACACATTATTACTTGAAATGGGTTTGATTTTGGACAGAATTTTGGTTGATGTGAAAGAGTATGGTGAAGATGGGTGGGTGTTGTTGTTGTTGCGTGAAAGGGAGAAGGAGGGGAAGGGAGTTTGGGCTTTTGGCACTTTTGGTCCCTCATATTTGAATGATTCTTCTTTTTTGTTAAATTTTGATTGTTGACAAACATTATTATTATTACTTTGATAAATTTTGTTTTTGTTATTGCTATTATTATTATTATTATTGTTAGCGTTTTTTTTTCACTTGCTAAATTATTTATACAATAAGTTTCATAAACTTCAAGTATTCGATATCAAATTTCGCAAATGTTACAGTCTCCCCAACTTTTAAGAATTTCGTCCCGAAATTTAAAGAACTAGATAAACAAGTGAGGAAAATCTCTCTTCATACGGTCTTCACGCTCCCAAGTGAATTCAGGTCAGCGCTTGTTATCCCAAAGAATTTTGATAATTGGTATCCGGTACGCTTGAGTCGTTTGACTTCGCGGTCCATAATTCCCAATGGCCGTTCAATAAAATGCATCGATTCATCAATTTTAGACTTCATCGAGAGGTAAGATAAGATTTTCATCGGATAACACTTTTCAGGTTAGAAACATTAGAAGCGTGGATCACAGGAAGAACACTACCCAATTCCTCAGGCAGTTGCAGTTCATAAGAGACTTTCTTATATGAGAATTCGATCCACGGAAAGATGAGCATTTCGATTGGGACATGATTTTAAATAAACGAGATTAAGAAGTTATTTTTCTTGACTCAATGAGAGTTGTTTATTTTATTCTTTTCACTTATAAGAGTTCGGGTGAACTAATTGTATGAAGATTCAAATTAATATTATTTGCTACTCAATATAGGAATAGCATAGGATGTCAACTTGCAAATGAAATGTTTTCAGTATATGGATTTAGAATTATTTAAATGACCATCGAGTACAACTATGATTAATAGAATGGGCGAAACGAATAAAGTAACCTTACACATAGTTAAGTGAGTACACAAGTCAAGTGAAAATAAGATGATTATATATGACCCAACTACACAAGACAAAACTTACTAGGGTTCTCATGCATCAACTTTCATAATTCCGTGTGCACCCGTAATTACTTCAGTTTTTGCATGGGCTCCACAGTTCATTCGGTCACGTGCTAGTCAGAAGTACACAAGCAAATCTTAAGTTAAAGTGATGATACGCATAAGTATTGCCATCATACCAGATAGAAATAGTACTTGGGAAAAATCAGTTTAAGATGATAGGTAGATTGATGATTTAAAAGAAAACTATAGTTTGTTAGGTAGACATTGCTCATATAAATAGTTTGTTCATCGGTATAGATAGTCAAGTTTGAGTACTAGAATAGTAACACTTAAGTTTGTGAAAACCGACTCTATGTGTATCAGATGTAATTATCTAAGTTTTCTGATATTGACTAGTTCATAAGCATTAGTTGATGGTGTACATTAGATTGATGATTCAAAAGAAAACTATAGTTCATTAGGTAAACATTGCTCATATAAATAGTTTGTTCATCGGTGTATATAGTCAAGTTCGAGTACTAGAATAGTAACACTTAAGTTTGTGAATACCGACTCTATGTGTATAAGATGTAATTATCTAAGTTTTCTGAAATTGACTAGTTCATAAGCATTAGTTGATGGTGTACATTAGATTGATGATTCAAAAGAAAACTATAGTTCATTAGGTAGACATTGCTCATATAAATAGTTCGTTCATCGGTAAATATAGTCAAGTTCGAGTACTAGAATAGTAACACTTATGTTTGTGAAAACCGACTCTATGTGTGTAAGATGTAATTATCTAAGTTTTCTGATATTGACTAGTTCATAAGCATTAGTTGGTGGTGTACATGTAATAATATAGTTTATTAGGATTTTTAGAAAAAATTAGTTTCATGAAAAGTTGATAATGTGGATAATCCAATTTATAATTCGAATGAATAGGTTACTTGGTTCCTAAGATGTTTGAATTTATATGACCAGCAGCTTTAGATAAACCAGATGTATTGACTATGGAGGTAAATAAGTTTATAAGGGGTGATGTCGTTTTTCTAGTGTAGTTTTAAAAGTTAAGTAAAAAGTTGAAAGTTTTTAATCTTTACCATAGTTAAGAGGATTGATTTGGAAATATACGACACAATTTAAGTTGTAAGTACTTGGTATTGGAAAACAGAAGACATGGTGTTTACTACAAGTCTTGGTGTCATATTTGAGAAAACAAGAAAAGTGTTATGTAAATATTTGACCCACGTCAGAAAACCAATTCCTTTTTAAAGAAATCATTTATCATTAATGCATATATTTTATTTGTATATATATATATATATATATATTTTACAAAATACTAAAACCAAAAGGTTATTTTAATTAACATATCTTTTTTTTTATCAAATTTTGGGAAAATAAGGAAATTATTTTAATTGATTCGAATACTGGTAGTTTTACAAAGTCCATTGATTACACATTGGGTTAGAGTAACGAGTTTATAAATGAAATGTATTGGGTTTGTATTAGTTTATGAAAACTAGCAGCGTAGAATTTCATTAGTGGTCATATGTATAGATGAAACATGTAGTTCAATGAGTTTGAGAATAGTTGTGTGGTGAGTTTTCGTTAGGTTTTGGATAACGAATTTATGGATAGCATCGCGTAGTTGATTAACGAGTACATGTTTTGATGGTTAGTTCACAATTTGGTAGTAGATATATAGTTTTAATGATGGATTAGAAAATTGGATTAGAATCTTATAGTTAGATGAGTAGTTTTGAAACTATTTGAGTATCGAAGTCAAGTTGAAATATTTTGAGGGTAACCGTTCGATTCGAATACGTTAGGTTATAAGGGTAGCAAAATCCGTTACTTCTATTTAATTATGGAATTTAGCATTGACTAGAATTCAGAAATAATGACAAACCTTTGATTGGAGAGTCGATAATCGATTTGGGATTAGAAGCATGCCCTAGATTTGGTAATTGATATATGATTTGAAGTTTTGAATAATTCGATTGAAGTTAGTCGATATATCTTAGTTTTGATTTGAGATATTTGGTTTACAACGGTGTAATTGTGTTATATGGATAAACTAGCGAGTATATCGCATAGGTATTATTGCAGCTTAGAAACAAATGCAATGATGGAACGTAGAATAACACGGTTTTGTAGCAAAATCTTTGACCGACCGAAATATCTGATATAATAATAGCACCTTGTCCCACTTAGAATATCATAGAATCTTTAGAAAACATAGTATAGTAAACACTTAGAATCATATAAAGTTCTTAGAAATCATAGGAATATGAATAATCTATTTGGAATTATAGCAAACATTTAAGGTAATATAGAAAACACATGAAAATATTTACAAATCTTTAGATAAAATGATAATCGTAGAATCATTGAAAAGAAAATATATAGAATTTTGAAAGCTTAGGAATGTGTCTTGTTTTTGGATACTAATGACTTATCAAAGTGTTAAGTTTGTTTTAGCGTATTCGAGGAGACGTGCTTTAGCCTATAGGGTTACGCTCATCTCGTCCATCCCCAGGTAAGCATACATGTCCCTTTAAGAGATTTATACGATACACTAACCTTGGATAGAACTTTCTATCATTTTGCCAGAAAATTCAGGATATAGTTGTTTACTGTTTAGATACACATCATCTTGTTCGTTATACTAATTCGAAACCTTGATGAGAATGGATTAGGCATTTGCCTAAGAGTTTCACTAAGCATATGATATCCACATTGAGTCGAGAAATAGATAAAGAAATGTTACTTAGCTAATTAGTTTTATAGTAAACAATGCTGAGGTTTAAGATGAATAGCTTGGATAAGGGAAGAAGAAAATACGTTAAGGGTTTAGTCTTAGTTATTTGTTCTTGCTTATGTTGAATTCATTTGTTAAAGTTTGGTTTAAGTTGTAGAATTTCATAGTGTGTGCAAAGGCCATGGCATTAAATAAAAATAGCACGTATCATGTAACACATAGCATGTAGCATCATGTAGCACATAAGCAAGTATGAGATAATTCATATTGGGTCCCTAAGCATACTGTAGTCTAGGTCACCGTTTCTAATAACCTAAATCCCTACAGTCATGGGCTCTGATACCAATCTGTCACACCCCGACCAATTAAATAAATAAAAGGCGGATAATCGTCGAGACGTGAGTGTTAGAAATTGCTCATAGCCACATGACACTACAAATTAGAGTTTTAAATAAGCATGTATCACCAAATTAAATAGTACAATTTGTCCACAAGTTTGGCAAATTACAAATAACATAGCTAATAATTGTTCATTGATTTAGAATTTAGCTAGGTCCAAAAGCCTATAGTGATCATGATCCGAAGCTAGCATTAAACATTGGTATTCCCTGAAACATGTTAGAAAATAATGTCAACATAAAAATGTTGGTGAGTTCACATAGTTAAATACATAGATAATAGTTTATAGATCACAATGATAAGCGATTCCATGTCCACAATGGTTAGTGCAAATATGTAACAACACGTACGGCCTCAAATGTACAATCAAGCCTCAACAATATAGAATATAGTATATGATCAGCTAAGTGAAATTTGGTTCCTTCAATGAACTAGAATGCGTCATTGAAGAGCCGGACTTAGCATCGGCTTTAGCACCAAAAAGGCTTGTCATGCCCATAGATCTAAGACGTCGCTGGGCTAACAATAGTTAATGATTGTATCGATCATAAAATAGAACACCACACGTATACATAAAGCACAACCAAGACATAAATGGAATCACATAGTTGATAAATAGATTTAGTGCATGTAGTGTATTTGAATAATATAACATGTTTCACCCCAAAAGTGTATAAATATAAAAAGGGGTATGTAAACTCACATTAATCGGCTCCAAAATCTACTCAGGAAAATATACGGTGGAAGCAGGAAATAACTCTCGGTAGCTTATCCTATTAATCGAACATAATGATTTTAGTCCATATGTGGTTTCGAGATCGTACGAGTCAAATTTTAACTTTTAGTTGGTTTGCGAAATAGGTATGCATGTTGGTGTATTTATAAGTTTTCATAAAAATAGGTTAAAATATTATTTATTTGTAAATAATATACCTTTAAAGATAAATGCCATTACAAGTCGTTTACTTAATTTTTTTACAAATACGGTATGACGTTTAAGTGGATTTTTTGTTTATAAAATTTTTAAATAGTTGACGAAACATGTTTATGTGCCTAATTTTATATAAATAATACTTAGAAGGGTTAAAAGGAGTATTTTTGGTTAAGTGTACATTCACAAGATTTTTATAAAAAAAATATATACATGTTTCGTTACTTGGTTTTATAAAGTTTTTAGAGTTAATATTTGTTTATGAAAACTTTTGGGTTTTTAAGACATAAAAATGATAAAAATATAATTTTACATGTTTAGTGGGTAGTTTAAACACTTAAAAATGGGAATTAGTGGTCAAAATACAAAATATACAAAAAATTTGTGTTAGGGGATTCGAACTCGGGACCTACAGCACCTTAACAAATGCACCCAGCCACTTGAGCTGGGTGACTAACCTGCAAATCTCACAGCCCTTAATTGTTTTAACCTCTCTTTTAGCAGTTTCAATATTTTCCCATAAACCATACGAGCCCTAGAGCTTTTACTCCCAAATTGAACTTGTTTTCGTAGCTTTTGACAAAATTAATGTTAGGGCTTTTAATCCACGTCAAAAAACGAGTTCAATGGTATAAAAAACTTACAAAATGGTGCGGGTTGGGTATGCGTTCGAGTAACGAACGGGTCGCCACTTTTGAGCCCTTTGTGCGTGATTTTTACTTCGTTTTCGTGAAATCTGGGTATGGGGTTTTGATTGCGAGGTGTTTGTGAGTGTGTGTGTGTGTTTAATTGTAAAATGGTGAAGTCTAGATATGGTTTTGGTTATGGTTTTGACTTCGGCCGTATACGAGAAGAGAGAAAGTTTCAGGCCAATTTTTGGTCAATTGCACGCAACTTACTTGTTTGATGATAGCTAGGGACTGATTCAACACATTATTACTTGAAATGGGTCTGATTTTGGACAGAATTTTGGTTGATGTGAAAGAGTATGGTGAAGATGGGTGGGTGTTCTTGTTGTTGCGTGAAAGGGAGAAGGAGGGGAAGGGAGTTTGGGCTTTTGGCACTTTTGGTCCCTCATATTTGAATGATTCTTCTTTTTTTGTTAAATTTTGATTGTTGACAAACATTATTATTATTACTTTGATAAATTTTGTTTCTGTTATTGCTATTATTATTATTGTTAGCGTTTTTTTTTTCACTTGCTAAATTATTTATACAATAAGTTTCATAAACTTCAAGTATTTGATATCAAATTTCGCAAATGTTACATTTATGAAGATTGATTATTGACTTTGAAGAATGAGTAGAGTAGAAATTGTAGGGAGAGAAACTAGATCTGATGGGTTTTTAGAGAGAGAAACTAGATCTGATGGGTTTTTAGAGAGAGAAACTAGATCTGTGTTTAAAATCATCAGATCTTCATCAACAATCATCAGATCTGTTGATTACAACAACACATTTGAAATCTACAAGCTTAGATCTGTAAGAAAATAGAAGAAAATTTCCATATCTGAGTGCTTTGTCTCACACACAGTTGTGTGTGTGTTCGTGGTGTTTTTGGGGCTTCAAATCTTCATTTTTCGACACTAGACCACACCTGAAAAAAAGTTCAAAAATCAGTGCGACACTACCTTGCGACGCTACTCTTTTTTTTGCAAAACTACATCTTGTTACACTTTTGTACCTGAAAACAAAGCCATTATTATAGATCTGTGCGACACTAGCACAAATCTGTGCAAAATCACCCAAACATCAAACCAAAACCAAATTAGATCTACAACCATTTCAGTTTACTTTAACCAAAACCAAACCTGAAATCAAAATTCTTACCCGATCCCATACCCAAACCTCAACCCGAAACCCTAAGATTAACCTGACCATAACCATAAACAAAAAACCTTAACCCGTGTCCCTCCCAAACCCGTTTTCAAACCATTTTAGATCTGTGATTTAATTTAAAAAAACAAAAAAAAACTCACACACACAGATCTGTTGACCAACAACCATAAGCATAACCATAAACCACCCATTTTTATGAGTGTTAAAAAAAAATAAATAAATAAATTTGTTGTCCCAATATCAGATTTGAATCAGTAATTTGTGAAGATTTTGGATCAAAATGACATAAAATATGATGAACAAATAAGAACAATGAAGAACACTCAATAAAACCTCACTTTGATCTCTTTGAATTGCATCAGATATTACAAAAGTGTTAAGACCCCAATTGATCTCTTTGAATTGCATTAGATATTACAAAAGTGTTAAGACCCCAATTCTAGCTCATACAAGCTTGATGAAACCCTAATTGCCATTTACTATTTATAGCCTAATGACACTTTGGACTAATGACAATTAGGACCCTAAACTTAGACTAAAACATGACAATTAAAATAATACAAATAAAAGACTATAATATGTCTAAAACTAGATTAAATATATTTTGTTGACACAAAATATATTTATTACATTAACTATCCTAGACATAAAACAACTTCAACGTCTTGACTCGGTTCTTCATCTCTAACGCGCCATTTGACTTTGACCAGACGTTGACCTTTGTTGACTTTGACTGTGTTGATAATATTAGACTAAACTTCAGGTCCAACAATACTCCCCCATAGTCTATTATTATCAACGTCTTGCATCGTGTTCAGCACCGATAAGTCAAAAACAGTTGGATCTTCAATTTGGTAAGCTTCAGTCTTAATTTTTGATCCAACAAAACTCCCCCAAGACTGATGCTTGTCAAATTATGTTGTTGAAGATCATTAATCTCACAAGCTCCCCCATATTGTATGCTCCCCCATTTTCTGTGCATAAGATCTGGAACGGCTTTCGAAATATCTTTTCTTGAGTGCTTCAGAAGATGTAGGAGGAGGATTCCTAGCTCGGTATCTTCTGCAAACTTTGAGGAACAGGTTCTCTACTAAGGTGCTTTGCTCAACTGATGATCGGCCATCACTTGCAGCAAATATCTGTAACACAATCACAAACAAAATCTAGAGATCTCTCATTAGATCATTTCATTAAACAAAATAAACCCGTGTTTATTTGTGTATGTAAACAAGCGAACCCGTGTCCGTTTGTGTGTGCAATTTCCCGTGAAATGCATGTGAAAATGACAACATTTTAATAGCATAATATGGAAGACTTGAAAATAATTTAAAATGAAAATCTTTTTGAAATTTTTTTTTTAAAACTAATAAAATCTAACGAACACACATTTTTTTTAATTAAATTAGATATTCGAAAATGAGAGGACGAGTCCGACAAGATCACAAATATTTTAGACAAAGAGAACACATCCTATAAGGAGCACATGACCAACAAGACTCAAGAACCCAAACATAAAATAAAATAAAAATAAAAACTTTACGAAAGGATATCAGATAATGCGTTTCGAGCATCCATCCAGAGAAACATAGACTTGGTGAGATTGTCAATATGTTTGTCCATTTAAACTCATGCCTTGTTCCTTTCAACAAGCAACCTATGACGATCTTATCATGTTTTGGTTCGATTTGAAGCAACTCAGGTGATTTGGGTTCCACAGATATTCAGCAAAGTGACTTGTTTTGACCTCATGACTTATTGAGTTTAGATAATTCAGCGAGATTTTGTAGCTTTGAAGGGACATGAACCTAGATCAAGTGATCAAGGTAAATGTATTTAGGCGGTGAAGTGGAGTTTGGTTTTAGTGATGCATCACACAATGATTGTTTTGATATATAAGCATTTTGAGAATAGCTTCGAATGGGTTTTACAGATGATCAGAGCTCCAGGACTATACTGACGTATAACAGAGGAGATGATTATCTGTACGTGCTGATGAGAGCTTTAGGTCTATATTGACGTATAACAGAGAAGATCATCACTCCAGGTCAATGCATCCGCATAGCAGAGGAGATTAACACGAGAACAAAAAATTCTGTAGAGCTAACGAGAAGCATCATTCAGGGCTGCGGCTAAGGGTTATTTGGGAAAAATCAAGCACGAATCAAATACTCTCAGCCCATTTTTGTCAAAACGTATCACTTTGTGCAAGCCGAATTTCTGTGAAAATGCTCCTCATCACCGAGTTCTTTGTGAATTTAGTTTGATCACAGAGTTGAAGTCTAATAGTATTCAAGCTGAGCCTACTGACACATCAAAGCTGATCGCTTTCCACCTTTTGACGCCATCAACCCATAACAGAATTTCTGCAAGAAACAAACAGTATATAACATGAGAAGAAGCAAGGCATGAAATTTGTAGTATTTACTCCCCCAAAACTTTCAGTTTCGCAAAAACTGAAATTTTCACAAATTTAAGAAAATATCAGATCAGACACATAAGAAGGTCAACATTATTAGAAAATATAAGTAAGAAAAAAAGATTTTTCTTTCCGATTCACCCGTTTTTTTTATTTAAAGTTAGAAAGAAATTAGACCAAGCATGTTGATTAATTCATAAAACCGAGGTTTATCAAACGTTTTAGTGAATAAATCAGCCTTTTGATTTTTGGTATCGATCGATATGATATTGATAAACCCTTTTTCTTGTGCATCCCGGATGGCATGAATGCGTGTTTCAATGTGCTTTGTTCGAGTATGATGAACCGGATTCTTGGTAATTCCAATGTCGGCCTCATTATCGTAGAATATCGGGGTATGCAAGAAATCGAATCCATAATCCATCATTTGATGTTGTATCCACAGGACTTGACAACAGCAACTGGATGCGGCAGTGTATTCAGCCTCGCCTGTGGATAGAGAAACGGTGGTCTGTTTCTTGCTCTGCCACGAAACTAGACACTCCCCCAGATACTGACAGCCACCAGAAACTGATTTTCGATCAAGTTTACATCCCCCATAGTCACTATCAGTAAACACATGAAGATAAAAGCTCCCTCCTTTTGGATACCACAGACCGAGACGTGGAGTTCCTTTTAGATAACGAAAGATACGCTTCACAGCTTTTTCATGTGACTCCTTAGGATTAGATTGATACCTTGAACAATATCCAACAGCAAAAGCTATGTCTGGACGACTTGCAGTTAAGTACATTAACGATCCAATCATCGACCTGTAACGCTGAGCATCAACAGACTTTCCGGATTCGTCAGGAGTAAGACATGTCTGTGCAGTGAATGGAGATAGTTCAGAAGAACTGTCGTCCATCTTGTATTTGACCAAAATTTCCTGAATATATTTCTCCTGGTGAATAAGAATGCCATCGGGTTTTTGTACAACCTGTAAACCGAGAAAGAAGCACATCTCCCCCATCATGCTCATCTTAAATCTTTCCTTCATAACCTCCTCAAATTCTCTGCACAATTCGTCATTTGACGAACCGAAAATGATATCATCTACATACACTTGAACTAAAAGAATATCATCATCAATCACTTTCTAGAATAGTGTCATATCAATCGTTCCTCTTGTAAATCCTTTGCTCAGCAAGTATTGTGTCAGCGTCTCATACCATATTCGTGGAGCCTGGTGTAAACCATACAGTGATTTGTCCAACTTGTAGACTTTGTCAGGGAAATCCGGATCCTCAAAACCAGGAGGTTGGCAAACATATATTTCTTCGTCGATATCACCGTACAAGAATGCGCACTTTACATCCATTTGATAAACTTTGAAATTTTTGTGTGCGGCATGTGCAAGAAAGATTCGTATGGCTTCGATGCGAGCAACAGGAGCAAAAACGTCAGTATAATCGATGCCTTCTTCTTGTGCGAAACCTTGAACAACTAATCGAGATATATTACGAACCACAACTCCTCTGTCATCAGGTTTGTTTTTATACACCCACTTCGTCCCGATTGGATATTTGTTTGGTGGAAGGTCGACCAACTCCCAAACTTTGAGCTTTCTGAACTGTTGAAGTTCTAGCTGCATTGATTCCACCCAACTTGGATCTTGCAATGCCATATTAATATTTTTTGGAACCGTCTGAGACAGAAAGCATGAGAACAAGCACTCATTGATTAAACCTGATTGGTGACGCGTGCGAACTCTATCTGAAATAGATCCAATGACTAAGTCATCTGGATGATCCTTTAGCTCCTTATAGAGAGAGTTCGGGGTAACTACATTTGATGGTGATGAAGTTGAATCATTTATGGGATTGGTAACAGAAGAACTTGGAGGATGAATGACAGGTGATGGTGGAGTTGATGTTGATGGCAAAGAATCAGCAGTATCAACAACATCAGGTAAAGATGATGGTTGTTGCGGGGATATAGGAGATGATGGGAGAATGATGGAATCAGGTATGGGATCAAGGTGAATGGGAATGATCTCAAAATCTTCAAGGAACACTGGTAAATTGAATGAGTTAAACACAGTTATCGCACGCATTAGATTCCTGCCAATCAACATAAAATGATTCTTGAACGATCTTGGTGCGCCTATTGTAAACCCGATAAGCTTTCTGAGAGGAAGAGTATCCAACGAAGAAGCACTCATCAGAGACAGCACCAAATTTTGATGTTTGAGATTGTGTATTCAGCAAAGTACAAGAGCACCCAAACGGTCGAAAGAAATCGATCAAAGGTTTCCTTTTGTGAAACAGTTCATATGATGTCTTCATTTTGTCTTTAACGATTAACACCCTATTCAACACATAAGATGCACAGTTAACAGCTTCAGCCCAGAAGATTATTGGAAGTTTTGACTCAATCAACATAGTCCTTGCTGCTTCAATCAAAGTTCGGTTCTTTCGTTCTGCCACACCATTTTGCTGAGGTGTTCGAGCACCACTGCATTGCCTCAAGATCCCTTTCTCTTCACAGAATGAGTCAAAGATGTGATTTCTGAATTCTGTTCCGTTATCGCTCCTGATCGCCTTTACTTTCTTTCCACCGATAGTTTCAATCTTCAGTATCAATCTCTTGAAAGCTCCTGCGGTTTCTCCTTTGTTTGTTAGAAAGCTCACCCATGAGTACCTGGAAAAATCATCAGTCACAACCAAACAATAGGATTTTTTAGCAATGCTTTTAACACTAATAGGTCCAAACAGATCTGCATGAAGCAGTTCAAGGGGATCAGAAATAGAATTTATCAATTTAGACTTATGTGATTTTTTATGTTGTTTGCCTTTAGCACAAGCCATACATTTCTCGATTACAGAAAAATCCTTGATAGGTAACCCACGAACAAGATTATGTTTCACCAATTTGTTAATATTGTTAAAATTAACATGACCCAGTTTTCGATGCCATAAAAATGCTTCGGAGGATGAAGCCTTAGATAGTAAGCAAGTGACAGTTGAGGAAGACTCCCTTGAATTCATGTCAAGTAGATAGGTGTGGTTCTTTCGAGGAGCACGCATCATGATCAAATCTTCTGGAATAGAGAAATCCGGTTTCAGAAATAGACATTCATCAGCTTTGAAAAGGACCGGAATATTCTTGTCACAAATTTGAGATACGCTCAGTAAATTGAAATGTAGCTCCGGGACATAGTTGAATTTCTCTAGAGTCAGCGAACCGTTTGATACCTCTCCTTGTCCAATCATTTTACCACCTTTCTTGTCACCCGCGAATGCCACATAACCACCATTTATTATGCGAAAATTAGTAAGAAGATCTTTCAGACCGGTCATGTGTCGAGAACATCCACTATCTACATGCCATAGACTGTTAGGCTTCCTTGGACGCTCCTGACAAAACACAAAATAGAATTAATTAGAAACAGGAACCCATCCCTTATTAGACGAGGGCTTAAACAAAGAAAAAGAAACTGAAAAATGATTATGTACAAAGTTATTTAATCTATTTGAAAAACTAGACTTAGTTACTCCCTTTCGACCCAGTTCCGGACAATTTTTGACAACATGAGAGTCTTTTCCACAGCGAAAGCAATGTAATTTCAAACATTTCCTTCCGGTTTTAACTGGAGGAATGGGATCACATACAATTTCCTCATCACAATCAGACGTGTTAGTGTCTGAATCACTAAAAGAAACATACATTTCTTTAGTCTTACCCTTTGAAGTGCTAGCTTTGACACCTGTATCAATCATAGGATTGTTTGTCTCAACGGGTTTAGATATACTAATAGGTACACATGTCGGTATAGGCGTTGAGACAAACTTTTCAAAACAATTCTTTTCATGCAAAGCATCAAATGGTTTAACATCAGAAACATGTTCATAATTACACTCATTTGAAACAGACATAACATAATTAGTGTTTAATACAGACGATTTAAAGTTTGAACTACTAGAATCATTCAACAAAACATCTGAATTAACACTCATGTCTAAACTAGACTTCTTGGAATTAAAACTACTGCTTGAACTAGAACACCCCAGACCAATGGATGCACAATATTCGTACTCCTCACGAACCTCCTGATGATTTATCCCTTCTAAACCTGCAAATAAACTATTAGTATTTTCTGGAATTAAATCATTAGTGGGATGGGGTTTGGGTATGGGAGAGTAACAAAAAGTACTCGGAGGAGGATAAACATGAGAAGTCTCATCATATCCTATACCAGTTTTGATTCCGGCTCCTCTTTGTCTACGATTTAACTCTTTTCTTTTCATTCCGGCAATGGTCCATCTATCGAGTTTAGATTGGAGTTTACTACTTTCAAATTCAGCCAGTTTGACACGTTCCTCTAACAAATTAACCTCAACATTCCTTTCAAGAAGTTTTCTATTTAAATGATCTATTTCTTGCAAAGATTCATTTAGTTTTACGTAATAATTTTCTTCGTTCTTTTTAAGGTCAGAGTTGATGGTGGTTAATTCGGCTTGGTTTGTTAACACTTTCCTCATTTTTGCTTCTTTCAGTTGCCTGATTAATAATTTTTTCAGATTTCCTTCCAGCATTCAGAATGGTCTCAGCAACAAGAGCATGGTTAATTTCTTCCTGAACATACTGACAATCTCTGCAGATCCTTTTTCTCTTGTTGATTGCCAGTAACTCGTTTCGGTTTTTCTTCTTGATTCACATAGTTATAATATGTTGATTCTTTCTGATGTTGTGTTATTTAAACAGGTCGTTACATTTGCTCACTCACATCGGTCTTGGTCTGACATTATTTTAAAATATTCGTAATTCTAAATAGATTTGTCTTTTATTTTATTTTATTTTTCTTTTCCTTAAATTTCTTTTGAAAATTTTGTTTTATGCGACACTATAGTGTCGTGGAAGCGACACTATAATCTTTGCGACACTATAGTGTCGGATATGCGACACGGCCTGCTGTGTTATATCCATCTGATATGGATCAAACGGTTCACTTTTCAAATTTATTCTTCACACGACACTAAAGGCGACTAAACCCTAAAACACACACTAACTTCAAATCAAACATTTTTGGGTGTTTTTGCTGATTCCAACCGGTAAGATTTCTTCTACTATATGTTTCGAACCTTCGTCTGCCTTGTATTGATTTTTGATTTTGATCTGATATGGTTTTGATGATGTTGACTGTTGGTTTTACGTTTTATGCGACACTAGTGTTCTTCTTGCGACATTGAACGGAAGTTCAAACCCTAGTTGCGACACTACCAAGGTTATTCTGACCATACTGTGTTGGTAGTGTCGGAAGTTTGGGATGCTGCGACATTGTGGTGTCGATGCACATGACCTGCTGTTGCGACACTACAATGTCGATAAACCTGCGACATTGTGGCGACACTACTGTGTCGCATCTTTGTGACACTGCATTATTTTTTTTATTTTATCTTTGTTTTTCGTTATAATTAACAAATCTCCGTCTCGTGTTTCAGGTTTAATCATGGAGCCAGTGCCTCCACAACCGTTGAAGTTCGACAAGCGGTCGAAAGTGGTCGCTTATCTCAATGATAAGGACCCAAAGTCTGTCGGATTCCGCGATGCAATATCCTGGTTAAAGTCATCTCCTATTTCTTATGCGATCACTAAGGACGTAATCATTGATCAGCAACATGTGAGATATTTTTGGGAGTCCGCCATTTACAACCTTAATGCAAAACCTGTGGAGATTAGGGCAAGGGTTATGGGAGAAGATATTATACTTACTGTTGAGTCCATTGCTCGCATGCTGAGAATGGAGCGTGACGTTAGGTCTCCTATGTTACTAAGCCTGGAGGATGTACATGCTGGATTCTTGGAGATGGGATACGAAGGGACTGATTACCTGGAGCGTCGGGAGATAAAGAAGACTTTTCTGTCGAAGGAATGGAGGTTCATAGCCCACGTCATTATCGTTTGTTTAGACCATAGAAAGGGGGGAACATATGGTCTAAATTTTGAGTGGGCCCGGGCGATGTTGAACTTATGCAGGGGAGACAAAGCGAATATCCCACAAATGATATTCGAATATATGCTAGAGAATATCTCCAACGAAAAGAAGTATAAATGGCTGCTTTACCCGAGATTTATCCAAATATTTATTGACGAGCTGAAACCGGGTCTATAGAAGTTAAGTGATCCTCTGTTATTGACAAAGATGAATGTTAGAATCTTTGCCGACTGCTCCACTCCCCGACATGATGTTTCCGGAAAGATAACTTATCTTTTCCGAAACATGTATACTGATGACCGGTGGGATTATATTGAGAAACTCAAGATCTCAAAGGAGAAGAGATTTGATGAGCTTAGAGACAAAATCAAAGAAGATATCAAAAAGCGAAAGAAGTTCGTGGGAAAAAGATCGGTACCACTTGAAGAACAAATCGATGAAATTGAAGCCGAGATTTTCAAAGCAAAAGGTAAGAAAAAGAGAAAGGTTGCTGATGCTGATACTGATGTCAGGAGGGCAAAAGGAAAGGAAACAGAGGTGTCTGAGACGGTAACAAAAACATTCACAAAGAAGCCGGAGAAGAAAGTTTTTGCTGGGCTTGACGAGGACGTGATTCGAGGGATGATTTGAGGAGGATAGTTTTGGATCAACAAGTTCTTATCAAGAAATTGTTAACAGAATTGAATGAGGTAAAGAAGGAGGTAAAAGTTGGAAATGTAGAGACCGAAAATGAGATTAATGAGATGGTAAATGTTGGAAAATACTCAAC
Source organism: Tagetes erecta (assembly GCA_030867185.1). NCBI lineage: Eukaryota > Viridiplantae > Streptophyta > Magnoliopsida > Asterales > Asteraceae > Tagetes > Tagetes erecta. The sequence goes on along the minus strand of CM061487.1, from coordinate 38,206,062 downwards.
CTTGAAGGAGATGGTACAAGTTGCCAAAAGTCGTAAAGATTTTGCTGGTTTTAGTGGTGCAGGAGCAAGTTCTACTGTAAAAAGAAGCAGAAATTACTAATGATTTCTGTTTCGATATTGATGCTGACTTGGTAGGAGATGAGGTAGTAGCGGAAGATTTAAAGAAGGCTGAACTGAAGATAGTTGATGAAGAAGAGGAAGAAGTACAATTGATTGATTATGATTCAGAACCTGAGTTCTATGAGGTGGACGAGAAAGAAATGATTTATGTGGCTCAGAGGAGTGGAGCCGAGGGTGACGTATTCGAATTAGACAAATCAGACTGGTTCAAGAAGGTTGATGAACCTGAATACGTCACGCCTCTATTTCAAAACCTGGATGCCCCTGCCCCCAAAGACACTGACAACAAGATTTTCAGCTGGAAATACAGTATGGAGCTTCAAAAGTTTATGATAAAGAGAAGAGGGGGAGGGATCAGCTATGTGAGTAACCGCAAACATTTCAAAACTTTCCCAAAATGGGATTTGAGGCGTTTGGCGGTTCTACCTTTGATTAACGCAAATCAAAATGATCGTGCAAAACTGTTGGAAGAAGAGATTCAGGAAGGGCTGAGAGATAATTTCATGAGTTTTGGGTATAACAAATTGGAGCGCAAACGTTCAAAGAAGGATTTGGATTGGGTTACTGGGAAAGGAAAGATTGTGTTGAAAATGAAGCCGATCAAGACTGTGTTGAGGGTGAGAGTTCTAGATCCAAGCCTGTCGAGACTTATGGATTTTGAGAAATGGTTTTACGACAATCAAACAGGGGAGGCGGTGATTAGAGTAAAGGATGGATCTGAATGGAGGATATTTGATCCGACGGAAGTGTTCGGCTTCTCAGACGATGATTTGAAGATTTTATGCGAGAATTCGATTAGCGTTGGAGCCGGAGCTGACACAAGAAAAGAAGCTGCTTTGTTCGAGAGAGTAGCAAATAGGGCCCGTGGGATTAGAGCAGAAGTGAAGTAGCTAACTAAAAGGTACAAAAGCAAGCAGAGCTGAATGAAGAAGTTAGAGAACTAACTCAGATGTTCGAGGCGGCAAAAGCTGGAGCTGAAGAAGGAGACCCAACAGGTGAAGTACCTCCCTAGGGGGAGTATTGTTGACCACATATAGGGTGGTACTTCACCATGTTGTTATTCGTATTTGTTTAACTTTGTAATAGTTTTAGTCGTATTTTGTTTCCGTTGTAATAGTTAGATTTGTCTTTGTTTAGTATGTTTTAGTGCAGGTTTTTGCAACACTGCATGCGACATTATAGTGTCGCATGCACCCTGCCTTTGCTTAGCGATCAGGCAGTGTCGTGTCTGCGACATTGCCTGCGACACTATGACCTGTATAAATAGTTATGTTAGGGCATTTTGTACATAACTTTTGGAACTTTATTGAATACAATTCTCTCTTTGATACCAAGTTCGAACCTTATTGATTGTTTGCAAGGAATTGGATCTGTTATATCTTTGTTGCAATTGCTTAATCCATCTACTTCTACTAATCTTCTTAATTAATCATTTGTTAATGGGTCATAATGGTTTGTGTGAGTTTTGGTCACAAATCTCAACCAATTGATACTAGATCTAGTGGTATCATTTGATTGTGATTAGATCTAAATCATATATAGCACGATTTACTATTTACATGGACCAACATATAGCCAAACGCCACCTCGTTCACTTCCTCACCATCCTCTAATCATCTCCATCTTCAGCCGTCCTACACCAACTCACATCTTACACTGCTGCTCCACCGCCGCTCCATCACGAATATCCCTTGACCACCATAATCATCATCTACCCCTTCATTTCGATACCAACTTCGAACAAACAAAAAAAAAGAGGTTGTTGTGTGTGTCGTTGTTTGCTGCCGAGTAGATGAAAAAGAAATTGACGGAAAAAGGAAGAAGATGAGTAGGTTGTTTCAAGTATTGTTGTGTTCTTGAAACCGAGCAGATCTGTGTTCGTATGTGTGTGTTTGAAACCGAGAGAGGATGAGTTTGAACAGAAGAAGAACATGAAGGTGCAGCAGGAGATTGTGTTGTGTTGGTGATGTGTTGCTGTTAAGCTTTGTTTATGTGTGTGTATGTTTGATTTAGAGAGAGAGAGAAACTTGTTGTGTGTGTGTTTGTTCGTGTGTGTGTTCATCGAGCGACCAAAGAGTTGATGTTACTATTTGTGTAGAGAGAAGACGAGAGAGAGAGAGGTGTTGATGGTGTGTTCTTTTGGTGTGTGTGTGTGTTTGAAACGAGTGAAAGTGAGGCTGCATTTTTTTTTTGTTCATGTTTGTGTGTGTGTGGATCGTGTTCAACAGAGAAAGAGAAGTGTTTGTGTGTGTGTTCAAACCAAGAAAGAGAGAAGAAAGAGAAGCAGGTGTTGATGTTGTCTTGTGTTGATGTTGTGAAGTGTTGATGTGGTTGTTGGGTTGGGATGTAAACATTTGAACGGATTTGTTGAGGTTTTTTATAAAAAAAGGGGGTGCGTTAGGGTTAGGATTGGGTTAAAAAAAATAAACATTATGGGCTTTTATCTTGTGGGCTGCAAGTTTGGGCTATAAAATTATAAAACGGGTTATGACAAAACGGTTGTTGAGACAAAACGGGTTGTAACTGTGTTTAGACAAACCGAGTTGTAACTGTGTTTTGAATTGTAAACTTTTGTTCTCGCCGGGTATTAACTTTTAAATTCTATGGGCGTTTTCATTAAACTCGTCATTAAATTTTGAAAAAGTGACATCTTTCGGCCGGGCGGTTATTGTTGTTATTTTGTGGGCCAAAGTTTTGTCAGTTGAGATCAAAATATTTTTTTTGTTGGCCGGGTAATGTCAAATTTTTTCTTTGGGCCGAGTTTTTTGAACCGAAATTTTCTTTGGGGTGGTTCTGTGAAACGAAAAAGTAATTTTTCCGGGGGAGAAATATTCTTAATTTTTGGGAAAATTAATATCTTTTTTTTTAAATATTCTTTTTCAAGAGCGGGATTTAATTGCAAAATTTTTAAAATTAAAAAAAAATGGCTTATGCAGAACTTTTTAACTCCTTTAAATCTGATGATCTCACAATGGCACAAAGCCGGTTTGATAATTTTACAGTTTTAAAAAATGAAAGGATGCCTGTGGTTCTCGATCAATTTGTGATGGTGGCAAGGAACCTGAAGAAGCATGATCCTGAACTCACAAATCATGAACAAATTCAAAGGCTTATTGAATCTCTTCCACCAGAATGGAGTCTTCATGTTAAATATCTTAAGAAAGAGAAAATGTTTTCAGATTACAAGCTGTTGGATGTGATCGACAAGTTGAACTCTTTTGAGTTGGATATTAAAAGAAAAGAATTTTTTGAAGCAATGATCCAACCACAAACCAACACACCGAATGCTGCTCTCATTTCATCTATGATTAGCAAGTCTGATTACAAACCGTTTAAGATGATGGAAAAATTGAAATCGATGGTAACCGATTCTGATTCGTCTGCTGAAATCGAGGAGACTGTGAAAGAAAATAAGTTGCAGGTTAGTTATGATGATGATATGGAAAAAGAGGATTTAAAATGGCAAATAAAATCATTAACTGTGAGAGCATGTCGGTTTATGGAGAGGACTAGGAGAAATGTGTGTAATGATGATAAGATTGAGATTTGAGAGGTTCAGAGTCAAATCAATTATGCTATAATGACAAAGATTATGGATGTTCAAAAAGGGAAGAGTAAATGTGAAGAGGAATGTGAAGAAAGTTTGAAAGATGATGAAGGAAAGAAGAAAGCTGAGGATGAAGAGAAGCTGAAGGAAAATGAAGAGGAACACAAAAGAAACACAAGGGTATGCAACTGCGATAAAGCCCTTGCTGTTGAAAAAGTCATTATGGGACTTTCTTATGAGACAGTTCAAGACATGTGTTCATCTGCATGCAGAGTTCGTCTGTTTGGTGTGTATAAAGCTAATAGACTTTTGTTAACAAATCAAGCTGAATTAACCACCATAAATACAGAGCTTAAAAAGAATGAAGTTTCTTTTTCGATAAAACTCAATGAAGCATTGGCTGAAATTGATCTTTTGAAAAGAAATCTTTATGAAAGAAACATCGAAATAAATCTTTTAAGTGAAAGACTCATATTAGCACAGTTTGAATCCACAAAACTTCAAACCAAACTTGACAAGTGGTCTGTTGCTAGTATGAATATGAATGAACTTGCTTCAAAACAAAGGGGGGCTAGGGTAAAAGATAGGGTTGGGTATGACACAGATGCTCAGACGGTTTTTCCGCCTCCATTCACTTTGTGTTATTCACCTACACCAAAACCCCATCCAAAAAATGATTTGTTTGAACAAGAATCTAACAGTTTGCATGCAGGTTTAGAGGGAGTTAATCTGAAGGAAGTGCGAGATGATTATGATTCTTCGATTGGTATGGGATATAGTAAAACGGGTACTGACTGTCAAGCTATTGATTGCTCAGTCCCTGTTGTTTCTAATCCTGTAACGGTTGTTACTTCTAATTTCTTTGATAAGTTTAAAGTAGGTGAAATTCCTACGTTTGAGCCCGTCATGAGAGAGAAGGAAGAGTTAATTCATGAATCAACTAATCATCAAGCTGCAACTACATCTACACACTCAATTCCCATCAATCAAGATCCGTTGGAACCAGAGGTACTTATTGAAGACTGGACAAGTTCCGATGATGAATCAAAGACAAAGGAGAGTCTCGGAGATTCAAAGATCAAGATGTCATCTGCAACTGTCAAATCGGAAATGCTTCCGAAACCTGAATCAAGTCAAATCTGGATCTCAGTCCCAGCTGCAAAACAAGTCGGTCATCCCTCAAAAGAAGAAGCCTTCACCTCTTTCCATAATATCTCAAGTTTGTAAAAGACTTGAGAACAATCAAGTGAAGATCTCATCTCCCATCCAACAACCCACAACTCAACAAAAGAAGCCACGAGTTTGTTCCTCTTTCACTGCTCATAAGAAGCCACAAGTCTCCCAACAAGTTGCTTCACGCTCAAAGAAAGCCCCACCACCAACTACTTCACATGGGACAGTCAAGCATCAAAAGCCATTCAAGGGTTGTTTCAAATGTGGAAAGGATGATCATGTGCTAAATAAATGCCCACAAGGACATGCTTCGGACGGTAAAGGCAAAACAAATTGCTTCTCCGGATCAGAGTCTAGAAAGAATCCTCAACAAGGTAAAGGTAAACAGGTTTGTTTCTGTTAGGGTTATTTCCTAGTTAAGATTTACTTTGTATTTTGTTTATATGTTTGTAAATAGTTTAGGGTCTATTTTGTTATATTCCTTAAACTTGTAATTGTTGCTATAAGCATGTAGTGAGAGAGTGTTAGGAGGGAGGCTAGATCACTTTTACACGTTAGAGAGAGAATTAACTGTGTGTGATTTTGTTTCTTCTGCACTTGTACTACGAATTGCTTTGATCATCAATATACAAAGAGAATTATTAGTATGAATTGTGTTTGTGATTGAACTGTTTGTTTGTGCGCATTATTCTGATCATTGTGAGTGATATTAACGATCCAATTGAACCTATCAATTGGTATCAGAGCTTTCGGTATTGTGTTCTTCGCTGTTCTTAAGCAAAACACATCAATATTGCTCAAATATCATGATCTGAATGAATTGTTGCTGTTTTTAGTTGTGATTTATCATCACAATCACTTCAAATTCACAACGATTGTGCAAATTCCATCAGATTATCATCAGATCTGAGGAATTAAGAAGAATAGAAGAAGTTACTGTTCGATCAAATTTTTGCTCAATTTCATCAGATTTGATCATGTTTTGGATTGATTGATATAAGGGATTGTTAATCGGAACATTTCACAGCTTGTGTGTGAATTTTGGACAAATTGGACAAGTTTTTGACAAAACCCTGAAAATTTTCATGAAGAAGATGATGAACAGTAAGAACTTGGTTGAAGATTAACTTGCCGGGTGATTAATTTGACTTAGACATTTTCCTTGGACTTAGATTGGAGAACAAATTAGGTCCTGTATTGCTGTATAAGGATTTTGTGCTTGACGGGTGAAGAATTTGACTTAAGTGTTACTGTTCAGCCGGATCAAACACTGTTGTGCCGGGTAATACACTGTTACGCCGGGTGATTAAGAAAATTCAGCCGGGTAATCATCAACTGTGTAGCCGGGTGATTAACAACTGCCGTGTGATCGAGTACTGTTCAGTCGGACAAAGCTTTTGCCGTGTCAAGATTCTGCCGGGTCAAAGATTATCGCCGTGTCAAAGTTTTTCTCGTTGCCGGGTAACTGTTCATCCGGGTGAAGAACAAAATTTTAACAACTGTTGAGCCGGGTAACTGTTTGGCCGTGTAAAGACTTATTTCTGCCGGGTGAAGAACAAAGACACTGTTTAGCCGGTTGAAGAAGGATTTTTCACTGTTTTGCCGTATGACTCATTTTAGTTGTTTTTAATACTTGTTTCTTATCTTGTCTTTAATTTCTTGTCTTAATTTTAGTATTTTCCTTATCACTTTTCAAAAATTAACAAAAACCAAAAATATTTTCTTTAAAAAAATTTGTTTAAATGACTCCTAATGATGATTCTGATAACCGTGTTCCTAGACTTTTGAATCGTGCAGATTTCAAGAATTGGACCATCAGGTTGAGACATCACTTGTGTTCTATTGACAATGACTTATGGAAGTCCATTGAAAAGGGTCCTCACATTCCAACTCAGACAGCACCAGATAGTGCAAGTACCTACACTAAAGATTCTACTACACCTTATCCAGAGGATAATTTGTCAGCTGAAGATTTGAGGAAGGTAAAGAATGATAGCAAGGCTTATTCTTTAATGTGCAAGGGGTTGCCACTCCAAGTTCTGTCTAGATTGGATGCATATCAAACTGGTTATACATGCTTCAAAGCATTAAAGTCGATATGTGAAGGAGGAGAACAATTGAGAAGTTTGAAGAAATCAAAGCTGAAAAGGCAATTGGAATTGTTTGAACACATTAATGGAGAAACAGTATACCAGATGATGAACAGGTTTGTTCACTTAACTACTGAGATGTCAAACCTCGGAGTGAAGACTGAACTTCAAGACTTGAATGATCGATTGTTATGTGCTTTACCATCATCATGGAAGCAAACTGTTACTTTGTTGAAACATACTGAGAAATTTCCAATGGAATTAGATCTGCTTATTGGAAAGATAGAAGAAGTTGAGATTGATGAAGGATCGAGAAATACTGATAGATCAAGCTCACAAGCTCAATATAAGTATGTGGTAAATCCTGCCAATACTGTGGAAAATGCATTTCTTGCACAAGATGCAATGAAGTTTGAAGAAGAGGGTGATTTATTCGTTGGTGCCAGTTTCTATACTGATTCAGCATACTTTCCAAATTCACCAACTTATTCTCAACCTCAATCTCCACCAAGAGCTCAAGTTCCAAGTCAGAATCTGAAGAATCAACCAGAAAGTCAAAATTCAAATGTTCAAGCCAAGGTGAAAGATGTGATGAACATTCTATTGCAAGATGACGAAACTAAAACTGCCTTTACTGCTTTTATGGCAAGTTTTCAAGCATACCAAGGAAGTCATTTAAGTCAAATGGACGTTGTCCTTCAAGACTTATTTGAGATGGATCCAGTTGATGTTGAGGAAATGGATCTTAATTGGCAAATGGTTATGGTTGCATATCGAACACAAAATCATGCATATGTTAACCGAAGTTACAAGCCTCATGCTAACAAGACAGTTGGATTTGACAAATCAAAGGCCAGATGTTTTAATTGTAACCAGTATAGTCATTTTTCAAGAGAATGCAAAGCTCCCAAGAATTTCAATAATCAAGCTAGTTCAAGTAATCAAGGTCAAGGTCAAAGTTCTCAACAGTCTTCGAGTTATCAAGGCAGAAATCAACGTTTCTTTCAGAAACCATATCAAAGTCTTCCCATGCCTGAATTGAAAGATGAAGGAAAGAAACCAGAAGACCAAACAAAGGCACTGGTAGTAAGTGTAAAAGACGGTTATGATTGGAGCGCTTATGCAGAACAATTTATGTCTGATCTTACATCAAGTTTGGCACTGGTATGTGAAATAGAAGAAGATTTGTCAGAAGAAGGGGATGGTAATATGATTGAAGATGTCAGTGAAGATTCTGAAGATTATGACTGGAGTGCAAAGTCTGATCCTGTTGAAGAATCTGAGTCTGAAATTGCGTTAATGGCTACATCCAGTGAGTCTTCATCATCTACCGAACAACCAAAGGTTAGTACTGACTTACCCCCTAACTATGTTCCATTACCTGCTGATGTTAAGGAAAGGTTGTGTTCTGATCAATGCATTCAACAAGTAGAACATTATCGAACTCATTCATTTAAAATCGGTGACAAATTAAGCAAACATGAAAAGATTCATGAACAACTTAAAATTGATCACAAAATTTCTGATGAGAAGATTTTGTCACTAACTGAATCATGGAACAAAACTTTAAAAGAACTGGAACTTGTGACCAAACAACTTGAAGAAATGACAAAGAACTTTGAACAAGAAAAAGTTGAACATGCTGTCACACAAGTTGAATTAAAGAAAGTTAAAGTTGTAAAACAATGGTTAAACAACTCGTTAATGAAAGAGGTAACAAAAACAAAACCGGGTTGGGTTTTACTCATGAACCGATGCCAAATTCTATCACTCAAACCTTACCGGAAAACTTTAATGAATTTGATCATTCACCTGAAAATGAAAGAAAATTCAAAGAAATTCAAAGAAGCAAATCCGAGTCTGAAGGTTCTGAAGTTTTGATGGAAAGTTTGAAAGAAGAAGATGGTGTGACAACTGAAGCTGACGATGAAGCTAGCAACAAATCAGAGCCTGTTCTGATTCAACTTGTTGAGTATCCAGAACTGAATCCGAAGCCAGAAGAGGTGAAGGAAGAAGGTGAATTTTCAGGATACAATGATCCTGAATACATCAAGTGGAAGAAGGAACAAAAGGCGCAAGTTGCTGATCAGTTGCTCAAGAAGCAGGAAGTGAAAAACGCTGAAGTTTCGAATGCAAAAGTGCAGAAACTAAAATCAAAAACTAATCAATCTGAAACGAAACAGTCAAAAGGCAAAAGTGTCATAAAATCAAATGACAACACAAAAGCTCAAAGTGTTAAAACTGACAAAGATAAACCTGTCAAGAAAGTGTCAAAAGGTAAGACAATCAAGTTTGTGTGTGCAGGTACTTTCGACATGAACGGTTCTTATGGTAACCAAATCTATGCTCAAATCAAATCTAACTCTGGTCTGAAAACAGGTTCAGGTCCTAAGTCTTCCGCTGTCAATGATAAGAGAATTGAAAACAAAAAGGTAACCAAACAGAACAGTTTGAAATCGAACCAAAGTCCCATGCAATCAAAATCACAAACAATATCTCCACAAAAGAGTGTTAATCTAAAACCGAACAACCAAGATAATGAATCACGTTTTGGTTCAACATCAAAAGTTAACAATCGGCTCTTTAGGATTAGCAAGAAACATTGTGAGAACTGTGATCGTTATAACCATACTACTGCTGAATGTTTCTTTAACAGGTACTGCAGTTTCTGTAACAAAAGAAATCATTCTTCAGAAGAATGTTTTTATAACAAGTTTTGTGATATCTGTGAAAGAAGAAACCATGACACAAAGGATTGTTTCTTTCGATCAAACTCAACTAGAGAAATGACTCCATATTCAAACTTTCAAAGAAATAATTCATTTGTTTTTCAAAATATGAGTCAAAGTCATACTCCAGTTTTGAGAAATTTCAATCGAAACAATTCTGTTTCTAACTTTTCAAGAAATGTGCAGGTTAACAATTTTAAACCAAGAGCTTTAATGGTAAGAAACCAAAAGTTTGAAAATAACCTTGATCCTAAGCTAGAGGAAAGGTTTAGTGCTTTGAGGAGAAAGCAGTCAATGAACGCCAATGGGCGAAACAACAGTTATCAGCATCAAAATCTCTTAAATGAAACAAATTTTCAAAATGTTCAATATCAACAAGTTACTATTGCTGATAGATTCGGAAAACCCAAGACCGTGTGGGCCTGGGTTGACCAAACTAACTAAGTAATTGTTGAAATGCAGGTACGCCCAAGAAGACCTATCAACTCGTGGTTCGTTGATAGTGGGTGTAGCCGGCATATGACAGGCAACCATGCCTTGCTTCAGGATTTCAAGCTGAAAAATGGTACACACGTTGCATTTGGAGGTGATGCGGGTGGAAAGATAACAGGAGAAGGAACCGTATCTAATGGGGTCATTAGTTTTCATAAAGTCAACTACTGTGCACAGTTGAACTTTAACTTACTAAGTGTATCTCAAATTTGTGATAAATCTTATTCAACCTTATTTGATGATTTTTTTTGTTACATTCTCAAACCAGGTTTCAAGATTGACAATGAATGGGTAGTGGTGAAAGCTCCAAGAGATCGTGATGTATACAAGTTGGATATGTCGCAGATTGACGCTGAAACCGAAACTACTTGTCTAATTGTTCATGCTTCAAATGATGAGAGTCAGCTTTGGCATAGACGGCTGGGCCATTCAAACTTCAGAAACATGAATCGACTGGTTACTGGAAATCATGCTGTGGGAATCCCATCGAAGAAATTCTCTACAACTGATCTCTGTCCAGCATGTTTGAAAGGAAAACAGCACCGAATGTCTTTTAAGTCCAAGCTCGAAAACTCAATTTCAAAACCCTTGCAGATGCTACATATGGATCTTTTCGGACCAACAAATGTGCAAAGCATCGGAAAGAAGTCTTATTGTTTTGTCATCATTGACGATTTCACTAGATTTTCTTGGGTTTATTTCTTGCATGCTAAATCTGAAACTCCTGAGTTGTTAAAAGAATTTATTGTCAAAGTTGAAAACCAGTTGGATTGTAAAGTGAAAGTTTTAAGAAGTGATAATGGTACTGAATTCAAAAAACGCTAATGTTGATTTGTTTTGTGCAGAAAAAGGAATTGCGCGTCAGTTTAGTGCTCCAAGAACGCCTCAACAGAATGGGGTTGCGGAACGGAAAAACCGGACACTAATTGAAGCAGCAAGATCCATGCTCGCAGATGCCAAAATCCCCATCACATTCTGGGACGAAGCTATTGCTACTGCGTGTTTTGTACAAAACAGAACATTATTGGTTCAGGATAAACAGAAAACATCTTATGAGTTGTTGTTTGGAAGAAAACCGAATATTTCTTATTTGAAAGCATTTGGTTGTCCTGTAACGATTCTGAATTCAAGTGATCATATCGGGAAATTTGAGTCAAAATCTGACGATGGATTTTTCCTTGGTTATTCGTCTGTTTCTAAAGCTTATCGGGTTTTTAATAGCAAAACAAATACTGTTATTGAAACTATTAACGTAAAGTTTTTAGAAAATTCGTTTCCGTCAGTGGCGCATGGTCCCGAATGGTTATTTGATTTAGATTCATTATCAAAATCTTTCAATTCTAACTTATTTGATTTTTCAGGAAAAACAAGGAAAGAATCAGGTGACTTAGGATGCTTTAGTGACGATTCTGATAATGACGAAGATGGAAATCTCAACTCTGAATATCCGTTCATGTCATTTCATAACCCTGATCATGTCAAATCTAGTCAAGATCCGGGTCCTTCTGGTTCGCAAGATGATCAAGAATCAAACAATCTTGAAGAAGATGTGAATCCGCAAATGTCTCCTAATGATGGTGGATCTGTTCAAAATCAACCATCATCAGATCCGAATGTTGAAGTTATTCCAGAATCATTTGATTACTTCATCAATTCACCGGATCAAGTCCCGAATTTCACTCCGCATACTTCTTCCATTCTACAAGATCTACCGAATCTGAATCAGTCTAATCTGGAGACTCAAGTGCAAGGAGATGAGATACCAATTCATCGAATTCACAAGAAACATCCTGTCTCTCAGATTATTGGGCCATTGAATCAGAGAACTACAAGAAGTCAGACTGAGCAAGCAAATGTTTGTCTTTATTCATGTTTTCTATCTCAAGTGGTGCCAAAGAACATTTCAGAAGCATTACAAGATAATAGTTGGATTGAAGCCATGCAAGAGGAGTTACTTCAGTTTCGCAAACAAGAAGTTTGGAAACTTGTGGACTTACCTGAAGGAGAGAATGCGATTGGTACAAGATGGTTGTACAAAAACAAGCCAGACGAACGTGGCATTGTTGTGAGAAACAAAGCAAGACTCATTGCACAGGGATACACTCAGGAAGAAGGCATTGATTACGAAGAGGTGTTCACTCCGGTCGCAAGACTTGAAGCCATACGCGTTTTTCTTGCATATGCTTCCTTCATGAAGTTTAAAGTATTCCAAATGGACGTCAAAGGCGCTTTTCTGTATGGACCAATTACAGATGACGTATATGTCAGACAACCTCCGGGTTTTGTAGATCCTGACTATCCTCATCGTGTATACAAGTTGAGTAAAGCTCTATACGGTCTACATCAAGCTCCTAGAATCTGGTATGAGACACTATCTAAGCATTTACTAGAACATGGTTTCACAAGAGGACAGATTGATCCTACTTTATTTATGAAGAGGGAGAACGACGATCTCTTATGTGTTCAAGTTTATGTGGACGATATTATCTTCGGATCAACCAGTGAGTCAATGTGCAAAGAATTTGAGGAAATCATGAAGTGCAGATTCCAGATGAGTTCTATGGGGGAGATTAACTTCTTTCTTGGATTACAAGTGAAACAATCAGCTGACGGAATTTTCATCAATCAATCAAAATTTGTTGAGAAGTTGTTGAAGAAGTTCAAGATGCAAGATTGTCAAACAATTCGAACTCCATCTGATGTAAACTGCAAGATACAACCGGATCCGAAAGGCAAATCCGTGGATCAAACACTATACAGATCAATGATCGGTTCACTGATGTATCTTACTGCATCAAGACCAGACATCATGTATGCTGTATGTGTATGCGCAAGATATCAGTCTGATCCAAAGGAGTCGCACCTGGTTGCTGTGAAACGTATTTTCAGATACCTTAAAGGGAAACCGAATCTTGGGTTATGGTATCCTTATGAAGGAAATTTTGAATTATATAGTTATTCTGACAGTGATTTTGGTGGATGTGCTCTTGACAGGAAATCGACTACTGGTGGATGTCAATTTTTGGGTCCTAGGCTTGTCTCTTGGCAATGCAAGAAGCAGACCAATGTTTCTGTATCCACTGCTGAAGCAGAGTATATCGCTGCATCTGCAGGATGTTCTCAAGTTTTGTGGTTACAAAATCAATTGCTGGACTACGGGTTTAACTTTCTCAAAACTCCTATTTACATAGACAATACTGCTGCTATGTTCATTACTGCTAATCCTGTTCAACACTCAAAAACCAAACATATCGAAATTCGATATCACTTTTTAAGAGACAACTCTGAAAAAGGTTTAATAATTTTGATTAAAGTTCATACCGACAAACAACTGGCAGATCTTTTCACAAAATCATTTTTGTCAGGACGGTTTGAATTTTTAATTCAATCCATAGGATTAATCAATTATGATTGATTCTATTTTTTCAAAAACAAAAAGAAAAATCAGAAAATATAAAAGCCAAAAATAAAATAAGTTGATGTCAAGTATTGATTCCTTTGTCTTTTATTTTATGTTTTGCATTGTGTGTGTGCATGAAAAAGAAAAGCAAAAACAAAATATAAAATCAAAAAGAAAAGAAAATATCATGTCATAAGAATCTATATTGCAAAAAGTGAGAAATGATAGTTACACTAGACATTATTTGTTACATCATTTTTAATAAAGACTGATGAATGTTAATTGATGTGCTAGACAGCTCAGGCAATTAGACTGAAAAAGTAAGTTGATTGTTGACAAACATAAACTTAATGATCTTTGTGTTAAGTTCCATTGTTATACATGTCTAGATATATATCTTTTGATACATTGCTTGTGATGATAGTTGTGCATGATCGGGTAACGATGCAGTCTATTCAGTGTGATGAACCGCATCGTGAGCTTCTTTATTGTGGTACCCGCAGACCTGAAGTCTCACACGAAGTCTCTTTTGAGCTTCAAGATGCAGCAAAAGATTCCAAAATGGAACAAAAAGAGTCCCAAATGTGGACCAACACCAAACAAAAATTCCAAAATGGAATTCAGAAGATTCCCAAGGGGAACGATAGGAAAGAAAAAAAATTCCCAAAGATGGAATTAAAAAGAAGTCCCAAAGTGGACCAAATCCGAATAGAACCCAGATTCCACACTGTGTATGACTGTAAGTGACCAGGTTTTTGTACAATATGCATTCAGGTAGTGATTGATAAGGAAATATGTTGACATATGTATACATGTGGGTCACATGAGTCATTCTAATCGAACCTTAATTATCATCATCATACTGAAAAAGTAAGTGTGTCAACTCGAGCTAATTGGTATGTTTTCATATCATCACTCAATCAAACATAAGTCAAATGTCTATTCAAAACTTGCAAAACATGTTCAGATAATGTGTGGTATGATCTCACTGCGATATTATGATTCATTGCATTGCATATGTCTTTATTTTAATGTGTGTGCTTTGTGTGTGCAGGCATATGGAATCATTATTGACACATCGACATCCTTGTTAAACTTAAAAATTTCAAGAAATTTCAAGTTTAGGGGGAGAATAAAATTGAAGAAAAATATCTACAAAAATCCAAAAATATTCTGTTTTGAATAAGTGTGTTTTGAATGAACAAGATTATGTGGTATGAAAAGCAAAGGTATTGGAAGTGTTAAAAACAAACCCATGGTCTTGTAATATGTTTTTCAGAAATTGCTTCGGGATATAGAAAAATTGGTTGTGCAAAAACATTTTTGAAAAAGAAAAAGAAAAATGATTTTAATTGGAATTAATGATTATTGACTTGTTTTAATGTTGTTTGATAATTAATATGACAAACATTCTTTTTAAGGATATCTTGTCTAATTAATGTGTCGAAAATGTTTGCAAGTGCAATAAATGCCGTTGAAAAAGTCAACAGACGAGAAAAAGGGAAGAAATTGCTCAAAGTGCTATAGCCGGGCAAACAACTGTTCTGCCGGGTAATGAACATACTGTTCAGCCGGGTAATGTTGTGTGTTGATACAGCCGGGTGATTGAGAAAAGGTGAAGATATTATGACCACTGTACAGCCGGGCAAATATCATGTCAAATACAGCCGGGTGAAGGTCATAGATATCAAGCCGGGTGACAAGTGTTTACTATACAGCCGGGTAAAAGAGAAATCTTCTTGCCGTGTAAAGGTATGACACTGTGTTGCCGTGTAATGAAGAAGAATGCATGCCGTGTGAAGAAGAAAGCATGCCGGGTGATAATAAAAGCAACTGTGTTGCCGGGTGATGAAGAAAGATTGCCGGGTGATGTTGTGAAGCATACTATTCTGCCGGGTGATGTATAAAACCCATCAGGTGTAGTTGTTCCTTAACCCTTACCCGTCACTACAGTGACTTACCCGTCTCTACAGTGTTTGACCCGATAAGTGTTTTTCACATGTTTGCGACTTGTCTTATGTACTTGACCCGTCACTACAGTACATGACCCGTCACTACAGTACTTGACCCGTCAAAGCTTATTGGGCCTTTTATGTTTACCCGTCCCTTTTGTTGACCCGGCACCTTAAGTTTGACCTAAAATTTTTAACGATATAAATACCCGCCTCTTCACAAACACTTATCATTTCACACATTCACTTTCAAGCAAACACTCTGTACTAAATCGCCTGTTATCATATTCAATCGTTTTGCTCTATAACAAGATTGATCGATTGGATAAGGTAGTGATTAAGTGTTTTTGACCTAAATAGACCTGCAAATCAACCGTTAAAAAGAAAAACGATGATGAACAGTGTTTTGGACTTTGAATCGACACTTTGATTTTGTGTGTTAAAACTTAAATCAAATGTTGTTTTAAGGTTAAAATCTGTCGATCATCAACAATCAATCACTCATTTGCACCAAAACACCTTAAAATCAACCGAATCAGTTAAAATTGTGACAACTGTTAAAATCGCCATTGATGAACTTTGAAGCTCTTAAAAGTTAAACATCAAAATGATGAAATATCTGTTTAAAAGTGATTAATACTTGTTAAAACTGAACCAAAACATGATAAACAATTTCATCATCAAAATGTCAAAATTTCTGTCTTAAGTGATTAACTGTTAAAAATTGAAACATGAAGTATAATCTTTAAAATTCAAAGTTGTTTGATTAAAATGATGAAAATCAGGTTATTAGAACATTTAGAATTTAAAATGATTATGTGAATGTTTTACTTTCTAACTTTTATTCAAACACTTATGAAAATTTTGATATGTTTTAATGAAGAATCTAACACATTTGTTTTGTTTTGTGTTTGTTTGTGTTTTAACAGATGGAGAATCTAAAGTTTGAGCCTAAACACAATTTGGTGGCAGTTCTAGATGAATCTCTCCCTGAAACAGAAGGTTACAGAGATATGATCAAGTTTATCAAAAGGACCAAATATGTGTATGCTATGTGTGCCAAACCGGTCATATATGCAAGGCTGATTAAGAGTTTTTGGAGGACAGCAGAGGTTGTTAGAGATGAGAATGGTGTTACTGTTGTTCGAGGCAACATAACTAGAGATATGGTGTTGACTGTTTCTCAAGATGTTATTAGAAATGCCCTGAGGATTGATGAAGATGAAGTTGGTATGATTGATGAGTTGACCATGGATGAATGCAAATCGTGTTTTGTTAATATGGGTCATCCACCTATATTTCCAAAATCACAGTTTTATAGGGCAAAATTAGGAAATAAGTATAAGCTGTTATTTATGCTATGTGGTGCAACAGTGCATGTCCAGGCGGAGTGCAGGGTTTGATAATTTCCCATCAGATATTGCATCACCGATTGTTGCCATAGCAGAGAATAAGCCATTCAACATGTCGAGATGGATTATGAATGGTTTTGTATTTAACTTGGTGAAAGGCAAGAGGTTTAAGTTTCTTATGTATCCAAGATTCTTACAACTGATGATCAACATTGCTTATCCTATCATCAGATCTGAAGGTTATTCTGGAGGTATTTTATACACTGAGGACATGAACGATCTATCTTACAGAAAGATGAGTATCGGGAATGTGCCTAATGTGGAGTTGTTTGACTATATGAGAGATATAGCCAACAATGAAGAAGATGTTGAAGGAGTATATTATCACATTTCTCATGGTGAGATTGTTGATCCACAGGACCTAGTGGATGAGGTGCCTGATAATCTGCTAGATGATGACGAGTACTCTGCTCGTCATCCAGAAGATGAAGAAGAAGATGATAATGTTGATGGTGATAATGATGAAGACAGTGATAGTGATGAAGATGATGGTGGAAATGATGATGCTGAATCTGAATCCAATTCAGAGGAGGCAGAGATTGTTGAAATGGCCGAGCCAATGGAGTTGGATGTAGAAAATGTTAAAGTTAGTGAGCCTATTGTGATAGAAGAACCTGTTGAGGTTGCTTCTGGTATTGAAGAAGTTGTTGCTGAAATTTCAAAGGATGTTAGTATTCAGTATGTTAGAAGAAAGAGGTCGAAAATAGTAAAAGAGCCTGTGATTGTAGAGCCTGAAGAGATAGATGTACTTCAGATTGCTCAGGAGGCAATGGCCGAAGCTGAAACTATTGCACAGATAGTTGAAGAAGCTGATGCTGGCGTTGCTGATCCTACTACTGTTGATATTCCCACCACATCATCCCATATTGCTGAAAGGATTGAACAAGATTTGGAGTCTTCACCAAATTTTGTGTCAAATGTTGATGAGAATGAGAAAGAGAAAAGGATTGCTGAGTTGGAGGAGATGGTTGCAAAGTTGATGGAAGCGAATGATTTGTTGAAAGCTTCCAATGAAAGGAAAAAGAAAAGATTTGATGAGTACTGGGATATTCATAATCAGAATTTGAAAACCTTCAAAAAGTTGGATGAGGATCATGTCAAGCTTGTTGATGAACATGTGAAATTGAAGGACGATTATGAAAAACTGAAGGAGGAGCATGAGAATCTAAAATATGATTACAAGGAACTGAAAGCTGAATGCAATACGTTCGAGGCTGAGAAAGAAATGTTAGAGAAATGGCTGGAGGAAACTAAACCGAAGAAATCTGGTTCAACTTCGGATAAAGACTTTTCAGATGAAGTAGTCGAAGTGACTGAATCTCAAGTACAAAAAGTTTATTTGACTAGAGCACGAGGTACTACAAACGCTGGTATTATGGTGGAATCTCCAATCATCATTCCCGATGAAGCTGTTGCTGAAACTGTCATCTCTGATAAAGCTGAGGGAAAGAGGAAGCTAGATGCTGTTCCTGAAATATTGGGTGATGAAGAATGTTCAAAGAAGGCAAAAATTGTTGAAACAGTGCAGATTGAGCCGATTCAATCTGTAGCTGTAGTTGAAATGGCTAAGGAAGTTGATATGACTGAAGCTGAAATTGCTAAAACAGTTCAGGTTGAGCCGATTCAATCTGAATCTGTAGCTGAGACTGAAGTTTTTGAGGCCACAGATAGTGAGAAAGAAGTTGGTTCTGAAGAAACAGTTCAGGTTGAGCCGATTCAATCTGAAGCTGTTGATATGCCTGAAAATGTATCTGAAGTTGCTAGTCAGTTTGAGCCGGTTCAAACTGACGATGCACCTATGATTGAAGCGTTGGATGATTTGGATGACATAGACTTCACTGAATCTGAAGATGAAGCTGGGCCAGAAACCAATGTTGTTGAAGATATTCCGGATGATTTGGATCAAAGGTTTGCGTATCTTGAAAGGATGAAATACAATTCTGTATTTTTGAATGGGTTGACTGTGAGCCAGATTAATGAAGAATATGAAAAGTGCTTGATTGCCCAAGACAAAGCTGATGCTGATCAGAAAGAGTTTGTTATTGAGATGGGTGAATGGACTCCAATGCAAGAGAGTTTGAATATAGAAGATTTACCTCCGACTGAACTGTATCACCAAAATCCAGAAGAAATGACTGCTTCAGATATGCG
Source organism: Tagetes erecta (assembly GCA_030867185.1). Lineage (NCBI taxonomy): Eukaryota > Viridiplantae > Streptophyta > Magnoliopsida > Asterales > Asteraceae > Tagetes > Tagetes erecta. Next base: position 38,186,996 of record CM061487.1, on the reverse strand, counting down.
TAGTTGGTTAAGTTCAAGAAATTATCCATATAAGACTTTGAAGAGGTTGAAATCTGAATCTTTGAGGAAAATTGTTGTTAGTTTTATGAAGACTGAAAAAATGTACAATCGTATGTTTTACTTGGACTACAACAATCCTCAGTATTTCGAGCTGACAAAAAGATTCAAAGTTCTTGGACCGAAGGAGATTCCGGTGATGGCTTTACCTGAAAATGCTCATAAGAAAAGGCACGAGATGATTGATATGTTTCCCAGCGAAGTTAAATCATACAACATACCGATGGATGTTAGGGAATCATGGCATAAGTCAGCCACAGCAGGTGACGTGGTGAGGTCGCTGCTGAGTAAAGGTCAGTCCATTGCTGAGTTACTTGATTCTATGATTGTGCCAGAAAAGAATAAGAAAGTGAAAATCATAGCATGGAAATACGATGAAGTATTTGATGCGTTTATGATAAAGAGAGTAAATGGTTTATGTGACGTATATCATTACTACTCGAGCATTTTTAAGTTGGAAGTTCAGGACTTGAAAGAATTGCACAAACTGAGGTTGATAAATCACACGCATGCTGAGCGTGGTGATAAATGTGTTATGCTTCTTGATGCCGGGATTGCTAGACCACCAAAGTATCTTGATTTTAGAGGCCAACAGGAAGATACTGCGTATGTGCAAGCAAAGAAAGAAAGAAAGAAGAAGCGTTTGGTTGTAACTGAAGATATGTATTTGGAAGAGTTTTCGGATGAGTACTTTGACAAAGTGACAAATCCTGGATTGAAGGTGATAGATGGTTCACAAATGACAAAGCCTATACTCAGAGTGTTTTATAATCAAGAAACTTTTGAATTGAAGCTTGTTCGAAACTTGGAAGATTGGGACAAAGACATGATTACGCTTTTTAGTACATTTGAGTTGAAGCTGCTACATCCATCATATATCGATTTTTTGAGAAGCTACAGAATGGAGAAGTGTAAAGATAAACTTGCTGAAGCTGACAGAAAATTGTTCGTGGTGATGATAGAGGTGATTGCTGCTGCAACTGAAAAGATCCGAGTGAGAAAGGCACTGCTGAATTCTAATCTCGTGAGGGTTGACATACCAGAGATAGAATATATGAGGATCAGTAGGAAGGGTACTTTGGAAGTGAAAGTCAAAGGACAAGAAATGCCGTTTGAATTTTATGCTAATATTGACTTTGCAGGTTTAAATCTGGATTCACTTAGACGTATGAATGCCTGCCAAATTCTGACAAACGAGTCCAAACCTCGACAAGCCAAGATTGCCGAAAAGTTCAAATCATGTATTGAAGAAGCTTTGAAGGAACAAGAAGAGTATAAAGGAAAAGAGATGCTGAATGTCAAAGACGAACCAGAAGAATGGTAAAAGAGATTGATGCTGATCAAAGATGAAAAAGATAGAAGATTTTGCTGAAGATTCAAAGATAAATCTTAGGGGGAGTACTGTTAGGGTTATTTCCTAGTTAAGATTTACTTTGTATTTTGTTTATATGTTTGTAAATAGTTTAGGGTCTATTTTGTTATATTCCTTAAACTTGTAATTGTTGCTATAAGCATGTAGTGAGAGAGTGTTAGGAGGGAGGCTAGATCACTTTTACACGTTAGAGAGAGAATTAACTGTGTGTGATTTTGTTTCTCCTGCACTTGTACTACGAATTGCTTTGATCATCAATATACAAAGAGAATTATTAGTATGAATTGTGTTTGTGATTGAACTGTTTGTTTGTGCGCATTGTTCTGATCATTGTGAGTGATATTAACGATCCAATTGAACCTATCAGTTTCTTTGATTTTCAAGTTAATAATCATACATCTTTGAGTGGTCGGATGACGAACGTTCCATCCCTACCTTCTCATGTGAAGCAGGTTTCACATGACTCAAAGATGAATGTGACAAAAGAACCAAAACTAAAATCTTTTTCCTCGGGACTTCAACAGAAAATGATTTCCAAATTTAATTCTTTCAAATCGAAAACGTTTGAATCTAAACAAATTTGGCAAATTAAAAGAAAAGAGGAAATGAGAATAGATACAAGAACAAGTTGTGTGCATAGACAAGTGTCTTACATTGATGAAAATGGAACGCCCAGGACTACGATGGCCTGGGTTCCCCTTTCTAACTAATTTGTTAATGAGTGAGGGAAAATTTTAGGAGGACTGTTAATAATCCGGTTTACTGACAGAAAATGTTCCTTATTCAAATTTTGAGGCGGAACAAACAGGTCATGGTTTTGGTATCCTATCCACATTCTGGATCTTTCTTTGACTTTCACATATCTAATTTCACAACCACTGCATTTTTCTTAATAACTCATTTATAATCTTTTGATAGAGTAATATGGAACACGTTTCTTTGGTAATTTCTATTTTATATATTGTAGATAGTAAAAAAATATTAATTAAAAAAAAAGAAAAAGTGGGAGAGTCTAGCTTTTTTACTTGTATTTTTTATCAAGTTTTCACATCTCTTTCAGGTCGCTCTTGAGTCTTTTGAAAATTTTAATTTTGTGCTGAAATAGAAATTTTAGGAGAGTTGTATCTCAAATGAAAAAATACTGAATATCATGAGTGCAAAATTCTTTTTTGCATTTTGAAGGTTTCAAGTTTGTATGGAAAAGCATCTGAAGGAGGAACAAAGTGATAAGTTTTGACAAATATGGACTGAGAGTATTTGTTTCGTGTTTGATTTTTTCGTAAATAACCTTTAGCCGCAGCCCTGAATGACGCTTCTCGTTAGCTCTTCAGATGTTTTTGTTCTCGTGTTAATCTCCTCTGCTATGTGGAAGCATTGACCTGGAGTGATGATCTTCTCTGTTATATGTAAATATAGACCTGAAGCTCTCATCAGCACGTACAAATAATCATCTCCTCTGTTATACGTCAGTATAGACCTGGAGCGCTGATCATCTGTAAAACCCATATAAAGCAAAGCTCAAAATGTTTACACATCATGCTCATTGTTTGATGTGTCTTTTATTAAACCTAAACTCCACTTCACCCCCGAAATACAATCACCTTGATCACTTGATCTGGGTCTATGTCTCTTTAAAATTACAAAAATCTTGCCGAATCATCTAAACTCAATAAGTCATGAAGTCAAAACAAGTCACTTTGCTGAATGTCTGTGGAAACTGAGTTGCCAGAGTTTCTTCAAATCGAACAAAAAAAACATGATAAGATCGTCACAGGTTGTTTTGTTAAAAAGAACAAGGCAAGGGTTTAAATGGACAAACATATTGACAATCTAGCCAAGTCTTTGTTTCTCCGGATGGTCGCTCGAAACGCATTATCTGATATCCTTCATGAAAATTTGGTTTATTATCCTTATTTTATGTTTGGGTTCTTGAGTCTTGTTGGTCATGTGTACCTTATGGGATGTGTTCTCTTTGTCTAAAATATTTGTGATCTTGTCAGACTCGTCCTCTCATTTTCGAATTTTTAATTTAAAAAAAACAAAAAAAAATGTGTGTTCGTTAGATTTTACTTGTTTATAAAAAAAATCCAAAAATATTTCCATTTCAAATCTTCCATATTATGCTATTAAAATATTATCATTTTCACATGCATTTCACGGGAAATTGCACACACAAACGGACACGGATTCGCTTGTTTTCAAACACAAATAAACACGGGTTTATTTTGTTTAATGAAATGATCTAATGAGAAATCTCGAGATTTTGTTTGTGATTGTGTTATAGATATTTGCTGCAGGTGATGGTCGATCATCAGTTGAGCAAAGCACCTGACCAGAGAACCTGTTCCTCAAAGTTTGCGGAAGATACCGAGCTAGGAATCCTCCTCCTACATCTTCTGGAGCACTTAAGAAAAGATAGTTGGAAAGCCGTTTAAAATTTTACGAAAGGAGCACGCAAAATGGGGGAGCATACAATATAGCTTGTGAGATAAAGGATCTTCAGCAACATAATTTGGCAAGCATCAGTCTTGGGGGAGTTTTGTTGGATCTGAAAATTAAGACTGAAGCCTACCAAACTAATGATCCAACAATATTGACATATCGGTGCTGAACACGATGCAAGACGTTGATAATAATAGACTATGGGAGAGTAGTGTTGGACCTGAATTGTAGTCTAATATTATCAACACAGTCAAGGTCAACAAAAATCAACGCCGGGTCAAAGTCAATGTAAAAAGTCAAATGGCGCGTTAGAGACGAAGAACCGAGTCAAGACGTTGAAGTTGTTTTATGTCTAGGATCGTTAATGTAATAAATATATTTTGTGTCAACAAAATATATTTAATCTAGTTTTAGACATGTTTTAGCCTTTTATTTGTATTATTTCCATTTGTCATGTTTTAGTCTAAGTTTAGGGTCCTAATTGTCATTAGTCCAAAGTGTCATTAGGCTATAAATAGTAAATGGCAATTAGGGTTTCATCAAGCTTGCATGAGCTAGTGATTGAGGGGTTTCCATGTAAACATCTTATGCAATCCATTTTATAGATCAAATCTGTTTTTTATGAATGTTCTTCATTTGTTCATCGATCACACTTAATGAGATTCCATCAAAAAAGGGCCACATATTCCTGTCACAACTGTTGGTGAAGCAACTGTCAGAAACACAAACCCCGACACTTACAATGAAAGAGATAAGAAATTGATAGATCGGGACAACAAAGATTTTGGTGCTTTTATTCTATGTCTGAGTTCGGAGGTACACAATCGTTTTGGAGATCAGAAAAATGCCAAGGATCTGTACAATGCTCTATTTAAGTTTTTGATGGAAACGTTGATCTTCAGAAAGATAAGGGGGTTCAAGCGCAAAAAGAGTTCAACTCATTTAAGGGTCTTAGAAATGAGAAAATTTTAGATCTCACAAATCATTTCTTGACTGTCACTAGCAATTTAAAGAAGTATGAGCAGTTGACTACGGTCGAACAAGTGACAAACTGCTGGACTCACTCCCTCCTAAGTGGAGTTTGCAGGTTAGAATGCTGAAGCAGGAGAAGATGTTTACTGAATATAAGCTCATGGACGTAATCAACAAACTGAAATCGTTTGGGGTTGAAATCAAAAGGAGAGAGTATAATCAGGCCGTTTATCCTCAAATGCAAACCCAGAATGCTGCATTACTCTCATCCACATCTGAAACATCAACGAACAACTCTGGGTTTTCATATATCTCAGGAAATGTTCCATCTGAATGAAAGAATGTCAGAAAGGAACAATTTGCATTTCAAGTCCCTAATGACATGATGGCCTTGTTTGGAATGTTCGTAAACAACTATGAAGCCTTGATTGCCGAAGATGTCAAGGGAAAAGGTATCACAATGGAGAATATGTTGCAAGTTGACCCATGCGATCTTGAGGAAGCAGATATTCAATGGCAAATGGCAATGTTGACTGTTAGGGCCAGACGTTTTATGAAGAGAACTAGAAAAAGAAGCTTCGGAAATCAGAATGCAAAGGTTGGCTTCGACAAATCTAAACTCCGATGTTTCAACTGCAAACAACTCGGACATTTCAAGAGAGATTGCCCATCCCCAACCGTGTTTGAACCACCATCTCCCAACACAGGAAATGCTACTGTTATCGAGAGAGAGAACAATAGTAACACAAGAGAGACTACCTTGTTGACAAACTTTGACTGGAGTACTGAGATTGCAGAAGTTCAAGAAGAAATTAATAATGATCTTGTTGCTGAGACCATACTGAATGCTGGGAGCGAATCTGAGAAAACTATCCATAAGGCAACTGAAGAGATCAAAAGGGAAGAAACTGTGAAGATTGAGAAAGAGTGCACGATGGTTGAAGATGAGAAGGAGGAAGAAAGGAAGAGAAACACACCAGCATATAACTGTGAGAAGGCACTTGCAACCGAGAAGATTATCACGGGTCTTCCTTATGAGGTAATACAAGACATGTGTTCATTGGCTTGTCGGGTTCGACTCTTTGGTGTATATAAAGCTAATCGATTGTTATTAACAAATCAAGTTGAACTAGATACTATTAACTCGGATCTTAAAAAGAATGAAGTGAACTATTATGTGAAACTTCACGAAGCTTTACAAGAAATAGATCACCTAAATAGAAAACTTCTTGAAAAGAATGTTGAGGTTAACCTGCTTGATGAACGTGTTAAACTTGCTGAATTTGAAAGCAGTAAACTTCAAACTAAACTTGATAGATGGACCATTGCTGGAATGAAAAGAAAGGAATTAGACTGTAGGCAAAGAGGAGCTCGAATCAAATCGGGTTTAGGATATGATGAGATTCCTCATGTTTATCCTCCACCCAGTACCTATTGTTATTCTCCCATACCCAAACCTCATCCCACTAATGATTTAATTGCAGAACACACTAACAATTTATTTGCAGGTTTAGAAGGAGTTAATCATCAGGAGGTACGGGAGGATTACGAATATGGTGCCACGACTGGACTAGGATGCTCTGTTTCAAGTTATAGATTAAATTCAAAGAAGTCTACTTTAGACAGTAGTAGTAGTTCAGATGTTTTGTTAAATGATTCGAGTAGTTTAAACATTAAACCGTCTGTATTAAACAGTGACAATGATGTGTGTGTGTTGAATGATGTTTCTGATGATCATGTTTCTTTTATTGAATCGAATGATGTGTTGACACATAAGAACAGTTTTGAGAAGTTTGTCTCAACACCAATACCGACCTTTGTTCCAATTCGTATAACCAAACCCGTTGAGACAAACAACTCTAAGATAAACCATGTTAAAGACACAGGTTATGAAGCTAGCACATCAAAAGGTAAAACAAAAGAAATGTATGTTTCATTTAGTGATTCAAACACAACCATGTTTGAATGTGATGAAGAAATTGTGATTGGTTCGATTTCTACTGGTAATTCCGGAAAGAAATGTTTCAAGTCACATTGTTTCCGTTGCGGTAAGGACAATCATATCGTTAAAAATTGTCCGGAACTTGTTCGAAAAGGTTTAAATAATTCTAGTTTAACTAATAGATTCAATAGGTTTGTAAATAATCATTTTTAAGTTAATTTTTCATTGTTTAAACCCAAGTCTTCTAAGGCATGGGTTCCCGTTTCTAATTAATTTTTTTCTTTCTTTTGTTTTATGTCAGGAACGTCCAAGGAAGCCAAATAGTCTGTGGCATGTAGATAGTGGATGTTCACGACATATGACCGGGTTGAAAGATCTTCTTACAAATTTTCGTATAATAAATGGTGGGTATGTTGCTTTTGTTGGAGATAAGGAGGGAAAATGATCGGTCAAGGTGAGGTATCTAATGGATCGTTGACGTTGGAGAAAGTGAACTACGTTCCAGAGCTGCATTTCAATTTGCTGAGCGTATCTCAAATCTGTGATAAGAATATTCCGGTTCTCTACAAATCCGATGAATGCTTGTTTCTGAAGCCGGATTTTTCTCTTTCCGAAGATATGAACGTGATGCGCGCACCAAGGAAGAATGACACTTATTTGCATGACATGAATTCGAAGGAGTCAACTTCTACTGTCACATGCTTATTGTCAAAAGTATCCTCTTCAGAAGCATTTTTATGGCATAGGAAACTTGGTCATGTTAATTTTGATAATCTTAATAAACTTGTTAAACATAATATAGTTCGTGGTTTGCCTATAAAAGATTTTTCTGTGGTTGAGAAATGTATGACATGTGCTAAGGGAAAGAACATAAAAAATCTCACATATCTAAAATGATAAATTCTATTTCTTGTCCCCTTGAATTATTACATGCAGATTTGTTTGGACCAATCAGTGTCAAAAGCATAGCTAAGAAATCTTATTGTTTCGTTGTTACAGATGATTTTTCAAGATATTCGTGGGTAAGTTTTCTAGCTAACAAAGGGGAGACTACAGGAGCTTTCAAGAGTCTTATTCTGAAGATTGAAACCATTAGCGGTAAGAAGGTGAAAGCTATTCCGAGCGATAACAGGACTAAGTTCAGAAATCACATTTTTGACTCATTTTGTGAAGAAAAGGGGATATTGAGACAATACAGTGCAGCAAGGACACCTCATCAGAATGGAGTGGCAGAACGGAAAAAAGCGAACTCTAGTGGAAGTTGCAAGGACTATGTTAATTGAGTCAAAACATCCAATCATCTTCAAGGCCGAAGCTGTTAAATGTGCGTCTTACGTGCTTAATAGGGTGTTGATTGTGAAAACCAAAATGAAGACGTCTTATGAACTTTTTCACAAAAGAAAACCATTGATTGACTTCTTTCGACCTTTTGGTTGTTCATGTACTTTGTTGAATACTCAAGCTCAAACGTCAAAATTTAGAGCTGTTTCTGATGAATGTTTCTTTGTCGGTTATTCCTCTTCTCAGAAAGCTTATCGGGTTTACAATGACGTACCAAAATCGTTCAAGAATCGTTCTATGTTGATTGGCAGGAATCAAATGTGTGCGATACTGGATCTGATCCTTCCTGGTTCTATGATGCCACGACCGTGTTTAATTCTTTCAATCTACCCTTGTTTTTGGAAGAAGATGAAATTATTCCCGTGTATTCTGAAGCTCTACCTGATCCTGTTATTTTCTCACCTTCTTCGGAAATTCCACAACCGATGCCACCTACACCTGATATTGTTATTACCGCTGATCCTCCACCATCACCATCTCATCCTACATCACCTGTTAATTCTCCTCAAGATTCTACCGCCACAGAAATTCCTCTTGTTTCATCTACATTACCTACGTTCGATATCTCTACATCCAACTCTCTCTACAAGGAACTGAAAAATATTTCTGACGGTGTTCGTACACGTCATCAATCTGGACTCATCAATGTCTGTTTATTTTCTTGTTTTCTGTCACAGATCGTCCCAAAGAACATTAATATGGCATTACAAGATCCACGCTGGGTGGAATCAATGCAATTAGAACTTCAACAGTTCAGAAAGCTCAAGGTTTAGGAATTGGTCGATCTTCCACCAAACAAATACCCAATTGGAATGTAGTGGGTATACAAAAACAAACCTGATGATATAGGGGTCGTTGTTCGTAACAAAGCTCAGTTGGTCGTTCAAGGGTTCACACAAGAGGAAGGCATTGATTACACAAATGTTTTTGCTCCAGTTGCTAGAATTGAAGCCATCCGGATCTTTCTTGCCCATGCTGCACACAAAAACTTTAAAGTTTATCAAATGGATGTGAAGTGCGCATTCTTATATGGGGATATCGATGAAGAGATATATGTCTGTCAGCCACTAGGTTTTGAGGATCCGGATTTCCCAGATAAAGTCTACAAATTAGGCAAGTCACTCTATGGACTACATCAAGCTCCTCGAATTTGGTACGAAACGTTGACACAATATCTATTGAGCAAAGGTTTTACTAGAGCAACCATCGGCATGACTCTCTTCAAGAAAGTAATTAGTGACGATGTTTTACTGGTTCAAGTGTATGTAGATGACATCATCTTTGGCTCCACAAATGAAAGTTTGTGTAGTGAATTTGAGGAGGTGATGAAGGAGAGGTTCGAGATGAGTATGATGGGTGAGATGTGTTTCTTTCTCGGTTTCGATGGTATACTCATTCATCAGGAGAAATATATTCAGGAGATTTTGGTAAAATACAAGATGGACGACAGTTCTTCTGAATTATCTCCATTTACAGCACAGACATGTCTCACTCCTGATGAATATGGAAAGTATGTTGATGCTCACTGTTACAGATCGATGATCGGATAGTTAATGTACTTAACTGCAAGCCGTCCAGACATTGCTTTTGTTGTTGGTTATTGTTCAAGGTATCAATCAAATCCTAAGGAGTCACATGAAAAGCCGTGAAGCATATTTTTCGTTATCTATAGGGAACTCCGTGTCTCGGCTTGTGGTATCCAAAAGGAGGGAACTTTGACCTTCATGCATATTCTGACAATGACTATCGTTGTTGCAAACTTGATCGGAAATCGGTTTCTGGTGGATGTCAGTACCTGGGGGAGTGTTTAGTTTCGTGGCAGAGCAAGAAACAGACCACCGTCTCTTTATCTACTGGCGAAGCTGAATACACTGCTGCCTCCAGTTGCTGCTGTCAAGTACTATGGATTCAACATCAGATGATCGATTACGGAATCAATTTTCTTCACACTCCGATCTTCCGCGATAATGAGGCTGCCATTAGAATTACCAAGAATCCTGTTCACCACACTCTAACGAAGCACATTGAAACTCGAATTCATGCCATTCGGGATGCACAGGAAAAGGGTTTTATCAATATCATATCGATCGACACCAAAAATCAAAGAGCTGATTTGTTCACTAAAATGTTTGATAAACCGCGTTTTTATTAATTAATTAACATGCTTGGTTTGATTTCTTTTTAATCATTTTCCTATTATTTTTAAAAAAAGGGAGAAATGAGAATGGGAAATCTGTTTTTCTTACTTATATTTTCTAATAATGTTAGTCATCCTTTGCGTATGATCTTAATAGTTCTTAAATTTGTTTAAATTTTCAGTTTGAAAACTGAAAGTTTTAGGGCAGTAATACTATAAATTTCTTAATTGTGCTTCATCTCATGTAAATACTATTTGTTTTTTGCAGGATTCAGATATGGGTTGACAGCGTCTGAAGGAGGAAGGAGATTTGTATACTGATGTGTCAGTAGGCTCAGCTTGAATACTATTAGACAACAACTCTGTGATCAAACTAAATTCAAAAGAACTCGGTGATAAGGAGCATTTTCACAGACTTTCGGCTTGCATAGAGTGATAAGTTTTGACAAAATTGGGCTGAGAGTATTTGTTTCGTGCTTGATTTTTCCCAAATCCAAACCCATCAGCCGTAGCCCTGAATGACGCTTCTCGTTAGCTCTTCAGAATTTTATTTTCGTGCTTATCTCCTCTACTATACGGAAGTATTGACCTGGAGTGATGATCTTCTCTGTTATATGTAAATATAGACTTGAAGCTCTCATCAGCACACTCAGATGATCATCTCCTCTGTTATACGTCGGTATAGACCTGGAGCGCTCATCATCTGCAACCCACTTGTACAGCTAAGCTCACAATGTTTCTACATCAAGTTCATTGTCTAACGCTTCATACATAAGAATACACTCACATGTAACGCTAAGCTCACAATGTTTGTACATCTAGATCATTGTTTGACGCTTCACACATTTAAACCAACTCCAATTCACTCCCGAGAATATTCACCTTGATCATTTACTGATCTTTGTCTATGCCCAACCAAACTACAAAATCTTGCTGAAACATCTAAACTCAATAAGCCATGAGGTCAAAACAAGTTACTTCGCTATATGTCTGTGGAAACCTAGTTGCCAGAGTTTTTTCAAACCGAACCAAAACATGATAATATCGTCACAGGTAGTTTGTTGAAAGGAACAAGGCATGGGTTTAAATGGAGAAACATATTTACAATCTTTCCAAATCTCTGTCTCTCTGGATGATTGCCAGAAACTCATTTTCTGATCTCCTCGTGATTCATCCTATTTTTACTGTTTTGATTCCTTTGAAAGCTCGTAACACAAATGGGTCTTAATTTTTGGATCTATCTCAAATTGGTTTGGCTTGACATTATTTAAAATATTTGTAATTTAATTAGATTTGACTTTTATAATTTTTCAAAAAAAAATATTTTAAACTATGGCTGCTGTATGATTAACTGATGTGGGTCATTTGGGTCATAATCTCGTTTTCAAAATCACTTTCACATACCCGACACTAAACCCTAACACTCTTTAAACTTCATTCCTTGATCTTAGGGTGTTTTTTGCTTGATTCCAATCGGTAAGATTTGTGATTTAATATGTTTCGAACATCCGTCTTTAATGTATTTGAATTTGGTGTTGATCTGATATGGCTTTGAGTCTCATGACTGTTGGTTTTTCGCATTTTGCAACACTACCTGTTCGTCTTGCGACACTGAACGAAAGTTCAAATTATGTCTGCGACACTACCAATGTCATGCTGCCCATGCATAGTTGGTAGTGTCGGAGGTCTCAAGTGTTGCGACAGTGTAGTGTCGATGCACATGCGATGTTGTTGCGAAACAGCAGTGTCGATGAATATGTGACACTGCTGTGTCGCAAGTCTGCGACACTATGTTTTCAATTTTATTTTTTTTGTTTTACTTTACCTTTATTATTATTATTATTTTATTATTTTTTCTTTTCTTTTTCGTTTATTGTCCTTTTATCTTATTTTAATTTGATATATTTTTATATTTTTTTTTCTTTATTAACTAATCTACTTTCGGTTTATGTTTCAGGTTTAAAATATGGAACCGAAGCCTCCTCCTCCTATGAAGTTCGACAAGCGGTCGAACGTGGTCGCTTATCTCAATGATAAGGACCCGAAGTTGGTGGGCTTTAGAGACATGATTTCTTGGATGAAGGCCTCGCCTATCTTTTATGATATTACAAAGGATCCTATGATGGATCAACAGTATATCTGTGATTTCTGGGAATCCGCCACTTACAACCTGAATGCTGAGCCGGGGGAGATTAGGGCAACAGTTATGGGGGAGCAAATCGTCATCACTGCTAATTCGATAGCTCAGATCTTAAAGATGGAGCGCGACGTTGGATCACCTGTATTGCTAAGCCTGACCGATGTATATAAGGGTTTCTTAGAGATTGGCTACAAAGGAACCGATTTCTTGGAACGTCGGGAGATCAAGAAGACGTTCCTGTCGAAAGAGTGGAGGTTTATAGCCCATGTTATTATTGTATGCTTAGATCATCGAAAGAGTGGAACTGATGGTTTGAATTTTGAATGGGCTCGGGCTATGCTAAACCTGTGTAGAGGCGATAAGGAAAATATCCCTCAGATGATATTCGGTTACTTGATCGAGAATATTTCATCATCAAAGAAGGAAAAGTGGCTGCTTTATCCACGGGTTGTGCAGATATTCGTAGATCATCTGAAGCCGGATCTCCCAAAGCTTGGTGATGTATTGGTTTTTACACCAATGAATATCAGGATTTTTGCTGATTGTGCTGCTCCTTGGCATGATGTTTCTTGAAAGATCACCTATCTTTTCCGAAACATGTACACTGACGAAAGATGGGAATATATCGAGAAGCTGAAGGTGAGTGAGGAGGAACGGTTTGAGGAACTGAGGGAGAAAATAAAGGAGGATATCCGGAAGAGAAAGAAGTACGTGGGCCCGAAGCCGGTACCTTTCGAGGAGGAAATCGATGAGATCGAGGCTGAGATTTTCAAAACAAAGGGTAAAAAGAAACGGAAAGCAGCTGATCAATCCCAAACTGAGTCTGATGCTGATGTCCGGCGAAAGAAGACAAAGGGAAAGCAGCCAGCAGCCTCCGAAAATGTGCCCAAGACTTTCAAAAGGAAACCTGAAAAGAGGGGCTTAGCATGGTCAAGACTAAACTGATGAATGTTGAGGAGCGAGAAAGGCACAGAGAAACCGAAATGGAGTATTTGCGAAAGATTATGCTTGACCAGCGGTGCCTAATCAAGAAACTTTTGACTGAGCTGAATGATGTTAAGAAAGAAGTAAAGGTAGGACTGACTGAGACTGAAGCAGATATTAATGAGTTGGTGAGCGTAGCGAAGTATCCGAAGAGATTTCGGCGGTTTCAGTGTTGCTAGTGGGAGCGGAACTGCTGAAAAAGAGACAGAAGTTGCTGATGACTTCTGTCTCGACATTGATATGGATTTGGCTGGTGAAGAAGTGATGGCTGATTGAGAGAAGAGTGCTTAGATGAAGTTGGTGGATGAAGAGGTAGAGGAACAGTTAGTTGATTATGATTCAGAGCCGGAATTTTATGAAATGGAAGAAAAAGAGATGTTATATGTGGCTCAGAGGAGTGGAGTAGAGGGTGTCGTGTTCGAGCTCGATAATTCAGACTGGCTCAGGAAAGTTGAAGAACCAGAGCATGTCACGCCTTTAATTCAGAACATTGATGCCGCAACCACTAAAGACACTGATAACAAGATTTTCAGCAGAAAGTTCAGCCTGGAGTTAAAGAAGTTCATGATTAAAAGGCGAGGAGGCGGAATTAACTATATCGGCAACCGTAAACACTTCAAGACATTCCCAAAGTGGGACTTGAGGCGTTGGCCGTTCTCCCACTGATTAACACAGATCAGAGCGATCGTACGAAATTATTAGAGGAAGAAATTCATGCTGGATTGAAGGATAATTTTTGAGAGTTTTTGGTACAACAAGCTGGAGAGGAAAAGGTCGAAGAAGGATTTGGATTAGGTTACAGGTAAAGGGAAGATTGTGCTGAAGCTTTAACCAATAAAGACTGTTCTGAGAGTGAGGGTTCCGGATCCTAGCTCGTCAAGATTACATGAATTTCACAAATGGTTTTACGATAACTAGACGTGGGAGGCGGTCGTGCGTGTTAAAGATGGAACTGAATGGAGGCTATTTGATCCAATGGAAGTATTCGGTTTCTCTGACGATGACTTAAAGATCCTTTGTGAGAACCCAATTAGATGTGGAGCCGGAGATGAGACGAAAATGGAAGCTGCTTTGTTTGAGAGTAGCTAACATGGCTCGGGGTATAAGTCGGAGGTGAAGCAGCTCGCAGAGAGCGTGCAAAAGCAGGTTGATCTGATAGAGGACGTACGCAAAATGATAGATTTATTGGAAGGAACGAAGGCCGGAGCTGAACCAGAAGATCCAACAGGTGAAGTACCTCCCTAGGGGAAGTATTGTTGACCACATGTAGGGTGGTACTTCACCTCGTCGTTATTTGTATTTTGTTTTCTTTGTAATAGATTAGTCGTATTTGATTGCGTTGTAATAGTTAGATTAGTGTTAGGGTTTGATTATGTTCTGTGCTAGTTTATACTACACTGCATGCGATACTATAGTCTCGCATGCAGCTTGTCTATGTCTAGCGAGCAGGCAGTGTTGCGGTTGCGACACTGCCTGTGACACTAGCTACTGTATAAATAGATGTTTAGGGCTATTTTGTACACAACTCTTTGGAACTTATTGAATACAATTACACCTTTGATCTAGAGTACAAATCTGATTGTTTATTGCAAGGAATTGACTGGATTATATCATTGTTGCTTCAATCTTATTCTACTTCATCTAAATACCTTCTTAATTAATCAATTGTTATTGGGTTATTATGGTTTATTTGAGTTTTGGTCATTAATCACAATCAATTGTTGCTAGATCAAGTGGTATCAAATGATTGTGATCTGATCTATATCATAGATAGAACGGATTATCGATTTCAAGGACCAACAATAATGAATCTCAAAATATACATTAATATATATATATATTGTCACACCCTCAATTTTTCCACAAACGGGGTATCCGTTAGGCGTGTGACATACCAGGATCTCAAGCCATTAGTTACAGCAAACACTGACTCAACGTTTTAAACAAAAGTCCTTATTAAAGTATTAAACCAAAACCCATGGTTTAAAATGAAAAGTTTCAAATTTTAGCGGAAGCATTTGTAAAACATCCTCGTACTAAAAATCCAAGTACGTAACAATAAAGGTTAAACCAACCAAAGATATGAAAACCCATGAATAAAGTTAGCACGACCCAAACAACCGTTTCAAAAACCAATAACAGTATAAATAACAAAACGTATTAGTTTTAAGACCAATGCATGCAAGTGTCCTACTCGTGCGCCTTCCTAGTTCCCTGAGAAAAACATACTAAAACGAGTCAACAAATAATGTTGGTGAGTTCAATGAGTTTATTTAAATCACATAAACAAAAAGTAAGTTTCCTTGATAAATCAATATATATTGCTGATTTGCAAGACCACCTTGCTTACTACACGAGCACGTCGAGATTAAACTGAACGCTACTAGATATGCCTTGTCGCCATCACTACGGATGACCAAATGTTTAAAGGACAATTTGCACTAACTAGCTCCCAGCTAGTGGTGGGTCTGCCGAACCCGTAGTACTATTCAAATTTCCCCGTTATGCCGAAATTGGCATATAAATAATCTCGACTAAAGAAAAGGACTTTATAAGTATGTTAATGCTCGGTAAAATAAGCCCTTAACAATAAATATTATTTATCCAAAAGATTGCCCAAGTTGGCAATGTAAAGTTTTCCCGAAGGCCCCACCCGAAGGTGTAAAACGTAGCCTTAGTTGGCCCCGCCCGAAGGCATAAAGTTGCAGTCCGCCCGAATGCGCTGTAAAATAGTTGCCCGAAGCCGTTGTAAAAACATTTGTATGTTTTCTCCCCGAAAAAGCATTTAAAAGCGGGCAAGGAACTCACCTTTGAAGCGCATAGCAATATAGTCAGCAAAAATGCAACAAAAGATCTAAACCGCTCTACGACATGCTTAATAATTAATTATTAATTATTAGCTAAGAACTTACATATATATATATATATATATATATATATATATATATATATATATATTACCTATAATATCATCACATAATTACTTAACCATACATATATCACGTACATAAATACTACTACTACGACTTCATGTTTTATTACATGCAATCATATATACATACTTTGTAGTTTCAATTATATCATTCATACATACCCCCTAACATGCTTCACTTAACAATTTACATATGCATACTAATCAAATATAATTACTCGACATATAACTTACAAAACATACATATAAAAGCACATGTACATATACACCAACACATATACCTATATGCATCTCATGTCATTGTTAATTTTGCTGCACACATACACTACATATACTAGAATATACCTACAATTACACAAGCACAACACACTCATGTACATACATATACCTCAACAATCTTTACATGCTGCTGATTCATATACATACCACACATTCATACACAGAATGCATACATTCTGCTTATTTACATACATATATCGACACTCACATAACACATATAATACATATATACATACATACATACTGTTACATACTTGCCCACAACACATACATACACATACATAATAATATACAAACAAACACATACATATACAGTTGGCATACGGTATTCACACATGTCTATACAGTTACGCATACAACCATATAGCCTACTTCAGTACACATGCTATACATACATACACTCAGAAGTATATACCTTTGCTATTTCTAAACCCACATACGTATATGAGCGACAATACAAACACACAAGCATGCTGCCAAAACTTCCGATCTATATATGTGACACCCCGCCCGGCGGCGGAAACACCGGGCTGTCATTGGAATGGATATCATTAGTAACCAAAGCTCAAGGCATCATTTTATTAATGACTAATAATTGTACTTATAAGTTTGGAACATAATTCATAAATAGCAAAACGACAAAAGTCATAAACGAAATAGTAATGGCAATGAAGTCATTTTTAATAACTAAGTCCAATGCACCCTATGTCTTGGCAAAAATAAAATCTCATAATCACACACCACCTGAAATATGTGAAAAAGACACAATTAGCTACACAAGCTACTGAGTAAAATTACTCGACCATGACCCCTAGAATAGTCATTTCGTAAAATACTCGACCATGACACCTAGAAGAATAGAACACAACCACATAGAATCCACACTTCTTGATTTTGCCATTTTGTCATGAGGAACCAACTCATGTATTTGATTTACTGATAACTTTTTACCAACCGTCAATTATCCGTCTCGTTTATAAGTTATCAGTAATCAATTAGCAACTTAGGGACATGGCATAGCAACTAGCATCATAGTATAGCAACAACCGTCATAGCATAGCAACCATAGTAAACATAGAACATAATGGCCGAGTTAAATCACCTATCGATGTTGTCCGGCAGGTGGCTTTGTCAAACCATTAGCGCTAACATTGTACCGGTGGGATTACAAAGCAATAAACTACTTTAAACTACCACATAAGATTGCATCAAGCCGCGAACTAGATTAACATATTTGTATGATCTCTTTTTAGAAAAATAGTAAATAGTAAACATAGCACATATTTCAGCCCCAAGACATAAAAGTAAAAAGGGAAGTGAGTTTACTCACCTCAAATACGAGTCTGAAATAATATAGCAAACACTTAGATAGAACCGAGGACTTCCCAAATACTAGATTTACCTAAGTAATGAGAATCTTAACTTAGCAAACAAATAGTATAGAAAACCGGAATGGAAATCATAGACAAACATTAGATAATTTGGGTTCTAGGTTTCGGTTTGGGATTTGGGGGTTTTTCGGTAAATGATTAAAATATATATATAAAACTATTTAATCGTAACGTCGTGACATATAATCGTAATTCAAAATATATATATATATATATTCTATCAATAGATACTTGATGTCAAGGAAATATATAAATTACCTAAAAATACTTTAAAACATTTATCACAAATTTTAAAGAATAAAAAGTCCGTATTATTTATAAACTACTACTTATAAGTCTTTGTTTATATATTTTTAAAAGTATTTAAGAGATATTTGTAATAGTTAAATTTCATAAAACTAAACCCATATAAAATCATGTTTTTATTATATTTATAAGATTTAAACATTTATAGAATATATATAGTGTAGTATTAGTTTTAGGTTAGTAATTTGGTTAAAAGGGGTTAATAGAAAAAAAAGATTATACACGTGAAAAGGCCCTGTTTCGAACCCAGGACCTGTTGGAATCAACCAACATAGAAAACCAGCCGCGCAACATTGTTTTGTTGTTGAGTATTAGAAATTAAATTGTTTTAATATGTTCAAATCAAAACCCCAATTCCTTTTTAAAACCATAGAAAACAAATCACTACAATTCGTGAGATTGAAACACTAAATTCAGAAATTGATCGAGGATTATCAATCCACGCATGAAGAGGATCATTTCAACATAAAATACTTACTAGAATTTGGTCGAATTGAATCGGGAATGTTGATGAACAAAGACTTGGCTGTGGTGATTTCAAACAAGGACTTAGAGCGTGTTATACTTCGATTCCACTTGCAGATTCTGCCCTTAAGATGCAACAAATGAAAGCCATAAGATTATAGCAGATAAAGACAACGTTTTAGTGGCCAATTGATGATGAACAGAATCGATCAAACCTTGAATCACTTACCGACTTCTGATGAATTTCTTTTGAAATTGATATGACAAGAAGCTAGGACGTTCGAAGAGGATTGATTTTGTTAAATTAATTGAGTTTTGGTGAACTGGAAAGGGTCGAACTGGTTTTGAGTTTGTTGTTTATTAGAGGTGATTAATTTTGTGTTAATGTGATGATTAAAGTCCAATTCAATGTCGTCATCGGTTTCTAATCATCTAGAGGATGCTTTTAGTTAATCCAACTTATTGTTTTCAAGCGTTTTGGGTTGATTGGGTTATGTGGGTTTAATGTTACGATTTTAAATCATGAAATTACACCCCGAATTCGTTGCAATTTGGTTAATTGGATGATGGTAGGGGGTTCGAAACTTACATAGAATCGTTTTAGTGTATTTTAATTGGGTTAAAATGGTTTAAAACTCACAAAACCATCTCGCCGGAAAACGGCGCCGGTGGCCGAAGTTGGTCACCGGAATCACGGGCTGTAACGAGGGGGGTGGTTTGGGTAATTTTAATATTTACACTATTAACCCCTGTTGTTTGATTTGTTTTCTGTTTTTAACTTTATTTAAGTTTCAGAATTTACATAAACGGCTCAAAGTTAATTTACAAACTATATTAACTAACTATCTTAACCGAATAACTTTGTAATGTTTATAGGAATGACGTTTTCGTATCTTTAGTTCGTTTTTGACGTTGTAAGGTTATATTTAGCCTTAGAAGCAATTACCTTTAATAATTTTTTTAAAAATATCGTTTATAAAATACAATCTATACATTTTTGAGATTTATGTATTTATTTATTATACTTAGACGTTTCATGACGTAATTCAATCGATTAAAGACGGGAAATAACATGGAATTCATTTCATTAATGATGCAATGTTACATTTCAGAAGTTAAATACAAGAGATATAAAAGATAGGTAAATCTCGGGTTTGAGTCGGGTGTTCGGATTCGGGTTTGGGGCAGATGTCATTATAATTACCAACCCCCCCTGCGCCTCCCCCCCCCACACGCGTTTTCGGCGTCTTTTTCCGGCCACCTGCGTTTTCCGGCGAGCCACAATACACGCGTTTAACCATTCTAAAATAACCGCAAAACAATTCTAAAACATCCTTAGCAAGTTTCGAACATCCCTTATTTAACAATAGCGCGTATTAAATCTATTTTGGTCGATTGATTTTGAGATTTAAAAATAAAAAATCTCCATTTCCTTAATTGAACCTGTAATCGACGAAATTATATCCCATTATAGTCTATACCGCTCAACAAACATAAATCATTCACTAAAAACGTTCATTTCCCTCTACTATTATCCAAATCCGGCGAGCAAATCCCTTTTTCCGGCGACTCAGTCGTTTACCATATTCCGAGCATCTAACCTAGCAATTAATATATTCTTTTTGATCCTATCGATCACCTATATCTTTTTAAATCATCTATTTCATCTCTTCTTTTCCAGTTTTCGTATAATTTCTTCAAGATTAGTCTGATTGTTCATCGCATTCAAACCCGTATCAAACATTCACCATCAAGTAAGTTTAATATATCAAAATGTTCGTGAATCTGTGTAGATCAAAAACCCTAACACGATTTGGGATTTGATTATCATCTTCAAATCCAATTTAATGGTTTATGGATTATAGGGTTTGTATCTTGAATATGGGTGTTACTGATTAATAAGCATAACATAATTTGAAAACGAGTTAATAACAAAAAAAAGGTTTCTAGTTGAGTGGTTAGTTCGTTGTTATGTGGGCGAGTTGCCTCGGGTTCGAACCCCACTACAACCATTTCCTTTTTATTTTTATTTTTGAGTCCTTTTTACATATTCGTTTACAATAAATTGTAATTACAAATAAACAAATAAATAATATTAATTATATTAAATACATTCTAAGGTTACGAAACTTATATAACAATGTTACACATTTATAAGTAACTAGGTTAACACCCGTGTGTTCACACGGGATTCAACATTAAAGAAAATGTATATACTAAAAGAATAACAAACGTATCATAAACGCGTAAAGAAATGCAAATTAAAACATGAAAATTGAATTTATTTATTAAAAAGAAAAAAAAGAATTTTAGTTATTTATTATTACAATAATTGTTTTTGGTAAAGATGAATTCCGAATGTTTTGTAATCAAGGAGTAAGAACATCTAAACTAACAGACTTATTTTTTAGAAAAAAAAACATGTGCTTTTTTTATAAACATGTGGTTACGATTGATCTTGAGTAAAGATTCTAACATAACTAATACAAATGTTGCAACTTCCAATGTGATGTAGTGGTAAGAGACTTGTATTCTCCAAAAGAGACTCAAGTTCTAGTCCCACTACCACCACTTTGGAAGGGGCAAATGGGGCAATGAAGGGAGACTTGTGGCAACACAAGTTCGATCTCTGAGCCAAACGGGTTTTACCACTAGCTTGTCATCGTGCCTACGGGCGGACGGGTTAGTGGGTTTCCCCCGAATTGGAGTCGGGTTAATAGGTGGGTTTCGGCTACCCAGTGTTGTCTGTGTTCGCAGAAAGTTTGGGGTTACCTTTCGCCATTGGGTTACTCCGGGTAGCCGAGTTTTATTCGTTTCGCTGTTAGAAAAAAACTAATACAAATGTTAAATGAAATTTTTAATAAGTATGAATCTATGATCATATATATACTTTATTATATTGTTAAAAATAAGAAAGTATTAAAATGAATGTTAATTTGTTTAAAGAAATAATACCGTATTTTTAGAAAGTTTATGAAATAATTAATGAGGAGGCATCAAGTGATGACAAGTGGCGCAATGTGAGCATATTGTTTAGCAATTTATTATAAGAGGAGATTATTACAAATATTATATCAAGAAAACTAAAATAGATTCGTTTAAAATATATATATACAAAAATACTATTATAGTTCGTACAAAAATCCCAAACTGTTAATTTAAAACCCTAATTTTCGATTTATAATCCAAAACCCTAAATCCCAAATCCGAAACCCTAGATCTCGGATTTGTAATTTTTGTTTCTATTGTTCCGTTTCTAAGTTAGGGTTTTTCCCAATTAATTAGGTGGTACCAATATTTGGGAAACTCTCGGTTCGTTATAGCAGCGTTTCTTTTTCTATTATCTTTGCACTATGAGGTGAGTAAACTCACTACCCTTTTACTGTTTTACTTTTTGGGGCTGAAACATGTGTTCCTATATGATGCTACGTTTTTTTTGTTTCTTGTTTCTTTTTCAAAATGCATGAGATCATTTGATGTGTTAATCTTGTTTGGCCGCTTGATGCAAAATTATGTGTTAGTAAATAGTAATTGTATTATTTTGTAATTTCCACCGGTACGATGTTAGCGCTAATGGCTTGACAAGCCCACCAACACTTTTTGGCACGATAGGTGATTTTAACCCGGCGATTCTTTTGTTGATTCTATATGTTGGATTCTAGTTGCTAAATGAGATGCTTGTCCATAGGTTGCTATGTCCCTTATGATGCTAAGAATATTTATTGATACTTATACAACGAGATGGTTCAATGATGGTTAAATGACTATTACATGTCGGTTCAATAAATGCTATCAATAATTGTAACACGGTTGATTCTATGTTGTTTCTATGGTCATGGTTGAATGATATAATGAAATTGCTATACACATAAACTTGCGTGACATGTTCATATTGATCTCGGATTTCATATTACGTATTATCAATTGTGTTTTTACTCACTAGCTAATTCTTTAGCTAACTTATTTACACATGTTTCAAGTGGCGTTTGAATCGTTTATGCTTTACAAGACACGTAGGACTGTTTTTGGACCTAGAATAAAAGTTAATTAAATGACTTTGATCATTGGCTTTTACTCTCGTATTTAAGACTATTTACTTTTTCCTTGTTATGACATTTATGCTTAATTAAATATTAAAATATGTTTTAATGTGTGTCATGTGCTTTGTACTATTGATATCCAATTCACTCGACAACCCGATGTTTTTCGCCACCGGACGGGGGGTGTCACAAAGTAGATTACGTTCTCAGAATTAGACACTAAATTCTTAACCATGCCCTGCATACCTTCACTCTTTAAATTTTTCTCCTTCAGAGCTTCACTTTGAGCGTCGCATACTCGAGAGGTGAGATTCGATTGGACAGTCATTTCTAGCGCTCGCACTCGCAAAGGTTTCTCTCTTTCCTTTATACTGAGTGCATCAGCAACAACGTTGGCTTTTCCCGGGTGATAACGGATATCACAGTCGTAGTCATTTAATAACTCGACCCAACGTCGTTGTCTCATGTTGAGCTCCTTCTGCTCAAAGATATGTTGAAGACTCTTATGGTCAGTGTACACGACACACTTGTAACATTTGCCCCGATCTATACTCGATCCAAATTCAAACCCGAACCCAATCGGATATCAATGAAATTTTTTCTGTCATATCATAAAATTAAAGTAATTATATCATATTGATTTGTTTAAGTTTGTAAATTAAATTATATAATTAAATCACTAATTAAGTTGATCAAACAGTTTGGAGGCTTCGTGAACACACTTAACACTCTTATCCCGACCTCCTTATCATCCAAGCTTCATTATATAAATCTTAGAACATTGTGTTTTGGAAAGCTTAGATGTAAATGATAGCAAGTAAGAAGCTCTACATGTTGGATTCTTTGTTTTAGCATAAGGTAACTTTCGGGTATTTTTTTTGCCAACCTTTCTCCATTATTGGGCTATCACTTTGGATCATTCAAAGCTCTTAGACATACTTAGTATACTAGGGTTTAACTAGGTTTAGTCAATGAATCAAACTGAGCCCAAACAAAGCAGGAATGACAAATAAATGTTTGAGATCGTAACCATTAACCCACACCTAGACCCAAGGTTTAAACTCAATTTTCGACACCATGAATACTGTATTACTCTCTTCCATATGGTAGTACTCTAAAAATTATGACCATAGGCGAAAACCGCATGGAAAACGAAGTTATAACGAAGCGGGAATCACGAAAACAATTTTAGTGTGTGTAGCTGATTTGCAACACACGATTTTACATTGAAATCGTCCCACATCGCCCCAAAGCCATTATTTTCCTCTATTTCACACCTATAAATACGCTTGCTTGGTTCGTTATAGCTTGCAACTCCTGGTTTGAGTCTAATCAAGTAGAATAGCCAAATTTTGGTGGTTCTGCAAATGCAATACCTTTTTAGGCGTTGTGCGTGGTTTTTTTCTTATTCTTTCGACGAGGAAGTGTCGCCCTACGAAATCGTTTCGTTTGTAAAGCTTCTTTGAGGTAATCTTCATCTTTTAATTTTCTTTAATCATTCAGTTATCTTTTTCTTAGATTTATTAGCTTAATTTAGGTTTGTTAGTTACGGATAATTTCCTTTAGGCTTGATGTAGTCTTGTAGAGGTTCAACGAGCACAACCTATCATGTCCATTTATTTAGCTATTCCTTAAAACATTTACCTATCCTTGTTGTCTTCGTTTGACTAGGTTGAGTCACGCTTGTATTCGGATCATATACATATTCATTTGAGTAACTGTCTGATCACATACGTTCGAATCCCAAAACATCCAGCGTGATACGACTGTTCATCTTGATAATTTTTCATAATACACTAGTTTGTTTGAGCACCATTCAGGTGAGTAAATTCACTCCCCTTTTTACTTTTACATTTTAGGGCTGAAATATGTTCAATTACTATACAATTTTTCAGTTTTCTATTTGTTTTCCAAAAGAGATCATAAAATGTGTAAGTCTTGACTCACGACAAGATGCAATCCTTATGTGGTAGTTTAAGTAGTATTGTTACTTAGTAATCCCACTGGTACAATGTTAGCGCTAATGGTTTGACAAACTCACCTACATGTATTTAAAAACTGGTGATTTAAACCCGGCCATTCAATGTTTACAAAAAACGAGGGCATTTGAGACTAAAAAATGAGTCTCGAATACTCCTAAATCAGTCTATAATGGTTATCTGGGAGTGATTTTGATAGTCTTAATTGACTAGTCCTAGATACTCGCATCAGTAACTAAAGTTCAGTCTCATATGTATGACATCAACAGGGACTAACATTTAGTCTCCCATACACATATATTCAGTCCTTAAACTACCCTCCAACATCACATTATTTCAGTCTCAAATTCATTTCGTGTGCGACTGAAAATATTAGTCTTCGATACCAACTATCTAGAGACTAAAAATCATTACTTAAACCATGCGTGTTTAGTCCCAGATACATTTACTTTGATTTAGATTCCATGACAATTTTGTCCTTAATACGAAGCTGTATAGCATGATAGTAAGACCTAATAACATATCATTCAGTCTTCAATATTATTTTTCAAGACTGAAAAATACTCTTGTATGTTCAATTTTTATTCTCGAATATATATTTTAGAGAGTAAAAATCTGTAATCTTTAACAATTTTTCAGTCTCGAATATGTTTATATAGAGACTGAGATTTAGTCCCTAATAAAAAATTATTAAGTTTTTAATATATTTTTTAGGGACTGTAAAACAATCTTAGATGTCAAGTTATTTAACCTCAAACATGTTTTTCAAAAACTAATAATTAGTACCTATAAGGAGCATTTTCAGTCCCGAAATATGCATTTTTACAGACTCATAATCACTACCTTATAACTTCAGTCCCACTATATTTATTTAGAGTCTACAAATCAATACCCATACATTAAGGACTAAAAAGTAGTCTTTAATACTATAACATATTTAAAGTGTTCCTGGAGACCAAAAAATAGTCTTTGATACTTTATTTATTAGTGTAAAATATGATTTTTTAATTAGTTTTAGAGACTAACGGTCTCCAATACATTAATTCATTTTCAATTAATCAATAATCTCACACCATGCTAATATTAAACCTCAAAACATTGATAATCCACCATAGAAATAAATAGTTTGAACCAACCATAGAAATAAATAGTGCATGTTAATTAATTTTGAACTTTAAAACACTAAACAACCAAACACTAAAAATAAAGTCTTAAATAACCTCCTAGAAAAACTTGTGACCGTCATTTAGTTGCTACTCCGAATCATTTGCTTCACTTCTCATAGGTGAGTATATTACACTCTCAAATTCTGGAAACTTCAAGCTAATAAACATTGACATTTTTTCATACTTGTCTTTGTTTTGTTTCAATTCCTTTACCTCCTCTTTGGGTGAGGTAACTTGATTTCGAAGAGTTTCGGTCTCACTAGAAGGTGGTTGAGACGATTCAACTTCTGATGTCATCCATAAATCTTTTTTTCTTAAAACTGGCCCGACACCTACCTTCTATCCGGATTTGATTGTTTTCTCTCTTGCACACACACTTTCAATTGCCTCTTCTTCTAGCTTGCAATGCATGGTAGACGTTATAGTAGTACCTTCTGAAATTAACTTAGCTATCGCCTCGTCTTTATGGCGAATAATATTCTCCTAACAAAGGAAAATTTATTAGATTTAAAAAACTACCATAATGAAGCACTTAAAGTTATCAAAACACAACTAAGAACTAAAAACATGTTTAAAACCTACATATATGTAGCCTAAAACCCATCCCCACACCCAAAAAAACATGTATAAAACCTACCAAAAAACATGTACAAAACCTGCCCTAAAACAAACCAAAAAAATATGTTTAAAACCTACATAAATATAGCCTATAACTCATCCCCACACCTGCCAAAAAAACATGTAACCTACCAAAAAACATGTACAAAACCTGCCCTAAAACAAACGAAAAACATGTTTAAAACCTACATAAATATCGCCTAAAACCCATCCCCACACCTGCCAAAAAAACATGTATAAAACCTACCAAAAAAATATGTACAAAACCTGCCCTAAAACAAAAACCAAAAACATGTTTAAAACCTACATAAATATAGCCTAATACCCATCCCCACACCTGCCATAAAACATGTATAAAACCTACCAAAAAACATGTACAAAACCTGCCCTAAAACAAAACCAAAAACATGTTTAAAACCTACATAATATAGCCTAAAACCCATCCCCACACCTGCCAAAAAACATGTATAAAACCTACCAAAAAACATGTATAAAATCTGCCCAAACTTGCAAAAAACACAGCCCAAAAACCTTCCCCAAAGCTATCAAAAACCTACCCACAATATGTATAAAACCTACCCACTTCTAGACAGCCTAAGGTTATACATAATAGGAAGAGCATGAGCTTTTAATAAAAAGACTAATAAAGATTAGGATGTATCAAATTTGGTATCGGTCAAAAAAGACCATATCTAGTTAGATTGAGCTACAATCATTCTTTTATCCATCTAACAATTATTTTTAGATTCATCCCTAATAGAACAAGTGTTGAGCAACAAAAAAACCATGTTTTCAGGAATATACCGCTAATGTAATTTTGTGAGTGAAACTTAATGTACAACGAGAAACTTAATAATAGCTTACGTATTGAATGCGTTCGTCCTCGTTCTCCCATGCTTGTTTTTTAGCATTAAAATGCAACTTGTAATACACTTCTAAGGGGGTAGGCTGCATTTGAGTCTCATGATTTGTCTGTGATAACAAAAAGTAAAAATATTAAATATTGATAAATCATTTCAGGTTTGCATATATTAATGTAGAAGGAGATTTTGTCCACACCAATACTCTTGTTAATTTCCATACTTGAGTATTAACAAACTATTTAACATTATAAAGGTCTAACATTTAACATAGAGTAGTAACAAGCTAGTGTCTTCCATCATTAAGCAATGTCCCATTTTTTATTTTATCAAGGTTATCAAACAATAAGATAACTACACCAATTAAATGGAAACAATAGTGATCATCACATATTATAATTTCACATATATATGACAATTTCACATATGACAATTTATGCAGTACGCTAATTCATTTGTTCCAAGTTGAAATAAAACTCTTTAAAACTATAAACCTTCAAAACTTACCATGTGGAATACATGATTGGCAATTGATCATGAGCCTCCTCTAGTTGCAATAACTTGTTTTCCACGATTGACTTTCATCTTATCGCTATATGTCTATAAAACCACCAAACATGTTAGATCCCAATGAAAGAAAAAAAATATTAAAGACATGTCTTGTTAATCAAGAAAATACATCATAGTTAGTGATGCAGTAAGAACATATAAAACTTCTTTAGTTTAATCATCTAAACTACAATAATCCCTCAAATAAAAAAAGAGACCATATCACCTTCAAAACACTATCATACAAAAATACACATCACCTTAAAAAATAAAAACAAAGCATCAAGAAATCAAGCCAATAAAAAGATGCCACAAAAAAATAAACTAGTAAAAACTTGACACCTAAGCTTTTTACTATTCGTAAAGTTTATGTATTCATATGTGATAAATTTCTATGCCAGTTAAGCATATTTAGTTTTTTTGTTTTTGTATTTGGTAACAATATAACAATAACATCTTCATGTACAAAGATTAGGAGATTTGATTTCTGTCTTTTTTTTTTCTTTTCAAAGGTATAAAAAGGTTAACATATTTTTATTGGAATACTTTCATTGTCATTAGACTACTCCAGCAGTTCATATATGCTTGAAGAGAAGTTTACGTCCAACCGGCTTTGAAAGGATACAAAAAGGGAAGAAAATAAAAAGAACGGGTTATCAAAACGGGTTCAGGTCAGAGCTGAGCATTTTAAAAATGAGTTGCTTTTGTTCGAGTCTGAACGTATTGTGACCAATAGGAGTATGATTTAAAACATGCCACTTAAAAATATTGAAACAAAAATTAAAAGTGCTTTCATGTAAACTTGGTCACATTCTCTTGGTATATGGGTTGATTACAATAAACATGTTATTTGCTATTCAAATTTACCAAGAGAATGTGAGTAATCTAAAATCCATTATGAATTGGTTTCAAACATTGAGCAAACTTACCCGAGTTGACTCCAACTCCCAATAATCACACAAATGGTTTCAATCTTCCTTACTGCGACAATCCGGTTTCACTTTTGATCTTGCCAACTGTGGATTGGTTTCCCCCCCCCCCCCCGTTATCCATCCAGTACGCACTCAAATTACCACGGGTGCATTTCCATTGGCGATGTAGTTTATCATTCACATACTCCATGAAAACTCTATCCAATCGCAATAAATTGAACTTTGTCTGCATCGAATTCATATGTTAATACCATATATGAAAATATAACACAATAATAGCTTTTCAATAAATAAAAGTAAAAATATATACAACTTACTTCTAACTTCTCATACATCAGATTTATTTCATCAGCGGGTACAGAATCCCATTTATGATACTTCATTGGACACATAGTACGTATTACTATCCCACACTACGTTGCAAACTGAGCAGCAGAAGTCCCAACGAATCCCTTTGTACATGTATCCATTGTTAAACGGATTTTGGAACCCTTTGGCAAATCTTCCAAAGTCTTTGTAGCTTTAAGATTAAGACTTGGACCACGTCTTTTCGGTGGATGAACTGGGTGTTGATTTGCATCTACATATTGATTAATAATCAGGGATGCATCAAAGGTAATACAAATAATAGTAGTAGTCAAAGAGCCAATTTTGATTTATGAAGTCAACCAAAATGTGGAAAAATAAGACTATCTAAAAACATTTATAGGCTCTTTCTAACTATATTAAAGTTTAAGTTCTTTATCAGATTGTTTTACAAAAACTTTCAAGTTTTTGTTGAATTCATTTAACCTTCTGAAACAAGCCTTACTATCAACTTAAAGTGTTAATCCTAGTCTCATAAGATCATGTTTGTGGTGTGTTTTACTGTCTTTTTTTATGTGCCTAAATTACATTATTGTTATGGAATAAATGATAAAGTAACATGCATTATATTGTTGTGGAATAAATGAAAAATGATAACGGTATATTAAGTGTTTTGTAATTTATGAGTGAAACCAATTGCACATTTAAGTATAGTCAAACTAAAAGATTTATATATTGTTACGAATTTGATGAATGTATGTGTCTACATTTATGTTTGTTACACACTTTTCATGACCTCATTGTCATTGGCGTTAGGTTGTACATGAAGCCCTCTTGTGTTTTATACTAAGTATTGTATGCAACTTTCATATTTACATGGTTTACAAAGCATGCTTAATTGTTATATAAAAAATTACTATTTATAATGTGTACTTTGTGTATATTGAATTATATGAAGTGTAACTAAATGTTGTAACTTTGTATAATTTGAATTGTCACGGCAGGTAGGTGAAACTTTTAACTATTGTTTGGTACTATATAGAAAAGCTTAAAAATGAGGTTAAAATACTATGGCCATAACATATTCACAAAAAAAGCTCAGATAAATTATACTGACCATAATTCAAAAAAAAAAAAATACAACACCAAAACATTGACATTAACCTTATGCAACAGTGAAAGTTACCTGGTCGTGGAATCGGTGCGACTGTAGCAACTGCAATTTTGATATATAAATATTATTATTCACTATCAATGAAGATAAGTCATCACATATTCACATAAATTATTTTAGTAAAACTTCCATAAACAAACTTCAAATAATGATATTAGCTTAGCGTGCAATGTAGAGAGGCATCTAAATTTATGAACTTTAACACAAGAATAATGAAAAAAACACCGATTAAAGCAATATGAATTTCAATAATAACTTTTTAGTGGAAATAACTTTGACAACTGAATTATAAGTAGTGTTGATCAGTTTAATTTTAGAAGCTTAAAATGCTATGCACATTAAAAAAAACTAGAAGAATTTACCAGTTTTAGATAGAAAATACTATGTTTTCAAAATAAAAAACAAAAATGTCTACAAAGAGACATTGCTTTGATTGGAATAAAGGGTAAAAATGAAAAACCTTTTAAAGTAGTAGATGATGCAAAGAGGGTGCCTACCCCTCACCCCCACTAATTCTTTATATCTGCCAAAGTTGTGAGCACTAAACATGTTTCACAAAATAGAAAATTACCATTAGATTCAATACCATGAATACGATGGTTGCACTTACGTGTGGGCTGTTGTACCATCTAAGACGAAGGTCCATCAACCGCTGACTGAATTCTAAGTTGAGCTGAATCTTGTTCTTGAGATCTCTTTCTTATAAGAGGAGTGACCATCATTACTAACATTAATATCCACATTGTACTGCATAAAAAACTATTAGTCTTAGACTCTTAGTTAAGAGAGAATATTAAGCATATTAAATTCATAAAAACTTGAGGCTTAAATTACAAATTCACCAAAATGCAGAAAACAGACCAATAATACCATGCTTAAATTATAATGTTTCCTTATCTATTATCCGGAAATAGGTTGTGTTAAAGTTTTGCTTTTGTGCTACTATTCTTTTCATTAACCTGAATTTAAAGCTGTCATCTTTAATGATCAGTAGTATACACATTTACTATAAATATTTTAATATTGATTACATGGATTATTTGAGTACATTCTTAAAAAATTGTGTGATTACAAAATGGTCATTTGAGCAGACAAAATGTTTGACATTCAAAATCATTGTAAATATCTCAACTGACTGGAACAGGTGATGAACAGAACTATATCTAGGTATGATATAAGTGAACTGATTTGGACATCATAATCTTTATGTAAGTACAGTTGATGAAGCTTAAACCAAATGTACAAGTATCAAATTATGCGCAAGTAAATCAAAAACTGAACCTTGAAAGTTGAATCATGAATATCAGTTGCCTAATTTAACAAAAGAACTGACAATGAAATCAATTGAAGTGAACATCATCAAATGAACCAATATCAACCGTTATTTAAGATTCAAGTAAACGTAACCACATATCATCTATTACTTACCTAATGAGTGGATAGTGTTTGATATATCAAAAACTAGGTCAATTGATACCTTAATCTTCAAATACTGATCGTCGGCCAAAACTTGTTCGTGCAAAAGCAATAACGCCCAGAGAAGGGAGTCAAAGTAGAGGGTTTCGTGAGGGAGTAACTGAAGCGTGATGGGTCTTGATACATTGACATGGAACGTGGATGTAGACATTTCGATTTCTCTGTTAGTTGTGGCAAGAATATGGGAGGGAGGCAGACATGGAGGAGGATTAAAAGTTTGACACCGATGTGAATTGTAAGGGTTTATAATAACCTAATCAATGATATCATATTTATTTTTATATTAATAACAATTGAACCGAATAGTTTAAGATTGCAATTATCCTTTTAATTGAAACCCAAAGTTTTAAATAGTAAACTTTAGTGTATTTTTACTTTGACAACAAAGGTTATGGATTATATGCATCAACACTTTCTCTCCCGGAAAGAGATCTCCCTGTAAATCTGATTTGTTTGCCGGACAAACACCATGTCGTCGCTCTCCTTCTACATCGGATTTGTTAATTGAAATTTGGGTGCTGGTTAGCGGTGGTGGCGACCGGAGGTTGTAGTAGATAAGGCTTTGGTGTCAGATGTTGGCGATGGGGTGCGACAGGGGTTTAGACCGGAGATGGTTGCGAGCGTTATAGCTGGTGGTTAGCGACTCGGCGGAGCCATAGGAGGTTTAGGGGATCCGGTGACTAGCATTTTGTGTATTTACGGTGTTTAGGGTTTAGAAGAATATTAACTGCACAAATGAATTTGGTAACTATTTTCCACAATCTACTTTTGGCCATGAATGAAAAAAAGGTAACAAGGACAACAATTAAATAAAAGTATCGTGATGTAAAAAAAATTTCCACAAGCTCTTTCAATTCCCAAATTTAAGTGCAACAATACTATTTCAAAGAAGAGAGAACAAAACTTTGATGCTCACCGTAGTTGTATATATTTTATCTACCAGGTTTAATACCCGTGTGTTACACACGGGTTAAATAGTAATATTTATAAAGAAATTATAACCATTATATTTAACAATTTATAAATATATAACATTTAAGGAGTTGGCTTCATCAACTTGCATGATGAAAAATTTAGCTAAATTTTACCTCCCAAACTTCTTATTATAGAAAAAAAAATCACTCCAAAAATTGCCCCCTAAAAGTTTGATTTATTAGATAGTAAGATTACAAATGTGTTATGAACAATCTTTCCCGCCACTATTATCTCAAATGCATATGTATTTATCAACAAACATAAGTGTAGTTATCATATGATCATTTAAATCAAGTTGCAAAACAAACGCGAGTTGCGAGCGAGCAAGTTGCAATATAAAACGCTCGCACAACATACGAGCGAGCAAGTTGCAAAACAAAACGCTCGCACAAAGTGCGAGCGGGCGAATTTCATCTAGTTTCATTTAAAACTTGTTACGGGCACTTTTTTCATATATATACATTTTTAGTTTCTATTTTATTAACCTTTAATTGTTTTTTAGAAGCATTATTTAACGCTAGAATTTCTGTATGTACATGTCGTCGGAATGAACGTTACCAATTTTAAAATACCAACGTATTTATGTGTCAAACCCATTCGAATAAACAACGTACACATGTAACATCCTGGCACAACGAGTCATACCCAAGGTGAAACGCAAGACAACCTACACTTTGTTAATTTACAATTTACGTACATGTTACAATTAGGGGTGCAAATGAGTCAAGCCGGCTTGCAAGCTACTCGAGATCGACTCGGTAAAAAGCTCGTTCGAGCCGAGCCTTAATGAGCTCGAGCCCGAGTTCGAGCCTAGATTAATGTTCGTTTTGTTATTGAGCTCAAGCTCGAGCTTTGCATACAAAACTTGACTAGGCTCGCGAGCCTTATCGAGCCTAGTATGAAATTCTTTTTTATTTAAAATATTAATAATTATTTCACATTTATTAACAAATACATATCTTAATAGGACGTGTGTTATATATATGTAGTTAGAAATTATAACTTGAATACTATGGGTTCCTATGCAGGGTTGGAGATAGCTTAAGGTGTTTAAATTTTGTTGGTAGTAGAATTGTTTTATTATTTTTTCTCCCTTTTATTTTTAAGATACGAAAAACAAGTTAAAAGAATACCCCTGATCATATATTAGTGGAATCACAAGATCTTAGTTTATTTAACATAGTTGGAATCAAAGATATTTATTAAATAGTCATTGTAATGAGAATTTGTTTGACTCACAAGAGCGAGTTTTGTGTACTCATGAAAGTCTCTTCTCTTTTGAGCACAATCTTTGGCTACTTGAAGATATGTTGTTTCAAACATGTGATTGAATTATGTAATAAATTCATTGATATCTTCTCTTTTATTTTCTTCTCGGATCACGGGTAACATGCTCGTTGATATTTTTCTTGAATTTTCAAAGTCATTTTGATGAATTTTCTAGGAAGTCATATTGGCTAAAAATGAATAATATTAAATTTAGGAAAAATGATTTTTTTTACTGTTTGGAAGGGTCAAGCACTGTTTGGAAGTGTCAAACACTGTTTGGACGAGTTAAGCACTGTTTGGAAGTGTCAAACACTATTTGGACGGGTCAAGCACTGTTTGGAAGTGTCAAACACTGTTTGGACGGGTCAAGCACTGTTTGGAAGTGTTAAACACTGTTTGGACGGGTCAAAACACTGTTTGGACGTTTCAAGTACTGTTTGGACGTGTTATCTTTGACGAACCGACTAAGACGAGTCAAAAACACTATTGAGTCATGTCAAGGACTATTGAGACGTGTCAACACTTAGAAAATTTCCTTGAATCAAACACTCAATCAAATCTTCATATCAGATTGACTTTTCAAAGTCAAAATTGTGATGAACACAAGATCAATTCTTCAATTTTTGTTGTTTCTGGTCAATTCAAGACTTAAATTAGCATAGAAATGATGTTTCTAACAATCCTTCAAAGTATTTATGCCCTGAATCAAGCTAAAACTCTCTTGAAATTGAATTTTTTTTGTGATGAACACAACAAGTGGGTTTTGGCAAATGACAAAATATGGATTGAAATCAACAAATCGGAATGGTGTGATCATGAACGAGGCTTAGGATTATGATTTCTAACATATCTCAATCATCAATTTCTCAATATCATCAACAAATTCCAGATCTCAAATTTTGAGCAGTGAATATGACGAACATGAACAATTTCTTCAAAAACTCAGTCAAATCTTCACCAACTGATCTCAAACTTTGCAGTTCTTTACACAAACATGAATCAAAGCTAATGGTAGCTAAAATTCCATCAATAACAACAACAATCAAAGATCACCCAACAGCTCTGATACCAATTGTTGGTTCGAGATGAACCGAGCTTGGATCTAGATTTGAGATTGTTTATGGATGTTGTTTGCGATCAGTGATGCGGAAACTCACTAATCACGTATTGATGCTTGAATGCTCATGAAGATCAATGCAAGGTATGATGAAGATTGATGATAATATGAATAGGTGAGTTGTATTGATAAATGAAGGTTACAAAGGATATGGAATGAAATGCAGGCAACTCTCTTTCACAAATGACCTAGGTGATGGTATTTATAGTACATACCATTCACCTTACATTTCACCTAAACACTTGTACTTAAGCACAAACGCGCATTTAAGCACGAAACTATTACACAAATATTCTAAGACAAATATAAATAATGAACGTCTTCACCGTGCTTGCTCGTGATGATGCTCGATATCTTCACTCGCTTATATTTGCAAAATGACATCTTCAAATAGCCCCAACAAATTCATCAACCATTCAAAATAACCGAGTCAATCACAATTCAACAATCGTTCATCATCTAAATGATATTAAAGTGTTTAGCTACTCATAGTTGCAGAAATCAACAATAAAAACAATGGTTTCAAGGTTAAAATCATCAACAAAGTAACAAACGTAAAGAAGTAAAGAACCAAAAACCCCATTTTTTGATCACGAACGCTTCCACGACCCGAATCTTGATCTCTAGCTTCTCGTCCTTTTTTCTCTCCAAAATCGTCTCTTTCTTGCTCCACAAATGGCTGATGTCGAATGTCCTTGATTAGGGTTTTCCTTAGGGTTAAATAACAAGTTTTAGAAAAAAAACCGTATTAACATCCTAGGCGATATGCGCACCAGGACACCATAACCTGCACGTATCGCGCAATGTATAAACTAAGCCCAGTTCGCGACATCCACTCTACGCGATACGCGCACAGCAGCATACATGCTGCGCGTATCTCCTAACACCTATCCAACCAGAAAGTTTTGATCATTTCTTGGTTTAATCTCCAATTTCGTCAAACTCTTCCTCCTCCAAAGCTTCCACATAGCTTGCACCTTATCTCCACACTGGCTTCGCCTTCGACCGCGTCCAAATCACTACAAAACATTACGAGAACTAAGATTCGACTTTAAAAGTAAAAATTAACTAAAAACTTAATAAAAACAACTCAAAAATTACCTATACTAACTACAAAATACTAGAAAAAGATGATGTGTTTGCAACACATCAAAATACCCACACTTGCTCTTTTTTCGTACTCGAAAAAGCATGCAAAATGGAATCACAACTAGAAGAATTAGCTTTTGTTCATTTCTGAAATCATAAATAAACAACGACCAAGTAACGAGTAAATAATACTTTGTCAAACCAATCCTAACACTAGCCAATCGGGTTCCTTGAGAACATGCTCTATATCTTAAATGATTCAATCCATTTCAGGGCCTCCACAAAGGAAGATTCAATTTAGCCTGATTTAATTCGTTGCTTGACAAGGCATGGTTCAAATCATTTTGATTCATCCAACCCACAATAATCCAAGAAACTTAACCTAGTTGAGTACAAGTATCATATTGGGTTGGATATTTGATGGATAAAGTTTACGGGCAAAGACTGTTTTCTTTTTTCTTTTTTTACTAAAACAAGATCACCTCACCCAGGGGTGTTGGCTCCAAGTCGCTATCTTAGAGATAGAGCACATGAGGTCTTGGATTACTAGCATAATCTTTATTTGGCTCATTTGAGCTCTTTTTTTCAATAGCTTCTTTGAGCTTTCTTTGGCTTCTTTGAGCCTTCTTTCAGAACATTGATTATGGAGCGCCACTTCTTTTGAAAGAAGCATGCTATGAATCCCACCATGACACTTATCATCAACTAATGTAAGTTCAATGCATTAAAGTGGTGCCTTAATTTTTCTTAGTTAAGGCTTCTTTAACTCTCCTATGGTGACAACCCACGAAATTTCTTGAATAACTTAAGTTTAAACATTGCACTTAATGAACCCTCAAGGCTAATTGGATTTTCAACAATTTTTCAAAGGACTCATCCTTTCTTTATTATTTACTTATATTTTCTTTCATTTAAAAGCTAATTTCCCGGTTTTTCCTATCATTTCCCATTTATCTTGCAAGGCTTTTCCAAAAACACTTATATATATATATATATATATATATATATATATATATATATATATATATATATATATATATATATATTTTATAGTTAACCTCCCATACCCACACTTGAAACTCACATTATCCCCAATGTGGTTAGGAAGATAACTTAACGAGCAAAACAAAACACCCAACGACTAAAACAATTGGACTAAATTACAAAATAAAATATAATAAAGACAAGAATTAAA
Source organism: Tagetes erecta (assembly GCA_030867185.1). Classification (NCBI taxonomy): domain Eukaryota; kingdom Viridiplantae; phylum Streptophyta; class Magnoliopsida; order Asterales; family Asteraceae; genus Tagetes; species Tagetes erecta. Next base: position 38,149,491 of record CM061487.1, on the reverse strand, counting down.
ACATAAGTTGGAACAGTCACACCTGGTATGTGTAGTGAAAATTGGTGCGAAAATTGCTCCACTCCATCCTTCTATTCATCTGGCACAGGGATGTGCTGCTGGTCCATAACATATCGAATTGCCCATCCTGTCGATCCATCCTTTCATACAAACGAGCATTCTCAGTGCGATATAACTCATCCTACTGATCTAATCGTCCGAAGATTGCATCCCTTAAACTTTCCATTCCAAAGGGTTCCAGTGGAAACACCCGCATGTTACTGCGGGAGTTCATGTCGTGCACGATGTATTGGGCACTGTCGATGTGATGGTGCACCCCTTTGTAGTTCATATGCCGCTTCAGTCCCAACTGGTGGCGACACCTGTGCTTCCTGCCTAGGTGCTGCCCACCTAACCGGGTCATCCCTCTCGATGATTCCGGAAGATCGAAGCTCCTGCAGTCCAAACACTCATGTACCAGCCCCTTGTGTCAAACGATTTTCCGGATAACAATGAAAACACCCAGATGAGTAGCTATCCGTGTAACAAACGGTCCCAAGTCCAATCTGGTCATCGGGCCCCTTTTCGCCCCCTTAAAAACGAGTTCAATATAAAACATGCCAAGTTCACCTCTCTTCTAGTGTGCTAAATAGTACATGGCAAATAAATCCAAATTGTTCACCTTGTCCTTTCCTTTTCTGCCAACGATTTTCCCCTCTAACAACCTGTGAACATACTTTAGAACTGGATCCCGAATCGCTGAAACAACCATGTTTGACGAATATCATGTGCCCGAGATTTGTCTCCAATACTCTCCCAACTCTGCTTGTGACACAGTGCTCTCTACATCCTTCTTATCCTCTCCTCTTAAAGCCATATCAAATTCAGGCTGCCAACTTTCATAGTCAGTGTATAACCCTGCTGCGACCCCAAACTGACCCACACCTATCTCATATATCTGGCGCCCAGAGAAAATGACACTACTGCTGCTCGATTGTAGTAGCTCGGATTGTACTTGAGTGTGGAGTGATTTCAACTGTAAGCTCGGCATATTGTTGATCCATGCACTGTATCGCATTTAACCATCGAGGCCCAAAATAATCAGAAATTTGTTGTTGTGCACCCAGTTGATTCATGAGCTCCCAATCAATTGTTCTGTGTCGAAGGAGCTCAATTTCCGCAAACATCTCACATTTTTCTAGCTCTTTTGTGCCCATTTGAAACCTTAGGAAACTGTGGCGGGTAAGGACTCTGTCTTCCTCTGGGATGGGTACATCGTTGGGCCCAGGAATAACCGGTGGTGCAGCATATCGGATTTTTCTAGTGATAACATGAACCGCCCGGTTCTCATCATCTGACTATCGTTCCCTTCGTTTGCCCGCTCTTGACGATCCCTCACCTCTATGCATATCTGCAAAAACAAATCAAGGACACAAAAGTAAATACAGGGTGTGATATCTAGATTCAAACGATTTTATAGCATTACGTTCGCAATTGTTTGAACCGTCCAAAGAGAATAGAAGAAAGACTCAAAGCAAGAAAATAATTAAATAACGACTAAATCAAGATTCTCATGCTTGAATGGAGATTGAGTACAAGCAAGAGTAACCGGATTTAGTAGAACCCCTAAGACCTAGACTCTTAAAACAAAACACAAAGACTCCATTTTTAACATTGACTACATAATGAAAACCGGATAAAACTCATTTGGCATTTATGCACTAATTCGCATTCTTGTAATTCGCACTCAATCATAATACACCCAATCTTCATGTAGACATGGAACAAAACTAAGCCCGGACATTATCATGTTACTCATACCCACACTTAGTTATTTATGACCACTTTAGCATGAAGACAAATTTCAAATCAAAAACCAAGTTGCTCAACAAGTGACACAATGCATCTATCAAAAACTTGAAAGTGACATAAATTGATGTTTGTAATCATACTAGAGACTTATCATCAACAATTTATTCACCTAATCAGGCTAGAACAAAGAAAAATTCAACAAACTAATTTCAACTTTCTAACCCAATTCCATCAATTTCATCATGAAGCAAAACAAGCAATTTCCGGATTTCAACTCATGTAGCACCAGATTAAGACACATAATACAGAAATTAAACTAACACATCAAAAAGGAAAACAAAAGAGGAATCATACCTGTGTTGGAGAGAAATCCAAGGATGAAAGAAATGGAAATAAAACCCAAAATCACCACTAGGTGTAATGATGTGAACAATGGTGGTGGATGAAAACCGAAATGGTGGTTGAAGGTGAGGTGGGGGCTGGTCGAAATGGTGGTCGGAGGTTGGGGAGGCTGGTTGAAAGTGAAGTGTGGTGATTAGGGTTCATATGCGACCCATTATGCGGTTTTAATTTTTTTCTGTCAAAAAGATGCTACGCGATACGCGCAAGACACATGGTCCTCTGCGCGTATCGCCTCGTGTAGAAGTTGACTCCCGCCCGTTGACTGCCTCCTTAGCGATGCGCGCACATTGGTATACCTCCTGCGCGTATCGCCTAAGGGGCAAGCGTCCAAAAAACCTTTAATTTTATACTTTAGAAAATTTTTTGAAGACTTAACATTCTTTAAACATTATTTCTTCTAAGCTTTTCCTAATTCAATTTATAAACCACACAAACCTGGATCTTCATTCCTGCTCGATTCCTCCTCAACTCGTGTGTGAATCCCTGAAACACACGCACATACCAACACATAATACCCGAAAACATAAGAGAAAGAAATAAAAGTGACTAGAATGAATGTAAGACTTAAGCACACAAATAATGAATCAAAACAAAAATTAACTACAAATATGTGTATAATATTTATACTCGGTTGTTAACCAGAGATCCACGATCATAATTCAAGCACGATCCACATCAAGGAGAGTCACTTCCTCCTTGATGGTCGTGTCAACTGGTCCACCTATATAACGCTTTAGCCTATGACCGTTGACTTTCCACGAACTACCCACCTCATCTGAAATCTCAACCGTGCCATAAGGGAAAACTTCCTTAACGATGAACGGACCTCTCCACCTAGACTTGAGCTTACCCGGGAATAATTTCAAGCGTGAATTATAACGTAGGACTTTATTCCCGGTGTGAAACTCCTGCACTCCTCTCAACCTACTATCATGCAAAGCCTTAGTTCGTTCCTTATAATTCCACGACCTAGCGTATGCATCCTCCCTCATTTCCTCTAACTCATGTAGCTGGAGAAACCAGTTTTTACCCGCTTTAGATAAGTCAAGATTGACCGCCTTAAGCGCCCAAAAAGCTCTATGTTCTAACTCAACCGGTAGATGACACGCTTTTCCATAGAAAATCTTGAATGGTGTGGTTCTTATGGGTGTTTTGAATGAAGTTCTAAATGCCCATAGCGCGTCATCTAACTTGTCGGACCAATCCTTCCGATTGGCTCTATAGTTTTCTCTGATATACGTTTTATACCCCTGTTAGCATTCTCAGTTTGCGGATGATAAGCAGTGGATAACCTATGGTTCACTCCGTATCTAGCCAACACTCTCCATTTAGGCATTGCAGAAATGCGTGCCCCGATCACTAATTAGAGACTTAGGGGTTCCGAACCTACTGAACAACTTCCTCAGAAAAGCTACTACAACTCTTGCACATTAGTAGTTAAGGCGTGAGCCTCAACCCACTTAGAAACATAGTCAATAGCAACAAGAATATACCTATTACCTCAAGATGAAGGAAACGGTCCCATGAAGTCTATACCCCACACATTAAATACTTCAACCACTTGGATCGGGTTTTGAGGCATCTCATTTTTGGATAAGATGTACCTGTCCGTCAACACGCATCACAGGATCTTACCAAGTCCTGAGCATCCTTAAACATTGTTGGCCAATAAAACCCAGCATTAAGCACCTTCTTCGCGGTGTATGATGGACCGTGATGGCCTCCCGTCAAACCCTCGTGACAGTGTTTGAGAATCTCAATGCCTTCCTCAGCACTAACGCACCTCCTAAACACTCAGTCGGCTCCTTGCGAAACAAATACGGGGCATCCCAGATGTAATGATTAGCATCTACGAAGAACTACTTTCTCTGCTGGGATGACATGCCCGTCACTACTTTCCCTTCGGACAGATAGTTTGCCAGATCAGAGAACAATGGCAAACCTTGATCTTCCGCTTTCACATACATTAGAGATTCATGAGGAAACTTGTCTCCGATGTTCTCCTCAAAGATCTCGTCCCTAGAAGGATCCTTCAAACGCGATAGATGATCTGCCGCCACGTTTTCTGCCCCCTTTTAATCCTTAATCTCTATGTCGAATTCGGAAAGGAGGAGGATGCACCAAATCAACCTAGGCTTGGCATCCTTCTTCCCGAACAAATATCGCACAACCTGATGATCGGTATAAACAACGGTCTTGGACAGAACTAGGTAAGACCTGAACTTATCGAATGCGAAGACGACTGCTAGAAGCTCCTTCTCGGTGGTCGTTTAATTCTCTTGAGCTTCGATGAGTGTCTTACTTGCGTAATAGACCGGATGGAAGTGTTTATTCTTCCTCTGTCCAAGCACAACCCCAACTGCGAAATTACTAGCGCCACACATGAGTTCATAAGGAAGACTCCAGTCGGGCGCTATCAGAATAGGAGCGTTAGTCAACTGCTCCTTTAAAAACTCGAATGCCTTAAGACATTCCGCATCGAAGACATACGAAATGTCCTTCTCAAGAAGGCGGGTCATGGGTCTAGTGATTTTGGAAAAATCCATAATGAACCTATGATAGAAACCCACATGACCAAGAATACTACGAACGGATTTCATGTTTGTGGGTGGAGGAAGCTTACTAATGGTTTCTATCTTAGCGCGATCTACCTCTATACCCTCACGTGAAATCTTATGCCCTAGAACGATCCCCTCGGTTACCATAAAATGGCATTTCTCCCAGTTCAACATGAGATTCGTTTCTATGCACTGCTTCAGCATACACTCAGCGATCTTTGCTTGTCTTCTTTCCTTTGACTTTAACTTCTAAGGTACCCTTTGAAGTCACCTTCATATATTCGATCTCTGGCATGTCGATCTTCACAAGGTTAGCATTAAGCAATGCCTTCCTTAATCGAATTTTCTCAGTGGCAGCCCCAATTACTTCTATCATAATCACAAATAATCTTCTGTCTTCTTCAGCAACAGGATCTTTCAATTTCTCCATCTTGTGGTTGTGAAGATAATCAATATAAGATGGATGTAGCAGCTTAAGCTCAAAAGTACTAAATAGTGTGATCATATCTTTATCCCAGTCGTCCAGATTTCGAACCAACTTCAGCTCATAAGTCTCTTGATTATAGAAACACTTCAGAATGGGCTTTGTTGCTTGCGAACCATCAATCACCTTTAAACCAGGATCAATCACCTTGTCAAAATACTCATCAGAGAACTCTTCTAAGTACATATCCTGTAATATCAACTTCTTCTCTTTCCTCTTCTTTGTGCCCAATTAGATTTTATCTTCTTGCTGACCACGAAAACCCAAATACTTTGGCATGCGACTGATTGTTGGTCCATAATGATCGTGATTTCAGTGCTAAAATGACTTGTATAACAACAAACACTCTTGAATCAAACAAACAAAGTGTAATATAACCCAACAACCGATAATGAGATTAAAACCACACAACCGGAGGTAAATACGCTACAATGATGAATAATATATGCTCCTAGCACCTCCAGTAAACACACACACGACACAATCAGTTGGATAAGGTTTTTGTTCAAAGTTGCAAAAGTTGTCATTCATGAAGATAAGGTTACAATATATATCAGACATAGGTTCGCTGATAGATTCGCTGACAGCGAATCTATCTAGCGAACCATATAGGTTCGCCGGGCACAATTAGGTTCGCCCGGTCGATACCAACACAACAACTAAACTGTGCTACGGACGAATCTATAGATTCGCTCGTAGGTTCGCTAGAACTAAACATTACAAAATACATACAAAATACATACAAAAGATATAACACCGACATACCGGTGAGTCTGACCTATACATGACTATCAATACTCCCTGGGGAAGTCTTCTGTTTCAGCTCCGTCTTCTGTTGGCTTCAAATATTCTCAATGTACGCTCCTGCCCTCGATTCAATACCGGCCAATGGATTAGTAACGTCTTCAGATCCGGCCTCTTCATCTTCACTGAACACCTGCATCGATTCCACGAACTCTGCTTCGGCGACATCAGTATCAGGCACATCCAGAACAATCGTTTCCGCCTGTACTTCTTCAGTATGCTCCTCGCCAGTCACCTCCAAATCAACCACATCAACTGGTTTCTTAAACCTCTTCTCGATCGTTTCATCAAGCTGCTTTGACAAGTCATCAACATCCATTCTTTGTTCATCTGTCGCTCTCAACCTTTCATTGACCATCCTCAGTTCAGCACGAATACCCCGGGCTTTATTTGCAACCTTCACAAACAGGTTTGCTTCAGTATTAGTGTCATCTCCAGCCCCGTGCTTGATCCGGTTCTCACACAATATCTTCAAGTCTTCGTCATAGAAAGAGAAAACCTCCATTGGATCAAACAGTCGAATCTCTGGACGGTCATCTCCTCTGAGCCTGATAATAGCCTCACCCATACTATTGTCGTAGAACCATTTGTGAAAATCCTGTAATCTGGGTGGCTGTGTGTCCGGAACCCTGACCCTTGTCATAATCTTTGGCGCTTCGATCTTCAATACTACCTTTCCCTTCCACGAAACCCAGTGCCTGTCTTTCTTTTGTCTCATCCGTCTCGGTTTTTGATACCCAAAATCAACGAAGTTATTTTTGGCAGCCTCTCTGATCGTCACATCAAACGCACACGCCCTTCCACTGTCCTCTTTTCCCAACAACGGTAGCTCAGCCAGCCTACGCAAGTCCCATCGAGGCAGGGTGGCGAAATGCTTCCTGTTTCTGATGTAGCAAATGTCCCCACCCCTTCGTTTAACCATATAAGCATCTACCAGACAGTTGTACTTCCACGCTATAACTTGTCTATCCAGTTGGGAGGTGTTTGGTTCGTCAAGATGTTGAAAGATGGGCACCTCAGGAACAACCTCTTCGTCCTTTCTAAACCATTCCGATTTGTCTAAGTCAATGTGCTCGAACTGATAACTGACCCCTTTCTCCTCAACCTTATACTTTTCCGGCTCATCATCTAAGTCTTCCTCACTATCAGCATTTACATCATCTTCTGGTTCAGCACTAACAACCACTTCAGGCCCAGTAAATACATCCAGATTTATCCCCATATCCTCATCAAATAGCTCCTCAGCATGTTTACCCTTGCCTTTATCCTCATCCCCAAATACACAGTCCATTAACGGATACTTTGCAGCATCCGTTAAGCTTATCAGTTCAGCTTCAGACATAGCAGGTTCCGACCCATCCTTTTCTTTCAGGCTGTTCAGCTCCTTGAATATTCTGACAATAAGGCACTGTTGGTCCTTCATCATTCTTCCCATTTCAAAAATGACAGTTGACTTCTCAGCATCCTGGGTCTCCAAATCCGCATACTTACCTTTCAAATCCACCAACTCTGCCTTCAAACTATCAATCTCACTCCTCATCTCCCTAACAGTCTCAGCAGATTTACCCGATTCATCAAGCTTTGCTTTCTTTGCCGTTTCGGTCGATGCATCAGATTTCCTCTTGGTTCTGTTTTCTCTTCCCGCATCTATCTCAGCCTGAATCTCATCTATATCCCGATCCAATGAATAATCCTTTTCCTTAGCATATCGTTTTCTCTTCTTCAACCTTTTCTCAACAGCCTCTACGTTCTCACCACCCCGTTTCCTCTCAGTCTCCATTAATCTCTGAATTTGTACCCATCGATCAGCAGGGTACATGTTCTCCCACAAATAAGAAGTCCTACCGACACAATCAGATCTCACCGCTTTACAGTCTCTGAATATCCTTGAATGCATTTCCCATATCTTCAGTACACCACCAACAACCAGCAGATTTGGCAATTTATCATTCAAAACCATCTGAATAAATCTGGGGTACATCAACCATTTACCCGCCTTAGTAGCATGGATGTTCTCGAGCATATAATTGTAGATAAGCTTCGCAAGATTTGCCTTCTGCCCTCGGCAAAACAGCATCATGGCCCGAGCCCAATCCAAATTCAACCCGTCAGTACCCCCCTTCCTATGATCCAAGCACATAATGAATACGTGTGCAATATATCTCCATTCTTGGATCAGATAGGACTTCACGAACTCCATCTTTTTCTCCCCCAGCATAGGACCTTCATAACCAGCTGTCCTAAATGCCCCATATACCTCCTCTGCCTTCATGCTAACCTCCTCACCGACATCATCCTCCAATCTCAAAATCCTAGCCAGATCGGCTTCAGTAAACTCCAAATCAAAACCGCTAACTTTGACACAAATCCTTGATGGCTGCACAGACACATTCATCACTGCTGTTCTCCAGAAATCTCGAACATGCAGCTCGTATATGGTCAGTGAATGAGAAATGTCGTGATGAATGTGAGACGACTTCAACCATCTGATACAGTCTCTATACCCACAAGCTTTCTCATGATTCTCGTCAAGCAAAGCACACATATTGTGCTTTCTTTCAAAGAATAATGTAGACATCGTGCCTGAAAAATAAACGGAAATTGATCAGACACAAAATTTTGAAACAGTTAATAGATTCGCTGGGATAAATAGGTTCGCTGAAAGAGCGAACCTGAGATTTGGCACCAGAACCTATAGATTCGCTGACATGAAAAATCAGTCATTTGGTCGAGTGAATGTATAGGTTCGCTAGAAACAGTCGGGCGAATCTATGTTGATGTGCGGGCGGCATAACGACATAGGTTCGCTCGAAGTTTTGAACTTTCGTTCAGATTCGCCAGACGAACACATAGGTTCGCTGGAAACCCTAGTTTTTGAAAAACGGCCGAAATCACACTCAAAACACCATAATCAAGCAAACAGAGTAACAATCAGGCAATATAATCATCAAATGAGGATATTATGAAGTAAATTACTAACTAATAACACAAAATCAGTCATTTGATTTACACAGTATCACAGATCGACGGATTTAAGAGAGTTAATGTGCGATTGATGGGTTGAAACATAGATTAAGATGAAGACGATGACATACCAGACAAAATTAAGTCAGATTATTGTGAAAAAGATCGGTTGGGAGTGAGAATCGGAAGTTCGGCAGTAGAAGATGAAAAACCCAGCTACAGGAATAGTGACAGCGAATGTGTGAAAGGTTTCGCTGTCACTACATATATATACAGATACAGATTCGCTGACCAAACCACCAGCGAACTTTAGATTCACCCGAACACCAAAAGACATGAAAAACTGCGGCGGCGATGTAAAGAGGTTCCGGGCGAACCTGAGATTCTGGCGAACCTGTAGGTTCGCTAGTAGATTCGCTGGGACACAAAGTAAGAAAAATTAAAAATTAAAAATGTTTTTGGTTTTTCTCAAATTTTTTAAATTCTTTGTAAATCCATGAGAATGTCCCACGATTTCAACGCTCCGAAAATAAACACGTTAACCTAAAAATAATAATAACAAGAGAAAAAATAGAAAAATAAGATGAAAGAAAAAGCCAGACTTAAAAGCTAAAGAAGGATATATATATTTTTCATGACGTTTTGAGCAGAATCCGGAGAATCATTGATTGGCGGGATTGTAGATATGTTTGTCCATTTAAACCCATGCCTTAGTCCTTTCAACAAGAGATCAGCAGCTTCTTTTATCATGTTTTTGGTTTGATTGAAGAAGCTCAGACAACTCGGTCCCCACAGACATCTAGGTAAAAAGAATAAGTTCTGTAATCAGGATATATCTGAGCAATACGATTGACTTTGCTTGAATTTCGAGGATCAAATTTTGAATATTGATCGATGCATTAGCTTCTTTTGACACTGTGCAATTTTTGCATCTTTTCTTTGTGAGTGGAGCTTGTCAGCAATTGATTCTTTTGAACACAATGCGACTTATTATTTGGGAAACTCAAATAGTTCAGAGCTCCAGGTCTATACCGACGTATAACAGAGGAGATAAACATTTGAGCATGCTCGGTGAATCTTCAGGTCAATACTTTCGTATAGCAGAGAAGATCAACCAACTCCAGGTCAATACTTCCGTATAGCAGAGGAGTTAAGCACTTTGACTCAATACATTCTGAGGAGTTAACGAGTAACTCACTCAGAGGTTTTTCCGAAGAGCTTTTTATTTGTTTTGCAAACTAGAAACTCGATTCGGGGATAGGGTGAGGGTGATTTGGGATGTTTAGGGAAATCAAGGCAAAGATTTGACGCTCTCAACCCATTTTTTGACAGAACCCGTATCTTTGTGCAATCCAATCATGTCAAGGGGATAATCCTTGTGGCCGAGATCTTGAACGTTATGTTTGGCTGCACAGTCACTGTTTACTTTGTTTTCGGGCTGAGCCTATCTGACATATCCCAAACACAATGCTTCTGACCTCCTTCAACGTCTCTTCAACATCAATCAAAACGGAGATCCTGAAATAGCAAAATTTGAAAAACTATAAATAGTTAATCTTTAATATCTCCCCCAAAATTTCTATATAATAGCTATCTAAATAAGAAATTTTTGTTTTTCAGATTTTCTTAATATATATATATATACAGAATAAAAGAGAAAATAAAAGGAAATAAAATAAAATAAAGGAGCGAAGAAACGAGTGACCCACGGAATTTTCAAAGAAGAAAATGAAATAGATATTTACATATTTACACATTGATTCACATAGAAAAAGGTTTTCAAAAAGATATAAGTCCCAGCATAGAGATCAGTTCATAAAAACGTGGTTTGTCAAAAGTTTTTGTGAAAAGATGAGCTTTTTGCTTTCGAGTTTCAATAGGAATAATATCAATGAACCCCTTTTCCAGTGCGTCTCTGATGGCATGAATTCTTGTTTCGATGTGCTTGGTGCGAGTGTGATGAATAGGATTCTTGGCAATTCCAACAGCAGCTTCATTATCACAAAAGAGTGGCGTATGAAGGAAGTTGATGCCATAATCCATCATCTGATGTTGGATCCAGAGCACTTGGCAACAGCAACTGGAAGCAACAATGTATTCTGCTTCTCCTGTGGACAGAGAGACGGTTGTTTGCTTCTTGCTTTGCCAGGAAACAAGACATTCGCCAAGGTATTGACATCCGCCAGTGACTGATTTTCGGTTAATCCTGCAACCAGCATGATCACTATCAGAAAAAGCATGTAAATCAAAGTTCCCCCCTTTTGGGTACCAAAGTCCCAAACGAGAGGAACCCTTAAGGTAACGAAAAATGCGTTTAACAGCTTTCTCATGTGATTCTTTTGGATTGGCCTGGAAACGAGCACAGTAGCACACAGCAAATGTAATATCAGGTCGGCTGGCAGGCAGATACATGAGAGATCCGATCATCGAGCGGTACCGATGAGCATTCACAGGATTCCCATTATCATCAGAAGTAAGGCATGTTTGAGCGGTGAAAGGATTCAATTCAGGAGAAGAATCATCCATGCCAAACTTCGTGAGGATCTCTTTGATATAATTCTCTTGGTGGATAAGAATTCCATCTGGCTTTTGTTCCACTTGCAGCCCCAAGAAGAAACACATCTCCCCCATAATCGTCATTTCAAAGCGATCCATCATCACCTTTTCAAACTCTCTACACAGCCCCTCATTAGGCGAACCAAAAATTATATCATCAACATACACTTGAACGATCAGCAGCTCGCCATTCACCTCCTTCTTGAACAATGTCATATCTATAGTCCCACGAGAGAAACCTTTGCTGAGAAGATACTGTGTCAGAGTTTCATACCAGATACGTGGAGCTTGATGCAACCCATTCAAGGATTTATCAAGCTTGTACACCTTTGAAGGAAAATCTGGATCCTCGAAACCCGGTGGTTGACATACGTAGATCTCCTCATCGATATCTCCATATAGAAATGCACATTTCACATCCATCTGATAAACTTTGAAATTTTTGTTCGCAGCATGTGCAAGAAAGATTCTAATGGCTTCAAGGCGAGCGACTGGAGCAAAAACTTCAGTGTAGTCAATCCCCTCCTCTTGAGCAAATCCTTGAACAACCAATCTCGCCTTGTTTCTGATAACAACACCGCAATCATCTAGCTTGTTTCGGAAAACCCACTTAGTGCCGATGGGACACTTATTAGGAGGAAGATCAACAAGTTCCCAAACTTTAAGCTTCCTAAAATGCTGCAGTTCCATTTGCATGGCATCAACCCAACTAGGATCTTCAAGTGCTTGTTTATAATTCTTCGGAACAACTTGAGATAGAAAGGCAGCATAGAGACATTCATTAATCAAACCACTCTGACTCCGAGTTCGCACACCATCAGTAATTGATCCTATGATATAGTCATGAGGTTGATTTTTCAAGGTTTTGAAGTCTGTGTTGAGGAGCAAAGGATTGGTTTCGGTTGAGGGTGTTTGATTAGATGGTTGTGAAGGTATGTTTGAGGTTGGAGGAATTGTATTAGTGGTAGATGTAGGAATGGAAGTGGATGATGATGGAATATCTGATGGAGAAGTTGGAACAGTTTGAGATGGTGGAGGTGAAGGAATATCAAATGAAGTGGGAGGTAATTGTGTAGTTGAAGGTTGTGGTTGTGATGGTGTAGGTGGATGGTTAAAGATAGAAACTGATGTGTGAGGAATGATGTCATCATCGTCAGAGTCAGGAAGATTGAATGATTTGAAAATAGTGGTGGAATCATAAAACCATGCCGGTTCACTGCCAATACTTGTTGTGTTTGACTCTTGCCAGTCAACATAATAGGACTCTTGCACAATCCGCGTTCGCTTGTTGTAAACACGATACGCTTTTTGTGTGTTCGAGTATCCTACAAAGAAGCACTCATCCGAAACAGCACCAAACTTCATTTTCTGATCTTGAGTATTTAACAGAGTACAAGAACATCCAAAGGGGCGCAGAAAATCGATCAATGGCTTAATCCCTCGAAATAGCTGGTATGATGTCTTCATCTTTTCTTTGACAATCAGTACCATATTCAGAACATAAGCTGCACAATTAACTGACTCTGCCCAGAAAATAATTGAAAGCTTTGACTCAATCAGCATAGTTCTAGCAGCCTCCACAAGAGTTCGATTCTTCCTTTCAGTAACACCATTTTGTTGTGGTGTTCGTGCGGCGCTAAACTGTCTGAGAATACCCCGTTGTTCACAGAAAGAGTTGAAGATATGGTTTCTGAATTCCGTTCCGTTATCGCTTCTGATGGCTTGAACTTTTCGCTTTCCAAGAACCTCGATTTGAGGAATCAGCTTCATTAACTCTTCGACAGTCTCACTCTTGTATGCCATGAATCTCACCCAGGTGTACCTAGAGTAATCATCTGTGACAACCAAGCAATAAGATTTCTTAGCAATAGATTTGACACTTATTGGACCAAAGAAATCAGTATGTAACAATTCGAGGGGTTCTGAGATTGAATTTGTAATTTTAAGTTTATGTGGCTTTTTGTGCTGTTTTCGTTTAGCACAAGCCATGCATTTCTCAACCACTGAAAAATCTTTAAGTGGTAAACCCCTGACCAAATTGTTCTTAACCAATTTATTTAGTATTCTAAAATTAATGTGCCCTAAACGTCTATGCCACTGAAAAGATTCAAAAGATGAAGCTTTAGATAGGAGACAGGTCACGGTGGAAGTTGATTCTTTTGATCTCATATTCAACATATATGTATCATTTCGTCTCGGAGCTCGCATGATCACCAATTCTTCAGGAATAGAAAACTCTGGCTTCAAGAACAAACATTCATTTGGAAGAAACATCACTGGAATATTCTTATCACAGATTTGTGATACACTGAGAAGATTGAATGCCAGTTCAGGAACGTAGTTGACGTCTGATAGGTTCAATTGGATCGATAATATCACTCAAATGATCAGAATAACAAGTACAAACAAAACGATTCAATCACAAACACAATCCATACTAATAATTCTCGATGTATATTGATGATCAAAGCAAATCGTAGTACAAGTGCAGGAGAAACAAAATCACACACAGTTAATTCTCTCTCTAACAGTGTAAAAGTGATCTAGCCTCCCTCCTCACACACACACTACATGCTTATAACAAACAAAATACAAGTTTAAGGAAAATACATAATAAACCCTAAACTATACAAACATATAAACAATAAACAAAATACAAAGTAAATCTTAACAAGGAAATAGCTCTAACAGTACTCCCCCTAAGATTTATCTTTGGATCTTCAGCAAAATCTTCTATCATTTTCTTCTTCTTGATCAGCATCATCTCTTTTTCTATCAATCTTCCGGTTCATCTTTTACTTTCAGCAACTCTCGTCCTTTATATTCTTCTTGTTCCTTTAAAGCTTCTTCAATACAAGATTTGAACTTTTCAGCGATCTTAGCTTGTCGAGGCTTGGATTCATTCGTCAGAATTGGTAAGGCATTCATACGTCTGAGCGAGTCCAGATTCAAACCTGCAAAGTCAATATTAGCATAAAACTCGAATGGCAGCTCTTGGCCTTTGACTTTCACCTCCAGCGTTCCTTTTCTGGATATCCTCATATACTCTATCTCTGGCAAATCAACCCTCACGAGATTAGAGTTCAGCAACGCCTTTCTCACACGTATCTTCTCAGTTGCAGCTGCTATGACTTCAATCATCACCACAAATAAATTCCTGTCAGCTTCAGCTAATTTATCCTTACATTTCTCCATTCTATAACTTCTCAAAAAGTCGATATATGAAGGATGTAGCAGTTTCAACTCAAAAGTACTGAAAAGTGTAATCATGTCTTCATCCCAATTCTCCAAGTTTCGAACAAGTTTCAGTTCAAACGTTTCCTGATTGTAGAATACTCTAAGTATAGGCTTTGTCATCTGTGAACCGTCTATCACTTTCAATCCAGGATCAGTTACCTTGTCAAAGTATTCATCCGAGAATTCTTCAAGGTACATGTCTTCAGTCACAACCAATCTTTTCTTCTTCCTTTCTTTCTTTGCTTGTACGTATGCTGAGTCTTCTTGTTGTCCTCGAAAATCAAGAAACTTTGGTGATCTACCAATCCCCGCATCAAGCAACATTACACACTTATCACCACGCTCAGCACGCGTGTGATTTATCAACCTTAGTTTGTGTAATTCTTTCAAGTCCTGAACCTCCAGTTTCAAAATGCTTAAGTAGTAATGATATACGTCACACAACCATTTACTCTCTTTATCATAAACGCATCAAAAACTTCATCATATTTCCAAGCAATTATCTTAACCTTCTTGTTCTTCTCAGGCACAATCATAGAGTCAAGCAGTTCAGCAATCGATTGCCCTTTACTCAGCAGTGATCTAACAACATCACCTG
This sequence comes from Tagetes erecta, assembly GCA_030867185.1. Lineage (NCBI taxonomy): Eukaryota > Viridiplantae > Streptophyta > Magnoliopsida > Asterales > Asteraceae > Tagetes > Tagetes erecta. Next base: position 38,134,097 of record CM061487.1, on the reverse strand, counting down.
CTCTTGCTGATTTATGCCAAGTCTCACGCACCTCCATTGGTATGTTGTAAGACTTAGCTTCACTTGGAAACATATCCATCAGTTCGTGCCTTTTCTTATGAGCATTTTCAGGAAGCGCCATCACAGGAATCTCCTTAGGTCCAAGTACCTTGAATCTTTTGGTCAACTCGAAGTACTGAGGATTGTTATAATCCAAGTAAAACATCCTGTTGTACATTTTCTCAGTTTTCATAAAACTCACCACTATCTTCCTCAGTGACTCGGACTTCAACCTCTGTAAAGTTTTGTACGGGTAGTTTCTCGAACTCAACCAACTTCGCATCTCAGAAGCAGTCATTTCATCCGGATTTTGGTGATAAAGTTCAGTTGGAGGCAAGTCTTCGATATTCAAACTCTCTTGCATCGGAGTCCATTCACCCATCTCTATCACAAACTCTTTCTGATCAGCTTCTGCTTTGTCTTGAGCAATTATGCACTTCTCATACTCCTCATTTATCTGACTCACTGTTAAACCATTCAAGAACACAGAGTTGTACTTCATTTTCTCAAGGTATGCAAACCTTTGATCCAAATCATCTGGTAACTCTTCAGCAACATTTTGTACAGGCTTAGCTTCATCTTCAGACTCAGTCCAATCTATGTCATCTAAATCATCCAATGCTTCTATCATAGGTGCATCATCAGTTTGAACCGGCTCAGACTGACTAGCAACTTCAGATACTATTGTAGGCGCACTATCAACTTCAACAGCTTCAGATTGAATCGGCTCAATCTGAACTGTGTCTTCTGAACCCACTTCTTTCTCACTTTCAGTGACAGCAATTACTTCAGTCTCAGCAATGGATTCAGTTTTCTCATCCTCAGCTACAGCTACAGATTGAATCGGCTCAATTTGCACTGTTTCATCAATTTTCGCCTTTTTCGAACTTTCTTCATCACCAAAAATCTCAGGAACAGCATCTATCTTCCTCTTTCCCTCAGCTTTGTCAGAGATGACAGTTTCAGCAACAGCTTCATCGGGAATAATAATTGGTGATTCTACCAAAATACCAGCATTCGAAGTACCTCTTGCTCTAGTCAAATAAACTTTCTGTACTTCTGATTCAGTCACTTCAACTATTTCTTCAGAAAAATCTTTGTCTGATGATGAGCCAGCCTTCTTCGGTTTCATTTCCTCCAATTCTTTTTCCAACATTTCTTTTTCTGCCTCCAACGTATTGCATTCAGCTCTAACCTCAGTATAATCATACTTTAGGTTCTCATATTCCTCCTTCAATTTTTCATGCTCAATTTTCAATTCATCATGTTCAATTTTCAGCTTCAGATGATCAGAATCCAACTCTTTAAAGATTTTCAAATTCTGATTGTGAATATCCCAATATTCATCAAATCTTTTCTTTTTGCGTTCGTTTGAAGCTTTCAACAAATCATTTGCTTTAATCAAGTTTTCAACTATCTCCTCCAATTCAGCAATACGTTTCTCTTTCTCATCATCAACTTCATCAACACTTGGCACAACATTTGGTGAAGACTCCAAACCTTGTCCAATGTTTTCAGCAATTTGTGGTGAAATGGTGGGAATATCAACGTAAATAGGATCAGTAATGCCAGCATCCACTTCATCTATCTGTGCAATAGATTCAGCTTCGGCCATTACTGTCTGAGCAATCTCTATCACATTAATCTCTTCAGGCTTCTCTACTGGTTTAGATCTCTTCTTTCGAACATACTGAACAGAAATGTCTTTTGGAACATCAACAATAACTTCTTCAACCACAGAAGCAACCTCAGCAGGTTCTTCTACCATAGGCTCACTCACTTCAACATTCTCTATATTTTCTGACTCAGTCTCCATTGGTTCAGCCTCCTCTGAATTCGATTCAGATTCAGCATCATCACCACCATCATCATTACCATCATCTTCTTCATCTTCTGGATGACGAGCAAAGTACTCGTCATCATCCAACAAATTATCTGGCACCTCATCCACAAGGTCCAGTGGATCAACAATCTCTCCATGAGATATGTGATAGTAAATACCTTCTACATCTTCTTCATTGTTTACTATATCTCTCATATAGTCAAACAAATCAACATCAGGCACATTCCCGATACTCATCTTTCGATAAGATAGATCGTTCATGTCCTCGGTATATAAAATGCCTCCAGCATAACCCTCTGATCTGATGATAGGATAGGCAATGTTTATCATCAGCTGTAAGAATCTCGGATACATGAGAAACTTAAATCTTTTTCCCTTCACCAAATTGAACACAAAACCATTCATTATCCATCTCGACATGTTGAATGGCTTGTTCTCTGCAATAGCTACTATCGGGGATGCAATGTCAGATGGGAAATTGTCAAATCCTGCACTCCTCCTCGACATGCATTGTTGCACAACATAACACAGCAACTTGTATTTCTTCCCCAACTTAGCCCGATAAAATTGTGACTTTGGAAACACAGGTGGATGTCCCATGTTCACAAAACACGATTTACATTCTTCCATAGTCAGCTCATCCAACATACCAACCTCATCCTCATCAATCCTCAGGGCTTGCCTAATAGCATCTTCTGAAACAGTAAGTACCCAATCTCTGGTAATATGTCCTCTCACCACAGCAACACCATTTTCATCTCTAACCGCCTCTGCTGTCCTCCAAAAGCTTTTAATCAATCTAGCATATATGACCGGTTTGGCACATATAGCATAAACATATTTGGTCCTCTTGATGAATTTGATCATATCTCTGTAACCTTCTGTCTCAGGAATTGATTCATCTAAACATGCTACCAAATTGTGCTTGGGCTCAAACTTGAGATTCTCCATCTGTTAAACACAAACAAACACAAAAACAAGACAAATGTGTTAGATTCTTCATTAAAACATATCAAAATTTTATTAAGTGTTTGAATAAAAGTTAGAAAGCAAAACATTCACATAATCATTTTAAGTCCTAAATTGTTCTAATAACCTGATTTTCATCATATTAATCAAACAACTTTGACACTTTAAAGATTATACAACATTTTTCATTTTAACAGTTAATCACTTAAGGCAAAATTTGACATTTGTATGATGAAGTTGTTTAACATGTTTTGGTTCATTTTTATCATGCATTTGTTACTTTTAACACACATTTCATCATTTTGAAGTGAAACATTTAAGAACTTTTAAAGTTCATCAATGGCGTTTTTAACAGTTAAGTCCATTCCACTTGATTCAGTTGATTTTAAGGTGTTTTAGTGCAAATGAATGATTGAATGTTGATGATCGACAAATTTTAACCCTAAAACAACATTCGATTTAAGTTTTAACACACAAAATCAAAGTGTCGATTCAAAGTCCAAATACTGTTCATCATCGTTTTTCTTTTTAACAGTTGATTTGCAGGTCTATTTAGGTCAAAAACACAAACTCACTACCTTATTCAATCGATAAACCTCGTTACAGAGCAAACGATTGAATATGATAACACGACGATTTTTAGTTCAGAGTGTTTGTGTGAAAGTGAAAATGTGAAATGATAAGTGTTTGTGAAGAGGCGGTATTTGTATCGTCAAAAATTTTAGGTCAAACTTTAAGTGCCGGGTCAACAAAAGCAGAATAGGCCCAATAAACCTTGCCGGGTCAAGTACTGTAGTGACGGGTCATGTACTGTAGTGACGGGTCATGCACTGTAGTGACGGGTCAAGTACATAAGTCAAGTCACCAACATGTGAAACACACTTGACGGGTCAAGCACTGTAGAGACGGGTAAGTCACTGTAGTGACGGGTAAAGGTTAAGGAACAACTACACCTGATGGGTTTTATACATCACCCGGCAGAATAGTTATCTTCAAAACATCACCCGGCAATATTTCTTCATCACCCGGCAACACAGTTGCTTTCCTTCTTCATCCGGCTTGCTTTCTTCATTACACGGCAACCTTCTTCACAAGACAACCTTCTTCACACGACATGCATTTGTTCATTACACGGCAACATAGTTATCTTCTACATCACCCGGCATGTTTTCTTCTTCATTACCCGGCAACATAGTGTCATACCTTTACACGGCAAGAAGATTTCTCTTTTACCCGGCTGTATAGTAAACACTTGTCACCCGGCAAGATATTTATGACCTTCACCCGGCTGTATTTGACATGATCATTGCCCGGCTGTACAGTGGTCATAATATCTTCACCTTTTCCTTAATCACCCGGCATGTATCATACTTACAACTTTACCCGGCTGAACAGTGTGTCCTTTACCCGGCTGCACAGTTGCATCTGATATCTTTGCCCGGCAATAACACTTGCGATTTTCTTCACTTTTCTTGTCTGTTGACTTTTTCAACGGCATTAATTGTACCTGCAAACATTCTCCGACATATTAATTAGACAAGATATCCTTTAAAAGAATGTTTGTCATATTAATTATCAAACAACATTAATCAAGACAATAACATTAATTCTAATTAAAATCATTTTTCTTTTTCTTTTTCAAAAGTGTTTTTGCACAACCAATTTTTCTATATCCCGAAGCAATTTCTTAAAAACAAATTACAAGACTTTGGGTTTGTTTTTAACACATCCAATACTTTTGCCTTTCATACTACATAATCTTGTTCATTCAAAACACACTTATTCAAAACAAAATATTTTTGGATTTTTGTAGATATTTTTCTTCAATTTATTCTCCCCCTAAACTTGAAATTTCTTGAAATTTTTAAGTTTAACAAGGATGTTGATGTGTCAATAATGATTCCATATGCCTGCACACACAAAGCACACACATTAAAATAAATACATATGCAATGCAATGAATCAAAATATCGCAGTGAGATCATACCACACATTATCTGAACATGTTTTGCAAGTTTTGAATAGACATTTGACTTATGCTTGATTGAGTGATGATATGAAAACATACCAATTAGCTCGAATTGACACACTTACTTTTTCAGTATCATGATGATATTTAAGGTTCGATTAGAATGACTTATGTGACCCACATGTATACATATGTCAACATATTTCCTTATCAACCACTACCTGAATGCATATTGCACAAAACCTGGTCACTTACAGTCATACACAGTGTGGAAACTGGGTTCTATTCGGATTTGGTCCACTTTGGGACTTCTTTTTAATTCCATCTTTGGGAATTTTTCTTTCCTATCGTTCCCCTTGGGAATCTTCTGAATTCCTTTTTGGAATTTTTGTTTGGTGTTGGTCCACATTTGGGACTCTTTTTGTTCCTTTTGGAATCTTTTGCTACACCTTGAAGCTCAAAAGAGACTTCGTGTGAGACTTCAGGTCTGTGGGTACCACAACAAAGAAGCTCACGATGCGGTTCATCACACTGAATACACTGCATCGTTACCCGATCATGCACAACTATCATCACAAGCAATGTTTCAAAAGACATATATCTAGACATGTATAACAATGGAACTTAACACAAAGATCATTAAGTTTATGTTTGTCAACAATCAACTTACTTTTTCAGTCTAATTGCCTGAGCTGTCTAGCACATCAATTAACATTCATCAGTCTTTATTAAAAATGATGTAACAAATAATGTCTAGTGTAACTATCATTTCTCACGTTTTGCAATATAGATTCTTATGACATGATATTTTCTTTTCTTTTTGATTTTATATTTTGTTTTTGCTTTTCTTTTTCATGCACACACACAATGCAAAATATAAAATAAAAGACAAAGGAATCAATACATGACATCAACTTATTATATTTTTGGCTTTTATATTTTCTGATTTTTCTTTTGTTTTCGAAAAATAGAATCACTCATGATTGATTAATCCTATGGATTGAATTAAAAATTCAAACCGGCCTGACAAAAATGATTTTGTGAAAAGATCTGCCAGTTATTTGTCGGTATGAACTTTAATCAAAATTATTAAACCTTTTTCAGAGTTGTCTCTTAAAAAGTGATATCGAATTTCGATATGTTTGGTTTTTGAGTGTTGAACAGGATTAGCAGTAATAAACATAGCAGCAGTATTGTCTATGTAAATAGCAGTTTTTAGAAAGTTAAACCCGTAGTCCAGCAATTGATTTTGTAACCACAAAACTTGAGAACATCCTGCAGATGCAGCGATATACTCTGCTTCAGCAGTGGATACAGAAACATTGGTCTGCTTCTTGCATTGCCAAGAGACAAGTCTAGGACCCAGAAATTGACAACCCCCAGTAGTCGATTTCCTGTCAAGAGCACAACCACCAAAATCACTGTCAGAATAGCTATATAATTCAAAATTTCCTTCATAAGGATACCATAACCCAAGATTCGGTTTCCCTTTGAGATATCTGAATATACGCTTCACAGCAATCAGGTGCGACTCCTTTGGATCAGACTGATATCTTGCACATACACATACAGCATACATGATGTCTGGCCTTGATGCAGTAAGATACATCAGTGAACCGATCATTGATCTGTATAGTGTTTGATCCACGGATTTGCCTTTCGGATCCGGTTGTATCTTGCAGTTCACATCAGAAGGAGTTCGAATTGTTTGACAATCTTGCATCTTAAACTTCTTCAACAACTTCTCAACAAATTTTGATTGATTGATGAAAATTCCGTCAGCTGATTGTTTCACTTGTAATCCAAGAAAGAAATTAATCTCCCCCATAGAACTCATCTGGAATCTGCACTTCATGATTTCCTCAAATTCTTTGCACATTGACTCACTAGTTGATCCGAAGATAATATCGTCCACATAAACTTGAACACATAAGAGATCGTCATTCTCCCTCTTCATAAACAAAGTTGGATCAATCTGTCCTCTTGTGAATCCATGTTCTAGTAAATGCTTAGATAATGTCTCATACCAAATTCTAGGAGCTTGATGTAGACCGTAAAGAGCTTTACTTAACTTGTATACCCGATGAGGATAGTCAGGATCTTCAAAACCCGGAGGTTGTCTGACATATACATCATCTGTAATCGGTCCATACAGAAAAGCACCTTTCACGTCCATTTGAAATACTTTAAACTTCATGAAGGAAGCATATGCAAGAAAAACGCGTATGGCTTCAAGTCTTGCGACTGGAGCAAACACCTCTTCATAATCAATGCCTTCTTCTTGAGTGTATCCCTGTGCAATGAGTCTTGCTTTGTTTCTCACAACAATGCCACGTTCGTCTGGCTTGTTTTTGTACAACCATCTTTACCTATTGCATTCTCTCCTTCAGGTAAGTCCACAAGTTTCCAAACTTCCTGTTTGCGAAACTGAAGCAATTCCTCTTGCATGGCTTCAATCCAACTGTTGTCTTGCAACGCCTCTGAAATGTTCTTTGGCACCACTTGAGATAGAAAACACGAGTAAAGACAAACATTTGCTTGCTCTGTCTGACTTCTTGTAGTTCTCTGATTCAACGGCCCAATAATCTGAGAGACAGGATGTTTCTTGTGAATTCGATGAATTGGTATATCACCTCCTTGCACTTGACTCTCCAGATTAGAAGTATTCAGATTTGGTAGATCTTGTAGTATGGACGAAGTATGCGGTGTGAAATTCGGGACTTGATCCGGTGAATTGATGAAGTAATCAAATGATTCTGGAATGACTTCAACATTCGGATCTGATGATGGTTGATTTTGAACGGATCCACCATCATTAGGAGACATTTGCGAATTCACATTTTCTTCATGATTGTTTGATTCTTGATCTTCTTGCGAACCAGAAGGACCCGGAGCTTGACTGGATTTGACATGATCAGGATTGTGAAATGACATGAACGGATATTCAGAATTGATATTGCCATCCTCGTCATTATCAGAATCGTCACTAAAGCTTCCTAAGTCACCTGATTCTTTCCTTGTTTTTCCTGAAAAATCAAACAAGTTAGAATTGAAAGATTTTGATAACGCATCTAAATCAAATAACCATTCGGGACCATGCGCCACTGACGGAAACGAATTTTCTAAAAACTTTACGTTAATAGTTTCAATAACAGTATTTGTTTTGCTATTAAAAACCCGATAAGCTTTAGAAACAGACGAATATCCTAGGAAAAATCCATCGTCAGATTTTGACTCAAATTTCCCGAGATGATCATTTAAATTTAGAACCGTTACGGGACAACCAAATGCTTTCAAATAAGAAATATTCGGCTTTCTTCCAAATAACAACTCATAAGATGTTTTCTGTTTGTCTTGCACTAATAATGTCCTATTTTGTACAAAACACGCAGTAGCAATAGCTTCGTCCCAAAAAGTGATAGGGATTTTGGCATCTGCGAGCATGGATCTTGCAGCTTCAATTAGTGTCCGGTTTTTCCGTTCCGCAACCCCATTCTGTTGAGGCGTTCTTGGAGCACTATACTGACGCGCAATTCCTTTTTCTGCACAAAATAAATCCACATTAGCGTTTTTGAATTCAGTACCATTATCGCTTCTTAACACTTTAACTTTGCAATCCAATTGGTTTTCAACTTTGATGATAAATTCTTTTAATAATTCAGCTGTTTCAGATTTAGCATGCAAAAAATAAACCCAAGAAAATCTAGTGAAATCGTCAATAATGACAAAACAATAAGACTTCTTTCCGATGCTTTGCACATTTGTTGGTCCGAAAAGATCCATATGTAACATCTGCAAGGGTTTTGAAATGGAGTTTTCTAGCTTGGACTTAAAAGACATCCGATGCTGTTTGCCCTTCAAACATGCTGAACAGAGATCAGTTGTGGAGAATTTCTTCGATGGGATTCCCACAGCGTGATTTCCAGTTACCAAACGGTTCATGTTTCTGAAGTTGGAATGGCCCAGCCGTCTATGCCAAAGCTGACTCTCATCATTTGAAGCATGAGCAATGAGACAGGTTGTTTCGGTATCAGCGTCAATCTGCGACATATCCAACTTGTATACATCACGATCTCTTGGAGCTTTAACCACTACCCACTCATTGTCAATCTTGAAACCTGGTTTAAGAATATAACAAAAAGAATCATCAAATAAAGTTGAATAAGATTTATCACAAATTTGCGAGACACTTAGTAAGTTAAAGTTCAACTGTGCACAGTAGTTGACTTTATCAAAACTAATAACCCCATTGGATACGGTTCCTTCTCCTGTTATCTTTCCACCCGCATCACCTCCAAATGCAACGTGTGTACCATTTTTCAGCTTGAAATCCTGAAGCAAGGCATGGTTTCCTGTCATGTGCCGGCTACACCCACTATCAACGAACCACGAGTTGATAGGTCTTCTTGGGCGTACCTGCATTTCAACAATTTACTTAGTTAGTTTGGTCAACCCAGGCCCACACGGTCTTGGGTTTTCCGAATCTATCAGCAATAGTAACTTGTTGATATTGAACATTTTGAAAATTTGTTTCATTTAAGAGATTTTGATGCTGATAACTGTTGTTTCGCCCATTGGCGCTCATTGATTGCTTTCTCCTCAAAGCAGTAAACCTTTCCTCTAGCTTAGGATCAAGGTTATTTTCAAACTTTTGATTTCTTACCATTAAAGCTCTTGGTTTAAAATTGTTAACCTGCACATTTCTTGAAAAGTTAGAAACAGAATTGTTTCGATTGAAATTTCTCAAAACCGGAGAATGACTTTGACTCATATTTTGAAAACCAAATGAATGATTTCTGTTAATGTTTGAAAATGGAGTCATTTCTCTAGTTGAGTTTGATCGAAAGAAACAATCCTTTGTGTCATGGTTTCTTCTCTCACAAATATCACAAAATTTGTTATAGTAACATTCTTCTGAAGAATGGTTTCTTTTGTCACAGAAACTGCAGTACCTGTTAAAGAAACATTCAGCAGTTGCATGATTATACCTATTACAAATTTCACAATGTTTCTTGCTAATCCTAAAGAGCCGATTGTTAACTTTTGATGTAGAACCAAAACGTGATTCATTATCTTGGTTATTCGGTTTTAGATTAACGATCTTTTGTGGAGACTTGGTTTGAGATTTTGATTGCATGGAACTTTGGTTCGATTTTAAACTGTTTTGTTTGGTTACCTTTTTGTTTTCAAATCTCTTATCATTGACAGCGGAAGACTTAGGACCTGAACCTGTTTTCAGACCAGAGTTAGATTTGATTGGAGAATTGATTGGTTTACCATAAGATCCGTTCAAATCAAACGTTCCTGCAGACACAAACTTGATTTTCTTTCCTTTTGACACTTTCTTGTCAGGTTTGTCATTCTTAACACTTTGAACTTTTGTTTTATCATTTATTTTTAAGACACTTTTGTCTTTTGACTGTTTCGTTTCAGATTGATTGTTCATTGTTTTCGATTTCTGCTTCTTTGCAGTTGAAACTTCAGTCTTTTTCACTTCTGGCTTTTTGACCAACTGAGCAGCAACTTGCGCCTTTTGTTCTTTCTTCCACTTGATGTACTCAGGATCATTGTATCCTGAAAATTCACCTTCTTCCTTCACCGGTGTTTCTGGTTCGGGATTAAGCTTTGGATACTCAACAAGTTGGATAAGAACAGGTTCTAATTTGTTTTCAGATTTGTTGCTTGCTTCATCATCAGCTTCAGTTGTCAAACCATCTTCTTCCCTCAAACTTTCAATCAACACCTCAGATCCTTCAGACTCGGATTTACTTCTTTGAATTTCTTTGAATTTTCGTTCATTTTCAGGTGAATGATCAAATTCATTAAAGTTTTCCGGTAAGGTTTGAGTGATTGAATTTGGCATCGGTTCATGAGTAAAACCCAACCCGGTTTTGGTTTTATTACCTCTTTCATTAATGAGTTGTTTTACCATGGTTTTGCAACTTTTCACTTTTGTCAATTCAACTTGCGTGACAGCATGAGCAACTTTTTCTTGTTCAAAGTTCTTTGTCATTTCTTTAAGTTGTTTTGTTATCAGTTCCAGTTCTGTTAAGGTTTTGTTCCATGATTCTTTAAGTGACAAAATCTTCTCATCAGCAATTTTGTGATCAATTTTAAGTTGTTCATGAATTTTCTCATGTTTGCTTAATTTGTCACCGATTTTAAATGAATGAGTTCGATAATGTTCTACTTGTTGAATGCACTGTTCAGAACACAACCTTTCCTTCACATCTAGGGGCAGTGGAACATAGTTAGGGGGTAAGTCAGTATTAACCTTTGGTTGTTCGGTAGATGATGAAGACTCACTGGCAGTAGCCATCAGCACAAGTTCAGACTCAGATTCTTCAACAGGATCAGATTTTGCACTCCAGTCATAATCTTCAGAATCTTCACTCACATCTTCAATCATCTTACCATCCCCTTCTTCTGACCAATCTTCTTCTATTTCACATACCAGTGCCAGACTTGATGTAAGATCAGATGTAAATTGTTCTGCATAAGCACTCCAATCATATCCGTCTTTAACACTTACTACCAATGCTTTAGTCTGTTCTTCTGGCTTCTTTCCTTCATCCTTCAACTCAGGCATAGGAAGACTTTGGTATGGTTTCTGAAAGAAACGTTGGTTTCTGCCTTGATAACTCGAAGATTGTTGAGAACTTTGACCTTGACCTTGATTGCTTGAACTAGCTTGATCATTGAAATTCTTAGGAGCTTTGCATTCTCTTGAGAAATGACCATACTGGTTACAGTTAAAACATCTGGCCTTTGATTTGTCAAATCCAACAGTCTTGTTAGCATGAGGTTTGTAACTTCGATTAACGTATGCATGCTTTTGAGTTCGGTATGCAACCATAACCATTTGCCAGTTAAGATCCATTTCTTCAACATCAACTGGATCCATCTCAAATAAGTCTTGAAGGGCAACGTCCATTTGACTTAAGTGACTTCCTTGGTAAGCCTGAAAACTTGCCATAAAAGCAGTGAAGGCAGTTTTAGTTTCGTCATCTTGCAGTAGAATGTTCATGACGTCTTTCACTTTGGCTTGAACATTTGAACTCTGATTTTCCTGATTTTGAACTTGAGCTCTTGGTGGAGATTGAGGTTGAGAATAAGTTGGTCAATTTGGAAAGTATGCTGAATCAGTAAAGAAACTTGCACCAACAAATAAGTCACCCTCATCTTCAAACTTCGTTGCATCTTGTGCAAGAAAAGCATTATCCACAGTATTGGCAGGATTTACCACATACTTATACTGAGTTTGTGAGCTTGATCTATCAGTGTTTCTAGATCCTTCATCAATCTCGACTTCTTCAATCTTTCCAATAAGCAAATCAAGTTCCATTGGAAATTTCTCAGTATGTTTCAACAAAGTAACAGTTTGTTTCCATGATGATGGTAAAGCACATAACAATCGATCATTCAAGTCTTGAAGTTCAGTTTTAACTCCGAGGTTTGTCATCTCAGTAGTTAAGTGAACAAACCTGTTCATCATCTGGTGTACTGTCTCTCCATTAATGTGTTCAAACAATTCCAGTTGTCTCTTCAGTTTTGATTTCTTCAAGCTTCTCAATTGTTCTCCTCCTTCACATATAGACTTCAATGCTTTGAAACATGTATAACCAGTCTGATATGCATCCAATCTAGACAGAACTTGGAGTGGCAACCCCTTGCACATTAAAGAATATGCCTTGCTATCATTCTTTACTTTCCTCAAATCTTCTGCTGACAGATTATCTTCTGGATAAGGTGTAGTAGAGTCTTTGGTGTAGGTACTTGCACTATCTGGTGCTGTCTGAGTTGGAATGTGAGGACCCTTCTCAATTGATTTCCACAAGTCATTATCAATAGAACACAAGTGATGTCTCAACCTGATAGTCCAGTTCTTGAAATCTGCACGATTCAAAAGTCTAGGAACACGGTTATCAGAATCATCATTAGGAGCCATTTTAACAATTTTTTAAGAAAAATATTTTTGGTTTTTGTTAATTTTTGAAAAGAAGTGATTAAAATACTAAAATAAAGACAAGAAATTAAAGACAAGATAAGAAACAAGTATTAAAAATAACTAAAATGAGTCACACGGCAAAACAGTGAAAATCCTTCTTCAACCGGCTAAACAGTGTCTTTGTTCTTCACCCGGCAGGAAAAAGTCTTTACACGGCTAAACAGTTAGACGGCTCAACAGTTGAAAATACTTTTGTTCTTCACCCGGATGAACAGTTACCCGGCAACAAGAAAAACTTCACACGGCAACAATCTTGACCCGGCAGAATCTTGACACGGCAAAAGTCTTTGTCCGGCTGAACAGTACTCGATCACACGGCAGAGTTGTTAATTACCCGGCAACACAGTTGATGCTTACCCGGCTGTATTTTCTTTATCACCCGGCGTAACAGTGTTTTACCCGGCACAACAGTGTATCACCCGACTGAACAGTAGCACTTTTTCTAAGTCAAATTCTTCACCCGACAAGCACAAATTTCCTTACACGGCAATACAGGACCTAATTTTTTTTTTCTCAAATCTAAGTCCAAGGAAATTGTCTAAGTCAAAATAATCACCCGGCAAGTTAATCTTCAACCAAAACTGAACTGTTCATCATCATCTTCATGAGATTTTTCTGGGTTTTGTCTAAAACTTGTCCGATTTGTCTAAAATTCACACACAAGCTGTGAATCAATCCGATTAACAATCCCTTATATCAATCAATCTGAAACATGTCCAATATTTGATGAATTTGTGAAAAATTCTATCGAACAGTGGTTTCACAATTTCTCAGATCTGATGATGATCTGATGAAATCTGCACAATCGTTGAGTATTAGAGTGATTATGATGATGAATCACACCTAAAAACACCAACAATTCATTCAGATCATTGTATTTGAGCGATTTTTGATGTGTTTTGCTTAAGAACAGCGAAGAACACGGTAATCTAGCTCTGATACCAATTGATAGGTTCAATTGGATCGATAATATCACTCAAATGATCAGAATAACAAGTACAAACAAAACGATTCAATCACAAACACAATCCATACTAATAATTCTCGATGTATATTGATGATCAAAGCAAATCGTAGTACAAGTGCAGGAGAAACAAAATCACACACAGTTAATTCTCTCTCTAACAGTGTAAAAGTGATCTAGCCTCCCTCCTCACACACACACACTACATGCTTATAACAAACAAAATACAAGTTTAAGGAAAATACATAATAAACCCTAAACTATACAAACATATAAACAATAAACAAAATACAAAGTAAATCTTAACAAGGAAATAGCCCTAACAACGTCTTCCAAAGTTAGTGAACCATTTGAGACTTCTTCTTGACCAATCATTTTACCACCTTTCTTGTCTCCCGCAAAAGCAACATATCCACCATTGATGATCCGATAGTTAGTCAGTAGGTACTTCAACCCTGTCATATGTCTGGAACATCTGCTATCAATATGCCAATGACTATTTACAACGGCATTTGAATGTTCTTGACATTTATTCAAAAATTTAAAAGTTAGACCTTTGAAATTGGCACCCAAGCCTTTGTATACTTGGGTGGTGGAACAGATGAAGAATTACAAAAGAAATTATTTACAAATGTGTTTAATCTTTTTCCGAAAGATTTTTGCTTTGAACTTTGATTAACTTAGGGCATTGCTTAACAGTATGATTAACATTTCCACATTTAAAGCATTGGGATTTCAAACTGACTTTGGGAACTTTATCAACAAGAATTTATCCATTTCAATTTCCTCGTCACATTCAGACATTTGAGAATTGCAATCACTGTAAGAGTCATAAGGCTCCTTTGATTTGCCTGTTGTGACTTTTACCTTTTCAGATTCAGATTTTGGTTTTGAAATTCTCACTGGTGTGAAAGACGGAATTTGATGAGTAAAGAACTTTTGAAAGCAATTTGTTTTGATTTGACTTTCAGAGACATGACCTGAAAGTTCATCTTTGTCATTCACACACTTACTTTCAAACATATAATCATTCAACACATTAGGGTTTGAAGTAGTGCACCCTAAATTACTACTAAACATAGAATTGTCTGAACATAACACATTACTAGAAACAGATTTAATTAAACTAATGTCTTCAATAGACTTCTTGGAATCAGAACTAGAACATTCACTACTGCTAGAACAACCAAGCCCAGTACTCCCACCATAAGCGTAATCCTCTCTAACCTCTTTGAGATTTACTCCACTTAAACCTGCAATAGAGCTGTTAGTATCATTATGGATAATCTCTTGTATCAGCTCATTTGATGGATGAGGAATAGGTGTTGGAGAGTAACAGAAGGTACTAGGTGGGGGATATGCATATGTTTCATTGTTAAGACCCAAACCTGTTTTAACTCTTGCCCCCCGTTGTTTCTTGCAGAGTTCCTCCCTTTTCATACTAGATATTGTCCATTGCTGCAGTTTATTTTTGAGTTTTCTTGTTTCAAATTCAGCAAGAGTCACTTGCTCAGTCAAATAGTTTATTTCACAATTCTTTTCCAAAAGAGTTCTTTTTAAATGTTCATTTTCTTTCAAAGCTTCTCTTAATTTGACAAAATATTTTGATTCATTCAATTTAAGCTCTTTGTTAGTTCTCTTTAATTCGTTTTCGTTTGACATTAACAATTTATTAGCTTTGTATATGCCAATTAAACGAATTTTGCAAGAAGATGAACACATATCTTCAATAACGTCATAAGGAAGACCAATTACCAGTTTTTCGGCAGCAAGGGCACGATCACACTGGCAGTAGGGAGTGTTCCTCTTGAATTCATCAACAGCATCAAGCCTCGCCTTCTCAATCATGGCTTCCAAGTTAAGCTTTGACTCCTCCTCATTCTTCATTTCATTTACTGCAGCTTCACAAACCAATCCCGAGTGATTCAGATGCCCTTGAACAATAGCATCTGATTGGTCTTCATTAACTTTCTCCACTTTCCCTTCCTCATCTTCACCATAAAATTCTTTGAAAGGATCAAAGCAATTTATATAGTTGTCATCATTCTCAACAATCTCAGCAACTAGGGCATGATTAATTTCCTCCTTTGTCTCTTCAATTTCTGCACTCCAATCAAAGTTGGTGAGCAGTGCAGTTTCATTTCTTGATTTTACTTCCTCAAGCCTTTCTTGACTAGGAGCAGTTCTCGGATTTCCGGAATTCACTGGTTCAGTAACAATTGGTAAAGGACATTCCCTTTTGAAGTGACCCAATTGTTTACAGTTATAACATCTCAGCTTTCCTTTGTCATACCCCAGCTTGCCATTCTGTCCCTGATTCCCAAAACTTCTTCTACCTGTTCTCTCCATAAATCGTCTAGCTCGTAGGGTAAGCATGGCCATTTGCCATTGAATGTCGGTTTCTTCAAGATCATCAGGATCCACCTGATACATATCTTCTACAGTCATCCCCTTTCCCTTTAACTCACCAGCGACAAGAGCTTCATAGCTATGAACAAACATTCCAAACAAAGCCATAGTGTCAGATGGAATCTGAGTGGTGACAGATGCATTTGAGCTTGAACCAACATTTGTAGATGCACCAACAGATTTAACAGACACATGACTTGATGATCCTCCAGGTGCAGCACTGTAGATATGAGAGTTTGCAGCGGATGAAATAAGTGCAGCATTCTGAGAGGGAATATTTGGAACCATCATAGACTGATTGTATTCTCTTCTCTTCACATCAAGATCAAATGAATTCAGCTTGTTTATAACATCCATCAGCTTATAGTCATGAAAGTTTCTTTCTTGTTTCAACAACTTGATTTGAAGACTCCACTGAGGGGGAAGAGAATCTAACAGCTTTGTGACTTGTTCATGATTTCCCAGCTTATCATCATACTTCTTCAGATTACTTGATACAGACAGAAATCGATTTGTAATATCAGTCAGGTTTTCTTGCGAATACCCCACAAAAGAGTTAAACTCTTTCTCAGCTTGAGCTTTTTTGTCCAACTTCAAATCCTCATTACCATCATAGAACTCGCACAAAGCATCATACAAGCTTTTTGCAGTTGTGTTTTCAGCAAACCTGTTGAAAATATCTTGATGCAAACAAAGTATCAATGCCCCGAGTGCCTTTTTGTCACGATCAAGTAACTTGGTGTCTGCTTCAGTAAAAGTACTTGGATCAGTGTTTATTGAAGTAACAGTTCCTTCAACTGTCTTTGGCACGTGCGTACCATTTACAATTGATTCCCATTGGTTATAGTCAGTGTAGTAGAAAAAAGCTTTCAAACACCTCTTCCAATCTTCAAAATTTTCACCACTAACAAGCCTCGGTGGCCTGTTAGGTTGAACACTATCCAGATCATTCATATTCAGTGTTGATGTAGCCATAATTTTTGAACAGATTGTAGATTCGCTGAAGACAAATAGATTCGCTGGATTAGATTCGCCCAAAGAACAAACAGATTCGCTGGCAGATTCGCTAGACAAACAAACAGATTCGCTGTCAAGCAAGCACAGTTTCGCTCGACAGATTTTGGCAGCAGTTTCGCTTGCACAATGAGCCAAACAAGTGAACTTTCGTTCGATGAAATGTCAGATTCGCTAGCCACAAACACAAAATTACAGGACACAAGATTTGTACTAGATTCGCTGGATGAACAACCAGTTTCGCTGGAAGAACAGATAGGTTCGCTGGGTTACGAACAAACCTGTTTCAGTACGAAAACAAACAGAACAGCTTCAAAACTTGACCATTTGTAGACCCGTTTGTTTCAGAAGCTTCCTATGACCAAACATGACAAAACCCAAGCAAAATATGACACGAAAAACACCCAAACTAGTCCAGAAAAGAATCAAATAGTGTTTTGACACAAAAACCCCAAAATCAACACAAAAATCTCTAGAATCAACAAATCAAGAGCACTAAGGCTCTGATACCATATTGTTGGTCCATAATGATCGTGATTTCAGTGCTAAAATGACTTGTATAACAACAAACACTCTTGACTCAAACAAACAAAGTGTAATATAACCCAACAACCGATAATGAGATTAAAACCACACAACCGGAGGTAAATACGCTACAATGATGAATAATATATGCTCCTAGCACCTCCAGTAAACACACACACACGACACAATCAGTTGGATAAGGTTTTTGTTCAAAGTTGCAAAAGTTGTCATTCATGAAGATAAGGTTACAATATATATCAGACATAGGTTCGCTGATAGATTCGCAGACAGCGAGTCTATCTAGCGAACCATATAGGTTCGCCGGGCACAATTAGGTTCGCCCGGTCGATACCTACACAACAACTAAACTGTGCTATGGGCGAATCTTCGCCCGTAGGTTCGCTAGAACTAAACATTACAAAATACATACAAAATACATAAAAAAGATATAACACCGACATACCGGTGAGTCCAACCTATACATGACTATCAATGATCCCAGCATCCAATAGCATAGCACATTTATCACCACGCTCTGCTCGCGTGTGATTAATCAACCTCAGCTTGTGCAGTTCTTTCAAATCTTGAACTGGCAGCTTGAAAATGCTCGAATAATAGTGATAAACATCACATAGCCCATTTACCCTCTTGATTAGAAACGCATCAAAAATCTCATCATATTTCCAAGCAATGATCTTCACATCTTTGGACATTTCAGGCACGATCATTGAGTCTAGTAATTCAGCAACGGACTGACCCTTACTCAGCAGTGATCTAACAATATCACCTGCTGTGGCAGACTTGTGCCATGACTCTCGTACTTCCATCGGAATGTTGTAAGACTTCATCTCGCTCGGAAACATGTCAATCAATTCCTTCCTCTTCTTATGTGCATCTTCGGGCAATGCCATCAAAGGTATCTCTTTAGGCTCAAGCACTCTGTATCGTTTGGTCAACTCATAATACTGTGGATTATTGTAATCCAAGAAAAACATACGGTTATGCATCTTCTCAGTTTTTTGAAAGCTCACCACAATCTTTTTCAGCGATTCTCGTTTCAGCCTTTTCAAAGTCTTGTATGGATAGTTTCTCGAACTGAGCCACTGACGCATGCCTGGAACAGACATTTCTTCCGGATTTTGATGATATAGTTCTTCTGGAGGAAGATCATCAATGTTTAAACTTTCTTGAAGCGGCGTCCACTCACCCATTTCAACCACAAACTCTTTATCATCACCTTCTACTTTATCTTGCGCATTCACACACTTTTCATATTCCTCATTTACTTGACTGACTGTGAGTCCATTCAAATAAACAGGATTGTATTTCATCTTCTTCAAATACGCAAATCTTTCATCAAGATCAGTGGGTAGGTCATCATCAATAGGATTAGTTTCTGGTTCAGATTCAGTGAAATCTACTTCATCTAAATCATCCAACGCTTCAATTGTATGTGCAGTTTCAGTTTGAACCGGCTCAGACTGAACTGCTTCTTCAATAACAGCTTTCTTCACATTCTCATCCTCTTTAACAAACTTGTGCACTTCAGTTGCCTGTACAGACTCAGATTGAATCGGCTCACTCTGAACTGTTTCTTCAGTTCTAGCCTTCTTAGCAATCACATCTTCTTTCACAATCTCTGGTACAACATCGAGTTTACGTTTTCCCTCGGCTTTGTCAAGATTGACAATATCAGCAGCTTCATCGGGAATTTGAATTGGTACTTCGACCTTTTCACCCACAGCTTTAGTTCCTCGTGCTCTAGTATAATAAACTTTTATCTCTTGCGAAGGCCCGGATACTTCAATCACTTCATCTGAAAAATCTTTGTCAGATGTAGACCCTGATTTCTTTGGTTTAGCTTCTTCTAACCACTTTTCTAACATCTCCTTTTCTGCATTCAGTGTATTACATTCAGCATACAGCTCTTTGTAATCTTCCTTCAGTTTCTCATACTCTAAATCAAGTTCTTCAAAGATCTTCATATTCTTTAAATATGTTTCTCTGAACTCATTCAGTCTAACCTTCTTTCTCTCATTCGAAGCCTTCAACAATTCATTCTCTTTCATCAAATCTTCTATCACTTTATTCAGCCGTTCTATCTCTTTATCCTTTTCAGTCAAAATATCACTTGACACAACTTTTGGCGAAGACACCATAGGTTGTTCAATTAGTGGAGTTGCAGGAGATGATGTTGTGGGAACATCTACTGGATCAGGAACAATAACACCAGCATCAACACCATCAACTGCCTGTGCAACAGTCTCTACTTTGGCAATTACTTCCTGTGCAATCTGAATAACATCCACTAGTTCAGGCACACTTACATCTTAAAAAATACTCGGATCCTCTACAACCATAGGATCAATCACAGTCTTAGATCGTCGTGATCTAGAATAGTGAACTGTGAAATCCTTAGGAGCATCCATAATAACATCTTCTACTTCTTTTACAACTTCAACAGGTTCATCAACCTCAACGTTCACTTCTACATCTTCTTGTACTGCCTTCTCAGAAACTGATTCAACACTATCTTCTTCAATAACATCATCATTTCCACCATCATCATTATCATCACTATCATCATCATCACTATCAGATTCATCATCCTCATCTTCATTCTCATCCTCATCAATATCTTCATCTTCTGGATAACGAGCAGGGTACTCATCATCATCAAGCAAGTTGTCGGGAAACTCATCAACAAGGTCCAATGGATCTACAACTTCACCTTGTGATATATGATGATAAACTTCTCCAATATCTTCATCATTGTTTGCTATATCTCGCATATAGTCAAACATCTCAACACCTCCAATACTCATCTTTCGGTAAGATATAGCATTCATATCTTCTGTGTATAAGATCCCTCCATTAAAACCTTCTTCTCGAATAATAGGATGAGCAATATTAATCATCAGCTGCAAGAATCGTGGGTACATCAAGAACTTGAACCTCTTGCCTTTCACCAGATTGAAAACAAAACCTTTCATGAT
This sequence comes from Tagetes erecta, assembly GCA_030867185.1. Classification (NCBI taxonomy): domain Eukaryota; kingdom Viridiplantae; phylum Streptophyta; class Magnoliopsida; order Asterales; family Asteraceae; genus Tagetes; species Tagetes erecta. The sequence continues at coordinate 38,113,361 of CM061487.1, read as the reverse complement.
CTACTTTGACATATTAAAAGGCATGTTCTCAGCAATTGCAACTATAGGAGATGCAATGTCTGATGGAAAGTTGTCAAATCCAGCACTTCTCCTTGACATACACTGCTTAATGACATAGCATAACAGCTTCCACTTCTTTCCCAATCTAGCTCTAACAAACTGCTGTTTTGGAAATATGGGAGGATGACCCATATTTATGAAACAAGTCTGACATTCAGCAGTAGTTAGTTCATCAGAAGCCCCAATCTCTTCTTCATCAATCCTCAAAGCAGTCCGGATGGACTCTTCAGATACAGTTAACTGTAACTGTCTGGTAATATTTCCTCTAACCACAGTAACTCCAGCTTCATCAGTAACAACTTCTGCAGTCCTCCAGAAGCTTTTGATAAGTCTTGCATATACAATGGGTTTGGCACACATTGCATATACATACGTTGTTCTTCTCAGGAATCTGATCATGTCTCTATACCCTTCAGCTTCTTGTATAGATTCATCTAACATAGCAACAAGATTGTGCTTGGGCTCAAACTTGAGTTCATTCATCTGTTTTGACAAAACAAGACACATGTGTTAGACTTTTCATTCATAAATAACAATATTTGCATAAGAATTTAAACATAAAGTGACAATGTAAACCAATCAAATAATCATTTAACACCTAACTTAATCTAACAATCTGATATTCATCATTTTGTTCAACAAAACTTTTGGAAATCAATGATCATATAACATTTTACACTTAACAGTTTAAACACTTAAACACAAATCTGAAATTTGCATAATGAAATTGTATAACATGTTTTAGTTTAGTTTTAGCATCGATTTGTCACAAAATAACAGATGATTCATCATTTGATATCAAACACATGAACATTCAAAAGTTCATCAATGGCGGTTCGACAGTGATATGAAAATTTCAGTTGATTCAGTTGATTTTAAGCAATTTGATGCAAATTAATGGATGAAAATTGATGATCGACAGTTATTACACCTATTTCAACACTCGATTTAAGTTTTAACACTCATAATCAAAATGTCGATTCAAAGTCCAATTACTGTTCATCACAACATTTCGTTTTTACGATCAATCAGTTGGTTTATCAAGGTCGAATCATGTAAAATCTACCTTATTCAATCATTAAACTTGTTATAGAATCAACGATTGAATATGATATGGACGATTGAGTTACAGAGGATTTGCTTGAATGTGTTTGTGAAAAATGACAAGTGTTTGTGAAAAGGCGGGTATATATGTGTTGTTCAGCCGGCTCAAAAATTAGGTCAAACTTAATGGGACGGGTCAACAATTTGGACGGGTAAACATTTTAGCCCAATAAGCCTGGACGGGTCATGTACTGTTGAGACGCGTCAAGTACTGTTGGGACGGGTCACAGTTTTTGGGACGGGTCACAACCTTGGGACGGTCAACATTGAGACGGGTCAACATTTAATCAGGTAAAAAACACTTGGACGGGTCAATCACTGTAGAGACGGGTCAGAGTTAGGAACAACTACACCTTCGTTTTTGGTTTTACCCATCACCCGGCTGTATATTAGACACCTTATCCTCACCCGGCTTGCACAATGACTTCATGTTCATTACCTGGCTGCATAGTGATACTGTCTTTCATCACCCGACTGTGCAGTTGTTATACTTACCCGGCAGCACAGTGTTCTTCACTTACACGGCTACATAGAATCTTCATTCTATTACCTGGCTATACAGTGTTAACACTTCATCACCCGGCTGTATAGTAACTTACAACTTGTCACCCGGCATCATTTCTTCTTTCACCCGACTACCTTCTTTCATTCAGTCACCCGACTGTTATCAAACACCACTTTCTTACCCGGCTAAATAGTGACATTCATTACCCGGCTGATAACAACATTACTTCATTACCCGGCTAAATAGTGAAGTCTGATATCTTCACCCGACAACAACACTTAGACGATTTTTCACTTTTCTCTTTGTTGACTTTTTCAACTGCATTTATTGCACCTGCAAACATTCTCGACATATTAATTAGACAAGACATCCTTATTAGGGTTTGTCACATTAAATAATCAAAAATAGAGATTAGGGCAACAAATTTAATTCTCATAAAAATCCTTTTTCATTTTCTTTGATTTTTCTTCACAAAATGTTTTTGCACAACCAATATTTCTATATCCCGAAGCAATTTTCTAAAAACAATTCACAAGACCTTAGGTTTGTTTTTAACACATCCAATACATTTGCTTTCAAAACCACATAATCTTGTTCATTCAACACATTTATTTCAAATATTTTTGGATTTTTGTAAATATTTTTCTTCTTCAATTATTTCCCCCCTAAACTTGAAATTTCTTGAAATTTTTATGTTTAAAAAAGGATGTCGATGAGTCAATAAAGAATCCATATGCCTGCACACACAAAGCACACACATTAAAATAAAGACATATGCAATGCAATGAATCAAAATATCGCAGTGAGATCATACCACACATTATCTGAACATGTTTTGCAAGTTTTGAATAGACATTTGACTTATGTTTGATTGAGTGATGATATGAAAACATACCAATTAGCTCGAATTGACACACTTACTTTTTCAGTATCATGATGAGATTAATGTTCGATTAAAATGACTTATGTGACCCTCATGAATACATATGCCAACATATTTCCTCATCAACCACTACTAGAATGCATATTGCACAAAAACCTAGTCACTTACAGTCATAAACAGTGTGGAATATGGGTTCTATTCGGATTTGGTCCACTTTGGGACTTCTTTTGAATTCCATTTTGGAATTTTTCATTTCCTATCGTTCCCCTTGGGAATCTTCTGAATTCCTTTTTGGAATTTGTTTGGTGATGGCCCACATTTGGGACTCTTTTTGTTCCAACTTTGGGAATCTTTTGCTGCACCTTGAAGCTCAAAAGAGACTTCATATGAGACTTCAGGTCTGTGGATACCACAACAAAGAAGCTCACGATGCGGTTCATCACACTAAATAGACTGCATCGTTACCCGATTATGAACAACTATCATCACAAGCAATGCATCCAAAGATATATATATTTAGACATGTATATCATAGGAACTTAACACAAAGATCATTAAGTTTAGATTTGTCAACAATGAACTTACTTTTTCAGTCTAATTGCCTGAGCTGTCTCGCACATCAATTAACATTCATCAGTCTTTATTTAAAAATGATGAAACAAAGAATGTCTAGTGTAACTATCATTTCTCACTTTTTGCAATATAGATTCTTATGACATGATATTTTCTTTTCTTTTTGCTTTTTATATTCTTTTTGTTTGTTTTTCTTTTTCATGCACACTCACAATGCAAAAACAATAAAATAAAAGGCAAAGGAATCAATACATGACATCGACTTATTATATTTTTGACTTTTATATTTTCTGATTTTTGTTTGATTTTTCAAAAATTAGAATTAATCATGGTTGATTAACCCTATGGATTGAATTAACAATTCAAACCGTCCTGACAAAAAAGATTTTGTGAAAAGATCTACCAGTTGTTTGTCGGTATGAACCTTAATCAAAATTATTAAACCTTTTTCAGAGTTATCTCTGAGGAAATGATAACGAATTTCAATATGTTTGGTTTTTGAGTGTTGAACAGGATTAGCAGTAATGAACATAGCAGCAGTATTGTCTATGTAAATAGGAGTTTTGAGAAAGTTAAACCCGTAGTCAAGCAATTGGTTTTGTAGCCACAAAACTTGAGAACATCCTGCAGATGCAGCGATATACTCTGCTTCAGCTGTGGATACAGAAACGTTGGTCTGCTTTTTGCATTGCCAAGAAACAAGTCTAGGACCCAGAAATTGACATCCACCCGTAGTCGATTTCCTGTCAAGAGCACACCCACCAAAGTCACTATCAGAATAACTATATAATTTAAAATTGCCTTCATAAGGATACCATAACCCGAGATTCGGTTTCCCTTTAAGGTATCTGAAAATACGTTTAACAGCAACCAGGTGCGACTCTTTCGGATCAGACTGATATCTGGCACACACACATACAGCATACAGAATGTCTGGCCTTGATGCAGTAAGATACATCAGTGAACCAATCATCGATCTGTACAGTGTTTGATCAACGGATTTGCCTTTTGGATCCGACTGTATCTTGCAATTCACATCAGATGGCGTTCGAATATTCTGACAATCCTGCATCGTGAACTTTTTCAACAACTTCTCAACAAACTTTGATTGGTTGATAAAAATTCCTTCAGCTAACTGTTTGACTTGCAATCCGAGAAAGAAATTGATCTCTCCCATCGAACTCATCTGAAATCTTGATTTCATAATCTCTTCAAAGTCTTTGCACATGGACGGACTTGTTGATCCAAAGATGATATCATCCACATACACTTGAACACATAAAAGCTCTTCATTTTCCCGCTTCATGAATAAAGTAGGATCAATCTGACCTCTTGTAAAACCATGTTCCAGCAAATGTTTAGATAACGTCTCGTACCAAACCCTTGGGGCTTGATGTAGACCATACAAAGCTTTGCTCAATTTGTATACACGATGTGGATACTCAGGATCCTCAAAACCTGGAGGTTGCCTGACGTACACATCATCGGTAATTGGTCCATACAGAAAAGCGCCTTTTACATCCATTTGAAACAATTTGAACTTCATGAAAGAGGGATAAGCTAGAAAAACGCGAATAGCTTCAAGTCGAGCGACCGGAGCAAACACTTCTTCATAGTCAATACCTTCTTCTTGAGTGTAACCTTGTGCAATAAGTCTGGCTTTATTTCTGACCACAATGCCACATTCGTCTGGCTTGTTCTTGTACCAATCGCATTTTCTCCTTCAGGTAAGTCCACTAATTTCCAAACCTCTTGTTTGTGAAATTGAAGTAACTCCTCTTGCATGGCTTCAATCCAACTATTTTCTTGTAACGCTTCTGAAATATTCTTTGGCACCACTTGAGAAAGAAAACATGAATAAAGACAAATGTTTGCATGTTCAGTTTGACTTCTCATAGTTCTCTGATTCAAAGGCCTAATAATCTGAGAGAGAGGATGATTCCTGTGAACTCGATGAGATGGAATTGAATCTCCTTGAACTTGCGTCTCCAGATTAGACTGATTCAGATTCGGTAAAACTTGTAGAATTGTAGAAGCATGCAGAGTGAAATTAGGAACTTGTTCTGGTGAATTGATGAAGTAGTCAAATGATTCTGGAACAACTTCAACATTCGGATCTGATGATGGTTGATTTTGAACAAATCCACCATCATTAGGAGAATTTTGCGGATTCACATCATCACCAAAATTGTTTGATTCTTGATCTTCTTGAGAACCAGAAGGACCCGGAGCTTGACTGGATACACCATGATCAGGATTATGAAACGACATGAACGGATACTCACAACAAAGAAGCTCACGATGCGGTTCATCACACTAAATAGACTGCATCGTTACCCGATTATGAACAACTATCATCACAAGCAATGCATCCAAAGATATATATATTTAGACATGTATATCATAGGAACTTAACACAAAGATCATTAAGTTTAGATTTGTCAACAATGAACTTACTTTTTCAGTCTAATTGCCTGAGCTGTCTCGCACATCAATTAACATTCATCAGTCTTTATTTAAAAATGATGAAACAAAGAATGTCTAGTGTAACTATCATTTCTCACTTTTTGCAATATAGATTCTTATGACATGATATTTTCTTTTCTTTTTGCTTTTTATATTCTTTTTGTTTGTTTTTCTTTTTCATGCACACTCACAATGCAAAAACAATAAAATAAAAGGCAAAGGAATCAATACATGACATCGACTTATTATATTTTTGACTTTTATATTTTCTGATTTTTGTTTGATTTTTCAAAAATTAGAATTAATCATGGTTGATTAACCCTATGGATTGAATTAACAATTCAAACCGTCCTGACAAAAAAGATTTTGTGAAAAGATCTACCAGTTGTTTGTCGGTATGAACCTTAATCAAAATTATTAAACCTTTTTCAGAGTTATCTCTGAGGAAATGATAACGAATTTCAATATGTTTGGTTTTTGAGTGTTGAACAGGATTAGCAGTAATGAACATAGCAGCAGTATTGTCTATGTAAATAGGAGTTTTGAGAAAGTTAAACCCGTAGTCAAGCAATTGGTTTTGTAGCCACAAAACTTGAGAACATCCTGCAGATGCAGCGATATACTCTGCTTCAGCTGTGGATACAGAAACGTTGGTCTGCTTTTTGCATTGCCAAGAAACAAGTCTAGGACCCAGAAATTGACATCCACCCGTAGTCGATTTCCTGTCAAGAGCACACCCACCAAAGTCACTATCAGAATAACTATATAATTTAAAATTGCCTTCATAAGGATACCATAACCCGAGATTCGGTTTCCCTTTAAGGTATCTGAAAATACGTTTAACAGCAACCAGGTGCGACTCTTTCGGATCAGACTGATATCTGGCACACACACATACAGCATACATAATGTCTGGCCTTGATGCAGTAAGATACATCAGTGAACCAATCATCGATCTGTACAGTGTTTGATCAACGGATTTGCCTTTTGGATCCGACTGTATCTTGCAATTCACATCAGATGGCGTTCGAATATTCTGACAATCCTGCATCGTGAACTTTTTCAACAACTTCTCAACAAACTTTGATTGGTTGATAAAAATTCCTTCAGCTAACTGTTTGACTTGCAATCCGAGAAAGAAATTGATCTCTCCCATCGAACTCATCTGAAATCTTGATTTCATAATCTCTTCAAAGTCTTTGCACATGGACGGACTTGTTGATCCAAAGATGATATCATCCACATACACTTGAACACATAAAAGCTCTTCATTTTCCCGCTTCATGAATAAAGTAGGATCAATCTGACCTCTTGTAAAACCATGTTCCAGCAAATGTTTAGATAACGTCTCGTACCAAACCCTTGGGGCTTGATGTAGACCATACAAAGCTTTGCTCAATTTGTATACACGATGTGGATACTCAGGATCCTCAAAACCTGGAGGTTGCCTGACGTACACATCATCGGTAATTGGTCCATACAGAAAAGCGCCTTTTACATCCATTTGAAACAATTTGAACTTCATGAAAGAGGGATAAGCTAGAAAAACGCGAATAGCTTCAAGTCGAGCGACCGGAGCAAACACTTCTTCATAGTCAATACCTTCTTCTTGAGTGTAACCTTGTGCAATAAGTCTGGCTTTATTTCTGACCACAATGCCACATTCGTCTGGCTTGTTCTTGTACCAATCGCATTTTCTCCTTCAGGTAAGTCCACTAATTTCCAAACCTCTTGTTTGTGAAATTGAAGTAACTCCTCTTGCATGGCTTCAATCCAACTATTTTCTTGTAACGCTTCTGAAATATTCTTTGGCACCACTTGAGAAAGAAAACATGAATAAAGACAAATGTTTGCATGTTCAGTTTGACTTCTCATAGTTCTCTGATTCAAAGGCCTAATAATCTGAGAGAGAGGATGATTCCTGTGAACTCGATGAGATGGAATTGAATCTCCTTGAACTTGCGTCTCCAGATTAGACTGATTCAGATTCGGTAAAACTTGTAGAATTGTAGAAGCATGCAGAGTGAAATTAGGAACTTGTTCTGGTGAATTGATGAAGTAGTCAAATGATTCTGGAACAACTTCAACATTCGGATCTGATGATGGTTGATTTTGAACAAATCCACCATCATTAGGAGAATTTTGCGGATTCACATCATCACCAAAATTGTTTGATTCTTGATCTTCTTGAGAACCAGAAGGACCCGGAGCTTGACTGGATACACCATGATCAGGATTATGAAACGACATGAACGGATACTCAGAATTGAGATTGCTATCATCGTCATTATCAGAATCATCACTGAAACATCCCAAGTCTCCTGATTCTTTTCTGGATTTTCCTGAAAAATCAAATAAGTTAGAATTGAAAGATTTTGATAACGAATCTAAATCAAACAACCATTCGGGACCATGAGCCACTGACGGAAAAGAATTTTCTAAAAACTTTACGTTAATAGTTTCAATAACAGTGTTTGTTTTGCTATTAAAAACCCGATAAGCTTTTGAAACAGAAGAGTAACCAAGAAAAAATCCATCGTCAGATTTTGACTCAAAATTACCGAGATGATCACTTAAATTTAGAATCGATACAGGACAACCAAACGCTTTCAAATATGAAATATTCGGTTTTCTTCCAAACAATAACTCATATGATGTTTTATGTTTATCCTGAACCAATAATGTCCTGTTTTGTGCAAAGCAAGCAGTAGCAATAGCTTCGTCCCAGAATGTGATAGGGATTTTGGCATCTGCGAGCATGGATCTTGCTGCTTCAATCAGTGTTCGATTTTTCCGTTCTGCCACACCGTTTTGTTGAGGCGTTCTTGGAGCACTAAATTGACGCGCAATTCCTTTTTCTACACAAAACAAATCGACATTAGAGTTTTTAAACTCGGTTCCATTATCACTTCTCAAGATTTTTACTTTACAATCCAATTGATTTTGAACTTTGATAATGACTTCTTTTAACAACTCAGCAGTTTCAGATTTAACATGCAAGAAATAAACCCAAGAAAATCTAGTAAAATCATCAATGATGACAAAACAATAAGACTTCTTTCCGATGCTTTGAACATTTGTTGGTCCGAAAAGATCCATGTGTAGCATCTGTAAGGGTTTTAAAATGGAGTTTTCTGGCTTGGACTTAAAAGACATTCGGTGCTGTTTTCCTTTCAAACATGCTGGACAGAGATCAGTTGTTGAGAATTTCTTTGATGGTATTCCCACAGCATGATTTCCAGTCACCAGTCGGTTCATGTTTCTGAAGTTTGAATGGCCCAGCCGTCTATGCCAAAGCTGACTCTCATCATTTGATGCATGCGCAATGAGACATGTGGTTTCGGTTTCAGCATCAATCTGCGACATATCAAGCTTGTATACATCACGATCTCTTGGAGCTTTAACCACCACCCACTCATTGTCAATCTTGAAACCTGGTTTGAGTATGTAACAAAAAGAATCATCAAACAATGTTAAATACGATTTGTCACAAATTTGAGATACACTTAGCAAATTAAAGTTCAACTGTGCACAGTAGTTGACTTTATCAAAGCTAATAACCCCATTTGACACGGTTCCTTCACCAGTTATTTTTCCACCAGCATCTCCTCCAAATGCAACATGAGTACCATTCTTTAGCTTAAAATCTTGAAGCAAGGCATGATTGCCTGTCATATGCCGGCTACACCCACTATCAACAAACCATGAGTTGATAGGTCTTCGAGGGCGTACCTGCATTTCAACATTTACTTAGTTAGTTTGGTCAACCCAGGCCCACATGGTCTTGGGTTTTCCGAATCTATCTGTAACAGTAACTTGTTGATAATGTAGATTTTGAAAATTTGTTTCATTTGAGAGATTTGATTGAAAACTGTTTCGCCCAACGGCTTGATTTGTTTGCTTTCTTACCATCAAAGCTCTCGGCTTAAAACTGTTAACCTGCACATTTCTGAATGAATGTTCATTAAGATCAGAATTGTTTCGTTTGAAAGTTCTCAAATCAGGAGAATGACTTTGGCTAAATTTTTTAAAACCAAAAGATTGATTTCTTTGGAAATTTGGAAAAGGAGTCATTTCTCTTGATGAGTTTTTCCGAAAGAAACAATCTGCAGTGTCATGATTTCTCCTTTCACAAATCTCACAAAACTTGTTATAAAAACATTCCTCTGAAGAATGATTTCTTTTGTCACAGTAATCGCAGTACCTGTTAAAGAAACATTCAGCAGTAACATGTTAGGGTTATTTCCTGTTAAGAATTTACTTTGTATCTTTGTTTATATGTTTGTATAGTTTAGGGTTTATTGTGTATTTTCCTTAAACTTGCATTTTGTTTGTTATAAAGCATGTAGAGTGCGTGTGTTAGGATAGAGCGACTTTTACACTGTTAGAGAGAGAATTAACTGTGTGTAATTTGTTTTCTCCTGCACTTTTGTACTACGAATTGCTTGATCATCAAATACAAAGAGAATTTATGAGTATGAATTGTGTTTGTGATTGAATCGTTTGTTTGTACTTGTTGTTCTGATCATTTGAGTGATATTATCGATCCATTTGAACCTATCAATTGGTATCAGAGCTTTCGGTTTGTGTTCTTCGCTGTTTCTAAGCAAAACACATCAATATTGCTCAAAATATCATGATCTGAATGAATTGTTGGTGTTTTTAGTTGTGATTTATCATCATAATCACTTCTATACACAGCGATTGTGCAGATTCTATCAGATCATCATCAGATCTGAAGAATTAGGAAGAATAGAAAAAGTACTGTTCGATCAATTTTTGCTCAAAATTCATCGAAGAATGAAGATGTTTTGGATTGATTGATACAAGGGTTTGATAATCGGACTAATTCACAGCTTTTGTGTGATTTTTGGACAATTTGGACAAGTTTTAGACAAAACCCAGAAAATCTTCATGAAGAAGATGATGAACAGTTGAGTTTGGTTGAAGATTAACTTGCCGGGTGATATTATTGACTTAGACAATTTCCTTGGACTTAGAATTTGTGAAGAAATTAGGTCCTGTGCTGCCGTGTAAGGGATTTTGCTCTAGACGGGTGAAGTTTTTGACTTGAAAAAGTGCTACTGTTCAGCCGGATCAGACACTGTTGTGCCGGGTAATACACTGTTACGCCGGGTGATAGAGAAAATACAGCCGGGTAAGCTCAACTGTGTAGCCGGGTAATTAACAAAGTGCCGTGTGACCAAGTACTGTTCAGCCGGGCAAAGACTTTTGCCGTGTCAAGATTCTGCCGTGTCAAGACTTGTTGCCGTGTGAAGTTTTTCTTGTTGCCGGGTAACTGTTCATCCGGGTGAAGAACAAAGTAATTTTCAACTGTTTAGCCGGGTAACTATTTAGCCGGGTGAAGACTTATTTCTGCCGGGTGAAGAACAAACACTGTTTAGCCGGCTGAAGAAGATTTTTCACTGTGTTACCGTGTGACTTTATTTAGTTGTTTTTAATACTTGTTTCTTATCTTGTCTTTAATTTCTTGTCTTTATTTTAGTATTTTAATCACTTCTTTTCAAAAAAAAAAAAAAATTAACAAAAACCAAAAATATTTTCTTTAAAAAATTGTTAAAATGGCTCCTAATGATGATTCTGATAACCGTGTTCCTAGACTTTTGAATCGTGCAGATTTCAAGAACTGGACCATCAGGCTGAGACATCACTTATGTTCCATTGACAATGACTTATGGAAATCCATTGAGAAGGGTCCTCACATTCCAACTCAGACACAACCAGATAGTGCAAGTACCTACACAAAAGACTCCACTGAACCTTATCCAGAGGATAATTTGTCAGCTGAAGATTTGAGAAAGGTAAAGAATGATAGCAAGGCCTATTCGTTGATGTGCAAGGGGTTACCACTTCAGGTTTTGTCAAGATTGGATGGATATCAGACTGGTTATACATGCTTCAAAGCATTAAAGTCGATATGTGAAGGAGGAGAACAACTGAGAAGCTTGAAGAAATCTAAACTGAAAAGGCAATTGGAACTTTTTGAACACATTAATGGTGAGACAGTTCACCAGATGATGAACAGGTTTGTTCACTTGACTACTGAGATGTCAAATCTCGGAGTGAAGACTGAACTTCAAGACCTAAATGATCGATTGTTATGTGCTTTACCATCATCCTGGAAACAAACTGTTACCTTGTTAAAACATACTGAGAAATTTCCAATGGAACTTGACTTGCTTATTGGAAAGATAGAAGAAGTTGAGATTGATGAAGGATCTAGAAACACTGATAGATCAATGTCACAAACTCAATACAAGTATGTGGTAAATCCTGCCAATACTGTGGATAATGCTTTTCTTGTGCAAAATACAACAAAGTCTGAAGATGAGGATGACTTATTCGTTGGTGCAAGTTTTTATACTGATTCAGCATATTTTCCAAATTCACCAACCTATTCTCAACCTCAATCTCCGCCAAGAGCTCAAGTTCACGTCCAAAGTCAGAATGTGAAGAATCAATCAGAAAATCAAAGTTCAAATGTTCAAGCCAAGGTGAAAGACGTCATGAATATTCTGTTGCAAGATGACGAAACAAAAACTGCCTTTACTGCTTTTATGGCAAGTTTTCAAGCGTACCAAGGTAGTCATTTAAGTCAAATGGACGTTGTTCTTCAAGACTTATTTGAAATGGATCCAGTGGATGTTGAGGAAATGGATCTTAACTGGCAAATGGTTATGGTAGCTTATCGTACTCAAAAGCATGCATATGTCAACAGAAGCTACAAACCTCATGCAAACAAGACTGTTGGATTTGACAAATCTAAGGCCAGATGCTTTAACTGTAATCAGTATGGTCATTTCTCAAGAGAATGTAAAGCTCCAAAGAATTTTAATGACCAAGCGAGTTCAAGCAATCAAGGTCAAGGTCAAAATTCTCAACAATCAACAAGTTATCAAGGCAGAAATCAACGTTTCTTTCAGAAACCATACCAAAGTCTTCCTATGCCTGAATTAAAGGATGAAGGAAAGAAGCCAGAAGACCAAACAAAGGCGTTGGTTGTAAGTGTGAAAGACGGGTATGATTAGAGCGCTTATGCAGAACAATTCACGTCTGATCTTACATCAAGTCTGGCACTGGTATGTGAAGTAGAAGAAGATTGGTCAGAAGAAGGGGATTGTAAGATGATTGAAGATGTGAGTGAAGATTCAGAAGACTATGACTGGAGTGCAAAATCTGATCCTACTGAAGAATCTGAGTCTGAACTTGTGCTGATGGCTACTGCCAGTGAGTCTTCATCATCCACAGAACAACCAAAGGTTAATACTGACCTGCCCCCTAACTATGTTCCATTACCTGCTGATGTCAAGGAAAGGCTATGTTCTGAACAGTGTATTCAACAAGTAGAACATTATCGGACTCATTCATTTAAAATCGGTGACAAATTAAGCAAACATGAGAAAATTCATGAACAACTTAAAATTGATCACAAAATTGCTGATGAGAAGATTTTGTCACTTAAAGAATCTTGGAACAAAACCTTAAAGGAACTGGAATTGATAACCAAACAACTTGAAGAAATGACAAAGAACTTTGAACAAGAAAAAGTCGCACATGCTGTCACTCAAGTTGAACTAACAAAGGTTAAAAGCTGTAAAACCATGGTTAAACAACTCATCAAAGAAAGAGGTAACAAAACCAAAACCGGGTTGGGTTTTACACATGAACCGATGCCAAATTCAATCACTCAAACCTTACCGGAAAACTTTAATGAATTTGATCATTCACCTGAAAATGAACGAAAATTTAAAGAAATTCAAAGAAGTAAATCCGAGTCTGAAGGATCTGAAGTGTTGATTGAAAGTTTGAGAGAAGAAGATGGAATGACAACTGAAGCTGATGATGAAGCAAGCAACAAATCTGAAAACAAAGTTGAGCCTGTTCTAATCCAACTTGTTGAATATCCAAAGCTTAATCCCGAACCAGAAACACCGGTGAAGGAAGAAGGTGAATTTTCAGGGTACAATGATCCTGAGTACATCAAGTGGAAAAAGGAACAAAAGGCGCAAGTTGCTGCTCAGTTGGTCAAAAAGCCAGAAGTGAAAAAGGCTGAAGTTTCGAATGTTAAGAAGCAAAAATCGAAAACAATGAACAATCAATCTGAAACGAAACAGTCAAAAGGCAAAAATGTCTTAAAATCGAATGATAACACAAAAGTTCAAAGTGTTAAAACTGACAAAGTTAAACCTGTCAAGAAAGTGTCAAAAGAAAAGAAAATCAAGTTTGTGTCTGTAGGAACGTTTGATTTAAATGGATCTTATGGTAAACCAATCAATTCTCCAATCAAATCTAACTCTGGTCTGAAAACAGATTCAGGTCCTAAGTCTTCCGCTGTCAATGAAAAGAGAATTGTAAACAAAAAGGTGACCAAACAGAACAGTTTAAAATCGAACCAAAGTCCCATGCAATCAAAAGCACAGACAATGACTCCACAAAGGAACGTTAATCTAAAACCGAACAACTATGATAATGAATCACGTTTTGGTTCAACATCTAGAGTTAACAATCGGCTCTTTAGGATTAGCAAGAAATATTGTGAAATTTGTGATAGATATAATCATGCAACTGCTGAATGTTTCTTTAACAGGTACTGCAGTTTCTGTGACAAAAGAAATCATTCTTCAGAAGAATGTTATTTTAACAAATTTTGTGATATCTGTGAGAAAAGAAACCATGACACAAAGGATTGTTTCTTTCGATCAAACTCGACTAGAGAAATGACTCCATATTCAAATTTTCAAAGAAATAATTCATATGGTTTTCAAAATATGAATCAAAGTCATTCTCCGGTTTTGAGAAACTTCAATCGAAACAATTCTGTTTCTAACTTTTCAAGGAATGTGCAGGTTAACAGTTTTAAACCAAGAGCTTTAATGGTTAAAAATCAAAAGTTTGAAAATAACCTTGATCCTAAGCTAGAGGAGAGGTTTATTGCTTTGAGGAGAAAGCAATCATTGAACGCCAATGGGCGAAGTTATCAGCATCAAAATCTTTTAAACGAAACAAATTTTCAAAATGTTCAATACCAACAAGTTACTATTGCAGATAGATTCGGAAAACCCAAGACCGTGTGGGCCTGGGTTGACCAAACTAACTGAAAGTTTTTGTTGAAATGCAGGTACGCCCAAGAAGACCTATCAACTCGTGGTTCGTTGATAGTGGGTGTAGCCGGCACATGACAGGCAACCATGCCTTACTTCAAGACTTTAAGTTGAAAAATGGTACTCACGTAGCGTTTGGAGGTGATGCGGGTGGAAAGATAACAGGAGAAGGAACAGTATCCAATGGGATCATTAGTTTTGATAAAGTCAACTACTGTGCACAGTTGAACTTTAACTTACTAAGTGTATCTCAAATTTGTGATAAATCTTATTCAACTTTATTTGATGATTCTTTCTGTTATATTCTTAAACCAGGTTTCAAGATTGACAATGAGTGGGTAGTGGTTAAAGCTCCTAGAGATCGTGATGTATACAAGTTGGATATGTCGCAGATTGACGCTGATACCGAAACAACCTGTCTCATTGCCCATGCTTCAAATGATGAGAGTCAGCTTTGGCATAGACGGCTGGGCCACTCCAACTTCAGAAACATGAACCGTTTGGTAACTGGAAATCACGCTGTGGGAATCCCATCAAAGAAATTTTCCACAACTGATCTCTGTCCAGCATGTTTGAAGGGCAAACAGCATCGGATGTCTTTTAAGTCCAAGCTAGAGAACTCTATTTCAAAACCTTTGCAGATGTTACATATGGATCTTTTTGGACCGACAAATGTTCAAAGCATCGGCAGAAAATCTTATTGTTTAGTTATCATAGATGACTTCACTAGATTTTCATGGGTTTATTTTTTGCATGCGAAATCTGAAACAGCTGAATTATTGAAAGAATTTATCATTAAAATTGAAAATCAATTGGAATGCAAAGTTAAAACTTTAAGAAGTGATAATGGAACTGAATTTAAGAATGCTAATGTTGATTTATTTTGTGCAGAAAAGGGGATTGCTCGTCAATATAGTGCTCCAAGAACGCCTCAGCAAAATGGGGTTGCGGAACGGAAAAACCGGACACTAATTGAAGCTGCAAGATCCATGCTCGCAGATGCCAAAATCCCTATCACCTTTTGGGATGAAGCTATTGCCACTGCGTGTTTTGTACAAAATAGAACATTATTAGTACAAGATAAACAGAAAACTTCTTATGAGTTGTTGTTTGGAAGAAAACCAAATATTTCTTACTTGAAAGCATTTGGTTGTCCAGTTTCGATTCTTAATCTAAATGAACATCTCGGGAAGTTTGAGTCTAAATCTGACGATGGATTTTTCTTAGGATATTCGTCTGTTTCTAAAGCTTATCGAGTTTTTAATAGCAAAACAAATACTGTTATTGAAACTTTCAACGTCAAGTTTTTAGAAAATTCGTTTCCTTTAGTGGCTCACGGTCCCGAATGGTTATTTGATTTGGATTCGTTATCTAGATCTTTCAGTTCTAACTTATTTGATTTTTCAGGAAACGCAAGGAAGGAATCAGGTGACTTAGGAAGCTTTAGTGACGATTCTGATAATGACGAAGATGGAAATCTCAACTCTGAATATCCATTTATGTCTTTTCACAATCCTGATCATGTCAAATCTAGTCAAGCTCCGGGTCCTTCTGGTTCGCAAGAAGATCAAGAATCAAACAATCATGAAGAAAATGTGAATTCGCAAATGTCTCCTAATGATGGTGGATCCGTTCAAAATCAACCATCATCGGATCCGAATGTTGAAGTTACTCCTGAATCATTTGATTACTTCATCAATTCACCGGATCAAGTCCCGAATTTCACACCGCATACTTCTTCCATACTTCAAGATCAACCAAATCTGAATACTTCTAATCTAGAGACTCAAGTGCAAGGAGGTGATATTCCTATTCATCGAATTCACAAGAAACATCCTGTCTCTCAGATTATTGGGCCGTTGAATCAGAGAACTACAAGAAGTCAGACAGAGCAAGCAAATGTTTGTCTTTACTCGTGTTTTCTATCTCAAGTGGTGCCAAAGAATATTTCAGAAGCGTTGCAAGACAACAGTTGGATTGAAGCCATGCAAGAGGAATTGCTTCAGTTTCGCAAACAGGAAGTTTGGAAACTTGTGGACTTACCTGAAGGAGAGAATGCAATAGGTACAAGATGGTTGTACAAAAACATGCCAGACGAACGTGGCATTGTTGTGAGAAACAAAGCAAGACTGATTGCACAGGGATACACTCAGGAAGAAGGCATTGATTATGAAGAGGTGTTTGCTCCGGTCGCAAGACTTGAAGCCATACGCGTTTTTCTTGCATATGCGTCTTTCATGAAGTTTAAGGTATTCCAAATGGACGTCAAAGGTGCTTTCTTGTATGGACCTATTACAGATGATGTTTATGTCAGACAACCCCCGGGTTTCGAAGATCCTGACTATCCACATCGGGTATACAAGTTGAGCAAAGCTCTGTACGGTCTACATCAAGCTCCAAGAATCTGGTATGAGACACTATCCAAGCATTTACTAGAACACGGATTCACAAGAGGTCAGATTGATCCAACTTTGTTTATGAAGAGGGAGAATGATGATTTATTGTGTGTTCAAGTTTATGTGGAAGTCCATGTGCAAAGAATTTGAAGAAATCATGAAGTCAAGATTTCAGATGAGTTCGATGGGGGAGATTAATTTCTTTCTGGGATTACAAGTGAAACAGTCTGCTGACGGAATTTTTATCAACCAATCAAAATTTGTTGAGAAGTTGCTGAAGAAGTTCAAGATGCAAGATTGTCAGACTATCCGAACTCCTTCTGATGTAAATTGCAAGATACAACCTGATCCAAAGGGCAAAGCAGTTGATCAGACACTATACAGATCAATGATCGGTTCTCTGATGTATCTTACTGCATCAAGACCAGACATCATGTACGCTGTATGTGTATGCGCCAGATACCAGTCAGATCCAAAAGAGTCGCATCTAGTTGCTGTGAAGCGTATATTCAGATATCTCAAAGGGAAACCAAATCTTGGGTTATGGTATCCTTATGAAGGAAATTTTGAACTATATAGCTATTCTGACAGTGATTTTGGTGGTTGTGCTCTTGACAGGAAATCGACTACTGGTGGTTGTCAATTTTTGGGTCCAAGGCTTGTCTCTTGGCAATGCAAGAAGCAAACCAATGTTTCTGTATCCACAGCTGAAGCAGAGTATATCGCTGCATCTGCAGGATGTTCTCAGGTTTTATGGTTACAAAATCAGTTGCTGGACTACGGGTTTAACTTCTTAAAAACTCCTATTTACATAGACAATACTGCTGCTATGTTTATAACTGCTAATCCTGTTCAACATTCTAAAACCAAGCACATCGAAATTAGATATCATTTTTTAAGAGATAACTCTGAAAAGGGTTTAATAATTTTGATTAAAGTTCATACCGACAAACAACTGGCAGATCTTTTCACAAAATCATTCTTGTCAGGCCGGTTTGAATTTTTAATTCAATCCATAGGATTAATCAATCATGATTGATTCTATTTTTCGAAAAACAAAAGAAAAATCAGAAAATATAAAAGCCAAAAATATAATAAGTTGATGTTATGTTTTGATTCCTTTGCTTTTATTTTATGTTTTGCATTGTGTGTGTGCATGAAAAAGAAAAACAAATACAAAATATAAAATCAAAAAGAAAAGAAAATATCATGTCATAAGAATCTATATTGCAAAAAGTGAGAAATGATAGATACACTAGACATTAATTGTTACATCATTTTTAATAAAGACTGATGAATGTTAATTGATGTGCTAGACAGCTCAGGCAATTAGACTGAACAAGTAAGTTGATTGTTGACAAACATAAACTTAATGATCTTTGTGTTAAGTTCCATTGTTATACATGTCTAGATATATATCTTTTGAAACATTGCTTGTGATGATAGTTGTGCATGTTCGGGTAACGATGCAGTGTTTTCAGTGTGATGAACCGCATCGTGAGCTTCTTTGTTGTGGTATCCACAGACCTGAAGTCTCACACGAAGTCTCTTTTGAGCTTCAAGATGCAGCAAAAGATTCCAAAATGGAACAAAAAGAGTCCCAAATGTGGACCGTCACCAATCAAATTCCAAAATGGAATTCAGAAGATTCCCAAGGGGAACAATAGGAAAAAGAAAAATTCCCAAAGATGGAATAAAAAGAAGTCCCAAAGTGGACCAAATCCGAATAGAACCCAGATTCCACACTGTGTATGACTGTAAGTGACCAGATTTTGTGCAATACGCATTCAGGTAGTGATTGATAAGGAAATATGTTGACATATGTATACTTGTGGGTCACATAAGTCATTTTAATCGAACCTTAAATATCATCATGATACTGAAAAAGTAAGTGTGTCAATTCGAGCTAATTGGTATGTTTTCATATCATCACTCAATCAAGCATAAGTCAAATGTCTATTCAAAACTTCCAAAACATGTTCAAGTAATGTGTGGTATGATCTCACTGCGATATTTTGATTCATTTGCATTGCATATGTATTTACTTTAATGTGTGTGCTTTGTGTGTGCAGGCATTTGGAATCATTATTGACACATCAACATCCTTGTTAAACTTAAAAATTT
The DNA here is from genome assembly GCA_030867185.1 of Tagetes erecta. NCBI lineage: Eukaryota > Viridiplantae > Streptophyta > Magnoliopsida > Asterales > Asteraceae > Tagetes > Tagetes erecta. Next base: position 38,094,128 of record CM061487.1, on the reverse strand, counting down.
CAAGAAATTTCAAGTTTAGGGGGAGAATAAATTTAAGAAAAATATCTACAAAAAAAATCCAAAAATATTTTGTTTTGAATAAGTGTGTTTTGAATGAACAAGATTATAAGTTATGAAAAGCAAAGGTATTGGATGTGTTAAAAACAAACCCAAGGTCTTGTAATTTGTTTTTAAGAAATTGCTTCGGGATATAGAAAAATTGGTTGTGCAAAAACAATTTGAAAAAGAAAAAGAAAAATGAATTTTAATTGGAAGTAATTTTGTTGCAAATGTTAATATTGTTTGATAATTAATATGGCAAACATTCTTTTTAAGGATATCTTGTCTAATTAATATGTCGGAGAATGTTGCAGGTGCAATAAATGATCGTTGAAAAAGTCAACAGACGAGGAAAATTAAAAAAAATTGCTTAAGTGTTGTAGCCGGGTAAAGATATCAGATACAACTGTACAGCCGGGTAAAGAACTGTTCAGCCGGGTAAAGTTGTAAGTCTGATACTTGCCGGGTGATTGAGGAAATAGGTGAAGATGTTATGACCACTGTACAGCCGGGCAATGATCATGTCAAATACAGCCGGGTGAAGGTCATAAATATCTTGCCGGGTGACTAGTGTATACTATACAGCCGGGTAATGAAGAAGTCTTGTTGCCGTGTAAAGGTATGACACTATGTTGCCGGGTAATGAAGAAGTGTGTATGCCGTGTGAAGAAGGTTGTCAAAGGTTGCCGTGTAAAGAAGAAAGCAAGCCGGATGAAGAAGGATAGCAACTGTGTTGCCGGGTGATGAAGAAAAGTTGCCGGGTGATGTTTTGATCACAACTATTCTGCCGGGTGATGAATAAAATCCATCAGGTGTAGTTGTTCCTTAAACCCTTACCCGTCACTACAGTGACTTACCCGTATCTACAGTGCTTGACCCGTCAAGTGATTTTCACGTGTTGGTGACTTGTTTTATGTACTTGACCCGTAACTACAGTACATGACCCGTCACTACAGTACTTGACCCGGCAAGGTTATTGGGCCTATTTTGCTTGTTGACCCGGCACTTAAAGTTTGACCTAAAAATTTTTCCGACGATACAAATACCGCCTCTTCACAAACACTTATCATTTCACACACTCACTTTCACCAAACACTCTGAACTTCAAAATCGCCATTGTTATCATAGTCAATCTGTTGCTCTATAACAAGATTAATAGATTGATTAAGGTAGAGATTATGTGTTTTTGACCTAAATCGACCTGCAAATCAACTGTTAAAAGGAAAAACGATGATGAACAGTGTTTTGAACTTGAATCGACACTTCGATTTTTAGAGTTAAAACTTAAATCGAATGTTGTTTTAGGGTTAAAATCTGTCGATCATCAACATTCAATCATTCATTTGCACTAAAACACCTTAAAATCGACTGAACAAGTGAAATGTGCTTAACTGTTAAATCGCCATTGATGAACTTTGAAGTTTTTAAAAGTTAAACATCAAAACGATGAAATGACTGTTCTAAAAGTGATTAAACCTGCTAAAACTGAATCAAAACATGTTAAACTCTTCATCATAAAATTTATCAAAATTTTTGCTTAAGTGAGCAACTGTTAAAAGCGTAAACATGATATATAATCTTTAAAATTCAATGTTGTTTGATTAAAATGATGAAAATCAGGTTATTAGAACAATTTAGGATTTAAAATGATTGTGTTAATGTTTTGCTTTCTAATTTTTAGTTGAACACTTGTTAAAATTTTGATATATCTAATGAAGAAACTAATGTATTTGCCTTGTTTTGTGTTTTTGTTTGTGTTTAACAGATGGAGAATCTCAAATTTGAGCCTAAGCATAATCTGGTAGCATGCTTAGATGAATCACTGCCTGAGACAGAAGGCTATAGAGATATGATTCAGTTTATCAAGAGGACGAAGTATGTATATGCTATATGTGCCAAACCGGTCATATATGCAAGGCTGATTAAGAGTTTCTGGAGATCAGCAGAGGTTGTGAGGAATGAGAATGGTGAAGTTATGGTCAGAGGACATATCACAAGGGATTGGGTACTAAATGTGACTGAAGATACCATTAGACAAGCTCTGAGGATAGATGAGGATGAGGTTGGCATGTTAGATGAGCTGACTATGGAAGAATGCAAAACTTGCTTTGTGAACATGGGACATCCACCTGTGTTTCCAAAATCACAGTTTTTCAGAGCTAAATTGGGGAAGAAGTATAAGCTGCTGTGTTATGTTGTGCAGCAATGCATGTCTAGAAGGAGTGCGGGGTTTGACAATTTTCCTTCAGACATTGCATCACCAATAGTGGCTATTGCAGAAAACAAACCGTTCAACATGTCAAGGTGGATAATGAATGGGTTTGTGTTTAATTTGGTGAAGGGCAAGAGATTCAAATTCCTTATGTACCCAAGGTTTCTGCAATTGATGATAAACATTGCCTATCCAATAATCAGGAGTGAAGGTTATGCTGGAGGCATGTTGTACACTGAGGACATGAACGATCTCTCTTACAAAAAGATGAGTATCGGGAATGTGCCTGACATTGGTTTGTTTGACTATATGCGAGATATTGTCAACAATGAAGAAGAAGTAGATGGAGTGTATTATCACATATCTCATGGTGAGATTGTGAATCCATTGGACCTTGTGGATGAGGTGCCAGATAACTTATTGGATGATGACGAGTACTTTGCTCGTCATCCAGAGGATGAAGAAGATGAAGGTGATGACAGTAATGATGATGGTGGTAATGATGCTGAATCTGAATCTAATTCAGAGGAGGTTGAACCAACAAAGACTGAGATAGAGGTTGTTGAGCCTATGGTTGTAGAAGAACCTGCTGAGGTTGCTTCTGTGATTGAAGAAGTTGCTTCTGAGATTCCAAAGGATGTATCGGTAAAGTATGTTCGAAAGAAGAAGAAAACAATAGAAAAACCAGAAGAGATTGATGTTCTACAAATAGCTCAGACAGTAATGGCCGAAGCTGAATCTATTGCACAGATAGAGGAAGTGGATGCAGGCGTTACTGATCCCATTATTGAGTCTATTCCCACCATGTCACCACAAACTATTGAAAACATTGGACAAGGTTTGGAGTCTTCACCAAACGTTGGGCCAAGTGTTGATGAGATATATGAAGAAAAGGAGAAACGGATTGCTGAATTGGAAGAAATTGTTGAAAATTTGATCAAGGCGAATGATTTGTTAAAAGCTTCCAATGAACGTAAGAAGAAAAGATTTGATGAGTATTGGGATATTCACAAACAGAATTTGGAAATATTCAAGAAGTTAGATGAAGATCATGTGAATCTGGTTGATGAACATAGGAAGCTAAAAGATGATCATGAGAAGCTGAAGGAGGAATATGAAAACCTGAAGTATGACTATACTGAGGTTAAGGCTGAGTGTAACACTTTGGAGGCTGAGAAAGAAATGCTTGAGAAGGAATTGGAGGATATGAAACCAAAGAAGGCTGGCTCATCACTATCAGACAAAGATTTTTCTGATGATATAGTTGAAGTGACTGGAGCTGAAGTGCCAAAAGTTTACTTAACTAGAGCGCGAGGTGTGGCAAATGCTGGAATCTTGGTTGAATCACCAATTATTATTCCCGATGAAGCTGTGGCTGAAACTGTCAATATGGAGAAAGCTGAGGGAAAGAGGAAACTAGATGCAATACCAGAAATATTTGGTGATGAAGAAAGTTCTAAAAGGGCGAAAGTTGTTGAACCAGTGCAGATTGAGCCGATTCAATCTGTAGCTGTGATTGAGACTGAAAAAGCAACTGGAGATGAGATTACAAAGTCAGGACAGATTGAGCCGATCCAATCTGTTTCTGTTGCTAAAACTGAAGAGTTTGTTGCTACTGAAAGTGAAAAAGAAGCTGGTTCAGAAGACACAGTTCAGTTTGAGCCGATTCAAGCTGAAGCTGTTGAAGTGGAAAGTGGGTCTGAAATAGTATCTGAAGTTGTTAGTCAATTTGAGCCGATTCAAACTGACGAAGCACCCATGATTGAAGCGTTAGATGATTTGGATATTGATTGGACTGAATCTGAGGATGAAGCTGAGCCGGAGCCAGTACAGAACACAGTTGAAGAGTTACCTAATGATTTGGCTGAGAGATTTGCGTATCTTGAAAGAATGAAGTACAATTCGGTGTTTTTGAATGGGTTGACGGTAACTCAGATTAATGAAGAATACGAGAAATGCATGATTCATCAAGATAAGGCTGAAGCAGATAAGAAAGAGTTTGTTACTGAGATGGGCGAATGGACTCCAATGCAGGAAAGTCTGAACATAGAAGATCTGCCACCTACTGAGCTATATCACCCAAATCCAGAAGAAATGACTACTTACGAGATGCGAAGTTGGTTAAGTTCAAGGAACTATCCGTACAAAACTTTGCAGAGGTTGAAATCTGGTTCTTTGAAGAAGATTGTGGTCAGTTTCATGAAGACAGAAAAATTGTACAATCGGATGTTTTACCTGGATTACAATAATCCACAATATTTTGAGCTGACAAAAAGATACAAAATTCTGGGTCCAAAAGAAATTCCTGTGATGGCGCTTCCTGAAGATGCTCATAAAAAACGTCACGAACTGATGGATATGTTTCCGAGCGAGGTTAAATCGTACAACATACCGATGGAAGTACGTGAAACTTGGCATAAGGCAGCAACACCTGGAGATGTGGTTAGATCATTGATGAGCAAAGGACAATCAATTGCTGAGTTGTTAGATTCTATGATTGTGCCTGAAAAGAACAAGAAAGTTAAAATAATTGCCTGGAAATATGATGAAGTCTTTGACGCGTTTATGATCAAGAGAGTAAATGGTTTGTGTGACGTTTACCATTACTACTCGAGTATATTCAAGTTGGAGGTTCAGGACCTGAAAGAGTTGAACAAGTTGAGGCTAATTAATCACACGCATGCTGAGCGTGGTGATAAATGCGTGATACTTCTTGATGCTGGTTTGAGTAGAACTGCAAAGTTTCTCGACTTTAGAGGTCAACAAGAAGACACTGCATATGTACAAGCAAAGAAACAGAGAAAGAAGAAGAGATTAGTGGTGACCGAGGATATGTACTTAGAAGAGTTCTCAGACGAATATTTTGATAAAATCACAGATCCTGGATTGAAGGTGATAAATGGAAGTCAAATGACAAAGCCAATACTGAGAGTATTTTACAATCAGGAGACGTTTGAACTAAAGCTTGTTAGAAACTTGGAGAACTGGGATGAAGACATGATTACGCTTTTTAGTACGTTTGAATTGAAGTTGCTGCATCCTTCATATATAGATTTTCTGAGAAGCTATCGAATGGAGAAGTGTAAAGATGCATTGGCTGAAGCTGATCGAAAGTTATTTGTCGTTATGATTGAAGTGATTGATGCGGCTACTGAAAAGATTCGAGTGAGGAAAGCTATGCTCAATTCTAATCTCGTGATGGTTGACTTGCCGGAGATAGAATATATGAGGATATCCAGAAAAGGAACCTTGGAGGTGAAAGTCAAAGGCCAAGAGATGCCGTTTGAATTTTATGCTAATATCGATTTTGCAGGTTTGAATCTGGACTCACTTAGACGTATGAATGCTCTGCCAATCCTGACGAATGAATCCAAACCTCGACAAGCCAAGCTCGCTGAAAAGTTCAAATCCTGCATTGAAGAAGCTCTAAAAGAAAAAGAGGAGTATAAAGGCCGAGAATTGCTGGATGTGAAAGAAGAGCCAGAAGAATGGTAGAAAAAGATTGAAGATTGATGCTGATAAACGAAGAACAAGATTGAAGACTTTTGAAGATCCAAAGATAAATCTTAGGGGGAGTACTGTTAGGGTTATTTCCTGTTAAGAATTTACTTTGTATCTTTGTTTATATGTTTGTATAGTTTAGGGTTTATTGTGTATTTTCCTTAAACTTGCATTTTGTTTGTTATAAAGCATGTAGAGTGCGTGTGTTAGGATAGAGCGACTTTTACACTGTTAGAGAGAGAATTAACTGTGTGTAATTTGTTTTCTCCTGCACTTTTGTACTACGAATTGCTTGATCATCAAATACAAAGAGAATTTATGAGTATGAATTGTGTTTGTGATTGAATCGTTTGTTTGTACTTGTTGTTCTGATCATTTGAGTGATATTATCGATCCATTTGAACCTATCATAACATGATTATAACGATCACAAATCTCACAATGTTTCTTGCTAATCTTAAAAAGCCGATTGTTAACTCGAGATGTTGAACCCACTCGTGATTCATCAACAGACATGTTCGGTTTTAAGTTAACTTGATTCTTTTGTGGAGATTTTGATTGTGACTTTGATTGTTTGTGATCAAGTTTAGATTGTTTGGTAACTTGGTTCGATTTTGAAACATCTTGCTTAGTGACCTTCTTTGATTCAAATCTTTTATCATTGATAGCAGAAGTCTTAGGACCTGAACCTGTTTTCAGACCAGAGTTAGATTTGATCTTAGAATTGAGTTGGTTACCATGAGATAAGTTCATATCAAATGTTCCTGCAGACACAAACTTGATTGTTTTAACTTTAGACACTTTCTTTGTCACAGCGTTGACCTTGTCAGTTTTATCAATTTGAGCTTTGGTGTTGTCATTTGATATTATGACACTTTTACCTTTTGACTGTTTTGTTTCAGATTGATTGTTTGTCAATTTCGATTTCTGCATCTTTGCATTTGAAACTTCAGCCTTTTTCACTGCTTTCTTCTTGATCAGTTGATCAGCAACACTCGCCTTCTGTTCATTCTTCCATTTGATGTATTCTGGATCATTGTATCCTGAAAATTCAGCTTCATCCTTCACCTTTTCTACTGGCTTAGGATTCAATTCCGGATATTCAACAAGTTGCACCAAAATAGGATCAGATTTGTTGCTTGCTTCATCATCAGCTTCAACTGTCACAGCGTCATCTTCTTTCAAGCTTTCCAATAACACTTCAGATCCTTCGGATTCAGATTTACTTCTTTGAATTTCTTTGAATCTTTGTTCATTTTCAGGTGAATGATCAAATTCATTGAAGTTTTCAGGTAAAGTGTTAGTGATTGATTTAGGCATTGGTTCATGAGTGAAACCCAATCCTAGTTTGTTTTTGTTACCTCTTTCACTCACAAGTTGTCTCACCATTGTTTTACAACTTTTTACCTTTGTTAGTTCAACTTGAGTGACAGCATGAGCGACTTTTTCTTGTTCAAAATTCTTTGTCATTTCTTCAAGTTGTTTGGTCACTAGTTCCAATTCTTTCAAGGTTTTGTTCCATGATTCTTTAAGTGACAATATCTTCTCATTAGCAATTTTGTGATCAATTTTAAGTTGTTCATGAATTCGTTCATGTTGTCTTAATTGTTCACCAATTTTAAAAGAATGAGTTCGATAATGTTCCACTTGTTTAATGCATTGTTCAGAACATAACCTACCTTTAACATCATCAGGCAAAGGAACATAGTTAGGGGGTAATTCGGTACTAACCTTTGGTTGCTCAACAGATGATGAAGACTCGTCAGATGTAGCCATAAGAGCAATTTCTGGTTCAGATTCTTCAACAGGATCTGACTTGGCACTCCAGTCATAATCTTCAAAATCTTCACTCACAGCTTTAAGAAGTTGATCATCCCCTTCTTCAGACCAATCTTCCTCAATCTCGCATACCAATGCCAAACTCGAAGTGAGATCAGATGTAAACTGTTCCGCATAAGCACTCCAGTCATATCCGTCTTTCACACTAACCACCAGTGCTTTGTTCTGATCTTCTGGCTTCTTACCTTCATCTTTCAGTTCTGGCATGGGAAGATTTTGATATGGCTTCTGCATGAACCGTTGATTCCTGTTTTGATAGCTTGAAGACTGTTGCGAGTTCTGACTTTGACCATGATTCTGTCCACTTGAACTAGCTTGATCATTATAGTTCTGATTCTTAGGAGCTTTGCATTCCCTTGAAAAGTGACCATAGCAGTTACAGTTGAAACATCTGGCCTTTGACTTGTCAAAACCAACTTTCTTGTTTGCATGTGGCTTGTAGCTTCGGTTCACATATGCATGTTTCTGAGTTCGATATGCAACCATCACCATTTGCCAATTTAAATCCATTTCTTCAACGTCATCAGGATCCATTTCAAACAGATCTTGTAGTACGACATCCATTTGAGTCAAATGACTTCCTTGATACGCTTAAAAGCTTGCCATGAAAGCAGTAAATGCATTCTTTGTCTCATCATCTTGTAACAAGATGTTCATTACATCTTTTACTTTGGCTTGAACTGTAGAACTTTGGTTTTCTGATTGAGATATCACAGACTAACTTTGAACTTGAGCTCTTGGTGGAGATTGAGGTTGAGAATATGTTGGTGAGTTTGGGATGTATGATGAATCAGTATAGAAGCTTGCACCAACAAATAAATCACCCTCATCATCAGTTTTTGCAGTATCTTGTGCTAGAAAAGCATTCTCCACTGTGTTAGATGGATTCACCACGAACTTATACTGCGCATGTGAACCTGATATGTCAGTATTTCTTGAACTTTCATCAATTTCTACTTCTTCAATCTTTTCAATAAGCAGATCTAAGTCCATTGGAAACTTCTCTGTATGCTTCAGTAAAGTCACTGTTTGTTTCCATGAAGATGGAAGAGCACACAATAATCTGTCATTTAGGTCTTGAAGATCAGTCTTAGCACCAACATTCGTCATCTCAGTAGTTAGATGCACAAGTCTATTCATCATCTGGTGCACAGATTCTCCAGCAATATGCTCAAACAATTCCAGTTGTCTCTTCAGTTTTTGCTTCTTGAGACTTCTCAACTGTTCTCCACCTTCACAAATTGATTTTAAAGCTTTAAACAATGTGTAGACAGTTTGATAAGCATCCAACCTCAACAACACTTGAAGTGGCAGTCCTTTACACATCAAAGAGTAAGCCTTGCTATCATTCTTGACCTTTCGTAAGTCTTCTGCTGAGATTATCTTCAGGATAAGGTTCAGTTGAATCTTTGGTGTAGGTACCTGCACTGTCAGGAGCAGTCTGAGTAGGAATGTGAGGACCTTTATCAATTGACTTCCATAGATCATTGTCAACAGAGCATAAGTGGTGTTTCAATCTGATTGTCCAGTTCTTGAAATCTGCATGATTAACCAATCTAGGAACACGGTTATCAGAATCATAATTAGGTGCCATTTTACTTTAATAAAGAAAAATATTTTTTGTGTTTTTGTTAATTTTGAAAAAGAACAGTTAAAATTTGAAAAATAAACACAAGTAAATGCTAAACAAAATAAGATAATAGAGTTTGAAACAACTAAATTAAGTCACACGGCTGAACAGTGAAATTTTGATTTTCACCCGGCTGAACAGTAAACTTTTGTCTTCACCCGGCTGAACAGTGAAAATTCTTCTTGTCACGGCTGAACAGTCACACGGCTAAACAGTTGTTAATCTTCAAACACTTGATATCTTCACCCGACAGACAATGTTACCCGGTTGAACAGTTACACGGCTGATCAGAACTAACTTCACACGACTGAAACTTGACACGGCACGAAGACAAATATTCACCCGGCTTCACAGTTATCAACACTTCACCCGGCTGAGCTTGACACGGCTAAAGAGTTAATGACCCGGCTGAATAGTAACAAGTTGATCCGGCTGTTATGTTGATCACCCGGCTGAACAGTTGTATTACCCGTCTGAATAATTCTTCACACGGCTAAACAGTACACTCACCCGGCACAACAGTACACAGTTTTTCACTTGCAATTCTTCACCCGTCTAGACAATTTTTCCTTTACACTGCTGCACAAGACCTATTTGTTCACAAATCTAAGTCCAAAAAGTTTGTCTAAGTCAAAGTTTATCACCCGGCTAGTTAATCTTCAACCTGTTCATCATGTTCATCATTTTCTTCAATCGAATTTTTCTGGGTTTAACAAAAACTTGTCCAATTTCTTCAAAAATCACACACAAGCACCGATTTATACCGATTATCAATCTCGAATCTCAATCAATCCAAAACATGATCAAATTTTGATGTTTTTGAGCAAAAATTTGATCGAACAGTAAACTTCAATTTCTTCTTAATTCCTCAGATCTAACGATAATCTGATGGAATTTGCACAATTGTTGTGAATTAGAAATGATTACGATGATGAATCACAACTAAAAACAGCAACAGATCATTCAGATCATGATTTGAGCAATATTGATGTGTTTTTGCTTGATGAAAAGCGAAGAACACACAATACCAACAGCTCTGATACCAATTGATAGGTTCAATTGGATCGATATTGCTGCAAATCAAAATGATCTAAGTACAAACACACAATTCAATCAAGAACACAATCCATTACTAAATAATTATCTTGTATTGATGATCAAAGCATAAACGTTGTAGTACAATGTGCAGGAGAATACAATCACACACACACAATTCTCTCTCTAGCGTGTAAGTTGTGATCTAGACTCTCTCTCTAACATTCTCTCACAACATGCTTTATGCATCAACACTTTAGGGAAAATACAAAATTAACCCTAAACTATACAAACTTGTATAAACAAAGTACAAATTAAATCTTCTAACAGGAATGAGCCCTAACAGAAAAAGAAGAAGAAGGATTAAAAACCTGAATTCTCATTAAAACGCACGGTTGTGCTCCTCAGGGCAAGGTCGTGCTTCTTTTACCTTGCACAGTCGTGCTCTTGTGGAGCACGGTCGTGCACCTCATCAGATGTTCAAATTATATTTAACATTTTTGCTCGTTTAGGACACTAAAAACGCTAATTTCTGTCGATTTCTCACTCACAAAAATTTGAAACAAACAAAGTGATGTTACGGATCTTCCCGCGTCAACCTCTCCCCCTCTCGAGATGCAATTGAAGACTCAAAAACAAAGAAAAAAATAATGAGAGAAGTGGATGAACTAGCTAACATCCGGGCTCCCTCCCTGCAGGGCTTAGTTTAAAGAGTCCTTAGCTAGACTCGCAATCCCCGAATTCATTTGGGTGGAGTGCAAGAACCTCCAATGCTGTATCAACCGGTCCCTCAACTTATTTTTTCAATCTATGACCGTTTACTTTGAAAAAACCTTCGTCATCATGTGAAATCTCAACGGTACCATACGGAAATACCTTCTTCACTGTGTATGGACCGGACCATCGGGATTTCAATTTCCTAGGAAACAAACGCAACCTAGAATTGTACAACAACACACGATCCCCCACCTGGAATTCTTTGTTGTCCTTCAGGTGGCGATCATGTAAATTCTTGATCCTTTCCTTTTAAATGGTGGAATTAGCATAAGCTTGATTTCTTAATTCTTCTAGCTCGTGAATCTGGAAAATCGAGTGTCACCTGAGTTTGTCAGGTCCAGATTGACGACTTTTAATGCCCAATAAGCCTTATGCTATAATTCCATGGGGGAGATGACACGTCTTTCCATAGATCAACCTAAAGGGTGTTGTGCCTATAAGTGTCTTGTATGCGGTACGAAAGGCCCAAAGTGCATCATTTAATTTCTCTAACCAATCCTTACGGTTTTATCCAACCGTTTTCTCAAGAATTCGTTTAATGCCATGATTATTGACCTCAACCTTTCGACTAGTTTGTGGATGATATGGCGTTGAAAATCTATTGTTCACTCCATAGCGTGACAACGCCCGTTTCCAATTGGGAATTGCTGAAATGCATCCCACGGTCACTAATTAGTGCTTTAGGGGCTCCAAAGCGAGAAAACAACTTCTTCATAAATTTGACAACTACCCTGGCATCATTAATCTGGCCACTTGGAAACATAATCGACTGCCACCAGGATATATTTATTGCCATAAGAAGTTGGAAAAGGCCCAATGAAGTCAATACCCCAAACATCTTAAATTTCACAAACTTGGATACTGTTCTAGGGCATCTCATTGTGAGAAGTGATGTTGCTTGCCCTTTGGCAAGCATCGCAAGCACGGATCATATCATGAGCATCACGGAAGATGGTGGGCCAGAAGAAACCAGCATCAAAAACTTTCTTCACATGTAGTGGTGTAGGATTTTAGAAGCCTTCTCGCCATACACATATCTACGTACAATTTGATCTGCTCCAACTCTGAACAGATAAGGGTCCACCTACATGTAGTGCTTCACGTCAACAAAGAATTCCCTCTTTTGCTGGTGAGTTAAACCTTTCAACACAATGCCACTTGCCAAATAATTGGCGAAGTCGGTGAACCAGGGATGCTCATCCTCCTGAGTCTGTGTGTGCTTGAGGGACTCGTGGGGAAAATTTTCATTTATGTGTAATCCCACGTGTTCCTTTGAAGTTGGGCACTCAAGACGTGAAAGATGATCTGCTGCAACATTTTTAGCATCGTTTTTGTCACGAATCTCAATATCAAATTCTTGCAGCAACAAAATCTAGCGTATCAATCACGGTTTAGCATCTTGTTTGCTAAAAGATAACGAAGGGCTGCGTGATTCATGAACACAATGGTTTTGGAAAGGACAAGATACGATCGAAATTTATCAAATGCAAAGACCACAACCAGGAGCTCTTTCTCAGTGGTGGTGTAATGCTCTTGTGCGTCATTCAGGGTCTTGCTCGCATAATAAATCGGGTGGAAATACATATCTTTCCTTTGCCCTAGAATTGCCCCAACTGCGAAATCACTCGCATCACACATCAACTCCAATGGTAAAGACCAATCGGGGGCTACCATGATAGGGGCATTGACAAGTTTTTCTTTCAGAAACTAAAATGATTTTAAGCATTCATTGGAGAAGACAAAAGGAGCGTCTTTCTCAAGAAGCTGTGTCATAGGCCTGGAGATTTTAGAAAAATCCTTGATGAATCGCCTGTAAAAACCAGCATGGCCTAAAAAACTTCGAATGGCTTTCACTGAGGTAAGAGGCGGTAGCCTAGAAATAGTATCACTTTGGCTCGATCAACCTCAATAGCCTATTATGAGATCTTGTGCCCTAAAAAAATGCCATCTTTTACCATGAAGTGACATTTTTACCAATTAAGCACAAGATTGGTTTCCTCACACCTCGTTAACTATTTCTTCAGATTTGTGAGACAATGATCGAAGGAGCTCCCATATACAGAAAATTCATCCATGAAAACCTCCATGGAGTCCTCGATCATGTCATGGAAAATGGCTACCATGTAGCGTTGGAAGGTACCTGGGGCATTGCAAAGTCCAAATGGAATCCATCGGTAGGCGAATGTGCCATAGGTACATGTGAATGTCGTCTTCTCCTGATACAGAGGGGAAATGGGGATTTGAAAGTACCCCTAGAAACCATCAAAGAAACAGTAAAACATCATCCCAAATAATCGTTCTAGCATCTAATCAATTAAAGGGAGGGGGAACTGATCTTTTCTGGTAACATCATTATGTTTACGATAATCAATGCAAACTCTCCAACCAGTGACGGTGTGAGTAGGAATCAACTCATTCCTCTAGTTAGTGACCACCGTCATCCCTCCTTTTTTGGAACAACATGTACTGGACTCACCTATGTAGAATCAGAAATCGGGTAATCAATCTTGCATCAAGTAGTTTAATCACCTCCTTCTTCACGACCTCTTGCATATTACGGTTGAGGCGTCTCTGATGCTGTACAACCTGTTTGAAATCCTCCTCCATAAAGATTTTATGGGTACAAAAGGATGCATTGATCCCGTTTATATCCATAATCTTCAATGACTCAATGTGGTTGTGATTTCAAAACCTCAAGCAATCTCCCCTACTCGTCACTTGTTAAATCAGAAGAAATGATGACAGGTAAACCGGACTCACCATCTAAGAAAGCATACTCTAAATGGCTCGGTAGCTCTTTAAGTTCAACTGGTGGTGGGTCCTCAATGGACGGTCGTGACTTGGGTTCGACATCGCAATCAATAACCTCAAAGACCTCTGGAAATGAGAAAGAATCATGGTCTACTAGTATTGTCTCCTCCATGGAGGTGTTATGAACACCTGAATCCCATGTTCTACTAGGAATTAATTGTGTGTCCAGGGCCTTTTTATCAAACGTGTCATGTAACTGATTACTCACACATGTGTCAATAGTATCAATGAAATACAGTGAGTCATCTTGACTTTGTGGATGCTGCATAGATCTCCTGATATCAAAAGTCACCTTCTCATCATCAACCTAAAGAGTAAGTCTTCTTGTGCAAACATCGATGAAGGCTCTAGCAGTGGCTAGGAATGGGCGACCTAAGATAATGGGTACAATCTTATACTCATCCATATCAAGAATAACAAAGTCGAATAGAAATACAAATCTGTCCATTTTTACCAGCATATTCTCAACTATACCTCATGGGAATTTCACTGATCGATCAGCAAGCTGGATACTCATACGTGTTGGCTTTGGTTCTCCCGGATCAAGCTTAGAAAAAACCGTGAATGGCATTAGGTTTATGCTAGCTCCTAGGTCAGCCAAAGCATTGGTGACAGACAAACTACCGATCAAACAAGGGATAGTGAAACTCCCGGGAACATTCATCTTCTTTGGTAGATTGTTTTGGGGAATAACTGAGCACTCCTTATTCAATGTAACATGTGAAAGCTCCTTGAGCTTCTTTTTCTTTGTAAGGAGGACTTTCAAGAATTTAACATACTTGGGCATTTGAAAAAGGGTTTCAACGAATGGTAAATTGATGTGAAGTTGCTTAAAAATCTTGAGAGATTTTCCATAATGTTCCTCCATTTTCTGCTTTTTAAGCCTGCCTGTATATGGGATGGGAGGATTGTATGGTTTGACTGGCTCCTTGGATCATGCTGTACTTTCTGGGCTTCGCCTCAGTTGCACCTCATCCGGAGACTCAGTCTCTTCTTCTTCAACAACCGGCTGTGAAGAAGGTGATGGAACAGATTCACTGGTCTTGCCACTTCTCGTCATGATGGCCTTGACATGACCTTTTGGATTCGTCATAGTGTTACCTAGAAGGCCACCCTGAGGTTTCTCAGAAAGCAATTTGGCAATTTGCCCGACCTGGTTTTCAATGTTTTGCAAGAAAGCTTTATGATTTCTCAGCTCAGTCTTATTTTTCAGGAATCGATCTTCAGTATATCGATTTTGTTTCTCAGAATTGGCTAAGACTCTAGCCATCATGTCCTCCATAGTAGCTTTTCCCTTGGTTGGGGATTGTGAGCTTGATGCGTTCAAATATATATATAAAATAAACAACTAAAAACACCTAGTTTTAAATTTATAAAAACCAAGACGAACCAACTAACTTACACACAACCGGCAGTGGACCGGTCGAATGTAATATAGCTAAAGTAAGTTCTGGTGTCGACCCACAGACTTTATATATCATGTTTAACTAACTAAATTAGGACTCACTTAAAAATACACGTACTTTAAATGAAACATTATTTAAAAAAAAGGGTTTGTATAAAATGACTAAATTGCATAAAAGTAAATGACAACGAAATGAAAGAAGCATTTAACGCAGAAGATGAGAAACAAAACACCTAGGCTAGAATCCATGTTAACTTCAATTATTAGTCACGTTTAGACTAATGTCTATGGAACCGGGATCTAAACCTATTCACTTAAAGGCAACGCTAATTAGGACCCTCGACCCTTTTCGAGAAGACGCCTAAAGTGTTACTACTAAGTTATTAACACACAAGTTACAGGACTAAGTTTCATCACAGTTACCTAGTCAAATTATGCTTAATTGACCCGAGTTAAAGAACTATCTCACGATACGGACCTTAAATCCATCTTAACCTAACCATTTGATTCAACAAGCAAGTTTAATAATAAACACTAAGCCGAACTTCTCACAAATACCTAAACCTAGCAAATTAACAAAGTCAACTTGTTAACAACTTATCACCTCACGGATTTCTAAGTTGGCTAGATGTTTTTACTAATTAAACTAATAAAGTTAATCCTATGGTTTTATTGAAGTTTAACCATAAAAATCATAACATAAAGTCAATGATAACAACGAAACCCTAATCTTTGGCATAGACAATCATCAAGAGTTACGTGGACTAGCAACATCAATCAAACTAATATAAACACATAATACGCATCAAAAGGCAAAAAGAGTAAAGCTTTAACTAAGCATTAAATCCATAAATCAAAAGCAACCAAACATGAGTTCAAACATCCATTAACAATTCATCATAAAACCTAGGTAGTTCTAAATGTTTAGCCAACCATATTCATCATAAAAACACAAGTTTGAAAGTAATAAACATGATAAAAGTAAAGGCGAGAATGAAGAAACTATAGAACCCAATGTATCCAAGAAACACTCCTTGATCCAATGACCTTCCAGCGCTTCATATCGGTCTCTCTAGCCTCACAAACACTCCCAATCTGCTATTTTCTTTACTTTTATTCGTGAATGGAGGCTAGGGTTTAAGTTAGAGTTGTTTTTATTGCAAAATAGGCCAAAATTCGTCAAAACAATATGTCCAAACGTCCTCGTCACGTAACGCGGCCAGGAAGAGAATTGTGGCCGCATAGCAGCGAACAGGACATGGCCACGCTGCCAGGGGTTCCCCCTGTGGTCGCGTGGCATGGTGAGACCCTCCCAGGACATGTAACTCCGTTTCGCGTCCCATTTTCGCCTTCTGACTTCGTTTTTAGCAAGCTTTCATTTCTTCATCAACATGGGACCTACGAAACAATAAAAGGTTAGTAGTAAACAAAACCTTATAAAAATCTACTAAAATGACTCGAAACGATTAAAAACTATACACGGGATTAATGTATATTTAACGTTATATCAAATATCCCCACACTTAACCTTTTTCGTCCCTGAAAAAACATGCACATAGAATCACAATTAATTAAGGCTTCTAACATTTTAACAAACATTTCACGCACAAAACCATAAACAAGAAATGAATCAGATAAACAGTGGTGTGTTTAATTAAACACCCTAACACTAGCCAATCTAGTTTCCCCTCGTTGCTTGACGAGGCACACGCTAAACCATAAAGGTTTTCGTACTAGAATAACCTAAGGAACTTAACTAAGTAAAGAACTAGTGCAATATTAGGGTGAACATTGGATGGATGAAACTTACGGGTATGGACTGTTTATTGGTTTTTTTTTTCATAAAACAAGATCATCTCACCCAGGGGTGTCAGCTCCAAGTCGCTATCCCAGATAACACATGATGTCTCTGATCACTTGATTTATTTATTTTTTTGCATTTGATTTGGCTACATTGAGCTCTTTTATTTAAGTCTTAACTTTGAGCACTTTCAGTTCTATACCCTGTGCACATTTATTTGCGGAGCGCCACTTCTCTCACAAGAAGCGTGCTATAAATCCTATTATGGCACTAACTCTTAACCAATTTAAGTTCTAAAGCCTACAATGGTGCATAATGTTATTTAGTGTAAGGCGTTCCTATTTCTCCTAAGATGGCAACCCACGATATTCAAGAAAATTAAAATCCAGTTATTACACTTAGGGAAACCATCTTAGCTAATTCGGTTACCAAATGTTTACCAATTTTTTTTCATCCTTATTTAAAAACTACAACCAATTTGAAAGCCAAAATTAATTTACTATCATTTTCTATTTTAAATGCACAACTTAAACAAAGACATTTTTCAAAAATTTTCAATTTTTTTTGGATTTTTTAAGACACTATATGACTCAAAACAAAACTAAACAAACTCTAAAACTCAAAAGCTATTTCCCATCCTCACACTTAAGTTCTACATTGTCCCTAATGTAGAAATGGAAAACATATAAAAATAAAAGTAAAAATAAAAAATAAAAAGATCGGGAGATGAATTGGAAAAGACATAGCTGGTAATTTGCAGAACGCATATGCTCCAAGTCCTCATTATAATCTTCCGCTTCGATTGTATAGCATTTCGTTCGCAATCGAGCTTCATACCGACACTCCTGAGATCCATCTTCATCTTCACAAATACAAACTCACCTGAATGGGATTGAGTATGAGTAAGAATTATTTAAACCTGCAAAAATAAAAACAAGAATACCCGACCATAAAACAGACTCGACACAACTAAAACTAAAATAAATATAAAATAAAATATAAGATAAAGAACTAAACTCTACAAACCCTACAAAACCAAACCTCCGAACCAAACTAACTCAACCTGCACCTTGTGAGGAATCCTTAAACCTACTAGGATCCCCACACTTAAGCCAAACCAACCTCTTAACCTCAGCCCAATACTCACTGAAAAATATATTACCACTTTCGTCCCCTTCTACCTACCTATCCTTGGCATCTATTACCTAAACCCGACTATCCCAATGCTTAACCTCTTCTATTGGTTCAGGAATCTTAATCACAGCAACGCCATCACCTACTTGCAAAGAATCTGTCCCTTAAAGACATCTATATTAGCATGATCAAGAAAGGACGACCAAGGATAATGGGGACTTTGGCATTAGCCTCCATATCAAGCACGACAAAATCCACGGGAAAGACAAACTTATCTACCTTCACTAACATGTTTTCTACTATCCCCTGTGGATACTTAACCGATTCTTCGGCTAAGGAAAAAGACATACGAGTGGGAGTGAACTCACCTAGGCCTAGCTTTTCATACAAAGAATAGGGCATCAAATTGATACTAGCACCTAAGTCTGCTAACGCTCGGCTCTCAATGTTACTACCGAATAAGCAAGGAATCGTAAAGACTACTGGATCAGAAAGCTTTTCCAGTAGTGTATTCGTCACAATAGCCAAGCAATCACCACTTAAAGGAACGGAAGAGAGTTATACTCGCTTGCATTTGTTCTTGAGGATATCCTTTAAGAACTTAGCATATTCAGGCATATGCGGTTGTACTTCGATAAACGGAAAATTGATTTTGATTTGCTTAAATAGATCTAAGAAGTGCCCATACTCCGGCATGTATTTTTGCTGCTTAAGGCGAGCGGGATATGGGATGCGAGCATGATCAATCAAGGGGAAAGGCCTAACATCCACCGGCTTCCTCCCCACACTTAACTCTAACTCCGGGTTACTCACGACTTTTGGATTACTAGACTCAGCCTTACTACTACCCGGACCCTCTAACACTAACTTCTCATCCACTTCTTCCTCATCCTCACTAACTACCCTCTCATTGACTACAGGCTCACTAACTGATACCCTCTTCTTAACCGACTCTAAGACTCTACCACTACGGGTTGAGATAGCATTCAACTGATCAGATGGGTTCATTTGAGTCGAACCCGAGAATTGACCTCGTGACCTCTGACTAGGCGACTGCTTCACTAACTCTCCTACAGTCCTCTGGATATCTAGGAAAATCGATTGCTATTTTGTAGTGCAAAGTCCTGCTTTTTCAGCATGAGATCATGATTAGCTAAAGTTTCTTGAGTGACCTTATCCTTAGTGTCACACCCTAGGTTTGGCATACCCAGAAGTGTGACCCGATTGGTACCTGCTTTGATCATTTTATTCTGAAAACACAGAGTTCAAATGCAACGAAATATTTTTCTCAAAACTTGGTCCCATTTCATAATATTTCACAATGTTTGCAAACATTGTTTTCATATAACTGGGCTTAAATACCCGTTATTTTACAAAATCATAGTATTTTCATTTTACTATAATATTTATAGCCACAAGATTTCTTCATCGAATGCGCCCATTCTTCTTTGATGTATCTTGTGCTCAATTAGCTAACGTGCACATGTATAACATCATATGTACAACATGGCACTTAGCATTTCCATTCTTGTATTCATTACCTATAAAAGGTTTTAAAACGAAACATCAGCGATAATGGTGGTGAATATCATCTGTAGACCCAAATCATTTAAAAGCATGAAAGCATTAATTTAGATTAACCATACTAGAGCAATGGATATAATACACACCATCTTGCACACTGATAACAATTTGTTGGCTTGGTTACAGAACTCACCGTATGAGTTCTGCCTAAACACGTGTATACCATTTCTGATCAGACCGTACGTGCCAAGTGTCCGTCTCGTATTTTACTAGCATGCATTAATAAATTAACTACTTTTCATGCTGGTTTCGAAATAAGAAAGATTTCGTAAAAGCATTTAAAATACAAATGTATTCACCTTAATCAGAATAACTGTCATTGGACAACACTTCTTCTAACTCTCTAACCCTTTGAGATTTCATAGCAAGATCCTTGTTCACTTTGAATCTAAACACGTGGCTTAACTGTCGCCACTATAACAGTTCTGAAGTTTGGTTCCTATTTATAATTAGGGAAAATCTTAGCTATTAATTATATTAGGAGTGGGGTACTGGTTTGTCATCATCGTGGTCAACTACGGATAACTCTATCTAGTTTAGACATGGTTGATCGGTCTATGTCTAGACCAGGGTCAAGTTACCCAGTGTCTACCCCGACCTTATGCCCCACAAAATATATACTAATAGATATAAGTATAGACTAGACATAAATTTAAACAAGAATATACCTCTTAAACTATCTACGACAATTTGACGTAGAGTCCCCTTACTCATGCTCCAAAAACAACTACTAACAACACCCATCAAGGTACTTTATACTCGGGATCTTCTGAACTAGAGTGTTTCCGTTAAAAAAATAGATATATAAAACTCTAACTTTCCCCTTCTACATATAGAAATATAGCAAGCAGCTTAAATCACTTTAGTGTCGATGTGGGATTTCAAAATATGTATCATGCTAGCTTGCTTATATTTTTAGAATAAATTAATTCAGATGTTTCATTGATTTTTCTCGTATTACTTTTAAAATATAGCGTTCTATTAAATTATAAATATACTGTTAGAACGAGCTCATCATTCTCTATACATTGACCTAAGTTTTGTTAAAAACAGAGAAAGTTCAAATAAAATATAATCTTATTATTATACGGTGTTTTTTATAATAATAATTGTTCGTCTAAACATTTCATATTTCTAAGAGTCATTTAATCTGTTTCTTACTCGTGTGACAATATTTGAAATATAATTGTCATATATATATATATATATACATATATATATAGCAACTACTTTTTATGACCACAAGGTCGAGCATCTTAACTAATATTTAAGATACGAAATATTTAGAGGTGTTACATCATCACCACCTTTATAAAAATCTCGTCTTAGAGATTTGATTGAACTGGTGTGGGTATATCTTTGTCATCGACTTAATGTTTTATTAGTATTTAAATATTACCAAAACTTTGTCACAATATTATAATTATTATGGAGTAAATATTTTAGTTATCCTTGGTTTTAGTCCATAATCCCCATCCGGGTATAGTCCTTTTACATTTTTTAAAATTTTTAAGATTATTTTTCATCTATTTTACACAACATTGGCTGTACTCCTGTGTTACATATGTCATATTTAGAGTAACTAAGAATTTCCATATATCTTATCTTTTTTTTTTTCGTTATAAAGGTTAATATGATATTATCATTTCTTTAAACATTTATTCATGAACCTTAACTGTTTTGGCATATCATTGTCATATAGTGTTGGGAAAAACCTTATGCTATTATATTATATCTAGACTTCATCCTATTTTTATATCTCCCAACTTACTTTTCTCTTGACAGTCCACATGTATAGTAGTCCTTACAAAAAAAAATTGAATAGTCATTTCTTGCGTTTTAATAAGCAATTATAATATTTCCCAAACATTTAGCCGAGTGCATGATTATCTTATTGTTCATTATTCTTTAGCAAGACAATGAATTAATTACAAGCAATTATCTTACCTTTCCTTATAGGTGTCACTATATATTCTATTAAAATCTTAGATACTAACGTAAGTGTCATATTTGCAAATTCTAGGATTTTTTTATAGCTCACTTTGTTTACATTGTGTTCAGATAGTAGGGAGTTTTGGCAACATACCTTATGTGGAATTTGGTTTGGTGACTACAATGTACTTTAAGTAAGTTTTTTATAAACACATTCAAGGTTTTGTACATGATAGGAATCTTGGTTTTCTTGGCTCCTTATATGCATTCTAAGAAAGTTGCACAAGCTCTTTTAAAGGCACTCTATTGTTTTAAACTTGTTCATCTAGTCGTTCCCTTCCTTTCAAGTGACTTTAATTTATGTCGGGCCTTTATCCTCCTATCCATTTTGCAAACTTTCATGTTTTCGGGATATCTATCATCTTTATTTTTGCAAACTTGTTCATCTAGTCATTCCCTTACTTGATAACTTTGTATGTCATTGATCTATTATCATACTTATTTTCTTTAAGGACTCTTAATTGTAATAGCTTATATGGTATTTCTCTAGAGTTACAAATGATGAACTATTCTTGATATGTTATCAAGTTTAATAGTATACTCCATATGAGTTATACTATTAAGTTAATTCTAACTTATCTCATCAGATCATGATACACAGTTTCCCAAATTGTTTCTGGGTACAACTTTTCTTAGGCTTATTTCGATACTAAACACGGGTTCCTTCCATATTATCAAACTTATCAAAAGTTTAATGCATTGCACTAAATTATGTTTATTTTAGATTCACTACCTTTTGTTTCAAATGTGTTATTAGTCACACATATGTTAGTGGCATTTACTACCTTTGATTTAATTTTATATGGGGGTAGCACTTTTATGTTAGTAAAAACTTTTGAGTTTTCTATAGTCTTGATATCCTTAATATTCTCAATGTTCTCAACGTTCATGGTCTGTGATAAAGCTAGCTCATTTTCTTATAACTGGTGATCCAATTATGTCATCACCCTTATCATGACTATGGTCGTATCATCTACCAACCATTTAAAAATCTCACTATAGAGCAAGATTTTGTATGATAGGTCATTTTCCTAAATTTGGGGGCCAAGTGTGGTTAGCCATTTACCACTTTGAATTTCAAGACATTCTTAATAAGTTTCTTTCAGAAGTTATCATCTTCCCTCTGTATAAAAATATACTCATTTTGTCAAATGTGCCACTCACAATGGCATACACTTTCAGTTTGTTTATTATGGTTATGAGCTCTTCACATATCGTAGCATGTGCTCTTAGTTTAGTCACCATAGTTCAAATACATGGCCACATCATACTTGATTGTATGCTTTCAGTGTACCCATCATTTTTCAAATATATGGCCACGTCACACTTGACCATATGCTCTTAGTTTAGCCATCATTTTTCAAATATATAGCCACGTCAAACTTCTCTTAGTTTAGCCATTATATTTCAAATATATGGTCATATCATACTTGATTGTATGCTTTTAGTTTAGCCACCATTTTTTTGGGCACGTCATACTTGACTGTATGCTTTTTGTTTTGGCAACATTTTTCAAATATTTGGCTATGTCATACTTGACTATATGCTTTTAGTTTAGCCATATTTTTAAGTGCACGATCGCGTCATATACTAAAGTATATGATTTTAGTAACATTTTTCTTTGAGAAATATTTTAGTACAATGATCACATCTACACTGACTTTTTATTTAAGAGTTGATAACCATTGGGTATGATTTTGACAATATTATCAACAATTTGTCTTTAATGTCTCATTGATACTTCTAATCAAAATCCTTAGAGTCTTAATTATTCATGTCCTTAAGATGTTTCACTTAGCTATCAACTGCATCAACAAGTGTTCTATCCTATCATTACTAGAACTAGAACCCTGACCACTAGCCTGTTCACTACTACTTCCAACAAACGAATTACCCACCCCCTGATTATGATTGTTATTATAATTAGATTGATAACCATGTGGGGCACCTAAACAGCGCCAATTTGAGTTGTTAAAGTTTGAGTGTTTGTTCCAATTAGAATTTGTATTATTAGTATTTTGGAACCTATTCTGGTTAGCAATAAACTCTACCTGCTCCTCCCTAGACATCAACAAGCATTCTAGGGTACTATGGCCTCCTCTACACAATTCACATCTATCTACCTTGGCCCTAAGGTCTTTCATCTCACGAGTAAGGTTTTCAAACGCAGCGGCCACACTAGTTTCCATGCTAACATGGTGCACACCCCGAGCAGAAGGAGAAGGTGTGCCAATGACAAGATTAGAATTCTTGTTAGTGGACCGTTGTTCATGTTCAGCCTGGGCAAAACTCTCAAAAAGCTCATTGCACTGATCTACATTCATTTTACCCATAAGATGCTCACCCGAAGATGTATCAAACCTCACCCAAGTTTCATAAGTAAGCCCATTATAAAATTTCAACTAAGGCCCAAGGTGTAAGCCCATGTTGGGAGCAGCGAGATAACAAACTTTGAAAATGCTCCCAAGCCAGATAATAGAGCTCATCTGGTTCCATTCTCAACGAGTGGATCTGATCACGAAGGCGAGAGGCCTTAGCAGGTGGGAAATACTTCTTCAGACAAGCGGATCAAAATGCTTCCCACGTAGTGAACGTCCCCTCTGCTTGCGAGTCGAGCTAGACGATAGCTTGATCCGGAAGTGAGAATGGAAACAGATGTAAATATATCGCGTCATCCGATGCACCTTGGAGTTTAAAAAAGCTCACCATACGCGCGAGACGCGACAAATGAGCAGGTGCATCTTCATCATCCCGCACGTGAAATTTATAGTTAACTATGTTGGTCATGATGTATGACCTCCGCAGATGAGTTAGCAATAGTCTCTAGTTTTGAATCAGCATCTTCAACTGTATGCTTCACTGGTCCGTGCGATCTCAAATGTGGCATAAAACTGCACGAAACCAACAAAGCAAATCAAATAGAGGAAACAAAGAAAATGAACGATTAATAAACACAACAAACTAAAGATAAAGACAAAAACTTTAGACTCCTACGACCCAAATCACCAAAACACAAAAAAGCTTGATGCGTGCAAATATATATGCAAAATAAACAACTAAAAACACCTAGTTTTAAATTTATAAAAACCAAGACGAACCAACTAACTTACACACAACCGGCAGTGGACCGGTCAGATGTAATATAGCTAAAGTAAGTCTGGGTGTCGACCCACAGACTCTATATATTACTTATAACTAACTAAATTAAGACTCGCTTAAAAAGACACGTACTTTAAATGAAACATTATTTAAAAAGGGGGGTTTGTGTAAAATGACTAAATTGCATAAAAGTAAATGACAACGAAATGAAAGACGGATTTAACGCAGATGATGAGAAACAAATCACCTAGGCTAGAATCCTTGCTACTTCAGTTATTACTCATGTTTGGACTAATTTCTAAGGAACCGGGATCTAAACGTATTCACTTAAAGGAAACGTTAATTAGGACCCTCGACCATTTTCGAGAAGACACCTAACTTGTTAAGATTAAGTTATTAACACCCCAGTTACGGGACTAAGTTACCTCACAGTTACCTAGTCAAATTATGCTTAATTGACCCGAGTTAAAGAAATATCTCACGATACGGACCTTAAAGCCATCTTAACCTAACCATTTGATTCAACAAGAAAGTTTAATAATAAACACTAAGTCGGGCTTCTCACAAAGACCTACACCTAGCAAATTAACCAACTCAGCTTGTTAACAACTTATCACCTCACGGATTTCTAAGGGGCTGTTTGTTTCAACATCTTAATGGTTCAGATGTCTGAATGGTTCAGCACTTAAAGGTTTAGACTGTTTGTTTTGCGAGCAGATGTCTGAATGGTTAAGACATTTGCCTTTGAATGGTTAAGCATTATACGGAGTCTGAATGGTTAAGAGCTATTATCTGAATTGGCCAGAAATTTACTTTAAATAGTTAAGCAATATACTATCTCTTAATGGTTCAGACCTCTTACTGATTCAGCACTTAATGATTCAGACCTCTTATTGGTTCAGCACTTATTCATTCAGATGCTACCAAACAACCCTTAAGTTAGCTACACGTTTTTACCAATTCAACTACTAAAGTTAATATATGGTTTTACTGTAGTTTAACCATAAGGATCATAACATAAAGTCAATGATAACAATGAAACCCTATTCTATGACATGACAAACCAATATGAACACATAATACGCATCAAAAGGCAAAAAGATTAAAACTTTAACTAAGCATAAAAGCCATAAATCAAAAGCAACCAAATAAGAGTTCAAACATCCACTAACAATTCATCATAAAACCTAGGTAGTTCTAAATGTTTAGCCAACCATATTCATCACAAAAAACACAAGTTTGAAAGTTATAAACATGATAAAAGTAAAGGCGAGAATAAAGAAACTATAGAACCCGATGTATCCAAGAAACACTCCTTGATCCAACGACCTTCCAGCGCTTCATTTCCGTCTCTCAAGCCCACAAACACTCCCAATCTGCTATTTTCAACTCCTATTCGTGAATCGAGGCTAGGGTTTAAGTTGGACCTGTTTTTATTGCAAAATAGGCCAAAACCTGTCAAAACAATCTGTCGAAACGTCCTCGCCGCGTCGCGCGGCCAGGAAGAGAATTGTGGTCGCGTAGCAGTGACCATGAACAACATCACACACACACGCCGCGTCAAGCGGTGTAACACCCCGATTTTATGGTAGGACTTATTTACGTGCTTATGCTTATATGGATGTGCATTTAAGTGATTATGACTAAAATGATGTATGACGTTTACGGTATATGCTATGTTTATGAAAAATATGATAATTACGATGTATACGATGAAGCATGAAAATGATTATAAGTATTCGAGAATGTAAAACGTAATGACTAATTACTTAGTAATTAGAAAAGGGAATGATTAATGAAGAGGTTATGGTGTAATTATGGGCCATTAAGGGTGAAAGAATGAATTAGGCCCAAAATGGTAAGTAAATTAGTTAAGAGATTTACCTAAAATAGCCTAATTATCAAATTTGGCCCAAAGCCCACCTAAAACCCTACCCCAATATGGAAAACCCTACTATTTAATCACCATTTCCAGCCACCATCTCCCACTTCACCATCACAACACTCACACACACAAACCCTAATCTCCATTTTGAAGAAACTAAGGCTAGAAAGAAGAAGAAACCAAGATTTTTGTGAATCAAAGGGTTAATCTGAAGATTAAAGGTGTGTAAACAACAGGTAATCAAGGTAAAATCATCCCCTAAAACACGTTTTCATAACACAAAACGAATCTGGCCATTAATGGAGTTTTTAAGTTTTTCAAAAGTTTCAAAGAAATCAATAAAGGTTGCATTTTTATGGATAAAATCGTGGAAAAAGCTTAGATTTAGTCATATAAATGATAAACCAAGGTTTTGGACGTAAAAAGTTTGAGATTTGGTTGAAAAACAAGGATTATGGGTTGAAAACGAGCTGTAACAGCGTTCTTGCGACACTAGTGTTCATCTTGCGACGCTAGGATGACTTGATTTCTGGGCGTGTGTCGTGTGTGATTGCGACAATAGTTTAAGTCCCAACGATAGTTGAGCAAGAGCCTTGCGACACTGCAAGTGGAGGTGCTGCTGAAGCAGCATGCGACACTGTGGTTCACCTATGCAAAACTACTCGCGACACTACCTGCGACACTATGTGCGACACTACCTGTGACACTAAGAAAGAAATGACGATTTTCATAATAACTTAAATGCAGATCGTGCACCAATACCAGTACCTTAATCTGGTCCAAACAAGCAAGATCACTTAAGAATCTTGTGAGTTCTAGACCTCACTTCTGTTTCAAACACAAATTTTGAGGCTAACATGCATACCGAGATGTTTCCTGGACTGTTGGACTTTATTATGTGAAATATGATGATGATGTAAGAACGAGTAACTGAATACTTGTATATATATATATATATAGACGAATGTATGCCTTAACGGAAGACAAGAATCCTACTAGGATCTCATAAAACCAGCTAAGAATCCTACTGGGGATCTCATAAAACCAGCTAAGAATCTTACTGGGGATCTCATAAAACCAGCTTAGAATCCTACTGGGGATTTCATAAAACCAGCTAAGAATCCTACTAAGGATCTCATAAAACCAGCTAAGAATCCTACTGGGGATCTCATAAAACTAGCTAAGAATCCTACTGGGATCTTATTAAATCAGTTAAGAACCACAGAATGGGTCTCTTCTGACCAAAGAGGACATGATGATGACTTACTAACAGACAAAGATATTACGTTATGTGTTAAACGAATGTGACGTTCAATATGTTGATGCCATATACGTGTAGTACATGAATGATATGGAAAGTTTCTAAAGATGTTTTAAAACTAGAACTCACTCAGCGTAGCAGACTTTTGTATGCATGTTAGATTGATTTGCAGGTTAGGAGGTTTAGGGAGCTGCTTGGCGAGGGCTAGAGATTTGTTGAAGACTGGCACTGGAAAAAAACTACTTTTAGAAAGTTGATTCATATGTTTGTAATGCTTTAAGTAGTTTCTAAGACAATTTAGGGTAATGTAATGATGTTTTGAACAACTATTCCGCTGCTTTTGAAATTTTATTTAATATATGGTTGTCTTTATGCTTATGAATGTCAACTATGGTGCTTGTCGAAAGACGGGCGCTACAAGTTGGTATCAGAGCCAAAGTTTAAGAGAAAATGGGTAAAATGTTTTCAAAAGAAAAACCTAATACTTAAACTGAAAATGGGACCAAAGTAAGAATGCCAATCTGCTAGCTCCACGTCAAGAGGTAAAGAATGAACAGCAACAAGTTGTATATGATATGTTTACGCAATTAAGAATGTAAGAAGTCATGAATCATGTAATTATGAGATGCATGAGTATAATAGGACAGTAATTGTGATGCATGTAGAAAGTTTTGTGACTCAAACAGGTATTAGGAAGATAGAGGGATAGGCCTAGTGCCTATACATGATACGTGCTAGATACGTGTTTAAAGTACTCTTGTATGCTTTATGTGAATTAGACTAGGTTTGAATACTAACGGGACTCGGGAGGGGTATGTTTAGAACGTGAGCAGTAAAGTAAGTAGTTAATTACAACTGGCCACTGTCATTAGGAACTTACAGTACTTATCACGTCCTGAATTGCTCTAACTGATGAACGTAAGTATTTGAATCTTATAGGAAGTAAGAAATGGCACCTAAGAGTGTAACTAGAGGTTCTGCCAAGGCTGTTAATGCTAAGGCCACCAAGGCCCCTGAGGGAAAGCGTGGGAGGAAGCCCACAAAGAAGAGTGTTGAGACCGATCCTGAGATCGAAGCTGAAGTCGCACCAACCTCCGAGCTTGAGCAGAATTTGAAGGATGCTATCGCACAAGAAGTACACCGGGTCTTGATTAATGTTATGCTTTCGGTTCTGAAGGAAATGATGAAGGAAATGAAGAAAGCTGAAAAGAAGGAACCCGCTAAGAAGGGTGTTGAGGATGACGAAGAGGAAGAGGAGTCTGAGAAGGTGGATAGGGAGATCGAGTCGTCTGATGACTCGGATTTTGAGAACCAAGCGAAGGGGTGCAACTATGGTGCCTTTCAAAGGTGCAGGCCCCCTACTTTTGATGGGAAAAAGGGTTCCGCTGCCACCCTTGAGTGGCTAAGTGAAATGGAGGCTGTGATTGATATCAGCGAGTGTAGGGCCGATCAAGCTGTGAAATTTGCTGCCCACTCGTTTACTAGGGCTGCGATCTACTGGTGGACTACTGTGAAGCAGTCCAAGAGAAGGAAGACGATTAAGGAGATGGAGTGGGAGGATCTGAAGAAATTAATGATTAAGAGGTTTTGTCCGCAGCATGAGGTTGACCGAGTTGAGAGAGAATTCCTAAATCTGACTGCAGTAAATACGAGTCACCTTGAGTACACTACAAAGTTCAATGAGATGGCATAGTTGGTGCCTTATTTGGTTGAAACCGAGCAAAGGAGGATTAAGTGTTATGTCCAAGGGCTGCCACCCAGGGTGCGCACACACGTGAATGCCCACAGGCCGGGTACTTTTGAATCGGTTGTGGATTTGGCTGGGATTGTTTATGACAATGTGGCTGCTGAGGAGGTGGTGGAGGTAAAAACGAAGCATTGGGATAATTCCCGAAATCAGTCGGGGAAGAGGTTTAGGAATGATGGAAAGGGGTACGACAACAAAAGGGCAAGGGTTGAGGCGAATCAGGCAATAGTTCGTGACCAAAATGGGGGAAAAGAATGTGGAAAATGTGGCAAACCCCACTCGGGGGAATGCAGGATGGGGTCAGGGCTGTGTTACAAATGTGGGAAGCCGGGAAATCGTGTCTTTGAATGTAAAACGGCTGTTAAATGCAGCCGATATGGTAAGCAGGGTCACATGAGTAGGGATTGCCGCGTGAACCTTGGGGACAACAAGGGGGAGGATAAGTCGAAGGCTACTGCTAGGGCCTTTACTATGACCAGGAAGGAGCCAGAGGTCGTTTCAGGTACGTTTCTCGTCAACAACATTTGTGCATCTGTGTTATTTGATTCTGGTGCTAGTAGGAGTTTTGTATCTGCTCTATTTTATACGGCCTTAAGTGTTCCCTCTAGAAAAGTAGAACGGTCTTTTGATGTAGAAACAGCCGAGGGTAAATTCATTAGAGTCAATCAAATGATAGAAGGTTGCACCATTACTCTTCTAGGGCGTAGTTTCCCTACAGATTTATGCATTATGAACTTGGGTAGTTTTGACATGATATTGGGGATGGATTGGTTGTCCAAGTTTGATGCCAACATAGGTTGTCGTGAAAGATTGGTTCGTTTGAAAGCTCCCGATGGAAACCCCGTAACTGTGTATGGCGACCAGGAAAGTAAGATTCCTCGTGTGATCTCAATGGTGAAAGCAAGCCGACTAATTCAACAAGGTTGCAACTCGTTTCTAGCGTACGTTAAAAATGTAGAGGAGGGACTGAAGCAGTTGTCAGATGTGCCGATAGTTTGCAATTTCCCTGATGTGTTTCCCGAAGATTTGCCAAGAACACCACCCGACAGAGAGATTGAATTTCAGATCGACCTAGTGCCGGGAGCACAACCGGTGGCAAAAGCACCATATCGTTTAGCCCCAAGTGAAATGAAGGAATTAATGACGCAACTGAAGGAGTTGCTAGACAAAGGCTTTATCCAACCAAGCACTTCTCCCTGGGGAGCGCCAGTGTTGTTTGTTAAAAAGAAAGATGGAAGCATGAGAATGTGTATTGACTATAGGGAATTGAACAAGTTGACCGTGAAGAATCGTTACCCTTTGCCCTGAATAGATGACTTATTTGATCAGTTGCAGGGTGCGAGCTGGTTTTCAAAGATAGATCTTCGTTCCGGTTATCATCAACTGAAGATTAGAGAGCAAGATATCCCAAGGACAGCGTTCTGCACGAGATACGGACATTATGAGTTCTTGGTCATGTCCTTCGGACTGACTAACGCGCCAGCCGCGTTTATGGATTTGATGAATCGCGTGTGTAGACCAATGCTGGATAGGTCCGTGATTGTATTTATCGACGACATTTTAATTTACTCTAAGAACGAAGGCGATCATGCGTGCCATTTGAAAGAAGTATTAGAGATGCTGCAGAAGGAGAAATTGTATGCTAAGTTCTCAAAGTGTGCCTTTTGGTTACGAGAAGTTCAGTTTTTGGGTCATGTCATAAACCACGAGGGAATCATGGTTGACCCATCAAAGATTGAGGCAGTTATGAAGTGGGAAATTCCTAAGACGCCATCCAAAATCCGTAGTTTCTTGGGTTTGGCAGGATATTATAGAAGGTTCATCTAAGATTTCTCAAGGATAGCCTCCCTGCTAACAAAGTTGACAAGAAAGAAGGTAGTATTTGATTGGGGAAAAGATCAGCAAGAAGCGTTTAATAAGTTGAGAAAGAGGTTAACCGAAGCCCCCGTACTAACGTTACAAGAAGGGAATGACGATCTAGTGGTATATTCCGATGCATCACGACAAGGCTTAGGGTGCGTGCTTATGCAGTGAGGGAAAGTAATTGCCTATGCATCGAGGCAGTTGAAGGAAAATGAGGTGAACTACCTGACTCATGATCTTGAGCTCGCGGCAGTTGTTTTTGCTTTGAAGATATTGAGACATTATTTGTATGGGACGAAGTGTACATTGTACACCGATCATAAGAGTTTGAAGTATTTCTTTGAACAGAAAGATTTAAATATGAGACATAGAAGGTGGTTAGAGTTGATCAAGGATTACGGTTGTGAAATCCATTACCATCCAGGAAAGGCCAACGCGGTGGCCGATGCTTTAAGTAGAAAGGAGAAACATGAACCGATCGGGGTTAAAGCTTGTCAGCTGATTCTTACACCCGGAGTTATGGAAGATATTAGAAGGACTCAGGTAGAGGCCCTAAAAGAAGATCAAATTAAGGCAGAAAGAATGGTCGGGAAAGGAATAGAATTGACTGAAAACATTTACGGTATGAAGACAATATATGGTAAAATATGGGTACCTCGATTCGGGGAGATACGGAAAGGCGTACTTTATGAAGCGCATAAGTCCCGATACTCGATCCATCTAGGAGGAACAAAAATGTACCAGGATTTGAAGAGGGATTACTGGTGGCCTGGTATGAAAAGGGAGGTTGAAGCGTATGTGAGTAAGTGCCTGACTTGCCTCCAAGTCAAGTCAGAACATCAAAAACCATATGGTAAGATTCAGCCACTGGAAATACCAGAATGGAAGTGGGAGCACATCACCATGGATTTTATTACGAAGTTGCCACGAACTCCTAAGGGGTATGATACTATATGGGTAGTCGTAGACAGATTGACGAAAAGTGCTCACTTCCTACCAATCAAAGAAGCGATTAGTTCAGAAAAATTAGCAGAAGTATTTATCAAAGAGGTTGTGACAAGGCATGAAATGCCGGTATCCATTGTGTCTGACAGGGACACCCGGTTTACGTCAAAGTTCTGGAAGAAATTTCATGAGGAGATGGGAACAAGGCTCCTTATTAGTTTAGCTTACCACCCACAGACCGACGGACAATCTGAAAGAACGGTTTAGACCCTGAAAGATATGCTTAGAGCCTGTGTGCTCGAATTTGGTGGTAGTTGGGACAGTCATCTGCACTTGGCAGAATTCTCCTACAATAACAATTATCATGCTAGTATAAAAATGCCGTCGTATGAAATGTTGTATGGGAGGAGATGTAGGACTCCCATTTGTTGGGGCGAGATAGGCCAGAGAGAACTCGGAAGTTTGGAAATAGTCGAGGCCATGACGGAGAAATTAGAAAGGATCAAGGAGTGTATGAAGGCGGCTAAAGACAGACAAAAGTCTTATGCCGATAGAAGAAGGAAGGACATTGAGTTCCAAGTGGGGGATAGGTCATGCTGAAAGTATCCCCATGGAAGGGAATAATTCGATTCAAAAAAAAGAGGAAAGTTAAGCCCTAGGTATATCGGCACGTTTAGAATTGTTGCTCGTGTGGGAGATGTTGCTTACCGATTGGATCTCCCAGTAGATTTGAATGGGATTCACCCCATCTTTCACGTGTCGTATTTGCGTAAATGTTTAGACGATGAAAGTATGGCAGTGCCGCATGATGATCTTGAAATTGATGAGCGGCTGAACTATGTATAGCAACCCGTAGCCATATTAGATAAAAAGGAAAAATGATTACGGAATAAGACTGTGAAGCAGGTAAAAGTTCAATGGAGACATAGGAGAGGTTCGGATGTTACGTGGGAGCTAGAAAGCGAAATGAGAAAGAATTACCCCGCGTTATTTTCTTGATTTAGAGGTTTCGGGGACAAAACCTATATAAGGAGGGGAGACTTGTAACACCCCGAATTTTATGGTAGGACTTATTTACGTGCTTATGCTTATATGGATGTGCATTTAAGTGATTATGATTAAAATGATGTATGACGTTTACGGTATATGCTATGTTTATGATAAATATGATGATTACGATGTATACGATGAAGCATGAAAATGATTATAAGTATTCGAGAATGTAAAACGTAATGACTAATTACTTAGTAATTAGAAAAGGGAATAATTAATGAAGAGGTTATAGTGTAATTATGGGCCATTAAGGGTGAAATAATGAATTATGCCCAAAATGGTAAGTAAATTAGTTAAGAGATTTACCTAAAATAGCCTAATTATCAAATTTGGCCCAAAGCCCACCTAAAACCCTACCCCAATATGGAAAACCCTACTATTTAATCACCATTTCCAGCCACCATCTTCCACTTCACCATCACAACACTCACACACACAAACCCTAATCTCCATTTTGAAGAAACTAAGGCTAGAAAGAAGAAGAAACCAAGATTTTTGTGAATCAAAGGGTTAATCTGAAGATTAAAGGTTAAGCAACAGGTAATAAAGTAAAATCATCCCCTAAAACACGTTTTCATAACACAAAACGAATCTGGCCATTAATGGAGTTTTTAAGTTTTTCAAAAGTTTCAAAGAAATTAATAAAGGTTGCATTTTTATGGATAAAATCGTGGAAAAAGCTTAAAGTTAGTCATATAAATGATAAACCAAGGTTTTGGACGTAAAAAGTTTGAGATTTGGTTGAAAAACAAGGATTATGGGTTGAAAATGAGCTGTAACAGCGTTGTTGCGACACTAGTGTTCATCTTGCAACACTAGGATGACTTAATTTTTGGGCGTGTGTCGGGTGTGTTCGCGACAATAGTTTAAGTCCCAACGAAAGTTGGGCAAGAGCCTTGCGACACTGCAAGTGGAGGTGTTGCTGAAGCAGCATGCGACACTGTGGTTCGCCTATGCAAAACTACTCGCGACACTACCTGCGACACTATGTGCGACACTACCTGCGACACTAAGAAAGAAATGACGATTTTTCATAATAACTTAAATGCAGATCGTGCACCAATACCACTACCTTAATCTGGTCCAAACAAGCAAGATCACTTAAGAATCAGGTGAGTTCTAAACCTCACTTCCGTTTCAAACACAAATTTTGAGGCTAACTGTAACATTTGCCCAGAACCAAACTCAGTCTAAATTCAAACCCGACCCGTTTCATTATGCCATAAAAAAACACACGATTATCTTGAAAAAAAAAATTATTACGTAATTGTGTTTAAATCATTTATATGTATAATTTAATCACTAATTAATAAATTGATAATTTATAAAACAATTTTTATAAAATTATATAGATTTATAAAGTTAGTTAGTTAGTTTGGTTTGTAAGTTAATGTTTTAATTAACAAAGCTAACTTTAAGGGTTGTTTGTGTGAATTATGAAATTTAAATTAAAACTTTTTAAACAAGACTAATAACATTTTTAAAGTACAAGGACCAAGTTGTAAATTACAATTAAATCAATCTCATCAATTCACACTCCCACCTTTTCCCGTGTTTCCGGCTAACAGCTCCGGCGGAGCTCCGGCGTATCTCCGGCGACATCAATACCACCTAATTAATCGACCCGTCTTAAACCAAATTAAATCTTTAAAACCTGTACCATTCATGGTTTCGAACCTCTATCAACTAATTAAAGCCCAAACCTCAATCCCATAACCATATTCCGTAAATAACGGTTTCAACATAAATTTCTAAATGGGTTTCGATCAAATCCCGCGTATTAATCAAATTAATCGATCGGAAATTTTTGGTATTTTAGAATGTATATCTTTCCTTAAATCACGTGAATCATATACCAAAAATCAATCCCAAAATCCTCGGAAGACAAGTCATACGAGTTCGAATAGCACGGGATCAAATTAAACTTAATTATATTAATCAAAATATTCACACGTCCTTCTTCTTAATCACTGTAATATCAATTTCACACCATATCACCACACACACATTCATCAATCTCAATTTTTCCTCTTCTCTGCTCGTTTCTTGTTCATCGTCTTTCGGGTGTTATTACAATCAATTTCATTGGGGGTTATTATGGTTCGATCATCACCAACTGTTTCCGCAACATCAATTTCATCCTGGATCATCTTTGAATCTATGACTGACGCGCTTTCTTTTTCTATGTACTCTCATCACGATAACATCAAACGAGGTAATCAAATACATCATTATACTCGTGTTATCTTATAGATCATGAATCATGCGTTTGATTTTAGTTATAGTCCTTTGTACATGTGCACTTTTTATGATAGGGTTATGGTTTTAAAGGAACTGGGGTATAAGTTTTTTTATATGTTTAAAACAATTAATACCAGTATTAAGACAACAAAGTGAAGTCTGGTGTAGTGGTTTGGTAGTTTTAAATATAACCATGAGGACCTGTGTTCGAATCTTCTTAGCCAATGTGTCCTTATTTTTACATTATTATTCTAATTATTATCATTTTCGTTAACATATAGCTTATTACATGTCTATTTGTTAAGATATTTACCTAAATTTTTCTAACTAATCTTATAAGATTTCACTAGGAAAAGTTATAAACTCTATTTCATATAATATGGACATTTGAATACTTTTAAACTATAAAGGTTGTAAAAAAACATGTAAGTTTAACTTATCTATAAATTCTAGGTACGTTAAAAGTATTAAAGTGCATATGTTGCTAACTAGTTATTACTTAGCTATGAATATACTAATAGTATTATCTAATTGAATAACTTTTTAAACTTATTTACTTCAAATAAGCAATTAGTCTTTTCATATTATTTGTGACAAATAATTAATTTTCTTATTAGTTGAGTAACCTTTAATACATTGTATAAACAAACATAGCCTAATTTAGCATTTTATAATTTTACTTAAACTTCATTATTGGTGCTAGATATTTATTTAAGCTTAATATGTAATTAAAACCCCAGATTCCAACTAGAACCCTAGTCTCCGAATCATGTTAGTTATCATTCTAACTTAGAACGAAATCCTTTAGGTGATCCTTAAGGAGTGTTCTGGTGATTTATACAAGTCTCTTATTTTATTTCATCGAGCCAGTTATCAACGTGAGTATTCATAGCCCCTTTTTATTATTTTATGCTTTGGGGTGAAATCATGTGACTTATATCAAGTTTATTCATTTTTATCATTTTGTTCATTTCTATTCATTTGATTCATTATATTCAATTCAATTCAATTCATGTGTGTTATTACTTGCAATTATGTGTTTCATAGGTTGATAAACATTTATTCTAGCACAATCATTAATTTATTCAAACCAACGGTTATCAATAATAGATCTATTTGGCCTGACAAGCCCACCCCATTTACATACACGCGTGGTGATTGTAACCGACTTATGCTTTTGCTCATTACGGCTTAATCTGTGTGATTAAGAGGCTGCAGTCATCTAGGTTTGATTGTGTACTCGATTTATCTAATGTGATACACTTTTGCATGATAGGTTTTAACATAACATGGAATTGAATCATTTTACTCATTTTAGTCATTTCAATCATTTTAATCATTTTATATGTATATATACTAGGAAGAAACCCGCGCGATGCGGCGGTGGCGATATCTTACAACATGGTAAACGTTTATGATTAATACATCAACCATCTAGTGAAATATTGTATAATATTTCTATTAGTGGGAATTACACGTGCGTTGTGGCAAACATTCAGTCATATGTCAAAAAAAGTGGGAGAAATGACATTTTTACTCCACAAGTGAGGGAGACTTACCGAAAATTAGATGAAGTTAGTGTTCGGGAATCGGAACCATTTTTGTTAGAAAATAAAATGACAAGGTCTTAAACTGTTAAGGTAAGACTAAACCAGTTAATGATTAAAACAGATGGCCCAAAAGTACAGTTTGCTCTATTTAAAAAAACAACAAAATCAATGGAAACTTAATTACAAAGAAACATAAGAATCCTATATCCATATGCAATGCAACAACAATAATCCAAGTTTAAACAAAGATTAATAATGAATTAGCTGTAAACTTGAATCCCCTAACAATTCAAAGTAACATTTAAGAGAATGATACATATGGAGAATATGCTAAAACTATGAGCATACTTATATTTGTGGGTAAATTTAATTGCCAATGTTGTTTCAGCAACATAAAATACAACTTCACCATCCATCTATCTAGTGTTTTTCGTAAGCGATTTATAGCAGTCCATCGGCAACACTATTTATACGTAATGTGCAACAGAATCAAGAAGAGGACCAAGCAATTAACAATGTCCTGTAAATACAGTGTTACATATAACTCAAAGCTCTTTCATTAACATTTCAAATTGTTCTAGTAGGAAATCCGCACAATGCGGCAGCGAAAACAATTTGTAAAGCCTTATTTTGTTTTCTATTAGTTTATCAATCTTCTCGTGGTAGATCATATCATACTTACACAAGGAAATTGAAAATAACTATACATGCTAGCTCTTTAAAAACATTTGTTGATCAAAAGCCAAAACCAGTAAATTTATTTGTGGGTTAAAAATTTACTGCTAATACTATTTTTGCCCATGCGATGCGGTAGTTTTTCTTTCAAGAGATAACGTACTGTTATCACATTCAATAGATATTTATAAATACATTGTTCATGCGGTATACATCTTAAATTCACTTTCAATACAAAATATTTATTATTTACCACTAAACAACCATAAGTTTAATGGCGTACATACTCAAGCATCTTTTGTTCTAATTCTGAAAAATTAGAACGTCAAAAGTCAAGACATAGGTCAAAGAGCTTTATCTTTTACTTTTAACTTCAACCTTTAAGTCCATCTTAACATGCAATGTGTGAAAAAAATAAAGATGGTATGCTAAATGATGTTGCTTGAGAATTGAAGTTTCTTTTACATAAATAGCCAGTAAGAATAACAAGAATAAATAAACTAAAAACTCCATATTCATATATGCATCACAAAGTCACATAGACTGCTACTTCATGAACTCCTGATTAGTAGTTTCCTTGACGTGTTTAGTAGGTTGTAAAACAAAGAAATAAAAAACCATTATCTCATGATAAGTGCAAAACTAAAATGATAATATAATCAATATGTATAACCCCTTATACTTACAAAGATATGTTAACTTAGCACATTGAACGGCATACGATAGTAGTTAACCCAAATGGTGCATCAAAATACAAAAACGATTCAATTCGCTAAGCTTCAATTCCTTGCTCTTTGAAAAAAAGTGGCAAATTATAAGGGGCTTTCTTCCGGCCTTTCCATATCTTGAACACGTCATACAAGAACCTAAACATAAAAAGGGCACAACCTTGTCTTAATAAGAAAACGAAACTAAAAAACTGCTAGATAAGTTACTTTCATGGCTTGCTAGTAATATTTTCAAACATCAAGTTGCAGTGTCGAACAAAGGACTTATTATTCTTTAACTTAATAACAACCTGGATGAAATAAAATATATCAACACACGAGAATGTGTAAAACTTTTTTCAGCTTATGGGTGAGATTATGTGTAAAACTCTTAAAATGTAGTAGAGGTAAACCAAGTGAAGATCAATAAAAATCTTCAATAAAACTTTGCGGCACATTTTTAACTGTTGGTTGCATAGGTTGGATTGATTTGGCTCAACACATACACACATTCATGAAGTCTAAAGTGTTGTAAATGGGTCAAATTATGTTCTCATTAAATATACCTGATTTTTAGCAGAGATAAAATCACCAACAGCTGCAAAATCAAGTATATAGATGACGTTAGAATATGAACAAGATACAACAAAGGAAAAGAACTGTTTTAACACAAAACAATTCCATCATCAAAGATAGAGTAGAGAACATGACTAATTCTTGACGTACCACAAAAACCCACATTTATTCCTTTCAAAAACAGCTTCTCCTTTTCATTTTAGAACCTGCATATATACTGCATAATTAACTGCAAGATCTCCTTAATTACCTAATTAAAAAACAATAACTTCCATACTAATTTAATGTCCACCTCTTTAGCTTTTGTTAATCATATCCTTTGGATCATAGCAAAATTACCATCATCCGGTGCATTTCTAGGAGATAAACGTTGCAGAAAAATACACCCTTGTTTAGAACGGTGAAATGCATTAAATTGCACCTTTTTGCAACAATAAAATGCAACAAAACAGCACCTGTTTATAGCACTAAAATGCAACGAAACTGCAACTTTGACAACAACAATATGCGACAAAAAATAGTGATTTTGACAGCTATAATATGCAGCAAAAACTCCAAATTTGACAGATACAAAATGCAGCAAAACTATAAAAAAAAATAAAAAAACAAACTGCACCTCTCTTACAACAACACACAATCAACACTGCATACAACACACACATAAATGGGTCAAAAACATTAATGAAATGGTTTAAACGGGTCAAATGGTTAAAAATACATACTTTCATCAAGATTTGACCAGTTTGTGTCGTTTTACTTCCTGGTTAAAGTGCAGCCACAACCCCATTCACACAGCACATTCATACAACATACACATTCACACAACACACACCGTAAGATCAAAAACATAACACAGCACAAAAACAACAGCTAATTACTTCAGGTCATATACGCGTGAACAGTCAAACTAAATCACAAACAACATACCTTTACACCCAATAACGCAGTATGCAAAATTAAACTAAACAACCATACCACCTGCCAACATATATAAATGACAACATATGCATAACATAAGAAATATGGATAATGCACAACACAAAGTTTTCTTTATCAATCTCAATTTAGGAACTTACATAATAGCAATCAGAAGCATCAGCTTGACCCATTTCAACACACTAATCTATCTTTACATTCCACACACATTGCACAAATGATCAAAACTGCAGAAATAGGATTACCTATTGTTTGTGCATTGTTAACCATTTGACCCAAATCAAAACCGCACAACACACGCTCACAACACATCACGCATCACACATATCAGCCTGCACAAACACAATACATATAACTTTTTAGTTCCATTTAACACACAATGGGTCAAATGGGTAATGTTAGATAATATTTCAGTGAATTAAATAAACATGATGTAAGAAACACACGCCTTTGAGTTCTATAATATATATTTGAGAGAAAAAGTAGATTACACAAACAATTTATCATTACCAACATCACCCATAAAGTAAATCACCATTGCAACACTTTATTCTATACTTATGTCAAAATTAGAAAAATAAAAATAGTAAATGAATTACCTCACCAGAAGTCTATATGATTATGCATTACCAGTTAGAAAATCCATAGATCCATCATCTTCAAGCGAATGATATATTGATTGTTTTGTGGCCAATCTGATTATTTTCATAGAAAAGAGCATATTGCTGCAAAGGAGATTGAATAGGTTCAAGCTCTAATATTATCTATAGTTGGTAAAATTATCCAAGTTGGTTCAAAATTGAATCAACATCTATAAGGCTATAAGGTTCAATGAATTTAGTGAAACACAACAACAATGTGGAATGATGAGGTGTACCATCGATTGGTTAGTAATGATACTTTTAAGCCCAAGATAAAGCAACAACATCTGGAGCTAAGACTGAAATCAAAGAGCAAATAAAGTATTAATAAAACATGATGGTCAATTACATATTAAGCGTCAACAACAAGCACATAAAAGCAATTGTAGATTTTTTAATGTTGATTTGCAGCATGACATTATAAGCAACTCTTCAATTATCAGTTGAAGTGTAAGAAGATAAGTAACAGTTGATACTATCAAAAAGGATAACCGGAACTAAAGCTTAAGAAGCTGCAACATATGTACCTTCAACATATTTCAGTTTCTCATGGCTCAAACTCATTACGTGTCAATTCTTCAAACAGTATAGTAAATTCCTTGATTTAAATCTCCATCTGAATTATCAAACATCACAAAGCAAAAAAATGTCAAAACACATAATACTTTAAAAACACTCTACAAAAACTCATGTCTTTTCAAAAACTTTGTGTATCTATAGTCTACAATTAAACCTAACCATCATCACATCAAATTACCCAAAACCTGAAGTCAAACGTTTCCTTAACAAATAAACCATACGTGGTAATAATAAAAACCAAAAACTACGCAATTGTTAGCAAATGTTTGTAAATTGTCTTCCTTACCTCACCAAGAAGCATTTTGACAGCAAACAAGTCACCAATAGATCAGGAACAAATCTAATATAGAATCTGTTTCTAGGTTTTGGTTTCAAATTATATCTGCAACAAAAATCAAATGGGTCAAACACACACACAAAATGGGTCAAGATTAAGTTGCGGCTGCTAGGTAGAGTTGTATGGCAGATTAAGTTGCGGTGGTGGAGGTTCGTTTAGAATTGAAGCCATGGTAGAGTGCGCCTGCTAGGTTTTACAAGCATCTTTCCTTCTTGTAGCGTGATGTGATGGTGGTTAAGATGAGCAGTGGGTAGTGGTGGTGGTGCATAGCAGCAACGGCGATAGTGGTGTAATGGTGTACCATCGGTTCTGCAACAATGAAATGGAGGAAGGCGACGGTGAATGATGATGGTCAGTGGTGTTTGGCGCAGGTTGTGATGGTGGCTCAAGGCGGTTCACGGTGGTGCTGTTGTGGTTTGTTGTTACAGTGGTGCTGTTGTGGTTTGTTGATACGGTGGTGGTGCAGTAGATATGAAGCAGCAGCAGCTCCATAGTTTCAAATATCAGGGATAAAGATTTATGAGGATTCTAGGGTTTTTAGAGAAGTTAATTTATAGTGTTGAAAAATTAAGGAAATTGTTAAATTACTAAATTGCCCATCTTAAATGTTTATTAATGTAGTATAGATGTATGTATGCAAACCTGTGTTTACTCACCAGCTAATTCGTTAGCTGACAAATACTATTTTTCACATGATTTCAGGTGGTACAGTGTAGTTGATTATATCAAAATGCTTCACACATAGGATTCATGGACCTAGTTTAATAATGAGTATCTATCATATTTTGAGTTAATTGTCTATTTGATTTCTGTGTATGCTAATTAAATATTAAATTTAATATTATCTAAATCATTTTAGTACCATGAGCTATGAGCAATCTATCCGCTTTCGTCCGCCTCGATGTTTCCGCCAATGGTCGGGGTGTGACAGATTGGTATCAGAGCCATGGTTATATGGAATTAGGTTATTAGAAATGGAATGACCTAGTCTATAACTAAGCACCCAAAACATGAGTAATCTCATGTCATTAGTTGTTAATTCATGCTATTTGATTACGTGTTTACTTGTTCACATACATGGTATGCTTTGTATATGCCTATTGTCTATCTCTTATTAAACTAATTCAACTCTCATTATCAAAACTTTATGGCTTATACCTAATTCAAATCGATTTCCTAATCAATAGTCAAATTCAAATTAATAATTTTATTCATGATTTTCAAATTTATCTTGTAAATTTCAAAATATGTATTTTACTCATGGGTTTCAAATCTTGTCAAAGTCTAAGTTATGTAACTGAACACGTGCAATAATGGAAGGGTGGGTGCCTGTATCTCGGGTGTTCTGTCTAGGAAAAGGTATTTGTATAAATCCAAATCATCCGATGGATCTGTTACCTTACCTGGGAACCCTCGGGATGAGTGTCCACTTATAGGTAGCCACGTCTTCATTAAGGTTACAGAACTTACTACTTTGATAAGTCAACGTATTCGCTTGGTTTGCGGACTGAACGTTTACACTCGGAATATCTCAATATGACTTCAATATCTCGAATTTTCAATTATTCACAAACTCATTTTTCAATTATAAACATTTTATCTATAAACTCACTATCAAATTCTACTATACATGAACTCATAATTTGACTCTCATTTAACACATGTAATCATAAACTTATTATCTAATTCACATATAAGTAATTTAATCATATCATCTAATCTTCATATAATCCATACAATAACCACCAAATTCTCACATAATCAATTTAACCATAAACTTATCATCAAATTCACATATGAAATTAAACTATCATAAAACTATTAATTATCTCTTCCTGTTTTATCAATAAACCTAGCTTCTATGAATATGATTTTCCAACAAACATGAC
This sequence comes from Tagetes erecta, assembly GCA_030867185.1. NCBI lineage: Eukaryota > Viridiplantae > Streptophyta > Magnoliopsida > Asterales > Asteraceae > Tagetes > Tagetes erecta. The sequence goes on along the minus strand of CM061487.1, from coordinate 38,050,384 downwards.
CATGTATATAACTTCTTGTGAACTTAAATTTTACTGAACCTAATTCTCAATCATGAAATCAGAATCTATGTGCATTACTTGTCATATGTGAATTTAGAAGTTTTGTGCCCCTTAGACCCGCGTGTGGGAGAATGAATTATGTGGACCATGCAAAGGCTAGTGTAGTTACGGGTGCACACGAAATTACAAAAGCCGGTGCATGAGAGTCATAATAAGTTTTGTCGTGTGCTTTTGGGAAACGTGACAAATGAGGTGTGATAAGAACATGGTGGATACGCCGTTGGTACATCCTATATATAAGTGTACTTATGACATCATCAAATGGAGTGTTGCCTATGTCCAGTGAAGTTTGTGTGACTTCTAGATGTTGACCCCTTGTAATTTAATCTTAATAGTGTTTTCCCTTGTATCTTTCTTTAATCATTCATTTTCAACATCTAGCGCTCACGTTGATGATTCAACTTCTCGGGGTTGACGTATTCTTGTTCAACTCGAGGGAGCTAGATAACGTTAGTACATCTATGATGGAAAGCACATCATCATGGACAACATTTGGAGTTGTGTCACATTTACTCATTTTATTAATCATGTTTACTCATTTATCCATTCGCTTTATTAACCATATTTACTTACTAAACTCAATTATTCATTTATTAATCTCGTTTTATTCACTCTATTCATCTCTAATCATTCTATTGCTCGCATTTATTCGCTCTATTATGTCATTCATTTCATTAACTGCGTTCATTCACCTTACTCATATTAATCGATCTATTTTAATCCAATTATTTAACTCATTTTTTTCACAAGTTGAACTCTAATAACATCCAGTGATCATGTTAAATCCTATTTCGCTCTAATCATAAATGGCAATCAAACATTAACCGAATATCCATCAATTAATTCATTTAAATTCTTTGTAACTCGAACTATGTTAATTAAATAAACAAATCCCGATGAATTTAAATGAATTTAAGAAACTTATCCTCTGGTGATATCTATCGAGCATGTTAAACCCTATTCTATTGTGATCTTGTGTAATAATAATCAATCAGTATTCAAATCTCAACTCAATTAGATCACCCGAAGTCATTGCAACTCAAAACTATATAAATGACTTCCAGCAATCTCAAACGAATTAAAGAAAATTAATCGTTAGCAAATTCATCACTAAATCTTAAGTCAATATATAGATCATAAATGTGTTTTCAGACATGATCATGATGACTTATACTTTCATCACAAAATATACATTCCATGCCTAGTTCTCTATCAAGTCTAAAGTCAATTAAATTTCGGGACGAAATTTCCTAAAGGAGGGGTGACTGTAACATTTGCCCAGAACCAAACTCAGTCAAAATTCAAACCCGACCCGTTTCATTATGCCTTAAAAAAAACACACGATTATCTTGAAAAAAAAAATTATTACGTAATTGTGTTTAAATCATTTATATGTATAATTTAATCACTAATTAATAAATTGATAATTTATAAAACAATTTTTATAAAATTATATAGATTTATAAAGTTAGTTAGTTAGTTTGGTTTGTAAGTTAATGTTTTAATTAACAAAGCTAACTTTGAGGGTTGTTTGTGTGAATTATGAAATTTAAATTAAAACTTTTTAAACAAGACTAATAACATTTTTAAAGTACAAGGGCCAAGTTGTAAATTACAATTAAATCAATCTCATCAATTCACACTCCCACCTTTTCCCGTGTTTCCGGCTAACAGCTCCGGCGGAGCTCCGGCGTATCTCCGGCGACATCAAAACCACCTAATCGACCCGTCTTAAACCCAATTAAATCTTTAAAACGTGTACCATTCATGGTTTCGAACCTCTATCAACTAATTAAAGCCCAAACCTCAATCCCATAACCATATTCCGTAAATAACGGTTTCAACATAAATTTCTAAATGGGTTTCGATCAAATCCCGCGTATTAATCAAATTAATCGATCGGAAATTTTTGGTATTTTAGAATGTATATCTTTCCTTAAATAACGTGAATCATATACCAAAAATCAATCCCAAAATCCTCGGAAGACAAGTCATACGAGTTCGAATAGCACGGGATCAAATTAAACTTAATTATATTAATCAAAACATTCACACGTCCTTCTTCTTAATCGCTGTAATATCAATTTCACACCATATCACCACACACACATTCATCAATCTCAATTTTTCCTCTTCTCTGCTCGTTTCTTGTTCATCGTCTTTCGGGTGTTATTACAATCAATTTCATTGGGGGTTATTATGGTTCGATCATCACCAACTGTTTCCGCAACATCAATTTCATCCTGGATCATCTTTGAATCTATGACTGACGCGCTTTCTTTTTCTACGTACTCTCATCACGATAACATCAAACGAGGTAATCAAATACATCATTATACTCGTGTTATCTTATAGATCATGAATCATGCGTTTGATTTTAGTTATAGTCCTTTGTACATGTGCACTTTTTATGATAGGGTTAGGGTTTTAAAGGAACTGGGGTATAAGTTTTTTTATATGTTTAAAACAATTAATACCAGTATTAAGACAACAAAGTGAAGTCTGGTGTAGTGGTTTGGTAGTTTTAAATATAACCATGAGGACCTGTGTTCGAATCTTCTTAGCCAATGTGTCCTTATTTTTACATTATTATTCTAATTATTATGACAACTAGTTATTACTTAGCTATGAGTATACTAATAGTATTATCTAATTGAATAACTTTTTAAACTTATTTACTTTAAATAAGCAATTAGTCTTTTCATATTATTTGTGACAAATAATTAATTTTCTTATTAGTTGAGTAACCTTTAATACATTGTATAAACAAACATAGCCTAATTTAGCATTTTATAATTTTACTTAAACTTCATTATTGGTGCTAGATATTTATTTAAGCTTAATATGTAATTAAAACCCCAGATTCCAACTAGAACCCTAGTCTCCGAATCATGTTAGTTATCATTCTAACTTAAAACGAAATCCTTTAGGTGATCCTTAAGGAGTGTTCTGGTGATTTATACAAGTCTCTTATTTTATTTCATCGAGCCAGTTATCAACGTGAGTATTCATAGCCCCTTTTTATTATTTTATGCTTTGGGGTGAAATCATGTGACTTATATCAAGTTTATTCATTTTTATCATTTTGTTCATTTTTATTCATTTGATTCATTATATTCAATTCAATTCAATTCATGTGTGTTATTACTTGCAATTATGTGTTTCATAGGTTGATAAACATTTATTCTAGCACAATCATTAATTTATTCAAACCAACGGTTATCAATAATAGATCTATTTGGCCTGACAAGCCCACCCCATTTACATACATGCGTGGTGATTGTAACCGACTTATGCTTTTGCTCATTACGGCTTAATCTGTGTGATTAAGAGGCTGCAGTCATCTAGGTTTGATTGTGTACTCGATTTATCTAATGTGATACACTTTTGCATGATAGGTTTTAACATAACATGGAATTGAATCATTTTACTCATTTTAGTCATTTCAATCATTTTAATCATTTTATATGTATATATGTATGTATGCAAACCTGTGTTTACTCACCAGCTAATTCGTTAGCTGACAAATACTATTTTTCACATGATTTCAGGTGGTACAGTGTAGTTGATTATATCAAGATGCTTCACACATAGGATTCATGGACCTAGTTTAATAATGAGTATCTATCATATTTTGAGTTAATTGTCTATTTGATTTCTGTGTATGCTAATTAAATATTAAATTTAATATTATCTAAATCATTTTAGTACCATGAGCTATGAGCAATCTATCCGCTTTCGTCCGCCTCGATGTTTCCGCCAACGGTCGGGGTGTGACACTAACATGCATACCGAGATGTTTCCTGGACTGTTGGACTTTATTATGTGAAATATGATGATGATGTAAGAACGAGTAACTGAATACTTTTATATATTTATATATATATATAGACGAATGTATGCCTTTATGGAAGACAAGAATCCTACTGGGGATCTCATAAAACCAGCTAAGAATCCTCACTGGGGATCTCATAAAACCAGCTAAGAATCCTACTGGGGATCTCATAAAACCAGCTAAGAATCCTACTGGGGATCTCATAAAACCAGTTAAGAACCAGAGAATGGGTTTCTTATGACCAAAGAGGACATGATGATGACTTACTAACAGACAAAGATATTATGTTATGTGATAAACGAATGTGACGTTCAATATGCTGATGCCATATACGTGTACTACATGAATGATATGGAAAGTTTCTAAAGATGTTTTAAAACTAGAACTCACTCTGCGTAGCTGACTTTTGTATGCATGTTAGATTGATGTTTAGGTTAGGAGGTTTAGGGAGCTGCTTGGCAAGGGCTAGAGACTTGTTGAAGACTGGCATTGGAAAAAAAATACTTTTGGAAAGTTTATTCATATGTTTGTAATGCTTTAAGTAGTTTCTAAGACAATTTAGGGTAATGTAATGATGTTTTGAACAATTATTCCGCTGCTTTTGAAATTTTATTTAATATATGGTTGTTTTTATGCTTATGAATGCCAATTGTGGTGCTTGTCAAAAGACGGGCGTTACAAGCGGCCAGTGGTGCCCTCTGTGGTCACGCGGTGTGGTGAGACCCTCCAGTTTCCGTTTCGTTCATTTTCGAGCCATGGTTTGCTCGTAACTCCGTTTCTCGTCCTGTTTTCCCCTATGGACTCTGTTTTTCGCAAGCTTTTCATTTCTTTATCAATATGTGACCTACGAAACAATAATTTGTCATTAGTAAACAAAACCTTATAAAAATCAACTCAATCGACTCGAAAATGAATATAAACTATATACGGGATTAATGTATATTTAACGTTATATCAGAGCTACTGTTGGGTCCCTGGTTATGAAGAGATGTTCTAGATCGTGGCGCATGATTAGAATAGCTCTTCGGTTCTAAGTGTGCATGTCTAGAAGTGGCTGACTCTGCGGCTCTAAGTCATTGTAAAACGTGTCACCGAATTTCCATAACTCTAAACCGTGGTATGGGACCTTTTGAGCAAGATCCTTGAATCGCTCCCATGCATCGTAAATGGATTCACCATCATCCTACTCAAACGAGTGAAGTCTAACTCTAAGTTTCGAGGTTTTCTCAGTAGGAAAACACTTTTCTGACAGTTTCTTGGCCATCTGAATCCAAGAAGTAATGGATCCGGAGGAAAGTGAGACTAACCAACCTTTGGCTCGGTCCTGTAAGAAAAACTGAAACATCCTAAACCTAATAGCATCATCAAAAGCACCATTGATTTTCAAAGTAGCACAAATTTCAAGAAAACTGTTGAGATGGACGCCAGGATCCTCGTGATCCTTACAGTCAAACTAACACATATTCTATACCATTTGAATGGTACTGGATTTGATTTCGAAATTGTTCGCTTCGACAGTAGATATTTCGATACTCCATGCCAAATCATTGAGTGATGAAATCAGCAATAGTTCCCTGATCGTCGGGTTCCGCCATTTGTTCTTCCTCCTCAACGGATATGTCGTTTCTAACGTGTCGCTCTCAATCGTAGTGGCTATGAGGCGGGACCGCACCCGCAGCCTTCGATGTAAATTTCGTTCCGGTTTTAGAGATGGTTCAACGATGTCGGTGACCAGAGTTGTTGACATACACGGAAGATAATAAAAGAAAGCACGATAATGAAACTATTCCTAAAAAAGTAAAAATAACTGTTTGACAAAAATAAATTTAAAAAAAATAAAAATCAATTCGAAAGAAGAATACACACAAAGAATCAACAATGGTTGAAAATCTAATAAGGCTAATAATGATTTATGACCTTTAGATCTCTCTTTTAATGGTTGAGATCAATTTGTAGGGAAAAAATTTGGTAGAAGGGTACATTAGTCATAGCTATTTTTTTTACTTTTCTCTCCAGATGCAAAGCACATGTCAATTCCCCCACTTTTTTTAAAACATTCATAACTTTTGGATACGATATTATTTTTTTAAAAAAATTACACAAAAAAAACAAGCGTTTTATTATCTTTAAAACGCGTATAATATTGATATATAAAAAATAAAAAAAAATTCGACACTTGTCTAGTCCTTGTGTAATATCATGTGATTGTGTTATATTATAACTAGTGAAATATCACTTTTATCGGTTCATTCTTAAGTCATTATGTAATATCATCTTATTTTAAATATTTGTTGTGTCATCTTATGTGTTTAGAAATTACCACCGTGTCACAAATTGTTAATATGTGTTTGAGAAATGTTTAAAGACAAAGTCATTTTTTGTTACAAAATGTGAGAATGACACAATGGTAAACAAAAACACAATGACACTTTTAAAAAAAATTCTAACTCACAATATAAATCAGATTTTAAAAAAGTGGTTCGGAGACCTTGTTCCCCATGTATTCCTCTTTCAAAAAATAAATAAACGAAAAATAAAAAAATTAAAAAATTATCTTTTTTTTTATTTTTTAAATTAGACACAATGAAAAAAGACACAATGAGAAAATAGTAGTTTTTTTAAGTTTTGTATATTTATTTTTGAAGGAGGATGTTCTGGGAGCAAGATCTTTGAAATACTTTTTGTGTTATTGTGTAATTATTATTATATCATTGTGTAATACTTGTCAAATAAGATTACACAATGACCCGATGAACGACACAACAACCCTACGGAAGACACAATCACACAATGACCAGACGAAAGACACAATGACCTGACGGAAGACACAATGACCTGACGTTAGACACAATGAGCTGAAAAAATGTGAAAAAAAAGTTCGTTTTTTATATATCAATATTATACGTGTTTTAAAGAGAAAAAAATGTTCGTTTTTATGGTGTAATCTGTTTAAAAAAATAATGTCGTATGTGAAAGTTATAAACGTTTAAAAAAAGTGGGGGAATTGACATGTGACTTGCATGTGGAGAGAGAATATTTAAAAAAGTAGGCATGACTAAAATACCACATCTCCTAATTTTCCTAGATGCCACATGTCAATCTCTTATTGCTTCTTAGCCTTCTTAGATTTCTAATACTATGTAGGTGAACCTCCCTCTCTCTCTCTCTCTCTCTATATATATATATATATATATATATATATATATATATATATATATATATATATATATATATATATATATATAAATTTAGTTTTAAAAAGGGTTTTCACCTAATATTACTAAATCACACACAGAAAAGGCAAGTGTACCTATCGGCTAGTAATATAGTAAAAGGTAAGAACCGAATATTAATCCGGTTCTTACCTTTTACTAAACGTTTGTTAATTTGTTGTCCTATCAACACAGTAGCTCTCGACACTAAACCTTTGTTAATTTGTTGTCCGATCAACTACTCAAATTTGGTTTTTCTTTGAATTAAACTAGCAAATAACAAAAATATTAAACTAAAAGAGTTGCTAAGTAAGGGAAATTGAACTATGGAAATGAGATATTATCTAGACCTAGAGGCAATTAACCCTTGATGATAAATAACATTAATGGTGAAGTCAATTTTCTTATAAGTATAACTAGACTCCGATTAAGGATATCTAAATAAAATAATTCTTTGGAAAACTAGAACAAGAAGCGCATCCTAATCACCTAAAATCATGCAATTAAACCCAATTGATGTCTTTTATGTCAAGAACTAAAGATAAACTAGTCATCTGCTAAAATGTCCTAGTTTCATAAATAAAGGAAAACTAGAACGATAATCATATCCTAATCACCAATAATTACATAAAGTAGACAAAATTATGAAATATTCCAACTTATAATTCTTAAACTAAGTCATGCAAATCTAGAGATTGTGGCCACAATTCCAAACCTACACTTCTAACATTCCATTTTCATGTCATCTAACACTCTTGTCCAATTTTCATGTCATCTAACATTCCATTTATCGTTACTAATCTAATGGCATAAATCATACAAAATTCATTTATAAGATTCACAAAAAAAAATATCAAGAAGAAGGGTTTTCCAACATGTCATCTTCCAAACATTTATCAATATCACATGGCAATCAAATTTAGACAAGCATACAACATCATTTGAAAATCACCATAACTTCATCATGGATCTTGACATAAAGACATCACCAAATATTCAAGTTTCATTCATCATCAAGGCATAAGTATCATCTTAATCTAGATAATATGAGTATTTAGCCCATAAGGCTTACAAAAACTACAAGAGACATAGTTAAACTAGTTAAAAACATGATTAAACTAACTAAAAATTCAAACCGAAAACAAGCAAGGAGAAGGTAGAATGGTTGGTCGATAATTCTTGAGTCTTTTATATCTCCCAATGGCTTCCAATAGCTTCCAACGCTCAAATTTAGTAGTTCTTAGTGTAAAATTGCTCCAAAAACTCAACAACCCAAAAAGGATGAGAATAAGGCTTTTATAGCAATCCGAAAATGTGCACTACCTGGAGCATGGTGGTGCTCTAGGTAGTGTTGGCAGCTACAGTCTTTTCTTTCTTGCTTAGGCATTTCGCAGTTTCCACTTTTAGCAAAATCTCGATTCCCGTCTCGAGGTGGAGGAGCACGACCGTGATTGGATCAAGGCTTTCGGCATGACCAAGGTATGAACGACTCTATCTTCTGAGGATCTCAGAAATGGCTTGAGCACGGTCGTGCTTAACTTAAGCACGGTCGTGCTCTGACTAACTTTTGCGGCACGACAACGATGCACTACTTGTGTTTCCGAGTAAACAACCGGATCACGATCGTGCTTGGTCTAAGCATGGTCATGCTCGGACCTGTACTTCGTCAATTTCTCATGAAAATGCATCTTTTCGCAGCCGGATCACGATCGTGCTTGGTCTAAGCACGGTCATGCTCTGACCTGTACTTTACGTCAATTTCTCATGAAAATGCATCTTTTCGTCGTTCTTTTCTTCGGTGGGTTGTCATGGCTGTAACGTCACAAAAAGCCATAATTAAGTACTTAAACCATTGAAATTTCAACCAATTACCAACCAAATTTGGATTAAATGTGAAGAACAAATATGAATATTTTTATACATATCGATAGCAAAATCTCTCATCTAAAGCAACACCTGTATGAATGATAATAGCACTTCATTCTACTTAGAATATCATTGAATAATTAGAAAATATAGCCTAGTCATCACTTAGAAATCATAGAAATCTCTTAGAAATCATAGAAAGTATGAATAAATCAACTTGGAATTATTGCTAACATTTAAAGTAAAATAGAAACACATGGAAATATTAGAAATCTTATAAAAATGATAAGCATGGAAACATTAGAAAAAGATAGTTGGAATTTGAAGACTTAGGATTATGTTTAGGTTTTGGACACTTATGACATATCAAAGTGTTAAATTCATTATATCGTGTCGAGGAGGTGTGCTTTAGCCTAATAGGGTCACACTCATCTCGTTCATCCCTAGTCAAGCATACATGTCCCTTTAAGGGATTTGTACGAAATGCTAGCCTTAGATAGGATGTATGTGACACAGGCGTTCCCCCTTCTAGATTGCACACGTTCCCCACGTTTCAAACATACTTAATACTTTGACGAGATTCCATAGAGAGAAAAGATCATAATCACACAGACGAGTCTCTTATAGATCCTTCGTGAAATCGAATAAGAAATAAGATTAAGAAAAAAAGGTATAGAATAGTTTGTAGGAGAATAACTTTTAGAAGAGTTTTCTAAGTGTAAGCTATTAGCACTAAGGACTCTTAGGTTATAGTCTAGGTCGGTGTATCTTCTAATACCCAATCCTAGTTCCATATAACCATGACTCTGATACCAAACTATGACACCTCACCCAATAGCGAAATCATCGGGCATTGTCATGGATATGGATATCAAGAGTAACAAAGAACATGGTACACCAATTATTAAAGTTTAATAGTATTGATAATAAGTTTGTAACATAGTCTAAATGAAACCGACAAAAGTCATAACTTAAAACCCAACAACTGCAATAATTTATTGATTACTAATGTTAGGTCCAAAGTGTTTCCTATGTCTTGGAAAAAAGTAAATACTAAATCGTCACGCACCACCTGAAATATGCTTAAAATAAAGTAAGCTATAAAAAACTAATGAGTAAACCACAAATAATAGTATATAGTATAGAAACCCGAGATCATCATAAATATGTTGTGCAATCTTCTATTTATAGCAATTTCGTATATATTACTCTACCATGACCCCTAGAATAGCATAGAAAACTGGTAATTATAAGCCCGACAAGTTGTAGATTAGCCATTGATCATGAGGAACAACTCATGTTTTCATTTAAAGATAACTTTCATGTATCCATCATTCAACCATCTCGATATATAAGTTATACATAAATGTTTAGCAACTTAGGGACATGGCATAGCAACAAACATCATAGCATAGCATAGCATCTAGTAAACATAGAATAGAATGGTCGGGTTTAAATCACCTATCGATGTTGTATAAGTAGGTAGGTTTGTCAAACCATTAGCGCTAACATTGTACCGGTGGGATTAGAAAGCATAATACTACTTTAAACTACCACATAAAGTTGCATCACACTGCAAACAACACTAACATATTTGTGTGATCTCTTTTGGAAATAAATTAAAGTAGAAAATGTAGTATGGTAATATAACACATATTTTGGCCCCAAAACGTAAAAGTAAAAAGGGGAGTCAATTTACTCACCTTGAATTACGAGCAAGAAATAACTATAAAACCTAATAGATAGAGTCAAGGAATGTCCAAATACTAGAATCACCTAAGTAAATAAAAAGTCATTACTTATAAAAACGTGTAGTATAGAAAGCTAGAATCAGAAATTAGTAATATGGAATTCTAATGTTTCAATTGGGATTTGGGGGTGTTTTTGACAACTGATTAGAATATATATTAATTGATTTAAACATAACTTCAAAAAATAATAGTAGTGATAAAAACAATAATTTCGATAATAATCATAAAGATGGTATTTGCTTATGATTTTATAAATAACTCAAATAATGTATAAATCTAATTAATTATTTGTCAACGATAATAGATATATATATATATATTTATATACTTATAATACTTTAAAATATTTAATATTTTTAAAGTATTTAAATGTTTTATACAAAAGTCTATATTTATAAACTATTATTTATAAAACCTTTATATAATTTAGAAATATTAAAAATACATTTAATAGTATTTTTAAGGTATTTATAAGAATTTGTAGAAATTAAATTTGATGTATACAAATCATGCTTTTAAATAATTCATAAAATTTTTGATATATTATAATTTATATGTTATAAGGATTGATATTTAGAATATGATAGTTAGAAAAAATGGGTAAAATATAGATAAAACAAATACTGGGAAAAATGGAGTGCCTTGCTTTCGAACCCAGGGTCACCTCATTCTCAGACTAAACACATAACCAGACGTGTTGCATTGGTCATTTTGTTTAAATGGATTTCTATATCTTTTTTTTACAATAATCAAATACACCAAAATTCATCAACAACATAAATCCTAAATTACATCCAATTGATTCAACAAAATGAAAAATTGATAGAGGGCTTTTGATCAGTGGATTAGCATGATCATTTTATCGTAGATAACTTCCATGATTATCGACGAATTTGATCAAAGACAAATGAAAAACAATAAGCGACGGCGTGAGTATCAAATTGGTACTTTGAGGATGTTAAAATTCAATTCAATAAATGATAAATCCGAATTTGCGCTTGGATCTTAGAATTCATCATCATGTTTGATTAAAATGGAATAGAGATGGGAGGTGTTATGATCCATTAATCATACACACATGAACACAAATTTAAATGAATGTTGTATGGATTTCATTGAACTAAAGAATAATATTTACAATTGAGCAAACATACATCTAGAAATCATCTACACAAACACTCATGTGTACAATATGCACAAATCCACCCAAGAAGAGCTCATCCTTGGGTGGGGACTCACAAATGGACACTCATCAAAGACTTCATCCCAGTGGGTTCTAGAGTTGCAGAGATGTTGTGATTAGGTTTGAAAGGAAGATATTTTTGAGCCATTTGATGTATTTTCAATGAAACATTGTTTTGAGATAGCTATGGTCTCAAATTTTTGCTTGAGAGTTTTTAGGGTTCTTTGAGATTTTAGTGAAAATCATATGAGGGAACTTGTGAACAAGATCTGAAGGTTTGAATTTATATTGTGCCGATTTCAAATAATTATAGCACTTGAGTTTGGAATTTACATCCGACAAGTTGCAGCTGATAAAACGGTACTTTTACTTTGTGAATGCAGCTACCATTTTCTTATAACATATGCAAATGGGACCAACGAGATATTTACTATTTCTTTAGGGTTAAGTTAATTTAACTTGTTGTAGAGAATAGTCCAGCAAAAAAAACTTAGCATAATTAAATGATTAGAAGCTGGGGGCAATGTTGGGAGATTTTGGGCGATTCTAGGGTTTCATCATCATTGAAGTATTGATCGGCTAATTATCTTGATTTTATTGGCTGATTCACTCGTGCATCATCATCATTGAAGCTTTGATCGATCTAATTCTGGGTCCCGGTTTGTCTTCTTACCTTAATCTGATCGTACGCATCACTTGTTTGGAGTAGGGTTTGAGTCATTTGATCGACTGATTATTAAATCGTTCGTGTGGTCGTGTAATGCGTGGTTTCCTGATTCATCTTAAACATCTGATCCGTTAAACCCTAGCTTTTGGTTTCGCAACCCTAGTAAGCCGTATTGCAAAAACGGAATTAGGGTTTTTGTGGGTTGCAAATTAGGATTTGTGGCGGCTGAAATTGTTTCAAACTTGATTATTGTGGACTTGGGTTTGCAACACAACAATTGACTTAAGGTTCGTTTTTGTTTGTAGCCAATGGATGTTAAAATAGTCCTAAATCTACTACTGCCCGTAAAGTCAGACTTCATGATGATGATGATGGTTTGAAAACTGAGAGTATTGCTCGTAAAGTGGTGAATATTGATGGAATCTCTCTTCTTCCCCACTTAGGAGGGTTACAAACAACAATTCGGATATGGGATCTCAGGTAAATGTAAAACAATATGGGAATGCGGATCTAGTTGGGCTTAACAATGATAACAAGGCTGTTGGAAAGACTAGTTATCCGGTTATTGCTTCTGATATGTGTTTTTATGCTGCTACTTTACAATCTGGTAAGTCTAAAAATAAGATTAATTTTCATTTTTTGGAGTCTTTGGATAAACAACAAGGTGTTGATGTGGTTCTTCCTAGGGAATCTGTTAAAATTGTTCAAGATAAATTAGCTTTCACATTATATAGGTACTTTCTAGGGGATAGAGTTGCATATCCTGTTGTTGAGTATTTGTGCGAATGAATTGGAAGAAGTATGGGCTTCAAAAATCTATGATGAATGCAAATGGCTTCTTTTTCTTCAAATTTGTATATAATAAGGGTATGCTTGATGCACTAGAAAGGGGACCTTGGCTGATTCGCATTAAACCTATTTTTCTTAATACATGGTCTCTTACTAGTACTCTTAAAAAAGAAGATATCAATAAAGCTGCGGTTTGGGTTAAATTTCATGATGTTCCACTGGAAGCTTATACTGATGACGGTTTAAGCATGCTAGCTTCAAAGATTGGTTCTCCTAGGTTGCTTGACTCTTACACCACATCCATGCGTTCTAACACTTGGGGAAGGAGTAGCTACGCAAGGGCACTTGTTGAAGTTTTAGTTGATCGTGATTTTAAAGATGAGTTATCTATGGATATTCCTAATTTAGATGGGGGAAAATATGTTACAGAGACTGTTGGTGTGGAGTATGAGTGGAATTCCCCGAGGTGTGCTAATTATTGTATGTTTGGACATGGTATTGATGCTTGCCCTAAACATGTATGCTTTAAATCTAAACCCTCCCCTAAACTCCCTAAAGTAAATGGGGATGGTTTTACTAAAGTTAAGGGCACGAATACAACTAAAAAAAGTGGGTTTCAAGTTAACAACCAGAAACCAAAGTTTGAATATAAACCGTTGGACTACAAGAAAATGGTGGGATCTAGATCCTCTTCTGGGGCTGTGAAGGGTAGAAATTCCTTAAAGATCCTGATTCACAACCCTTTTAGTGCTCTTACTTAAGAAAATATGAAGGTTGCGGGGAATTTGGGATCCATCAAAGGGAAAATTAAATTGGGTCGGGATATGATTGAAGATTCGGATGTGGAAGAGGTTGATGTTATCTTTGATGAAACAACAGAAATCGGAATAAATCAGGTTAAAGCACCTCCTCTCCAGTGGTTTCCAATGGATAGTCTATTGATCAGATCTGTTAGGTGGCCTCCATGGGTGGCAACTACATCTTTGATGATGGCGACTGATGGTTGTATTTTTATTAGGTTTTTGTCCAATATGCTGGTCATTTATGATTATTCGTGGTAGGCTAGTTTGATTGGTTTCTTTTTTAGTTGTTAGATTAATAACATATGTGGGGATTTTTCCCATATGTGAACTAGTACGGAACACATCCTCACTACTTGTATTTTAATGACGGTTGTCTATACATAGAATCATCGGGGTAACCCTTTACCCAGAATAGTCCAGTAGAAGAAAGTTGTTGAATTCTGATTACAACACATGAATTATCTGCTGAAATATTAGTTCCAGCAGGTGTGACAGCTGAATCACATATAACTTAGATATCACTTATATTTAAGAAAAATGAGATGTAAAAGAGAGAATATTAACTAACAAAGGTATTTAAATGTGAAACGTGTGAGAAACGTGTATACCAAGTCATACCTATATTAACCGACATACAAATAATCACTTGAGTGATATAATACTATACATACTTTATTTATTTACTATATTTGTAATATCAATGATTATGGAAGTTTAAACGTCATTTCAGATAATAACGTTTGAAGACGTGATGAAACACGCACTTGATCAGATACGTGCTAGTCATTAAAATAATATCTTGAAACAAGGTTGGAAATTGTGAATAAAATGTTAAGCTAGAAAATGATTCTTGGCGAAAGACGATACGAAACATTATGTCTTCGAAATATTTATTCAAAAAGACCACCCCAATACAAACCCTACATATATATACATATCATTCTCCCACTTTTCACATTTTTTAAACCCTAATCACCCCTCCTAACCCTCTAGCCATCATCACCGTTTTTCGGGTGATTACCAGCGAACGCTACCATATATCTGATGTATTGCAAAATACATCGATTTCTGGTGCACATTTATACGTTTTTCGAGTCGTTTAGTTTAGATTTCGTCTCGTTTTGGTTTCTTACTTAATGTTTTGTGTTTTTGTAGGTTTGTGAGTAAAAGGAAGTGGAAATGTGCTAAATTGAAGAAAACTATGATTCTGGATGCGCTGCCGGTGACAGAGAAGTCAACAATGAAGAAAAACTTTCTAAAAAATATCCCTGGCGCCGCGCAAGGGGAAATGAGTTTTGCCTCGCGCAGCGCGAGGGATTTCACAGTTCAACTTATTTACAAAAATGCCACCACGTCAGAAATAAGATTTTCACCAACGTAGCGCTACGCGAGGGGTTTTAGGGTTTTCTATGAGCGGTGCGACGACCCCTTTTACGTGAAAAACTTGACTCGAGTCGTTTTTAACCAAAAGAAAAGGGTTAACGAGTTCCAGCGGCTGAAGACGAAGAAAAGAGGCGATTTGGAGTATTCTGGAGCAATTGGAGCAAGGATTTGGAGCTTGGATCACACGTAAACTTGTTTTCGGCTTCGAGTAGTTTTCTTTATTGATTTGTTTACTTGAACATGACAATTGGTTTGATGTTTTCTGAGTTTAATTATTGTTTTGGACTTATTATGAGTAGCTAAATCCATATGCACTATCTAGATGATTGAATAGTTTTAGGTTTTGATAGTATGAATGTTTTGATTGAATGGATGGTTTAGGGCTATTGTAAATGACAGTTTTTGGTATTCAGTTGGATGAGTATTATGTATTGATCTTTGTTTATGAATGCATGTTAATCCTATGTCTTAATCTATGAATTTCTTTCAATTGTGATTAGCATATCTAGCACGTGACTTTGTGTTTGTGATTACTAGGGATTTTACTAGACGTAGTGAAGTTCTAGAATTTCATGTTTAGTAATTGAAAGATCAATGTGTATCTTAGCCGGAGATTGGAAGATAAAGGTTAATTGATTAATCCTTGTGATTAGGTCTAGGTAATTAACTATATGAAAAGAGGTTAAAACTTAGATTATTTAATTACATTGTTAATCAAGTCTAAGTTGAACCATTAATTTGTCACTCCTTACATTTCGTGTTTGTGGCATGTTAGACTAAGCTGTTTGACACCTCTTGAGTACTTTAGCATTGCTAGGTTGACTGGAAGGTAACCTAGCTATCGGTAGTCTTAACACTTTCCTTTAGAATTCATTTTGGTCACACCCGGTGAATGGTCTGGGATCCACTAAGTTTTCTATAAGTTTGTATCCTTAGAAACCCGATCCATCCTCAATTGTAATCATTCAATCTATTCAAATACCTTAACTAGGATTCATACAGATAGTGTTCCTTCAATTAATCAAAAGTCTTATGTTTGTCACTTTAAGTTCATTTCTTTGGTAGTGGTTTAATTAAATTAAATTTAGTTTTCGTTTTCATTTTCTAGTTTTTTAATTATAACTCCCCCATTTTATAAAATTATTGTTAATCCTAGTTTAAGTCTAGTCTTTGTTATTAATAGTGTCCTTTGGGTTCGATATCCGGACTTCTTAGAGCTATACTGCATTGACAGGTACACTTGCCTATTGTGTGGTTTAAGTTTAGAGTTGGCTAGAATTTTAAATCGAGTGTCTAGGTCGAGTCTAGGTTAGTATTTTAGTTTCATTTTTATATATCGTTTTAGCCACATCAATATCGTTTTCTTCCTCTCAATGACATGGTACTAGAAGTGGTTGTGGTTTGTTCTGAATCGAATCCATTGGAGATTTATGGGGTACAGAAGACTATGGCTACCGGGGTTTATTCCTGATGTGTTGCAAAACACATCATCATTTCCTGCATTTTTTAATTAGTTTAGGTAGTTTTCGAGTCGTTTTCGCTAAGTTTTTAGTTAGTTTTCTACTTTTAGAGACAAAATTTAGTTCTTTTAATGTTTTTGCAGTAATTTGGATGCGGTTAAAGGTGGAGCCGGCTCGGAAATGTGATGCAAGATAAGTTGAAGTCTTGGAGGATGAAAGAGTAGACAAAAGTGGTATTGCATGAAGAAAAGAGCAAAACTTTCTGGAGAATGTGTGTTAGGCGATACGCGCAACATGTATACCTTTGTGTGCGTATCGCGTATCATGCATGTAGCGGAATTTTTTTTTTGTGCCAGGCGATACACGCAGGACATAGTGTCCTCGTGCACGTATCGCGTAGAAGGATATTACGGGTTTTTTTTAACTTGTATTTAAATCTAAAGAAAAACCATAATAAAAAAAAGAGTCGACTTTAGCCGTTTCAAGAGCAACAAAGAGGCGATTTTGGAGAAGAATCAAGGAGGAGGAGCAAAAGTTCAAGACTTGGTTCGTGGAACGTTCGTGATCATCAAAACCTGGTTTTTGGTTCTTTACTTCTTCGAGTTTTATGCTTGTTAATGATGTTAACTTTGAAAACACGTTCTTGTTGATTTTTGCAACTATGAGTAGCTAAACTTATTAGTATCATTTAGGTGATGAACGATTGTTGAATTGTGAATTGACTCGGTTATTTTGAATGTTTAATGAATTATGTATTAGTTCAATGAATGGTTAAGATCTATTGAATGTGTTTGCTTGTTAAAGTTGTGATCTTTAATATCTTTATTACGTTTCTACTCGAATTATATGGTTGTTTTTTATCATATGAGTTTTGGTAGCCAAGTTGTTGACCTTAATTGAATGACTTGCGTAATGTGTTGCTTGACGTAGTGGCCATTAGAACCGGTAGAGATTAAGTTTAGAACTTTAATGAACTACTTAGCTTTTGATTGAAAAATATTAGCTAATTGGTTAATCTCAATAGTTGAACAGTTAGGGTTTTAACGGTCCGAATGGAAATTACCTAAGTAGTTGACTATTTTGTTAATTGAGTTCAATTGGTCCTTGATTGTGATGCCCCTTTGCATGATAATCTAATGAGCCTTCTAGATCGAAAGGTTATTAGACGTTCGGGTGTGCTAATATAATCGGAGAAACCGAGAGGTAATTCGATCAACCGATAATTGAACGCATTTCCTAAGAATTAATTGGTCACACTTGGAGAACGATCCGAGATCCATTTGGTTGTTACAATTCGTATCTTTAGGAATTCAGTTTCATTTCCATTCTAAGTATTCGGGTCAAGTTCATGGTTTGCTTTCGCGATTCAATTAAGTGATAGTTCTTCCTTCCTTTGATTTTCAATAAAGTTTCCGCCTTTTCTCGGTTTTTAAGTCGTAAGAGTATTAAACTAATTTTTATTTGAAATCATTTCGTTTCCTTTAGGTTGCTTTTGATAGAAATCCCCCCTCCCAATTTAAATAATGTTTTTTCCATCCTAGTTGAGTCTTTTTCGTATTCATAGTGTCTCTAGAGTTCAATATCCGGACTTCTAAACGCTTGTCTACATTCGATAGGTACACTTGCCTGTCTCGTGGTCTAGTAAAAATTGTCTAGAGTTTAACTCGAGTGTCTAAGTCGAGTCTTAGGTTAAGTATTTTCGTGTAAATTTTATAGGCCCGTTTTAGTACATCAATTCCCCTTCAACACGTTTTTCTATTCCCACAGAATACACATTTCCTTCTTGTTCTATCAAATACATGGTTTTGAAATGGAAGTGGTATGTGGTGTGCTTACGATGGTAGTTAAGGAAATTGTTGGCATTTGCGGTGGTGACAGATACGATAGGCGACGACGGGGTAGTTGCGTGACACGACAATGATGGTAGCGGCTAGTGAACTTTTGTTGTTGTTCTGGTGAATTTATTTGTTTTCCAGCAAGCGCTCCCACATGTTTACGTGTAGAGTTGAGTTGTTAATGGGATTATGATATGTAACACCTCGATTTTTATGGTAAGTTATCTTTATGTGATTAAGTTTATATAGATGTGCATTTAAATGATTATGATTAAAATGATGCATGACGCTTATGATATATGCTATGATTATGATAAATGTGATGATTATGAAAAGTATAATGAAGAACGAAAATGATTATAAATGTACGAGAGTGTAAAACGTGATGACTAATTACTTGGTAATTAAAAAGGGAATTATTAATGAAAGAGGTTATGATGTAATTATGGGCCATTAAGGGTGAAAGAATGAATTAGGCCCAAAATGGTAAGTGGATTACTTAAGAGGTTTTCCTAAAATAGGCTAATTACCTAATTAAGGCCCAAAGCCCACCTAAAACCCTACCCCATATGGAAACTCCACTATTTAAACAACATTTCCAGCCACCATCCACACTTCACCTCTTCACAACACACACTCAAACCCTAATCTCCATTTTTGAAGAAAACTAAGGCTAGAAGGAAGAAAAACCAAGATTTTGTAAATCCAAGTGTTGATCTGAAGTAAAAGGTGGTAAACAACAGGTAATCAAGGTAAAATCATTCCCTAAAACATGTTTTCATAACACAAAACGAATCTAGCCATTAATGGAGTTTTTAAGGTTTTCAAAGGTTTCAAAAAAAATCAATAAAGGTTGCATTTTTATGTTTAAAATCATGGAAAAAGCTTAGATTTGGTCATATAAATGATAAAACAAGGTTTTGGATGTAAAAAGTTTGAGATTTGGTTGAAAAATAAAGATTTTGGGCAAAAACCGAGCTGAAACCCCGTTTTGCGAAACTGCTGTTCATCTTGCGACACTGTAGTGTCACCTATGCGACACTGTAGTGTCTCATGTGTCTGAAGTCTGAAGTTGTGTGTCTGAGTGTGCATAAGTCCCAACGAAAGTTGGGCATGAGCCATGCGAAACTGCATGAGACACTAGTTGCGACACTAGCTGCGACACTAGCTGCGACACTAGCTGTGACACTAGAGAAAAATAATTATTTTCCATAATGAATTAAATGCAGATCATGCACCAATACCACTACCTTAACCTTGACCGAACAAGCAAGATCACTTAAGAATCAGGTGAGTTCTAGACCTCACTCCCTTTTCAAACACAATTTTGAGGCTAACATGCATACCGAGATGTTTCCTGGACTGTTGAACTTTATTATGTGATGTATGATGATGATGTATGAATGAGTGATTGAATACTTGTATATATATAGAAATATATAAACGAATGTATGCCCTAACGGAAGCCAAGAATCCTACTGGGGATCTGATAATACCAGTCAAGCATCCTACTAGGGATCATATAAAACCAGGCAAGCATCCTACTGGGGATCATATAAAACCAGCCAAGCATCCTACTGGGGATCATATAAAACCAGCCAAGCATCCTACTTGGGATCATATAAAACCAGCCAAGAATCCTACTAGGGATCATATAAAACCAGCTAAGAATCCTACTGGGGATCATATAAAACCAGCTAAGAATCCTACAGGGGATCATATAAAACCAGTTAAGAACCGCAGAATGGGCCTCTTATGACCAAAGAGGACACGATGATGACTTAATTCAAAGACAAAGATATTATGCTACGTATTATACGAATGTGATGTCTAATACGATGATGCTATTTACGTGTATTACTTGAATGATTATGGAAAGTTCCTAAAGATGTTTTAAAACTAGAACTCACTCAGCGTAGCTGACTTTTGTATACATGTTAGATTGATGTGCAGGTTAGGATGTTTAGGGAGCTGCTTGGCAAGGGCTAGAGACTTGTTGAAGAATGACATTGAAGAAAAATACTTTTGGAAAGTTGATTTATTTGTTTGTAATGCTTTAAGTAGTTTCTAAGACAAATTTAAGGGTAATGTAATGATGTTTGAACAATTATTCCGCTGCTTTTGAAATTTTATTTAATATATGGTTGTTTTATGCTTATGAATGCCAACTGTGGGGCTTGTCGAAAGACGGGCCTTACAAGTTGGTATCAGAGCCAAAGTTTAAGAGAAAATGGGTAAAATGTTTTCAAAAGAAAAACCTAATACTTAAACTGAAAATGGGACCAAAGTAAGAATGCCAGTCTGCTAGCTCCATGCCAAGGAGTAAAGTATGAACAGCAATGAGCTGTATAAGAATGTCTGTGATATATATATAACAATGTAAATGCTACGCTTGAGTACTGATGATGCAATATGATGATGAAATATGCATGTATGCAATAGGACAGTAATTGAGATGCTTGTAGAAAGTTTGTATGCTATGAGCAAGTGTTAGAAGAGTAGAAGAATAGGCACTCTAGTGCCTATACATGTTACGTGCTCTATATGTGCTCTTGTATGCTTTATGTGAACTAGACTAGGTTCGAATACTGACGGGACTCAGGAGGGGTATGTTTAGAACGTGAGAAGTAAAGTAAGTAGTTAATTACAGCTAGCCACTGTCATTAGAAACTTACAGTACTTATCACGTCCTGAATTGCCATGACTGACGAACGTGAGTGTTTGAATCTTATAGGGAGTAAGAAATGGCACCGAAGAGAGTAACTAGAAGTTCTGCCGAGGCTGCTAATGCTAAGGAAACAAAATCCCTTGAGGGGAAGCGCAGAAGAAAGCCCACAAGAAAGAATGATGAGACGGACCCTGAGATTGAAGCTAAGGTTGTACCAGCCTCCGAACTTGTACAAAATTTTAAGGACGCTATTGCACACGAGGTGCACCAGGTCCTGATTGATGTTATGCCTGCGATTATTAAAGAAATGATGAAAGAAATGAAGGAAGTTGAAGAGAAGAAACTCGCTAAGAAGGGTGTTGAGGGTGATGATGGTAGGAGGTATGATAACAAGCGGGTCAAGGTTGAAGCAAAGCAGGCATTAGTACATAATCAGAATGGGAACGACAACTGTGCGAAGTGTGGCAAACCCCACTCTAGGGAATGCAAATGGGGGACAGGGATTTGCTACAAGTGTGGGAAGCCGGGCCATCGTGCTTTTGAATGTAGGGCAGCTGTTAAATGCAGTCGGTGCGGTAAGCAAGGTCATATGAGTAGGGATTGCCGAGTGAACATTGGGGACAACAAAGGGAAAGATAAGTTGAAGGCTACTGCTAGAGCTTTTACTATGACAAAGAAGGAGGCAAGAAAGGAGCCAGAGGTCGTTTTAGGTACGTTTCTCGTCAACAACATTGTGTATCTGTGTTATTTGATTCTGGTGCTAGCAGGAGTTTTGTATCCGCTTTATTTTATGCGGCCTAAAAGTTCCCTCTAGAAAAATAGAATGGTCTTTCGATGTGGAGACAGCTGAGGGTAAATTCATTAGGGTTAATCAAATAATAGAAGGTTGCACAGTTACTCTATTAGGACATAGTTTCCCTGCAAACCTACGTATTATGACCTTGGGTAGTTTCGACGTAATATTGGGAATGGACTGGTTGTCCAAATTTGATGCCAACTTAGGTTGTCGTGAGAGATTGGTTCGTTTAAAAGCTCTCAATAGAAGCCCCGTAACTGTGTATGGCGACCACGAAAGTAAGATTCCTCGTGTGATCTCGATGATGAAGGCAAACCGACTAATTCAACAGGACTGCAACTCGTTTCTAGCATATGTTAAGGATGTGGAGGAGGAACCGAAGCGATTGTCAGACGTGCCGATAGTTTGCAATTTCCCCGATGTGTTTCCCGAGGATCTGCTCGGAACACCACCCGACAGAGAGATCGAATTTCAGGTTGACCTTGTGCCTGGAGCACATCCCGTGGCGAAAGCACCATATCGTTTAGCCCCAAGGGAAATGAAGGAATTGATGACGCAACTGAAGGAGTTGCTAGGTAAAGGTTTTATCCGACCAAGCTTCTCCCCGGGGAGTGCCTGTGTTGTTTGTTAAAAAGAAAGATGGAAGCATGAGAATATGTATCGATTATAGGGAATTGAACAAGTTGACAAGAAAGAAGGTAGTATTTGATTGGGGAAAAGATCAGCAAGAAGCGTTTAATAAATTGAGAAAAAGATTAACCAAAGCCCCGTACTAATGTTACCTGAAAGGAATGATGATCTTGTGGTATATTCCGATGCATCACGACTGTGACACCCCGCCCGGCGGCAGAAACACCGGGCTGTCATTGGAATTGGATATCAATAGTAAACAAAGCACATGGTATTTATTTATTAAGTTTAATAATGATGTAGTAAGTTTAGTACAAGAGTCTTAAATGAATACTCCAAAAGTAATATAACCGAAACAGTAAATGCAATTGTCTGATTTATTATTCTAGGTCCAAGTCAATCCTATGTCTTGGCAAAAGCAGCAAAATAATCATAAGCATCACCTGAAACATGTGAAAATAAAGTTAGCTATTTAAAGCTAGTGAGTAAACCACAAATTGATACATAGTAATACAGAAAATCCGAGATCATCATAATATGCTGCGCAAGCTTACATGCGTAGCTATTTCATATCATTCTCGACCATGACCCCTTGCACACACATTGTAAACCATAATTGTAACGTAACTTGTAGCCATTTATCATGAGGAACCAACTCATGTATTAATTAACGATAACTTTTAAGCAACCGTCTCGATATTTAAGTTATCATTAATTATTTAGCAACTTAGGGACATGGCATAGTAATAGCAACTTGTATCATTGTATAGCAATTTGTAACATCGAATCGCAACTTGTAACATTGTAATTGTATGGACGGGTTTAAATCACCTATCGTTGTTGTAAATGTAGGTGGGTTTGTCAGACCATTAGCGCTAACATTGTACCGCTGGAACTACAAAGTAACAATACTACTTTAAAC
Source organism: Tagetes erecta (assembly GCA_030867185.1). Taxonomy (NCBI): domain Eukaryota; kingdom Viridiplantae; phylum Streptophyta; class Magnoliopsida; order Asterales; family Asteraceae; genus Tagetes; species Tagetes erecta. The sequence continues at coordinate 38,026,524 of CM061487.1, read as the reverse complement.
TACCACATAAGGATTGCATCTTGCTGCAGACAAGACTAACATATTTTATGATCTCTTTTGAAAACAAAATAGAAAATAGAAAGCATTGTATAGTAATTGAACACATTTCAGCCCCAAAAAGTAAAAGTAAAAAGGGGAGTGAATTTACTCACCTTGAACTAGGGCACGAAACAAATAGTAAATAGTCTTGAATTGAAATGAGGATCGTCAAAATATTAGAATCACCTAATTAAATGACAATCCTAACTTAGTAAAACATATTGTATAGAAACTAGCATTGGAAAAATAAAAGTCAAAGCAAATTGGAATTCTAGGGTTTCAGATTGGGATTTGGGGGTTTTTCGTTAGACGACTAAAATATATAAACTCGTTTATTTCGAATGATAGCAATAGAAATAATAGTCATTTTGGTAAATAATAAAAACTTCAATTAGATATTTTTAACAATTTACGTAATGTCAAAATATATTTTAGAAATACTTTTAAAACGTTTATATAATTTTGAAATAGATAAAATTCTATACAAAAACCTTATTTGTAATTATTTGATAAAACTTTGTATCCATTTTGTAAGTATTAAAATAAATTTTTAGAGTATTTTTAAAGTAATAAATGTATTAGTAATAATTAAATTTATATAGCTAAATTTATGTGTGATAATAGTTTTGATATATATTCTATAAGATTTACAAGAAAATCATGTAATGTTTACACTTTATAATATATAAAATTTGTATAAGTATTGGAATAGTGAATTAATGAAAATAGTTTATAATAAAATTGAAGCAAATCAACAAAACAAAAAAATAATTGTTATACTGTTCACTAGGTTCGAACCCAGGAACTTCACCTTCACAAACACAGCATAAACCATTCGAACTACATCATTTTATTGTACAAAATCTGGATCGGAAATGCTTTTTACAACTTCTACAATAATACCCCAATTTCAAAAGAAACCCTAGAAACTAATTTCACCAAATTGGTCGATCAAATGATCTTGAATCTCAAATTAAACTTAGGGCTTTGATTCAAGAATTGATCAGGATCATTTTAACATCAAAAACTTACTTGATTATGGATGAATCGGTTCGATGAGGATGAAGAACAGAGACGCGACGGGTTGGGAATCAAACTTGAGTTCTTGGTGTTTTCGATTGGAATTGAGATAACAGGGAGTGAGGGGGAGTTACAGGGAATGAAAATGTCGAAGGAATTGAATTAATTTGGTCAAAAAAACTATCGAACGGGTCCGAGCTAATTGCCGAGTTAAATTGGATTAAATGGGTGTTAATTCGTGTTTTTAATTCGATTGATTGCCTTAAACGGATTTTAAATGTTCATATTATCGTTTCTGTTGATTCCATTGATTGGATTAATGCGTTTTGAGTCGAATTGATTATGTGGGTTTATGAGGTGGTTTTAGAAACGGGAATTCAAGGCCAACGGACGATTTTGAAAGTGATTAAAGGCTCGAACCACACTTAGGAATGGATCAGGACGGTTTTTATAGGTTTTAATTTGATTAGAAAGAGTTAAAAACGTGTTTTTGAAGCTCGCCGGAAAACGGCGCCGGCGCCGGAGTCGACTGCCGGAAAAGCGGGCAGGGAAGAAAGGGGACGGGGGTGGGTTGGGTAATTATTAAATTTACAGTTCCGGTCCCTGTAGTTACAATTTCTGTTAAATAGTTAATATAAGTTTAAATATAAGTTTCATTCTTGACAGTTTTGGCCCAAAGTTAATTAATATATATTTTAACTAACCAATCTAACCGAGTTGAGACGTAACGATTATATAAGTGACGTTTTTACGTTTTTCCTTCATTCTTGACGTTAATGGTTGTTTCAAAATCTTGATAGTTATTATTTCAAATAATCTTTATTAAAACTCTTTTTATAAAATACACTTTATATATATATATATATATATATATATATATATATATATATATATATATATATATATATATATATATATATATATATATGTATGTATATATTGAAGTTTTAATATTTGTATTTAGTTTTTAATTAGTAACCGTTGAATAATAATTTGGTCGTTATACATTAAAGACGAGAATGATGTAAGGTTTGACATATTTATATGTTTATTTTTAATAACGAAACGTTAGGATTTAAAGAGAGATAAATACGAATACATTAAAGATATATAACTTCGGGTTCGAGTCGGACATTCGGGTTCGGGGCAGATGTCACAACGACAAGGCTTAGGATGCGTGCTCATGCAGCGAGGGAAAGTAATTGCCTACGCATCGAGGCAGTTGAAGGAAAATTAGGTGAACTACCCGACTCATGATCTTGAGCTCGCGGCAGTTGTTTTCGCTTTGAAGATATAGAGACACTATTTGTATGGGACGAAGTGTACATTGTACACCGATCATAAGAGTTTGAAGTATTTCTTTGAGCAGAAAGATCTAAATATGAGACAGAGAAGGTGGTTGGAGTTGATCAAGGATTACGACTGTGAGATTCATTACTATCCAAGAAAGGCCAACGTGGTAGCCGATGCTTTAAGCAGAAAGGAGAAACATGAACCGATTCGGGTCAGAGCTTGTCAGCTGATTATTACACCCGGAGTCATGGAAGAGATCAGGAGGGCTCAAATAGCGGCCCTAAAGGAGGATCAGATTAAGATAGAAAGAATGGTTGGAAAGGAGATAGAACTGACCAAAAACACTTATGGTGTGAGGACGATATACGGTAGAGTTTGGGTACCCCGATTCGGGGAGATACGGAAAGGTATACTTAATGTAGCACATGAGTCCCGATACTCAATCTATCCAAGAGGGACAAAGATGTACAAGGATTTGAAGAGGGATTATTGGTGGCCTGGTATAAAGAGAGAGGTAGAAGCGTATGTGAGTAATTTCCTGACTTGCCTTCAAGTCAAGGCGGAACATCAAAAACCATATGGTAAGATTCAGACATTGGAAATACCCGAGTGGAAGTGGGAGCACATCACCATGGATTTTATTACGAAATTACCACGACCCCTAAGGGGTATGATGTTATATGGGTAATCGTGGATAGGTTGACAAGAGTGCTCACTTCCTACCGATCAGGGAAGCTATAAGTTCAGAGAAATTAGCAGGGGTATTCATCAAAGAGGTTGTGGCAAGACATGGGATGCCGGTGTCCATTGTGTCTGACAAAAACACTCGGTTTACGTCAAAGTTTTGGAAGAAATTTCAGGAAGAGATTGGAGCGAAGCTCCATATCAGTTCAGCTTACCACCCGCAAACCGACAGGCAGTCGGAAAGAACGATCCAAACGCTGGAAGATATGCTGAGAGCCTGTGTGCTCGAATTTGGTGGTAATTGGTACAACCATCTGCACTTGGCAGAATTCTCTTACAATAACAGTTATCATGCTAGTATAAGGATGCCGCCGTAAGAACTGTTGTACGGAAGAAGATGTAGGACTCCTGTATGCTAGGGAGAAATTGGCTAGAGAAGGCTCGAAAGTTTGGAGGTAGTCGATGCTACAACGGAGAAGTTAGAAAAGATTAAAGGGTGTATGAAAGCGGCTAAAGATAGACCAAAGTCATACGCTGACAAAAGAAGTAAGGATATTGTGTTCCAAGTGGGGGACAGAGTCATGCTAAAAGTGTCCCCATGGAAGGGAATCATCCGATTCAGGAAGAGAGGAAAGTTAAGCCCTCGATTTATCGGGCCGTTTAGAATTATTGCACGAGTGGGAGACGTTGCTTATCGATTGGATCTTCCAGAAGAATTGAGTGGGATTCACCCCACCTTTCATGTGTCGCATTTGCGCAAATGTTTAGCTGATGAAAGTATGGCAGTGTCGTATGATGATCTAGAAATTGATGAGCGGCTGAACTACGTAGAACAGCCTGTAGCGATATTAGATGAAAAGGAAAAACATTTACGGAATAAAACCGTGAAACAAGGTAAAAGTTCAATGGAGACATAGGAGAGGTTCGGATGTTACGTGGGAGTTAGAGAGCGAAATGAGAAAGAATCATCCCGCGTGATTTCGCGAATAGAAGGTTTCGGGGACGAAACCTATATAAGTAGGGGAGACTTGTAACACCCCGATTTTTATGGTAAGTTATCTTTATGTGATTAAGTTTATATAGATTTTCATTTAAATGATTATGATTAAAATGATGTATGACGCTTATGATATATGCTATGATTATGATAAATGTGATGATTATGAAAAGTATAATGAAGAACAAAAATGATTATAAATGTACGAGAATGTAAAACGTGATGACTAATTACTTGGTAATTAGAAAAGGGAAGGATTAATGAAGAGGTTATGATGTAATTATGGGCCATTAAGGGTGAAAGAATGAATTAGGCCCAAAATGGTAAGTGGATTAGTTAAGAGGTTTTCCTAAAATAGGCTAATTACCTAATTAAGGCCCAAAGCCCACCTAAAACCCTACCCCATATGGAAACTCCACTATTTAAACAACATTTCCAGCCACCATCCACACTTCACCTCTTCATAACACACACTCAAACCCTAATCTCCATTTTTGAAGAAAACTAAGGCTAGAAGGAAGAAAAACCAAGATTTTTGTAAATCCAATTGTTGATCTGAAGTAAAAGGTGTTAAACAACAGGTAATCAAGGTAAAATCATTCCCTAAAACATGTTTTCATAACACAAAAGGAATCTAGCCATTAATGGAGTTTTTAAGGTTTTCAAAGGTTTCAAAAAAAAATCAATAAAGGTTGCATTTTTATGTTTAAAATCATGGAAAAAGCATAGATTTGGTCATATAAATGATAAAACAAGGTTTTGGATGTAAAAAGTTTGAGATTTGGTTGAAAAATGAAGATTTTGGGCAAAAACCGAGCTGAAACCCCGTTTTGCGAAACTGCTGTTCATCTTGCGACACTGTAGTGTCACCTGGGTGACAATGTAGTGTCACCTATGCGACACTGTAGTGTCTCATGTGTCTGAAGTCTGAAGTTGTGTGTCTGAGTGTGCATAAGTCCCAACGAAAGTTGGGCATGAGCCATGCGAAACTGCATGAGACACTAGCTGCGACACTAGCTGCGACACTAGCTGCGACACTAGCTATGACACTAGAGAAAAATAACTATTTTCCATAATGAATTAAATGCAGATCGTGCACCAATACCACTACCTTAACCTTGATCGAACAAGCAAGATCACTTAAGAATCAGGTGAGTTCTAGACCGCACTCCCTTTTCAAACACAATTTTGAGGCTAACATGCATACCGAGATGTTTCCTGGACTGTTGAACTTTATTATGTGATGTATGATAGAAATATATAAACGCATGGGGATCTGATATATATAGAAATATATAAACGAATGTATGCCCTAACGGAAGCCAAGAATCCTACTGGGGATCTGATAATACCAGTCAAGCATCCTACTAGGGATCATATAAAACCAGGCAAGCATCCTACTGGGGATCATATAAAACCAGCCAAGCATCCTACTGGGGATCATATAAAACCAGCCAAGCATCCTACTGGGGATCATATAAAACCAGCCAAGAATCCTACTGGGATCATATAAAACCAGCTAAGAATCCTACTGGGGATCATATAAAACCAGCTAAGAATCCTACTGGGGATCATATAAAACCAGTTAAGAACCGCAGAATGGGCCTATTATGACCAAAGAGGACACGATGATGACTTAATTCAAAGACAAAGATATTATGCTACGTATTATACGAATGTGATGTCTAATACGATGATGCTATTTACGTGTATTACTTGAATGATTATGGAAAGTTCTTAAAGATGTTTTAAAACTAGAACTCACTCAGCGTAGCTGACTTTTGTATACATGTTAGATTGATGTGCAGGTTAGGAGGTTTAGGGAGCTGCTTGGCGAGGGCTAGAGACTTGTTGAAGACTGGCATTGAAGAAAAATACTTTTGGAAAGTTGATTTATATGTTTGTAATGCTTTAAGTAGTTCTAAGACAAATTTAAGGGTAATGTAATGATGTTTGAACAATTATTCCGCAGCTTTTGAAATTTTATTTAATATATGGTTGTTTTATGCTTATGAATGCCAACTTTGGGGCTTTTCGAAAGACGGGCATTACATGATAGGCGCGGGATTTTCAGTGAAATTAAGTGTAGATGATGATGGTTATGGATTGTTAAGCCCTTACAACTCATTTCCAGTCTGCCGGAGATGGTGGCACTGGCAAGTGGTGGTTCAAATTATACTGGTAGTAATAATGGTGGTTCAAAGTTGTTGTAACGATTGTGGTGATGGTTTCGGTTAAATATGATGTGAGTTGGTGATGGGTTGATGGTTGGTAATGATCGAATGCGACCTTGATATGTCGGGTTGTGGTTCCAAATAGCCAAAACGAATCAAACCCAATGATCGAATGCGACCTTGATATGTCGGGTTGCAAGTTATATGAATTATGAAGTTGTTTGTGTGTTGAACTCTAATAAAAAAACTATAACAACATATTATTATAATGATAGACTTGTTTAGTTATAAAAGAATACGACACGAAAACGAAAACGAATAATATAATTACAACACAATAGGTCAATTGTAACATGCAATATAAACTTATTAATATTATTTAAATTATCATTATTAATTATTATTATTATCATTAAAACGCAACGCGAGTACATTCTATTTCGACACATATAAGTATACAACGAACAACATATGTAGACATGTGTGAAGAACATTTTCTTATTATTACTAATATTCTTATAAATATTATTCTTACTAATACCCGCTGTTTAAGTAAAAATACTCAGAAACTTTATTTATAAAAGTTAGCACATATATCATGAAATTACATGACAAAGACTTATTTATATATATACATATATATATATAGGATTAGGATCAAATGAGAAGACTCATATATTGCAAGAAGAAAAAGAAGAAACCTAAATCACTAAAAAAACTTATCAATGGTTTAGTTTTTTTAAATAAATTCACTTCCTACATACAAATGTGTAATGTATAAACTAAAAAAAATCATTAAAATATTTTTTACGTATGTATTTTTAGCATTTTAAATTTACCTACACATGTGTAAGTAACCTAACTTACACATGACTTCCGCATGTGTAGGTTAAACAAATAAACAAAATTTATTCAATTTTATTTTTTGTATGTCAAAGTTAATGAATAAATATTGCATTTCTATCATTTTTTTGTATGTTAAAAACGTTTTTGGTTGAAAAAATGAAGAATTTAGCTATTTCTTTCATTTTTCGCAATATTTGCTCTTCTCAAATGAACCCTCCCCTATATATATATATAAGTATGAATACATAAATAGGTAGTATATATATGTGCATATATATATAAGTATGAATACATAAATAGGTAGTATATATATACAGGGGTGAGTTATCATTTAAAGGAAGTTAATCTAAGAAGGGTGAGAAAGATTTGATACATTTAGATCTTTTGTTATTGGTTGAGATCCATTTGTAAGAAAACAATTTATTGTAAGAGTATTTTAGTCATACTCACTTTTGTTGACTTTATCTCATCTCAACATGCAAGGCACATGTCAATTCTCAAACTTTTAAAACTTTCATAACTTTTGGATACAATATAATTTTTTTAAAAGTTTCAAAAAAAGGTGTTTTACAACAAAATGTGAAAATGACACAATGGTAAAAAAAGGCACACTGACACTTTTAAAATTATTATAACTCACAATATAAATTAAATTTCAAAAACATGGTTCGTAGACCTTGATCTCACGTCATCCTCTTTCAAAATAAAATAAACGAAAAGTTTAATAAATAAAAAAATTTCCCTTTTGAAGTGTTTTTTACAAAAGACACATGAAAAAAGACAATAAAAAAGGAGTTTTTTTATTTTTTTATTTTCGTCTATATTTTTTTGAAAATGAGAATAAGGTCTCCAAACCACTTTTTATGTAGTTGTGTAATGCTTACCAGGTATGAACCAATGACCTGACCAATGACATAATGAGCTGAAAAAAATTTCGTATTTTATAGATCAACATTATACGCATTTTAAAAAGAAAAAAATGCACATTTTTATAGTGTAATATTTTTGAAAAAAAGATGTCGTATGTAAAAGTTATAAACTTTAAAACAAGTGGAGGAATTGACATGTGTTTTGCATGTGGAGAGAAAAATAAAAGTGCTTGAGGACTATTGTCTTATGTGGATATATGGACTTTGATTGGTGAATTCTTGTGCATTGCGTGTTTGTGTTAACTTTTCAGCATTGGTGTGCATACGTGTATCAGTTGGCTAACTAAGGTGAGTTTCTAGTATGCTTTTAAATCATTTTCGGGGAGAAAACATAAAAATATTATTACAGCGCCTTCGGGAAGTGCATTCGGGCAACTCTTTTACAAAGCCTTCAAGCAGGGCCTTCAGGCAACTCTTTTGCTAAATTATTACTTATGTCGAGAGCTACTTTACTTAGCATGTAACGTAAACCAACTCAAGTCCTTATCTTATCGAGATTGCTAGTATACTGGTATAGCGGAGAAATTTGAGTACTACTACCGGGTCGTGATGGGTCCCATCATTGGCTTGTAGTCAAGTGGTGCAGATTCTCCTTAATCATTAGGTCATCATCTTTAGATGACAATAGAGAAAAAACTTATTTGTTCAGCTTTAATCTCGACATTCTTTAAGTAATAAGCAAGAGGTCTTGCAAATAAACTAATTGAACTCAAGTTTTATGGAGCATAAGCATGGTTGGGTCATGCATGTATCATTGGGTTTGCATGATTTCAAGAATATTATTTATTATTGAACATCTTTGTGTTATATTTTTTAATGCATTTACTTTACTAAAAAAAGTTCTGATATTCATATGTCGTTATGCTTCCGCAAAATTTTAAACATTAATTCTGTATAGAATTGTCTCGTTTAATGAGACGCGTATGTTTTAAAATCATATAATGACTTTGATCCGCGTTTGTTACATGTGAAACACCACCCGATGGCGGAAACACCGGTTGTCAGAGAAGTGGATATCAATAGTAAACAAAGCACATGGTATCATTTTATTAAAGTCTAATAATGATAATCATATGTTTTGGAAATAATTGTCTAATGGAAAACCGACATAAACAATAAATAAGAAACAGTAAATGCAGTAGTCTTTATTATTTAGTCTAAGTCCAATTCATTCCTATGTCTTGAATAATAACAGTAAATCAACATCAAGCATCACCTGAAATATGTGTAAAATAAAGTTAGCTACACAAGCTAGTGAGTAAAAACACAATTTGTAAATAATAGTATAGAAATCCAAGATCATCATAAATGTGCTGTGCAACCTTACATGTATAGCTATTTCGTATTATTCTCAACCATGACCCCTTGAATAGAATAGAACACCACCACTTAGAAACCACAACATATCATCTAGCCATTCTTCATGAGGAACCACTTTTGTATTGATTAAATAAAACTCATTAACCAACCGTCTTTTACCTCGATTTTTAAGTTGTCAATAATCATTTACCAACTTAGCGACATGGCATAGCAACAAGTATCTTAGTATAGCAACAACCTTCATAGCATAGCAAACATAGTAAACATTGAATTAGAATGGACGGGTTTAAATCACCTATCGATGTTGTCCAGGCAGGAGAGTTTCTCAAACCATTAGCGCTAACATTGTACCGGTGGGATTACAAAGTAATAAAACTACTTTAAACTACCACACAAGATTTCATCAAGCCGCGAACTAGATTAACACGTTTGTATGATCTCTTTTAGAAAATAGTAAATAGAAAACGTAACACGTATTTGGCCCCAAAATGTAAAAGTAAACATTGTACCGGTGGGATTACAAAGTAATAAAACTACTTTAAACTACCACACAAGATTTCATCAAGCCGCGAACTAGATTAACACGTTTGTATGATCTCTTTTAGAAAATAGTAAATAGAAAACGTAACACGTATTTGGCCCCAAAATGTAAAAGTAAAAAGGGGAATGAGTTTACTCACTTTGAAACACAAGCACGAAACAATAGCAACAACTTAGAATGAACTGAGGATTGCCCAAATACTAGAATCATCTAAGTATATGATAATCTCAACTTAGTAAAACATATATTATAGAAAACTAGCATAGAATTAATAGGAATCTAAGGTAATTTGGAATTTCTGGCTTTTAAATTGGGATTTAGGGGTTTTTCAGTAAACAATTAAAAATATATAAAGTTATTTAATCATAACGTCAAAAAAATGATAATAATAGAAATGATAACGTTTTTTTTATAAATGATATCATTACTAATAATATATTTACGAAAACTATTTAACGTCACAAAAGTATATTATATATCAAGAAATACTTTAAAACATTTTCCATATTTTTAAACTACCACGTATTTGGCCCCAAAATGTAAAAGTAAACATTGTACCGGTGGGATTACAAAGTAATAAAACTACTTTAAACTACCACACAAGATTTCATCAAGCCGCGAACTAGATTAACACGTTTGTATGATCTCTTTTAGAAAATAGTAAATAGAAAACGTAACACGTATTTGGCCCCAAAATGTAAAAGTAAAAAGAGGAATGAGTTTACTCACTTTGAAACACAAGCACGAAACAATAGCAACAACTTAGAATGAACTGAGGATTGCCCAAATACTAGAATCATCTAAGTATATGATAATCTCAACTTAGTAAAACATATATTATAGAAAACTAGCATAGAATTAATAGGAATCTAAGGTAATTTGGAATTTCTGGCTTTTAAATTGGGATTTAGGGGTTTTTCAGTAAACGATTAAAAATATATAAAGTTATTTAATCATAACGTCAAAAAAATGATAATAATAGAAATGATAACGTTTTTTTTTATAAATGATAGCATTACTAATAATATATTTACGAAAACTATTTAACGTCACAAAAGTATATTATATATCAAGAAATACTTTAAAACATTTTCCATATTTTTATAGTATTTAAAAGTCTTATAAAAAGTCCATATTTATAACCTATTAATTATAAGTCTTTCATATATTTTAGAAGTATTAAAAGTGTATTTTATAGAGGCCGTTAAAATTCAACTGATATCTAGAGGCCGTTAAATTTCAATTCCTCTTGCAGAATTACTCCTTATGAGACATCAACTGCAAACCCTAACACCACTGTAAATGAAAATGATGTTTAGATGTTGGATTGATGACGAACAAGATTGAGAAATATAGGAATCACTTATGGGGTTTGTGAGAATCTTTGCTGAATTGGATTAATGTCACACCCTCAATTTTTCACAAACGGGGTATCCGTTAGGCGTGTGATATACCAGGATCTCAAGCCATTAGTTACAGTAACATTGACTCATTAAATTTTAACAAAAGTTTAACTTAGACAGTTTTCCCAAAACTCAGGGTAATAAAACGTAAGTTTTTAAATTTCAGCGGAAGCTTATAAACAAACCAATTATTTAAATCACTTGTGCTCAAAAGTCTAGCACAATTAAATAGAAACCCCTGTGCTCAATAGTCTAGCACAAATAAATAAAAACCCCCGTGCTCAAAAGTCTAGCACGTAACCAAAAATAAGTTTTCCAAAAACCAATAATGTAAATAAAAGTTGGTAAAAATGTCAAAGTGATTCATGCATGAAATGTCCTACGTGCATAGCTCCTAGCCACCTGAGAAAACATACTGAAAATGGTCAACACATGGTTGGTGAGCTCAATGAGATATTTAACAAAAGTATTTAAATATCAAAACAGTTTAACTGATAAAGTTCATTTGCTATTGCTGGTTTGCAAGACCACCTCGCTTGATACATGAGCACGTTGAGATTAAACTGAACGTTGTATTGTTTGCCGTACTGCCATCAAACTAGATGACCAAAAGTTCTAAGGACAATCTGCACCACCTGGATCCCTACCAGCGTGATGGGGTCTGCCGAACCCGGTAGTACTACTCAAATTTCCCCGTTATACCCACTGTATATTAATAATCTCAACTAAAGGAAAGGACTTTCGTTGGAACGTTTATGCTCAAGTAAAATAAGCCATTAGACAATAGAAATTAGTTTATCAAAATAGTTGCCCGAAGGCCCTGCCCGAAGGCATAAAACGCAGCCCAAGGCCGTATAAGATCTTGCCCGAAGGCCCTACCCGAAGGTATAAAAATGCAGCCCAAGGCCGTATAAAATAGTTTTGTATGTTTTCTCCCCGAAAGGATTTTAAAGCGGGCAAAGAGACTCACCTTAGAATGTACCGCAAAATCTATCAGCAAGCAAATTAAATAACCTTATTTCGCTCAACGACCTGCTTAATAATTAAATATTAATTATTAACTACTTACACTTACACAATTTCGAATACACATATTCTCAAGTAATCATGCAACATACTTTCTTGACAAACATACACCACACATATACAATTGACATCCTGTAAGTTGTTGCTACTTTCCTACTCACATGCATACACACGCAACACATATACATACATACACATACATGCAGCTACTGTTACTTCTAGCCTTATTGATATATATATATATATATATATATATATATATATATATATATATATATATATATACATGCTCTCTAATATTAACCCACAACATACACAAGCATATACATCCATACCTACTGTTCATCTCACACATATCTTCAATATACATACACATATACATAACAGGTCATACATACACACACGTATATAATTCAGATTACATATGCACACACCTATATATATTTAATTAGTAATTCATACATACACATGCATTTATATATTACATCACACACATATACAAATGTTATACGCATACTGCTACTACTGTTTCATGGTTTATTCATATTTACGCATTCACTGTCGTTAATACATCGCACATACATCGCACATACATCGCACATTCCATGTAACACATACGCTGAAACAGTATTGCATACGCATACAATCCCACATATAACCGATTGATTTACTTAAACACATTTACGAGTCGTAAAAACTCACCGGAAGACGACGAAAGAGATGATAGAAGATGGGAGTGGCAGCTGTTGTTTCGAACTGTCGTCGGCTACCTTGCTGGTCGGAAAGAGATGATGGGGGGGGTTGATGTTCGATTACTTGCGCCTGTTGCGGACGGAGAAAGAGACGAGGAAGATGATCGGAACAGAACCGACTTCGGTTGACGATTGTTGCTGCTCGAGTCTGTATACGTACATATATACACACAGAATCATACTCACATAACCAGTTTATATATATATAGATAAATACACCGGATTTCGGTTCGTGAAGCTTACCGGAAAGCTATGAAGATGATCGGGAACGGAGGTTGTTGCGGCTGTTTCGGAATGAACGCTATGGCTAGAAGACGACGTTGATGATGAGTGAGCAAGTTGCAAAGGTTTGAGAGGGAGCAGGTTGCAAAGGTATGTGTGTCGACAAGCCTCGGCCGAGAAGAAGAAGAAAAAGGGGGTTGACGGGTGGGTTGGGCTTAAATTTTAAAACTTACACCCTTGGTCCTTTTAATTTAAAGATTATGTTAGTTTAGGATTTAAACTTTAGTAACTAGTTTAATTATATTAATTTACAAACCAACCCTAAACTTGTATAAAACGTACGGAATAATTTGAGATTAGGTAGCGGTGTTAACATGAAATCACGGGGTGTCACAATTAACAAAGAGTGAATACAAGTATAGGTGACTGATTTTGCAAAATAAATTTGATTTGTGTGATCAAATGGTAGTCGGACACGTTCGGGATTAGTTTGCGAAAGAAAACCGATTAATTGACTATCAATGAGTATATTAAACCCAATTAAACATTGTAATTCGTTTCTAATCATCGAAAGGATCGTTGTGGTTAATTCAATTTATTTTTTTAAGCGTTTTGAATCGATTGGAATTTGTGGGTATTGAAAACGACGACTACGATTACAAAGTTGGATTACACGAATTGATTCGAGCTTAATAATATAATTACTTGTAGACCAAGGATTCGAGATTAGCTTAGGACCATTTTACATAGGTTGGATTCGGTTAAAAGTAGGTAAAAAATGCGAATTTGTTGTAGCCCGAAAAGGGTAATCCGGCCAAATGGCCAGAGATGATTGCTGGCCGGAAGTGCGGGGTAGTGCGACCGGGGGGGATTTGGTTTGTTTTTACATGTTTGGCCCTTGAAGTTTTTATTGATAACAGTTTGTAATATAAGTTTCAATTTAGGTTTGATGATTGACAGTTTTGACACAAAGTTAATTAATCCTTTATTTTAACTAACTAATTTAACCATGTTAACTCGTAACATTTATATAATTGATATTTTTGTATGCTTAAGTTGTTGTGGACATTAAATGGTTATTTATAAAATCTCATTTATGAATTAATGTTTATATATATATATGTAAGATTTATTTATCATAAGTTGTCATTATATAGTAAACTTTAGCTAATAATTGGGTCGTTATATATTAAAGACGAGAAATAACATAAAGCTCGACATATATATATATATATATATTAATAATAATGATACGTTACATTTTTTTATAAATATATACAAATAAACGAAGGATAGACGGATTCAGGTTCGAGTCGGGCATTCGGGTTTGGATTTGGGGCAGATGTCACAGTCTAACGGATACCCCGTTGGTAGAAAATTAAGGGTGTGACAGGAACCCTCCTAAAATAGACTTGTTGATGTTGCAACCTCCATAATCACTATTGTGTAGCCATAGAGATTATAGTCATTACTGATTGAGTACCACAATCCCAATTTTGGTGCTCCTTTGAGATATCTTAAGATTCTATTTGCAACCACCATGTGAGAGACTTTTGGAGCTGCATGAAATCTTTCCCACATAAATGTAGGAAACATGATATCTGGTCTGCTGGCAGTAATATACATGAGAGAACCAATGATAGCTCTATATTGCTACTGATCAACTAGTTCTTGTAAGTCCCACAACTTGTATGATTCTTGTGAATATCGACACAACACAATCAGAGTGCAGAATCCGATGATTGTGATGTCCAAGTGCTGAAAATGTGGTTCTGGGTCTACTTCTTCAAGTGCTGAAACATATTGTGTGACACCCCACCCGGTGGCAGAAACCACGGGTTGTCATAGAAGTTGGATATCGATAGTAAACAATGCACATGGTAATTATTTATTAAGTCTAATAATGAGATAATAAGTTTGGAACATGAGTCTTAGATAGAAACCACAAATTGTAATAAAACCGAAACAGTAAATGCAATTGTCCTTATTAATTTAACTAGGTCTAAGGCAATCCTATGTCTTGACAAAAGCAGCAAAATAATATCAAGCATCACTTGAAATATGTGAAAATAAAGTTAGCTATTTAAAGATACGGAGTAAACCACAAATTGATACATTATAATATAGAAATTTGAGATCACATATGTTGCGCAATCTTACATGTATAGCTATTTCATATCATTATCGACCATCACACCTTGAACACACATTGAAAACATTTTAATATAACTTGTAACCATTTGTCATGAGAAACCAATTCATGAATTAATTAAGGATAACTTTTCAAGCAACAGTCACAAAACCGTCTCGATAGTTAAGTTATCAATAATTGTTTAGCAACTTAGGGACATTGTATAGCAACAAAGTATAGCAACTTGTATCATTGTATAGCAACTTGTAACATTGAATAGCAACTTGTAACATTGAAATTGAATGGCCGAGTTTAAATCACCTATTTTGAAATACATGTAGGTGGGTTTGTCAAACAATTAGCGCTAACATTGTACCGGTGGGATTACTAAGTAACAATACTACTTTAAACTACCATATAAGGATTGCGTCTTGCCACGAAACAAGACTAACACATTTTATGATCTCTTTTGAAAACAAATAAAAAATGGAAAACATTGTATAGTATATGAACACATTTCAGCCCCAAAACGTAAAAGTAAAAAGGGGAGTGAATTTACTCACCTTGAAACTCGGGCTCGAAACAAATACAAAATAGATTAAATTGAACCGAGGATTTCCGCAAAACTAGAATCACCTAATTAGTTGGAAAAATCTAATTCAGAAACGAAACAAATAGTATAGCAACTAGAATCAAAACTAGAAATTCTAGGGTTTTGAATTTGAGAATTAGGGTTTCAAGTTCCAATTTGGGGATTATGGTTTCAAATTCCAATTTGGGGATTAAAGTTTCAAAATACTTTGCATTTCTTGATAAACGACAGCATTTCAAGTAATATATTTTTAACGAATATTTATATAACGCCAAAGAGCAATTTATATATTTTCCTTAGAAATACTTTATTATTTTTACCATAGTTTGTAATATATAAAAATCCACAAAAGTCCCATTTGTATAAACTAGTATTTATATAACTTTGTATATGTTTTATAACTATTAAAATGCATCTTTAAAATATTAAAAGTATTTGAAATAAATAAATTTATATAACTAAGTTTATAAAATTCATGGTTTTAGTACATTTTATAAGATTTTAACGTTTTTTACAATATATATATAATAGTATTGGTAGTAGATTAGAATAAATAGGTAAAAAATAGTTAATAATGTAATTATAACACAAAAATAAAATAGTGAAGCCCTTGGATTCGAACCTGAGACTTCAGGTTCACAACCCACAGACTAAACCAGCAGAGTAGAAACTATATTTATTAGTATTTAATCGCTTAAAAATGTGGCATTTCGTCTATTAATAACAAAAATATTTTAGATTCTATGCGATTTCCATCTTTAATAAAGCGATAAAAGTTAATACGAGTAATATCTAAGTGTTTATATTTAACATCTATTTATAATAAATAAATCTCAAAATATACAAATCGTAATTTGTAAACAAGACTTTATAAATAATATACAAGTTAGTTACTAAAAAGTCTAAAATAATTATTTAACGTCAAGAACGAAGTAAATATATAAAAACGCCAATTTTATAAATGTTATTAGTTATGGTTAATTAGTAAGTTAAAATAAAGAGTTAATTTACTTTAGGTGAAAATGTAAACTTTAAACTTATATTAAAAGTTTCTAACTCTAATAAATAATAACCAAACTAAAAGGGCCAAACCTGTAAATATGAAATTAATTCACGAAGCAGCCCCGATTCCCTTTTTTTTTTCCCCATTTCCGGCGTGTACATTCCGGCGAGCCTTGCCGGAATCCAGCGGTCTCCGGCGAGCCCCAAAACCCACTTTTAAGTCGATTTAACCAAATTTAATGTCGATAAAATGATCCTCGTAGAATTCTCGATCTCTTGGTCAATTTCAATTACATTTTAATGCTCAAATCGTCGTGTTTAAACCAAAATACAAGTGTACGATTTGGTTATCAAAACCCATTAATTCCAATCAACTCAAAACGTTCAAACTTAGTAAATTGAATTAACAACATCAACTCTATCGATGATTGCAAACGGCTGGTGATGTTCAATTGAGTTTTAATGCCAATTAATCATCAGATTAAACCCAATTAACTCATAATCAAACTCGAACCTATTCGACTTTTTTCCGATCAAATTAACGCAATTCAATTGACCATCTCATTCCCCTTTACTCCCTTTCACTCCCTGGTATCTCAAATTCTATCAAAAATAATCAAAACTCCGTAAGTGATTCTCATTTTATTCAAGATTGTTCTATCTCCAATCATCATCAAAACATTGATTTTATTCACAATTGCGTTAGGGTTTTTGCTTGACGCATCATAAGGAGTGAATTGCAAGTTTGATTGAATTTTAACAACTTCAATCTACCAATTTGATTCTCAAGCCGTGTGTTCTTGTTCTTCATCTCATCGATTCAATTAGTTCGAATTCAAATGTTTTATGTTAAAATGCTTGTTATCAAGTCCTGATCAAAATCTCTATGATTAATTGTTGTTTAGATATCGAGTTTAAGGTCTATTGTGTGGATTTGTATTTTAGGGTTTATAGGAATTGGGGGTGTTGTGTGAAACAAGTGTAAAAACTATTAAAAACGAAACCAGACAACATCAAGCAACAGAGCTTAGTGGTTAAGTTGTCTGCTTGTGATTGTAAGGTCCCAGGTTCGAAACCATGGAACTACTTCCTTTCTATTAATTATTTTAAGTACATTTTTACCCTTTTTAGTTAAGTTCCACAAACTAAAAACAAATTTCTATAACAAAAATATTGTAGAATGCCAAAGTTTTATATAATATTTAAAACTATGATTTTATATAAATTTTGGTTTTATAAATTTAATTATTACAAATACTTTTAATACTTTAAAATACTAAAAAAATGTATTTTTGTAGATTCTAAAATGTATAAAAGTTTTATTTTTCAAATAAGGACTTTTTATAAGACTTTTAAATATTCTTAAAAATGTGTTACATGTTTTAAAGTATTTCTAGATATAAAATATATTTTTGTGACGTTAAATAGTTTTCCTTAGAAAACTATATTATTAGTATTGCTATCGTTTGTCAAAAAGTTTTCATTTCTATTATTATCTTTTTCTTTCGTTATAGTTGAATAATTTTATATATTTTTAATCATTTACCGAAAAACCCCTAAATCTCAATTTGAAAACCTAGAATTCCAAATTACTTTAGATTCCTATTGTTCTTATTCTAGTTTTCTATACTATATGCTTTACTAAGTTAGGATTCTCATTCACTTTGGTAATTCTAGTATTTGGGCAATCCTCGGTTCTATCTAAGTTGTTGCTATTGTCTCGTGTTTGTGTTTCAAGCTGGGTAAACTCAATCCCCTCTTTACTTTTACTTTTTGGGGCTAAAATTTGTGTTATGTTTTCTATTTACTATTTTCCAAAATAGATCATACAAATTGTTAATCTAGTTCGCGGCTTGCTGCAACCTTATGTGGTTGCTTGGTAATCGCACAGGTACAATGTTAGTGCTTGTCACACCCTCAAAATCCACTAACGGAGTTTTACCGTTAGGTGTGTGACAAACCAAGATCTCAGTCATTAGTTACACCAAACGACACTATATGAATTTAAAACGCACGTGTCTCATTAAATGAGAAAATTTAATACAGAGTTATCGTTTAAAAGTTTGCGGAAGCGTAATCGAATTGTGATGTCAAAACAATTAAATGGATACTAAATGCGCAAACACGCGCCCAACAAAAGAAACACAGTTTAAATATTTGTTAAAAACCAAAACATAGTTTTCAAATGCAAGAAAGTGTTTAAATGCAATGTTGTGACTCCATGCCATGTCCTAAGTGCGTTGAACCTCAATCACCTGTAAAAGTGAAAGGCTAACAAGTGTCAACACGACGGTTGGTGAGTTCACATAGTAAGTATAAAATCCAGTAAGTTCAGTTGCAAGCAGAAATATAAATTAAGTATGTCATTGTAGGTAGCTAGTCTACAGTACATGTCCTTAGAGGCGTATGTATCTGAGCGAAGCTGACGTATGTACACATTAAGTGCATTTTGCCCGTTCGTACATCTCAGCAGGATGCACTGTAAGTATGTTAGGTCATTCAACACCCGTTCGACAGGTCCTTCTGTCGTGCTAGCGCGACTAGCCCGGGTGGGGTTTGTCAAACCCAGTAGTACTACTCAAAATTTCTCCGCTATTTCACAAATACTAACGGTCAACTATGTATCCATGAGGTCTTTCATAAACAAAATAAAAGTTGCTCTAATCCAGACATGCGACATACAGAATTTGTAAATCCGTAAAAGTAATCGTTCGCGTTCTCAGCCCATAAAAGGGTGAAATAGTAAAAGTGTGGTTTAGTGAACTCACCTTCGGGTGCACAACAAATAAACAGCACAATGCAACAGGAGGGCCAAGATCGCCCTACGACCTGCTGTAATAATTACTCACTAATTGTTAACTGAAGCCTTGTACTTATATATTTATGTAAATATAGTATATACATGTATAGTATTCGCTAGGGTTTCGTGTTCTCAATTCGGTTTCGGTATAGTAATGCACGCTACATAATTTCACACGCATTAAGCATGTAGTGTTTACACCTTTACTCTCAACCAAAAATCCTCTTTCCACATAGCATTATCATCTCATCACATCATCATCACATGCGTCACAATAACACTTAAAACCTATATTTGGGCTCATATTTCTAAACACACATATACAAATAAGCAAACTTATACATCTACTGCCATACGTACTACTTTAATTAAACACATGAAAATCTACTCGTACACCTAATTAAACACATGAAAATCTGTTTTGTATTACTCATACAATGCAACCACTCTCATTCATTCATACATTTACTTGCTTGCACGGAATGCCACACATACATACGGTTTTATAATTATCTACAACGACCCACGCACACACATTTATCTGCGTTCATGTTGCTGCTGATTGGTTATATATATACACATACATTTAAACGATTTTTGTTGTTTCACTTCTACCCACATATATCTAATATACTCATGTTGATTTGGGTATGGTTGTTGCTTCTTATTTGTATACAAACACACATTAAATCATGTATATCTACAAACACATACACGTATCACACCCACATTCAATTATATATACTAGGTTCTTGTTGCTACTTTTGTGTTACCCTCCCATCCATACATATACGTATACAGTCACTTCAACACCTAAATGCATACTCATAATCACAGATATTTAATTATCTAGACATGCATTTGCTAAATATATCTATATTTTGCTACTATTGTACATCCACACCTCAACACACATATGCATCGTTACATACTATTGCACACACATATATGCATATCGTTGTACCAGTACTTATATCCATACATCAACAATACATACATTCAAAAGTACACATATACCTCAACGATGCATTTATACAACAGTACATACACTCTACACCACACATATACAACATGCATACATATATAATATACATACGCATCACATATACACATAAATCGTAATCTTGGTCCATCTAAACCAATCCGTAAACCTCGTCGAAACCGAAACCATAATCGAATACGAACAGGAAAAAAAACGAACATCAAAAACAAGTTCTATGGATACATGATCTTACCGGAACAGATTAGTGGTTACAAGAACGGATGATTGCGATATCGTCGCAGTTGCAGGTTCGCCAGAAAACTTGACGAAAAAGATGATCGGAGACGAATACAAACAGAAACGTTGATCGGAGATGCTTGTTGATTTTGACTTCTATTCGATCACCGCGACCAGTGTGCAGTAGAGACGAGGAAGAGAGTTTCTATTGCGGGTCTGCTACCGGCTGCGAGAGTAGGAGAGAAACCTTGCGTTCGATGTGTGTGTGTGTGTTTGTCGAGATACCACAACAGTAAGGGGGGGGATAGTCGACTAGGGTTGGGTTTTATAATTTGATTTACACTTTTGGCCCTTGAAGAATAGTAGGTTAGTATTTTTGGTTTTTAAATCAATTGCATAGTTTAGACAATTACAAAACAACCCTAACTTTTATAAAAACTTAACGAGATAATTAAAGAATAGTTGACGGTGTTAGCCTGAAATTACGGGTTGTCACAGTGCTAATGGTTTGACAAACCCACTTGCCTGGACAATATCGATAGGTGATTTAAACCCGACCATTCTAATTCCATGTTTACTATGTTGCTATGTCGGTTGTTGCTATACTATGTTGCTAGTTGCTATGCCATGTCCCTAAGTTGCTAATTGATTATTGATAACTTATAGATCGAGACGGTTAAATGACGGTTATTTAAAAGTTATAATTAATTGATACATGGGTGGTTCCTCATGTTAAAATGGCTAAACAAAATATTGTGGATTTCTAAGTGGTTGTGTTATATTCTAGGGGTCATGGTTGATTAATATTTACGAAATGGCTATACATGTAAGATTGCATAGAATATCTTGTTGATCTCGTAGTTCAATACTATTATTTACCAAATTGTGTTTGTACTAACTAGCTTGTGTAGCTAAATTTATTTTTCACATATTTCGGGTGGTGTTTGATTGTGATTTATTGCCATTTGTCAAGACATGGGGATGCCTTGGACTTCATTAATAATAAAGACTATATTGCATTTACTGTTTTGTTTATGACTTTTGTTGTTTTCCATTTAAGAAGTATTTTCTAAACTTATGATTACCATTATTAGACTTTAATAAAATGATGTCATGTGCTTTATTTACTAACGATATCCTTTCTATGACAACCCATTGTTTCCGTTATCATGTGGGGTGTCACATTGAACTCTTGAGAACATTTGGAACTCATCATAGAAGGTCACATAGACTTATACTATTTACAGCTTCAGCAGTCTGGCCAAAATCAAATGAAGAATATCTAGACACTCTTATGTTTGCATTTGATCCAATCAGCATATGGGAGTATGATGACAAAAAAATTCCTCTATTTCATAGCAACAGGAATAGTGAGATATTCCAGAAATCAGCATGAGAGCCCATCAAATGGAATATCTTAGTAGGCTAAGCATGAGAGCCCATCAAACAATTCTGAAGCCTTTGTAGATGAAATAATTATGAAAAAGATCTACAAAGAATATGTTGAGTGTACAAGAAAGATTGCTGCAAAAAAATGATAAGTCAAAACAACTATTCAAAGCTCCTAAAAAATCTTTCCCTTGCATCACCTGCTGATACCACCCTTGCTAAATCAACTGGTATTACTCCTCATCAATCTAATTCATTTGCTGAAATTCCCAACAAGCCAACATGTGACAAAATTTCAATTGAACCTTAGAAGGAGACTGATCATAAATCAGATACACCAATCTTATCTCCCGAAAATACCTTCGATAATTGATATGTATAGAAATATACATATTTATTCTTCACATTTAACCCGAATTTGGTTATTAATTGGTTGTAATTACATTAGTTTCAGTACTAAATTGTGGTTTTTGTGATTTTACAGCCAAGACAAACCACCGAAGAAAAGAACGGAGAAAAGACGCGTTTTCAAGAGAAATTGACGAAAACAGGTCACAAGCACGACCGCGCTCAGACCTAGCACGATCGTGCTTCATCTTTTCCTCGGAAGCACAGGCTGTGCACAAGGGCGTGCCCGTGAATTTGGTCAGAGCACGCCCGTGCGTAGGCGAAGTGCTCAAGTCATTTCCGAGATCGTCTTCAGCTCGTGCCGCGCATGTCTTGGTCGTGCCCGTGATTTTGACTCGAGCACGACCGTGCTTGATCTAAGCACGGTCGTGCGCCTGCTACCTCGAGACGGGAATCGAGATTTTGCTGAAAATGGAAACTGCGAAATGCCTGGGCAAAAATAAAACACTGTAGCTACCAGCACGACCTGGAGCACGACCGTGCGCCAGGTAGTGCACATCTGCTGTTTGCTATAAAAAGCCTTGTGTTCATTCATTACGGGTTGTTGAGTTTTTGGAGCAAAATTACACTAAGTTTCACTGATTTTGAGTGTTTTGGAAGCCATTGGAAGCCATAGAAGACTCAAGAATCATCAACCAACCATCTTTCCTTCTCCTTGCTTGTTTTCGGTTTGAACGTTTTAAGTAGTTTAATCATGTTTTTAGCTAGTTTAATCATGTTTCTTGTACTTTTTGTAAGCCTTATGGGCTAAACACTCATGTTATCTAGATTAGGATGATACTTATGCCTTGATGATGAATGAAACTTGAATATTTTGGTGATGTTTTATGTTAAGATCAATGATGAAATTATGGTAATATTTCAATGATGTTGTATGCTTGTCTAATTTTATTGTCATATGATGTTGATGAATGTTAGGAAGTTTGACATGTTGAAAAACCCATCTTCTTGATATTTGTTTGTAAATCTTATAAATGAATTTGTAGGATTTATGCCATGATATTAGAAATGATGATTGGAATGTTAGATGACATGAAATTAGACTAGTGTGCTTTCTTTCACAAGATATTTGAAAAGATGATTGTGATGTTGTAATTTCTTAAACATGTTAGATGTGTAGGTTTGGAATTATGGCCACAATATCTAGATTTGCATGACTTAGTTTGAGAGTTACATGTTGGAATATTTCATAATTTTGTCTACTTTACGTAATTATTGGTGATTAGGATGTGATTATCGTTCTAGTTTTCCTTTAATTATGAAACTAGGACATTTTAGCGGATGACTAGTTTACCTTTAGTTCTTGACATAAAAGACATCAATTGGACTTAATTGTATGATTTTAGGTGATTAGAATGTGTTTATCATTCTAGTTTTCCAAAGAATCATTATAGTTAGATTTCCTTAATCGGAGTCTAGTTATTCCTATAAGAAAAATTGACTTCATCATTAATAGTTTTCATCATCAAGGTTAAATGGATTCCTAGTCTAGATAATATCATAATTCCATAGTTTTATTCCTCTAGTTAAAATTCTCTTAGTTTAATATTTTCCTTGTATGCTAGTTTAAGAAAAACCCAAATTCGCTCTTTAATCGGACAAACATTAACTAACATTTAGTATCGAGAGCTACCGTGTCCACGGATTGATATCCGGTTCTTACCATTTGTTTACTATATTACTAGCCGATAGGTACACTTGCCTTTCTGTGTGTGATTTAGTATTTTTAGGTGAAAACTGTGACATCTGCCCCGAAACCCGAACCCGAATGCCCGACTCGAACCCGAAATTACCCATCTTTAATTATCTTCTTTAAATGAAACGCTTTGTTATTAAAAACATATATATAAAAATATGTCGAGCCTAACGTCATTATCGTCTTTAATATATAACGATAAAATTTCATTCAACGGTTACTAATTAAATACTAAATAAATACAAATATTAAAACTTCAATTTATACATTATATATATATATATATTTATAAAAGAAATTTTATAAAGATTTTTAAAGATAAAAACGTCTTAAAGTCTTGAAATAAACATTAACGTCAAGAACGAAGGAAAAACGTAAAAAACGTCACTTATATAACCGTTACGTCTCAACTCGGTTAAATTGGTTGGTTAAAATAGGTATTAGTTAACTTTGGGTCAAAAGTGACAAGATTGAAACTTATATTAATGTTTTAATTAATGAATTGAAAGTAATATAAAATGTAGGGACCTTAACTGTAAATTTAATTTTACCCAAACCACCTCCCGTTCCCTTTTCCCCAGTCGTGATTCCGGTGGCAATTCCGGCCACCGGCGCCGTTTTCCGGCGAGCACCAAAAACCGGTTTCTACACGTTTTTAACACAATTAAAATACACAAAACCGTCCTAATCACCTCCTAAGTGTGGTTCGAGCCTTTAATCACTCTCAAAATCGTCCGTTGGCCTTGAATTCCCGTTTCTAAAACCGTCTCATAAACTCACATAATCAATTCGACTCAAAACGCATTAATCCAATCAATGGAATCAACAGAAACGATAATATGAACGTTTAAAATCCGTTTAAGGCAATCAATCGAATTAAAAACACGAATTAACACCTATTCAATCCAATTTAACTCGGCAATTAGCTCGGACCCGTTCGATAGTTTTTTTGACCAAATTAATTCAATTCCTTCGACATTTTCATTCCCTGGAACTCCCCCTCGCTCCCTGTTATCTCATTTCCAATCGAAAACACCAAGAACTCAAGTTTGATTCCCAACCCGTCGCGTCTCTGTTCTTCATTCTCATCGATCCGATTCATCCATAATCAAGTAAGTTTTTGATGTTAAAATGATCCTGATCATATCTTGAATCAAAGCCCTAAGTTTAATTTGAGATTCAAGATCATTTGATCGACCAATTTGGTGATTTTGTGTTCTAGGGTTTATGTACAATTTGGGGTAATCTTTTATAACTTGTTTCTCGTCAGTTTTAAACAACAATGAAACATAGCGCGTCTGGTTTGTACCAGTGACGGTGAACTAGGTGACCCGGGTTCGAACCCAGGCTCCTCCACCCCATTTATTTTTATTGATTTTAATACATTTTACTAATTTTAACTAGTTTGCATAATATAAATCCTAATCCTTTTCATATATAAAAATGTAACTTGTCAAAACTTTATAAGTTTTATAAAACCAATATTTTGTATAAATTAAGTTTTATAAATTCAACTATTATAAATAGTAGATTATACAAATAAGGTTTTTGTATAGATTTTATCTATTTCATAATTATATAAATGTTTTAAAAGTATTTCTAAAATATATATATATTTTGACATTACGTAAATTGTTAAAAATATCTAATTGAAGTTTTAATTATTTATCAAAATAATTATTATTTCTATTGCTATAAACTAGTTTATATATTTTAGTCATCTAACGAAAAACCCCCAAATCTCAATCCGAAACCCTAGAATTCCAATTTCCTTTGACTTCTATTTTTCCAATGCTAGTTTCTATACAATATGTTTTACTAAGATAGGATTGTCATTTAATTAGGTGATTCTAATATTTTGACGATCCTCATTTCAATTCAAGACTATTTACTTTTTGTTTCGTGCCTTAGTTCAAGGTGAGTAAATTCACTCCCCTTTTTACTTTTACTTTTTGGGGCTGAAATGTGTTCAATTACTATACAATGTTTTCTATTTTCTATTTTGTTTTCAAAAGAGATCATAAAATGTGTTAGTCTTGTCTGCAGCAAGATGCAATCCTTATGTGGTAGTTTAAAGTAGTATTGTTACTTTGTAATCCCAGCGGTACAATGTTAGCGCTAATGGTCTGACAAACCCACCTACATGTACAACAACGATAGGTGATTTAAACCCGTCCATACAATTACAATGTTACGAGTTGCTATTCGATGTTACAAATTGCTATACGATGATACAAGTTGCTATTGCTATGCCATGTCCCTAAGTTGCTAAATAATTAATGATAACTTAAATATCGAGACGGTTACGAGACGGTTGCTTAAAAGTTATCGTTAATTAATACATGAGTTGGTTCCTCATGATAAATGGCTACAAGTTACGTTACAATTATGGTTTACAATGTGTGTGCAAGGGGTCATGGTCGAGAATGATATGAAATAGCTATGCATGTAGGCTTGCGCAACATATTATGATGATCTCGGATTTTCTATATTATTATGTATCAACTTGTGGTTTACTCACTAGCTTTAAATAGCTAACTTTATTTTCACATGTTTCAGGTGATGCTTATGATTATTTTGCTGCTTTTACCAAGACATAGGATTGACTTGGACCTAGAATAATAAATCAGACAATTGCATTTACTGTTTCAGTTTTATTACTTTTGTCGTATCCATTTAAGACTCATGTACTAAACTTACTACAGCATTATTAAACTTAATAAATAAATACCATGTGCTTTGTTTACTATTGATATCCAATTCCAATGACAGCCCGGTGTTTCCGCCGCCGGGCGGGGTGTCACAGTTTGGTATCAGAGACATGGTTATAGGGAACTAGGATAGGGTATTAGAAACACACCGACCTAGACTATAACCTAAGAGTCCTTAGTGCAAATAGTTTGTGCTTAGAAAACTCTTCTAGAACTTACCTTCTTATTTCTTTTTATGTACATTTATATGTCTTTCCTTTATCTATTTCTTATCCGATTTCGCGAAGGAACTACAAGAGACTCTTCTGTGTGATTAGGATCTTTCTCTTTGTGGAATCTCGTCATCGTCTTAAGTAAGTTCGAAACGTGGGAACGTGTGCAATCTGGAAGGGGGAACGCCTGTATCACGGACATCCTGTCTAAGGCAAGCATTTCGTATAAATCTCTTTAAGAGACCTGTATGCTTACCTGGGGATGTACGAGATGAGTGTGAACCTATAGGCTAAAGCACGCCTTCTCGAATACGTTGAGAACGAACTTAGCACTTTGATAAGTCTTAAGTGTCCAAAACCAAGACACATTCCTAAGCCTTCAAATTCTATTTATTTAACGACTTTATGATTATCATTTTATATGATTTCAAATTATTTACATGGATTTCTATATTATTCCAAATATTATTCCAAGTTTGTTTATTCATATTTCTATGATTTTCAAAGTGATTACTACGATATGTGTTTCTAAAGATTCTATGAAATTCAAAGTACAATTATTGTTTCTATTCAATCCAAAATTCCATTACAACTTATGTTATCTCAAAATTTTCTATGTCTCATGAAATTCTTTCTCTATCTTATCTTGTAGAATGACAACTAGACGTGAACGACTTGCTAATACCATCGCGACCCAAATGGCTAATATTTTGCCCAATCTCGTGAATCAACTCAATAATGCTAATCAAAACGCTCAACCCAAGACTCCTCACTGTACTCTAAAGTACTTCAATTCTTGCGGTCCAACGAAATTCTTTGGTAACGAAGGGGCTACTGGTCTTCTCCAATGGTATGAAAGCATGGAGAGCACCTTTGTCAATTGTGAGTGCCCTGAAAATCTCAAAGTCCGCTATGCTACAAGTGTCCTCCAAAAGGGTGCTTTGACTTGGTGGAATGATGAGAAACGTAGGCGTGGTGAAGATGAAATCTCTGAAATGACTTGGGATGAATTCAAAACCGCCATGACTGACAAGTATTGCCCTCCTAGTGAAATTCGTAAACTCGAGGGTGAATTCTGGGGTCTCAAACAAGACAGTGGTGAAAATGTGGCCTACAATGATCGTTTTTCTCAGCTCAGTACTCTGTGTCCTAATATGGTCACTCCCGAATCCCGTGGTATTGAACAGTATATCGGAGGATTGCCAATGACTATCCAAGATGCTGTTTGGGGTAGTAAGCCAGCTACTGTAGGTGAGGCAATGACTTTAGCCGGTCGCCTTACTGAAAATCATGTTCAAGCTGGTTCTCTGTTTCGTAAGGGCAACAAGAAGTCCAAGGGTTCTTCTAGTGATGATTCTAAACCATCGGAGGATGATTCTTATAAGGGTTTTAAGCCCGAATCCTCATCTCATTCCAAGAAGCGAAAGAACAATGCCACCAACTATGCAATAACTGCTCCTAAGGCACCGCAAGGGGGTGATGCTAATCAAAAGTCTTATTTGGGAATCCTACCCAAATGCAATCAATGTCCTTTTCATCATGCTCCTGAAACTCCATGTTTTAAATGCTCTGTTTGTCAACGTTATGGGCATGTGGCTAAAGATTGTTGGAAAAATGCTAATAATAATCGGGGTAATCAAGGTCGTGCTTGTTTCAATTGTGGCGATCCGACTCATTTCCGCAACAATTGTCCTCAGCCTATTAACGTGAACGTGAATACCAATGCTAATGCTAACCAAGTCGGTCGTGCTAGAACTTTCAATATCATAACTAATCAAGCTCAAGCAAACAATGACGTCGTGAACGATATGCTTCCCAAATGATCATTACGTTTCTATTTTATTCGGGTGCCAATAAGAACTTTGTTTCATTAGAGTTTGTTTCATCATTTACTATTTGTCATGTTGGATTTAATAATCCTTATGTAGTAGAATAAAAGAACGAGAAAAAGTGTTTCTATGAGTTTTATATTTTTAGTGCGAATTTAAACTTCAAGGTCTTGTTTTTCATGATTATCTTTTGCCTTACGTTTAACTCAAAATTTAAGCACTAAAATTATGTCACGTGTTCCGCTCGTGTCGATGTAAAGGCTAACAAAGATAACTCGTTCCGTATGTGCGTCGAGCGCGAGCATAAGATATATATATATGCATATGGTAATAATAATAATAAATGCAAATTTAACAAACAAATAAATAAATAACCTATTTTCCATGTTTCAAATATAAAGGAATGTTTATCTAATGAAAACCCCTTTGCGCCTTCCGATGAAATCCAAAATTCCAAATCGATGAATCCATGCAACTTATCGAATGGCCATTAGAAAAATTATGGACCGTGAATTGTCCATCCGCATCTTTTCATTCCTTTTACCTTCTTCGGTTTGAGCAAATTTCGGGACGAAATTTCTATAAGGAGGGGAGACTGTGACATCTGCCCCGAAACCCGAACCCGAATGCCCGACTCGAACCCGAAATTACCCATCTTTAATTATCTTCTTTAAATGAAACGCTTTGTTATTAAAAACATATATATAAAAATATGTCGAGCCTAACGTCATTATCGTCTTTAATATATAACGATAAAATTTCATTCAACGGTTACTAATTAAATACTAAATAAATACAAATATTAAAACTTCAATTTATACATTATATATATATATATATTTATAAAAGAAATTTTATAAAGATTTTTAAAGATAAAAACGTCTTAAAGTCTTGAAATAAACATTAACGTCAAGAACGAAGGAAAAACGTAAAAAACGTCACTTATATAACCGTTACGTCTCAACTCGGTTAAATTGGTTGGTTAAAATAGGTATTAGTTAACTTTGGGTCAAAAGTGACAAGATTGAAACTTATATTAATGTTTTAATTAATGAATTGAAAGTAATATAAAATGTAGGGACCTTAACTGTAAATTTAATTTTACCCAAACCACCTCCCGTTCCCTTTTCCCCAGTCGTGATTCCGGTGGCAATTCCGGCCACCGGCGCCGTTTTCCGGCGAGCACCAAAAACCGGTTTCTACACGTTTTTAACACAATTAAAATACACAAAACCGTCCTAATCACCTCCTAAGTGTGGTTCGAGCCTTTAATCACTCTCAAAATCGTCCGTTGGCCTTGAATTCCCGTTTCTAAAACCGTCTCATAAACTCACATAATCAATTCGACTCAAAACGCATTAATCCAATCAATGGAATCAACAGAAACGATAATATGAACGTTTAAAATCCGTTTAAGGCAATCAATCGAATTAAAAACACGAATTAACACCTATTCAATCCAATTTAACTCGGCAATTAGCTCGGACCCGTTCGATAGTTTTTTTGACCAAATTAATTCAATTCCTTCGACATTTTCATTCCCTGGAACTCCCCCTCGCTCCCTGTTATCTCATTTCCAATCGAAAACACCAAGAACTCAAGTTTGATTCCCAACCCGTCGCGTCTCTGTTCTTCATTCTCATCGATCCGATTCATCCATAATCAAGTAAGTTTTTGATGTTAAAATGATCCTGATCATATCTTGAATCAAAGCCCTAAGTTTAATTTGAGATTCAAGATCATTTGATCGACCAATTTGGTGATTTTGTGTTCTAGGGTTTATGTACAATTTGGGGTAATCTTTTATAACTTGTTTCTCGTCAGTTTTAAACAACAATGAAACATAGCGCGTCTGGTTTGTACCAGTGACGGTGAACTAGGTGACCCGGGTTCGAACCCAGGCTCCTCCACCCCATTTATTTTTATTGATTTTAATACATTTTACTAATTTTAACTAGTTTGCATAATATAAATCCTAATCCTTTTCATATATAAAAATGTAACTTGTCAAAACTTTATAAGTTTTATAAAACCAATATTTTGTATAAATTAAGTTTTATAAATTCAACTATTATAAATAGTAGATTATACAAATAAGGTTTTTGTATAGATTTTATCTATTTCATAATTATATAAATGTTTTAAAAGTATTTCTAAAATATATATATATTTTGACATTACGTAAATTGTTAAAAATATCTAATTGAAGTTTCTATTATTTATCAAAATAATTATTATTTCTATTGCTATAAACTAGTTTATATATTTTAGTCATCTAACGAAAAACCCCCAAATCTCAATCCGAAACCCTAGAATTCCAATTTCCTTTGACTTCTATTTTTCCAATGCTAGTTTCTATACAATATGTTTTACTAAGATAGGATTGTCATTTAATTAGGTGATTCTAATATTTTGACGATCCTCATTTCAATTCAAGACTATTTACTTTTTGTTTCGTGCCTTAGTTCAAGGTGAGTAAATTCGCTCCCCTTTTTACTTTTACTTTTTGGGGCTGAAATGTGTTCAATTACTATACAATGTTTTCTATTTTCTATTTTGTTTTCAAAAGAGATCATAAAATGTGTTAGTCTTGTCTGCAGCAAGATGCAATCCTTATGTGGTAGTTTAAAGTAGTATTGTTACTTTGTAATCCCAGCGGTACAATGTTAGCGCTAATGGTCTGACAAACCCACCTACATGTACAACAACGATAGGTGATTTAAACCCGTCCATACAATTACAATGTTACGAGTTGCTATTCGATGTTACAAGTTGCTATACGATGATACAAGTTGCTATTGCTATGCCATGTCCCTAAGTTGCTAAATAATTAATGATAACTTAAATATCGAGACGGTTACGAGACGGTTGCTTAAAAGTTATCGTTAATTAATACATGAGTTGGTTCCTCATGATAAATGGCTACAAGTTACGTTACAATTATGGTTTACAATGTGTGTGCAAGGGGTCATGGTCGAGAATGATATGAAATAGCTATGCATGTAGGCTTGCGCAACATATTATGATGATCTCGGATTTTCTATATTATTATGTATCAACTTGTGGTTTACTCACTAGCTTTAAATAGCTAACTTTATTTTCACATGTTTCAGGTGATGCTTATGATTATTTTGCTGCTTTTACCAAGACATAGGATTGACTTGGACCTAGAATAATAAATCAGACAATTGCATTTACTGTTTCAGTTTTATTACTTTTGTCGTATCCATTTAAGACTCATGTACTAAACTTACTACAGCATTATTAAACTTAATAAATAAATACCATGTGCTTTGTTTACTATTGATATCCAATTCCAATGACAGCCCGGTGTTTCCGCCGCCGGGCGGGGTGTCACAGTTTGGTATCAGAGACATGGTTATAGGGAACTAGGATAGGGTATTAGAAACACACCGACCTAGACTATAACCTAAGAGTCCTTAGTGCAAATAGTTTGTGCTTAGAAAACTCTTCTAGAACTTACCTTCTTATTTCTTTTTATGTACATTTATATGTCTTTCCTTTATCTATTTCTTATCCGATTTCGCGAAGGAACTACAAGAGACTCTTCTGTGTGATTAGGATCTTTCTCTTTGTGGAATCTCGTCATCGTCTTAAGTAAGTTCGAAACGTGGGAACGTGTGCAATCTGGAAGGGGGAACGCCTGTATCACGGACATCCTGTCTAAGGCAAGCATTTCGTATAAATCTCTTTAAGAGACCTGTATGCTTACCTGGGGATGTACGAGATGAGTGTGAACCTATAGGCTAAAGCACGCCTTCTCGAATACGTTGAGAACGAACTTAGCACTTTGATAAGTCTTAAGTGTCCAAAACCAAGACACATTCCTAAGCCTTCAAATTCTATTTATTTAACGACTTTATGATTATCATTTTATATGATTTCAAATTATTTACATGGATTTCTATATTATTCCAAATATTATTCCAAGTTTGTTTATTCATATTTCTATGATTTTCAAAGTGATTACTACGATATGTGTTTCTAAAGATTCTATGAAATTCAAAGTACAATTATTGTTTCTATTCAATCCAAAATTCCATTACAACTTATGTTATCTCAAAATTTTCTATGTCTCATGAAATTCTTTCTCTATCTTATCTTGTAGAATGACAACTAGACGTGAACGACTTGCTAATACCATCGCGACCCAAATGGCTAATATTTTGCCCAATCTCGTGAATCAACTCAATAATGCTAATCAAAACGCTCAACCCAAGACTCCTCACTGTACTCTAAAGTACTTCAATTCTTGCGGTCCAACGAAATTCTTTGGTAACGAAGGGGCTACTGGTCTTCTCCAATGGTATGAAAGCATGGAGAGCACCTTTGTCAATTGTGAGTGCCCTGAAAATCTCAAAGTCCGCTATGCTACAAGTGTCCTCCAAAAGGGTGCTTTGACTTGGTGGAATGATGAGAAACGTAGGCGTGGTGAAGATGAAATCTCTGAAATGACTTGGGATGAATTCAAAACCGCCATGACTGACAAGTATTGCCCTCCTAGTGAAATTCGTAAACTCGAGGGTGAATTCTGGGGTCTCAAACAAGACAGTGGTGAAAATGTGGCCTACAATGATCGTTTTTCTCAGCTCAGTACTCTGTGTCCTAATATGGTCACTCCCGAATCCCGTGGTATTGAACAGTATATCGGAGGATTGCCAATGACTATCCAAGATGCTGTTTGGGGTAGTAAGCCAGCTACTGTAGGTGAGGCAATGACTTTAGCCGGTCGCCTTACTGAAAATCATGTTCAAGCTGGTTCTCTGTTTCGTAAGGGCAACAAGAAGTCCAAGGGTTCTTCTAGTGATGATTCTAAACCATCGGAGGATGATTCTTATAAGGGTTTTAAGCCCGAATCCTCATCTCATTCCAAGAAGCGAAAGAACAATGCCACCAACTATGCAATAACTGCTCCTAAGGCACCGCAAGGGGGTGATGCTAATCAAAAGTCTTATTTGGGAATCCTACCCAAATGCAATCAATGTCCTTTTCATCATGCTCCTGAAACTCCATGTTTTAAATGCTCTGTTTGTCAACGTTATGGGCATGTGGCTAAAGATTGTTGGAAAAATGCTAATAATAATCGGGGTAATCAAGGTCGTGCTTGTTTCAATTGTGGCGATCCGACTCATTTCCGCAACAATTGTCCTCAGCCTATTAACGTGAACGTGAATACCAATGCTAATGCTAACCAAGTCGGTCGTGCTAGAACTTTCAATATCATAACTAATCAAGCTCAAGCAAACAATGACGTCGTGAACGATATGCTTCCCAAATGATCATTACGTTTCTATTTTATTCGGGTGCCAATAAGAACTTTGTTTCATTAGAGTTTGTTTTATCATTTACTATTTGTCATGTTGGATTTAATAATCCTTATGTAGTAGAATAAAAGAACGAGAAAAAGTGTTTCTATGAGTTTTATATTTTTAGTGCGAATTTAAACTTCAAGGTCTTGTTTTTCATGATTATCTTTTGCCTTACGTTTAACTCAAAATTTAAGCACTAAAATTATGTCACGTGTTCCGCTCGTGTCGATGTAAAGGCTAACAAAGATAACTCGTTCCGTATGTGCGTCGAGCGCGAGCATAAGATATATATATATGCATATGGTAATAATAATAATAAATGCAAATTTAACAAACAAATAAATAAATAACCTATTTTCCATGTTTCAAATATAAAGGAATGTTTATCTAATGAAAACCCCTTTGCGCCTTCCGATGAAATCCAAAATTCCAAATCGATGAATCCATGCAACTTATCGAATGGCCATTAGAAAAATTATGGACCGTGAATTGTCCATCCGCATCTTTTCATTCCTTTTACCTTCTTCGGTTTGAGCAAATTTCGGGACGAAATTTCTATAAGGAGGGGAGACTGTGACATCTGCCCCGAAACCCGAACCCGAATGCCCGACTCGAACCCGAAATTACCCATCTTTAATTATCTTCTTTAAATGAAACGCTTTGTTATTAAAAACATATATATAAAAATATGTCGAGCCTAACGTCATTATCGTCTTTAATATATAACGATAAAATTTCATTCAACGGTTACTAATTAAATACTAAATAAATACAAATATTAAAACTTCAATTTATACATTATATATATATATATTTATAAAAGAAATTTTATAAAGATTTTTAAAGATAAAAACGTCTTAAAGTCTTGAAATAAACATTAACGTCAAGAACGAAGGAAAAACGTAAAAAACGTCACTTATATAACCGTTACGTCTCAACTCGGTTAAATTGGTTGGTTAAAATAGGTATTAGTTAACTTTGGGTCAAAAGTGACAAGATTGAAACTTATATTAATGTTTTAATTAATGAATTGAAAGTAATATAAAATGTAGGGACCTTAACTGTAAATTTAATTTTACCCAAACCACCTCCCGTTCCCTTTTCCCCAGTCGTGATTCCGGTGGCAATTCCGGCCACCGGCGCCGTTTTCCGGCGAGCACCAAAAACCGGTTTCTACACGTTTTTAACACAATTAAAATACACAAAACCGTCCTAATCACCTCCGAAGTGTGGTTCGAGCCTTTAATCACTCTCAAAATCGTCCGTTGGCCTTGAATTCCCGTTTCTAAAACCGTCTCATAAACTCACATAATCAATTCGACTCAAAACGCATTAATCCAATCAATGGAATCAACAGAAACGATAATATGAACGTTTAAAATCCGTTTAAGGCAATCAATCGAATTAAAAACACGAATTAACACCTATTCAATCCAATTTAACTCGGCAATTAGCTCGGACCCGTTCGATAGTTTTTTTGACCAAATTAATTCAATTCCTTCGACATTTTCATTCCCTGGAACTCCCCCTCGCTCCCTGTTATCTCATTTCCAATCGAAAACACCAAGAACTCAAGTTTGATTCCCAACCCGTCGCGTCTCTGTTCTTCATTCTCATCGATCCGATTCATCCATAATCAAGTAAGTTTTTGATGTTAAAATGATCCTGATCATATCTTGAATCAAAGCCCTAAGTTTAATTTGAGATTCAAGATCATTTGATCGACCAATTTGGTGATTTTGTGTTCTAGGGTTTATGTACAATTTGGGGTAATCTTTTATAACTTGTTTCTCGTCAGTTTTAAACAACAATGAAACATAGCGCGTCTGGTTTGTACCAGTGACGGTGAACTAGGTGACCCGGGTTCGAACCCAGGCTCCTCCACCCCATTTATTTTTATTGATTTTAATACATTTTACTAATTTTAACTAGTTTGCATAATATA
Source organism: Tagetes erecta (assembly GCA_030867185.1). NCBI lineage: Eukaryota > Viridiplantae > Streptophyta > Magnoliopsida > Asterales > Asteraceae > Tagetes > Tagetes erecta. The sequence goes on along the minus strand of CM061487.1, from coordinate 37,990,014 downwards.
AATCCTAATCCTTTTCATATATAAAAATGTAACTTGTCAAAACTTTATAAGTTTTATAAAACCAATATTTTGTATAAATTAAGTTTTATAAATTCAACTATTATAAATAGTAGATTATACAAATAAGGTTTTTGTATAGATTTTATCTATTTCATAATTATATAAATGTTTTAAAAGTATTTCTAAAATATATATATATTTTGACATTACGTAAATTGTTAAAAATATCTAATTGAAGTTTCTATTATTTATCAAAATAATTATTATTTCTATTGCTATAAACTAGTTTATATATTTTAGTCATCTAACGAAAAACCCCCAAATCTCAATCCGAAACCCTAGAATTCCAATTTCCTTTGACTTCTATTTTTCCAATGCTAGTTTCTATACAATATGTTTTACTAAGATAGGATTGTCATTTAATTAGGTGATTCTAATATTTTGACGATCCTCATTTCAATTCAAGACTATTTACTTTTTGTTTCGTGCCTTAGTTCAAGGTGAGTAAATTCACTCCCCTTTTTACTTTTACTTTTTGGGGCTGAAATGTGTTCAATTACTATACAATGTTTTCTATTTTCTATTTTGTTTTCAAAAGAGATCATAAAATGTGTTAGTCTTGTCTGCAGCAAGATGCAATCCTTATGTGGTAGTTTAAAGTAGTATTGTTACTTTGTAATCCCAGCGGTACAATGTTAGCGCTAATGGTCTGACAAACCCACCTACATGTACAACAACGATAGGTGATTTAAACCCGTCCATACAATTACAATGTTACGAGTTGCTATTCGATGTTACAAATTGCTATACGATGATACAAGTTGCTATTGCTATGCCATGTCCCTAAGTTGCTAAATAATTAATGATAACTTAAATATCGAGACGGTTACGAGACGGTTGCTTAAAAGTTATCGTTAATTAATACATGAGTTGGTTCCTCATGATAAATGGCTACAAGTTACGTTACAATTATGGTTTACAATGTGTGTGCAAGGGGTCATGGTCGAGAATGATATGAAATAGCTATGCATGTAGGCTTGCGCAGCATATTATGATGATCTCGGATTTTCTATATTATTATGTATCAACTTGTGGTTTACTCACTAGCTTTAAATAGCTAACTTTATTTTCACATGTTTCAGGTGATGCTTATGATTATTTTGCTGCTTTTGCCAAGACATAGGATTGACTTGGACCTAGAATAATAAATCAGACAATTGCATTTACTGTTTCAGTTTTATTACTTTTGTCGTATCCATTTAAGACTCATGTACTAAACTTACTACAGCATTATTAAACTTAATAAATAAATACCATGTGCTTTGTTTACTATTGATATCCAATTCCAATGACAGCCCGGTGTTTCCGCCGCCGGGCGGGGTGTCACAAAAACCCTTTTAAAACTAAATTTGTGTGAAAAATATTTATTAAATATATATATACTTTCACGCACATCAAGTTTTTGGCGCCGTTGCCGGGGTCACGGTGATTTCGAGAACGATTCGAGTTAGTGATTTGACCATTGTTGATACCTTGTGTGTATTTTTTTCTCTCGACTTGATTTTTATTTGTAGGAATAGTTTCGTCATCATCTTTTCTTTTATTGTCAATCGTGTATGTCCACAACTCCGGTCACCGATATCGTCGAACCATCTTCAGAACCGGAGCGAAATTTACATCGAAGGCTGCGAGTGCGGTCCCGCCTCGTAGCCGCTGCAATCGAGGGCGACACGTTAGACGACAACACATCTGGTGAGGAGGAAGAACAAATGGCGGAACCCGACGATCAAAGAACTATCGCCGATTTCGGCAAACCTTCACTCAATGATCTGGCCTGGAGTATCGAAAGGCCTACTGTTGAAGCGAACAATTTTGAAATCAAATCCAGTACCATTCAGATGGTCCAGAACATGTGTCAGTTCGATGGTAAGGATCACGAGGATCCTAACGCTCATCTCAATAGCTTTCTTGAAATTTGCGCTACTTTCAAAATCAATGGCGCTTCTGATGATGCTATCCGACTTAGGCTATTTCCGTTTTCCTTACGGGACCGAGCCAAAGCCTGGTTGGTTTCACTTCCCTCCGGATCCATTACTTCTTGGACTCAGATGGCCGAGAAGTTTCTGGAGAAGTATTTTCCTGCTGAGAAAACCTCAAAGCTTAGGGCTAGACTTCACGCGTTTGAGCAGGATGATGGTGAGTCCATTCACGATGCATGGGAACGATTCAAGGACCTTGCTCGAAAGGTCCCACACCACGGTTTAGAATTATGGAAATTTTGCGACACGTTTTACAATGCTTTAGAACCGCAGAGTCAGCAACTTCTGGACATGCACGCGAATGGGGACTTCGGGAAAAAGAGACCGCAAGAAGCATACGATATGCTCGAAAGGGTAGCCGCAAAGAGCTATTCTAGTCACGCACCGCGATCTAGGACATCTCGTCATGGAGTTCACCAAGTTGACTCCTACACCGCTTTAACTGCTCAGTTGGAGGCTCTCTCCACAAAAGTTGATCAAATGCAGGTAAATCGTGTTCAAACCTGCTGTGAGTTATGCGGGGGGCCGCATCCAGGTAGTAATTGTCAGATGGGGGAAATGATGCACGAGCAGGTTGATTTCATGGGTAACTAGACTCGCCCCCAGAACAATCCCTATAGCAATACTTATAATCCTGGGTGGAGGAATCACCCAAATTTCGGTTGGAGGTCTTGTTCCCAAAACCAGCAACCACCCGGATTCAATCAGCGTCCCCCATTTCAGCAGACTCAAACTCAATCCTTCCAGTCCCGTCCTCCACAAGCCTTACTCCATAATCAGGACCCAGTAGTAGCTCACAACCCTCACCAGAAGGGAAAGCTACTATGGAGGACATGATGGCTAGACTGTTAGCCAATTCTGAGAAACAAAATCGATATACCGAAGATCGATTCCTGAAAAATGAAACCGAACTGAGAAATCAGAAAGCTTCTTTGCAAAACATTGAAAACCAGGTCGGGCAAATTGCCAAACTTCTTTCTGAGAGACCTCAGGGTGGCCTTCCAGGCAACACTGAGACGAATCCAAAAGGTCATGTCAAAGCCATCACGACAAGAAGTGGCAAGACCACTGAGCCTGTTCCATCACCTTCTTCACAGCCGGTTGTTGAAGAAGAAGAGACTGAGTCTCCGGATGAGGTGCAACTGAGGCGAAGCCCAACAAGTACAGCACGGTCCAAGGATCCAGTCAAACCATACAATCCTCCCATTCCATATCCAGGCAGACTTAAAAAGCAGAAAATGGAGGAGCATTATGGAAAATTCCTCGAGCTTTTTAAGCAACTTCACATCAATTTACCATTTGTTGAAGCCCTTGCTCAAATGCCCAAGTATGCCAAATTCTTGAAAGATCTCCTCACAAACAAAAAGAAGCTCAAGGAGCTGTCACATGTTACTTTGAATGAGGAGTGTTCAGCTATTCTCCAAAACAAACTACCAAAGAAGATGAATGATCCTGGGAGTTTCACTATCCCTTGTTTGATTGGTAGTTTGTCTGTCAGCAATGCTTTGGCTGACCTAGGTGCTAGCATAAACCTAATGCCATACGCGGTTTTTTCTAAGCTTGACCTAGGAGAACCAAAGCCAACATGTATGAGTATCCAGCTTGCTGATCGATCAGTGAAATACCCGCGGGGTATAGTTGAGAATATGCTGGTGAAAATTGACAGATTTGTATTCCCAGTCGACTTTGTTATTCTTGATATGGATGAGGATAAGAATGTACCCCTTATCTTAGGTCGCCCATTCCTAGCCACGGCTAGAGCTTTGATTGATGTTTGCACGGGCAGACTTACTCTTCGGGTTGATGATGAAGAGGTGACTTTTGATATTGGGAGATCTATGCAGCATCCACAAATTCAGGATGACTCACTGTACTTCATTGATACTATTGACACATGTGTGAGTAATCAGTTACATGACACATTCGATGAAAAGGCCCTGGACACACAGTTAATTCCTAATCAAACATGGGATTCAGTTCATCATGACACCTCCACTGAGGAGACGATATCTTTTGTTGACCAGGATTCTTTTTCATGTCCAGAGGTCTTTGAGGTTATTGATTGCAATGCTGAGCCCAAGTCACGACCTTCTGTCGAGGACCCACCACCAGTTGAACTTAAAGAGCTACCTAGCCATTTAGAGTATGCTTTCTTGAATGGTGAGTCTGGTTTACCCGTCATCATTTCCTCTGATTTAACGAATGACGAGAAGGCGAGATTACTTGAGGTTTTGAAATTGCATAAAAAGGCAATCGCGTGGAAGATTATGGATATAAAAGGAATCAATCCATCCTTTTGTACCCATAAAATATTGATGGAGGAGGACTTCAAGCCTGTTGTACAGCATCAGAGACGCCTCAATCCTAATATGCAAGAGGTCGTGAAGAAAGAGGTGATTAAACTACTTAATGCTGGATTGATTTACCCGATTTCTGATTCCGCATGGGTGAGTCCGGTACAGGTTGTCCCGAAAAAAGGAGGGATGACGATGGTCACTAACGAGAAGAATGAGTTGATTCCTACTCGCACCGTCACTGGTTGGAGAGTTTGCATTGATTATCGCAAACTCAACGATGCTACGAGAAAAGATCATTTCCCCCTCCCTTTCATTGATCAGATGCTTGAACGCTTATCTGGGAGGATGTTTTATTGTTTTCTTGATGGTTTCTCGGGGTACTTTCAAATCCCCATTTCTCCTCCTGATCAGGAGAAGACGACATTCACATGTCCTTATGGCACATTCGCCTACCGACGGATGCCCTTTGGACTGTGTAATGCCCCAGCTACCTTCCAGCGCTGCATGGTAGCCATTTTTCATGACATGATCGAGGACTCCATGGAGGTTTTCATGGATGATTTTTCTGTATATGGGAGCTCTTTTGATCATTGTCTCACAAATCTGAAGAAAATGTTGACGAGGTGTGAGGAAACCAATCTTGTGCTTAATTGGGAAAAATGTCACTTCATGGTGAAGGAGGGCATTGTTTTAGGGCACAAGATCTCACAGGAGGGTCTTGAGGTTGACCGAGCCAAAACTGATACCATTTCTAGGCTACCCCCTCCTACCTCAGTGAAAGCCATTCGGAGCTTTTTAGGCCATGCTGGTTTCTACAGGCGATTTATCAAAGATTTTTCTAAGATCGCCAGGCCTATGACACAGCTCCTTGAGAAAGACGCCCCTTTTGTCTTCTCCAATGAATGCTTAAAAGCATTCCAGTTTCTGAAAGAAAAACTCGTCAATGCTCCTATCATGGTAGCCCCCGATTGGTCTTTACCATTCGAGTTGATGTGTGATGCGAGTGACTTTGCAGTAGGGGCGATCTTGGGGCAAAGGAAAGATAACCATTTCCATCCGATTTATTATGCGAGCAAGACCCTGAATGACGCACAAGAGCATTACACCACCACTGAGAAAGAGCTCTTGGCTGTGGTCTTTGCATTCGATAAATTCAGATCTTATCTTGTCCTTTCCAAAACCATTGTGTTTACGGATCATGCTGCCCTTCGTTATCTTTTCAGCAAACAAGATGCTAAACCACGATTGATACGCTGGATCTTGTTGCTGCAAGAATTTGATATTGAGATCCGTGACAAAAAGGGTGCTGAAAATGTTGCAGCAGATCTTCTTTCACGTCTTGAGTGCCCAGCTTCAAAGGAACACGTGGGGTTACACATAAATGACAATTTTCCCCACGAGTCCCTCATGCACATATAGACGCATGAAGATGAGCATCCTTGGTTCGCTGACTTTGCCAATTATTTGGCAAGTGGCATTGTGTTGAAAGGTTTAACTCACCAGCAAAAGAGGAAATTCTTTGCTGACGTGAAGCACTACCTGTGGGAGGATCCTTATCTGTTCAGAGTCGGAGCAGATCAGATTGTACGCAGATGTGTGTATGGAGAGGAGGCTTCTAAAATCCTACACCACTGCCATGAAGGACCCACAGGAGGACATCATGGAGCGACTCTCACTGCGAAGAAGGTTTTTGATGCCGGTTTCTTCTGGCCCACCATCTTCCGTGATGCTCATGATATGATCCGTGCTTGTGATGCTTGCCAAAGGGCAAACAACATCTCTTCCAGAAATGAGATGCCCCAGAACAGTATCCAAGTCTGTGAAATTTTTGATGTCTGGGTATTGACTTTATGGGACCTTTCCCAACTTCTTATGCAAATAAATATATCCTGGTGGCGGTTGATTATGTTTCCAAGTGGGCCGAGGCTCAGGCCTTGCCCACTAATGATGCCAGGGTAGTTGTCAAGTTTTTGAAGAAGTTGTTCTCTCGCTTTGGTGCCCCCAAAGCACTCATTAGTGACCGTGGGACGCATTTCTGCAATTCCCAATTGGAAAAGGCGTTGTCACGCTATGGAGTGAACCATAGATTTTCAACGCCATATCATCCACAAACCAGTGGACAGGTTGAGGTCACTAATAGGGGCATCAAACGAATTCTTGAGAAAACGGTTAGTCAAAACCGTAAGGATTGGTCGGAGAAATTGGATGATGCGCTTTGGGCCTTTCGAACTGCATACAAGACACCTATAGGCACCACTCCCTTTAGGTTGATTTATGGAAAGGCGTGTCATCTTCCTGTGGAATTGGAGCATAAGGCTTATTGGGCATTAAAAGCCGTTAACCTGGACCTGACAAACTCAGGTGACACTCGATTTCTCCAGATTCACGAGCTGGAGGAATTAAGAAATCAAGCTTATGCCAATTCCACCATCTATAAGGAACGGACCAAGAATTTACACGATCGCCGCTTGAAGGACCACAAAGAATTCCAAGTGGGGATCGTGTGTTGCTATACAATTCAAGGTTGCGTTTGTTTCCGGGTAAGTTGAAATCTCGATGGTCCGGTCCATACACGGTGAAGAAGGTGTTTCCATATGGTACCGTTGAGATTTCACACGATGACGGAGGAGTCTTTAAAGTCAATGGTCATAGATTGAAAGTTTATGTTGAAGGACCGATTGACATGGCTTTGGAGGTTCTTGCATTCCACCCCAAGAACAAATAAATTCGGGGATCATGAGTCTGGCTAAGGACTCCATAAACTAAGCCCTGCCGAGAGGGAGCCCGGATGTTCGTGTGTTTACTTACTTTGTTATTTGTTTTTGTTGTTGTTTTTGTACGAGTTTTTGAAATCTTTGTTTGCATCTCGAATGAGAGAGGGTGACATGTGAAGATCCGAAACATCCTTTGGTTTGTTTCAGTTGTTTTTGCGAGTGTATAATCGAAGGGAATTGACGTTTTGGTGCCTAAATGAGTAAAAATGTCGAAAAGTGTAAAATCTGATGAGGTGCACGACCGTGCTTAAGAAAGCACGACCGTGCGTGGCCAGAGGAGCACGATCGTGCCAAAGGACGCACGACCGTGCGTTTGTACGGAAATTCAGGTTTTTACATTTATTTTCTTCTCCACAATTCACTTTCACATTTCCCAAACCTCCATTGCAGCCACCCACTCGATCTACAGTACCAAAACGCGATTCCACTCCATTCCACTCGTTTCTTCCAATTTTCTTCTCAATCTCAGTATGTAACTTCGATCCATCTACTCTTTTTGTGTTTTAATTCATAGTTCTTAGATTTCTAGGGCTTGAATGGAGATGAACACCATTCTTGTCCGATTGTTGCTTGAAATCTTAGTTTTTAGGGTTGTTTTTCTTGTTATTGTTTGCTAGATCCTTTCCCCTCTGTTAGATTTTGATTTTTGTGGCAAATAGTAGTGATTTTTCTGAGTTTTTTGGGATTTTTCTTCGTCACAACTGTAGCAGGTACAGAGAACGACCGTGCTCCTCAGACGCACGACCGTGCTCGGGTCAAAGAGGTGGTGCTGTTGGCGCACTGCCTGTGTTTCCGAGCAATTTGGCTCAAGCACGCCCGTGCACGGCCTGCGCACGACCGTGCTTCCCGGTGATCGCACGGGTCGTGCTGGTTGGCGCACAGCCTGTGTTCCCGAGAACTTTGACCTAAGCACGACCGTGCCTGGTCAATGCACGGTCGTGCATCTCTTTTGTTTGCCCAAATTTTGTGTTTTTCTTTTTTATTTTCCCGTCATTTTTTCTGACTTTTTAGCTGTGTTTGTACAGATGGATCACGAGTGGCTACAATTCGATTCTAGAGACAAACATGACCGACCATGCATGCCCGCTCTTAATTCATTATGGGAGCGTCGTCATCAGATTGAGTGTGGACGTTACATGGACTGGAACTTAGTTGAGAGCCTGAACCAAAACGGCCTTATGCAGCCCATGATGACCCCTCCCTGGACGAGACTATTTTCAAATCAGCATCCACAATATACTGAATTGATTATAGAGTTCTTCGTGACATTCCAATTTAGTTATCCTTCACGGGATATCTACAGGAAACGTCACGGAGTACGATTTCGTTTGGGGGGAATATGGCGAAAGATGTCTGTAGCTGAATTCTCACAAAGAATGGGACTATACACCGAATCAGAGCTACAGACCGAGCTATTTGATGGGCTGCATGACTTCAGAAGTGATTTTGAGAAGGCAGGGTTTTGGGAAGAGGTCGCATCGGGTCCTTATGCGGCAAGAACCGCTAAGGCTACGAAGTTGAGGGATCTGTTGCATCGATTCATTCATCGAGTCCTGGTGGGAACCATCTGCCTACGTGGTGATAGCGTAGGAAATGTCTCTACCCGAGATCTATTCTTCCTGTTCTGCTTCATTCGCAGGGAGAATATTAATCTCGGTCATTGCCTGGCAAACTATTTGGTCACATCTTCTGGCAAACTGCATAGCAGCCAGATTTGCGGTGGGATTTACGTGACTCAGATGGCAGAGTCTTTGGGGCTGTTAACCCCAGAGAATGTTGCTACTCTGACACATATTTACGATACACCGGCCCTCGACTTTCGGACTCTTCGCTACATGACCCTTGTCGTTCAAACTCCAGCTGGCTGGCGTTTGAAAGACAAGGAGGGACGGATATGGGATCCTATCCCAGCTGAGGAGGAGCCTGAAGATGAAGAGGAGGATGTTGCTGACAATAGGGAGCCAGAGAATGTAGGAGGCACCACGTTTGCAGCTGGGGGGACTCAGCATGATGACTTTATGAGCTTCATGGACAATCTCGATGCTGCCGCGATCCCTACGGTTCCACAGATGTGGAACCGTTTCGTAGAATTTGAGACCGCCCAAGACACAATACGTAGTGATATCGAGTTGCAGCGGCAATGAATGGATGCATTCAGCCTTGAGCAGGAGCGACAGGGCACCATGCTCGAATCCATTCAAGATGAGACACGGAGAGGGTTTGACTGGCTGTTCTCATCTCATCAGGTTGCTGCTGCCTACCATCACTACGACCTGCCTGCCCCTCCTTTCACGTACGCGTCTTTTGGGCAAAATCCTGGTCAGAAGCGGTCACGCCAAGACGGAGCAAGCGGTTCAGGGGCAAATCAAGATGATTAGTTTTTTGTTCAAGTCTAGAGATCTGATGCATTTTTTTTCTGTTTGGTTGTTGGTATTTTTGTTTGTTTATGTCATGACTGAATTGTTACCATTGTGATTCATCCGTGCAGACTTTTAGATTTTAATATTTTTGTTTAATCTAGCTTTTATTTTATTTTAATTTGGTTGGATGATTGGTGATGAGTTGATGATTTAGTAGTGTAAACGCTTAGTGTAGTTTTATTTTTGGTTGCAGGTGGATGAACATGGCACTCGTAGATTTCGAAGCACGCGCGCACTCCGATTTTGACAGGGGAGCATTTTTCTTCCTTACCTCCATGCATTCTTATTGATATCATTTTGCTTTGCATTTTTTGTTGCACATTGGGGACAATGTGCAATTCAAGTGTGGGAAGGGATATGCTTGAATGGAAACTTGTTCTTGTCCTTAGCTTATTTATTTTTGCAAAATCTCCAACATTAATTTTTGTGGCAATTAGAAAACCCATTTTTGACAAATCAACCAATGAAGCAAGATAATAAAAAAATGGTGTTTTTGCAAAAGAAATAGTTGATAAGGGAAGTAAATGAGTTAATTTTTTTGTGGCAACCAGTAAGCGTGTGAGCTAAAAGATGAACTACATGTCATGCCTTACACACCCCACCCCTTCCATTTGCGAGAGTAAATTTTTTTAGCCTTTCTAGCTTGGTATCACATTGTTGCTCTTGTTTTTGTTGGAATTGAGTGTGCCGGATGTTTTATACATTTTAGAACTTGTGTTATATATACATTTCAAGATCACAATTTAAGACATTGCGTAAAAATGATTGAGGCATTAGGACACCCATCTTCACCACCATTTTCATGTATTTACCCATCCAAACCTAGCCGCTAGATAACCCCCAATTGCGCTTTCATGCTATTATCCTATCTACCCACTTCACCATCCCGAAACCTTTTATATTTCACAAATTCTTTTTGTTTAAACTCGGTCGGTTCTTATATTATTTCATCATTTATTTAGCCTATTCAAGTAGTCAATTTTTGCTAAACATGATCATATGTTTAGTTGGTGAAAAAAAAATAGAAAAATCGAAAAGAGGCTTTCACCACAATTAAGGTGAAAATGTGCAAAAGAAGAGGAAGTTTTATATACTTTATGATGAAATCCCTTCTCCATCCGGAAAAACCATAATGGTTTAATTATTAGTTTTGTATGAATTAGTTTGTTATTTAACCGCCGAGTTTTTAACACCTTTTACCCATTTTCTCATTCCAAATTCCACACCTCCACCACCACCAAACCAAAACCCAAACCAAGTCCTCTTGATTTATGCAATTGTTTTATACTAGTTGATGGATATTTGATTTTTGCACAAGCTTATGATAATGTATGATTCATTGACTTGGCGTTGAGTGTTCTAAACATACTCCTTACATGTATGTCCATAAATCATCCGAGTGTGTGTGAACATTGTGAGAGGGTAAGGTAATGCTTGTTAGGGACTCAAGAGGTAAAACATGTCTTAATAGTTGTCATTACATTTTTGATCATTTGCTTCTTTGATACCAACTATTTGTTTTCACCCCTTTTGAAACTATTTTGCTTGTTGATTAATTTGTTTATTGTTGCCATTGGAGATCTTGTTCATTTAAGTTTGCTTGAGGACAAGCAAAGTTCAAGTGTGGGGATGTTTGATATGTATAGAAATATACATATTTATTCCTCACATTTAACTCGAATTTGGTTATTAATTGGTTGTAATTTCATTAGTTTCAGTACTAAATTGTGGTTTTTGTGATTTTACAGCCAAGACAAACCACCGAAGAAAAGAACGGAGGAAAGACGCATTTTCAAGAGAAATTAACGAAAACAGGTCACAAGCACGACCGTGCTCAGACCTAGCACGATCGTGCTTCATCTTTTCCTCGGAAGCACAGGCTGTGCACAAGGGCGTGCCCGTGAATTTGGTCAGAGCACGCCCGTGCGTAGGCCAAGCACGACCGTGCTCAAGTCATTTTCGAGATCGTCTTCAGCTCGTGCCGCGCATTTCTTGGTCTTGCCCGTGATTTTGACTCGAGCACGACCGTGCTTGGTCTAAGCACGGTCGTGCGCCTGCTACCTCGAGACGGGAATCGAGATTTTGCTGAAAATGGAAACTGCGAAATGCCTGGGCGAAAAAGAAAACAATGTAGCTACCAGCACGACCTGGAGCACGACCGTGCGCCAGGTAGTGCACATCTGCTGTTTGCTATAAAAAGCCTTGTGTTCATTCATTACGGGTTGTTGAGTTTTTGGAGCAAAGTTACACTAAGTTTCACTGATTTTGAGTGTTTTGGAAGCCATTGGAAGCCATAGAAGACTCAAGAATCATCAACCAACCATCTTTCCTTCTCCTTGCTTGTTTTCGGTTTGAACGTTTTAAGTAGTTTAATCATGTTTTTAGCTAGTTTAATCATGTTTCTTGTACTTTTTGTAAGCCTTATGGGCTAAACACTCATGTTATCTAGATTAGGATGATACTTATGCCTTGATGATGAATGAAACTTGAATATTTTGGTGATGTTTTATGTTAAGATCAATGATGAAATTATGGTAATATTTCAATGATGTTGTATGCTTGTCTAATTTTATTGTCATATGATGTTGATGAATGTTAGGAAGTTTGACATGTTGAAAAACTCATCTTCTTGATATTTGTTTGTAAATCTTATAAATGAATTTGTAGGATTTATGCCATGATATTAGAAATGATGATTGGAATGTAAGATGACATGAAATTAGACTAGTGTGCTTTCTTTCACAAGATATTTGAAAAGATGATTGTGATGTTGTAATTTATTAAACATGTTAGATGTGTAGGTTTGGAATTGTGGCCACAATATCTAGATTTGCATGACTTAGTTTGAGAATTACATGTTGGAATATTTCATAATTTTGTCTACTTTACGTAATTATTGGTGACTAGGATGTGATTATCGTTCTAGTTTTCCTTTAATTATGAAACTAGGACATTTTAGCGGATGACTAGTTTACCTTTAGTTCTTGACATAAAAGACATCAATTGGACTTAATTGTATGATTTTAGGTGATTAGGATGTGTTTATCGTTCTAGTTTTCCAAAGAATCATTATAGTTAGATTTCCTTAATCGGAGTCTAGTTATTCCTATAAGAAAAATTGACTTCACCATTAATAGTTTTCATCATCAAGGTTAAGTGGATTCCTAGTCTAGATAATATCATAATTCCATAGTTTTATTCCTCTAGTTAAAATTCTCTTAGTTTAATATTTTCCTTGTATGCTAGTTTAAGAAAAACCCAAAGTCGCTCTTTAATCGGACAAACATTAACAAACATTTAGTATCGAGAGCTACCGTGTCCACGGATTGATATCCGGTTCTTACCATTTTTTTACTATATTACTAGCCGATAGGTACACTTGCCTTTCTGTGTGTGATTTAGTATTTTTAGGTGAAAACCCTTTTAAAACTAAATTTGTGTGAAAAATCTTTATTAAATATATATATACTTTCACGCACATCAATAATCAAAAGAGCAAGTTAGTCTTTTGGTCTGTCAACCCTAAGAACAACTTCATTTGTATAAGAAGATCTAATGAATTTTAGGAAGTGTTCTCAAACGAAATGAAAGTCTGATAGAACCCGAAATTGATGGAATTAAAATCAAATACTAACAATACCATGATAGCCAAATTCGAGAAGGCAACTCTCCAATTGCAGGAACAAAACCTAATTTGATTAACAAAATACCCTCCCCCCATCTAAACAAAAACAACTATTAATAAGATAAAAACAAACTAACCGACCCACTAACTATCCCCCACTAATACAGTTTTCCCCCATAATGTTAACTTCTAATTGACTGGGTCGACTGGTTATTAGGATATCCATTAGTACCCTATCCCAAGTCATAGGCCCACCCGAATTAGCCCAAACAGATTCAGCCCATACATCAATAGCTGGAATCGTATCAATTCTACCCCCTGGAAAAACGACTTGTCCTCAAGTCTAAGAGAAGGAAATGGTTGTTCTATCCAATTTGATATTTTCCAAATAGGTTCCATGATCAAATGTTGGAATGCTGCTGAATTTTGGGTTTCCATCTGCACACCCTGCAACTTGTAGTCTTGACCCGCAATAGTGAATTCTAAAGACATCTTTTTCCAGTTGGCCTGAACAGTATTTAGAGTGGCCAACCACTGAATTCTGAGGACCACATCGGCTCCTCCTAATGAGAATGGATTGAAATCTTGGGTAATATGTAGAGTTCCGATTTGCAACACGACATCCTTGCAAATTTGACTACAACGGATGATATCGCCGTTGCCAATCCTTACACCAAAAGGGGTTATTGATTGTGTGGGCAGATTTACCTTGTTAATAAAAGCATCAGCAACAAAATTGTGTGTTGACCCACTATCAATCAAAATCGGTACCTCAGAAGAATTGATGGTCCCACGAAGAGTCATAGTGGGTGTTGATGACTTACCCAAGATGGCTTGAAGGCTGATTTCTGCCATGTCTTCTTGGTTGAACTGATTTTCCTCACCCTTTTCAGATGCCACTTCTAACAGTTTGAAATTTCCTGTTTTACAACGGTGTCCGGGTCCGTATTTATCCTCACAACGAAAACACTCGCCTCGAATGAACCTACTTTGTTTCTCTATATCTGAAATCCAGTAATCATTTGGTTTGGGGGCTGCAACAGCAGGAGTTGTGGCAGAAGTTACTGGAGTCGGATCAACTTTGACTGACGAAGGAGATCTAAAACTTTTCCCAGGTTTTGTGTGGCTAACTTTGGATTCAAATTCAAGTGCAATGCTCATAGCTTTGTGCACGGTCCTGGGTTTGTGGATCCTTACATCCGCCTTCAATTCTTCTTTTAGGCCATGCAAAAATATCCCTAACAAGCAGTGTTCGGGCCAGTTAGATACCCGAGAAGACCGTTTAGCTAATTCATGTCTATATTCTGGCACTGTTCCTGTTTGTTTTATACTGCACAAGTGTTCATCAGGGTTTTGAAATTCAGCAGGTCCAAAATTTTTCTGAAGGGCACGCACCAATTCATCCCAAAATTCAATTGCTTGATCAGCTGATAACCAAGAATAGAAATCTAAGGCATCATCTTCCAAATGCATTGTTGCAACGTCGACTTTCTCATCTCTCGGAATGTTGTAGTACTGAAAATACTTCTCAGCTTTTAAAATCCAACCGCGTGGGTCACCTTCGCTGAAGGTAGGAAAATCGATTTTGTTGTAAGGCCTTTGATGGTGGTGGTTGTTGCTGGAGGACACGTCTTCATCAAATTTACTAAAACTACTGCTTGATTTTGCTTTTTTCTTTGAATCATTCTTGAACGCAACAAATTCCTATTTTAAGGACTCAATTGATGAAGCAATTGTTGCAATTTGAGCAGCCATCGGGTCAGGGTTTGAGGTGTTGGGATCGGGATTACTCCGGGTTGCAGGTGCCATTTCGAAATTCCAGGCAATGGAACCAATTGATAGAACCCGAAATTGATGGAATTAAAATCAAATACTAACAATACAACAATAGCCAAATTCGAGAAGGCAACTCTCCGATTATAGGAACAAAACCTGATTTGATTAACAAAAATACCCTCCCCCCATCTAAACAAAAACAACTATTAATAAGATAAAAGCAACCTAACTGACCCACTAACTATCCCCCACTAATACAGTTTTCCCCCATAATGTTAACTTCTAATTGACTGGGTCAACTTGGGTCGACTGGGTTATTAGGATATCCATTAGTACTCCTGTCCCAGGTCATAGGCCCACCCGAATTAGCCCAAACAGATTCAGCCCATACATCAATAGCTGGAATCGTATCAAAGTCCATCAACTACGTCCAAATGACCTACTAAAGATGTATCAAAGGGTTGACAGAAAAGAACTTTAATGCAACATATCAATCTCTGGCCAAGAGGCTTATTTTAATCTTCTCTGATGCCAAAGAAAGAAAAGAAACGACTGCAGAGGGTAAGGCTCTTTTTGTTGAACCATTGACTATCCGTGATCTAGTCAGATCATAGAGGGTTGTGAAAGAAAGAAGGATGTTTGTCTTAACCTTCTCTGGAGCTAGTAATAGAGAATTTTCTGAAGCTACAATCTTTACTCTATCGCAATTTAACATAAACGAATCTTGCAAATCTGCCCCTTCAGAGACCTTCAGGAGATAGTAGTGTTCTTCTCGTTGTTCAAATCATAAAGAACATTACTTTCGTAAGAAGGAATGAAATGTGAAGAAAGTTTGGTAGCATTATCATAGGGGGAATTTGTTGGATGTGAAATATGAAGCTATAACAAAAACACAAGACAAAACATCTTCTTTCCTAACAGTCCAAGATGCAATCAAGTTTTGACTGCTGAAGTCCATCTGCCGGACAACTAAAGCTGCGGCAAGATAGTTTTCCAGCATGTAGCTCTTTCAGCTGAAGATCTTTAGAACAGACAACTGTGTCAGAGCTGAAGAGTAGTGGAGTTGCCACAACTTTCAGCATCTTCTTAAGATCTGCTGAAGTCTGTTGTCTCTTTTGTACTATCTAATAGGATCCTACATTCATGGTATGCCATATTATCCTTTATATTGATAATCAAATGAAAATGAGCAGTACAACCATCCAGCCACTCACCTACGTGTCAAGTTCTGGTTGGTTTCAGATTTTTCAATACGTGGAAGGCTTAAAGATGGGGCATGTGGCATTGTGGTGTTTCAATGAGAATGAAGAGAGAGAAGGATAGAAAGAGAAGGACGAGGAATATCTAGCACGTGTCGGATGAGAACCGACGGTGGCGACATTAGTGTCCTCTACCCAAGATATGAACAACACCACCGGGGGTGTGGTGAATATGAGCATCGATGGTGTATGCGCTAAATTTATAGGGTTTCGGTGGTGACCCTTGACGAAGATAGCATAGTGGTAAGAAGACGAGAGAGACGAAGTGAAGAAAATTAAGGAGCGAGGGGAGGTGACGATGGTGGAAAGGCTACATTTATTTTCTTTCTTTTATTTCGTAATTTTAAATCTGTCATTAGAGGAACCCTAATAATTGGTTACTTCTTCTTTTATTAGGTGAAGGTGGAGATGCTACAACTGATCAAAGGAGTTTCAATAGAGGATGAATGCCACTCCAAACTCTGCAGGGGATGCTTTGGATGCTTTGGCTTGCAAAACTATTACATATGACTTTATGTGTATCTAATCTTATTAGAGGTTATTTTTGCTATTTAAGGGTACTGCGTTTGAATATTACTGTTATATCATATGAATTTGACTATTCTTAGAAGCATGTTAGCTGTTTTATTATTGCTACACACATGATTATGTTTGTTTTGGTCATACTATGATTTACTTATTTTTATTTTGCATTAAATGTTTGTTATAAAATCATCTCACGCTTCTTATTCATATTCTTTTCTTCAATTCAGTAGGCATATCTCTTTCAATCATCAATGAGTTGTTTGAGTCGTTCTGTGCTTGGTGTTTGAATTAGATATCAATAACAACCACCTATATGATGTTTAGTTGCCATTTTGATTCTATTTATCGCCGTTTTCCACACAATTGATTGTCTTGGTTGTTAACTTTGAACGGTTAACACAATGTAATATTTTCATACTACATAGGACAGTGCAGGCATTTCATTATGAGATTGTAGTGGTTTTGTTTGTGAAGGGTTCCGTTTGCTTTCAATTAGTCTTTTAGTAGACACGCTTTGGGGCTTACCCTTTGTTCTTATGGTAATTTGGTTAAAAGAAGTGGATCCACCTAAAGTTTGCTTTCTTCTGTGAACCTAGGTTTTAATAAATTTAACACTCATGTTTGTTAGATATGCTTTACCTAAATGAAATTGAGGCTTAATGATTATGTTTTTTATTTCAGGCTAAATTGCGCTGATGCTAATTTTATCTTAATTCCGCTATAGAAGAAGGAGATCTAACTGATGTTAGATGCAATTCCAGGTGATAATAGACACTGTTTTTAGTACCAGTAAATATCAGCCTAAATAATTGATTCGAAGTATACAAATAATCAAATACCCATTTAATGAAATGGGTGGTTTTCATGAAGTTTCAGAATTAGATTTCGAAGAAGAAATATAGAGCTCTGTCTATAATAAACTCTTTCAAGTTCCTACTAATACACTACACCAACATGCATCTAATACAATAGCAAAACACATTCGTAAATAAAATATTTAGTATGTATGGTTTTTGTAAATTTGGAAATCAAAACAGGTGATTTTTACACCTTTGATTAATCTACTAGGTTAGAACCCGTGGGTAGCCACGGGGTTGATCGGTAAAAAATATTCATATTGTTTTATAATAAAAAAATTAGTAATAGCAAAACATCAAATAAAGTATGCTAAATATGAAAAAAAATGCGAGGATTAATATGGTGGTGACAAGTGGCATTGTGTGGAGGTAAGGCTTAGCAAATTTTTAGAAGAGGGGATTAGACATCAATCTCTCCACAGAAAAGACTAACGGCCTCTATGTTATGACATATTATATTGGGCTGCTGCAAAAACTGAAGATAAAAACACAAAAGCAGGCAGACCATAGTCGGTCTAACACTGAAAAATACAAGCTACGTACAATTTACGCAAACATTACATCAAACAAAAGAAAATTAGATTTACTTATGTCCCATCATAGCCTCTAAGAATATAAGTAGATCTAGCATGTTTAAAAACTATGGTATACAAACTGTGTTTAAAGATATAGTTCAAACATCCCATAAACACACACAAAATGTAGTGCTAATTACATGTAATGCAATTATGATGTGGGTGTGAACTTGTCATGGTGACTTTATCTCCTCAGCAAGTCATAGTTTATGTTTTAAACATTCTTTGGTAGCAAAGCTTTTAAGCATGCTTGGCTCACACCCACATTATAAAACGTATAAAAGCAATGTTTCCACAACTCTTATCGGTGCAAATGTCAAATGCAACAAAAAAAAAGATAGGTAACATGTCATAAAAAATAAAACAAAATTGTCACAAAGACAACTAAAAGGTATAAATGATAACAAACAAATGAGTCACTGTTGGAATGGTTAAGAGAAGGCTACACCAACTACATGTAATGCATTTATGATATGGGTTTGATTTTAAAACTTTAGCAATCCTTAATTTAAGTCTTACTTATTAAGTGGTAGCAATGTTTTAAGCATTCTAAGTTCACACTTAACAAATAACATCTAAAAGCCATGTTACCACCCATAACTTTCTCAACTAAAAGCCATGTACCATTAGAGATCAAACATATCTGCGACAAAGGTTGCCATGAAATATAAATCATAACCGATAACGGGTAAGAATTGGTTACCCTTGGGATGGTTAAAAAAAGGTCGCATAGACTTGAAATACCTCTTTGATAAAAAGAAATAATTTTAGTCATGATTATTTGAATAATACTAACCTAACAATCAGCGGTGGATCCTGAACATTTTCAGCACGGGGGCGAGCCGCGAGCTCAATATATATAACACATTTAATTTTTTTTCACGGGGGCGAGATCAATATATATATATATATATATATATATATATAAATTTAAGGTATCGTGGTAAAAAACGGTACTTCGGAACAACAAACGCGCAGGGGCCGGCGCCCCGGTTTGTCTTTATGAGGGTGCGCCCTTGCTAACAATTGCTTTGAAAAGTCACATAACTGTTATTACTATACATTATATGCAGGCGACGAAACAAGCGCTTCAAAGAAAACCAGATTTCCATAGTTCATCGACTAGGAGCAATGCACACCTCTTAACGTCGCCCTATTACGATGCAGCAATAAAAACCCATGTTACTTTTGTAACAAAAAAGGCAATTCCCAGCCTTGCAAAATTGCATGTAGTATGCTACTTAGAAAAATGTATGAACATCAATTAGGCTTATTATCAAATATGGTTTATATAAGGCTCCTTCATGAAAAGATTTAGTTTCACAATTTAAGGTTTACATAACCAACGTTAAACAACTCTCGCGCGTTGCGCGAGAGGTGACGAATAACACTAGGTATAGTTAATCAATGACTATAGTTTGCCACATTTGTGCTAAGCCTTTTATTGTGATCATTCGGTTCAATGTTTCAATAGAAAGGAATATAAAATATGTCTAATGTTACAATGCTTATATATATCTTATGTGCAATGATGCATCCTTTAAAGGGCTGTCATAGGTCGCCTGTTAGTGCTAGTTTTTACCTTGATACCCTAAATTTTTAATATGTATTAAGTTCGTCCCCGCGATTCACGATTAACATGCATTTGCCGAGTTTGCTCCCGTGAAAAACAATAAATATGTAATATGCGTATTGAATTTGCCCAGTTATTTTTCACTCTCGCAATACAATAGTTCAAGATTGTGTGCTTGATCAAACATTATCACAAGAGTTCCACACTTGTATGCTAATATTTTCTACATAACTTGTGTTTGAAACGATCCAACATATTTTTTCTTAGAAGAATCCCGAAAACACTTTTTCAAAGTTGGCTCAAGAGCCCGCTAGGCTTTGAAAGGGTATAAGCAAGCAAAGCTCGACTAGAATCATTTACAAAAAAACCGGGTTGCGTAAGATATATGGTGTGTGTTATGATAATCACACACACAGAGGAGACCTTTTATTCGTGTCAATGCAATCCTTTCCCGTGCTTCACAGAAGAACTCCTTTCACTTTTCTGCCGCTGAGGATGTTGTCTTCGTCTTCATCAAACCCTAACCCTAACCCTACTTCTACCTCACTCTACGCCACCATGAACTTTAATTCCCATTCTTCAACGACAACCCCTAATCTTCTTCCTCTGCTATCTAATCCACATATTCCTCACGTCAATTCTAAAACTTTATATCCAATCTCCAATGGTTTTTCATCCTCTTCTTCTTCTTCTTCTTCTTCTTCTTCCGCCGTATCGGCAAATCCAATTTCCATTTCTGCAATCTCAGAATCTGGAGATGCTGAGGAGCTTCAACTCGTCGTGGTGTCTTTTTACAAGTTTGCTGATTTTCCTGACCATGCTGATTTGCGTAACCCCTTGAAAGATCTATGCGAAAGTTTGGTACACTACTAATTTTCATTACTTAGTTGTTACTGAATTAACTTCAGTTGATAAATTGTTTCTATTGATCTAGGCTATTACAGTGAATGTGACTTACGACTATTCTTAATTGATTAGGATATTCTGCTAATTTGCTTAAGGTGTTCAATTTTAAGTATTTGATTTTGTGTTGAGATGTAAATGTTGTCTATATGATTGAATTTAAGTTACTGTCTTCTATAAAATTTTTCCTATGGGGTTGGATTTTTTTCATGATTCCAACAACATAGATAGATAGTCGTCACTATTTCGGGTAGGTCAAATGTCGGGTCGGATCACGAATCAAAAGACTTTCTCATTAAAAACATGCGATAAATATAAAATGTCTATAAATAATAACAAAAAACCTATTTCTGGTCAATGTAGATTGAGGATCGGGATGGATTTTTTGGGTAGTAATCAGGGATTGAATTAGAGCCAAGAGATTAATGAGTTAATAATTTAATGTGCTAAACTCAACTATCCCAATTTTATTAATAGCCCAACTCACATGTAACGAAGTAAAACTATTTTAATTAATTGTTTAATTTTTTATAAAATTTTGTGATTGTATTTTAAAAAACATTCATATTTTTTTTTAAAAATGGGGTTGCTTGGTTTTTTAGAGAGTAAGGTGGCTCCACCCCTGCTTCTAGATTTTTTTATGTTCATTGCAACACAAACTGCTTTGAAGCTATTCTTGATCTATCTAGGGTGTTTTTAGAGCGGTCTTGATCATACCATATTAAGACGTATATATGCTGCAGTTAAACTTTTCGGATTCATTGGCTTATCACTTGTGATCTATAGGGAGTTTAAATTTTACTACACGCTGATCTGTACACGTAAATGAGCCAGCCAACTGTTTGCTTTCCTGCCATTATAAAAAAATATAAGGGATGTATACATTTTTAGGGAGAACATATATTATGTTTCTTATGTCTAGTTTAATCTAGTTTTTGAGATTTTTAGTGGATGCCATACGATGTTGTACCATTTTATCAATTTATTTCTTAAATAATCAAAATTTGCCAAACCACTAAGATTACACTTTTTTTTGGGTAAAGGGTTACCCTGTGATTCTATATATTAACATTCAATCAGCGGTTATTTCTTAAAGCCTGCTTTCTTCTTGTTGATTATTTGATTATGATTATATAACACAAACACTTTCAAAACAAACACACTTTGATAGAACCCAGAAAATGAAAGATGCTGAATTTAAGATAAATAGCCAGATTCGAGATAGGCTGGATCTCCAATACAAGGTATAAACCCTAATTTTGATAATAAAACATCGACAACCAAATTAGAAGGAAAACATGCTATTAATACTACTCCTAATTAAACAGTTACCAAATAAACTACCCCACTAAGTGCCTCCTGTGAATTCTCTAGATCATTCCCCACTTCCTATTTTCTTGCTCTTTTTACCCCCCCACTCACCAGCAACTGGGTCGGATCTGACCCAGATTGACCCTAACCCAAAGATTGACCCTGACCCAACAGTGGGTTTGTATCACACTTGCTATGTCTTGTGCATGAAAACGGCCATTTCCAACACCCATATGCTGCACTTAATAACATTAGTTTCTGCCACACAATTACCTTCCTTAGTACTGTTCTTTGTTTTTTCATGACAGTGTGTGTCCTAGTCACTGATAACCCCTCAGGCCCTCACCAAACTTATACTTTTCAGTACATTTCAGGTGGTATCATTCTTGCTCCTGAGGGAATTAATGGCAGCATATGTGGCATCAGGAAATCAGTTGAAAAGGTTCTTGATTTCATTCAGTCTGATGATCGCTTGAAGGGTCTTAGACAAATAGAGTCACCTGTAAGCCCTGAAGAAGAAGCTATTCACCATGGACACACAACCAGTTCCCCACTTGCTGCAGGGGAAGATGCACCGTTCAGATGGGACCATGTGAGAGTGAAGCTTAAAAAGGAGGTAGTTACAGTAACTGTCAGTAAATCAGTTTTGTTTTGAGTGGTGAAGTAGTAAGGAAGGATTGTATGCTGATTGTTTACGTTATGTTTATTTTGTTGTTATTTTTTTGTGTGCTATTTAACCTTTTTTTTACAGATAGTTTCTCTTGGAATGCCTTCGGTATCACCCAATGAAAGAGTTGGAACGTATGTCAGCCCAAATGAATGGAACTCATTGATCAGTGATCCAGATACAGTAAGTTATAGTATAGTCACAAGTTTGTTTATATTCCTGTTTCAAGCTCATTCTATTGACTATTTTCAGCTCTATTATGTTACTTGGCTTTTCAGTATTTCTGTATTTTCCGTTTTGACCTGAAACAAGGGGGTGAGCCCGGGTATATGACTGCATATAAGGTTACTTTTTTGCTGACTAGGATGTGGTGGTTGGCAGTTGGCAGTTGGCAGTTGGCATGACACCTGACCATGATTAACTAAACTAACTTCTTTTTTTTTTTTTTTGAGGTTGTTATTGATGTGCGCAATGACTATGAAACCAGAATTGGCAAGTTTAAAGGGGCAGTTGATCCTTGTACCACAGCTTTCAGGGAGTTCCCGTCATGGGTGGATGATCAATTCCATGTTTCATCAGATGCCCAAGTGGAAGGAGGAGGCTTAGCTGAGGAAGCTGAAAAGCAAAATGAGATACGTAAATCTCCACCTCGTGTTGCAATGTACTGTACTGGTGGCATTCGGTGTGAGAAAGCCTCGAGCTTCCTTCTCAGCAAAGGATTTAAAGAGGTGAGTGTGGCTTGCACTCCAACTCTTATTAATTTAGGTTATATTTTATCTCTATTAGGTCAAATGGGTTAAATTGAAAAAAGTAATAGCTTAAAAGGAAACATGTCAAAGGCCGAATGTGTTCTAAGTTACCAGCCTGTATAATGTTTATATTGTATTCCGTAGTTATGTACAGAAAAGTCTTTTATGTCAAGCTAACCCAATCTGAACCATTAATGACCCTTTTTGACGTGGTATTTAAGTTTTTCTTTCATTTTTTTCTGAGTATGCTATTTGCATGTACCATCTTTGATGTGTATGTGATTCTATGTTATTAGGTCTACCATTTACAAGGTGGTATACTGAAATACCTAGAGGAAGTCCCCAAAAAAGAGTCTCTTTGGGAGGGTGAGTGCTTTGTGTTTGATAAACGAGTCTCTGTCCAACATGGGTTGGTGCCTGGAAACTTCAAGCTTTGTTATGGCTGCAAGAAACCAGTGAGTGATGCTGACATGGAATCACCCGAGTGGGAATATGGGGTTACTTGCCCTTACTGTTATGCATCCAAATCTGAGGAAGAGAAGGAGCGGGCTAGAGCCCGACAAAGGCAGTTTGAAGAATGGGGTGTGATAGGTGGCCCTGACAAAGGGCGTAAGCCATCAAAAACAAGGGACGCTAACAACACAAGTGATCCCCAAATGTCCAGATCAATCTAAATATCAAAGTCAACCGTGGCATGAAATGTCCTAATTAACCTATAGATCGAAATGCACATGACGTAAGGATGCTTTTTTCTTCCTCCTAGAGTATTTGCATGTATGAGGTAAAGGTTGGTTTTGATTCACTTATTATGAGTAGCATGTATGAATCTTTTGATTGAACATGTTCAAATGATTTTGAGACCGTTTTCTGTTGTTACATGAGATAAATGGACCGGTGGTTTGGTTGAACAAGTCTTTTATATCCCAAAGCTGCTAGGACTTGAAAGTCAACACAAATTCCCTTAAATCTTCTACTAAATTCACCTATTATTACTGCTCACTTTGTGGACTTGAATATGCACCAAGTTGATGGGATAAATAGCTAAGTGTCATTAGGCTATGTACTGTCTCCACGATTGCAAAGTGGAGGTACTGTGCAAACAACGCCGCTACTCACGAGTGGGGCAGCGAGGTGCACCATGATACGCGTCTATGACTTCTCACCTACACGCAATTCACTGTTTATATATTATCAAACATAATTGGGTATAGTGTGTAGTGAAGACTGAAGACAATAAACATGATCTTAGACAAAGACCATTTTGTGGTAATATATGTTGTGTTAATTTTGTATATATAATTATATAATTAATGTGTTAACTATGACTAAGAACTAGATTGATACATTCTCTCGTGCATTACGCAAGAGGTATTTTACAGTTTGTGGTACGTTTGTATATGCATGAAGTGTGATGGCTACATTTTCTGTTCTTGTCGCTGATGAAATTACAAAATGAACCCACAACAATCAAGCAACCTTCTAAATTTAGTAGAACTAACAGATAGAGGTAGAGTTGCATCATCAAAAATATCTAGTAGACTTGTGGACCATTTGTATTTAGCAGTGAATGGTTTGCATAGGCAAACATTTGAATAGTTTAATAGACAATAAGGCGTGTTTGTTTTTTCAAAAAAGGTCTGCGTAGTCTTTTATGTCTGTGCCGCGCAGACATTGTTATCTGTAAACTGTTTATTTTTTTGAAGACGTTTCATTAAAAAAAAATCTGCGCGAGCTCTTTTTGGTGTAGACTTGAACCAACCACTTCTAAGATCTTCTTAGGTCTGCAAAGAGTTAAAAAAAACTATGTCACTGACGTAAGGCTCATGTCAAACTATGTTGCAAAGGGTTGGAAAAAATAATAATATGCTTTATAATTAATGAAATAAATTTAAATAGTAGAAAAAAATTTTTAGAGGGAATAATAATAGTGTAAATGGTAAAGAGTAGATTATTCTTCTTTATATTGATAAAGGAATGATTTGAAAAGTAACCAAGGCTAAAAATGTAATTCGTAATCAGGGTATATTGGTAATTTTACGCATGAGTATTTAGAGGTTTTACCCTCTCATAACATCTCATTCTCTCTTTCTGCCGTCTCACTTCTTGCCTACTCTCTCTGTTTTCCAGTTGAATTTCGGCGGGTATTGTCGGAGTTAAGGTGATGCCGGTGTTTACCTCCGATGATGGTTGCCGATCTTCGGATCTGTACGACCTAGAATTTGCAATGGTTTTAGCCGATGTGGTTGTCGATCTTTGGATCTATGTGGCCTACGGTGTGCGATATGTTGTTGCATATTGTTAGATCTGTGGTTTTTTTGTGTCGGAGATATTTGATGTGTGTTGCACTCATCACATCCCCATCTGTTGTTGTTTCCGCCGTTTGTGCCGGCGAAGGTTGTCGGCTTTTAGATACGTGTGGTTTTAGTGCTCTAATGGTGGTGGTGGTGGTGTCGGGGATGTGGATTTGGCGGCAGCATTATGGTGGGTGAAACTATTGGTTTCCACGTGTGTGTTTTTCTGATCTTGATGGTTGAACAGGGATTAGATTCGTGATTACATAACAGATCTGGTTTTTATTGTTGTTGGATTGTGTTGTGGATGATATCATAACTTTGGTGATGATGCTTCTATCATCATTTACGGTGGTGTTGGTGGTGGGTGAAACCCTTTTTCCGCTATTTGTTTTCTCCCAATCTTTATCATGATGATGAGGTCGTCGTCCTTTGTGAATTTAAGGCAAAATTAGATCTGTGATCATATAATATTTTTGGTTTTTATTGTTGTTGGATTGTGTTGTGGCTCATACCGTGCATATGATGATGACCTTGATATCATTCTTTATTGATTTGAACAAGAGCCAAGTCTATGGTCACATAATAGATTTGGTTTTTGTATTTGTTGGATGTGATTGAAATTGAGTGATGATGAGGATATGTGACTGCATAATGATTTGGATTTTACTATTGTTGGATGTTATGGAATTGGGCATTGATGAGGTCCCGTTAATTCAATAGTGATGTTCCGTTGGCGTGACAAATTTGGTGGATAGTCAGTTTATACCCGTTATAAACATTTGTTGCTTTGTTTTGTTTTAATTTTTTACTGTTTTTATTATTTTTTATATTGGGCAATGATGAGTACCATCAACTTAACTCATGATACATTCGTTGATTCTAAGCCTCGTTATGATTGTTTTTTTCATTTGTTTTTAATGATGGGGTTCAATTGGATCGTTTACTGCTACAAATCAACACGGATCTATGTAAAACAACAATCAATAAACACTGAATTTATATTGAATAATTCTCTTGTATTGATGATGAAATAGCTACAGTGTAATTGTGCAGGAGAAAGAGTACAATCAACACACACACATATGATTCATCTATCTCTCTCTCTCTCTGTCTCTCTCTCTCCACTCACACTAGCAACATGCTATTTATACACCAATACATTTAGGGAAAATACACTATTAACCCTAAACAAAAGCTTTGTACACAAAAAGAACAAATTAAATCTTTACTAGGAACGAGCCCTAACAGTATTCCCCCTAAGATTTAACTTTGGTCTTTGATCAAAAATATCTTCATCTTTTCTTTACTTATATCCATATCGGACTTTCAAAGTTCTTCTGGTTTGTCTTTGATCTCAAGCAACGGCTTCACGGCATGATCCTCTTGTTCTTTAATAGCCTCTGCAATGCAAGGTTTGAACTTCTCGGCTATCTTGGCTTGTTTTGGCTTAGACTCATTTGTAAGTATATCTCAAGCTGCCATCCGTTTAAGCGTATCCAAAGAAATACCTGCAAGGTCAATGTTAGCATAAAACTCATATGGCTTCTTCAGTCCTCTTGCACGTACTTCCAATGCCCCCTTGGAAGTGATCCGCATAAACTATATGTCTTTAATCTCAATCTTCACGAGGTTGGCATATAACAATGCTTTCCTCAATCGGATCTTCTCAGAAGCAGCTCCGATTACTTCAATCATAATCACAAATAACTTGCGATCAGCTTCAGCCACTGGATTTTTCATTTTTTTCCATCTTGTGATTTCTTAGATGACCAATGTAGGAAGGATGTAACAGTTTCAGCTCAAAAGTACTAAAAAGAGTAATCATGTCACGATCCCAATCATCTAAGTCACGCACCAGTTTCAACTCAAACGTCTCCTCGTGATAGAAAAACTTGAGTATTGGCTTAGTCTTTCGAAAACCATCGAAGACCTTCAATCCCGGATCCGTTACTTTATCAAAATATTCGTCAGATTATTCTTCTAAGTACATATCTCTCATAACAAGCTTCTTCTTCTTCTTCTTCTTCTTCTTCTTCTTATTCTGAAGATAAACACTATCATCCTGTTGCGCACGAACTTGCAAATATTGTGGCATCCGACTTATGCCAGCATCAAGAAGCATCACTAACTTGTTTCCCCTTTCAGCCTTAGTATGATTAATCATTGGTAACTTGTGAAGCTCCTTTAGATCTTGAACAGGAAGCTTGAAGAAGCTCGTGTAATAGTGATATACATCACACAATCCATTAATTCTCTTGATCAAGAATGCATCAAATATCTCATCATATTTCCACACAATGATCTTCACATCTTTGTTTTTCTCTGGAACAATCATAGAATCTAAAAGATCTGCAATTGATTGACCTTTATTGAGCAGTGATCTCACAATATCACCTGCTGTAGCTGCTTTGTGCCAGGATTCACGAGCTTCCATTGGCACATTGTAAGCTTTCACCTCGCTTGGAAACATGTCAATCAAGTCTTTGCGTTTCCTGTGTGCATCCACCGGTAATCCCATAAGCGGGATCTCCTTCGGCTCTAATACTCTGAACTTTTTAGTAATTTCATAGTATTGTGGATTATTATAATCCAAAAACAGCATACGGTTCTGCATCTTCTCCGACGCTTGAAAGCTCTTAACCAACTTCTTCAAAGATTCCAGCTTCAATCTTTTCAGACTCTTGTACAGATAATTCCTTGATTGTAACCATGAACGCATATCAAGCGTTGTCATCTCATCCGGATTCTGATGATACAGTTCTTCAGGTGGAAGATCATCAACATTTAAGCTTTCTTGTAGAGGTATCCACTCCCTCGGTTCCACTACAAATTCTTTCTCATCACCTTCTACACACTCTTGAGCAGTGATACACTTTTCATACTCCTCGTTTATCTGACTAACAGTGAGTCCATTCAGATAAACAAGATTATACTTCATTTGCTCAAGATATGCAAATCTTGCATCTAAATCCATAGGGATATCATCAACAGTAGATACTTCAGGTTCAATCATTGACGGACCAGCTTCAGTAGATATTTCAACAGTTTCAATCTCTTTAACTATTTCAACCTGAACCGGCTCATCCTGAGCTTTCTCCTCGGTTCGTGCTTTCTTTTTCAACGTGTCTGCTTCAGTAATATCAGGTACAACATCTAGCTTACGTTTTCCCTCCACTTTATCAGATACAGCAACAATCGCAACATCATCGGGAATAGGGACAAATTCAACAATCGGTTCAGTCACAGCAGTTGATCTTCTTGATCGAGTATAGTGAACTAAAATTTCCCTAGGAGCATCAGACACTCCAACGTCTTCTTCAGCAGTAAAATCTTTGTCAGACTAAGGTGCTGTTTGTTTTTGCAGACAAAAAGTGTCTGCAGTCAGATTTCATCTGCTTTTATGTCTGCAACTGAAGATGTGGTCTGAAGCTCTGCAAGCTGAAAATACAAGACTGTTTGTTTTTATAAATTACTTGATATTATCTGTATACAAGAACTAGGCTATTAAACAAATCAGTCACTTTATATATGAATCGATGATAAACAATAGCACATTTGCATCAAACAAAAAAATTCTCAAACAATACAAGACTTGCATAAAAAAAAATTTCTCAAATCAGTACCTTATACAAAATCACTCACAAAATTAGTACCTTATACAAGCACAATGAATAGTTTCCCAAACAATAGAACATTTGCATCAAACAAAAAAAACTCTCAAATCAGTTAATTATACAACAACTAAATCAGTACCTTATAGTGAATCGATGATGATGCTGGTGAAAATAGTGGACTGTCGCGTGAGTGAAGTAGCAGCAGCGGAGGAGGAGACAGCAGTGCGTCGGAGGAAGCAACAGGGTTGTCGGAGGTGCTGCGGAGGTGATGTCGGAGGTGCTGCGGAGGGGCTATGGTGATGTCGATTGGAAGGAGGGAGGATGGAAGTGGCTGAAGTAGTTTATGTGTTTAGGGCAACTATGAAGATAAAAGAAGCTATCCTCCCCCTTGTTTTTTTTAAGATAAAAGAAGAGGTATTCAGATCTGTTTAAAAAAAACAGTCTTCAAGGGCCATGTCTACGCGCCTGCAGACAAATACCCCCTTGAAGATGTTTGAAGAAAAAGCAAACACCACCTAAGATGACAGTCTCTTATTCTGCTAACAATTTCTCCAATACTTCTTTTTCACCCCTGAGAGTATTGCATTCAGCTTGCAGTTCCTCGTAATCACACATTAACTGCTCGTACTCAGCATCTAACTCCTTAAACACTTTGGTGTTTTTCTGGTGAGTCTCATAAAATTCAGCTAGCCTTTTCTTCTTCCTTTCATTAGATGCTTTCAGTTTCTCGTTCTCATCCAACAATTTGGCTATCATCCTTTTCAAATGCAAAACTTCATTATCCTCTTCACTAAAGTCTATATCAACATCTAGACCAACCTTTGGTGAAGACTCCTTGGGTTGTTCAAACTGTTGAGTTATGTCGATTGGAAGGGAGGGAGGATGGAAGTGGTTGAAGTAGTTTATGTGTTTAGGGCAACCATGAAGATAAAAGAAGCTCTCCTCCCTTGCTTTTTTTTAAGATAAAAGAAGAGGTATTCAGATCCGTTTAAAAAAAACAAACAGTCTTCAAGGGCCATGTCTGCGCGCCTGCAGACAAACACCCCCTTGAAGATGTTTGAAGAAAAAACAAACACCACCTAAGATGACACAGTCTCTTTTTCTGCTAACAATTTCTCCAATACTTCTTTTTCACCCCTAAGAGTATTGCATTCAGCTTGCAAGTTCCTCATAATCACACTTTAACTGATCGTACTCAGCATCTAACTCCTTAAACACTTTGGTGTTTTTCTGGTGAGTCTCCCAGAATTCAGCTAGCCTTTTCTTCTTCCTTTCATTAGATGCTTTCAGTTTCTCGTTCTCATCCAACAATTTGGCTATCATCCTTTTCAAACGAAAAACTTCATTATCCTCTTCATTAAAGTCTATATCAACATCTGGACCAACCTTTGGCGAAGACTCCTTGGTTTGTTCAAACTGTTGAGTTATGTCGATTGGAAGGGAGGGAGGATGGAAGTGGCTGAAGTAGTTTATGTGTTTAGGGCAACCATGAAGATAAAAGAAGCTCTCCTCCCCTTGCTTTTTTTTAAGATAAAAGAAGAGGTATTCAGATCTGTTTAAAAAAAAAACAAACAGTCTTCAAGGGCCATGTCTGCGCGCCTGCAGACAAACAGCCTCTTGAAGATGTTTGAAGAAAAAACAAACACCACCTAAGATGACACAGTCTCTTTTTCTGCTAACAATTTCTCCAATACTTCTTTTTCACCCCTAAGAGTATTGCATTCAGCTTGCAAGTTCCTCATAATCACACTTTAACTGCTCGTACTCAGCATCTAACTCCTTAAACACTTTGGTGTTTTTCTGGTGAGTCTCCCAGAATTCAGCTAGCCTTTTCTTCTTCCTTTCATTAGATGCTTTCAATTTCTCGTTCTCATCCAAAAATTTGGCTATCATCCTTTTCAAAGGAAAAACTTCATTATCCTCTTCATTAAAGTCTACATCAACATCTGGACCAACCTTTGGCGAAGACTCCTTGGGTTGTTCAAACTGTTGAATTATGTCGATTGGAAGGGATGGAGGATGGAAGTGGCTGAAGTAGTTTATGTGTTTAGGGCAACCATGAAGATAAAAGAAGCTCTCCTCCCCTTGCTTTTTTTTAAGATAAAAGAAGAGGTATTCATATCTGTTTAAAAAAAAACAAACAGTCTTCAAGGGCCATGTCTGCGCGCCTGCAGACAAACAGCCCCTTGAAGATGTTTGAAGAAAAAACAAACACCACCTAAGATGACACAGTCTCTTTTTCTGCTAACAATTTCTCCAATACTTCTTTTTCACCCCTGAGAGTATTGCATTCAGCTTTCAAGTTCCTCATAATCACACTTTAACTGCTCGTACTCAGCATCTAACTCCTTAAACACTTTGGTGTTTTTCTGGTGAGTCTCCTAGAATTCAGCTAGCCTTTTCTTCTTCCTTTCATTAGATGCTTTTAGTTTCTCGTTCTCATCCAACAATTTGGCTATCATCCTTTTCAAATGAAAAATTCATTATCCTCTTCATTAAAGTCTGTATCAACATCTGGACCAACCTTTGGCGAAGACTCCTTGGGTTGTTCAAACTGTTGAGTTATGTCGATTGGAAGGGATGGAGGATGGAAGTGGCTGAAGTAGTTTATGTGTTTAGGGCAACCATGAAGATAAAAGAAGCTCTCCTCCCCTTGATTTTTTTTAAGATAAAGGAAGAGGTATTCAGATCTGTTTAAAAAAAACAAACAGTCTTCAAGGGCCATGTCTGCGCGCCTGCAGACAAACACCCCCTTGAAGATGTTTGAAGAAAAAACAAACACCACCTAAGATGACACAGTCTCTTTTTCTGCTAACAATTTCTCCAATACTTCTTTTTCACCCCTGAGAGTATTGCATTCAGCTTGCAAGTTCCTCATAATCACACTTTAACTGCTTGTACTCAGCATCTAACTCCTTAAACACTTTGGTGTTTTTCTGGTGAGTCTCCCAGAATTCAGCTAGCCTTTTCTTCTTCCTTTCATTAGATGCTTTCAGTTTCTCGTTCTCATCCAACAATTTGGCTATCATCCTTTTCAAATGAAAAACTTCATTATCCTCTTCATTAAAGTCTATATCAACATCTGGACCAACCTTTGGCGAAGACTCCTTGGGTTGTTCAAACTTTTGAGTTGCAGCAGGAATCGATGTAGTAGTGACTTCAACCGGTTTAAGAATAGATAAATC
The DNA here is from genome assembly GCA_030867185.1 of Tagetes erecta. Lineage (NCBI taxonomy): Eukaryota > Viridiplantae > Streptophyta > Magnoliopsida > Asterales > Asteraceae > Tagetes > Tagetes erecta. The sequence continues at coordinate 37,957,571 of CM061487.1, read as the reverse complement.
AACATTAGCTTCATCATCTGACTGTGCCTCAGACTCAGCTTCAGTTACAGCGATTTCTTGTGCAATTTGTAAAATATCAGTTGGTTCTACTTCTTCTTCAATCACAGGTTCTTGCATAATCACATCTTCAATAAAAACATCCTCAAACGGTTCATCAACAGAAATATTCTCAATCATAACTTCTTCTTCGTTCACATGTGGTTCATTTTCTATCTCATCACCACCATTCCCACTATCATTATCAGAACTTTCACTTGAATTTTCATCATCAGAACTATCATTTTCCTCAGTCTTATAATCCTGATTTTCATCATCATCTTCCAGTGCATCAGGAATATCATCTACAATCCCAATGGATCAAACAATTCACCTTGGGCAATATGATGATACTCTATGCTTATGTATTTCTTGTTATTCGCTATATCTCGCATATAGTCGAATAAAGCAACATCTTCTTCATTTCCCCTGCTCATCTTTCTGTAAGATGAAGCATTCATGTCATTAGTTTCAAACACTCCTTCATTTATCCCATTCTCTTTGATCCATGGATAGGCTTCGTTGATAGTTAGATACAAAAATCTCGGATACATGAGAAATTTGAACCTTTTACTCTTTACCAAATTGAAAATGAAACCCTTCATTATCCATTTAGCCATATTAAATCTGCTATTCATGGCTATAGCGACAATTGCTTCTTCAGACATAGTCACTTGTAACTGTCTGGTAATATGACCACGAACCATAGACACTCCTTCTTCATTGGTAACTACCTCAGATGACTTCCAGAAATTCTTTATCAACCTCATGTACACAATAGGCTTTATGTGCATGGCATAAACATATTTAGTTTTGCGAAGAAAGAGGATCATTTCCTGATATCCATTGGCTTCAGGAATCGACTCATCCAGCATAGCCACAATATTATGTTTAGGCTTATACTTGAGAGAATTCATCTGAAATCAGATACATATGTGTTAGAAATCAGAAATGACAAGTAATCAAATTTATGCAACAAGTAATTTAAGTATACTTAGTACATTTAATACATTGATTAAAAGCAATTTGATATAATCATTTTGTTTAAAACCCTTATACATAAATCACATAGACAACTGTTAGATCATATTTTAATTTATCACACTTAAAGACTTATATCAAAATTTTGTTCATGAATAAAGTCATGTTTTAGTATCGAATTAGGGTTAAATGCATATTTCCCCCTCCAAAACACTTTAAATGCATATTTCCCCAACCAAAAAAATCAATTGCATATTTCCCCTTATAAACAACTTTAATTTGCAAATATACCCATTTTTAATAAAGACATTTAGTTAACATTGGGTATATATGCAATTGATTTTTTTAGTTGGGGAAATATGCATTTAAGAGTGTTTATAGGGGTAAATATGCAATTAAATCATCGAATTAACATCTGAATCAAGGTTAATGACATTTAATACACAATAACATTCTTTTATGTTCATGGTTAACAATGGCGGTTTTGAATTTTTCAAACTTGGTCCATGATTTTGTTCATATTGGGTGATGTAAGATGATTCAACAGATGTTTGTTGGTGATAAACGGTTAGATTAACCTATTTAACCATTTGATTTCAGTTTTTAGGCACAAAATCAAAGTGTCGATTCAGTTGATTTTTACTGTTCATCATCAACCTTTGAATTAATCGGATGAAATGATGTTTAGTGATGACGATGATGATCGATCATGGTGTAAATACATTTTTTAATCTTAGACACTTGATATAAAACACAAGATTGAAACAGATATGAGAGGATTTGAGTAAACGGTGATGATCGTGTGATTTTTTTGGTGAAAAATGATGTTAAGTGTTGTGAACAGGGTATTTATATGAATGTTGAGTCGACTGAACTAGGGTTGAGATTTGGGACGGGTCAAAAATCTCAGACGGGTCAACTCAGGCCCAATTCCCTTGGACGGGTCATATATTGTTGGGACGGGTGAAACCCTTTTGGACGGGTCAAATGATGAACAGAGGATTTTAACATGCAAAAACTCTTAGTCGGGTCACACACTGTTGAGACGGGTCAACCACTGTTGAGACGGGTCAACCACTGTTGAGACGGGTCAACCACTGTTGAGTCGTGTCAACATTGTTGGGACGGGTCAGAGTGTTTGTACAGTTACATGATTTTTCATAAAAAGGCTTGGTTGTGTCAAACAACTGTTGGGACGTGTCAACACTTGTTCAGACGTTCATCATATAAAATTTGAGATGGGTCATGACATACTCGTGTGAGGTATAGTTGAGACGGGTCAAACACAACATAGATGTGTTACCACTATTATTCGTTTCAATTTTGAATCAACAATATTTCACGTCTTAGTCGGTTCAACACTGTTGAGGCGTGTCAAGTGTTGAGTCGTGTCAACATTTGAGACATTTCAACAATCAAGGGCATGACACTGTTTGGACGTGTCGCTGTTGAGTCTTGTCAACATTTTAAAGCACAAACAACTTGAAAGGACTACACATTGACTTGATTATTTACCCTTCACCCAGCTGCACAGTAACATGAAAATTCCAACACTTAGACATTTTTCACATTCTTCGACTGTTGACTTTTTCAACTGCATTTAATGCACCTGCATACATTCTTGACAAACTAATTATACAAGACACCTTAATTAGGGTTTATGCATTTAATTATCAATCATGAATTAGGGCAACAATTTAATTTATCATTAAAAGCACATCTCATCACAATTTTATCTTTCATCAATTTTTTTATTTTTTGGTTTTTCACCAAAATTTTGCACCACCAATATTTCAATATCCCGAAGCATTTTTAATAAAAAATAATCACATGACCTTGGGTTTGTTTTAATCATAAACAACACTTTAGCCTTCATAAATCACTTGATCCTTTCATTCAACACTTGATTTTTGATGTTTTTCAAATTTTTATTTTTCTTTTCAAAATAAAATACTTTCCAACTTATTTCTCCCCCTAAACTTGAAATTTCTTGAAATTTTAAGATTATAAAGAATGTCGTTGTGTCATTAAAGAATCCACATGCATGCACACACAAATTGCACACATTAAAAGTAAATACGAATGCAATGCAATGAATCTAGAAATCGCAATGAGATCATACCAAACATTATCTGAACATGTTTTGCGATTTTAGAATATACATTTGACTTGTGTTTGTTTGTGTGATGATATGATAACATGCCAAATAGCTCGAGTTGGCACACTTACTTTTTCAGTCACATGAAGAGATTAAGGTTTGATTAAAATGACTTGTGTGACCCACATGTATACATATGTTAATCTATTTCCTTATCAAAGTCCACCAGAATGAGCTTATAACAAAAACCTGGTCAGTTACAACATAAGCTGTGTGGAATTGGGTTATTCTATCTTATTGGGAGTTGGTCCACATTGGGACTTCTTTTTGAATTCCTTTTTGGAGTTATCTTTTGCTTGCGTTCCCTTTGGGAATCTTCTGAATTCCATTTTGGAATTTTGGTAATGGTCCACATTTAGGACTCTTTTCTGTTCCATCTTAGGGAATCTTTTGCTGCACCTTGAAGCTCAAAAGAGACTTCGTATGAGACTTCAGGTCTGTGAGTACCACAATAAAGAAGCTCATGATGCGGTTCAGCACACTGAATTATATTGCATCGTTACCCGATTATGTTTAAAGTAACACCACTAGTATTTCATCAAAAGAGATATATTTAGACATGTATAACAATGGAACTTAACACAAATATAATTAAGTTTTATGTTTGTCAACAATGAACCTACTTGTTCAGTTTAATTGGTTGAGCTGTCTAGCACATCAGTTAACACTTATCAGTCTTTATTATTGAAAATGATGAATTAGATAATACGTAGTGTATCTATCATTTCTCACTTTTTGCAAATCAGATTCTTATGATATGATTTTCCTTTCTTTTTTCTTTTCTTTTTCATGCACACACACAATGCATAAATAAAAAGACATGAGAAACACTAAATGAAAACGACTTATTATATTTTTGGATTTTAAATTTTCTGATTTTGTATTTTGTTTTCTTGAAACGCGAATTAGTCATGGTTGATTAATCCTATTGATTGAATTAAAAATTCAAACCGTCCTGACAAAAAGGATTTTGTGAAAAGGTCTGCCAGTTGTTTGTCGGTATGAACTTTAATAAAAAGTATTAAACCTTTTTCAGAGTTGTCTCTGAGAAAGTGATATCGAATTTCGATATGTTTTGTTTTTGAGTGTTGAACAGTATTAGCAGTAATGAACATTGCAGCAGTATTGTCGATGTAAATAGGAGTTTTGAGAAAATTAAACCCGTAGTCAAGAAATTGATTTTGTAACCACAAAACTTGAGAACATCCAACAGATGCAGCGATGTACTCTGCTTCAGAAGTGGATACGGAAACATTAGTTTTCTTTTTGCATTGCCAAGAGACTAGACGAGGACCCAGAAACTGACATCCACCTATGGTTGATTTCCTATCAAGAGCACAACCAGCAAAGTCACTATCAGAATAACTATATAATTCAAAATTCCCTTCATAAGGATACCATAAACCGAGGTTAGGTTTCCCTTTGAGATATCTGAATATACGTTTAACAACAATGAGATGAGACTCTTTAGGATCTGACTGATATCTGGCACATACACATACAGCATACATGATGTCTGGTCTTGATACAATAAGATATATCAACGAACTGATCATTGATCTGTAAAGTGTTTGATCAACAGATTTGCCTTTTGGATCAGGTTGGATCTTGAAGTTTACATCAGTTGGAGTTCTAATAGTCTGAAAATCTTGCATATTGAATTTCTTCAACAGTTTGTCAACAAATTTTGATTGGTTGATAAAGATTCCATCTGTAGACTGTTTAACTTGCAATCCAAGGAAGAAATTGATCTCCCCCATAGAACTCATCTGAAATCTGGCTTTCATGATTTCCTCAAATTCTTTGCACATGGATGAACTTGTTGATCCGAAGATAATATCATCTACATACACTTGAACACACAGTAGATCTTCATTCTCCCGCTTCATGAATAAAGTTGGATCAATTTGACCCATGGTAAAACCATGTTCGAGTAAATGTTTTGATAACGTCTCGTACCAAATCCTTGGAGCTTGATGTAGACCGTATAAAGCTTTGCTTAGTTTGTATACACGATGTGGATACTCAGGATCTTCAAATCCTGGAGGTTGCCTGACGTACACATCATCGTAATTGGTCCATACAAAAATGCGCCTGATGCGTGCAATATATATATAAAATAAACAACTAAAAACACCTAAGTTTTAAATATATAAAACCTAGACAAACTAACTAACTTACACACAACCGGCAGTGGACCAGTCGAATGCAATATAACTAAAGTAAGTCCGGGTGTCGACCCACAGACTCTATATACTACGCTAAATTAACTAGACAGGACTCGATTGACTAAACACGACTTAAAGAAAGATTGTTTGAAAAAAGGGGGTTTGACTGCTAAAAATAGAAAGTTACTAAAAATGGAAACAAACACGAAAGACGAAGTACGAAAACAGTAATTGAAATGAACCACCTAGACCCGACTCCTCTATGTTGTGATTAACACTTGAAAACGGACGTTTTGATTATGGAACTAGTAACAAAGATGATAAATACCAAAATAAGACCCTCGACCCTTTTCGAGAAGAAACTTACGGTTTTCTAGCAAGTTATTACGAACACTAGTTTAACAGGTAAACGCCCTCACGATTGTCTATCCTAATTATAATTAAGTGACCTCATACGAATTTCAACCTCACAGTTTAAAACCCAAAGCCAGTTTAAAACATTCAATTGACTTGTTAAACGTGTTTGTTAAATAAAACCTAGATCGAATTCTCACGAATATCTATTCTAGCAATCAACAAACAAGAGTTAAAATTAATCTAATCACCTCACGGATATCTTAGACAAACTAGCATATTTTAATTAGGTTAATTCTATTTTTGTTTCCTATGGTTTTAAGCATGCAATCACCATAACACTTATCATAACACACAGTCAATGACGTGAATCGAACACTATTCTATGACATAGACCATCACCAAACATTCAATGGAAACATTAATAATAATCAACCCAATTCCAACACACTTAATAGCATCAATTAAATTAAAGCAATAAACTTTTTACTTAATCATAATAACCATAATCAAAACAATCTAAATCCAAGTTCAAACGTTAACATAGATTCATCAAAGTCTAGGTCGCTTTAAGAGCCTAACCTAGCATGTTTATAACAAAAATAAAGTCAAAATTAAAGTCACAAAACATGGTAGAAAGAACAAGAAACAAAGGATTAGAGAAACCCGGAAGATGCAAGAAGCAATCCTTGAACCCACGTGCTTCCGTCGCCTTGATTTCGTGTTCCTAGCCTCAAAATCACTTCAAATCAGCCTCCATTCGTCCAAAATTCGTCCCCAAGGGTTTCTTGGAGGCTAGGGTTTCATAAGGAGTGTTTATATAGCGAACCGTGCCAAGAAAAGCCCAAACTTTCTTCGTTTTCACGTACCGGCTCGCTCGTAACTCCGTTTCGCGCCCCGTTTTCGCCTACGGATTCGCTTTATCACGATCTTTCCGTTTATTTATCAACATGGGACCTACGAAACACAAAAACATCAGTTGTGCATAAAACGTTAAGAAAACGACACCGAAATGACTCAAAACGTAAACAAACACAACTAGGGATTTATGTATAATTTATACTTTATCAAACATCCCCACACTTAACCTTTTTCGTCCCTGGAAAAGCATGCACATAGAATATTAACTAATTAAGACATTCAACATTTCGTTTCAATTTTCAAACAAGAAACAAAATCAGATAAACATCGGTGCGTTTTATTTAAACACCCTAACACTAGCCAATTAATTTTCCCCTTATGTTTAATTTAAATTTAATTAAATCATTTATCTACAAGGTCTCACACAGAGGAAAAATAAGTTAGCCCGATTATTGTTGCGTGACGAGGCACAGGATAAACCAAAAAGGTTTTCCTACCAAAATAACCTAAAGAACTTAACTAAGCTAAGAACTAGTGCCATATTAGGGTGGATTTTGATGGATGAATTTTGTGGGTATAGACTGTTATTCCCTTTTTTTTTTTCATAAAACAAGATCACCTCACCTAGGGGTGTCGTATCTAAGTCGCTATCCCGGAGGTAGAGCACATGAGGTCTTGGATCACTTGCCTTTTATTTTTCATTTTTTTTCATTTGAATTGGCTCTTTGAGCTCTTTTATTAAGCAGCTACTTTGAGCGCTTTTCAGTACTATACCCGGTGGACATTTGATTTGCGGATGCACCACTTCTTTTACAAGAAGTGTGTTATAAATCCTAAAATGGCACTACCCCTTAACCTATTTAAGTTCTAAAGCCTACAATGGTGCCTAATTTAATTTAGTTAAGGCCTTCCTATTCCTCCTAAGATGAACACCCACGAGATTCACGACAAATTAACTTTCTATTACTACACTTAGGGAAACCATTTTAGCTAATTGGGTTACCAAACGTTATCCAAATTCATTCTTTGTTTTAAAAACCACAACTCATTTGAAAACCACAATCAGTTTACTATCATTTTCTATTAAAGTGCACAACTTTAACAAAGACATTTTCAATTTTTTTCAATTTTTTTAGATTTTTAAGATACTATATGACTCAAAACAGACAAACAAGACTCATAAATGACTATTTCCCATCCCCACACTTAAGTTCTACATTGTCCTCAATGTAGAAGTAGAAAACATCTAAAAATAAAAAATAAAAATGCAAAAATTAAAGATAGAGAGGTGAATTGGAAAAGACTTAGCTGGTATTTTGCAGAACGCGTATGCTCCAAGTTTTCATTCCAATCTTCAGCTTCGATCATATAGCATTTCGGTCGCGATCGAGCTTCACCGACACTCTCGAGCACCATCTTCATCTTCACAAATACAAACTCACCCGAATGGAGATTGAGTACCGGTGAGAATGATTTAAACCTACAAAAACAAAAACAAGAATACCCGAGCATAACACTGACTCAACAAAAATTAAAATTAAAATAAAATTCCCGACTCAATATAAACTCTACAAATAATAAGAAACCTCCCCACACTTAAACTTAATCAGGAGGTTTCTCCTTGATCTGAACCCTATCCAATCCGTTCAATTCCACCCGACCCAAATAAACACTTAAAAACTTGAAAGTGGAATCGAAAACGATATTGAAAAGAAAATTAAAAACTCGGAATGGGTCAGACCACCAATATTTGAACTTACCTGGAACGAACTGGATACGTGGCATATACCTAAAGGATCGATCATTCTTAACTTTTAAGGGCTCTATCTTCCTAGGTTTGTAAAACTCTTCATCCTTGCCCCAACCACGATCTTTCCTTTTTTCTTTTCTTTGCCTTATCCCGTGACTTAGGTAAACTAGGTATAGCTTCATCCTCTAAATGTTTCATGGGCCTGCTGTGCTGTTCTTCTTCTATCACCACACTTAGCGTTTTCATAGGATATTGGGGCAATCATCTCTACTGGTTCATCTTCTAGAAGGCCATCTAACAATGCTAAGTCACCCTCGGTATCAATCATACCTAAATCACTATGATCGGGTAAACTATCTAACTCTAGATTTAAGAACTCGTCCTCCTCAGACAAATGAACCTCTAACTCTTCCTTATATATACCAAACATCCAGCCTAAAGAGTCTCCTAACTCAACTTCTTCCTCAGGCACTACATCCCTAACCAAGGATTCCCTATACTCGGCCCATTTTGCTTCATCTAGTTCATCGTCAGAATCACTATCAAAAGAATAAATAACATTTAAGTTACCTGGAGGTGGGACTTCATCGTCCATTTTCGTCTCCAAGTCTGGGCTAATCGGGTTATCCTCTGCCTGCATCATCTGGTTGTACTCCTCCAGCTTTACCCGCATGTATTCCTTCAACTGAGCGTCTATTTCCTCCTTACTCAATGAATAATCAATGACGGAACGACCCTTCCTTTCTACTGCTTCTTCCTGACAAACCGGAGGTGGGACTGAAATGTCCATTGTAGTCTCCGGCTGTACTTGTGACTCCTGCAAAATCTCATCCTCACAAGACAAGTGTAAACTATCTTGTGGCTCATTTAAAATATCACAAGAATCAAAAGCAACAATAGAATTAGATATATCGTTACCAGGCGACCAAGGAGTGGGCTGTATGTGCATGATCTCATCTGAATCATCATAAAAAGTATTGAACTTAGGATAAAGACAAAGATCATTACCTGATTCCTGTTGCAGCCTCTGACGCTGAACCTGTTCCAAACATCTCTTGCTTTCCTCTACAGCTTTGTAAGATTCTTTCAGCATCAACTGGTTTTGCTGTATGAGGATTTCCTGCTCTGCTAACCTCTTTTGAGCATTGACATCATTAGACACTAACTGGGTTAGCAAGTCCTCTATTCTGCTCAACTTCCCGGACTCCTGCGGTTGAGGATCATAGCTGACATTGTTAGACACCAGTTCTGTCAACAAGCCCTCTATTCTACTCAACCGCCCAAAATTTTGGAATGTTGAACACTCCTGTGAATAATATGGTAGGGCATGCATAAAGGAGTTAGTAACACAAATTGGTGCGGAGGGCCTCGAATAATCTGGACATAAACAAGTAAAATGAGGTCCTCCGCAGATTTCACACATACTTATTACAAGAAAGACTCTATGGGGAGAAAAACAGAGCAAATAAAAAACTACTCCTAAGACAAAAATAAACAAACACAAAAAGAAAACACGTGTATAGTAAGTAAAATCTCAAAAAGTTAAATAACGCAATTACCAAGAGTCCCCGGCAACGGCGCCAAAAACTTGATGCGTGCAATATATATATAAAATAAACAACTAAAAACACCTAAGTTTTAAATTTATAAAACCTAGACAAACTAACTAACTTACACACAACCGGCAGTGGACCGGTCGAATGCAATATAGCTAAAGTAAGTCCGGGTGTCGACCCACAGACTCTATATACTACACTAAATTAACAAGACAGGACTCGATTGACTAAACACGACTTAAAAGAAAGATTGTTTGAAAAAAGGGGGGTTTGACTGCTAAAAATAGAAAGTTACTAAAAATGGAAACAAACACGAAAGACGAAGTACGAAAACAGTAATTGAAATGAACCACCTAGACCCGACTCCTCTATGTTGTGATTATCACTTGAAAACGGACGTTTTGATTATGGAACTAGTAACAAAGATATTCACTTGATAAATACCAAAATAAGACCCTCGACCCTTTTCGAGAAGAAACTTACGGTTTTCTAGCAAGTTATTACGAACACTAGTTTAACAGGTAAACGCCCTCACAATTGTCTATCCTAATTATAATTAAGTGACCTCATACGAATTTCAACCTCACAGTTTAAAACCCAAAGCCAGTTTAAAGCATTCAATTGACTTGTTAAACGTGTTTGTTAAATAAAACCTAGATCGAATTCTCACGAAAATCTATTCTAGCAATCAACAAACAAGAGTTAACAATTAATCTAATCACCTCACGGATATCTTAGACAAACTAGCATATTTTAATTAGGTTAATTCTATTTTTGTTTCCTATGGTTTTAAGCATGCAATCACCAGAACACTTATCATAACACACAGTCAATGACGTGAATCGAACACTATTCTATGACATAGACCATCACCAAACATTCAATGGAAACATTAATAATAATTAACCCAATTCCAACACACTTAATAGCATCAATTAAATTAAAGCAATAAACTTTTTACTTAATCATAATAACCAAAATCAAAACAATCTAAATCCAAGTTCAAACGTTAACATAGATTCATCAAAGTCTAAGTGGCTTTAAGAGCCTAACCTAGCATGTTTATAACAAAAATAAAGTCAAAATTAAAGTCACGAAACATGGTAGAAAGAACAAGAAACAAAGGATTAGAGAAACCCGGAAGATGCAAGAAGTAATCCTTGAACCCACGTGCTTCCGTCGCCTTGATTTCGTGTTCCTAGCCTCAAAATCACTTCAAATCAGCCTCCATTCGTCCAAAATTCGTCCCCAAGGGTTTCTTGGAGGCTAGGGTTTCATAAGGAGTGTTTATATAGCCAACCGTGCCAAGAAAAGCCCAAACTTTCTTCGTTTTCGCGTACCGGCTCGCTCGTAACTCCATTTCGCGCCCCATTTTCGCCTACGGATTCGATTTTTCACGATCTTTCCGTTTATTTATCAACATGGGACCTACGAAACACAAAAACATCAGTTGTGCATAAAACGTTAAGAAAACGACACCGAAATGACTCAAAACGTAAACAAACACAACTAGGGATTTATGTATAATTTATACTTTATCAGCGCCTTTTACATACATTTGGTACACTTTGAAATTCATGAATGATGCATATGATAGAAAAACGCGAATAGCTTCTAGTCGAGCGACTGGAGCAAACACTTCTTCGTAGTCAATACCTTCTTCTTGAGTGTAACCCTGTGCAACTAGCCTGGCTTTATTTCTCACAACAATGCCATGTTCATCTGGCTTGTTCTTGTACAACCATCTTGTACCAATAGAATTTTCTCCTTCAGGTAAGTCCACTAGTTTCCATACTTCTTGCTTGCTTAACTGAAGTAACTCCTCTTGTATTGCTTCTATCCAGCTGTTATCTAGCAACGCTTCTGAAATGTTCTTCGGTACCACTTGAGAGAGAAAACATGAGTAGAGACAGATATTTGCATGTTCAGTGTAACTTTTCATAGTTCTTTGATTCAAAGGACCTATAATCTGAGAGATAGGATGATTCATATGAACACAGTGAGTTGGAATTTCTTCACCTTGTATTTGTGTCTCCAGATTAGACTGATTCAGATTCAGTAGATCTTGCAGAATTGTAGAAGTGTGCGGAGTGAAATTAGGAACTTGTTCTGGTGAATTGGTGAAGTAATCGAAAGATTCTGGAATAACTTCAACATTCCGATCTGATGATGGTTGATTATGAACAGATCCACCATCATTAGGAGAGTGTTGCTGATTTGAAAGATTTGCTTCATTGTTTGATTCTTGAGCTTCTTGAGAAACAGATGGATCTTGTGAGTGAGTTGAGGATTCAACATGCGGATCACGAAAAGACATGAAAGGATACTCAGAACTGAGATTATCATCGTCATCATTGTCTGAACCGTCACTGAAAGATCCTAAATCTTCCGGTTCCTTCTTTGATTTTTCTGAAAAATCAAACAAGTTAGAATTGAAAGATTTGGATAAAGAATCTAAATCAAATAACCAGTCGGGACCATGAGCCACTGATGGAAAATAATTTTCTAAGAATTTCACGTTTACAGATTCAAGGATAACATTTGTACGTCTATTAAATACGCGATATGCTTTAGACATTGATGAGTGTCCAAGAAAGAAATAGTCATCAGATTTTGACTCAAATTTACCGAGATGGTCACTTAAATTTAGAATCGTGACAGGACAACCAAACGCTTTCAAATAAGAAATATTCGCTTTCTTCCCAAATAACAATTCGTAAGGAGTTTTATGTTTATCCTGAACCAATAGAGTCCTGTTTTGTACAAAGCAGGCGGTAGCACTTGCTTCATCCCAGAATGTGATGGGAAGTTTAGCATCTGCTAACATGGATCTTGCAGCTTCAATTAGTGTCCTGTTTTTGCGTTCTGCAACTCCATTCTGCTGAGGAGTTCGTGGAGCACTAAATTGTCGCGCAATCCCCTTTTCTGCACAAAACGAGTCCACATTAATATTTTTAAACTCGGTTCCATTATCACTTCTTAAGATTTTTACTTTTGCATCTAATTGGTTTTCAACTTTAATAATTAATTCTGTTATAAACTCAGTAGTTTCAGATTTTGCATGCAAGAAATAAACCCAAGAAAATCTAGTAAAATCATCAATGATGACTAAACAGTAAGATTTCTTTCCGATGCTTTGAACATTTGTTGGTCCGAAAAGATCCATATGAAGCATCTGTAAAGGTTTAGAAATTGAGTTTTCCAGCTTGGACTTAAAAGACATTCTATGCTGTTTTCCTTTCAGACATGCTGAGTAGTGATTAGTTGTAGAGAATTTCTTTGACGGTATTCCCACAACATGATTTCCTGACACCAGTTTGTTCATGTTTCTGAAATTTGAATGGCCCAGCCGTCTATGCCAAAGCGTACTCTTATCATTCGAAGCATGTGCAATGAGACAAGTTGTTTCAGTTTCTACATCAATCTGAGACATATCAAGTTTGTATACATCACGATCTCTTGGAGCTTTAACCACAACCCATTCATTGTCAATCTTAAAACCTGGTTTGAGTATATAACAGAAAGAATCATCAAATAGAGTTGAATAAGCTTTATCACAAATTTGGGAAACACTTTGCAAATTAAAGTTCAACTGAGCACAGTAGTTGACTTTATCAAAACTAATTATCCCATTTGACACCGTTCATTCACCAGTGATTTTTCCACCAGCATCTCCTCCAAATGCAACATGAGTATCATTTTCTGCTTAAAATCTTGAAGCAAGGCATGATTGACTGTCATATGTCGGCTACACCCACTGTCAACGAACCATGAATTGACAGGTCTTCTTGGGCGAACCTGCATTTCAACAATCACTTAGTTAGTTCGGCCAACCCAGGCCCACATGGTCTTGGGTTTTCCAAATCTATCTACAACAGTAACTTGTTGATAGTGCGCATTTTGAAAGTTTGATTCATTAAACTGATTGGTTTGAAAATTAATTCTACCATCGGTCTGATTAGATTGCTTTCTTCTTAGAGCACGATACCTTTCCTCTAACTTAGGATCAAGGTTGTTTACTTTTCTTTGAGAACCAACCAACACGGCTCTCGATGTGAATGTGTTATTCTGAAAAACTCCTTGATGGCGTTTCATAGAATTCAGAATTGATTCTTCTGAAAGGTCTCGAATCTAGAGAACGACTATTTGTAGAGTTTTGAAAACCAAATGATTGATTTCATTGAAGTTTGGAAATCTAGTCATTTATCTTGATGAGGTTTTCTGGAAGAAACAATCAGATGTGTCATGATTACGTCTCTCACAAATTTCACAAAACTTGTTATAATAACATTCCTCTGATGAATGGTTTCTTTTGTTGCAGTAGTCGCAATACCTGTTGAAGAAACACTCAGCAGTAACATGATTATAACGATCATATATCTCACAATGCCTTTTACTGATTTTGAAGAGCCGATTGTTAACTTATGAAGTTGAACCCACTTGTGATTCATTAGCAAATTTGTTTGGTTTAAAGTTAAACTGGTTCTTTTGTGGAGATTGTGTTTGTGAATTTGGTTTGTTATAACCAGATTGTGGTTTTTCTTTTGAAACAGGTTTTGATTGTGAAACATCTTGCTTAGTTCCCTTCTTAGATTCAAATCGTTTAACAACGGAAGTCTTAGGACCTGAACCTGTTTTCAGATCAGAGAGATTTGATCTTTGAATTTGTTTGGTGACTTTGAGATGAATTAAAATCAAATGTTCTAGCTGACACAAACTTCACTGGTTTTAACTTTGATACAGATTTAACAGAATGAGTATTGTTGGTTTTCAATTTGTCATTTGTTGTGATGTCAGTTTTGCCTTTATCTTGGTTTGTTTTAGATTGATTGGTTGACTTCTTTGATTTAAGTGACTTAGAAGTAGAAGCACCATCATTCTTCACACTAGTTTGTTTCACAGTTTTGGCAACAAGTTTTTCTTGTTCCTTCAACCATGTTTGATACTGAGGATTATCAGATCCAATTCCTTCTTGATCATTCTTTGCATTTTCTGATGTTTCAGGAATCAACTCTTGATAGTCAACAACCTGTTCAATTACAAAACTTGATTTGTCACTTGCTTCATCATCAGCTTCGACAAGAAATACTTCTCCTTCTTTGACACTTTCGGTTAATGAGTCAGAAATTTTAGATTCAGATTTGTTTCTTTGTATATGTTAGAATTTCTCTTCATTTTCTGGTGAATGATCAAATTCATTAAAGTTCTCAGGTAAAGTGTTAGTGATTGATTTAGGCATTGGTTCATGAGTAAAACCCAAACCTGCTTTGTTATCCTTCCTTTCACTTACTAGTTGAGCTAAGATAGCTTTTGAACTCTTCACTTTGGTTAGATCAACCTGAGTTGCTGCATGAGCAATCTTTTCCAATTCTAAAGCTTTTGTCATTTCATCAAGTTGTTTGGTAACAATTTCAAGTTCTTTAAGAGTTTTATTCCAAGAATTTTGAAGTGAGATTATCTTATCATCCGAAATTTTGTGATCCTCTTTAAGTTGTTCATGAAGTTGTTCATGTTTACTTAATATATCACAAATTTTAAATGAATGATTTCGATAATGCTCTACCTGTTTAATGCATTCTTCGAAACACAACCTGTTTTTCACATCATCTAGAATCAGGATGTAATTCGGAGGTAAATAGGAACTAACCTTTGGTTGTTCAGATTCAGCAGATACAAATGATTCTTCAGATGTGGCCATCACTGCGATTTCAGCTTCAGATTCTTCAAGTTGGGCTTTCAGAAATTTCAAATCTCCTTCCTCGGACCAGTCTTCTTCCTCAACTTCACATACAAGTGCCAAGTTGCTAATAAAATCATTATTGAATTGGTCTGCAAATGCACTCCAGTCATAACCGTCTTTAACATTGACAACCAGTGCTTGATTCTGAGCTTTTGGCATTTTACCCTCATTTTTCAATTCAGGCATGGGTAAGCTCTAGTATGGTTTCTGCTGAAAACGTTAATTACGATTCTAATAATTTGAAGATTGGTGATTTGAACTTTGAGTTTGATTATGATTACTTGAACTTGGTTGCCCATTGAATTTTTGATTTTTCGGAGCTGTACATTCTCTTGAAAAGTGACCATAACCATTGCAATTAAAACATCTTGCCTTTGATTTATCAAAACCAATAGGTTTATGAACATTTGGCCGGAAATTACGATTGATGTGTCCATGTCTTTCAGCTCGGTATGCAATCATAACCATCTGCCAATTTAAATCCATTTCTTCTACATCATCTGGATTCATTAGATGAAGATCTTGAAGGACAACATCCATTTGAGTTAAATGACTGCCTTGGTAAGCTTCAAAACTTGCCATGAATGCAGTGAATACAGATTTCGTTTTATCATCTTGCAACAGTATGTTCATTACATCTTTCACTTTGCATGGAATTGTAGAATTTGAACTTTGAGTATCAGATTGAGCTTTCATTGGTTGAGTTTGAATTTTTGGAGGTGATTGAGGTTGCATGTAAGTTGATGCACTTGATTGGTAAGAAGAATCCGTATAGAAACTCGCGCCAACAAACATATCATCCTCATCTTCTAGATTAATATGTTCTTGAGCAAGAAATGCATTGTCAACAGTATTTGAAGGACGAGCATTAATACTGAGCTTGAGATCCATATCGATCTGCATTCCTGGAACTTTTATCAATTTCCACTTCTTCTATTTTTGCAATGAGAAAATCTAGATCCATTGGAAATTTTCAGTATTTTTCAGAAGAGTAACAGTTTGTTTCCATGAAGATGGAAGAGCACTTAACAATCTGTCGTTCAAATCCTGAAGATCTGTTTTTGTACCAACATTTGCCATCTTAGTTGTTAGATGTACAAATCTATTCATCATCTGGTGAACAGTTTCTCCTGATATATGCTCAAACAATTCCAGTTGCCTCTTCAATTTCCGTTTTCTGAGATTCTTGAGTTGTTTTCCTCCTTCACATAATTTCTTTGAACAAAGTATATCCAGTCTGATAGGCATCCATCCTTGATAACACTTGAAGTGGTAACCCCTTGCACATCAATGAGTAAGCCTTAATATCATTTTTCACCTTTATTAAGTCTTCTCCTTGAAGATTATCCTCTGGATAAGGTTCAGTTGAATCTTTGGTATAATTTCTTCCAGTATCAGGTGCAATTGGAGTAGGAATATTTGGACCCTTCTCAATTGACTTCCTTAGATCAGTATCAATAGCACATAGATTATGTTTCAATCTGATTACCCAATTCTGAAAATCTGTACGGTTAACCAACCGTGGAACACGATTATCTGAATCATCAGTAGGAGCCATTTTTTTTAAATTTTAAAAACAATATTTTTGTGTTTTTGTTAATTTTGAAAAAACAAGTAAATTTTGAAATTAAAATTAAGTTTAAGAAATGAAAAGAAAAGAAATTTGATACGACTAACAGTAACAATTCAGATAATGATGTTTTAATTTGAGATGACCACACAGTCACACGGCTGAACAGTAGAATCTTCACACGACAGGCAAGTTGTCACACGGCTAAACAGTGAAATGAACTTGACCTGGCTAAACTTGACACGGCTGAATAGTTGTTTCACCCGAATGAACAGTATCAATCTAACCACAGATATCACCCGACTAAAATCTTGACACGACTGAACAGTTGTTTATCACCCGGCTGAGATTTTGAGACATCTGAACAATAGATGACCCGGCTGAACAGTACACAGCAAAAACACTTAAAACAACTGAATAGATGTTGACCCGACTACACAGTAGATCACACGGCTCAAAAGTACACTAATTTTCTTTAATTTTTCACCCGTCTTAGAACAAATTTTCTTCACACGACTAACAGGAACCTAACTTTGTTCACAAACTAAGTCCAGAATTTGTCTAAGTCACAAGATTAGTCACACGACAAGAACATATTCATCCTGTTCATGAACATCATCATCCAATTTTCAATGATTTCTTAAAAACTTGTTCAATTAGACCAAAAATCACACACAAGCTGTATAATGTAGCGATTATCAATCCTATAACTCAATCAATCTCAATCAATATCGTTTGATTGTGAATTTTAATGAAATTTTGATCGAACAGTATTTTCACTTTTTCTTCTTAATTCCTCAGATTTGATGAAATCTGATGAGAATTTGCACTATTGTTGTGAATTAGAAACGATTATGATGATGAATAGAATCAAATATCAACAACAGATCGTGTAGATCATGATTTGAGAAGTTTGATCTGTTTTTGCTTGATGAATAGCGAAGAACACTCATTACCAACAACTCTGATACCAATTGATGGGGTTCAATTGGACCGTTTACTTGCTACAAATCAACACGGATCTATGTAATACAACAATCAATCAACACTGAATTCATACTGAATAATTCTCTTGTATTGATGATGAAATAGCTGCAGTACAATTGTGCAGGAGAAAGAGTACAATCAACACACACACATATGATTCGTCTATATATATCTCTCTCTCTCCACTCACACTAGCAACATGCTTTTTATACACCAATACATTTAGGGAAAATACACTATTAACCATAAACAAAAGCTTTGTACACAAAAAGAACAAATTAAATCTTTACTAGGAACGAGCCCTAACATTTAAAATCGTTAAACAAAACGTCCGCGCAAAGTGCGAGCAACCCGCATTTAACTAGTTAATACAATTAATAATAATAAGTTAGTTTTAATAAGAATATTTACCATAATTAATGTTTGTTACATGTGCCTTATGGCACATATTTGAAAACCTCTAAATCTATACCTTTTAATAAATGAGGGTTTTAGAAGCCATGTGTCATTCATTGGAGCCATCCATAGCCTCTAATTCTCGCCTAAATAAGAAGAGAAAAGTTTTAATTAGTTTTTCACGTGGACTTTATATTACCCGACACAATCCATCCCCTAATACCCTAATAGACCCATATATATATATTTCTTTTTCTTTCTTCCGTACAAACAACAAACCCTAAAATACTCCTGCCTCTTCTTCACACTCCCTTCTCTTCTGATTCTTCATCTAATCCCGAATTGTAACGAAAGGTCATTAAAATTAACCCTAAACCTGTTGTTTCTTTATTTTAGGAATGGTTTGAATACCAATTTTACTAATTTTGACTTAATGTTTTTTCGATCCGGTTTCAAAACATCGTCAATCATATTTGGGTTTATGCTATTTGTAAAATTAATGTTTATTGGATGATCCGATGGGTAGACTTTTGTTGAACTTAATTTTGATCATCTTTGTTTTGGATTTTAACCCATGTGTATTTATGCATTGGTTCTAGCATTTGTTGTTGTCGCTTCGTGCTTTGGTTCATTTGTTAGTATATTGTGATATAATTTGGTTTTGTGTATTAGTAAGGTTTCTTGGGATTTTGTCTATTTCTTTGGATCTGAATATGACAGTCTATTAGTTTTTGTATTTGGTATTATTCTTTGTTTGTTTCATCTTAATCTTTCCGGTACAAGTGTGTTTGCAATCGATTATATTGATCAACTTGTTTTTTTTTCCCACTCATATTGTTTCATAGCTGTCTTTGTTTAATCTTAATCTTCTTTGTTGTATTACTTGTTGACATCATAATTGATTTAGTTAATCTTTGATTTTATGTCTAGCTGTCAAATGTATCATATGACAAGTTGAGGGGTTGCAAGTTATTGCTTCTGTTCGAAGAGATCCAGTCTGTCCTTCCATCTGTATTTTGCTAAAGGATTTCTCTGTACTTTGATCAAGGTGTTGGCAGGAAATGTCTACTTTTAATCATACTAAAACATTATTTTTCCAAACCATGATCATCTAATCGAATTGGTAATCATCGTATTCCATATGTGTAACATTTTTAAAATAAACTTTTCACATATATTATATTTTTTCAATCAACTTTTTTTCAAACCATGATCATATAATCGACTTGGTAATCATCATTCTCTATATGTGTAACCATTTTAAAATAAACTTTACAAATATACAATATTTTTCCATTTTTATGATTTTTTTAATTTAATACTTTGTATTTTCTTTACATATATACAATATATACGTAAACTAAATCATCATATTTTACAATTCCAAAGTATAGACTATAAAAATATTTATAAAATATTTCAAAGTTTACAATCAATTTCATAACAAAATACACTTTACATATATATAATATTCTTTTTTTAATTGTTTCCACGTATAAAGTCTAACCCATATTTATATATTGAGCCTTAATAATTTAATTTCATTCATTCACTTTGACACAATTAATCTCATTGAGTCCAAGACTATAACCTTCTTGAAAGACGTTAATGTTCACAAAAAAAGATTACAGCATCAAAGTAAAAAATCGTTAGACGCTTGACTACATCAAGTTATAAAAATAAGAATGACTACTTTTCAATTGAATTAGTAGTCATTGATGAACAGGTAGAATTTCCATTTGTATATAAAATATAATATATACGCTTCATGTCTTCTATGCTTATGTTTTTTTATTGTACTTGAATGTAGAATTGCAAGATGCAGTGTACGATGATGTAAAAGTTTGGTGCTCAGTTCCAGCATATGCATTAGGAAAATCAAAGCGTTTATATTAATAACGCAGGTCTTGCTGAGAACCGTATCAAATACAAGCATGTTGACCTTCTACACAAAATTGTTTTTTTTTGACAAAGATACAACTGTTCAATGATGTAATAATTTTAAGGAGTAGCTCATGGTTTTGCTTTTGAAAAATTCAAAGATATTATATCTATAAAAAGTTGGAGAAAATGATTTGATATGTTTGTTTAATTATTAAATCCAATTCATCCTTTACTTCATTAAATACTATTTTATGACATGAACTTTAAAATTTTGATTTCAAGATGTGATCGATTGCATTGTAAATCGAGAACCAGTTAAGTATAGCGTTTTGGATGATGGAAAGAAAATACCACGCCTTAGTGTACGTGAAGCTAGAGGATGAAAAGTACGATATCATTGTTAAGAAGATGAATATTTAATATCAGTGTTGTTAAACCGGGCGATCCGACCGGTCCAATTGCGGTCGGACCGAATTTTTTGAGAATCACGGTTTGATATGTCACGGTCTGATAGGTGTTTGTGAGCCGCTACGAACCGCTCGAACTGTTATCAAACCGCTCGAACCGGACCGTTTTGAACCGTTTTTTCTTGGATTTTATGTTTACATATATAGTTTTTTGTGTTTTAGGTGATGAAATTCAATATTGAGTGATGAAGATGATGAACTAGTTTTACTTAATGATGAAGAATTGGATACTTGTCGTGACATTTGAACTAAAAACTTATGATGATAATTATTTGGTTTTATTTTGGTGTTAAAATTTGTAAATTATGACTTTTTGGTGATTCTTGATGTTAAAATTTGTTTGAGGGATAATAAAAACGTTAACAGCATCGTCATGTTCAGCAATAAATTCCATCAAATTCTCTCAATATGACTGCCACAGAGTAAGGAACACAATTTCACCCCTGAGAATCAAAAATAAAAGTAAAATAAAAGAATAACAAAGCAGATCAAATAAACCATATTAAACAATGTTTTGAAAACCGGACCGGACACTGAACCGTTATTTTATTTTTATTGGTCGGACCGTGGTTGGACCGGGGTCTGAAGAAATATACATTTATCAAAATAATACCATAAGAATACTATTTTAAACACAACGTAAGTTCAAGAATCTTAAGCTAGTTATAACACAAAAGTCATAATTCAACACGGCAAAGTTAAGTGGTATTATGAAGGGTGCGGTAAGTATTTTTCTAAGGTTACACTACAAGAAGTTGCAATTGGTAATGTGAAAGTGTATGAATGTACTATTGATGAGTAAACTTCAAGTTATATATGTTGTAAAGAGGTTTGTCTATTAAAACTATAAGGATTAGAGTAATGTTTAAAAATATATCAAAGGTAAAATATTTATTTTGCCTAACTTATGAATGGAATAAGGTACATGTGTTAAGTTTAAAACGAACATTAAAACATAAACGGTCTTTGTTTTTGGTAAATAACCGGTCTTTGTAATGCTTTTAAAATGTTACATTACAATTAAATCCTTTTAACAATTTAATATATTTATGACCTAAACCCGTGTGTCCCATTGGTAGTAATCTAGTTCTATTATACAACCACATGTAATACACTGGTTTATCTAATGGCATCCTTTATAAGTTAAAATTGGATCCTTTAATCAACCCATGTAGAACGTCACATTAGCATCATTTTTAATTATATATTGTATAAATTTTTTTAAGTCGTGTAGAACCCATATCATCATCCTATTGTCGAATAAAATTCATAAGAGTGATAAGATTTAGTGGGCTTTTCAATAATCTAAATACCTTTTGATTGTGAATAACGTTGAACCAAAGGTAAATTAACTGTTCTTTTTTATCTTTATAAACTATAACAATACATTTTTCTTTCTAAATTTAAGACTTTGTACCTCTCTTACAAGTTGTTTCAAATCGTATGAAAAAACCCTATCAACCGTTAAACTAAGTGAAATGTGATGTTGATATTTGAGATTTTATGGATTTTGTTTTATGTTATGTTTGTCTTTTTTAAACAACACTAAAGCAGACAATAGACATTCATGATTGTTTTTTGTGCCCATGTTATGGTCTGAGTATACTTAATGTTTTTTATGTTTTTTTAAGTCTTCCGCCCTATTTTAGTTGTCAATGATGTATCAAATTTGCAAAAAACTTTAAATTGATTTGGTTTAACAACCTTACAAATCGTGTTTTAAATGAAACTATGTAATCCAATTGTCCATAATCCTAATTTCACATGAATCGTTCTTAGGAAATGAGATTTATCCCTTATTTATTTATTTGTGTAATTTCTATCAAATAACACATTTTTAATATTAAAATAATATTTTTCAACACGTGTGTACCATGGGTCACGAAGCTAGTTCTTTCTGTATCAATTATCATTCTCCACATGAATAATGAATTCAAATATACAACAACATAATCATGTCAAGAATTTGATCAATTGTCAACATGATTTCATTTCATGAGAAAACTACAATTCTATAAAATGTAGTAACATCTAACAAACCCGGATGAATCAAGTACTTTTGATGGGTGGAAATAAAATGATTTAATAAAGATTCACACAATCACCTGGATTAATTTCGCACTAATCGTTCTTAGGAAATAAGATTTATCCCTTATTTATTTACTTGTGCAACTTCTATTAAATAGCACATTTTTAACATAAAAATAATATATTTTTCAACACGTGGGTACCATGGGTAACTAACCTAGTTCTTTCTGTATCAATAATCATTCTCCACATGAATAATGAATTCAAATATACAACAACATAACCACATCAAGAATTTGTTCAATTGTCTACATGATTTCATTCCATGAGAGACCTACATTTCTATAACATACACTAACAACTAACAAACCTAGATAAATCGAGTACTTTTGATGGATGAAAATAAGATGATCTAATCAAGATTCACATGATCACCTGAATTGATTTGTTGGATTCGTTTATTGAAAATCAGGTTGTCAGCTTGAAGAATTAGCAAATATCGAAATTATTAGGTTGAATTCGCACCATGCAGTTAGAAATTCTACAATTGATGATTAAAGATAGGTTATTTTTGCTACTATGTGTTGTATTTGTACTGCTGTTGGGTCTACATGGTTATATTTTTAACTTAACTGTTTTAATGTGTTGTTATATATCTTTGATAGAGAAGTAAGTGTTGGATTTAGTATGTCCGGACCCGATAAATTAACGTGGCTAACCGAGTTATGACCCGTAAGAGTTACACCAAGGGCAACGAACATTAAATCCACTTAACTCGTTTAAATGGTATCCACGAACGAAAGACGGTTATATATATTATACTATTTATAAATTATATTTATTCGTTTAACTTAATTAAATGAATAACAGGTTTATAATTGAGTTGGGCTCAAACTAATTTAACCGGGCTTAGGGCTCGCTTAATGAAATTCTTTTGAATAAATAGGGATCATTAGGAATTAGTTTAACCTAATTTCCTTCACCCCTTTTTACTGCCGTCGCTTAACACAAAGAAAAGAAACAAAAGTTTGAACAACCTTTTTTGTTCAATAATTGTTGCAGCAGTAAACAAAAGAATAGGAATCAAAAGGGATTTATTCTTTAATTGGATTGAAACACTTATTTATTCATCCACGTTTACTTACGGCAACGAGTTCGTATTCGTTTCTAGTATTCGTTCGTTGAACCCTCGGTGTCTCAAACGGTTATTTATTAACCAAAGGTATAATTCATCTCATCGGTAGATTTATTATTATTAACCGTATTTGCATGTCTGTAACCCGATCCTGTCGGTTTCACTTTTGGTATAGGTTTTATTGTTAACTTTCCGCTGCGTTAATAATTACCGGTTTAATTATTACAATTGTCAAACCCGTTTTGATACAATTAAAATCTAAAAGATACCACTGAAACCCAATAGTGGTATCAGAGCCTTGCTTACAACATGCAAATCGGTATCGGTCTCCTTTTAACCGGTCATAGATTACAAACTTAAAGTTTTTTTTTAAGTTTCTGATCTATGTAGAATATTAGGGCAACATAATTGTGGTCAACAATTTTATTATTCTTGACCAATAGATTGCCCGATTGATTATTGTGATTAGAAAATATATGTAAATCTGGCCAAACCTTGTGGTTGTGTTGTACTTTAATTCGGTTTTTGGTTTTATGGTTTTGGCCACTTTGATGGTTTAAAGTTGTAATAGATTAGGGTTCTTTAATTTTATATATTTTTTGTAAAATTGTAACATTAAAGACCCGGAGGAAAGACTGAAGACAACACGGATCTAAGAGTCAGTGGGAGTTACTCAAGACAACAAGATGCACTCAAGTCCATCCTTGTGGTTGTTTATGTGTTGTGATCCCGTGACCTAGTTTGGTTTTCCAAAAGGCTCTGGCAAGACCAAACAAATCTTTGGCCATAAAGATTTACATATTGATTTATTTTTGCTATTGTGGTTGCTTTATTTTATAAGTGTTGTAACATACCAACCTAATACCAAACCAATTTTAAAAGAGTTTTAAAATAATTTCACAATAAGATAAAAACAAGTTCTAAACATTTTTTTACAACTTGTGAAAATTTTTATAAGACGACTAGTTTGTTTTATAATTAAATAACCAGTACGTTTTGGAAACTTAAACTAACTTTGACTTTCTAAAACTTGTAACTTAATAGTTTAACTATTAACTTTTAATCGGTTATTTATATCGCGACAAGACTTAGTTTTAATAGGTTATTTAAACTAAGTGTCCTGAGAGATGAAAGGGTTCATCTAATTGTCACGAATTAATTTAGTAAAACTGGATCTCACCCTATTCGGTAATTACTAAAATTGAAACCCATATTTAAAATCAATAGTCTATGTTATCCTATTATAAGGAACACTTGGAGCATAAATCGAAACATAAATGTTTGGAGCCACAACACCGTATTTGATGTGTAGTTGTATCCTTTCAAGGTGCAAGGGATTCGTTGACACATCCGGACCCTTCCACACGTACCTAGTTTTAGGACGACTATTACTTTTCCTCTCTTGCTACATGCCCCAGCTGTCTAGAGAGTAAAAGTGAGCATAGATGAGGCTAAACGTTTCAATGCATTGACAAAAGTTGTCATAGCGGCCTCATATTGGAGAGTTGTGCATTTTTCACAATTGACAATCGTTGTCAGTCTACCTACCCACTTGCTAATGTTGTATGCCCCAGCTGCCATTAGCAATTGACATAGCTAGATTCTCATTCCTTATTCTTATTATTGTTAATGGGTCATTAATTAAATAAGGAATAATACATCGATAATACTAACTATATTATTTTGCTTATTTGTCAGATGTCTTCTGAAAACAATCACTCCTTCGCTCTCAAGTCTATACTTGAGAAAGAAAAACTCGATAGCACCAATTTCATCGAATGGCACCGCAACTTGAAAATAGTTCTCAAGTTTACGAAAAAGCTCTATATTCTGGAACCCCACTTCCTGATCAGCCCGAGGCTAATACCGCTGCTGCGCGTAAGGCCTGGGATAAGCATAACGAGGATGCCGTTGAGGTAGCCTGCCTTATGCAAGCCACCATGTCTCCTGATCTCCAGAAGAACATGGAAGACATGGCTGCATTTGACATGATTGAGCAACTTAAAGGCATGTTTCAGAAACAGGCCCGACAAGAACGCCATGATACCATGAAGCAGCTTATTGGCTGTAAAATGCAAGAGGGCTCATCAGTTAGTGCTCATGTGCTTAAGATGAAAGGTTATATTGACCAGATGGCCAAACTTGGTAACCCTATGCAAGATGAAATGGCAGGTGACTTCATCTTGAACTCCCTCCCTAGCTCTTACGACCAGTTCGTAATGAATTACAACATGAATGCATGGGTGAAGCCTGTTGCCGAGCTACATGGTATGCTCAAAACAGCCGAGATGAATATCCCAAAGCAAAACCAAGTTTTGATGGTCAGATCTGGTGGTGTTAAGAAGCCAAACCCCAAGAAAAGGGGTTATAACAGCAAAGGCAAGAATAAAGTTAATGTTGCTGTCAATCGCGCCACCAACAATAACAAGGTTGTTGCAAAACCAAAACCACCCCCTCCTGAAGAGCGTCTGTGTTTTGAAAAACTGCCCTGAATATCTGGCTAAGCTGAGGAAAATGAAGGCCTCTGGAGAAGGCACTTCAGGTATTTCTATTTATGTTATTGAACTTTTTACTGTCTCTAGCAACACATGGGTATTTGATACTGGATGTGGTTACCACATCGTTAATGTCTTGCAGGAGCCTGAAAAGTGGAAGAAGCTGAAACAAGGCGACATGGAGCTCATCGTTGGTGATAGGAAAAGAGTAACGGTTCTTGCAACTGGAACATATCATCTTTCATGTCCTTCTGGCCTTGTAGTTATTTTGAATAATTGTTTGTTTGCACCTGGTTTGACCAGAAACATTATTTCAGTTTCTTTATTGTTTGAACAAGGTTCCAAGTATGCTTTTAATGAGATTTCTATTTCTGCTTACTTGAATGATGTTTTTTATTTTGAGGCTAAACCTCGAAATGGTATTTACGAGGTAGATGTTCATACAAACAATAACATTTATAATCTTTCTAAATGTGCCAAATTTTGTACGAATGATACTTATCTTTGGCATTGTAGACTTGGCCATATAAGCAAGGCACGTTTGAAAAGTCTTCAATTTGATGGAATTCTTGAATCCACTGGACCTGACTCCTTTGATGACTGCGAGTCTTGCTTAGCTGGCAAACTCACTAAACACCCCTTCACCCATGTAGGTGAACGGGCTAACGATCTGCTAGCACTCATACATACTGATGTATGTGGTCCTTTCAGAACGATGTCTAGAAATCATGAAAGATACTTTGTTACATTCATCGACGATTACAGTCGATATGCTTATGTCTATTTGATGAAACACAAGCATGAAACTTTTGAAAAGTTCAAAGAGTTTCAAAGCGAAGTAGAAAACCAACTCGGAAAAACGATAAAAACACTTTGATCAGAACGAGGTGGTGAATATCTCAGTTCAGAATTCCTCAATCATCTAAAGGAGCGTGGAATAATTTCACAGCCCACTCCACCTGGCACACCCCAGCTCAATGGCGTGTGTGAGAGGAGAAATCGAACTCTGCTAAACATGGTCCGATCGATGATGTGTAGGACAAACTTGCCTCACTCCTTATGGAGTTTTGCTCTTATGACCGCCGCTCGCATTATCAATCTAGTACCGACTAAAAGGGTAGACAAAACTCCATATGAGATATGGCATGGGCATAAACCCAATTTGTCTTACCTTAGAGTATGGGGATGTGATGCTTACGTCACCAGCGATTCTGATGACAAGCTCGATCCTCGAGGCGAAAAAGTTGTTTTCGTCGGATACTGTAACAAAAGCGGATTATATTTCTACCATCCTGATGCAAACATTATTTCCATCAAAAGGAGGGGACACTTCCTCGAGAAAGAAGCTCTTGATCGAGGAACAGGAAACAATGCTGTGGATCTCGAAGAAGTTCGAGAATCACAAACTACCGCTGATGAAGTCGGAAAGTCTGATGCACTAGAAGTCGTTGCAAATGAATCAGACGAGAACACGAGCATTCGCAGAAGTAGCAGGACTCGTAAGGAACCTGAAAGATATCTTTGGAATCTTGAGGGTGCTGAAGTCCTGGTAGTAGCTGACTCTGATGACGCACCTGCTAACTATAAATTTGCTATCTCAGATCTAGAATCTGAGAAATGGCTAGAAGCCATGAATGCTGAGATGCAATCCATGCGTGAAAATCAAGTCTGGGACTTGGTTGCGTTACCTCCCGAATCTCGGGCAATAGGAAGTAAATGGCTTTTCAAAAGAAAACCCGACATGCATGGAAAGGCACACACTTATAAAGCACGGCTAGTTGCGAAAGGTTACACCCAGATTGACGGTATTGATTATGAAGAAACCTTTTCGCCCGTTGCTATGATCAAGTCGATCAGGATATTACTTGCCATCGCTGCATACTATGACTATGAGATATGGCAAATGGATGTCAAAACCGCTTTTATTAATGGACATCTTTATGAAGATGTCTATATGGTTCAGCCTGGAGGTTTTGTCGATCCAAAATATCCTAAAAGGGTGTGCAAACTGAATAAGTCCATTTATGGACTTAAACAGGCATCTCGTAGCTGGAATCTTCGTTTTGACCAAAAAATCAAAGAGTTTGGTTTTGTCAAAAATGAAGATGAGCCTTGTGTTTACAGGAAAGCTAGTGGAGCTCTATATCATTCCTCATCTTCTATGTAGATGATATACTGATCATTGGAAACAACATCCATATGTTTAATGAAGTTAAACAATGGTTGGGATCTTGTTTTGCAATGAAAGATCTTGGAGAAGCAGCTTACATTCTAGGAATCAGGATCTACAGAAATAGATCCAAGCGTCTTCTATGGCTAAATCAAAGCACATACATTGACAAAATGATGACACGCTTTAAGATGGAAAACTCCAAGAAAGGAGGTGTTCCTATGACTAAAGGAACTGTGTTGAACAAATCGCAATCTCCTTCTACGGACATTGAAATTAAGCGAATGGAAGAAGTTCCATACGCTTCGGCGATTGGTTCTATCATGTATGCAATGTTATGTACAAGATCTGACGTCTCGTGTGCCTTTAGCATGACTAGTCGTTACCAGTAAAGTCCTGGCATGGCCCATTGGATTGCTGTCAAGAACATTCTTAAGTACTTGAGAAGAACTAAAGATATGTCCTTAATCTTTGGAGGAGTGGAAGAAGAGCTCACTGTAAGATGTTACACTGATGCTAGTTTTCAAACTAACTGAGATGATTCTCGCTCACAATCTGGGTTCGTGTTCACTCTAAATGGAGGAGCAGTTTCATGGAAAAGCTCCAAGCAGAGTGTAGTGGCGGATTCAACCACCGAATCTGAATATATTGCTGCCTCAGATGCTGCTAAGGAAGCAGTGTGGATGAAAAAATTCATAACCGATCTCGATGTGGTTCCAAGTATACGAAAACCAATCGAGATATTTTGTGATAATACTGGTGCTATTGCCTAAGCCAAAGAGCCTAGATCCCATCAAAAGGCAAGGCATATTCACAGGAAGTTCCACTTGATACGGGAAATTGTGGAACGTTGAGACATCATGATAAGCAAAGTAAACACAGATCAAAACTTAGCAGACCCGTTTACAAAGCCCATGACACAGGACAAACATGATGAGCATAGGAATGCCATCGGGCTTAGAGTAGCTAACTTTGAGTTTTGATTTAGTATTTGGATGTACGAACATTTAACAGTTTCTGAATTCGTTTGAATTTATTTATTTGAATTCTAAAGTTTATAACTGTGTTCGATTTTAATACATTTAATCCATGAATATTGTATTCTAAATTATCCGTAGTCGATCAGACTCATGGGAATGATTCTGAATTAAGACTATTCTGAATTTGGGCTCAAGTAGTTGACATACAAATTCACAGACCTCATTGTGAATGACGTTGGAAGTAACTCGTTTCAAATCATCTTCATGGATTGTAGTCATAAGATGTTTTTGATATATTGGTATACTCATTTAGTATCCTCTGACCTGAGATATATACTGGAACTCCTATTTACCAAAGAAATATTCTTTAATTAATGTCAACCGCTGTCGCGTAACTGCCAGTCATAAAGGCTTTAATTAGGAATAATTCTGAAGTTCAGTGGGAGCTGTATGTAGTCAATAAGGGGTTCTGTACTCTTACATTCTATGTAACAGATAGACATCTTGGCGCCCTCATTGATTCAAACTGGAAAAGTGTAAGGCCTTACCCAAACAGACAGTGTGTTTGAATGGATCATTTTGAATCTTGATCGAGAACTGTAATGATTGAACCTATATGAGAATGAACTTAATCCATGTCTCATTGTTTCAATTGATGTCTTTTACAGAAAGGATAAATGACGACGATTACCATAAGTCTATTGAATTGTCATAGTAAGTTGTTACTATTTACATATTGCTTGGTTAATAACTTTAAAGTATCATAACTTGTTAGGGGTAGTCATGTGTCGCTAGAGCGCCGCTGACTGTTTGCGTTGAGATTTATCATGGTCCGACCAAGTGGGAGACTGTTGGATTTAATATGTTCGGACCCGATAAATTAACGTGGCTAACCGAGTTATGACCCGTAAGAGTTACACCAAGGGCAACGAACATAAAATTCACTTAACTCGTTTAATTGGTAATCACGAACAAAAGACGCGTTTATAATTTATACGGTTTATAAATTATATTTACTCATTTAACTTAATTAAATGATTAATGGGTTATTGTTGTGTTGGGCTCAAACTAATCTAACTGGGCTTAGGGCTCACTAACTAAGATTAGTTTGTATATCAAGGGATCGTTAGGAATTAGTTTAACCTAATTTCCTTCACCCTTTTTTACTGCCGTCGCTTAACACAAAGAAAAGAAACAAAAGTTTGAACAACCTTTTTTGTTCAATAATTGTTGCAGCAGTAAACAAAAGAAAAGGAATCAAAAGGGATTTATTCTTTAATTGGATTGAAACACTTATTTATTCATCCACGTTTACTTACGGCAACGAGTTCGTATTCGTTTCTAGCATTCGTTCGTTGAACCCTCGGTGTCTCAAACGGTTATTTATTAACCAAAGGTATAATTCATCTCATCGGTAGATTTATTATTATTATTATTATTATCCGTATTTGCATGTCTGTAACCCGATCCTGTCGGTTTCACTTTTGGTATAGGTTTTATTGTTAACTTTCCGCTACGTTAATAATTACCGGTTTAATTATTACAATTGTCAAACCCGTTTTGATACAATTAAAATCTAAAAGATACCACTGAAACCTAACAGAAAGAACACATATGCTGGGTTGGTGTGCTGGTAGAACTTTAAATATGGTATTCTTTTGGTCTCGGGTTTAATTGCCTCTTTTGATATGTTGACTCTTTTTAAATTTTCCAAATGCCATGAAGTTATTTGTGAATTTTATGCCATTTATGAATTTTGTTTTTAAACACAAGCGTCTATATCATTGCTTCTATATTTTCTTAACTCAAGTTTATCCTCCAAAGAACAATCCCATCTTAGCTTACTGGTATGCTCATTTTTCTTCAAAATACATAGCTTCGATCATGAATAACGTTAGACTTTATTGATTTTTTTACGATATGCAATTATTATAAAAATAAAGGTGCTTGTAAAAGGTTGCATTATGCGTATTTTCTGGTAGTAGTGACATCAAAGATAAATGTTACTAATAGTGTATATCAGGCATATATGGCATGCATAGAGTTCCACTAATGTAGGTCCTTGGATCGATATCTTAGACGAACTGAATGTTTCTAGATGTGCGGAATCCGTCAAGAAACACCTTGAGAGTTTTAACACAAACGTACAATCACCCAGACACAGAGAATACTTTCAAAGGTAATTATATTGATAAAAAACGCTCACATACTCTCTGATGGACGATTAACCAAAATGGTTAACACCCATCACTATTTATTGTTAATGAGCCAGACAAGCGACACCAAGGTGTCGCACGACACCTAGATGTCGCCCTAGGTGTCGCATGACACCTAGTTTGCGTCACCAAGGAGTCTTTCGTGACTCACCACCACAACGTGCATCCAATGTTTAACTAAATGGCTATTATAAGGATAATCAAAAGCAAATAACTAAAATATTATAAGTTGTTGTCACAAAACTAATAGTCAACAAACTCCCATTGACATCAGTTTGGTAATCTTCAGGTTTTTATTTTCCTCGTAGCAGCCTTCCCATTGCTTTTAACCTCGCGAAGATCTTCTTCCTAATCATTCTTTAAGACTTCTTCAGTTCTTGACCCAAGTTACCAACAATTAACTTGTAGCAAAGACTTCATCGTGCAATTCCAAGTTCTTGTGTGAGATCATAAGTTCCTTGTCTGATAGATTGATCAAATTTATTGGATCATATTTATAGATAATCTCACACTAGATTCCCCCTGGAAACCACCTTCATCTCTTCCAATAAATCTACATATTCATTAACAAGCTCCCCCCAAATATCATATTTATTCATAGATGAAGTGGAATGAAGTTGCTGTGGTAGCTGGATCAACATAACTTGAATCGTCAACAAAGAACAACACTCTTTTAACTTAAGGACGTGTACACTACTCTTTGTTATTAGATCATTCTGCAGTTGGATCAAAAATTTTCTTTGTCATTAGCATCAACATATCTCTTTCTTTTGGAACAAAACACGAGAGGAGAAGCCCACGTTCGTTTCCTGTCACCTGTAAACATTACCAAACACTTTCCAACGAACATCCTGACGTATTAAAATTTATCCAACATAGGAAGATAGGAAACACAATATTTTTGGCATTTTAAAAATTTTATATTAAAATAAACATAAAATATTTTTGGTATTTTGTAATATTTAAAGAAAAATAAGTGAACGAAAATACTAAAATCAACTAACGAAAATAATAAAACAACTAAGAATAACACATATTTTGTGAGACCCATGTGCGAGAAGATCATATCAGTTTAACCAAACCATCATATGCAGATTTCTTTCATTTAAAAAACACACAAGCAGTTCAAAACGATTGCCAATTTTGTTTACCCACTTAAACTCAAACAGACAATGTTCAACTAACAATCCCGTGAGTAGTTATTATGTTTTGGTTTATTTTAAGACTTCAACATATGGACCCCACACAATCTGTTAGTATTTTATTCGTTCTCAAGACATTTTAAGATTTCGAGTTATCACAACTTGACTTGGCCACCCACCATTGATTATAAACCATCAAGGACCTAATTAATATAACTATAAGAGCATAACTAGCACCGGATGGTTATCCAGGATTGAGGTATTAGCACGTTCTAGTGAACACATCTGTAGACATTTAGGATGAACATGCACGGTAGACTTACATACCCAATTTACAAATTGTACCCCTCAATCAAAGACACTTGTCCAAACAGAAAAATATTTATATAACTATATGTATGCGTAATTGGCATATCTTTTCACACTTGGCCCTTAGGCTCTTTTGCAATTACCTAATGACCATATTGGACTCTTTTTGCTCAACACAGTTGGCCCTTAGGCTCTTTTAAAATTACCAAATCCCACATTGGACTCTTTTTGCTCAACACAGTTGGCCCTTAGGCTCTTTTACAGTTACCTAATGGCCACATTGGAATATTTTTACTTAACGACATTGCACATTTGCTCTTTTTGTGTTTTTTTGCTTTTACACATATTCTTTATATGATATATACTGTACTTCTCCCCCTTTTTTATGTAGTTTTTATTACTTAATACAATATCTAGAAAAAAAAACAACTTATAAGCGATGGTAACTAGGGTATGTATGACAAGAATGTAACTCTCAGCCTATTTTGAATAAGATTTAGTGAAACTTACAACACATCAATGGATTCCCACACAGTTTTGGCCAATCTTTAAGTTAGTCACAAAGATTGATGTCGTTCTGCGCGTCAGCTGAGCTTACCAACACATCACATAATGAAATTGCTTAATTATAATTAATCAAAGAAACACACGTGATACATCTAACAACTGATGACTATCATCTCTATTATTTTGCTCCATAAGATCTTAATTTTTTTTATTTAAACACAAACAAAAGAACATAAAGAAAACAACAAATAAAAAAATTTGAAAATTTTCCATGTTTGACCAATTTCTTGAAAATCCGTTTTTTTAAGGATATTCTTCGGATGAATTAGAAACAACCACTACCAGTTGGGTAGTTTTCGTTGGTTGCTCCTGCACATAGTAACAGCTCAGTTAGTCATTGGGAGCCAAGCCATTGTGGTCTTAGGTCGCCCTTGTGAATCAACATAGGTAACTTCCTACAATTGACAATCTTTTTTTTTCACTAATGATTGGAACACATGATTTAGCAGAAGAAACCTTAGGTTTTGAAAGGTGCTAAGATTTTGAAAACCTTTGACATTTTCACAAAATTTTAACTTTTGAAACTGAGGTTGAGGTAATGAAACCTTAATTTTAAAAATTGTTGTTTGAAAAACCTTGTGTGGGATATTGCTGAGACTTTGGTGTAGTCGAAACCATTGTAAACACTTTAGGTTTCGAGTTTTTCTGAAATGTTTGAGTCTCAGACCTTTCCCTTTCTGCTTTTCATTTCAACCTATCCCTGTTTTTCTTACCTGGTCTCTTGTTGTCCGGTGTACCTGTGCCATACCCGGACCGATGGCGGAAACCTCGAGGCGGACGTAAGTGAATAGATTGTTCATAACTCATCATACTAACTTGTTATCAGGAATTTAATGTTCATAGATAATCATGCATACCAAAAGATCACAAAACCAACTTGTTCATGGGTAGTCGAGCTTACATAAAACAAAAATATAACTAAAGACAAGTTCATTGACAATCAAATTTGTCGATTTGCATTAACAAGCTGGGGCACTATTTACGGAAGCGATTCGGGTTACCAAACTGAAAGCAAGCACGACCTTGATTGACAGCAAGCGGAGGTTGGACTACTTCTGGATTAACCGGAGCCCTTACAGGTTCCCTGCAATAATTGAAAGTGTGGCCAAGACGACCACATTTGGTGCACCGACAACACAAAATATTTGCAGCATGAGGCAATTTTCAGGTTTTGCATAGCGGCTGAATTCGTTTGTAAGGCTTCCTAACTGGATGTTAATTTCGATTTGAGCTAGGATCTTAGAATTCATCATGTTTGATAAGAATTGGAATAGAGATGGGAGGTGTTGTGATCCAATCATCATGTACACATGAACACAAATCTAATAGAATGTTGTAAGGATTTCATTGATGATAAGTAAGATAATTACAATTGAGCAAAACACATCTAGAGATCTATACAAACACTCATGTGAACAATAAGCACACATTCACCCAAGGAGAGCTCATCCTTGGGTGAGGACTCACAAATAGACACTCTCACCTAAACACGACTAAGTGATCGTCTATATATAGTGGAGTCATGGTCTTCACACTAGCCGCTTCTAGAAAGACCCGAAGCCAAATTTAAAATTTGACTTTGACTTTATATCTTGCAACCAATCTTGATCTCTAAATTGATGCACTAGGATCACAATATAACTTGTAGATCATAATTTGGTTAGTTTGAGTTTCATAAAATCCAACAATACTCCCCCTAAACTCATACTCACCAAATTCTGAAGCTATGGATCCAATCTATCAAATATCCTCTTGATTTAATGAAGATTCAACATTCTTCATTGTAGTTCTCCCCCTTACAATAAGCATCTCCTAATTTGGTTCATTCAAAGGATAGAATCTCTCGAGGACACTTTTCGTATCAGATATGTGTTGTATCTTTTTTATTACATACCATATCACACTCTAAGGACTAGAAAGCATAGGCATAAGACGAGGCTTCAAACTTCAACAAAAAACATCAAATCATTCATCAAACCAAAATGAAGACCCAATAGTTGCTTCAATTCCTGGATTTTCAATCAATTTGTGATCAAGAAGTTGATTGATGTATTCTTTTTCTTTTTGCAAGTTGTTACATCAATTTAGCTGCTGCTGTCATACCAGATCAGCTGCTATTGATGTATTGATCATGCAACTGCAGTATGCTGCTACACTGATCAAAACAAACTGCTGGTGTATATGTTTGCTGCCTATTACAGCTGCTGTTCATGGGCGTTTCATACTACATAAGCTTATAATGCAAGTCTTATGCAAGTCTACCCATATCAACACACATACGAGATGTTGTTGATCTTCACAACCATAATCATAGTTGCTGCTAATAGATCATTATTGAAGCTGCTAATATGTTTATGTTTTATGGTATTTTTGCTGATACATTCAAGATCATGCTGCTGTGATTTTGATCATTTGATTATGCATACATACATCTTGATGGTTTTCATCAGCTGCACTCTTGTTGTATTTATCTTAACCGGCTGCTGCAATTTTGCTGTTTATGTCATCCAACTTCTAATCGCAGCTGCAGTTTGTTAATATGATCTTATCTGATCTATGCATTTTCAAACAGTTGATTCCCACTTGCTTCCATTTGCATATCTCACTCACATTCATGCATTCATTCAATAAGCTTTTATATGATCTTATTAATAACATCAGCTGCTGCAACATGATGTAAATCAGATTCTGCTGTTGTTTTTATTTCTGCACAACTTTTGTCCGTAGATCATCAGCTGGTTGGTTTACTGTTGCCCTTAGATCAACCCTTTTTACCACCACATCATGATCACATTCACTTGTTGATATTCAGCTGCATATACATCTATCAACAAGTACTTGTTTGACAATAACTGCTGCATCTTTTCTGCTATGATGTGCTACTGGTCTGCTGTATCTAAGTTTAATCTGATCAGGCATCTAAAGTTGTTGCAACTTTCAATTCATACACATATGTTGCTGCATCAGTTATATTTTGTTTCTGATCCTCTTCTACATTTCTTAATCATCCGCAGATCACAACACATTATCACTATTACACGCACATCTTTAGATGTATGTGTGACTGCTATACAATTATAACAAATCTGCTGTTGTTAGTAGATCTGTTTTGTTGAGTAATTTGCAAATTTTCATTTAAGTTTCCATCCACATATCTTTGTGATGTGCGGATAACTATGGACATTGTACAACTGTTGCAACACACATATCAATCATGATCATGAACACTTTTCTAATATTCTGCTACACATTGTTACTGTAGCACACATATCTATTAAAAGCTGCTGCAATGGTATTCTATTCGCAGCTTACATCAAGCGATTCATCATAATCATATTGCAACAATCTTCAATTAGCACTAACATGTTCATGACCTGCTGTTTATGATCATAATATCCTACAAATCCACTGTTACACATATATCATGATCAATTGATCATGACGTTGCTGTAACTTACTTCCAATCTGATCGAATATCAACTTGAGTTCTGAACACAAACATAATTTCTGCTCTTATGACTTTGTTTGCTCATCAACTGTTTCATGTACATCTTTATAAATTCAAATTTTGAATCTGAAAATTTGACTTTGATTCAATTGAATCTGTATCATGTTGTAATTGAGTTGTAATCTAGATGAATTAATAACTCAATTTCATCAATGAATCATGACTTCTAGGTCAATTTCAGAATTCATGTTTGAATGACAAACATGACAATTTCTTCAACAATCATTCAATTTACATGAATTCAGTTCTGATTTGGATTTGATACACTTACCTTCACTAAATCAGCATTGAATCATCATATATCATCATCAATTCTTCATTTCTTCACAGATCTGATGAAGAACAAGTTCATTGTACGTGTTCTTCATTTGAACATCTCCAGCGGTCCAGATCTGAATCAAACAATCAATAGTGATGAATTCAGAAACCGAAAGCTCTGATACCACTTGTAAATTTCGAATTTGAGCTAGGATCTTAGAATTCATCATGTTTTATTAGAATTGGAATAGAGATGGGAGGTGTTGTGATCCAATCATCATGCACACATGAACACAAATCTAATAGAATGTTGTAAGGATTTCATTGATGATAATTAAGATAACTACAATTGAGCAACACACATCTAGAGATCTATACAAACATTCATGTGAACAATAAGCACACATTCACCCAAGCAGAGCTCATCCTTGGGTGAGGACTCACAAATAGACACTCTCACCTAAACATGACTAAGTGATCGTCTATATATAGTGGAGTCGTGGTCTTCACACTAGCCGCTTCTAGAAAGACCCGATGTCAACTTTAAAATTTGACTTTGACTTTATATCTTGCAACCAACCTTGATCTCTAAATTGATGCACTAGGATCACAATATAACTTGTAGATCATAATTTGGTTAGTTTAAGTTTCATTAAATCCAACACTGGAGCTTGTTGAAAAACTGAGGCTACCTGATTAATAGGAACAGCAGGTGTCACCGTGGGATAATTCAACACTTTAGCCTTTTGTTTCTTTGAAGGGGACTCAGACTTGTCCTCCTGGTATGAATTAGAGGTTGACACTTCAGAGACCCGTTTTTCGCATGGTTATCAGTCAACTGAGCAGCAAGCCGGATCGTGTCTTCCAGGGTGGTATGGTTACGACCTAAGACAGTATCTTGAATTATCATAGGAAGGCCACCAATGTATTTTTCGGATGGCTCGAGTCAAAGGAGTTATCAGATGAGGCACCAGATAACTTAACTCGTGGAAATGGTTATTATAAGCAAGATTTTCACCACCATCCTGAGCCAAATCCCATAATTCGGCTTCGAGTATCTTTATTTCGTTTCTTGGAAAAAATTCATTACTCATTAGGTCCTTAAACTGATCCCAAGACAAAGCCATTGTAGCGCTAGCCACACGTGTACGTTTCTCCTCATTCCACCAAGTAAGCGCCCTCTTTTGAAGGACACTAACAGCATGTCGAAACTTGAACTTTGTGGGGTTACAAGAACTAAACTTTTTGAAAGAACATTCAGTGGAGGAGTATTAGCACTACCACCATTAGCGCCATTATTCAGATGTGCCAATAGAGTCGGGATAATAGCATCAAATTCTCGAGCAAAAATGGATGCGATCCTCCTGCTAGAATTGCGAGGACGACGAGAAGACATTCTGAAAGATTTAATATAGTTATATGAGATTTTTTTAATTAGAAGATAGGTATTGAAATCGGGTGGAGATATTTCGAGTGCAAACGTTCAGTCCGCAAACCGAGCGAATACGTTGACTTATCAAATTAGTAAGTTCTATAACCTTAATGAAGACGTGGCTACCTATAAGTGGACGCTCACTCCAAGGGTTCCCAGGTAAGGTAACAGATCCATCGGATGATTTGGATTTACATGAATATATTTTCCTAGACAGAACACCCAAGATACGCACCGTTCTGGTATTGCACATGTTGAATTTGAAAAGCATAAACAAAAATATTGAATTTGAAAAATTACGGATATAATTTGAAATATGAATAGGGTCTATATTTCGATTTGATAATCGATTAGGTTATCGATTTAGATAGTTTTGAATTTCCTATGATTGATCATGAGAGTTGTACTAGTTGTAATAAGGGTAAACAATAGGTATATATACGGCATAACATATGCGTAAACAAGTAAACACGTAATACAAATAACAAGAATAACATGTAGTAACATGAGATAACTCAAGTTTTGGGTGCTTAGTTATAGACTAGATCATTCCATTTCTAATAACCTAATTCTCTATAACCAAGGCTCTGATACCAATCTGTCACACCCCGACCGATGGCGGAAACCTCGAGACGGACGTAAGTGAATAGATTGTTCATAGCTCATGATACTAAAATGATTTGAATATATATATATATATTAACAACCTTTTCATAATTCCAAATAACAAGTTACATCGTTTCAAACTATAAATAAACAAACATAACTCAATTAAAGCTCATTTAATTAAACTAGGTCCAAGATCCTACATGTTAAGGCATCTAAAAATCCTCCTAAGCTGCATTTCCTGAAATTATGTGAAAATAGTAATTGTTCAGCTAACGAATTAGCTGGTAAGTAAACATAGCATCTCCTAATTTGGTTCATTCAAAGGATAGAATCTCTCGAGGACACTTTTCGTATCAGATATGTGTTGTATCTTTTTTATTACATACCATATCACACTCTAAGGACTAGAAAGCATAGGCATAAGACGAGGCTTCAAACTTCAACAAAAAACATCAAATCATTCATCAAACCAAAATGAATACCCAATAGTTGCTTCAATTCCTGGATTTTCAATCAATTTGTGATCAAGAAGTTGATTGATGTATTCTTTTTCTTTTTGCAAGTTGTTACATCAATTTAGCTGCTGCTGTCATACCAGATCAGCTGCTATTGATGTATTGATCATGCAACTGCAGTATGCTGCTACACTGATCAAAACAAACTGCTGGTGTATATGTTTGCTGCCTATTACAGCTGCTGTTCATGGGCGTTTCATACTACATAAGCTTATAATGCAAGTCTTATGCAAGTCTACCCATATCAACACACATACGAGATGTTGTTGATCTTCACAACCATAATCATAGTTGCTGCTAATAGATCATTATTGAAGCTGCTAATATGTTTATGTTTTATGGTATTTTTGCTGATACATTCAAGATCATGCTGCTGTGATTTTGATCATTTGATTATGCATACATAAATCTTGATGGTTTTCATCAGCTGCACTCTTGTTGTATTTATCTTAACCGGCTGCTGCAATTTTGCTGTTTATGTCATCCAACTTCTAATCGCAACTGCTGTTTGTTAATATGATCTTATCTGATCTATGCATTTTCAAACAGTTGATTCCCACTTGCTTCCATTTGCATATCTCACTCACATTCATGCATTCATTCAATAAGCTTTTATATGATCTTATTAATAACATCAGCCGCTGCAACATGATGTAAATCAGATTCTGCTGTTGTTTTTATTTCTGCACAACTTTTGTCCGTAGATCATCAGCTGGTTGGTTTACTGTTGCCCTTAGATCAACCCTTTTTACCACCACATCATGATCACATTCACTTGTTGATATTCAGCTGCATATACATCTATCAACAAGTACTTGTTTGACAATAACTGCTGCATCTTTTCTGCTATGATGTGCTACTGGTCTGCTGTATCTAAGTTTAATCTGATCAGGCATCTAAAGTTGTTGCAACTTTCTATTCATACAAATATGTTGCTGCATCAGTTATATTTTGTTTTCAGATCCTCTTCTACATTTCTTAATCATCCGCAGATCACAACACATTATCACTATTACACGCACATCTTTAGATGTATGTGTGACTGCTGTACAATTATAACAAATCTGCTGTTGTTAGTAGATCTGTTTTGTTGAGTAATTTTCAAATTTTCATTTAAGTTTCCATCCACATATCTTTGTGATGTGCGGATAACTATGGACATTGTACAACTGTTGCAACACACATATCAATCATGATCATGAACACTTTTCTAATATTCTGCTGCACATTGTTACTGTAGCACGCATATCTATTAAAAGCTGCTGCAACGGTATTCTATTCGCAGCTTACATCAAGCGATTCATCATAATCATATTGCAACAATCTTCAATTAGCACTAACATGTTCATGACCTGCTGTTTATGTTCATAATATCCTACAAATCCACTGTTACACATATATCATGATCAATTGATCATGACGTTGCTGTAACTTACTTCCAATCTGATCGAATATCAACTTGAGTTCTGAACACAAACATAATTTCTGCTCTTATGACTTTGTTTGCTCATCAACTGTTTCATGTACATCTTTATAAATTCCAATTTTGAATCTGAAAATTTGACTTTGATTCAATTGAATCTGTATCATGTTGTAATTGAGTTGTAATCTAGATGAATTAATAACTCAATTTCATCAATGAATCATGACTTCTAGGTCAATTTCAGAATTCATGTTTGAATGACAAACATAACAATTTCTTCAACAATCATTCAATTTACATGAATTTAGTTCTGATTTGGATTTGATACACTTACCTTCACTAAATCAGCATTGAATCATCATATATCATCATCAATTCTTCATTTCTTCACAGATCTGATGAAGAACAAGTTCATTGTACGTGTTCTTCATTTGAACATCTCCAGCGGTCCAGATCTGAATCAAACAATCAATAGTGATGAATTCAGAAACCGAAAGCTCTGATACCACTTGTAAATTTCGAATTTGAGCTAGGATCTTAGAATTCATCATGTTTTATTAGAATTGGAATAGAGATGGGAGGTGTTGTGATCCAATCATCATGCACACATGAACACAAATCTAATAGAATGTTGTAAGGATTTCATTGATGATAATTAAGATAACTACAATTGAGCAACACACATCTAGAGATCTATACAAACATTCATGTGAACAATAAGCACACATTCACCCAAGCAGAGCTCATCCTTGGGTGAGGACTCACAAATAGACACTCTCACCTAAACATGACTAAGTGATCGTCTATATATAGTGGAGTCGTGGTCTTCACACTAGCCGCTTCTAGAAAGACCCGATGTCAACTTTAAAATTTGACTTTGACTTTATATCTTGCAACCAACCTTGATCTCTAAATTGATGCACTAGGATCACAATATAACTTGTAGATCATAATTTGGTTAGTTTAAGTTTCATTAAATCCAACACTGGAGCTTGTTGAAAAACTGAGGCTACCTGATTAATAGGAATAGCAGGTGTCACCGTGGGATAATTCAACGCTTTAGCCTTTTGTTTCTTTGAAGGGGACTCAGACTTGTCCTCCTGGTATAAATTAGAGGTTGACACTTCAGAGACCCATTTTTCGCATGGTTATCAGTCAACTAAGCAGCAAGCCGGATCGTGTCTTCCAGGGTGGTATGGTTACGACCTAAGACAGTATCTTGAATTATCATAGGAAGGCCACCAATGTATTTTTCGGATGGCTCGAGTCAAAGGAGTTATCAGATGAGGCACCAGATAACTTAACTCGTGGAAATGGTTATTATAAGCAAGATTTTCACCACCATCCTGAGCCAAATCCCATAATTCGGCTTCGAGTATCTTTATTTCGTTTCTTGGAAAA
Organism: Tagetes erecta; assembly: GCA_030867185.1. Lineage (NCBI taxonomy): Eukaryota > Viridiplantae > Streptophyta > Magnoliopsida > Asterales > Asteraceae > Tagetes > Tagetes erecta. Next base: position 37,914,475 of record CM061487.1, on the reverse strand, counting down.
AATTCATTACTCAATAGGTCCTTAAACTGATCCTAAGACAAAGCCATTGTAGCGCCAACCACACGTGTACGTTTCTCTTCATTCCACCAAGTAAGCGCCCTCTTTTGAAGGACACTAACAGCATGTCGAAACTTGAACTTTGTGGGGTTACAAGAACTAAACTTTTTGAAAGAACATTCAGTGGAGGAGTATTAGCACTACCACCATTAGCGCCGTTATTCAGATGTGCCAATAGAGTCGGGATAATAGCATCAAATTCTCAAGCAAAAATGGATGCGATCCTCCTGCTGGAATTGCGAGGACGACGAGAAGACATTCTGAAAGATTTAATATAGTTATGTGAGATTTTTTTAATTAGAAGATAGGTATTGAAATCGGGTGGAGATATTTCGAGTGCAAACGTTCAGTCCGCAAACCGAGCGAATACGTTGACTTATCAAATTAGTAAGTTCTATAACCTTAATGAAGACGTGGCTACCTATAAGTGGACGCTCACTCCAAGGGTTCCCAGGTAAGGTAACAGATCCATCGGATGATTTGGATTTACATGAATATATTTTCCTAGACAGAACACCCAAGATACGCACCGTTCTGGTATTGCACATGTTGAATTTGAAAAGCATAAACAAAAATATTGAATTTGAAAAATTACGGATATAATTTGAAATATGAATAGGGTCTATATTTCGATTTGATAATCGATTAGGTTATCGATTTAGATAGTTTTGAATTTCCTATGATTGATCATGAGAGTTGTACTAGTTGTAATAAGGGTAAACAATAGGTATATATACGGCATAACATATGCGTAAACAAGTAAACACGTAATACAAATAACAAGAATAACATGTAGTAACATGAGATAACTCAAGTTTTGGGTGCTTAGTTATAGACTAGATCATTCCATTTCTAATAACCTAATTCCCTATAACCATGGCTCTGATACCAATTTGTCACACCCCGACCGATGGCGGAAACCTCGAGACGGACGTAAGTGAATAGATTGTTCATAGCTCATGATACTAAAATGATTTGAATATATATATATATTAACAACCTTTTCATAATTCCAAATAACAAGTTACATCGTTTCAAACTATAAATAAACAAACATAACTCAATTAAAGCTCATTTAATTAAACTAGGTCCAAGATCCTACATGTTAAGGCATCTAAAAATCCTCCTAAGCTGCATTTCCTGAAATTATGTGAAAATAGTAATTGTTCAGCTAACGAATTAGCTGGTAAGTAAACATAGGTTTTGCATATATATATATATATATATATATATATATATATATATATATATATATATATATATATATATATATATATATATATATATATATATATATATATATATATATATATATATATATATATATATATATATATATATAGGGGAGGGATTTTCTACAAAGGCTAAAAACTCTAAAAAGGCTAAGAAGGATTTTGGGACGTCGGATCTGGATGTCAACGGCCAAGATTAACGCGGTGGCGTTTTTGTAAATATTATGATGTTCTTGCTGACGCGACATATAGTTCTGGGGTAAATTAGTCATTATGCGTTTTCAACCTAATTCAAACGCCATGGTGTTTCTTAGATCTGTGCGTTTTTAACACAAAATTCAAACGCTTTGGTGTTTCTTAGATCTGTGTCTTCTGAATCATGGTGTTTTTTACATTTGAACTGATCACAGTAAAAACAGTTGACGGTTTTGGTGTTTTATTTCTCACACATTCTAACTTTTCCATGGTGTTTCTTAGATCTGTGACTTCTGAATCATGGTGTTTTTATGTTTGAACTGATCACAGTAAAAACAGTTGAATGTTAAAAACCCAATGATTCAGAAGAACAGAACATTGATCGGACGTTCGTAATTAGTAAACGAAAACGTCAAAAACAAACAAAAACACTATCGCTTTCAGTATTCGCCATAGATGAATGATTATGGATTCAAAATTAAAAACGAAAAACGTCAAAAACACGCCATACATGATCGAAATTAATAAACGTCAAAAAAACACCATAACTAAAACACGCCATACATGATCGGAATTAATAAACGTCAAAAAACACCATAACTGAACATCGAAAGTGATAACCATGATTTTGAAGTCAGCATCGCGCGTATAAATGACGAAGATGCCCCTCCGTGTTTTTTTTTCTCTCATGGCCACGTGCTTGTTGTTGATTGCTTCTTACACTTCTTAGAGTTTTGAGCCTTTTTAGAAAATCCCCAATCTATATATATATATATATGTATATATATATATATATAAAGTGATTCAATTCCATGTTTTGTAAAAACTATTACTACGAAGTGTATCATACAAGGTAAACATAGGCACAATCAAACCTCATGACTAGCATCCACTTAATCACACATACTAAGTGTCGTTGATAAAATTGATTAAATTGAAAAGTCGCTTAATCATCCTCGGATAAAATATCTGATAATTAAACTAATATGTAGTTACGATCACCCTTGGATAAAGTATCAGGTGATTAAACCAAAATGAATAAATAAACGATTACAATTACCCTTAGATAAAGTATCAGGTAATTAAACCAAATTAATGAAAACCGGTTACTGTGACACCCCAGCAGGCGGCGGAAACACCGGGTTGTCATAGAAATCGGATATCAATCGTAAACAAAGCACATGGTATTTAGTTATTAAGTCTAATAATGATATAGTAAGTTTGGAACATAAGTCTTAAATAGAAATGACAAAATGTAATAAAACCGAAACAGTAAATGTAATTGTCTTATTTATTTGAACTAGGTCCAAGGCAATCCTATGTCTTGGCAAAAGCAGCAAAACAATATCAAGCTCTACCTGAAATATGTGAAAATAAAGTTAGCTATTTAAAGCTAGTGCGTAAACCACAAATTGATACATAATAATATAGAAATCCAAGATCATCATAATATGCTACACAATCTTACATGCATAGCTATTTCATATCATTCTCGACCATGACACCTTGAACACACATTGAATACATTGTAATATGAATTGTAGTCACTTATCATGAGGAACCAACTCATGTATTAATTAAAGATAAATTTTCAAGCAACCGTCATCTAACCGTCTCGATATTTAAGTTATCCATAATTATTTAGCAACTTAGGGACATGGCATAGCAACATAGTATAGCAACTTGTAACAGTGAATAGCAACTTGTAACATAGTAACTTGTAACCTTGAAATTGAATGGTCGGGTTTAAATCACCTATTTTGAAATACATGCAGGTGGGTTTGTCAAACCATTAGCGCTAACATTGTACCGGTAGGATTACTAAGTAACAATACTACTTTAAACTACCACATAATGATTGCATCTTGCTGCAGACAAGACTAACACATTTTATGATCTCTTTTGGGAAACAAAATAGAAAATGGAAAACATTATATAGTATTTGAACACATTTCAGCCCCAAAATGTAAAAATAAAAAGGGGAGTGAATTTACTCACCTTGGAGCTCGGGCTTGAAACCAATAGTAAACCATTTGAATTGAACCGAGAATTTTCCAAATACTAGAATCGCCTAAGTAAATGAGAATCCTAACTTAGTAAAAACATACTGTATAGAAAATTAGAATTGAAACAATAGGAGTCTAAGGAAATTGGAATTCTAGGGTTTCGAATTGGGATTTGGGGTTTTCCGATAAACGATTAAAAATATATAAAGTTATTTAATCATAACGACCTAAAAATAGTAATAGATATAACAATAATTTTGATAAATAATGACAATTCAAATAATATATTTTTTTACGAAAACTATCTTTAACGTCACAAAATATATCATATATCTTGGAATGCTTTAAATCATGTATCAAAATCTAAAAAGTCCATATAAATTCTATTTTTTTATAACCTATTATTTATAAACGTGTATGTATTTTTAGATGCATAAAAAATGCATTTTATAGCATTAAGAGTATTTTGAAAGTATTTGTAGAAGTAAAATTATAAAGTTTTGAATTTTTTAATGAGAATCATGAATTTGTAAGACTTTTAACACTTCTATAATAGATTTGATTAAGTATTAGAATTAGGTTTTAGATGAATGATAAAAATGGTTAAATAGGAGGTTAAACAAAAAGTTAAAAATGAGTCTATGTCCTAGGTTTCGAACCAAGGTGTTGGGGTTATTTGAAGATGTCACTTTCCAAATATAAGCGAGTGAAGATATCGAGCATCATCACGAGCAAGCACGGGTGAAGACATTCATTAATTGTATTTGTCTTAGAATATTTGTGTAATCGTTTCGTGCTTAAATGCGCGTTTGTGCTTAACTGCACGTGTTTAGGTTACATTGTAAGGTGAATGGTATAGACTATAAATACCATCACCTAGGTCATTTGTTATAGTGAGTTGCCTACATTTCATTCTATATTCTTTGTAACCTCTCTATTGATCAATACAATTCACCTATTCATATTATCATGAATCTTCATCATACTTTGCATTGATCTTCATGAACATTCAAGCATCAATACGTGATCAGTGAGTTTCCGCATCACTGATTGCAAACAACATCACCAAACAATCTCAGATCTAGATCCAAGCTCGGTTCATCTAGAACTATCAATTGGTATCAGAGCTGTTGGGTGATCTCTGATTGTTGTTGTTATTGATGGAATTTTAGCTACCATTAGCTTTGATTCATGTTTGTGTAAAGAACTGCAAAGTTTGAGATCAATTGGTGAAGATTTGACTGAGTTTTTGAAGAAATTGTTCATGTTCGTCATATTCACTGCTCAAATTTGAAATCCGGAATTTGTTGTTGATATTGAGAAATTGATGATTGAGATGTGTTAGAAATCACTATCCTAAGCTTCGTTCATGATCAAACATCACTGATTTGTTGATTTCGATCCATATTTTGTCAATTTGTCTCAAAACCCACTTGTTGTGTTCTTCATCAAAAATCCGGATCTGAATGAGATTTAGCCTGATTCAAGGTAGAAAAACTTTGAAGGATTGTTAGAAACTTCATTCCTCAGCTAATACAAGTGTTGAATTGAACAAAAACATCAAAAATTGAAGAATTGATCTTGTGTTCATCACAATTTTGACTTTGAAAAGTCAATCTGATATGAAGAAGTGAAGGAACTGTTCAGCCGGGTGAAGATACTATTTAGCCGCGTGAAGTGTTCAGCCGGGTGAAGGAAATCACTGTTCAGCCGGGTGATAGAAGGAAATCACTGTTCAGCTGTGTGAACACTGTTCAGCCGGGTGAAGCACTGTTCAGCCGGGTGAAGTACTGATAAGCTGGGTGAAGCATTGTTCAGCCGGGTGAAACACTGTTCAGACGTCCCAAGTTGTTGACCCGTCCAAACAGTTACCCGTCCAAACAGTTACCCGTCCAAATAGTTACCCGTCTATAAAAAAAAAAAGAGAAGAAAATAACTTTCCAGAATTAGTCATATTTAGCCACCATGACTTCCCAGAAAAATCATCAAAATGACTTTGAAAATTCAAGAAAAATGTCAATGGGCATGTTAACCGTGATCCGAGAAGAAAATAAAAGAGAAGATATCAATGAATTTATTACAGAATTCAATCATATGTTTGAAACAACATATCTTCAAGTTGCCAAAGCTTGTGATCAAAAGAGAAGAGACTTTAATGAACACACAAAACTTGCTCTTGTGAGTGAAGCAAATTCTCATGACAATCAGGAAGATGAAGAAGAATATGATTGGAGTGAAAACAATGATGTTGTTTCCATTCAAGAGATTGAAAAGAAAGATAAAGTAATTAGTAACTTGTCAGAAATCATTGCAAAGCAAGATGAGACAATTGCTCAATTGAAATCAGAAATGGAGAAATTGATGTCTGAAAAGGAAATCAAGAAAGATGAGAACAGTTCTTATGTTGAAATGCCAATTGAAGTCAGAGAAAAGGTGTGCACCAAAGAATGTTTTCAACAAGTTGAACACTACAGAATATACTCTTTCAAGATTTGTGATAAACTCAATAAGGAAGAGCAAATGCACAAGAATCTGAAAGAACAACACGAAATATCTGATCAAAGAATCACATCTCTCCAAGAGTCACTCAAGAAAAGTGAAAGAGAAGCAATGAATATCAAGAATGAAGCTGCAAAATCAAATGCACACTCATCCAGTGTGATCAAAGATTTGCAAGAAGAGATTCTAAAGTTGAAGAAATTGTCTGAGATGTTTAATTCAGAGAACAACATTCTGAAAACCAAACTGCAAGAAGAACAAGAGAAGCATGCAAGTCTACAAAAAGATCACCAGTTGTGTGAAGATAGACTCAAATCTCTCACACAGAATGTTGATTCAATGCTTACCGAAAAGCATAATCTGAATGTCCAACTCATGGAGCTTACTGACAAACTGAACAGATCACAATCTGATCTTGTGCTTATCAAGGAAGAAGCTGAAAAAGCAAAGTCATCCGAACAAGAAAGAGAAGGATTAGTGCCAACCGGAATTGTTGGATCACTATCTTCTGAAGAAGAAAAGACACAAGAGTTTCAGTCGAAGAAGAAGAAGAAGGTTAGAAGAAAGAAGAGCAAAGCCAAGAAGAACAAGACAAAGGCCGCTTCATCTGATTCTACACCACAGACTTCTACTCCAAAGTCTCAAGATTTCGAATCCCCGAGTGATTCAAACAGTGACGTCTACTGTTTAATATGTGACTCTGAAACTCATCATATCTCAGATTGTATTTACAGTCAAGGTGTCTTTCCTTTTGGGTCAAAAGGTGACAAGTTCAAGACTCCAGCTCTTTCAAGAAAGATTCAACAAGATTCAGAGGTCAAAGCTTCTCAGAAACAACAATCTTCAACAGCAAAGACTTCTCAGAAGAAAGGAAAGAAGTCTCCCTTCAAGGCTCATCAGAAGTACTGCGAGATATGTGAGATGTACAATCACAACACATCTGAGTGCTACTACAACAAGTACTGCACCAACTGTCAGATGTACAACCACGACACAATGGAATGTTACTACAACAACTATTGCTCTATTTGTGACATGGTCAATCACAACACATCCGAGTGCTACTACAAGCCGAGAAGGTCAGCCCAAAGAAGTTCATCATGTGCATACCCTTCCAGGTATTTTTCTAACTTTAAAAGATCTAATCATAGACATTCGTTTGATGAAAATCAACATGTCAATGATTCATGGACACCAAAGTTTGTCAAAAACAAAAGGAGAAATCATGATTTAAATGATAAAATGATTCCAATAGTGAATCAATCTTTGAATAAGAAATATAGTCAACAAAACCTGTTTTTAAAAGAAAATCATAATCTGTTTGAAAATGACTATAATTTCTCTTTTGACAAACAATCCATTAAAGAAGATGAAGGTACAAATTACATTGTATCATCAAAACCACCACCTGAAGGTATTCCTTGCACTTATGAGAATATCTCTTATGTTGATGAATTTGGACGACCCAAAACCAAAATGGTTTGGGTCATTACCTCTAACTGATTTGTTAGTGTCTTAGGGACAGTTATGGAGGCCGGTCAAACAAAGAAAAGAAGACCGTGGCTGATCCCTTATCATGACAAGATACCGAATCTTGTTCATGATGTCTTCGATGCAACTGACACCAAATGGATTTGGAAACAAAAAGGAATCATTGCAGGAATTTTTTAAAAACATTTTCAAAAATCAAACAATGATGGTTGTGCAAGAAACAACTGATGTTTCATTTCGTCTGTTTAGATTAAGTATATTGCATGCACTCTTCATACGTTGATAACATATCTGCCATTTTCTTTTCATTAAACTTTCAATTTTCCAAGAAATTTAAAAGTTTAGGGGGAGAAATTATTATTATTAAAAAAAATGAAAAAAAAATGATAAAATCAGAAAAATCCAAAAATATGTTGAATCTACTTGCACGTACATGAGAAATGATAGTACACTAGAGTTATTCAACGCATCATTTTAAACAATAAAGACTGAAGCGTGAAAATTGATGTGCGAGACAGCTCAGACAATTATACTGAACAAGTATATTCTATGGTGATTTAACTAAATGCAAATGAGTTTTTGTGGTTGAAACATATCAAGTGCATGTGTATTGTTTATACAAATCAAATAGATATCTCGTGAAGCAACTGATATACATCGGGTAATGATGCAATCTATTCAGTGTGATGAACCGCATCGTGAGCTTCTTTGTTGTGGTATCCACAGACCTGAAGTCTCACACGAAGTCTCTTTTGAGCTTCAAGATGCAGCAAAAGATTCCAAAATGGAACAAAAAGAGTCCCAAATGCGGACCGTCACCAAACAAATTCCAAAATGGAATTCAGAAGATTCCCAAGGGGAACATAGGCATAAAAAGAAAAATTCCAAAAAGGAATTCAAAAGAAGTCCCAAAGTGGACCAAATCCAAATAGAACCCAAATTCCACACTGTTTATGATTGTAAGTGACCTGACGTGTTGAGTTGTTCTCGGGTTATTTAGATGAAGTGTATAACTTTCTAATGTGCCAGGTATGGGTCACTCAAAACTTATTCTTAATCAACCTAATTGATCATCAAGAATAGAAAAAGTAAGTGTGTCACTTCGAGCTAATTGATTTGTTCAACAATTCATCACTCAATTACTTCACAATTCAAATGTTTATTCTCAAAACTGCAAAACATGTGTTGGATAAATTGCTGGTATGATCTCATTGCAGGTTAAAGATTCAGAATGTAAAGAGAAAATTCTAAAAATATCAAAAACATTGAAAAATTCAAAAACACCAAAAAGATTGTCATTTTAATCTTTTTCTTTTGTGTTGGCAGTTTAACATATGTTATTGATGTAGGAGTTGTTCATCAAGCAATATCTCATCCGGTTGAGAACTTAATCTTTACATTGATGATAAATGCACACTATTGCCTGAGTTTTAATGTTTTTCTTTGAGTTGCAGGAACAGTTTCCATTGCAGAACAAGCTTCCACACGACTTGAAGATGTTCCTGTTCAAGCCTGATTCCAGTCCAAAGATCTCCAAGTCAGATTGTTGAGTGTTAAGAATCCTCCTCTTAATATCTCATACACAGATCCCGTTAACCTCTAAAGCAAAAGTTGAGGGGGAGTATTCTAAGTCAAAGAAGTCTTCTCATTCTACTTCAACCGTTGAAGAAGATCCCGTTGCTGATATATAGATTCACCGGAATCTACTCTCTGCGTATTTCTTTCCATAGCCTCTGATGTTACTCAAAAGGGAGAGAAGGATGCAGATTGCTTGTTGAAAGATAGAGTTTTGACAGCATCATCTGAGGGGGAGTACTGTTGGGTCCTCTTGTAGATAATGCATATCAAAACTTTAAGTTGCTCTCTATGCTCGTCACATGAAGATTTAAGCTGATATGTCTGATTTGTAAAGTGTCATCTTAGGGGGAGTACTGTTGGGGTTATTTGAAGATGTCACTTTCCAAATATAAGCGAGTGAAGATATCGAGCATCATCACGAGCAAGCACGGGTGAAGACATTCATTAATTGTATTTGTCTTAGAATATTTGTGTAATCGTTTCGTGCTTAAATGCGCGTTTGTGCTTAACTGCAAGTGTTTAGGTTACATTGTAAGGTGAATGGTATAGACTATAAATACCATCACCTAGGTCATTTGTTATAGTGAGTTGCCTACATTTCATTCTATATTCTTTGTAACCTCTCTATTGATCAATACAATTCACCTATTCATATTATCATCAATCTTCATCATACTTTGCATTGATCTTCATGAACATTCAAGCATCAATACGTGATCAGTGAGTTTCCGCATCACTGATTGCAAACAACATCACCAAACAATCTCAGATCTAGATCCAAGCTCGGTTCATCTAGAACTATCACAAGGACCTCAATGTTATAAACAACATAGTAAACCAGCCGTCCTGTATAATGTTTTTGTTGAAAACTAGATTAGATATAGTTTTACAATGTCTCAAAAGAAAACCCCAAATTATTACAAGCCCTAGAACACGATTTCATGATTTAGACCATGAATTCAATGGAGATACAAAAATTAACCATAGGGCTTTTGATCAGGAAGATACAGAGATCATTTTATGTATAAAAAATTACAAATTTGAACGAATTGGATCACGAATAATGAAGAACAATAAACGTCGGGTTGAGAAATTGAATTGGTAGATAGAAGTTGTTATAATCCAATTGGTTTTGCATAAACAATCCTTGAGACGCGTCAAGTGAAAGCCCCAACAGAATTGAAGATATGAACGTTTTGATAATGAATTCATCTAGTTTAGCTTCGGGTGTTTTGGTAATCAAATGGATTAAATTCGTGGTTATCGAAAGAATTAACATTTTGGTATAACTTTGAACGATTAGAGCAGCGTTTTGGTTCAAGGAATTTATTGATTTGAGCATTAAATCGACAAGTTGTTAAATGGGCTTTTTAGTTGTAACTGAGCACTTGTAAATCGGTTTAAACATTTTGTTTATGGCGTTAAAATGGGGTTCGAGTATTGCACTGTGGTCATTTTACCGGTTTTTAATAGCAAAAATGGGGGTTTTTGACCTCACCGGAGCTTCGCCGGAATTATAGATTTTCCGGCCAAAGTGGCGGAATTGGAGTCGACTGATTCACGGGTGAAAGAAGGATGGGTTTTAAATATTTACCATTCAGGTCCTTCAACTTTGAGTTATTATTTCTGTGATGTTATAAACTTTATTACAAGTTTCAGATTTGACAGTTTTGACACAAAGTTAATTTATACTTTATTTTTACTAACTAATTTAATCGAGTTGAAGCGTAATAAGTGACGTTTTTATGTCATTACATTCTTTTTGACGGTGAATAGTTATTTTAAGACTTTATAGTATTTATTTTTAATACTTCTTTATAAATTCTCTTTTATAAAATACACTTATATATATATATAAATATATACTTTGGAGGTTAAATAATTCTATTTAGTAATTTAATTTATTAAACGTTGGATAATAATTTGGTCGTTTTATTAAGACGAATTCGACATATTTATTCCGGTTAATAATGACGATGCGTTACATTTCTTTATACGAATACAATAAAGGATAGATGACTTCGGGTTCGAGTCGGGCATTCGGGTTCGGGTTTGGGGCAGATGTCACAGTTACAATCACCCTCGGTTAAAATATCCGGTGGGTTTGTCAGACCAATAGATCTATCATTGCTTAACCGGTCGGTTTGGATACAATTAATGATTATGCTTCGATAAAGTTTAGTTTAGCATGCGCTGAACACATAAATGCAAGAAATCACAAAATATGAATTTATATGAATATATATAATAAAATAAATAAAAGGGAACAAATATGATATACATGATTTAGTAAGGCACATGATTTCACCCTAAAGCATAAAAGTATAAAAGGGGCTATGAATACTCACAAGGTAACAGATTCGATGAAGTGAAATAAAACGAAACTTGAAGAAGGCAACGTGAATCTCCTTAAAATAACATAAGGAACGACGTCTTACGTTAGAATGATCCAAAAGATGACTCGAGAATCTTGGGTTCTAAATGGAACTTGGTTTAGATAAATGAATTGATTTAAATAAAAAGAGATAATAGTCTTAAAGATTTTAAAATAGAGATTAAATAAGTAATATACTAATTAAATTGTATATAAAGTTGAACTCTTTATGAAATTAATTAAAACTTACAAGATTAATAAGTGACATAAATAATATGATAAAACTGACTAATTATTTAAGAAAATTGATTTATAAAGACTAACCCTTTAAATAATACCATTAGTATAGTCATACTTTTATAAAAAATCTAAAATTATTATGTGGTTAATATTTAAACTTATATGTATAGCAATATATAAAGTATTTCATAAAATAGCTTATTAAACGTTTCATAAATTAATGGTAATTAAAGGAATTGAACGTTACCTAATATATAACTTTGTATAAATGATAAAAACTTGTAAAAACAAAATACAGGTCCAGGGACTCAAATCCTAAACCTTCTAGTCCACACTAAGCTGAACAAACCGCTAGACCAACACTAACTTTGTTGTTATAACCAGAAACGTAAATATTTTAAACTGTTACTTGTTTTAAACCCAAATTCTATTATAAACCCTAATATCAAATAAGTACAATTGAACCTCAAACTGAATCTATAATGAAATCAAACAATACCATGATAATCAGAATACGATAACGAGTATAAAGATGTATTTAATTACCTGAATTAGGGATCGATTGATGCAGAATAAAAGAAAAAAGAAAAGAGCAACCGTGAATTAAATTGGTGATGAAGACGATGATGATAATGAAATTGAAGATGCAGAAACACTTAATGGTGAACACTGAATGAAAGCCCCAATAAACTGATGATTAAAATAACCTAGAAGGCGTTGTTCGATTAAGAAGCAGAGGACGAAGCTAACGATGATCAATTGATTTTGTATTTGTTAGAAGTGAAATTAATATTGCAGGGAGATAAAGTGAGGTTGGGATGAAATATATATAATTCAAATGACTATTAGGGCTCTTGTCTAGAAAGGTTTACTTTGTCTTAGTTTGTACAAATTGTATTGTTTAGGGTATAATTTGTTATTTCCCTAAAGTTTATTGTTGGTATAAATAGAAGTTGTAGGTGCTAGGTTAGTGAGGTGAACAAATACCATTTGTAAACAACTTTTTCTCTACACCATTGTACTGCAACTTTATATCATCAATACAAAGAGAATTATCAGTATATCTTGTGTTAATCTGATTGCTGCTTTACTTAGATCTGTGATTGATAATCATATTAGTAGCAGTTTCGATCCAATTGAACCTGTTAATTGGTATCAGAGCTGTTGATTTTGTGTGTTCTTCGCTATTCATCAAGCAAAAACACTCAAAAACTGCTCTAATGTTGATTTTCACGACTTGTTGCTGAAATCTGATTCGATTTCTCACTCTAATCGTTTCTAATTCACAACATAGGTGTTGATTTCACCCAGAAAAGATCCGATATGAATTATTAAACAAATTGAAAAAGTTAACTTTTCGATCAAATTCTATCAAAATTCAGAATTTAAGGATGATGTTTGAGATACAGTTTGTGTGTGATTTCTGGACAAATTTAACAAGTTTTTAAGAATTATTGAAAAATTGGATGATGATGTTCATGAGTATGATGAAGATGTTCTTGCCGTGTGACTGATTTTGATGACTTAGACATTTCAGGACTTAGTTTTTGGACAAAAATATAAGTTATTGTTTAGTCCTGTGAATGCTTGTTTAGTACCAGTCGGGTTAACAGCTGAAAATTCTTAAAATTTGAAAAGTACTATTGAGTCGTGTGAACTATTCAGTCGTGCTATTGTGTAGTCGGGTCAACACTTTTTTCAAGCAGCTTCTTTGTGTTGCCGTGTGAACTTTTCAGCTGTGTCATCTGTTGATTTGTTGGTTGTTCTACTATTCAGCCGTGTCAAGATTTTTAGCCGGGTGAGTAACTATTCACTCGTGTCAAGATTTTCAGCCGGGTGAATCACTGTTCAGCCGTGTCGAAATTTTTCAGCCGGGTTAAGATTCTCAAGCTATTCAGTCGTGTGATCTACTGTTCAGACGTGTGAATTTAAGACATTTCACTGTTCAGCCGTATGACTGTTTAGCCGTGTCATCTTCGAACATCATCATCTGAATCACTATTGCGTATCAACTTTTTTAATCACTCAAATTTATTTTTATTTTTATTTTCAAATTTCTTATCTTTTTCAAAATTAACAAAAATACAAAAATATTTTCTTTTCTTAAATTTAAAATGACTCCTAGTGATGATTCAGATAATCATGTCCCAAGGTTAGTTAACCGTGCAGATTTCAAGAATTGGACGATAAGATTGAAACAACATTTGTGTTCTATTGACAATGATTTATGGAAGTCGATTGACAAAGGTCTACGTATTCCTGTTCAGACTGCTCCTGATAGTGCAAGCACTTATACCAAAGACTCCATTAAACCCTATCCAGAGGATGATCTACAAGGTGAAGACTTACGAAAAGTGAAGAATGACAGTAAGGCTTATTCCTTAATGTGTAAAGGGCTGCCACTTCAAGTGTTGTCAAGGTTGGATGCTTATCAGACTACCTATACATTTTTTAAGGCACTAAAAGCAATATGTGAAGGAGGAGAACAGATAAGAAGTCTCAAGAAACAGAAATTGAAGAGACAATTGAAAATGTTTGAGCATATCTCTGAAGAGACTGTGCATCAGATGATGAATAGATTCTTGCATCTAACTACTGAGATGACAAATGTTGTAGTGAAAACAGATCTTCAAGACTTAAATAACAGATTGTTATGTGCTTTTCCATCTTCATGGAAACAAACAGTTACCCTTCTGAAACATACTGAGAAATTTCCTATGGACTTAGATCTTCTCATTGCAAAAATAGAAGAGGTTGAAATTGATGAAAGTTTAATGAACACAGACCGATCTGGTTCTCATACTCAGTGTAAATTTATGGTGAATCCTTCAAATACGGTTGAGAATGATTTTCTTGTTCAAGATGGTAGTAAACCAGAAGATGAGGGTGATTTATTCGTCGGTGCTAGTTTCTATACAGATTCTACTTATCATACAAGCTCACCAATTTACATGCAACCTCAATCTGCACAAAAAACTCAACCTCAACTAATGAAATCTCAATCTGAATCTCAAAATTTAAGTTCTACAATTCCATGCAAAGTTAAAGATGTCATGAACATTCTGTTGCAAGATGATGAAACAAAGAACGCTTTTACTGCATTCATGGCAAGTTTAAAAGCTTATCAAGGCAGCCATCTAACTCAAATGGATGTTGTACTTCAAGACCTTATTGAAATGGATCTTGATGATGTTGAAGAGATGGATCTAAATTGGTAAATGGTCATGGTTGCATACAGAACACAGAAACATGCTTATGTCAATCAGAATTTCAGACCAAGTGCTAATAGAACAATTGGTTTTGATAAATAAAAGGCGAGATGCTTTAATTGTAACGGCTATGGCCATTTCTCTATGGAATGTAAAGCTCCAAAGAATCAGAATTACAATTCAAGCAAGTTCAAGCAATCAGAATCAGTTTCAAGGTTCAAGTCAACAATCTTCAAGTTATCAGAGTCGGAATCAACGTTTTCATCAGAAACTGTATCAAAGTCTTCCTATGCTAGAATTAAAGGATGAAGGTAAACAGCCAGAAGATCAGAACAAGGCACTTGTAGTCAGTGTTAAAGACGGTTATGACTTGAGTGCATATGCTGATCAATTTACTGCTGATCTTATTGGTAATTTTGCTTTGGTATGTGAAATCGAAGAAGAAGACTGGTCTGAAGAAGGTGACATCAAAGTTCTTAATGATAATAGTCATGAATATGAGGAATATGATTGGAGTGCAAAATCTGATCCGACTGAAGAATCAGAAGCTGAAATTGCACTTATGGCTACAGCCGAAGAGTCTTTCTCATCTGCTGTATCCGAACAACCAAAGGTTAGTTCTGGAACATTATCGAAATCATTCGTTTAAAATTGGTGATAAATTGAGTAAACATGAAAAACTTCATGAACAACTTAAAATTGATCATAAAATTTCAGATGATAAGATAATTTCACTTCAAAATTCATGGAACAAAACACTTAAAGAACTTGAAATTGTCTCTAAACAACTTGAAGAAATGACAAAAGAACTTGAAAATGAAAAGATCGCTCATGTAGCAACTCAGGTTGATCTAACAAAAATGAACAGTTCAAAAGCTATCTTGGCTAAACTGGTAAGTGAGAGAAAAGATAACAAAGCAGGGTTGGGTTTTACTCATGAACCATTGCCTAAATCAATAACAAACACTTTACCTGAGAACTTTAATCAATTTGATCACTCACCTGAAAATGAAGAAAATTTCAAAGAAATTCAAAGAATTAAATCTGAATCTAGAAGCACAGAAGAGAAAGGTGATGAAAAAGTTCTGACTAAGAATGTGAAAGAAGAAGTTGTTGAATATCAAGAGTTGATTTCAGAAACACCGAAGACTGTGAAGAATGATGGAGAATTCTTAGGTTTCAATGATCCTGAATATCTGAAATGGAAGAAGGAATAGAAAGAACTTGCTGTTGCCAAAGTTCAACAACGGGCAAATGTCAAGAATGATGGTGCTTCTACTTCTAAATCACATAAATCACAGAAGTCAACCAATCAATCTAAAAGAAAGCAAGACAAAGGTAAAAATGTCATATCATCAAATGACAATTACAAAACCAACAAAGCTTAATCAACAAAAGTCGTACCAAAGAACGTGTCACAATTGTTAAAACAAGTGACGTTTGTGTCTGATGGAACGTTTGATTTGAATTCATCTCAAAGTAACCAACAAAAATCTAAGATCAAATCTCTCTCTGATCTGAAAGCAGGTTCAGGTCCTAAGACTTACGCTGTTAAACGATTTGAATCTAAGAAGGGTACTAAGAAAGATGTTTCAGAATAAAAAACTGTTTCAAAAGAAAAACCTAAATCTGGTAAAAACAAACCGAATTCACAAACACAATCTCCAAAGAAGAACCAAGTTAACTTAAAAAAAACAGAGATGTGAATGAATCACTCGTTGGTTCAACATCAAAAGTTAATAATCGGTTGTTCAAAATCAACAAGAGATATTGTGAGATATGTGATCGTTATAACCATGAAACTGCTAAGTGTTTCTTTAACAAGTATTGTCACACTGCAACAAAAGAAACCATTCATCAGATGAATGCTATTATAACAAGTTTTGTGAAATCTGTGAAAGACGTAATCATGGCACGTCAGATTGTTTCTTCCGGAAAAAGTTACCAAGAGAAATGACTCTTTACCCAAATTTAAAAAGAAATCAGCCTTTTGGTTTTCAAAATGTAACTAACAGTCATTCTTTCGGTTTGAGACCTTTCAGAAAAATCAATCATGAATAAAAACATTTTTGTGATATGCAATGAAGGCAGTTTCAGGCAAACAGATTTCTGCCAAGAGCTGTAATGGCTGGTGCTCAAAGAAATGATAACAACTACCTTGATCCTAAGTTAGAGGAAAGGTATCATGCTTTAAGAAGAAAGCAATCGAACCCGTCCAGTGGTAGAAACAATTTTCAACCCAATCTCTTAAATGAACTAAACATGAATAACTTACAGTAGCAATTCAGTGTTGTAGATAGATTTGGAATACCAAGACCATTTCGGCCTGAGTTGACCGCACTAACTAAGTGATTGTTGAAAATGAAGGTTCACCCAAGAAGACCTGTCAATTCATGGTTTGTTGACAGTGGGTGTAGCCGACATATGACAGGCAATCATGCCTTGCTTCAAGATTTTAAGCATAAAAATGGTACTCATGTTGCATTTGGAGGAGATGCCGGTGGAAAAATAACTGGAGAAGGAACTGTATCCAATGGGATAATTAGCTTTGATAAAGTCAACTATTGTGCCCAGCTGAACTTTATTTGCTAAGTGTTTCCTAATTATGTGACAAATCATATTCGACTTTGTTTGATGATTCTTTTTGCTATATACTCAAACCAGGTTTCAAGATTGCAAATGAATGGGTTGTGGTTAAATCTACAAGAGATAGAGATGTATACAAACTGGATATGTCCCAGATCAATGCAGAAAACGAAACAACTTGTCTCATTGCACATGCTTCAAATGATGAAAGTCAGCTATGGCATAGACGGCTGGGTCATTCAAATTTCAGAAACATGAACAAACTGATGTTAGGAAAAAATGCTGTAGGATTACCTTCAAAGAAATTCTCTACAACTGATCTTTGCTCCGCATGCCTGAAAGGAAAACAACATCGAATGTCTTTTAAGTCCAAGCTCGAAAACTCAATTTCCAAACCTCTGCAGATGCTTCATATGGATCTATTCGGACCAACAAATGTCCAGAGCATTGGAAGGAAATCTTATTGTTTAGTCATCATTGATGATTTTACAAGATTTTATTGGGTTTATTTTTTGCATGCTAAATCTGAAACTTGTTAGGGCTTATTTCTGTTTAAGATTTACTTTGTACTTTGTTTTATACATTTTGTATAGTTTAGGGTTTATTTTGTATTTTCCCTAAATGTATTGTTGCATAAAGCATGTAGTAAGAGAATGTTAGAGAGAGTCTAGATCACATATTCACGTTAGAAAGACAGTTAACTGTGTGTGATTTCATTCTCCTGCATTTTGTAATACAATATTTGCTTTGACCATCAATACAAAGAGAATTATTAAGTAATGAATTGTGTTGCTGATTGAACTGTTTTTGTGTACTAATCATTCTGATCATTTGAGCGATATCGATCCAATTGAACCTATCAATTGGTATCAGAGCTGTGGGTATTGTGTTCTTCGCTATTCATCAAAATTTAATCATGTTTTGGATTGATTGAGATTAAGGATTGTTAATCGGACTATTTCACGGATTGTGTGAGATTTTTGAAGTAATTTGACAAGTTTTTGATAAACCCAGAAAATTTCGTTTGACGAAGATGATGAACTATGAACTGGTTGAAGATTAACTAGCCGGGTGATAAATTTAACTTAGACAATTTCCATTGGACTTAGATTTGAGAACAATTAGGTCCTGTGCAGCCGTGTAAAGGATTTTGTGCTAGACGGGTAAAGAATTTGACGAGAAAAAGGGTTGTACTGTTCAGCCGGAACAAGAACTATTGTGTCGGGTGATAAACTGTGTAGCCGGGTGATTAACAATTTCAGCCGGGTAATTGATAAACTGTTTAGCCGGGTAAACAATTATTCTGCCATGTAAACAACTGTTCAGCCGGGTAAAGCCTTTTTGCCGTGTCAAGATTCCAAGCCGGGTCAAGTTTATTTGCCGTGTGAAGTTATACTGTTCAGCCGGGTAACTATTCTGCCGGGTAAAGATTACAAGTGTTACAACTGTTAAGCCATGTCAACTGTTTAGACGGGTGAAGACTTTTCTCAGCCGGGTGAAGAACAAAAGCTACCGTTCAGCCGGCTGAAGAAGAAATTTTCACTGTTCAGCCGTGTGATCCTTTTTCAGCTGTTTCAAACCTTGTTTCTTATCTTGTCATTTATTTACTTGTCTTTATTTTTAGTATTTTAACTATTTCTTTTCAAAAAACCATTAAAAACACAAAAATATTTTCTTTAATATTGTTAAAATGGCACCTAATGATGACTCTGATAATCGTGTTCCTAGACTTGTTAATCGTGCAGATTTCAAGAATTGGACAATTAGACTGAAGCATCATCTTTGCTCAATAGACAATGATCTTTGGAAGTCAATTGACAAGGGTCCTCACATACCTACACAGACAGCTCCAGATAGTGCAAGTACCTACACCAAAGACTCTACTGAACCTTATCCAGAGGATACTTTATCAGCAGAAGATTTAAGGAAAGTGAAGAATGATAGCAAAGCCTAATCTTTGATGTGTAAGGATTGCCACTACAAGTACTGTCAAGGTTGGACGCCTATCAAACAGGTTATACACTGTTCAAAGCTTTAAAGTCCATCTGTGAAGGAGGTGAACAACTCAGAAGTCTCAAGAAACAAAAGCTGAAGAGACAGTTGGAGTTATTTGAACATATTGCTGGAGAGTCCGTGCACCAGATGATGAATAGGTTTGTTCATCTGACTACTGAAATGACCAATGTGGGTGCGAAGACAGATCTCCAAGACTTGAATGACAGATTATTATGTGCACTTCCATCATCTTGGAAACAAACTGTTACACTACTGAAGCATACTGAAAAGTTTCCGATGGATTTGGATCTGCTCATTGCAAAGATAGAGGAAGTAGAGACTGATGAAAGTTCTAGAAACACTGATAGAACTGGTTCATATGCACAATACAAATATATTGTGAATCCTGCTAATACTGTGAAGAATGCCTTTCTGGCACAAGAATCTGCGAAGATTGATGATGAGGGTGATCTATTTGTTGGCGCAAGTTTTTATACTGATTCTTCATACATCCCAAACTCACCAACTTATTCTCAACCTCAATCTCCACCCAGAGCTCAAGTTCAAAGTCAGAATGTGAAACCTCAGTCTGAAAGTCAAAGTGCTACTGCTCAAGCTAAGGTGAAAGATTTGATAAACATCTTGTTACAAGACGAAGAGACAAAAGGTGCATTTACAGCTTTTATGGCAAGCTTTCAAGCATATCAAGGAAGTCACTTGAGTCAAATGGACGTTGTGCTTCAAGATCTATTTGAGATGGATCCTGATGATGTTGAGGAAATGGATTTGAATTGGCAAATGGTGATGGTTGCATATAGAACGCAGAAACATGCATATGTTAACCGAAACTACAAGCCTCATGCAAACAAGACCGTTGGTTTTTACAAATCAAAGGCCAGATGTTTTAATTGTAACTGTTATGGTCATTTTTCAAGGGAATGCAAGGCTCCTAAGAATCAGAACTACAATGATCAAGCAAGTTCAAGTGGACAGAATCAAGGCCAAGGTCAAAGCTCACAACAGTCTTCAAGCTATCAAAGCAGGAATCAACGCTTCATGCAGAAACCATATCAAAGTCTTCCAATGCCGGAATTAAAGGATGAAGGCAAGAAACCAGAAGATCAGACTAAAGCACTGGTGGTTAATGTGAAAGACGGATACAATTAGAGTGCGTATGCAGAACAATTCACATCTGATCTTACATCCAGTCTGGCGTTAGTGTGTGAAATTGAGGAGGATTGGTCTGAAGAAGGAGATGGTAAAGTGATTGATACTGAGTGAAGATTCAGAGGAATATGATTGGAGTGCAAAGGCAGATCCTGTTGAAGAATCTGAACCTGAAATTGCGTTGATGGCTACTCATCATCAAAATCTGGAAACATTCAAATCATTAGATGTTGATTATATGAAGTTGAAGGCTGAACATGAAAAGTTGAAGGATGAGCATGAAAAGTTGAAAGATGACTATAAAGAGTTAAATACGGAATGCAATACTCTTGATGCTGAGAAGGAGATGTTAGAAAAGTGGTTAGAAGAAACCAAATCAAAGAAGTCTGGTTCTACATCAGATAAAGATTTTTCGGACTTATTTACATGTCTATGCTTATATGAATGTGCATTTAAATGATTATGATTATAATGATGCGCGACGTTTACGAAATACGATATGCTAATGATGTAATTATGGGCCGTTAAGGGTGAAAGAATGAAATTAGGCCCAAAATGGTAAGTGGATTAGTTAAGCAATTTACCAAAAATAGCCTAAACACCTAATTAAAGCCCAAGCCCACCTAAAAACCCTACCCAATATGGAAAACCCTACTATTTAAACCACCATCTTCCAGCCACCATCACACTTCACCATCTTCACCACACACACTCAAAACCCTAATCTCCATTTTTGAAAGAAAAGGCAAGAAAGAAGAGTAATCTAGACTTTTGATAAATCCAAGTGTTAATCTGAAGAAAAAGGTGTTAAACTACTGGTAATCAAGGTAAGAATCATCCCCTAAAACATGTTTTCATAACACAAAACGAATCTGGCCATTAATGGAGTTTTTAAGTTTTCAAAAAGTTTCAAGAAAAATCAATAAAGGTTGCATTTTTATGGATAAAAACATGGAAAATGCTTAGATTTAGTCATATGAATGATAAACCAAGGTTTTGGACGTAAAAAGTTTGAGATTTGGATGAAAAACAAGGATTTTGGGTTGAAAAACGAGCTGATACAGCGTTCTGCGACACTAGTGTTCATCCTGCGACACCAGTGTTCATCTTGCGACACTAAGGGTAAAAACTTGTCTCCTGGGAGAGTGTCGGGTGTGCTTGCGACAGTAGTTTAAGTCCCAACGAAAGTTGGGCAAGAGCCTTGCGACACTGCAAGTGAAGGTGCTGCTTATGTAGCATGCGACACTGTGGTTCGTCTATGCGAGACTACTTGCGACACTACCTGCGACACTGTCCGCGACACTGCGTGCGATACTAAGAAAGAAATGACGATTTTTTTTATAATAACTTAAATGCAGATCGTGCACCAAAACCACTACCCTAACCTTGACCGAACAAGCAAAATCACTTAAGAATCAGGTGAGTTTCTAGACCTCACTTCCGTTTCAAATACATTTTTGAGGCTAACATGCATACCGAGATGTTTCCTGGACTGTTGGACTTTATTATGTGATGTATGATGATAATGTAAGAACAAGAAATTAAATACTTGTATATATATATATATCTATATAATTATATAAACGAATGAATGCCTTAACGGAAGACAAGAATCCTACTGGGGATCATATAAAACCAGTCAAGCATCCTACTGGGGATCATATAAAACCAGTCAAGCATCCTACTTGGGATCATATAAAACCAGTCAAGCATCCTACTGGGGATCATATAAAACCAGTCAAGAATCCTACTGGGGATCATATAAAACCAGTTAAGACTGCAGAATGGGTCTCTTATGACCAAAGAGGATACGATGATGACTTACTAACAAATAAAGATATTATGATTGTGTGACGTACGAATGTGACGTACGGTATGATGATGCAATTTACGTATATTACATGAATGATAATGGGATATTTCTAATGATGATATAAAACTAGAACTCACTCAGCGTAGCTGACTTTTGTATGCATGTTAGATTGATGTGCAGGTTTGATGATTAAAGGAGCTGCTTGGTGAGAGCTAGGGGTTTACTGAAGACTGGCATTGGAGAGAATTCATTTAAGATTAAACTTACGTTTTGTAATGCTTGAATGAAACAATTAAGACAATTATGACGATGTAATGATGTTTTTTAAACAAGTTTTCCGCTGCATTTATGATTTTATTTAAATTATGGTTGTTTTTATGCTTATGAATGCCAATTGTAGTGTCTGCCGAAAGGCGGGCGTTACAAGAGGATTGAGTCACCAATTACTATTCCCGATGAAGCTGCTGATTCTGTCAATCCTGACAAAGCTGAGGGAAAAAGAAAGTTACATGCTGTGCCTGAGATTACTGAAGAAGAGGTTGTTGCAAAGAAAGCTAGAATGGATGAAACAGTTCAGATTGAGCCGATTCAATCCTAATCTGTAACTGAAACTGAGGTGGCTGAAATGGCGAAGGTGGATGAAACTGTGAAAGAAGCTGAAACTGATAAAACAGTTCAGATTGAGCCGATTCAATCTGAATCTGTAGTGGCAACTGAAGTGCCTGAAGTGGTTGAAGTTGCTGAGAATGCGCCAGAAACTATGACTGAAGAAGCATTTCAGTTTGAGCCGGTTCAAACTGAAACTGCACCGATGATTGAGGCACTGGATGATTTGGATGACATAGATTTCACTGAGTCTGAACCTGAAGCTGAACCTGAAGTTAATCCAGATGATGAAATACCAGCTGATCTGCCTGAACTTTTTGCTTATCTTGAAAGAATGAAGTATAATCCAGTATATCTGAATGGACTGACAGTGAGTCAAATTAATGAAGAATATGAGAAGTGTTTGACTGCACAAGATAAGGCAATGGCAGATGAGAAGGAATTTGTTGTAGAAATGGGTGAGTGGACGCCATTGCAAGAAAGCCTGAACATTGATGACTTACCTCCGGAAGAACTTTATCATCAAAATCCAGAAGAAATGTCATCTAGAAACATGCGTGAATGGTTAAGTTCGAGGAACTATCCATACAAGACTTTGCAAAGACTGAAACATGAATCACTGAAGAAGATTGTGACAAGCTTCATGAAGACTGAGAAGATGTACAATTGAATGTTTTTCCTGGATTACAACAACCCGCAATACTATGAGCTGACAAAGAGATACAAAGTACTCGAACCCAAGGACATAACGGTGATGGATTTACCAGAAGATGCACACAAAAAGAGAAAAGAGTTGATAGACATGTTTCCAAGTGAGATGAAGTCATACAATATACCTATGGATGTATGAGAATCATGGCATAAATCCGCCACAGCAGGAGATGTCGATAGATCTCTGCTGAGCAAGGGTCAGTCGGTTGCTGAACTTCTTAATTCTATGATCGTGCCGGAAAAGTCCAAGAAGGTGAAAATCATAGCATGGAAATATGACGAAGTGTTTGATGCATTTTTGATTAAACGAGTTAATGGTTTATGTGATGTTTACCATTATTACTCAAGTATTTTCAAGTTGGAAGTGCAAGATTTGAAGGAGTTGCACAAACTAAGATTGATTAATCACACGCATGCTGAGCGTGGTGATAAATGTGCAATGCTGTTAGATGCTGGTATAAGTCGTTTGCCTAAATTTTTGGAGTTTAGAGGACAACAAGAAGATAGTGCTTATGTTCAGAGCAAGAAAACGAGGAAACAAAAGAAGTTGGTAGTGAGAGATATGTATTTGGAAGAGTTTTCGGATGAATACTTTGATAAAGTGACAAATCCAGGATTGAAAGTGATTGATGGTACACAAGCAACGAAACCAATTCTTAAGTTTTTCTACAATCAGGAAACTTATGAGCTGAAATTGGTACGTAATTTGGATGACTGGGATAAGGACATGATTACCTTGTTTAGCACGTTCGAGCTGAAGTTGCTACATCCATCTTACATCGATCATCTGAGAAATCACACAATGGAGAAGTGCAAAGATCCAATTGCTGAAGCTGACCGCAAATTATTTGTGGTAATGATCGAAGTAATTGCAGCTGCTTCTGAGAAAATCCGACTAAGGAAGGCATTACTCAGTGCTAACCTTGTGAAGGTTGATATTCCGGAGATCGAATTTATGCCTGTAACTGCGAAGGGTACATTAGATGTGAAAGCAAAAGGGCAAGAAATATCGTATGAATTTTTTGCTAACATTGATTTTGCAGGTCTAACTCTTGATACTCTGAAACGCATGAATGCATGTGCCATCCTCACAAACGAATCAAAGCCGAGACAAGCAAAGATTGCAGAAAAGTTCAAGTCTTGCATTGAGGAAGCTTTAAAAGAACAAGAAGATTATAAAGGAAAACAATTGCTAGATGTCAAAGAAGAACCTGAAGATTGGTGAGAGATTGAAGCTGGAAGCAAAGGTTGAAAACTGAAGATTTTGAAGTCCAAAGTTAAATCTTAGGGGGAGTACTGTTAGGGCTTATTTCTGTTTAAGATTTACTTTGTACTTTGTTTTATACATTTTGTATAGTTTAGGGTTTATTTTGTATTTTCCCTAAATGTATTGTTGCACAAAGTATGTAGTAAGAGAATGTTAGAGAGAGAGTCTAGATCACATATTCACGTTAGAAAGAGAGTTAACTGTGTGTGATTTCATTCTCCTGCATTTTGTACTACAATATTTGCTTTGATCATCAATACAAAGAGAATTATTAAGTACTGAATTGTGTTGCTGATTGAACTGTTTGTGTACTAATCATTCTGATCATTTGAGAGATATCGATCCAATTGAACCTATCAAAACTGCTGAAAGAATTTATTATTAAAGTTGAAAATCAATTGGAATCAAAAGTTAAAATCTTGAAAAGTGATAATGGAACCGAGTTTAAAAATGCTAATGTGGACTCCTTTTGTGCAGAAAAGGGGATTGGGCATCAGTTTAGTGCTCCATGAACTCCTTAGCAAAATGGAGTCGCTGAACGGAAAAATCAAACACTGATTGACGCTGCAAGATCCATGATAGCAGATGCCAAAATTCTTATCACATTCTGGGACGTAGCTATTGCTACCGCCTGAGTTGTTGTTTGGAAGGAAACCGAATATTTCTTACTTGAAAGCTTTTGGTTATCCTGTCACGATTCTAAATTAAGTGACCATCTCGGTGAATTTGAGTCTAAATCTGAAGACGGTTTCTTTCTTGGATATTCATCAATGTCTAAATCATACCTTGTGTTTAATAGACGAACTAATGTTGTCCTTGAATCTGTAAACGTACAGTTTTTAGAAGACTCCTTACCATCAGTGGCTCATGGTCCTGATTGGTTAATTGATTTAGATTCGTTATCCAAATCTTTCACCTCTAACTTGTTTGATTTTTCATGAAAATCAAAGAAGGAACCAGGAGATTTAGGATCTTTCAGTGATGATTCAGACAATGATGATGACGATGATCTCAATTCTGAGTATCCATTCATGTCTTTTCACGATCCGTATGTTGAATCCTCTAATCAATCACATGGTCCATCTGTTCATAATCAACCATCATTAGATCCGATTGGTGAAGTTACTCCGGAATCTCTGGAATACTTCATCAACTCACCAGAACAAGTTCCTAATTTTACTCAGCACACCTTTACAATCCTGCAAGATCTACCGAATCTGAATGAATCAAATCTGTTAGGGCTCGTTTCTAGTTAAAGATTTACTTTGTACTTTGTTTATACATTTTGTATAGTTTAGGGTTAATTTTGTATTTTCCCTAAATGTATTGTTGCATAAAGCATGTAGTAAGAGAATGTTAGAAAGAGAGTCTAGATCACAATTACACGTTAGAGAGAGAGTTAACTGTGTGTGATTTACATTCTCCTGCATTTTGTACTACAATATTGCTTTGATCATCAATACAAAGAGAATTATTAGTAATGAATTGTGTTGCTGATTGAACTGTTTGTTTTGTGTACTTGAATCATTCTGATCATTGAGCGATATCGATCCAATTGAACCTATCAATTGGTATCAGAGCTGTTGGTATTGTGTTCTTCGCTATTCATCAAGCAAAACACATCAATATTGCTCAAAAATCATGATCTGAATGAATTGTTGCTGTTTTTAGCTGTGATTTATCATCGCAATCACTTCTAATTCACAACGATTGTGCAAATTCCATCAGATTATCATCAGATCTGAGGAATTAAGAAGAAAGAAAAAGTTACTGTTCAATCGAAATTTTGCTCAAATTCATCAAAATTTGATCATGTTTTGGATTGATTGAGATTAGAGATTGATAATCGGACCATTTCACTGATTGGGTGTGATTTTTAAGAAATTGGACAAGTTTTTGTTAAACCCAGAAAAATTCATATGACGAAGATGATGAACAGGATGAACAGGTTGAAGATTAACTAGCCGGGTGATAAAATTGACTTAGACAAATTCCTTTGGACTTAGATTTGTGAACGAATTAGGTCCTGTGCAGTCGTGTAAAGGATTTTAGTCTAGACGGGTAAAGAATTTGCATGAAAAACGTTGTACTGTTCAGCCGGATCAAGAACTATTGTGCCGGGTGATAAACTGTTTAGCCGGGTAAAGACATTTTTAGCCGGGTGATTGATAAACTGTTCATCCGGGTAAACAATATTTCTGTTGTGTGATCAACTGTTCAGCTGGGTAAACCTTTCTGCCGTGTCAAGTTCCAAGCCGGGTCAAGGTATCTGCCGTGTCAAGTGTTACTATTCAGCCGTGTAACTGTTCAGCCGGGTAACTGTTTTGCCGGGTAAAGATTACAAGTGTTGAAGACTTACAACTGTTAAGCCGGGTCACTGTTTAGACGGGTGAAGAATATTTTCAGCCGGGTGAAGAAGACATTTTCACTGTTCAGCCGTGTGATCCTTTTTCAGCTGTTTCAAACCTTGTTATCTTATCTTGTCATTATTTACTTATCTTTATTTTTAGCATTTTAACTATTTCTTTTCAAAAAACATTAAAACCACAAAAATATTTTCTTTAAATTTGTTCAAATGGCACCTAATGATGACTTGTCAACCGTGCAGATTTCAAGAATTGGACGATTAGACTGAAGCATCATCTTTGCTCCATAGACAATGATCTTTGGAAGTCAATTGATAAGGGTCCTCACATACCTACACAGACAGCTCCAGATAGTGCAAGTACCTACACCAAAGACTCTACTGAACCTTATCCAGAAGATAATTTATTAGCAGAAGACTTAAGAAAAGTGGAGAATGATAGCAAAGCCTACTCTTTGATGTGTAAAGGACTGCCACTACAAGTACTGTCAAGGTTGGATACTTATCAAACGGGCTATACACTGTTCAAAGCTTTGAAGTCAATCTGTGAAGGAGGTGAACAACTCAGAAGTCTCAAGAAACAAAAGCTGAAGAGACAATTGGAGTTATTTGAACACATTGCTGGAGAGTTTGTGCACCAGATGATGAATAGATCTCCAAGACCTGAATGACAGATTACTATGTGCTCTTCCATCATCATGGAAACAGACTGTGACACTTCTGAAACATACTGAAAAGTTTCCGATGGATCTGGATCTGCTCATTGCAAAGATAGAGGAAGTAGAGATTGATGAAAGTTCTAGAAATACTAATAGAACTGGTTCACATGCACAATACAAGTTTATTGTGAATCCTGCTAACACTGTGGAGAATACCTTTTTGGCTCAAGAATCTGCTAAGATCGATGATGAGGGTGATCTATTTGTTGGCGCAAGTTTTTATACTGATTCGTCATACATTCCAAACTCACCAACTTATTCTCAACCTCAATCTCCACCAAGAGCTCAAAGTCAAAGTCAGAATGTGAAAAATCAATCAGAAAATCAAAGTACTGCTGTTCAAGCCAAAGAAAAAGATGTGATGAACATCTTGTTACAAGACGATGAGACAAAAGGTGCATTTACAGCTTTCATGGCAAGCTTTCAAGCATATCAAGGAAGTCACTTAACACAGATGGATGTTGTGCTTCAAGATCTATTCGAAATGGATCCTGACGATGTTGAGGAAATGGATTTGAATTGGCAAATGGTGATGGTTGCATATCGAACACAGAAACATGCATATGTTAACCGAAGCTACAAGCCACATGCAAACAAAACTGTTGGTTTTGACAAGTCAAAGGCCAGATGTTTCAATTGTAACTGTTATGGTCATTTTTCAAGGGAATGCAAGGCTCCTAAGAATCAGAACTACAATGATCAAGCCAGTTCAAGCGGACAGAATCAAGGTCAAAGTCAGAACTCGCAACAGTCTTCAAACTATCAAAACAGGAATCTGCGTTTCATGCAGAAGCCATATCAAAGTCTTCGCATGCCAGAATTGAAAGATGAAGGCAAAAAGCCAGAAGATCGGACCAAAGCACTGGTAGTTAGTGTGAAAGATGGATACGACTGGAGTGCTTATGCGGAACAGTTTACTTCTGATCTTACGTCAAGTTTGGCACTGGTATGTGAAATTGAGGAAGATTGGTCTGAAGAAGGAGATGGTAAAGTGACGGATACTGTGAGTGAAGATTCTGAAGAGTATGATTGGAGTGCAAAGTCAGATCCAGTTGAAGAATCTGAACCAGAAATTGCGCTTATGGCTACATCCAATGAGTCTTCATCATCTGCTGAACAACCAAAGGTTAGTATCGAACTACCCCCTAACTATGTTCCTTTGCCTGATGATGTTAAAGAAAGGTTATGTTCTGAACAATGCATAAAACAAGTGGAACATTATTGAACTCATTCATTTAAAATTGGTGACAAATTAAGCAAACATGAGAAAATTCATGAACAACTTAAAATTGATCACAAAATTTCTGATGAGAAGATTTTGTCACTTAAAGAATCATGGAACAAAACATTAAAGGAACTGGAACTTGTTACCAAACAACTTGAAGAAATGACAAAGAACTTTGAACAAGAAAAAGTTGCTCATGCAGTCACACAAGTTGAATTAACAAAGGTTAAAAGTTGTAAAACTATGGTCAAACAACTTGTGAATGAAAGAGGTAACAAAAACAAAACAGGGTTGGGTTTCACTCATGAACCAATGCCTAAATCAATCACACAAACTTTACCTGAAAACTTTAATGAATTTGATCATTCACCTGAAAATGAACGAAAATTCAAAGAAATTCGAAGAAGTAAATCCGAATCGGAAGGATCTGAAGTGTTGATTGAAAGTTTGAAAGATGAAGATGACGTGACAGTTGAAGCTGATGATGAAGCAAGCAACAAATCTGAAAACAAATTAGAGCCTGTTCTAATTCAACTTGTTGAATATCCTGAACTGAATCCCAAGCAGGAAGTGAAGGACGAAGCTGAATTTTCGGGATATAATGATCCTGAATACATCAAGTGGAAGAATGAACAAAAGGCAAAAGTTGCTGATCAACTGATCAAGAAAAACGCTGTGAAGAAAGCTGAAGTTTCAACTGCAAAGAAGCAGAAATCTAAAGTAATGACCAATCAATCTGAAACAAAAGAATCGAAAGGTAAAAGTGTCATCAAATCGAATGACAACACCAAAGCTCAAAATGGTAAAACTGATAATGTAAAAACTGTCAAGAAGAAAGTGTCAAAAGGTAAAACAATCAAGTTTGTGTCTGCAGGAACTTTCGATATGAACGGATCTTATGGTAACCAAATCAATTCTCCAATCAAATCTAACTCTGGTCTGAAAACAGGTTCAGGTCCTAAGTATTCCGCTGTCAATGATAAAAGAATTGAACCAAAGAAGGTAACCAAACAAGATGGTTTAAAATCGAACCAAGTTCCCAAGAAATCAAAACTTGATCACAAACAGTCACAGTCACAATCAAAATCTCCACAAAAGAATCAAGTTAACTTAAAACCGAACAAAACTGATAATGAATCACGAGTGGGTTCAACTTCAAAAGTTAACAATCGGCTCTTTAGGATTAGCAAGAAACATTGTGAGATTTGTGATCGTTATAATCATGTTACTGCTGAATGTTTCTTTAACAGGTACTGCAGTTACTGTGATAAAAGAAATCATTCTTCCGAGGAATGTTTTTATAACAAATTCTGTGATATTTGTGAAAGGAGAAATCATGTCACAGCAGATTGTTTCTTTCGGAAAAACTCGTCCAGAGATATGACTTCGTTTCCAAATTTTCAAAGAAATCAATCTTTTGGTTTTCAAAAATTTAACCAAAGTCATTCTCCTGATTTGAGAACCTTCAAACGAAACAATTCTGGTTTTAATGACTTTTCATCAAGAAATGTGCAGGTTAACAGTTTTAAACCGAGAGCTTTGATGGTAAGAAATCAGAAATTTGAAAATAACCTTGATCCTAAGTTAGAGGAAAGGTTTACTGCTTTAAGAAGAAAGCAAACGAATCAAGCCATAGGGCGAAACAGTTTTCAACCAAATCTCTCGAATGAAACAAGTTTACAAAATCTTCATTATCAACAAGTTACTGTTACAGATAGATTCGGAAAACCCAAGACCATGTGGGCCTTGCTTCAAGATTTTAAGCTAAAGAATGGTACACATGTTGCATTTGGAGGAGATGCTGGTGGTAAAATTACTGGAGAAGGAACCGTGTCAAATGGGGTCATTAGCTTTGATAAAGTCAACTACTGTGCACAGTTGAACTTTAATTTGCTAAGTGTATCTCAAATTTGTGACAAATCTTATTCAACATTATTTGATGATTCTTTTTGTTACATACTCAAACCAGGTTTCAAGATTGACAATGAGTGGGTGGTGGTTAAAGCTCCAAGAGATCGTGATGTATACAAGCTTGATATGTCGAAAATTGATGCTGAAACCGAAACCACATGTCTCATTGCGCATGCTTCAAATGATGAGAGTCAGCTTTGGCATAGACGGCTGGGCCATTCAAACTTCAGAAACATGAATCGTTTAGTGACTGGAAATCATGCTGTGGGAATACCATCAAAGAAATTCTCTACAACTGATCTCTGTCCAGCATGTTTGAAAGGAAAACAGCACCGAATGTCTTTTAAGTCCAAGCCAGAACATTCCATTTCAAAACCCTTACAGATGCTGCATATGGATCTTTTCGGACCAACAAATGTTCAAAGCATCGGAAAGAAGTCTTATTGTTTTGTCATCATTGATGATATTACTAGATTTTCTTGGGTTTATTTCTTACATGTTAAATCTGAAACTGCTGAGTTGTTAAAAGAATTTATCATCAAAGTTGAAAATCAGTTGGATTGTAAAGTGAAAATCTTGAGAAGTGATAACGGAACCGAGTTTAAAAACTCTAATGTTGATTTGTTTTGTGCAGAAAAAGGAATTGCGCGTCAATTTAGTGCTCCAAGAACGCCTCAACAAAACGGGGTTGCGGAACGGAAAAATCGAACACTGATTGAAACAGCAAGATCCATGCTCGCAGATGCCAAAATCCCTATCACTTTCTGGTACGAAGCTATAGCTACTGCGTGTTTTGTACAGAACAGGACATTATTGGTTCAGGATAAAAATAAAATGTGTTATGAGTTATTGTTTGGAAGAAAACCGAATATTTCATACTTGAAAGCATTTGGTTGTCCTGTATCGATTCAAAATTTAAGTGATTATCTCGGGAAATTTGAGTCAAAATCTGATGATGGATTTTTCCTTGGTTACTCGTCTGTTTCTAAAGCTTATCGGGTTTTTAATAGAAAAACAAACACTGTTATTGAAACTATTAACGTAAAGTTTTTAGAAAATTCGTTTCCGTCAGTGGCTCATGGTCCCGAATGGTTGTTTGATTTAGATTCGTTATCAAAATCTTTCAATTCTAACTTGTTTGATTTTTCAGGAAAAACGAGAAAAGAATCAGGAGACTTGGGATGTTTCAGTGATGATTCGGATAATGACGATGATAGCAATCTCAATTCTGAGTATCCGTTCATGTCGTTTCATAATCCTGATCATGGTGTATCCAATCAAGCTCCGGGTCCTTCTGGTTCTAAAGAAGATCAAGATTCAAATAATCTTGATAATGATGTGAATCCGCAAAATTCTTCTAATGATGGTGGATCTGTTCAAAATCAACCATCATCAGATCCGAATGTTGAAGTTATTCCAGAATCATTTGACTACTTCATCAATTCACCAGAATAAGTTCCTAATTTCACTCCGCATACGTCTACAATTCTACAAGATCTACCGAATCTGAATCAGTCTAATCTAGAGACGCAAGTTCAAGGAGATTCAATCCCAACTCACCGAGTTCACAGGAATCATCCTTTATCTCAGATTATTGGGTCGTTGAATCAAAGAACTATGAGAAGTCAGACTGAACATGCAAACATCTGTCTTTATTCATGTTTTCTTTCTAAAGTGGTGCCAAAGAACATTTCAGAAGCGTTACAAGATAACAGTTGGATTGAAGCTATGCAAGAGGAGTTACTTCAATTTCGCAAACAAGAGGTTTGGAAATTAGTGGACTTACCTGAAGGAGAGAATGCGATTGGTACAAGATGGTTGTACAAGAACAAGCCAGACGAACGTGGCATTGTGGTCAGAAATAAAGCCAGACTTATTGCACAAGGTTACACTCAAGAAGAAGGTATTGACTATGAAGAAGTGTTTGCTCCGGTCGCTCGACTTGAATCTATTCGCGTTTTTCTAGCTTATGCCTCTTTCATGAAGTTCAAAGTGTTTCAAATGAACGTTAAAGGCGCTTTTCTGTATGGACCAATTACCGATGATGTGTACGTTAGGCAACCTCCGGGTTTTGAAGATCCTGAGTATCCACATCGTGTATACAAATTGAGCAAAGATTTATATGGTCTACACCAAGCTCCAAGGATTTTGTACGAGACGTTATCTAAACATTTGCTAGAACATGGTTTTACAAGAGGTCAGATTGATCCAACTTTATTCATGAAGCGGGAAAATGAAGATTTTTTAAGTGTTCAAGTATATGTGGACGATATCATCTTTGGATCAACAAGTCCGTCCATGTGTAAAGAGTTTGAAGAAATCATGAAGTCAAGATTTCAGATGAGTTCGATGGGGGTGATTAATTTCTTTCTCGGATTGCAAGTAAAACAGTCAGCAGACGGAATTTTTATCAATCAATCAAAGTTTGTTGAGAAGTTGCTGAAAAAGTTCAAGATGCAAGATTGTCAAACTATTCGAACACCATCTGATGTGAATTGCAAGATACAGCCGGATCCAAAAGGCAAATCCGTTGATCAAACACTGTACAGATCAATGATTGGTTCACTGATGTATCTTACTGCGTCAAGACCAGACATTATGTATGCTGTATGTGTGTGTGCAAGATTTCAGTCTGATCCGAAAGAGTCGCACCTGGTTGCTGTTAAACGTATTTTCAGATACCTCAAAGGAAAACCGAATCTCGGGTTATGGTATCCTTATGAAGGTAATTTTGAATTATATAGTTATTCTGATAGTGACTTTGGTGGGTGTGCTCTTGACAGGAAATCGACTACGGGTGGATGTCAATTTCTGGGTCCTAGACTTGTTTCTTGGCAATGCAAAAAGCAGACCAACGTTTCTGATAGGTTCAATTGGATCGTTAATATCGCTCAATGATCAGAATAATTCATACACAAACACAGTTTAATCATTAACACAATTCATACTAATAATTCTCTTTTGTATATTGATGATCAAAGCAGATTTGTAATACAAGTGCAGGAGAAAATAAATCACACACACTAAGTTCTCTCTCTTACGTGAATAGTGATCTAGCTTCTCTCCTCACACTCTCTCAGTACATGCTTTTAAGCAAAAATTACAAGTTTAAGGAATATAACAAAATAGACCCTAAACTATACATAAAACATATAAACAAATACAAAGTAAATCTTAACTAGGAAATAGCCCTAACAGTACTCCCCTAAGATTTATCTTTGAATCTTCAGCAAAATCTTTAACAGTTTTCATCTTTTCAGCATCAATCTCTTTCACCAATCTTCTGGTTCTTCTTTGATATCCAGTAGTTCTCTTCCTTTAAATTCTTCTTGTTCCTTCAGTGCTTCTTCTATGCATGATTTGAACTTTTCTGCAATCTTGGCTTGTCATGGTTTGGACTCATTTGTAAGGATTGGGCAGGCATTCATACGTCTCAGAGAATCAAGATTTAAACCTGCAAAATCAATGTTAGCATAAAATTCATAAGGCATCTCCTTCCCCTTGACTTGTACTTCTAAAGTACCATTCGCAGTAATCCTTATAAATTCTATCTCCGGAATGTCAACCCTCACAAGATTAGAATTGAGCAATGCCTTCCGTACTCGAATCTTTTCTGATGCAGCTGCTATCACTTCTATCATCACAACAAACAGTTTTCGATCAGCTTCAGCCAGTTTATCTTTGCATTTTTCCATTCTGCAACTTCTCTGAAAATCGATGTATGATGGATGTAATAATTTCAGCTCAAAGGTACTGAATAAAGTAATCATATCTTTATCCCAATCTTCCAAATTTCGAACAAGCTTCAACTCAAAAGTTTCTTGATTGTAGAAAACTCTAAGTATTGGCTTTGTCATTTGAGAACCATCAATCACTTTCAGTCCCGGATTGGTTACTTTATCGAAATACTCATCAGAAAATTCCTCCAAGTACATGTCCTCACTGACAACCAACTTCTTTTTCTTTCTTTCTTTCTTCGCCTTCACATAAGCACTATCTTCTTGTTGACCTCTGAAGTCTAGATATTTCGGTGATCTGGCTATCCCGGCATCCAGCAGCATTGCACATTTATCACCACGCTCAGCATGCGTGTGATTTATCAGCCTAAGTTTGTGCAGTTCTTTCAAGTCTTGAACTTCTAACTTGAAAATGCTAGAGTAATAATGGTATACATCACATAAACCATTAACTCTTTTAATCATGAACACATCAAACACCTCATCGTATTTCCATGCAATAATCTTTACCTTCTTGGATTTTTCGGTATGATCATTGAATCAAGAAGTTCAGCAATCGACTGACCCTTGCTCAGCAGTGACCTCACAACATCACCTGCTGTGGCTGATTTGTGCCATGATTCACGTACATCCATAGGTATGTTATATGACTTAGCTTCACTTGGGAACATGTCCATCAACTCATGTCTTTTCTTATGTGCATTTTCAGGTAACGCCATCACCGGTATCTCTTCTGGTCCGAGAACATTGTATCTTTTGGTCAGCTCGTAGTATTGAGGGTTGTTGTAGTCCAAATAAAACATACGATTGTACATTTTCTCCGTCTTCATGAAACTAACAACAATTTTCCTCAGCGACTCTTGTTTCAATCTCTTCAAAGTCTTATAAGGATAATTCCTTGAGCTCAACCAATCTCGCATATTCCTACTTGACATCTCTTCAGGATTTTGGTGATATAATTCAGTTGGAGGCAAGTCTTCGATGTTCAAACTCTCTTGCAATGGTGTCCACTCACCCATTTCAATGATAAACTCTTTTTCATCAGCAGCAGCTTTGTCTTGTGCAATCACACACTTTTCATACTCTTCATTTATTTGACTCACAGTCAGCCCATTCAGAAAAACTGCATGGTACTTCATCTTCTCAAGATAAGCAAATCTTTGATCTAAGTCATCTGGAATCTCTTGATCAACATTAGTTTCTGGCTCAGCTTCTGGCTCAGACTCAGTAAAATCAATATCGTCCAAATCATCTAATGCCTCAATCATTGGTGCATTGTCAGTTTGAACCGGCTCAAACTGACTTGCTTCTTGTGTTACAGTTTCAGGCACATTCTCCATCACTTCAACAGCTTCAGGCATTTCTTCAACTATAACAGCTTCAGATTGAATCGGCTCAATCTGAACTGATTTGTCAATTTCAACTTCAGTCACAGTCTCATCAACTTTTGCCAAATCAACTATCTCAGTTTCAACTACAGCTACAGATTGAATCGGCTCAATCTGCACTGTCTCATCTAGTTTTGCCTTCTTTGAAACAGATGTGTCTTCAGTGATTTCTGGCACAGCATCTAACTTCCTTTTTCCCTCAGCCTTGTCATAAGTGACAGTTCCAGCAACAGCTTCATCGGGAATGACTATTGGAGATTCCACCCTTATACCCACATTGGTTGTACCACATGCTCTTGTATAGTAGACTTTTGCTTCTTGAGTTTTCTCAGTTACTTCCATTGCTTCATCTGAAAAATCTTTATCTGACACAGAATCTGACTTTTTCGATTTGGTTTCTTCCAGCCATTTCTCCAGCATTTCTTTCTCAGCATCCAACGTATTACATTCAGCCTTCAATTCTTTGTAATCATACTTCAAATTTTCATGTTCCTCTTTCAAACTTTCATAATCAGCCTTTAATTTTGCATGTTCAGCAGCCAGCTTAACATGATCAGCATGCAACTCTTTGAAAATTTTCAGGTTCTGATTATGAATGTTCCAAAACTCTTCAAACCTTTTCTTTTTCCTATCATTTGAAGCTTTCAACAGTTCATTTGCCTCTAACAGTTTTGCCACCATCTCTTCTAGTTCGGCAATCTTTTTCTTATCTTCATTCTCTTCAACACTTGACACAATTTTTGGCGAAGACTCCAAAATTTGTTCAATGTTTTCTGCAACAGGGGATGATGTGGTGGGTATATCAACAAGGATAGGATCAGTAACGCCAGCATCAGCTTCATCAACTATCTGTGCAATAGTCTCAGCCTCGGCCATTACTTCCTGAGCTATCTGAACAATATCTATTTCTTCCGGCTCACTCATCACTTTCTCAACAACAGATTTAGATCTTCGAGATCTAACATACTGTTTAGTGATAGACTTAGCAACTTCAATTTCCACTTCTTTTTCAACAGAAGCAACCTCAACAGGTTCTTCTATCACCACTTGTTCAATGACTTCAACATTTTCTGCTTCAATAATCTCTGCCTCCTCTGAATCAGATTCAGCATCATCATTACCATCACCATCATCTCCACTTTCACTATCACTATCTTCATCATCTCCATTATCATCATCATTATCTTGACCATCATCACAATCATCTTCACTCTCATCTTCATCAATCTCTCTATCAACAAGATCCACTGGATTCACAATCTCTCCATTAGAAATATGATGATAAACTACATCAACATCTTCTTCATTATTTGCTATATCTCTCATATAGTCAAATAAGTCAACACTAGGCACATTCCCGATGCTCATCTTTCTGTAAGATAGATCGTTCATGTCCTCAGTATACAAAATTCCTCCAGAATAACCTTCAGTTCTGATAATAGGGTAGGCAACATTGATCATCAACTGTAAGAATCTCGGGTACATGAGAAACTTAAATCTTTTGCCCTTTACCAGATTAAACACAAATCCATTCATGATCCATCTTGACATGTTAAATGGTTTGTTTTCTGCTATGGCAACTATTGGAGATGCTATATCTGATGGAAAGTTGTCAAAACCTGCACTCCTCCTCGACATGCATTGTTGGACAACATAACACAACAACTTCCATTTCTTTCCCAACTTTGCTCTATAGAATTGTGACTTTGGAAATACAGGTGGATGTCCCATATTAACAAAGCACGCTTGGCATTCAGCCATAGTCAACTCATCATTCATTCCTACTTCATCCTCATCTATCCTCAATGCAGTTCTGATTGCTTCTTCAGAAACTGTCAACACCAACTCTTTGGTGATGTTTCCTCGAACAACAGTTACTCCATTATCATCTCTAATAACCTCAGCTGTCCTCCAAAAGCTCTTTATCAACCTTGCATATATGACCGGTTTGGCACACATAGCATATACATACTTTGTCCTCTTTATGAATCTGATCATATCTCTGTAACCTTCAGTTTCAGGGATAGATTAATCTAAGCATGCCACCAGATTGTGCTTTGGTTCAAACTTTAGATTCTCCATCTGTTAAAACAAAAAAACAAACACAAACAAGACAAATATGTTAGATTCTTCATTAACATATCAAATTTTTCATAAGTGTTTGAACAAAAATTAAGAAGAAAAACATTCACATAATCATTTTAACCCTAAATTGATCTAACAAACTGATTTTCATCATTTTGATCAAAACAACTTTGAATTTTAATGATTATACAATATTCTTCAATTTAACAGTTTAACACTTAAGACATAAATTTGACATTTGTATGATGAAGTTGTTTAACATGTTTCAGTTCAGTTTTAACAAGGATTTGTCACTTTTAATCACAGATTTCATCATTTTGAAGTTTAACTTTTATGAGCTTGAAACAGGTCATCAATGGCGGTTCACAGTTATGAGGTAATTTGATTGATTCAGTTGATTTTAAGGATTTTTGGTGCAAATGAGTGATTGATTGTTAATGATCGACAGTTTTTACACCTAAACCAACATTCGATTTTAGTTTTAACACGTAAAATCAAAGTGTCGATTCAATGATCAAAAACACTTTTCATCATCGTTTTTCATTTTATCGGTTGATTTGCAGGTTCATCAAGATCAAAACACATAATTAATACCTTATTCAATCGATTAAACTTGTTATAGAACAAAGGATTGAATATGATAACCAAACGATTAAATGTGCAGAGGATTTGTGTGAATTTGTGAGTGAAAAGTGATAAGTGTTTGTGAAGAGGCGGGTTTTTGTAAGGTTAAAAATTAGGTCAAACTTTTGAGGTGCCGGGTCAACAAAAGGGACGGGCAAGCTTAAAAAGCCCAATAAGCCTTGACGGGTCAAGTACTGTTGAGACGGGTCATGCACTGTTGTGACGGGTCAAGTACTTGAAACAAGTCACAAAGTGTGACGGGTCAACACAAAACATGTAAAAACACTTGACGGGTCAAACACTGTAGAGACGGGTAAGTCACTGTAGTGACGGGTAAAGGTTAGGAACAACTACACCTGTTTGGTTTTACTCATCACCCGGCAGCATAGTAGTCTTCACAACATCACCCGGCTTGAACAATCACATGTTTGTTCATTACCCGGCAGCATAGTGATACCTTCATCACCCGGCATTCTTTCTTCATTACCCGGCAACACAGTTGTCTTCAACTATTACCCGGCAACACAGTGTTATACACTTACACGGCAAGATAAGATTTCTTTTACCCGGCTGTATAATGACAACATATCTTCACCCGGCTGTATAGTAACACAACTTGTCACCCGGTTGATATCTATGACCTTCACCCGGCTGTATTTGACATGTTCATTGCCCGGCTGTACAGTAGTCATAATATCTTCACCCGACTTCACTTTTTCTCAATCATCCGGCTTGTATCAAACTCACAACTTTACCTGGCTGAACAGTGTGTTCATTACCCGGCAAAATAGTGTTATGATATTCTTTGCCCGGCTATAACACTTCAACGATTTTTCTCAATTTTCTCGTCTGTTGACTTTTTCAACTGCATTTATTGCACCTGCAAACATTCTCGACATATTAATTAGACAAGATATCCTTAACAGAATTTGTCACATTAATTATCAAAAACATAAAACAAGTCAATAAACATTAATTTCAATTAAATTCATTTTCCTTTTTCTTTGATTTAAAAAAAAAATGTTTTTGCACAACCAAATTTTCTATATCCCGAAGCAATTTCTGAAAAACTCATTACAAGACTTTGGGTTTGTTTTTAACATATCCAATACATTTGCTTTTCATACCACATAATCTTGTTCATTCAAAACACACTTATTCAAAAGATATTTTTGGATTTTTGTAGATATTTTTCTTCAATTATTCTCCCCCTAAACTTGAAATTTCTTGAAATTTTAAAGTTTAACAAGGATGTCGATGTGTCAATAAAGATTCCAAATGCCTGCACACACAAAGCACACACATTAAAATAAAGACATATGCAATGCATTGAATCAAAATATCGCAGGGAGATCATACCACACATTATCTGAACATGTTTTGCAAGTAATAGACATTTGACTTATGTTTGATTGAGTGATGATATGAAAACATACCAATTAGCTCGAGTTGACACACTTACTTTTTCAGTATCATGATGATATTTAAGATTCGATTAAAATGACTTATGTGACCCACATGTATACATATGTCAACATATTTCCTTATCAACCACTACCTGAAATGCATATTGCACAGAACCTGGTCACTTACAATCATAAACAGTGTGGAATTTGGGTTCTATTCGGATTTGGTCCACTTTGGGACTTCTTTTTAATTCCATTTTGGAATTTTTCATTTCCTATCGTTCCCCTTGGGAATCTTCTGAATTCCTTTTTGGAATTTTTGTTTGGTGATGGTCCACATTTGGGACTCTTTTTGTTCCATCTTTGGGAATCTTTTGCTGCACCTTGAAGCTCAAAAGAGACTTCGTGTGAGACTTCAGGTCTGTGGGTACCACAACAAAGAAGCTCACGATGCGGTTCATCACACTGAATACACTGCATCGTTACCCGATCATGTACAACTAGCATCACAAGCAAGACATCAAAAGATATATATCTAGACATGTATAACAATGGAACTTAACATAAAGATCATTGAGTTTATGTTTGTCAACAATCAACTTACTTTTTCAGTCTAATTGCATGAGTTGTCTAGCACATCAATTAACATTCATCAGTCTTTATTAAAAGTGATGTAACAAATAATGTCTAGTGTAACTATCATTTCTCACTGTGTGCAATATAGATTCTTATGACATGATATTTTCTTTTCTTTTTGCTTTTATATTTTGTTTTTGCTTTTCTTTTCATGCACACACACAATGCAAAACAATAAAATAAAAGACAAAGAAATCAATACTTGACATCAACTTATTATATTTTTGGCTTTTATATTTTTCTGATTTTTGTTTTGTTTTCGAAAAATAGAATCAATCATGATTGATTAATCCTATGGATTGAATTAAGAATTCAAACCGGCCTGACAAAAATGATTTTGTGAAAAGATCTGCCAGTTGTTTGTCGGTATGAACTTTAATCAAAATTATTAAACCTTTTTCAGAGTTGTCTCTTAAAAAGTGATATCGAATTTCGATATGTTTGGTTTTTTAGTGTTGAACAGGATTAGCAGTAATGAACATAGCAGCAGTATTGTCTATGTAAGTAGAAGTTTTTAGAAAGTTAAACCCGTAGTCAAGCAATTGGTTTTGTAACCACAAAACTTGAGAACATCCTGCAGATGCAGCGATATACTCTGCTTCAGCTGTGGATACAGAAACGTTGGTCTGCTTCTTGCATTGCCAAGAGACTAGTCTAGGACCCAGAAATTGACATCCACCAGTAGTCGATTTCCTGTCAAGAGCACACCCACCAAAGTCACTATCAGAATAACTATATAATTCAAAATTGCCTTCATAAGGATACCATAACCCAAGATTCAGTTTCCCTTTAAGGTATCTGAAAATACGTTTAACAGCAACCAGGTGCGACTCTTTTGGATCAGACTGATATCTTGCGCACACACATACAACATACATGATGTCTGGTCTTGATGCAGTAAGATACATCAGTGAACCGATCATTGATCTGTATAGTGTTTGATCCACGGATTTGCCTTTTGAATCCGGCTGTATCTTGCAGTTCACATCAGATGGAGTTCGAATAGTCTGACAATCTTGCATCTTGAACTTCTTCAACAACTTCTCAACAAATTTTGATTGATTGATGAAAATTCCGTCAGCTGATTGTTTCACTTGTAAACCAAGAAAGAAATTAATCTCCCCCATAGAACTCATCTGGAATCTGCACTTCATGATTTCCTCAAATTCTTTGCACATTGACGCACTGGTCGATCCGAAGATAATATCGTCCACATAAACTTGAACACATAAGAGTTCTTCATTCTCCCTCTTCATAAACAAAGTTGGATCAATCTGTCCTCTTGTGAATCCATGTTCTAGTAAATGCTTAGATAATGTCTCATACCAGATTCTCGGAGCTTGATGTAGACCGTATAATGCTTTACTCAACTTGTATACACGATGAGGATAGTCAGGATCTTCAAAGCCCGGAGGTTGTCTGACATATACATCATCTGTAATCGGTCCATACAGAAAAGCGCCTTTAACGTCCATTTGGAATACTTTAAACTTCATGAAGGACGCATATGCAAGAAAAACGCGTATAGCTTCAAGTCTTGCGACCGGAGCGAACACTTCTTCATAATCAATGCCTTCTTCCTGAGTATATCCATGTGCAATGAGTCTCGCTTTGTTTCTCACAACAATGCCACGTTCATCTGGCTTGTTTTTGTACAACCATCTTGTACCAATCGCATTCTCTCCTTCAGGTAAGTCCACTAATTTCCAAACCTCTTTTTTGCGAAATTGAAGTAACTCCTCTTGCATTGCTTCAATCCAACTATTATCTTGCAACGCTTCTGAAATGTTCTTCGGCACCACTTGAGAAAGAAAACATGAATAAAGACAAACATTTGCTTGCTCAGTTTGACTTCTTGTAGTTCTCTGATTCAACGGTCCGATAATCTGAGAGACAGGATGTTTCTTGTGAATTCGATGAGTTGGTATGACATCTCCTTGCACTTGACTCTCCAGATTAGATTGATTCAGATTCGGTAGATCTTGTAGAATCGTAGAAGTATGCGGAGTGAAATTCGGGACTTGATCCGGTGAATTGATGAAGTAATCAAATGATTCTGGAATAACTTCAACATTCGGATCTGATGATGGTTGATTCTGAACAGATCCACCATCATTAGGAGAACTTTGCGGATTAACATCATCTTCAAGGTTGTTTGATTCTTGATCGTCTTGAGAACCAGAAGGACCCGGAGCTTGACTAGATTTGACATGATCAGGATTATGAAATGACATGAACGGATACTCAGAATTGAGATTGCTATCATCGTCATTATCAGAATCATCGCTAAAGCATCCCAAGTCACCTGATTCTTTCCTCGCTTTTCCTGAAAAATCAAACAAGTTAGAATTGAAAGATTTTGATAACGAATCTAAATCAAACAACCATTCGGGACCATGTGCCACTGACGGAAACGAATTTTCTAAAAACTTTACGTTAATAGTTTCAATAACAGTGTTTGTTTTGCTATTAAAAACTCGATAAGCTTTAGAAACAGACGAATAACCAAGGAAAAATCCATCGTCAGATTTTGACTCAAATTTCCCGAGATGATCACTTAAATTTAGAATCGTTACAGGACAACCAAATGCTTTCAAATAAGAAATATTCGGTTTTCTTCCAAATAACAACTCATAAGATGTTTTCTGTTTATCCTGAACCAGTAATGTTCTATTTTGTACAAAACATGCAGTAGCAATAGCTTCATCCCAGAATGTGATAGGGATTTTGGCATCTGCAAGCATGGATCTTGCTGCTTCAATCAGTGTCCGGTTTTTCCGTTCCGCAACCCCATTTTGTTGAGGCGTTCTTGGAGCACTAAATTGTCTAGCAATTCCTTTTTCTGCACAAAACAACTCAACATTAGCGTTCTTAAATTCTGTTCCATTATCACTTCTTAAAATTTTCACTTTACAATCCAACTGATTTTCAACTTTGATAATAAATTCTTTTAACAACTCATCAGTTTCAGATTTAACATGCAGAAAATAAACCCAACAAAATCTAGTGAAATCGTCAATGATGACATTCGTTGGTCCAAAAAGATCCATATGTAGCATCTGCAAGGGTTTTGAAATGGAGTTTTCTTGCTTGGACTTAAAAGACATTCGATGCTGTTTTCCTTTCAAACATGCTGGACAGAGATCAGTTGTAGAGAATTTCTTTGACGGTATTCCCACAGCATGATTTCCAGTCACTAAACGATTCATGTTTATGAAGTTTGAATGGCATGTTTACCGTCTATGCCAAAGCTGACTCTCATCATTTGAAGCATGTGCAATGAGACAAGTAGTTTCGGTTTCAGCATCAATCTGCGACATATCAAGCTTGTATACATCACGATCTCTGGGAGCTTTA
This sequence comes from Tagetes erecta, assembly GCA_030867185.1. Taxonomy (NCBI): domain Eukaryota; kingdom Viridiplantae; phylum Streptophyta; class Magnoliopsida; order Asterales; family Asteraceae; genus Tagetes; species Tagetes erecta. Next base: position 37,869,996 of record CM061487.1, on the reverse strand, counting down.
ACCACTACCCATTCATTGTCAATCTTGAAACCTGGTTTGAGTATATAACAGAAAGAATCATCAAATAAAGTTGAATAAGATTTATCACAAATTTGAGATACACTTAGTAAATTAAAGTTCAACTGTGCACAGTAGTTGACTTTATCAAAACTAATGACCCCATTCGATACGGTTCCTTCTCCTGTTATTTTACCACCTGCATCACCTCCAAATGCAACGTGTGTACCATTCTTCAGTCTAAAGTCTTGAAGCAAGGCATGGTTGCCTGTCATATGCCGGCTACACCCACTATCAACGAACCATGAGTTGATAGGTCTTCTTGGGCGTACCTGCATTTCAACAAACACTTAGTTAGTTTGGTCAACCCAGGCCCACACGGTCTTGGGTTTTCCGAATCTATCTGCAATAGTAACTTGTTGATATTGAACATTTTGAAAATTTGTTTCATTTAAGAGATTTTGATGCTGAAAACTGTTTCGCCCATTGGCGTGCATTGATTGCTTTCTTCTCAGAGCAATGAACCTTTCCTCTAACTTAGGATCAAGGTTATTTTCAAACTTTTGATTTCTTACCATCAAAGCTCTTGGTTTAAAACTGTCAACCTGCACATTTCTTGGTGAAAAGTTAGAAACAGAATTGTTTCGATTGAAATTTCTCAAAACCGGAGAATGACTTTGATTAATATTTTGAAAACCAAATGATTTATTTCTTTGAAAATTTGGAAACGGAGTCATTTCTCTTGTTGAGTTTGATCGAAAGAAACAATCCTTTGTGTCATGGTTTCTTCTTTCACAAATTTCACAAAATTTGTTATAAAAACATTCTTCTGAAGAATGATTTCTTTTGTCACAGTAACTGCAGTACCTGTTAAAGAAACATTCAGCAGTTGCATGGTTATAACGATCACATATCTCACAATGTTTCTTGCTAATCCTAAAGAGCCGATTGTTAACTTTTGATGTTGAACCCACTCGTGATTCATTATCAGTTTTGTTCGGTTTTAGATTAACTTGATTCTTTTGTGAAGATTTTGATTGTGACTTTGATTGCATGGGACTTTGGTTCGATTTTAAACTGTTCTGTTTGGTTACCATTTTAGATTCAATTCTCTTATCATTGACAGCGGAAGACTTAGGACCTGAACCTGTTTTCAGACCAGAGTTAGATTTGATTGGAGAGTTTATTGGTTTACCATAAGATCCGTTCAAATCAAACGTTCCTGCAGACACAAACTTAATTGTTTTTCCTTTTGACACTTTCTTTGCAGGTTTAACTTTGTCAGTTTTAACACTTTGAGCTTTGGTGTTGTCATTCGATTTTAAGACACTTTTGCCTTTTGACTGTTTCGTTTCAGATTGATTGTTTTTCGATTTTAATTTCTGCACTTTTGCATTCGAAACTTCAGTCTTTTTCACTTCTTGCTTCTTGATCAACTGATCAGCAACTTGCGCCTTTTGTTCTTTCTTCCACTTGATGTATTCAGGATCATTGTATCCT